>OZ007590.1:149443201-150823201 GCA_963931845.1 Maratus michaelseni
TTTCGTTTTTGAATTACATTAAATGCATTGTATTAAAATTATTTTAATATTGGGAATGGAATGTATTAATAATAATAATACTATATTCACATGTTGAATATAAGATATTAACCATCAAACCATCAAATAAAATATCCAAGAATTATCGTTTGAGTCTATTGGACCCATATATAAATAATATAGAATTATCAAAATATAAATCATATATTAATCAAATCTTGTGTGTGTGCGGTTATATATATATATATATATATATATGCAAATTTTATGTTAAAAACGGCTCTAACGATTTTGACGAAATTTTGTATCCTACCGTTTTGAGGCACCAGAAAATCATTGGACTAGGTCACATGTTCGTGAAAATTTGATTAGTGGGTCCATTTTGGGTCACCATGGGTCAGGGTCAAGCTAATTGCATCTAAAAAACGGTTCAAACGATGTTGACGAAATTTTATATCCTACCGTTTTCGGGCACGAGGAGACTATTGGGCTGGGCCATACGTTCGAAAACTTTCGATTAGTGGGTCATTTTTGGGTCAACGCGGGTCAAGTTAATTTTATCTAATAAACGGCACTAACGATTTTGATTAAATTTTGTATCCTACGAGTTTCTGGAACGAGAAAATCACTGGGCTAGGTTACATGTCCCAGAAAATTTGATTAGTGGGTCATTTTTGGGTCACTGTGGATCAAGCTAATTTTATCTAAAAATCGGCTCAGACTATTTAGACTAAATTTTGCCTCCTAAGGTTTTCGGGCACGAGAAGACTGTTGGGGTAGGTCACGTATTCGAGAAAATTTAATTAGTGGGTCACTTTGGTCATGGGGCATTATGGGTCAAGCTATTTCTATCTTAAAAACGGCTCAGAGGCTTTGAACTAAATTTAGTATCCTACAGTTTTAGGGAACGAGAAGATTATTGGGTAGGTCACATGTTCGAAAAATTTCGATTAGTGGGTCCTTTTGGGTCACTGTGGGTCAAGCTAATTTTTATCTTAAAAACGGCTCAGAAGATTTGAACTAAATTTTGTATCCTACGGTTTTTGGGGCACGAGAAAATCATTGAGCTAGGTCACATGCTCGAAAAAATTCGATTAGTAGGTCATTTATGGGTCACTGTGGGTCAAGCTAATGTTTTCTAAAAAAACGGCTTTTTGTGTGAACGCACAGGCCTAGTACTCAGGGCGTGGTGGATAAATTACTGTTGGCTAGTAAGAAATATATGTCCGTCTTTATGGCTCCTACTGTACACATGTGTCCGGGAGATCTGATAGGTTAACGTTTAACAAGTCTGTTAAGGCTACTATATATGATCCATGATATTAGTAGTCTACGTCGCAGTGACGATTCTTGCAATGATCGCTAAGGCAAAAATATAGTAATAAATTGGTTGACGTAAGTGTTTGTCTGCCCTTTTCTTTTACCCTATTCTGTACTCCTAGGCAGAACTAACTGACCATACGTTGACCAAATTCTTAAATGCAAAAATGGGGCAAATTGCTTAATGGTTTCAGTTTCTTCTTTAAAACCAAAACTGGGATCGAATCACCGCACCGTTAATATATAAATTTTTTGATAGGTTTAAATGCCATAAGTAATTGCATATTTCTGTAGGTTGTGCTACATTATGAAAAAAAAAAATCCTTAGAAATCATAAGTACAGTACTACTCTTCGAATTAGTCTTATATTGGCTGATCTTTCGTTTTCAAATTTCATTGTCTGCGCTGAGCGCTAAATCATCTGAAGTAAAATCGCAAAATACCTGAGAATTGTGGAAAAATCGAAAAGAAACCCCGGAAAATTCGGAGAAAAAAGTGGCAAATTTGGAAACTTTTCGAGGAATAAACAAATTTAAGAAATTCTCAAGAAGAAAGAGCTGTTTACATGATTTTAAAAAGTTTTTAAGTTTTCAGTTATTTTATGTTTTATGATGCTCCGTGTCAAATGTCCTTCCTGAATTCATCCCTAATTCCTTTGATCAGTAACATTAACATAAAAAGTTTCTATATCAGAATAGTGACATACAGGCAATAAAATTTGATTGAATAAGGCGACTTTGGACAAAAACGAATCGATAAGAATCTTGGCGAAACTGCCAATATTTCAAAATTAATGTTTGTAAACTTATTTCACTTATCTAATCGAACACGTTCAGGCGATTATCGCAAAGTTGTGGAATGTAGGTTTGCCATGGTTTAGACAAAACCATCTGCTTGAGCGTGTGCCCTTTGATATGTCGCAACTGTCATATAGAGGCACACTACCTCTGTATGACCGCGACCTACGTTATACACGGCTGGTGCATGACGTCTAAAACGTCACATGGAGTGGATAATTTTTATACGGCGATTGGTGCAAAACGGCGGGGGGGGGGGGGCGCCGCTTTGCACCAATCGCCGTGCAAAAATGATCCACTACATGTGACGTTTTAAACGTCATGCACCGGCCGTGTATAACGTAGGTCGCGGTATAAGTGTGGTTACACCAGAGAAATGTAATTTGATTGACCAAGAGAAATAAGGTTTTAAAGCATACAAATGAACGAAGCTAACGAAAAAGACAGGCTACCGCGGTGCATTCCACTTATCTTTTTTTACAGACCGCTTCTTTTCGTACACCTGCATTGGTGCATTCGAGCATCACGTGACTCCGGCGGTCTGTAAAAAAAGATACGCGTAAAGCACCGCGGTAGCCTTTTTCGTTAGCCTCGACAAATGAACAATTGACGTAGTTTGAAAAAGTGTTCGGTAAATAAATGTGTTTGTTATTGGAGAACGTGCGTTATATATGTTTTATGGACGATTTAAAAAAAAATGCACCTCAAAGGATCTTGGTGAGCCTAACATTATCGCAAAACGCAAAGTAATTTTTGTTGATTTTTCTCGCGTAGAGTGTCTATATGAGAGCGGCGACATACGCACAGGCAGAATGTTCAGATCGAAGTCACAGTCCAAACAGGGCAACACTAAATACCGGGCTTGCTCATTCATTCTCATGACGTCACAAATAGTGGCTGGCCGCAACCAGTCATTGGTACAAAGTGGCGTGCCCATCATTTTGTTCCAATCGCTGTATGTTTTCTGTCGCGGACAGCTACCATTTGTGACGTCATGAGAATGAATGAGCAATCCCGGTTTCTAGTGTAGCCCTGGTCAAAACTATGGCAAACCAGAACTTGGCGATACTCGCCTGGACGAGATCGATTAGACGAGTGAAATAAGTTAAAAAACATTAGTTTGGCGATAATGGCAATCTCACCAAGATGCTTTGCGATTCGTTTTTGTATAAAATCGTCTTAAACAATAACATTTTATATCGCGTATGTCGCCACTTTCATATACAGGCACCCTAGTCTCACTTGTCGGGGCGCAATCGCCAAATTCTGGAATATGGTTTGTCATAGTTTGGACAAAACGTATGTCGCCACGAGCAAAAAATTGGATTGGTCGAGATGATTTTGAACAAAAATGAATTGCAAGCATCTTCGCGAGACTGCCATTGTTGTCAAACTACTGCTTGTTGACTTCTCTCTTCTGTCTAACCAAATCTATACTCATTTTAAGCTACTATTGCCAAGTTCTGGAATCTTGGTTCTGAATAGATTGGACAAAAACTAGGGTATGCATCTTGTGTGTATGTTACCAGTCAAGAGGCATTCAACAGAACACTACTCTGTTCTGTGACATTTTAAATTTTAGTGTTCGACAAAAGCATTATTTACTTAATGACAGAAACGCATTGAAAAGTTTTCCGAATCATGCCGTATCTATCAATAATCTTTGTCTGTTTTAGAACCTGATCCTGTACTACAGCGCCCAGAATAGACGCTTTCCGAGGCTAACGAAAAAGAAAGGATACCGCGGTGCTTTTAGCGTATCTTTTTTACAGACCACCGGAGTCACGTGATGCTCAAATGCACCAATGCAGGTGTACGAAAAGAGCAACACGTCACTCTAGTGGTCTGTAAAAAAAGATAAGCGGAATGTGCCGCGGTAGCCTGTCTTTTTCGTTAGCCTCGGACGCTTTCAGTGTGACGTCAGTCATGACGTTTTGTTTGGATACTGACTCCAAACAAACGGTTGCTATGCTTCATTTCTTATTAATAATAAATAGTAGAAAATGTTACTACTGCATATAATGTATTAAAACAGCTTGCCGTGAACTATAGCTATAAGATTTAGCTATATTGTACAAACATAATAGAAAATACAACATAGCAACCGTTTGTTTGGAGTCAGTTTCCAAGTAAAACGTCAGTACTGACGTCACGACTGAAAGCGTCGAGGCTAACGAAAAAGACAGGCTACCGCGGTGCATTCCACTTATCTTTTTTTACAGACCGCTAGAGTGACGTAATGCTCTTTTCGTACACTTGCATTGGTGCAATCGAGCATCACGTGACTCCCGTGGTCTGTAAAAAAAGATACGCATAAAGCACCGTGGTAGCCTTTTTTTTTTCGTTAGCCTCGTGAAAGCGTCTATAAGGAAAGGGCACCTGACGTCACTGTTGGTTAAACTACTGTTGGTTTGGGAGAAAAACATGTTCGTTCTTTACGGCTCCTACAGTACACATGAGATAGAGGAATTTGATTGGGCTATGTTAAACCGGTCTATGATATGATTGGCCTACGTCGCTATGACGTTTCCTGTAGTGATAACTGCGATAAAAATGCAGTGGTAGATTGGTTGATGGAACTGTTTGTTTGTAAACATGCCCTTTCCTTATACACAGTGTGGAAACCGGCTATCAGAGCAACACTAGATACCGGGCTTGCTCATTCATTCTCATGACGTCACAAATAGTGGCTGGCCGTGACCAGCTGCGACCTACGTTATACAGGGCCGGTGCATGACGTTTAAAACGTCACATGGAGTGGATCATTTTTACACAGTGATTGGTGCAAAGTGGCGCGCCCTTCCTTTTGCACCAATCACCATGTAAAAATGATCCACTACATGTGACGTTTTAAACGTCATGCATCGGCCATGTATAACGAAGGTCGCGGACCAGCCGCTGGTACAAAGTGGCGCGCCCATCATTTTGTGCCAATCGCTGTATGTTTTCTGTCGCGGACAGCCACCATTTGTGACGTCATGATAATGAATGAGCAAGCCCGTTTTCTAGTGTAGTCATGTTTCTACACTATTTATTCTAGACTCTGTACCTGGACTACTTTATTGAAGACTTAAGTAGGTATCCAGAGAGATATTTTACTATTTTTGAAATTAGTTTAACCAACAGGTACTTATATTCTGCAAATTTTGCTGAAAATGCAAAAATTTTGCATAAATGCAAGCTTTTGATTGGCCAATCTAGCTTCTGAAATAGAGAAAAGTGTTTCTGCATTCATAAATTCCAAAAATACGCAATATTTCGTCCAGACCGTATTTAAAATAATTAGCTATGAGCTGAAGGAGAGTAGCGTGAACGTTTTGACTGAAAATTCTCGACTTAAGAAGTTTTCATAACTCTCGTAAATGTATGGTGAGGTCCTGGTTGCCCACTTCAAAGATTTTAGCTAAGAATATTAACTCTTGTAGATTGAATATAGGGTAGTTGACGTCAGAAATGATCTGTTTGAGGACAAACAACCGTTGGGGGATAGATGTGATTGGTAGCTGAGATAATTGTGGACGTAACTGGAGGTCAAGCAGGCTGTTATGATTGGCGGATGATAAGATCATCAGCAGATTGCAATTATCTATAAGGAAAGGGCATGTTTACAAACAAACAGTTCCATCAACCAATCTACCACTACATTTTTGTAGTAGCGATCATTGCAGGAATCGTTAAAGGGACATAGGCCAATCATATCATAGACCAGTTTAACGTAGACCAATCAAAACGCCCCATCTCATGTGCACAGTAGGAGTCTTAAAGAGCGAACAGGTTTTTCTTGCGAATCAACAGTAATTTAACCAACAGTGACGTCAGCTGCCCTTTCCTCGAGGCTAACGAAAAAGAAAGGCTACCGCGGTGCTTTACGCGTATTTTTTTTTACAGACCGCGCGAATCACGTGATGCTCGAATGCACCAATGCATTTGTACGAAAAGAGCAACACGTCACTCTAGCGGTCTGTAGAAAACGATATGTGGAATGTACCGCGGTAGCCTGTCTTTTTCGTTAGCCTCGCCCTTTCCTTATATATTACAGAACTTAGCAATATTTGTCTGAACGAGTTTGTTTGTTTGTTTTATTGAGAACATACATCTGACTTGTGTGCTTGACACCAAGTGGCCGCTTACAAGTCATCGTCACTATACAAGGACGAGATAGCCACAAAGAAATTTATAACACCAGTGAATTACAACTGCGAGCTCCACAAAGTGTGTGCAATGGAGCTGGCGGGGTATTTGTTTGTTTGTTTATTGAACATATACATCAGAATTGTGTCAAGGCTACACTAGATTCCGGGTCTGTTCATTCATTATCATGACGTCACAAACGGTGGCTGGCCGCGACTAAGAGTCCTATAATAGGAGCTGACGCATATCCATTTTGTTTCGCATTATTGGTACGCAGCTCAGCATCAATCTACTGCAGCCGGAATTGGGGTTGCCTAAGACTCGGTTCTGACTGGCTGAACCAGTTCTGATTAGCTTGGTTTTCCGACTGGGCTGCAATTCGGGTACCAAATCTGCAAGGATGCGTCAGCCTCTATTATAGGAGTTCTAGCCGCGACGAAAGACATACAGCGATTCGCACAAAACGCTGGGCGCGTCGCTTTGTACCAATCACAGGCCGCGGTCAGCCACTATTTGTGACGTCATGAGAATGAATGAGCAAGCCCGGTATCTAGTGTTGTCCTGCTTGTTTGCTTGATACAAATATCCGCTTATAAATCTTCGTCAAGATGAGGACGGATAGGCAAAAGGAAATTAAGCACAGAATAATTACAGCCCGGAATTCCACAAAGAGTGTGCAATGGAGTTGACGGGAGTCGAACACCATGAACTTAAAATTTGCTGTTTGCCGTTAACGATTTATAATATATATTTCTTAATTACTTGATTTTGATTTTACATTTTTATACATTATTTATATATTAAACCATGGATCAAGGTGATTTTTTTTTAATTGCTCTTATATTAACATTTTTTTCCTTTCTGTTTTCTTTTTTTTTTTTTTTTTTTTTTTTTTTTTTACGAAAAATAATCACATATTTTTCTTAGTATATAAATATATCTTCTTGATAATGGTAATACAAATTATAGATAAAAGTTTAAATAAATTTATTTAATCGATAAACACATGAAAAATCTTTTAATTTTACTTTCCACGGTCCCAATATTTAAAAAAAAAAAATTTGGTATTTTCTGACTTTTTTTAAATTACGCGACCTTTAAACTGTTTTATTGATTTATTTATATCAGTCTGGTTCTAAAACCTTGAATATAAAATTTTCTGTTTGAAGCTAACAAGATATATAAAACATAATTTTTAATTACTTGAATTTTATTTCATTTTTCATACATTATTTAATTATTAAATCATGTATATCAAGGTCATGTATATCAAGGTAACCTTTAGAGTTCCTGTATGAATATTTTCCCTTCCTTCTGTTTTCTCTCCTTTTATTTTTCCTTTTTTACGAAAAATAATCACATACTTTTCTTAATACTTTACTTACATAATATATTATTATTATTATTATTATTATTATTATTGTTATTATTACTAGATAGCACCCGTCCAGATTTGAAGGTAAACAACTTGAAAATTCCATTAGTAATATGTTTTAATTTTTAATTAGTTGCATTTAACTTAATTAAGCATAGAAAATTTGATAAATTGTTATACTGTGTAAGCAATTCATATACATATAAAGCGATAGATAGCGTTGTCAGTCCAACCTGCTCAACTAATGAAATGAAAGGATTTTAAGCTTGTAATTTATAACCTATTATGTTTGCTTTTTAACAGGAATTTAACTAAAAATATTAATTGAACGAGCATTCATTGAGGGCATTTATTTTTATTTACAATAGTCTCAATGTTTTCTTTTTTTTTAAATTTCAATATTTAGTATTTTTTTTTTTTTTTTTTAGTTATACGACCTTCAAAATTTTTCATTACTTTTATTTTTACTAGCCTGACTCTAAAACATTATTTATATGTTAAACCATGTATATCACGGTGATTTCTTTTATAGTTCTTATATCCATAGTTTTCCTTCTTTCTTTTTCTTTTCATTTCTTTCTTTCTTTTTTTTTTTTTTTTTTTTTTTTTTACGGAGAATAATCCCTTACTTTTCTTAGTATATAAACCTATCTTCTTGATAATGGTCTGACAAAATATAGATAAAAGTTTAGGTCAATTTATTTAATCGATAACGCATGGAATTTTTTTTAATTTAAATATTTTTAATATAAAATTAGTAATTAAAAAAATATTGTCGGGTGTTAAATTTTACTTACCACAGTCACAATATTTAAAAAAATAATAACAATACTGAGTATTTTCTGAATATTTTTAAATTACGTGACTTTTATTTATTTTTTACTATTATTATTATTTTTTTTATGAGTCTTACTCTAAAACCATGAACTTAAAATTTGTTGTTTGCAGCTAATGATTTATAATACATATTTTTTAATTACTTGAATTTTATTTTACATTTTCATACATTATTTAATTATTAAATCATGGATATCAAGGTAATTTCCTTTAGGTTTCCTGTATGAATATATTTCTCTCCTTTTATTTTTCCTTTTATTTATTTATTTTTATAAAAAAAATAACATATTTTTCTTGATAATTGTCACACCAAATATATAAAAAATTGTAAATCAGTTAAATTTATTTAATCAATAATTACATGCACAGTCTTTGAATTTAAATATAAAATTAGTTTAAAAAATATTGTTGGGTGTTAAAATTTACTTAATTATAAAGCATTCTAATAAAAAAAAATTACTAGTTATATACCTACGGAAATAAAATAAGACATTATTGAAATGAATTATCTTATCGCCAATAAAGTAAAAAAAATTAGACTGCCCGAAGCGAGTATCGAACCCATGCTTTTAACAGAGAACCACAGATTAAAACGAACGCCTTAGACCGCTCAGCCAACCTCTGACTGCCTGCTAGTCACCACAGAGGGAGATCGTACCTTCCTCCGTGCTAGCCACTCTAAAACTGTATACATCCTAGATGTAATGTTACACATGTGCATTTATGTCTTTTTTTGCACCAAAAAAAATTTATCTTATGAATTACCTTTTCGCTTTAATATATAATTATTATTTTCATCAAGAATGGCTTTTGTGGCGGGAGAGAGAGAGAGAGAGGGGGGGGGGGGAGGGGGCACAAGGAAAAAAATACTTATTAAATTACATACAGATATTTTAAAGGGTATGAAATAAAGACGAACCGATGAGAGCATTTTGAAAAGTTAGCTTTTTCATTATTTGTCCTTTTTCCAGTAAGGGTTTTTCCTTATATGCAATCTATGTATTATATTATCTTTAGTCCTTGTTCCTCCCCTTTCTTACAGGAAGACTCATCCTTTGAATAAATACAACATTTAAAAAAAAATTCTGCCAGTAAAATTTCATAACTGGGTGTTCGTTGATATTTTATAACATTTTTCTTTTCTGCTTCCCCCCTCCCTCCTACTAGGCTAGACAAAAATCTTATGTTTTTAAAAGTTTCTGCTTTGGTAGTCTTTATTTCATCCCCTTTAAAATTTCTATGTAATTATATATTAATATATGTACATATATATATATATATCTTGAATTCCCCCCCCCCCCCCTCTTCCCTAAAGACAATTGTTGGTGAAAGTTTAATATATATATATATATATAAGAGCTTCTTTGCTAAAATATCAGTTATCTAATGTAGCGAGTATAAATAATCTATGGATTGTATTTTCCTTTTAACCAGTCCTGCCACCCCCCCCCCCCCACCTTGCATGTCAACCCAACCTCTTTTGAAGAAATAAAGCATTTTTTTAAAATTTTACGTCAATAAAATGTAAATGGGTGTTCGTTGGATAAATCTCAATATTTTATCCGTATTTTTTGGTTACTACCTAACTGTGTCCCAACCCCCCCCCCCCTCTCTAATAAACATTCTTGGAGAGAGTAATATATAGAGAGCTTTGTTATCATATAAGCTACCCATGTAGCCGGTTGAAAATAAATTTATATATTGTATTTTCTTTTAAACCCCTGCGCCCCTCTCCCACCGTCCGTGCAAGAAGATTCAGTCATTTGCTGAAATACACCGTTAAAAAAAAAAAAAAAAACTACAGTAAAATCTCATTTTTGAGTGTTTGTAGACCAAATCTCAATATTTTATCCTATTTTTCTGTTATCCTTTCAGCTTTGCCCTTCCCCCTACCCTAAAAAGGCTTGAAAATGAAAAATCATAACTTCATTTTCTTCTTTGTTTCTCTTTATTGCATCCTCTTTAAAACATCTATATGTAAAGTTTAATTTTTTCCTTTCACCCCCCCCCCCTCTCCTCTCTCAATGGTCAATGTTGGCAAAAGTTAATACATACATATATGTATATATATATATATATATATATATATATATAACGTATAAGCAATCCACGTAGCGAATTGAAAATATCTATACATTATATTACCATTTTATGTACCCCCCCCCCCCCCCCGTTATAAGCTCCCTTTCTTGAAGAAATTAAAATTTCTCCTGTCAAATATCATGATTGTGCGTAGATAAAATTTCATAAAGATAAAGTTTCATAAAGATAAAATTTCAGAATTTTGTCTTATATATTTCAATTATCCCCCCCCCCTCTCAACTCTGCCCCCCCTATCCTGAAAAGGCCAAGTAAGAAGAAAATTACAGATAACGGAGAAAGCTTTCCACTTTGTTCTTCTTTATTTCAACCTCTTTAAAATCGCTCTATGTATAATTGTTTAATTTCCTTGCCCCTTTACGCCCCCCCCCCCCAAAAAAAAGGCTATTCTTGATAAAAATTAACTATTGAAAAAAAGTAGATAATATATATAAATATGAGGCTGTGAATTTAACGATTTGAAAGATTTTATAGATGGTATTGTTTTTTCAACAAGCCTTCGCTTCCCCCACCCCACCCCACCCTTGTAGAAAAAACATAGAAAACTTCTGTCAGTAAAATGTCAAAATTGTGCACCCCCCCCCCCTAAAAAAAATCAGAATTTCATTTCACGTTTTTCTCTTAGTCTATGATCCTCCTCGCCCCCCCCCCCCCCTATTCACCCTATAAATAATGAAAAATCTTAACTTTATAAAAATTTTCCATTTTATTGTCTTTGACGGTTTTTAACTGACATTGACAGACAAACATTGAAAATCAGAGGGCGGTTACAGTTTGGTTAAGAAGTAAAAAAAAAAAAACAGAAAAAAACTGTTTTTTCTTTTAAACAGATTTTTTTTCCTCTAAAAAATATGGATTTTTTCTGTAAAAATTACAAAATCCATATTTTTTACAGAAAAAAACTGTTTTTTTCTTTTAAACAGTTTTTTTCTGTAAAAAATATGGATTTTGTAATTTTTACAGAAAAAATCCATTTTTTTAACAGAAAAAAACTGTTTTTTTAAAAAACAGTTATTTTCTGTTAAAAAAATGGTTTTTTTCTGTAAAAATTACAGATTTTTTTTACAGTGTACAAATCTATAGATCCTATACAGGGCTGAATAAAAGTATTCGGATATTTTTCTGAATATTGAATATGTTGGAAATTCCTGAAATTATGTTTTTAAATATGTTATGCGTTTTCCAAATTGTTTACTTAGATGTTATCTTTTAGCTTATTAAACGGTATGATTTGTAAAATTATTTTGGAAGCGTTGGAAAGTGTTACATAATCTATGCTTGACGCATGATTTTTCGTTCTTGTTTATCTGTAAAAATGTCCTGAACTTTCTTGAAAAATAGGATCTACCCGAACCCTACCTGGCCAGCAAAAGTTAACCCCGAAACCTGTGGACCCAACTATGAAAATTTGCCTGTATTAATATTAATATATACGTACAATTATCTATCCCCAAAACATTTAATATTGCGCCTAAGATGTACTAAATTGAAATGATCGCACCAAAATAAATAAAATGATAGGCAATAACAATAATTAATGTATGGAACTTTCTAAGAAAAGAAAAGCTCACATGATCAGTTTATTACTGTTTCATAAAATTCTAACTAATAAACAAAAGTTAAAAGCCAATAATGAAATTTCATACCATATGAAAATAAAAAATAAAGTGTGCGAATTGGAATCGTGATTACCTTTTCTAAACATAGTTGTTGTTGTTATGCATTTATTTCGCAGACATGTATCACATGGAAGTTCAAAAAATGAAATATTTTTTGCCTGAGAGTCCAGTGGTTTTTCTTTTTTTAGGTAGATTTCGTAAGAAATACTACCTATTACATTCTCCCCTAAGTCGGAATTTTTGAAAAATTTTTGCAGATCTACGCCGATTATGACTCCCAGAACCCAAAACCACCCTCAGTTCAAAACTTTATATATATATATATATAATATAAAAAATTTATTTCCTTAGCATTTATTTCGCATTAGTCCTTTAAATTAATCTAACTTCTGACATAGTCAGTATTTCCTTAATTCTTAATAATATTTATTCATATTTAATGTCCTTTTAAAAGTAATAACCCGTATATTAATAATTATCTTATTCCAAATCTTAATCTAAAACTTTAAGTTCATTCGCAGCTTTTATTAACTCTCCAATCTATAAAATTCTGAGAGACGCTTTTGTCATTTCGAATGTTTTTAAAAGCCATTTTTTGATTATTATTCCATGCTTTGCTTCGCGCGCTAGGTATTTTTCCCTTCAAAATCAATGCGCCGTTTTGTTGGGGATTCTTTCGTATTAAATCTTCTCTCTCGCTTGGCTTGAACTCGCCTCTCACTCATTGGTTTGTGCGCTCGTGACGTCGTATTCAGTAACCCTACGCGCCGTGAACAAAACTGGCTTGCACGCTTTTGGAGGGCAGATTTTTGTCGTGTTTGGAAGTGTAACGAAATGATTATCTGGTGTTGAAGTCGCGTAGAATTTTCATATCAGCTCTTTAACATCTATTAAACGATGTAGTGAGCCATCGTCAAGCCTGAGGGCTATAAGTTTATACCGGATACTGTGGGAACTGTTCCTGGCATCGCTCCTGTTTATTAATAAACGATTTGTCTGGAAATCGGCTGCTCTTTATGAACGAAATTCTTGTGGTGTCTCATCATTGCCTCACCTCTTCGCCATGATTCTTGATATCGGCTGCAATCATTCACCATCTTGAACAAACTGCCATTTTTCGTGGAATAAAAAATCATCTTCGTCACTTTTTTATGGACACGATAACTCTAATAATTCTTCACAAATCTCTTCCAAACTGATACATAAAATCAAGGGGCATAAAATCGCGGTCAAGTTCGTTAACCCCTTCAAGGGCAAAGTACTCTTGTAGCTAAAATATTGAAATGATTGATTGACACCAGGATTCACGAACGAATTTATTTTAAAATAAGTAAAAGCTTTTCCTCATGTACCTATTAAATTCAAAATTTGATTATAAAATTCTGGTGTCATTGTGGCATTTTGGGATTAAAATTAAGGCCCTTCAAGGGGTTAATGGGCAAAATCGACCCAAGAGAGGGAAATGGGGGGGATTTTTGTGAAAACAGAAAAAAACCCATAACGTCTTAATTATGATACGTATCAAATCGTTTAAAGTTATTATTATTTCTAGGAAAAGGGCCGAAAATTTATGTATAATAGATTTTTGATATCATTAAAAATGGCCCCAAGGGGGGAAAAAAGGTGGGTTTTAGAAGAAAAAAATTCGTAACTTCGTCAATTTACAAGATATCAAATCCGCTTAAATTTATTATAAATCCTCTTAATATTATCTAAAACTTTTATACTAACAAGTTTTTTATAGGACCAGCCATTATAGCAAAAAAAAAAAAAAAAATCCCTGCCGGCTCCGCCTGCGAAGAAGTTAGATTTCGAAGTGGGCGGTCCCTTATGGAACCCAACTGCAGTATCATGCAAAAAGGTCATTTCTTCCGCAATTCCTAACAAACAGGCGCCCCACGGTTTGCGTCTTCGAAATCTACCTGTGCCTGTAGGCCGAGCCGTCAGGGATTTTTTTTAATGCAATTTACAAAGGGAAACACAATAAACAATTAATTATTTTGCACAACCAAACAAAATCAATACATAAAAATTACTCTATAACAGCTTGAACGGTGAAAATTTGAAAAGTCATCGCTTTCAACGATGCAAGTGAGAGATAAGATTTAGAAAGTGATAAAGTTTTAGAAAATTGAGACACGTGTATATATGGAAAAATAATTTAAAAATATGAAATTAAGCGTGATATTTAATATAAACATTGAATGTTTATAAAAGTGTTTTTAATTATTTTTATACTTATTATACTACAGTGTTGTTTTTAAATAAAAGTATATGAATAGATCCTTTCCTGCTTATTTCGGGAGAGACGAGGTAAAGTTCGCCAAAATTTTGAAAATATATGAATTTTTTTCTTTTTCTTTTCTTTCTTCTTTTAGAACTATTTTCCGTAGGCCCTAACTATTTTCCCTCCCCTGCCCCCTTTTTTTTACAAAAACCTTGCGTACAATTATGAATGGCTGAATGGGAGATTTGTTTTATTTAGCATATTTTCCATTTAGGTTTCAGACTATTCCAGGGCTCGATTAAACCTACGGTGGGCCCTAAAGCAAAGACTCCAGTCCCCCCGCCCCATGACATTTTTGTAGCCATAATTTGTACTGATTAAAAATATATACTGATTTTTTTTTTTGGCTTTGAGGGCTCTTAAGTGATGGCCCAGAGCAGCTGGTCCGTTTGCCCTTGCAGTAGTCAAGTCAGGCCCTGGATTATTGGCGCAAAAATTATATTAAATTAGCTTTCTGTTTTAAAAAAAATAATAAAAAAATTGGATGATCTGTTTGTAATAAATTATTTATTTTTCTTTCCTTTTGTTGCTTCCACCGGGAGTAACGTAAGCATTCAAGGATCCTTTGTGCTGTCCAACAATATTTTTTCGGCATCTTTTTACCTCTTTTTTTTTTTTTTTCCTTTTCTTTCTGACGGTGACATTATCGGCAGGGGATCTTTGAGAATTCTTGACAAGATATCTCCTTATAGCAGTACTTTCAGTGCATATTTCTACACAAAAAGCCCGGTCAAATAACAATGAATATCGTATGCCATTCATTTTCCCCCTGTTATTTAGAGGATACACATGCTGAGAAATGTAAATATAGAGAAAGGAAGCTAGTAGAGCAGGAAGAGTTCAATGTACATTTCTCATTTCAGAAAGTATGGTTCCTGTTAGGTGAAAACTTTTTTCTAATATTTAAACGATTTTAAAGAGTGGGGTATTAGTGCCATAGATATAGTAATATTGTTCCTATGTTTATGGTTAGCAGTGCAGAGAGTTCCAAACTACAGCTCAAGGGCCAGCAGAAGATTGTCTCGGGAGCATCCATGAATTCGGTCCACGGCAGCTGGCTGCGGTTGGACAGTCGACCTGGCATATTTATTTTAATTTTTAATTTTACGAAATAGTAATAAACAAGGTGGCATCCTCCGACATTCGCCTGAATAAATAAAGTTGTTAGAGGAACACCAGCGGCGCGATATTTTCGTGCCCACTTCTCATATTTTGGATCGATGTATATTTTAACACCCAATAGGTATCTATAAATATATTTCCTGCGAAAATTAACTTCATGGTTGTCAGAGAGAACGTTGAAGTTTAACCAATTTTCGCACTCCATGGGCAGGGCACCCCACCTTAACGTCCTAATCGTTTAGTACCGACACCGGAAGAGTAATTCTAGGTTATTTAGATGTATTCTTAGTAACATATTTCCATTTTATAAATGAAAATGCTCGCTTCTTGTTAAATATAACGTAATTTTTACACGCTAAAGCAGTTCCTAGATGGAGCTCAGTGTTTCTAGGACCAGTCGAACGAAAAATAGTAAAAATGACATCCTTTTGATACAATGATACAAATGTAATAAAAATATCTCAGGTTTATGAATCCGGCTAATTGAGACACTGAAAGAAATGGAAACATTCCTCTATCTCCACTCACTTTTACGGCATATTTGGACATAATTCTTAACTATCTAAGGACAGACAAAGAATAAAACATAGACCCCCTTTTATTCGACAATCATTGGACCAGATGTGTGTCAGAAAGTCGTAATCATCGGTTAATCGGGATCAGATTTCAGATACTTTGTTTTAAAATAAATCTGCAAACGTTAAACTATAATAAAATTATTAGAGATGAAGAAATAAAAAAACTATCATCATCAAATAAAATAGCAACTGTTATCATAAAAGAAAATAATGTCGATAAAAATACAATAATTGCGTATACTTTTCATTTTCTGTTATAAGCATAAAAGAAAAAAAAATCAAAGAAATCAAATCATTCATGCATTTTTGTTTTCTTTTCAATTTTGATTTGTTTCAGCAAGATTTTGGTATCTACATGCAAAAATATTTGCTTTACATCTGCTTCTTCCTGATTTGGAAACCATTTTTATAGCCAAGGGGAGTTAGAATAAACAAGAGTATGTGTTGGTGAAAATTCCTCCAAATTTCGTCTTTTATTTTTTTTAATAATTAGGGGGTTTACCCCCTACGAGATGCGCTTACCAATTCCCGTCCAGACCCCGCAGGCTCTAAAAAAAAAAACATGCTAATTTGCTCTGTTTTAAAAATATTTCCTGATTACGGAAGATTAAATGTTATTATTCAGACCAGTGCCGATCTTTTGTAATAGGGTTGTCATTGACTTCCCTTTGACTGGGGTATTTTTTGAACCCAAAGCCTATTCCACTGATGTCGCGACAGCTGGCAGCTGTTTCGTGATTGATTAAGAAAGATCAATTACACATTTGAAAATCAGATTGTATAAAATGACTAAGTAAAAAATGTCGCTGCCTCCCGGACTTTTATAACGTTTAGAAAAAAAACTTTATTTTACCACGTAATATCTTAATTATTTTAAAGTTCCCTTTCTTTTTTTAATATCCATGTGCAAATATATTTTTAAATTGAAAAGTGTTTATAAATATTATTATTTCGGCTTTTTAAAATCTAGCAACAGTATGTAAAAAAAAGACTATTTAAAACTATGAATTAAATCTCTATTCAGATAATAAAATTTTGAATTAAAAAAAGAAGAAGAAGAAGATTGAACATTGCACACCACTATCTAGCCGAGTATGTGCCTGAATAAATTGCTATGCATAGCTTTTGATACTATAAAACTTTTTTAACTGAACTATTTTGGCAGATTTCCACATTATATAGCACTTAAAATACTTCTTCGATTTAAAAACTGTCTGCTCCAGGGTGTTTGTCATCCATTTCTCTATAAAACTACCAGTTTTCATGTTTTTATATGCAATTTATTATTATTATTAATGTGCGCGGAGACAATGCAAAGGCCAAAATAAATTCACTGCCAACAGCAGCATTAGTTAGCTTTTTTTTTTTTTTTTTTTTTTTTAGAATAGAGAGATTATTCGGACAAAATTATGTATTACTGAATAAAATTTACAATGTTTTTAAATAATTTAATCATTTATTGGCATTTTTACCATATTTAAAGCTTTTTTAAAAGCAATTTTAAACTCAGCGTTTAAAACAAACTTAAAAGCAATTTAATTTTTGTTTATTTTATGGTGATCTTTTTTTTTTACTTTATTTGATGTAAAATATAATAGAAATAAAAGGAAAATAAACAATTTTTATGTGGGACGTTTTAACTCCTTATCCGCGATGAGCGTCGTCGCGTACACAATTTTTAATCTTTTAGCACCAGTAATTGAAAATAAAAATCTTTGCCTAAATAAATCATAGGGTAATTAAATGAGGCGAAATTTACTACTCAAAATTGCTGGTAGGAAAAATTGGGGCTTGTACGCAACCTGTATGTCAAGTTACCTATATATTCGTCGCGAAGGGGTAATAAAGATCAAAGGGTAATTAGTGGCGGCATGGTATACGGCCAAAGCAAACCCTCTCAATTAGAAACATATATGGGTTCAGATATCTGAAGCCGCTCAAAGAAGACCGTAAAAGACTGAAATCCTCTGTGCTAATATTCCTTTTTCTAATGCTTTTCGGAAATATGATCAAGGAGGTTCGCCCTTTATTGCATTTAAAAGGGAAAACAATTATTCCAGTCGACGATGTACAGACGTGAAGAAAGAAACAATAATATATATATATATATATATATATATATATGCGTAAAGCATAGATTATGAAACACATCCAGAATACATTATCAAAACTTCACCGTTTAATAAGGTGAAAGATGATGTCTAAGTAAACAATTTTGGAAACGCATAACTCATTTGGAAACTCAGTTTCAGCAATTACCATCTTATAGACAGGAAAATATCTTGTGCAGCGCTGTATATGATCTATAGCTTTGTATATATACCACATAGTATGCTAAAATTTAGTTCAGTTAGGAAACGCTTAGCACAGTATACATAAAACCCCATTCGGCAATTTCCGTCAATAAGCGGAAATCTACTCAAATGCTTTTGTGCAGCTCTGTATATGATCTATAGAATTTATACACACTAAATAATATGCAACAAATTAGTTACATTTAAAAACGCATTTCACAATTTTAAACACACTTCCAGAAATTATCGCTCATAGACAGTACTCTGTTACTGTGACCGAATTCTTTTGTGTGTAAATGAACCCTAAATGATATGCGCACCATATTTTACAGTAGGTATCTTATAGTGCACCTCAGTGATGTATATTAATGTCATTATGTTTGAAATTGTGTAACATCATTAAAATACACCGCAAATGACTTTTTCCCATAGACCATAATGCAACGGAATTATTTTGAGTGTCCCTGTAAGCGAACTATAAGTGCTAGACACTCCATTTTCAATATCGAACATGCCATATTGTAAATCTCAATAACATATATCAATTACATATCGGAGTATATTTACACGGGTTAGAGCACGGACAGGCGGCAGACAGACAAACCTTTTCACCTACGTTGGAAAGTGTTGAAAAGAATAACCATATCCTAACTCCGTACGCATGCTCAGAAGCTCAGATCAGCGGAAATAGGTCTTAACAGATCCGCTTTGTGTTTAAAATATATACACTGGCAAAATAAAATTGTTGATTTTACAGTACAATACTGGCATCCCAGCTGCTAGTATTATACTGTAAAATCAACATTTTTTTTTTCTTTTACAGTGTAGATTTATTTATTTTTCGAGGACTGCACTTTTTCTAAAGTGTCCAAAAGACAACAAAGCTTCTTTACAATTACAAAGAATGCAAAAAATTTGAATATCTAAAATTGCTCTCTTTCTCAGCGCGAGTGAATCTGAATATTTAGTACGCAGCAGATATCATATTTTAGAAAGAGAGAACCTGGTCTATTTTTTTTAATTAATTTATTATTATTTTTTTTTTTATATCAAAACCAAAATTTAATATATGTGCGTGTTTATACATAATATATTTACATCGGCTTCATATGTATTTTTTTTTTTTTACTGAATTTTTGAACGTGGGAAAAGTTCTGTTATATATATTTTAATAGTCAAAATCAGAGTTTCCGTAACTTATTAAGTAACTATCACTTTGAAATTATCTTTGAATTCCTCACGGTTGTCCCGTTCAAAAATTGATAATAATTATTTAAATACTGACTATTTTTTTGGGTTTTTTTATAGTATATATACTTTTAAAAATGTGAGGGTTTTTTTTTTTTTTTTTTTCTAAAATTTAAATTGTGTCAAATATAAATCAAGTACGTGTTTTGCAAAAAATAACACTAACCAGTTCAAATATCAGCTTAAGAATATACAGGGTGTCCTTCTTATCGTCTACCAATAGCTGATTCCAAAATCTTTAGTTTTTAGCTCAAATTACAAAAATAAAAATATAATATATAATATAATAAAATCAAATGCTATTTTTTAACATATGAAAATCTATATATATATTTCAAAGTAGTTATTTTTAAAAAAATTGCTATAAGTTATATTTAGAAAAAAAAAAATTCTGTGCTCTATCAAATAAAACAGTAAATATTCCCTCTTTGTAAGACCAAAACCTTATTATACTTTGACCTTTTAAATACATAAGTTTTAAATATGGCGTAAATTTCACTATTAAATGCTTTTACCACGTAATATCTTAATTATTTTAAAGTTCCCTTTCTTTTTTTAATATACATGTGCAAATATATTTTTTAATTGAAAAGTGTTCATAAATATTATTATTTGGGCCTTTTTAAAATCTAGCAACAGTAGGTAAAAAAGGCTATTTCAAACTATGCTTAAATCTCTGTTCAGATAATGAAATTTTGAATAAAAATTGAAAAAAAATATTAAAAAATTAGCCAAAAAAAAAAGATTGAAGACAAAATTATGTATTACTGAATAAAATTTACAATGTTTTGAAATAATTTAACAATAACCATTTATTGACATTTTTACCATATTTAAAGCTTTTTTTAAAAGCAATTTTAAACTCCGCGTTTAAAACATATTTAAAAGCAATTTTATTTTTGTTTATTTTATCGTAATGTTATTTTTATTTTACTTGACGTAAAATATGAAGGAAAAGAAAGGGAAAATAAACAATTTTTATGTGGGACGTTTTAACTCCTTATCCGCGATGAGCGTCGTCGCGTACACAATTTTTAATTTTTTAGCACCAGTAATTCAAAATAAAAATCTTTGCCTAATTGAATCATAGGGTAATTAAATGAGGCGAAATTTACTACTCAAAATTGCTGGTAGGAAAAATTGAGGCTTGTACGCACCCTGTATGTCAATTGACCTATATACTCGTCGCGAAGGGGTAATAAAGATCAAAGGGTAATTAGTGGCGGCATGGTACGGTCAAAGCAAACCCTCTCAATTAGAAACATATATGGGTTCAGATATCTGAAGCAGCTCAAAGAAGACCGTAAAAGACTGAAATCCCGTATGCTAATATTCCTTTTTCTAATGCTTTTCGGAAATATGATCAAGGAGGTTCGTCCTTTATTGCATTTAAAAGGGGAAACAACAAACAATTATTCCAGTCGACGATGTACAGACGTGAAGAAAGAAAAAAAAATATATATATATATATGCGTAAAGCATAGATTATGAAACACATCCAGAATACATTATCAAAACTTCACCATTTAATAAGGTGAAAGATGATGTCTAAGTAAACAATTTTGGAAACGCATAACTCATTTGGAAACTCAATTTCAGCAATTACCATCTTATAGACAGGAAAATATATTGTGCAGCGCTGTATATGACCTACATAGTATGCTAAAATTTAGTTTAGTTAGGAAACGCTTAACACGGTATATAAAACCCCATTCGGCAATTTCCGTCAATAAGCGGAAATCTACTCGAATGCTTTTGTGCAGCTCTGTATATGATCTATAGAAGTTATACACAACCAAGTAATATGCAAAAAATTAGTTACGTTTAAAAACACATTTCACAATTTTAAACACACTTCCAGAAATTATCGCTCATAGACAGTACTATGTTACTGTAACAGAATTATTTTGTGTGTAAATGAATCATAAATTTTATGCACACCATATTTTACAGTAAGCAGCTTATAATGCACCTCAGTGATGTACATCAACGTCATTATGTTTGAAATTGTGTAACATCATTAAAATACGCCGCAAATGACTTTTTCCCATAGACCATAATGCAACGGAATTATTTTGAGTGTTGCTGTAAGCGAACTATAAATTCTACCCACTCCATTTTCAATATCGAACATGCCATATAATAAATATCAATTATATGGTAAGCGGAGTTATATTTATGCGAGTTAGAGCACGGAAAGACGGCAGACAGACAAACCTTTTCAACTACGTTGGAAAGTGTTAAAAAGAATAATAATACCCGCCGTATCCTAACTCCTTATACGCATGCTCAGAAGCTGAATTTTTGAACGTGGGAAAAGTTCTGTTATATATATATATATGTTATATAATATTTTTTAATAGTCAGAATCAGAGTTTCGGTAACTTACTAAGTAACTATCACTTTGAAATTATCTTTGAATCCCTCACGGTTGTCCCGTTCAATAATTAATAATAATTATTTAAATATTGACTTTTTTATATATATATACTTTTAAAAATGCGAGTTTTGTTTTATTTCTAAATTTAAATTGTGTTAAATCCAAATCAAGTACGTGTTTTGCAAAAAATAACACCAACAAGTTGAAATATCAGCTTATGAATATGCTGAACAGGGGACGTAAGATCAGGGTGTCTCTTCTTATCGTCTACCAATAGCTAATTTTCCAAAATCTTTAGTTTTTAGAGGTATAGCTCCAATTACAAAAAAAAAAAAAAAAAAAAAAAAATCATATACTGTTTTTTATTATATGAAAATCTATATATATATTTCAAAGTAGTTATTTAAAAAAATTGCTATAGGTTATATTTAGAAAAAGAAATTCTGCTCTATCAAATAAAACAGTAAATATTTCCTCTTTGTAAGACCAAAGCCTTATTATACTTTGAGCTTTATGAATTTTCAGCTCTTGTTAACAAGGTTTTGAAAAATTAAATGTATATAAAGGCATTTTTTATATACTGCATTATAAGGACACCTTTAAGGTATGGCCTTAGTTTCAATAAACATCTCGGAATGCATGAAATTTTATCCGAGATTTACTCAGTCCAAGCAACAAAACTCAAATTCCAATTCCAAATCCTTGTTAACAAGATTTTGAAAATGTAAATGTATATTTATAGAAATCTTTTTTCATATGGTGCATTGTAAGGGCACCTTTAAGCTATGGTTTTTATTTGAATAAGCATCTCGGTATGCATGAAATTTTATCCGAGACTTACTCAGTCCAAGCAACAAATCTCAAATTTCAATTTCAAACCCTTGTTAACAAGATTTTGTTAATTTAAATGTAAAGGCATTTTTTATATGCTACATTTGGGACAAAAAGAATGTATGATAAAAAGAAATGCCTAATGACGATTTAGAGCCTCTTTATAAAAAATATGCTTTGTTATTATTGGAAATATGGGGGTTTTGTGCGCAATTAATACAAGAATCTTTAATGAATCTTTCTTGGTCGAAATTATTCGAATAATGTATAATTTTTGCATGTGAATTTAACGTGTGTCTTTATATTTCATTCAAAAATGAAATTTTGTCAAAAAGAAACTCGTACGTATAGTAATGATTATGTGTGTGTGTGTGGGGGGGGGGGGATAATGTTGTGCCTAGTACCTCAGAAAATCTTAGTTGCGCCCCGATGAAGTTAAGGTATGCCGCTGATTAAAAAAAAAAAAAAAAGGTTGGAAAGCTTGTATTAGCTTAACAAATTTTATGGAAATACGCATGATAAAATAAATTGTTGATTGATCAGTATCTGAAATGTAATACTACGCCTATTGAAAATTACTTAATTTTCAACCGTAATTTCGATATTATATAACACTCAATGAATGTTTGTCTCTCACATTCACCATTTTCATATGATACACAAACATGCAAAATAAAGATTTTGGAGATACCATATAGAGGATCGAGAATCAAATATCAGTGTTTTTACAATTTTTTTTTTCTTTAAATTTTAATTCAATGTCAAATACGTCACTGAATCTTGCTGAATGTTTCCTTTGTCATTTTATCTTAGAGTGTTGAATTTCTCTGTAGAGAATTTTCAAGATTAATTAAAAACTGGTTTAAAGTTTGTGGAGTCTGAAACGATACTCTGGGTGTAAAATTTCTAAGAAAATCGGGAATAAGCAAAGGTAGGTGATAATTGTTTCAAACTGTTTATTCTGAGGAGGAAAACGCACAACAGACAAGAAAAGAAACAAGTGGGTAAGTGTGATCGAAGATCGCACAAAGAGTTTCGTTTAATATTCCTTTCAAAACACTTTATCCTTTCTTTAATAAATCCAAATAAATTTCATTTTCAAAAAAAAAAAAAAAATAAATAAAAAGAAAAAATAAAAAGAAAAAGAAATAAAAGAAAAGAAATAAAGAAAGAAAAAAGAAAGAAAGGAAAAAAGGCATGGTTTTCATAGAGTAAAAATTTACCGGTCTATTTTTCTCGTTTTTTCGAATATCTGAACCGGCCCGATAGCGGGCGAAGCCCGCTATTATAGTTTGTCATAATAATATCTGTCGTGGACTAAATGCGATATTAAAAAAAAAATCAATTTCAAAATTAAACATGTTGTATAGAGACATTCAAAATATTAAAATATGCCAATATTTCCATAATCGGGTTTTTATCATGATTCAATACATTCCTCAAACTCATATGACGTTATAATCACTTGCTGACATCCTATCTACTCGCTTTCTCTATTACTCATATTGATTCTCTCTTTGTATTATTCTCAAACATTTGAAAAAGTCCGTTAAAAATTTCCAATATGACGTCAAATTAATTTTTTTTTAATTCTCAAATGACGTCATATTAAGCTGCTTTCTGTATTTACACATACTCATACTCCTTGTATTATTGAGAAATGTTTCAAAATTTCCGTTTTATTACCAATATGACGTCATATTAATCTTTTTCTTTTTTTCAATTGGTGAAACTTTTTATTTCATTTTCATTTTTCATATGGAAATCTTTCAATAGAAAATTAATTATTGTAGAAATAATTTTTGTGGATTTTTAATTGTTGGCAACTGCTATAACGAAAAATGCTTAAATTTAATAGGAAAAGGCTGTTAGATTTTTTTTTTATCTCTCTATATTAAAATAACGCGATTTTTACAAATTTTATGATTTTGAGCTTCATAGTAAGTATTCAGCTGTAAGTACACAAAATTTCAACTCTGTAAGCTATATAGTTTCTGAGAACCAGCTTTGTGACGGACAGACAACGAAGCGGGACTAATAGGTTTTTGTGAGATGAATGGAACCCTAAAAACGGTAGCTTTTTAATACAATACGGTTCTGATTAATGTTAGAAAAAATAAAACTGTTGTTTGTACAATGTTCTTTATGTACAATGTGGTTTACTTTGTGATAAGTCTGCACATTAAAATTTAACCTAACTTTTAGAAGTTCAATAACAACACCATAATTTTGTTACGTATTAAAGATCGACGTGCCAAAAAACGTGTAAATGCAAATTTTCATCAATTTTGAATTAGTTTGTAAGATATAAATGATTGAAAAATGCTATATGATAATTTGTACAGTCCTCGAAAAAAGAGAAAAAATAAACTCACCACCCCTTAATCATTCTGCCGAAAATCATCGCATCAAAATGTACAATACTTATTTTTTTTTTTTTTTTAGGGGGTCGTCTACATATAGACATTGTGCCAAATTAGAAAACTTTCAATACTATCACCTAAGTTTGAGATCATATTTGGATTTTTTTCGGTAAATTTTACCTTCAAATACCAAAACGGGATATCATTCAATCAAGTAGCTTAGGAATTACGCAAGTTTAAAACTTTGAGCTCCTAATGTTAAATTTATTTTTAATCATTTCAAAACACATTGCAATGCGGGCAGTTTTTTAAGCATATAACTCAAAAACTATATATATTTGGCCGAATGAGCTGTAATTCAGGATTTTTATGTTTAAAGCTTTTAGAAGTTGGTTTCTGTTAAAAAAAATCATAGGTTACATTTCCTATTTTTCTCGAAAATTAAAAAATAATATCATCACTACATAGTATAAAACAAAGTCGTTTTTTCTGTTCCTATATCCCTATGTACGCTTAAATCTTTAAAACTACGCAACGGATTTTGATGCGGTTTTTTTTAATAGATAGAGTGATTCAAGAGGAAGATTTATATGTATAATAACCATATGTTTTGCTTTGTAATTTCAGATAAATCACTACATAGTATAAAACAAAGTCGCTTTTTCTGTCCCTATATCCCTATGTACGCTTAAATCTTTAAAACTACGCAACGGATTTTGATGCGGTTTTTTTTAATAGATAGAGTGATTCAAGAGGAAGGTTTATATGTATATCCATTAAATAGTGGAGAAATACTGTTATTTTTGAGGTTTTTAATGTGATGTCGTAAATAATTTCATTTTTTCCGCTTATACATTGCAAACGCAGGCTGAACCCTACAAGATTTATCAAAATAATGTACTAATTATTGTACACATTAAAAAGGTCTACAGAAAACACAAAGAGATGAAGGTTTTCAAGGTTAACCCGAAGCAAAGCGAGGGAGGGCCGCTAGTTATAGATAAAATGGTCAAAAATGGCTTCCATGTGCACGTACTGTTTTTACTGTTAAAGTAGCTTTACAGGTATTCGCGAATATTGAATATAATGGATTGGCCGAACTTGACGAAGATTTCGAAACATTTTTCTTGTAATGTAGGAAAATGTTTCAAAATCTATGCATAATGCTGTTATTTTTATTTTTATTTTTATTTTTTTTGCTGCTGCTGTTGTTGTTGTTTAAGTATAAGATGTATCATTAAAAAATAATATTAAAAAAAGTTTGACTATAATAGTTAACTAAATTAACTTAATTATAATATAATAATAGTTAACTTAATTACTGAACTAATAAAATATATAGTTCAGTAAAATCTGATAAGACGAAATCACTAGGGATCGGAAAAAATCGTTTTAGGCAGGTTTTATTCTTAGAGAGTATAATTGTTTGTTATTCCTGAAACATTTTGTTTAAAGCAGGATTCTATTAACAAGTTCTGTTTTCGCAAGTAAAAAAAAAAAAAAAAAAATCGCATCTGTAAACGTGGCATACGTATTTCCAACTTGTTAAATTCAGTAATACGGAAATAATATGACTCCATCTTAAATATGACGTAATCACCATGGCAACCTAGAATCATTACTTATCATGGGATATCATTGAATGAATTACGTATGATTGGATTTAATAGAATAAAGAATGTGACTATAACCTGGTCATAGAGGTTATAAAATGTCACGTACGTCATATATGACTAATAACGTCATACATGTCAGATAACTTGGGGATACATCCGGGGCCTCCGAGATGACGCTGTGTGTCATCTCGGAGGCCCCGATACATCTCGGTCGCTTGACGATTAATCCTCGGATGCTGCTATAACAAGAAAGTACCGATTTTTAAAAAATTCAAATTACTTAATAAATATTTTTATTAATATCTTTTTAAGTTTTGATTCGATTTTCATAAAATTTGAAATGACTCGACAAAATTCTGCAACGATTATGTATATTAAATTTCAAACCATCCTGTTGGGTAGTTTTTGCACTGTTATACATGCGGACGGACAGACGGATGGACCAGACGACGACTATAGGTGCTATGTATTTATATAATTTACGAACGCACCTAAATGTGTGTCACCGTCATCGTCACTTCATTAAATAATTATGTCGTAACACAGTCATTAAACAATTATGTCCGAAGTTACTTTTTAAAGAAAAATACATTTCCCAAGTTAAAAGTTGAATTCAAAAGTTCCTGTAAAAAAAAAAAAAAAAAAAAAAAAGAAGAAGAAGAAGAAGAAGAAAAGTATTCCGTTTTACAAAGGGAGTGGTCGTAGTCGTGGGTTTTAAAAATGGAGATAACCTCGTTTGAAATACTGATTGGTGGCTGTCGTGAATTTTTATTTTGGGGAATGGTTTTTTTGAGTTTGTCCAATTTTTTGATGAAATCTTACTCAAAATTTGGATATTAACTTCTCACGGAAAATTGTTTCTAACTTAAAAAAATTATTTAAAAATAAATTTCATTCATATATTACACCTGAAAAAAATAATACAGGTTCCTCTGTATTTTATTATGCGATTTTATGCAATTTCAGTTAATGTGATACATTTTTAGGGTTTCGTTCATCTCACGAAACCCTATTACTCCCGCTCCGTTCTCTGTCCGTCACAGAGCCACTCTCAAAAACTATGTAACTTAGAGAGTTGAAACTTTGTGTATAAATCTGAATATCAGCTACAAAAAACTCAAAATATTAAAATTTGAAAAATTCGTATTATTTTAATAAATAGATAAAAAAAACCCAAAATTTTAACAGCCTTTTCCTATTAAATTCAAACATTTTTCGTTATAGCAGATGCTAAAAATTTAAAAATCCATGATGAAATTCTTTCTACAATAATTATTTTTCTATCAGACGATTTCCACGTGAAAAATGAAAATGAAATAAAAGTTTCACCAATTGAAAAAAAGATTATTATGAAATAAAATTGATTGACGTCATAGTGGTAATAAAACGGAAAATTTTCTCAATAATACAAGGAGTATTGAGTATGTGTATGTACACACAAAGCAGATTAATATCACGTCATTAGAGAATTAAAAAGAAAACCTGACGTCATATCGGACTTTTAAAGGATTTTTCAAATGTTTCAGAATAATACAAAGCGAGTATCAGTATGAGTTATAGAGAATAGTAAATATATGAGTTTGAGGAACGTATTGAATCATGATAAAAACCCGATTATGGAAATATTCGTATATTTTAACATTTTGAAGGTGTACAACATGTTTAATTTTGAATTTTTTTTTTTCAAATATCGCATTTAGTCCACGTGAAAAATGAAAATGAAATAAAAGTTTCACCAATTGAAAAAAAGATTATTATGAAATAAAATTGATTGACGTCATAGTGGTAATAAAACGGAAAATTTTCTCAATAATACAAGGAGTATGAGTATGTGTATGTACACACAAAGCAGATTAATATCACGTCATTAGAGAATTAAAAAGAAAACCTGACGTCATATCGGACTTTTAAAGGATTTTTCAAATGTTTCAGAATAATACAAAGCGAGTATCAATATGAGTTATAGAGAATAGTAAATATATGAGTTTGAGGAACGTATTGAATCATGATAAAAACCCGATTATGGAAATATTCGTATATTTTAACATTTTGAAGGTGTACAACATGTTTAATTTTGAATTTTTTTTTTTTCAAATATCGCATTTAGTCCACATGACAGATATTATTATGACAGAATATAATAGCGGGCTTCGCCCGCTATTGGGCTAGTTTAGATATTCGAAAAAACGAGAAAAATAGACTGGTAAATTTTTACTTTATAAAAAACAAAAACTTCTTCTTCTTCTTTTTTTTTTTTTTTTTTGCTTCTAAATAAAATTAATTTGGATTTATTAAAGAAAGGATAAAGTGTTTTGAAAGGAATATTAAACGAAACCTTTTGAGCTATCTTCGATCACACTTACCCACTTGTTTTAGAAGCTCCCCCAATTAAAATGGAGAAATTTTTTATTTGTGCGGAAAGTATTTTGTCTTTCTTTTGCGAGCCAAACGACGTCGAATAGTTGAAAACGGAAAATACGGTAAATGATGACAATAGTAAATAACAATAAAAGAACTTTTCCAAAAGTTAAATTTCATCGAACAACATTTGATAGAAATAGATCCAGAAATTAGTAGAATAAGTATCCAAGTCCACTGAGGTTTCTCAAATCATTATTTCATGTTACCTTAAGATGTATTCAAAAGAGTATAACAAAAACTGCATTCGGATTTGGCAACTGGTAAGAGTTTTGCTAAAATCAATCAAAAAGGTATGTAAGTTTGAAGTAATCAAATTGTATTACAGTAAGTTTAAAATAAATTTTTATAACTTTTTAATAATTAACCTAACATTAAGTAAAGCTAAAACAATTAACCTAAGAAATTGTAGCAATGCAGAATTAAACAAAATCGACTTTTTAATTTTCCTTGATTGTCGCTTTTTAAAATAGCAATTTTTTATTTTTATGTTAATGGAAGTTTATGAAAATTAGATAAAGTATTTTTTAAAAGTTTTTAATCAGGACGCAATATGTACTTTCTTGCAATAATACATCAAATACAATATCGTAGTACAATGTCACATTGCCTATTGGGACATATTGGTTTTAAAAAAAAACTTAACTGTGAATCCACTGTAGATTTATTTCCATTGAATGTACATTTCAATTTGTGTTGTAATATTGCGGGATTAATTAACATAATTAATAGAAGAGACCTTGTAGTTATAACAAAAATATGGCTTTATTTTTATTTATTTGTTTTTCTTTTTTGGGGGGTTTCGTTCATCTCACGAAACCCTATTCGTCTCGCTTCTCTGTCTGCTGTCCGTCACAGAGCCCGTTCTCAGAAACTGTATAAGTTAGAGACTTGAAATTTTGTGTACTTACACCTGAATACCTACTGACACGCTGAAAATCATAAAATTTTGAAAAAGTCGCATTATTTTAATTAAATGAATTAATTTAATGACATCCAACCATTTCTGCGATTTCAAAATAGAATCTTAATTTCAACCTTTTCATTGTAGACTCGATGGTCCCGAGGACCCGAGGTAAAGTGTGTTCTTTCGGACACAGAGGTCCCAGGTTTGATTCTCTTCGGCGGTAGCTAAAATTAAAAAAAATTTTCATTTAATTGTACGATGGATTTAATTAAAAGAAATTTCTTAAAAGTGGTTGCTGGATTTTTAAAAATCGAATAACTGAATACACAAGATATGCAGATACAAGGTGATTTATTATTAACTAGCTGTTACTCGTGACTTCGTTCACGCAACATTAAAAGAAGAATAAATGCATTAATTAAGCAAAATATTTCACTCCCGATAATTAAAAACGTAAATAATTAACTTAACTGTTTGCAACATTTCATAGAAGATAACACGGTATTCCTTTGTTATAGGGACCTTAACATAACTAAGTCTTAAAAAAGTGAAATTTTGTACCAAATAATCGTGAAAATGAAAATGCAACCAATGCAGAAAGGACGGCCAAATAAAATTGTGGAAATCGACGAATTGAGTAAAAACAAAATGTCAATTTTACCTGAATAAACTATTTTACTTCTAACGCATTTGTGAAACGTTTTAACAGCAATCTTTCAAAAATAATTAATTGGAAATAGTATATACTTTTTCTTTACATTCAATTTTGCCTCCTTGGTTTAATGCATAGCTGAAACAAATCTTGTTTTCTAAAGGAGAATATGTTGACAAACGATTTTTGTTTTGCAGAAAAAATTTATTCGTAATGTTTGAATATGTGAAAATATGTTTTTATTTTTCGGATAATTTACTGAAATCAAGATTTTGTTTTCACTATATATTCAAAATGGAAAATAAATTTTGTTTTCAGTTTTAATGAGAAAAGGGCGTACAAAATATATTGATCTGTTTTATTTTTCCCTTTTTCCCCCACAAATATGGAGTATTTTACTTGCCGTTTTTAGAGAAACTTCGTTAAAATTTACAAATGATAATAGGGGAGACTTGGGAGAGTTGTTCCCTAGGGAGACTTGATCCCTAGATCTAAAACCAGGGGGAAACTGCAATTAAGTCTCTGAAACCGGCAACACTAATAAAGTGATTCCTTATCAACAGATCTGACAACATAATTTCATTCACCCATTTCTATTTTTGTTGTAAGAACAAAATATCTGATTTCTTACAATCAAACTTCTTTTTCAGTAGGTAGTTTATGTTTCTTATTTTTTGATAAATATAACTAAATTACTTAAGTTGATTGATATAACTTACTAACATTCCTTACTGCTCAAATGTCGTTATTTAAATCCAATACAGTTTCTTTACTTTTGATTTAATAATTATTTTTTCAACACACGCACATTAGGGACACATGATCTCCATTGTATGGGGAGACTTGATCCTGGGGATCAAGTGTCCCCAAAGATAAGCTAAATTAATGTTAAATTTTATTAACCCCTACTCTTAATTGTGACTTCCAAGTCGCATTTAGACAATATCAATATTAGACTATGGTTATCTTGGATTTAAAATCACTGGCATATATCCCTTAAACAGGAATATTTTTTCTAAAATGATTTTTTATCATCTTTCGTCACAGATCAACCATTAACCCCAACAAGCAATAATACAATTACAGTTAAAACAAACATACTGACTCCAGGAGACATATAAGCCTTCCCTAAAGTTTAATTACCCAAAACGGGAAAATGAAGGATCTTCAAAAATTTTGACCAGCAGACCAACTAAAGACAGATTGAAGAAGAAATACAAGATCGTCAGCTGAATAAAAAACATAAATCAACAAAAACTCATTTCATCTCAAGAAAGAAAAGTAAAAACACTAAAAATGAAAGCTCCGAATCTTCAGAAAGTGAGAGCAGTTGTAGTGTTCATGATTCACTTGATGAACATTCTGATGAAATCATCGAAAATCCATAAAATTTGTCAATTGATGAAAGTGACTTTGTCATTTCTAGGAAAGAAGAAAATTAGTCATTTCGAAAAATTGTAAAGAAGGTTTCATCATCTGAATGCAAAATCAATTTTCTAAGAAAAATAGGACTTAATTCCGACCAACTTATTTATCCAGAAAATGTTAACATTAGTGTTGTGGGCAATGACGAACATTGTCAAAAAAGTACCTAAACCACTCATGCTTGGTGGAACTCTTCAAACTGCACAATTTTAACATTTACGGTTGACTTTTAAAGCTTTGAAAATGTGTTTTGATCATTAATTTTAGCAATAATAATCATTCATATGAGAAACGGTGATTTTTACCAAATGTAGAGTTTGTTTTGCGTTTTTCTCCCTTTTTTACATCTTAGTCAACAATAAATTTGATTTCTACAACTTAATTTGAATCATTTCAATGCATCTATTTCAAGGATCAAGTCTCCCTTGGAAAGGGATCAAGTCTCCCTGGAATTGGGGATACTTGATCCTTTTTTCTTTTTTGGAAAATAATTTCTATTTATTTTAAAAATGGTTTTTATAAAATAAAAAAATACTACAACATTAAATGAGCCTTTAATAATAACTGGAAACATATTTAAAAAAAAAATTTTTTTAATTAAAAATTAAAAACTGTAAAAGGGATCAAGTCTCCCAAGTCTCTCCTAATAATAATAATAATAATATTTCGGAATCTACTTCAATTTTTTAAATTCTGAGAGTTTGTGTGACGACTTCGGATCAATGATAACCGATGTTAAGTAAATCGCGTTGCGTTCGATAGTCTAAAAGGAATAGTTGCGAAATACAAACAGACGGTCAGATTTTTTAATATAATAGATTCGTGTTCATTTTTCTTTTCTTAAAATTATGATGGGATTTTTAGCAGAAAACTCTCATGTGTATATAACTGATACTCATGCTTAATAATCAGTATAAATAAAAAACATTTAAATTTTTCGTTTTAAATATGGCGTGAAACTCATCTACTTTCTATACTTACTGATCTTTCACTGTAAAAAAAAAAAAAAAAAAAAAAAAAAAAAAAAAAATCAGGAACGTTCAAGGAAAATAATGGGCAGCTAATGCGCCTAATTTATACCAGTAACATCCCTAGCAAAGAATAGAAAACTTTTTTAAAAATTCAGAAAACTTAATATTAAAGTCTGTAACATTCCTGGAATTATAGTGGTAAGGTTTCTCAATTCTTCAGAAAGGTTCCAGGTTTAAGTCGGTAGCCTTCCTGGAAAACACCATGAACATACTAAAATCTTCCCAGTAAAAACCAGTAACCTTCCTGGAATAAATCAGCAACCTTACAAAAAAATTTAAATATGTTCACATCCTGTCATCTTCCTGGTAAGAACCAGGAACATTCTGTAAGAATTTAGAAAAGTTCCACAGAAAGCCATTAATAGTTACTTGAAAATATAAGGAAACATCTTATATATTTCAGAGATGTTTCTGATACATCAATATGATTTTTGTTGATATGTAGCTCACAATTTAATTAGCTTAAAAGTTTTGTAAAGTAATTTTTGTATGTTTTAAGAATATTTTAAAATATTTAACTTATAAAAAATATTTTTTTTAATTTAATATTTATCTTATAAACACATTTGTTTTATTATAACATCAAATTTGTTTGTAATTTTTTTTTTTAATGTCACTATATTTAAATTTTTTCTTACAAAATATAGTTTGATGTTAAAAATAAACTTATTTTTAAGATAAATATATGTTGTTTCATTTTAAAATTGTATAATGTTTTCTTTTTTAAGTTAAATATTTTGAAAATTCATGAAATGCATTAAACATTTGTTGGCAAAACTTTAAAGCTAATCGATTGCTATTCTGACATAAGGGCCTTTTACTGATTTACTTTTAAAGGGCCAATTACTAATAAAAATATTATATTTTTGTGAGTAATTGAAAATTCTTAAAAATGTAATACTTTTATGAGTAATTGACTGAGCAGTCAATTACTAAAAAATGTTACATTTTGGATTATAAAGAAATATAATTTAATTTTTATCCATGTAATGATCACCCGATATGAGGTGTTGAAAAGTTTTGCTTTTTTTCAGCAAATCCCCCTTTTTTTGTTTAATTTCACTGGACTATCATAACTAAAATGTATTCAAGGATAAAGTCACTCAAAGTATTAACAGACTTTGTCATTTAAAAAAATCTTAAGCAGATTTATTTGAAACCGTTTTCTTTTCAACATATACCTACATTTACAAACAATTTGCTTAGTATTTTCTTTATAATCTAATGTTAAAAATCAAAGACCATTTTTTTTAAATTTTTTCATTAATTTAATTTAGGTGAAGGCTGAGAAAAGTAAAATTATTATAAGAAACTATTTGATCTTGAGAAATTATTTGTTCTTGAAAGAGGTGTGATTTTCTATTTATTTTATACTCAAATGAGTTTAAGCAAGAAGTTTCCAGAACATATTAGCATACTTGCAATGCTAAGTATTTTTCCAGTATTCATTACCAGTTATTAGAATCGATTATTACTTTTCTTTTTTGTTGTTTGTCAACGAGAAATAATCACATTTTAAAAAGCCAAAATTTCAATACAGGGGTAGTACTGGTGAAATTTGAGGACACAGTTTTCAACATAATCAAAAATAAAATTTTCAAACAGTATATAGTAGGTCCCGGCATATTTTCGCTCTGTTGGAAAAAAAAAACTCAACTATGATACTCCAACCATTGGATAGTACATAAAAATTAATATGTTTACGAAAATTAAATATTTCCCCAAAACAGCATTTCAACAAAACGAAAATATTGTCTGTTGTACCTCTATCAGTTTAACATCCTGATCACTGTATTTGTAGTGTTTATTCTAGAACTAAAATTGTGTCAGTTGTTCTTATTGTAAAAATGTTTAAAATTATACAAATTTAAAATGGTTTATCTTAAAAACGTTTTTTAAAAGAAATTGCGCGCAAGATTTCTATTAAACTACTTTATATTTTTTACAGATAAACTTTACGAGTTCAGAGATTATATCTATGTCTTAAGATTGGGCCAAAATTTGTTTATAATTCCAAACACAGAAAAAAAAAGCTTAGATAAATTCAAAAAAAAAAAAAAAAAATGCAACCTGTTTAACTTTATTTTTAAACATAAATTTTGCTAAAATATACAGAAATTTAGGTTCAGTCTTAATATAATAAATTCACAAAGATTACAGGTAGAAACATTAACTAATTTAATAAAATTATTGTGCACAATTTAAACAAAGTACTTTTTTAACTTTTTGAGATAGACCACTTTAAGGGATCTTTTTAATCACTGCTTACAGTGAGAGCAACAGAAATATATTTTAGCATAACTCGTGTAAATATCGGGATTATTTTATACAGGTTATCTTAAAATGCTCGAACAATGTTGTTCTTTAGTTTCTTTTCTTTTTTTTTTTTTTTTTTCAGATTAAAATTTAATTTCTTTTAAAAAGCAATCATACTTCAAATATACAAACATAGTAATATTTTTCAATATATGAGTAAATGTACATTTTAAAATATTATAATTCTTGCAATATAGGTTTAACTCTTTTTTTTTTCAGATTATCGGGTGATTTTTAATAGGACAGAAAAAGTATTTTATACACTTACATTCTGTTGCTCTCAATGTAGTATGCATCAAATTATAATGTAATAATAATAATTATTATTATTATTTTACACTCCCATTTATGGATTTTATTTGGTACAAAAAGTTATATATAAAACTTTAAAAGTCAGAAGCATAAAAAAATAATAATAATTTTAAACAGTATGTAAAGTTTACTAATTTTAGATTGTAGAAGTTAAAAGCTTGTAGCTTAAAGGGGAAAAAACCCAGAATTGTGAAAATTTTTCCACCAATTATTGATTAAAAATATTTTTAATTATGTTAAATTACATACATACCTTTCTTTTGGTTATCCGACTTTTTTGGGGGGGAATCGTAAGAAGAATATAATCCAAAAATGAAGAACAATTAATTAAATAAAGCTAAAAAGTATTCCAGGTAACAATGAAAGGATTATAATTTGAGCTCCTCGCACAGTTACCCAGTACCATTTGACTAATATTACGTGCAATTAGATTAAAATAAAATTTTAAATTAGTTTGCCTAGGAAAGGAACGTCTTCCGCTTTGTGGTTGAAAGAATAAAATGGCTGACAGTGTCCAATGGCAGCTGATATATCATTGTTTGTCTTCCGCAGATGATTAGATATTGCAATACATTTTCAGGAAAGTTTTCATTTCCTATGAAATCTTAATAAGTGCCGCTTTCAATAATTTTTTTAACTCAAGGCCGCTGTAAGCATAGGTGCAAGGGGGCCAAAATTTGTGAATCGGTCCCTGGATATACCTCGAGATCGAGAAGCCAAGAAGGCGGCGTGCCAAAGCTGTCAAAGACGTTGCCATGCAAGAAAAGCTTAATCCCTGAATTCAGGAAACCATTCGCAAATAAACTTGTTTTTCACAGGAATCTGATAGAAACCTCTGAAAACCCGGAACGTTGCTGGTAATAATGAGTTACGTTACGGAATTTTCTTGTTGTATTATTAATGTACGGAACTGATTCACGCTCCTTTTAAAACATATTTGAAAATTCCGTTTTATTAAATATGACGTCGCTGACATAATTCTTAAATTCGTGGTTGTACGCTGTGTAGTAAAGTGATAATTCACATCCTTTGTATTGATATAATTCTTGTTAATTTTCTTTTTCTGGCAATCATGACATAAATTTTAGCAGAAAATTCACATCTGTATGTAACTGATATTCAAGCTTATTATTAATCAGTATCGATAAAAAATATTTCAGTTTTTCATCTTAAATATGACGTCCATTATCTATCTACTTTCATTATATACTGATATTCATGCTCCTTGTATTATTACGAATATTTGAAAATACATGTTTTATTTATGACGTCATTTGTCCAAGCCAAGGAGGATCCTTTTCATAGTTCCATGGTGCAAGCGAAATATTTTCTTAATAATATAATTATTGTTCATTTTACCTTCTAATTATAACGCAGACTTTGACAGAAAATGTCTTCTGAACGTAATGGATATTCATACTTCATGTATAATAACAAATACTCCATATTTTCGTTTCAAATATCATGGCAATTCATCTTCTTTTGAATTTTCATTTTTCACGTGGAAATCGTTCAATTGAAAAATAATTGTTGACGAAAAATTATTATTCCAGGTTTTGTATTTAATGGCAACGTAAAATGGTTAATTAAATTTTGCAGGAATAATATTCATTGATTCTCTATGAAAATAATGAAATTTTTAATTATTAAGAAAAATATTTGAAAAGAAAAATCTAGCCTATAGTCATTTCTGAGTTATAATCCATCTATAAGCAAAGGTACAGGGCCATTAAATCCTCCGTTTTGACGTTTACTTCAGCCAAACATTCACACACAATCAGACACAATTATTAGGATGAAAAAGGAACGATGACTTTTAAAAAGTTTTGAAATAATATATCTGTTCAACATTTTAAATAGCAATAAAATAATCAGTGTCCATTCATCATAATCAGCTACTTTTAATTTTCTGAAACATTCGTGTAATTCTGTAGACTTTTTTTTATTATTATTATTATAGAGTGGGGATTTACCTGGCTAACAAAGCAAAAATACAAGTTCCAATACACAAATAAGACTGTTTTCATAAAAAGCTATTTATAAAATTATTACAGCGAAGCAAAGAAAAAACGAAAAATGCAATTTACATTAAAAAACCAAAAAAAAGTACAGAATTTCTTCAAAATATTAACTGAAAAATTCATTGTTTACGTCAGATTATGTAATAAATAATATGTTCCTATAAATAAGAGTAAATATCATACTTAAACTCACTTAATTTCTAAATGTATATCAATGCATTAATATGTTTAACTTACTTTAAGAAAATTTAGATACATTTATATCGTAATTTTAATAGATTTAATTCTAAATAATTTACACATACATTAATTGAAAAAGAACATTGTTTCACGTTTGACAACGTCACTAGATGGCGCCAAAAATAAGATTAGCCGGTGAAATTTATTGGGATCTTTGAAATGTAATGAAAATAAAAAGATAAATAAATAAAAATCGTGGCAATTACTGAATATTTAATTCTACTTTCCGAATTTGTGAAAGATTTGAGAAAATATAATGAAATCCAGACATATATTTAAAAATCGGCATTAATGATTAATTTGTCCATTTAAATGGAATACTAAAAAATTTACATTTAACTGTTTAGTGCTGCCATCTACAAGCAGAAAAACGAAACAAACATAATGATTTGTTGATTATACTGCAAAAGCTTATAATAAATTGTAATTATAATTTGTCAACATTAAGTAATAAATATATATATTTTTTATGCATTTTCATTTGAAATATTGATTTTTGTAAGCATTTAATATTTATAATTAAAAAAATACAACTAGCAATATAAAATTTAAAATGTAACAAAGCATTGATTTTAAAAAAGGGATTTAAGACAAAACCGTATTTTACTTTTTATTATTCAATATTATATAAATTTTGTTCTCAGCATTTTTAAAAAAGGTTTTTTAGAATATAAAGCAGAATAAAAACACATCTAAAAATTATCCTGTCAGTTGGGGTTATAAGTGGCAATACTCAATCATTTATTTGAAATGGGATAAACAATAGTCATTCTAAAGTAAGAGGTCATTCTTTAAAACATTTTATAAAAAAGCAGAGAAAATGTGCCAGAAAATAAGAACCTAATTTATTTATTAACAAACTTTTTATGTTAAAACAAAACAAAACAAAATCAAAGTAAATCCCCCCCCCCCCATCCCTCGAAAAAATAAAATTCTAATTACTATGATTTATCTAAATTTAAAAAAAAATAAACAAAATAATTAGTTAACTTTCATCTAAACTAAAAATAAATAAATAAATAAAAGAATTAATTCACTTTCATCTAAGCTAAAAAATAAATAAATAAATAAAAGAATTACTTAACTTTTATCAGTTTATTTAAAAAAATATCCATATGGAACTTATTAAAGGGTCTATGTGTCAGAAATTAAATATTTGCAATTTTTAAATCGTCCACAGAAAGAGTTTAAACTAGACCTAAATAAACAAAATACTGGAATATTTCTGGCATTGCCATCAAAATCTTTTGTTTCTATATTATTTCAGGAATCGCTCTATACCATTTATGAATAATACCCATTCGTATCACGGTTCAAATAATTACAAAAAATAGAACAAGGAATTTTTATTTTTAAAAAACATTACTTTTTTTTTAATGAAATTTATTCGGATTTATTAATTAAAGGATAAGATAAAATGTTTTGAAAGGAATATTAAACAAACCCTTTGTGCGACCTTCGATCACACTTACCCACTTTTTTTTTTTTTTTTTTTTTTTTTTTTTGTGAGACAGAAATTATATATACAGTAAAATCCCGTTACAACGAACTTCACGGGACCGCAAATTTTATTCGTTGTAACGGGAATTTCGTTGTAACGGAATTCAATAGAAAATTAAACATTTCAATTCAGATCCTCATATCATAGTTAATTATAAAAATATAGTAGTATAATACAAATTAGTAGATAATTAATTATTAAAAATAGTAATAAAAATTAGTAGTACCTTCTAATAACGTAAAGTTAGTATAATACAATGTATAATATTTTTTATAGAACTGAAAAATTGACTTACCACCATTTCAATGATCTTCAAATTGTACAAGAAAAAATTTAATGCAGAAAATCAGTGATTTTTTTTTGTACAAGGGAGTTTGAAGCTGCGGACAATACAAAATTATGTACATGATTAATATTAGAAAAAATGTTATCTGGTACACTGCTCTGTAAAGAAATAAAATTGCGCACTCTTTCTAAGCTTTCTAAGGCTTCAGCAGATGTAACTTTTGAAACCTCATTTTCTTCATCTTCAGAACTTTCTTCATCATTTTCTAAAATGCGATCATCAACAATAGACTGCACAATATCTGTCTCTGTTAATGAATAACAAGTTGCAGCATTGTCATCTGCAGTTAAAAAATCTTTAAAGCTTATGCTTTGAGACACACCAGATTTTTCTTTTACTAAGTTCCAAGTGGATTCGATCTCATATTCGACTGTCTGCTCCTCATCATGTACTACATCGCTAGATCCTTGAGCCGTCGATTCTTTATTTAAATCCTGGTCAATCTGCGCGTGTTTCCAACAGTGGGCTATTGTTTTCTGGCTTATATCATCCCACGATCCACAGATCATATCAATTGCCTCTTTCATGTTGCACTTTCTGTTTACGTTATTTTGCAGATCACAGAGAATGCGTTTTAATAACATAGTTTTGTATCGTGATTTTACGGCTCTGATAATGCCTTGGTCAAGAGGCTGAAGTATTGCAGTACAGTTAGGCGGGAAATACTCTACACGAATGTGATTCAATATAGGAGGATCATTGTGTGCTGTGCAGTTGTCTATGAGTAGAAGAATTTTACGTTTTTGTTTTTGCATATCTTTATCAAAATTTATCAGCCATTCATTAAAGAATCCTTGCGTCATCCATGATTTTTTGTTGGCTTTGTAGATGCATGGTAAGGACTTAAAATGTTTGAAACAACGGGGTTTTTCAGATTTGTCGATTATGAGTACTTTTCGTTTTTCTGTTCCTGATTTGTTGCAGCAAAATAGGGCTGTAATCCTTTGTTTGGAAAGCTTTCCTCCAATACACTTGTCTCCTTTTAACGCTAAAGTCTTCCTTGGTTCTAACTGAAAAAATATTCCGGCTTCATCGGCATTAAAAACATCGTTAGGACTATACGTCTTGATTATTTTTTGTATTTCACCTTTACGCCATTCGTTTACAAATTCAACTGGGACGTCTTTTGCTTCTCCTGAAATGCATTTTGCCACTATACCGTATCTTTCTCGGAATCGATTCAACCATCCGACACTGGCTTGAAAATTTTCAATGTTTAGCATTCTTGCAAATTCCAAACCTTTTTCTCTAATTAAAGGGCCACTTAGAGGGATGTTTCTAGAACGAACATCCATAAACCATTTGTAAACAGCACTATCCACATCTTGAAACTGGGCATTTCGAATTCGTTTTCTGCTTGGATCAAAGACTTTAACTTGAATTTTTTTCAAAATGCTTTCTTTATCTTTTAGAAAAGTGGATAAAGTAGACGGCGAAATTCCATATTTGCTAGCAACATCAGATTTTTTCATTCCTTTCTCAACTTCAGAAATTATGGCTTTTTTTTCTTCCAAACTAAACTGTTTTCGCTTAACAGCCGCCATTTTATGACCTACTGGTAAGATGAAAATTTTCAAACTGATTTCGAGCTTTGGAAATTCCTTTGCGAAAGTTATTCAGGTAGGGAGGAGAGGGAAGGGGGAATGTGCAATACTCATTTCACGTTTTGTTAAGTTTGCCTACATTGGTTACAGCTTACTTGGACTTCCAAGAAAAAGGGGTGGAGAAAAGGGGAGAGCGAACAAAGGAAACATTCCTTCTGCAGTGAAATGCCTATGCACACCGATTTTACAACAAAGCTCGGAGAAAAGCGATTGCTTTAGAGATAAGCTTGATTGTCCCTAAGACTAGGCATCGAAACCAAAAATTGTCAAGCGATAAAAATGTACAACTGAAAGTATTTGCCGTGTCATATTATTTCGTTCTAACGAGATTATAAAAAATTGAATATTTCGTTATACTGAGATTATGTTAACATTATTTGAATACATTTCAAAACGGGACTCGCTTGCATTTCGTTATAACGGGATTTTTCGTTGTAATGGAATTCGTTGTAACGGGATTTTACTGTATATATTTAACCAAAATGGTTGTTGTTTTCGGACGAGAATGGAACTCTGGACGTCGTCACTTTATTTTAAGCGTTTTTAACGAAATTCTGTAACTTTAGAAGAATTTTTAACGAAATTCTATAACTTTAGAAAAAATTTTCTTTGAATAGGCAATAGAAATGCATAAAATCGTTACAAAAATCTTAGTTACAAAAAGGATAGATTTAAATTATCAGATATGAAAAATAAAGTAGAAATTTGGTACTTTCGTGTTATAGCGGCCCCATGCAGATTATCAGATATGAAAAATAAAGTCGAAATTTGGTACTTTCGTGTTATAGCGGCCCCCCAAGGATGAAATATTTTTGTTTCTGTTTCCATTAATATATTGTAAATTTGGTATTTTCGTGTTATAGGGGCCCCAAGGATGAATCGCCAAGCGACCAAGATTTATCGCCAAATTATAAAGCATGTATGACATTATAATAATATATGATATGTGTGTATATATATGTATATATATATATGTATATATATATATATAACATTCCTTGACGTATGTGGCCAAGTTATAGTCATATATGATGCATATATGATATTATGTATATATATGATATGCGTATATCTATACTAATATTATAAAGTAGTAAAGATTGTTTGTTTGTTTGTTTGTTTGTAGGGGGTAATCTCTGGAACTACTGAAGCTATTTCAAAGTGATAGTGGCAAATTGATGGTGACAATCCCTGCTCCAACATAGGCTATATTTTATGTCGGTGCCACTAATCCCAGGGGGGTGCAAAAACGAAAACGTTTTAAAATTTCGATTTTTTTATACTGAAGGAGCTAGAAACATGAAATTTGGCATGGTAGTTACTTATAAGATGTAAATGCTCTCTAAGAACAAATTCTAAAAAAATTCGAAATTTAAAAGGTGTGAGATGAGCGAAAATCGTTCTAAAAACATTCTAAATTACAATTTGTATGATATATCTGGAACTACTGAAGCGATTTCAAAAGTGATGGTGGCAAATTGATGGTGACAATCCCTGCTCCAACATAGGCTATATTTTATGTCGGTGCCACTACCCCCAGGGGGTGCCGAAGCGAAAAGCGTTCTAAAATTTCGATTTTTTTTTATACTGACGGAGCTAGAAACATGAAATTTGGCATGGTAGTTACTTATAAGATGTAAATGCTCTCTAAGAACAAATTCTAAAAAAATTCGAAATTTAAAAGGTGTGAGATGAGCGAAAATCGTTCTAAAAACATTCTAAATTACAATTTCTATGATATATCTGGAACTACTGAAGCGATTTCAAAAGTGATGGTGGCAAATTGATGGTGACAATCCCTGCTCCAACATAGGCTATATTTTATGTCGGTGCCACTACCCCCAGTGGGTGACGAAGCGAAAAGCTTTCTAAAATTTCGATTTTTTTTATACTGACGGAGCTAGAAACATGAAATTTGGCATGGTAGTTACTTATAAGATGTAAATGCTCTCTAAGAACAAATTCTAATAAAATTCGAAATTTAAAAGGGTGAGATGAGCGAAAAGCGTTCTAAAAACATTCTAAATTACAATTTCTGTGATATATCTGGAACTACAGAACCATTTTCAAAAGTGATGGTGGCAAATTGATGGTGACAGTCCCTGCTCCAACATATGCTATATTTTATGACGGTGCCACTACTCCCAGGGGGTGCAGGAGCGAAAAACGTTCTAAAATTTCAATTTTTTTTTTACACTGAAGGTGTTAGAAACATGAAATTTAGCATGGTAGTTACTTATATGATGTAAATGCTCTCTAAGAACAAATTCTAAAAAAATTCGAAATTTAAAAGGGTGAGATGAGCAAAAAGCGTTCTAAAAACATTCTAAATTACAATTTCAATGTTATCTCTGGAACTACAGAACCATTTTCAAAAGTAATGGTGGCAAATTGATGGTAACAGTCTCTGCTGTAACATAGGCTATATTTTATGTCGGTGCCACTACCCCCAGGGGGTGCCGAAGCGAAAAGCGTTCTAAAATTTCGATTTTTTTTATACTGAAGGAGCTAGAAACATGAAATTTGGCATAGTAGTTACTTATAAGATGTAAATGCTCTCTAAGAACAAATTCTAATAAAATTTGAAATTTAAAAGGGTGAGATGAGCGAAAAGCGTTCTAAAAACATTCTAAATTACAATTTCTCTGATATATCTGGAACTACAGAACCGTTTTCAAAAGTGATGGTGGCAAATTGATGGTGACAATCCCTGCTCCAACATATGCTATATTTTATGTCGGTGCCACTACTCCCAGAGGGGTGCAGGAGCGAAAAAAGTTCTAAAATTTCAATTTTTTTTTACACTGAAGGTGTTAGAAACATGAAATTTAGCATAGTAGTTACTTATAAGATGTAAATGCTCTCTAAGAACAAATTCTAAAAAAAATCGAAATTTAAAAGGGTGAGATGAGCGAAAAGCGTTCTAAAATCATTCTAAATTACAATTTCTAAGGAATCTCTGGAACCACAGAACCGATTTCAAAAGTAATAGTGGCAAATTGGTGGTGACACTCCCTACTCCAACATAGGCTATATTTTATGTCGGTGCCACTAACCCCAATGGGGTGCAGGAGTGAAAAACGTTCTAAAATTGCGACTTTTTTTATACTGAAGGAGCTAGAAATTTTTAATTTGGCATTGTAATTACTTATAAGATATAAATGCTCCCTAAGAATAAATTTAAAAAAAAATTCGAAATTTAAGAGGGTGAAATGAGCGAAAAGCGTTCTAAAATCATTCTAAATTACAATTTCTATGGAATCTCTGGAACTACAGAACCGATTTCAAAAGTGATGGTGACAATCCTTGCCCCAACATTCTCTTTAATATAAAGCTATGCGGTGCTGACGACTTATTTTTTCGCTAATCTTTGTCATAGATTAATCTCGGAAAATGAAACATTTGAAGTTACTGAAAAAAATAATAGCTCGAAAAGTATTCGTCAGAAAATTGTTAGACAAACTGCGTTTGAAAGGTGAAAAATTGTATATTTCTTGATATAAATTTCAAATCTAATGATTATGCCATTTTTCAAATATTGAATTTCAAAAATTACCAAATTTCACAATGGAGTACTATAACGAAACCTTCACGCGTAAAAAGATAATGATAAGGGCGACGTGTCCTGACGTGTATATTGGCTATAGCACGAGTCACAAATTATAGTAGCCTTATTATTCTGTTAAAATATAAAAGTGAATTATGAAATGTCAATATTTTGTTTGATTAAAGGTTCGTTAAGAGAAATTGACCAGCGTAGCGGGCGTAGCTTGCTAGTTATGTATATAAGACGTAAATAATATGTGATGTATAATGACGTATATGGCACATATAGGAGTGTTTGGAATATATATGCGTATATAGGATGCAAAAGTAAGCTTTGCGAAATCATAACTGGAACCTTGGCATAACCATAATTGTGGGAGCCGTTATAACACGAAAGTACGTTAATTTATTTATTTATTTAGTTTTAATTTTTTTTAAAGTTTTCGGAACATTTTCCCAATGGTTATTGCAATTTGTTAAATTATATATATAATATATATATATATATATATATTTATCTACGATCGTCCATAATGTCAGTTATTAACATGATAATTATCTCCTACTACCTATTAAAACAGACTTTAATTTATTTTAAAAACACATCAAAGAGCACAAGCACCATGTCTAAAAGCTTCAAAAAACACTTTCAAATGACACTAACACTAGTCAATATGTTTATTGAAAGTTCTTAAAAATATTTTCACCTTTTGGTCCAGAGGCTAAAACGTTCCCTTACGTTTGAGTCGTAAAAGGAAAAATGTACAAAAAATCATCCAGATGGCCTTTTTGGGCCATTTTTTTACAGTGCACACATTAAAAAAATTTTATTAACCTTTTTTTTTACAGGTCAGGACTGGCGACAGTTTTTATATTCAACAGTACCACAATTTACAAAAACATTTTCTTAGATATCTCTCGAAATTATCTTAGCATAAATGTATGGCAGAGATTATTTGTCAAAAAGTGGTAGGAATAGAATAAAAAAAATAGTCCCTAGGACGTACGCTGTCCCAACCCCGTAATAAAACTAGTCGGATGTGTCAATCCCGAAACTTTCTTCTATCTCACACAGGTTTCGTATACACTAAAAAGAATCAGCACCCATTTATATCAAGGTCTAACTGAATCTAAAGTTTTATTAAATTCCGTGCATTAGATCTTGAGATATGACTATTGCTAAAATCGTGTAAATCAAGGCAAAATAGAGCACAGTAGCGCCACCTGTTGGAAGATTTAGACCAAAACCTAATTAACAACAACTTATGTCAACTAGCTGAATCTGAAGTTTGATGAAAATCCGTGCATTAGTTCTTGAGATATAGTTATCGTGATAATAATGAAAAAAGTAGCATAGCAGCGACACATGTTAGGCTATTTATACCAAAACGTAAGCAGCATCTATTTATATCAAGGTCTAACAGAATCTGAAGTTTGATGAAATTCCGTGCATTAATTCTTGAGATATAGCTATCGTAAAAATCATGAAAAAAGTGGTTTAGCAGCGCCACTTGTTGGGATATCTACACCAAAACGTAATCAGCGTCTATTTATGTAAAGGTCTAACTGAATCTGAAGTTTGATGAAAATAAGTGCATTAGTTCTTGAGATAGAGCTATTGCAGAAATCGCGAAAAATGCAGCGTAGCAGCGCCACCTATTCGAAGATTTTCACCAAAAAATAATCAGCACCAATTCATATCAGGGACTAACTGAATAAAATTTCGTGCATTAGTTCTTGAGATAGAGCGCCCACAAAATTTTTGTCACATACAGACAGACAGAGTCACAGACAGACAGGCAGACATTTTCTAAAAACAGTCAAATCGTGTTTAGGACCTTGTAAAACGTATAAATCCGTCGAAAACCGGAAGTCGAAAATTTTCATGAATCCATCACTTTCTTCTTGTAAAGATAGAAGAAAGCAAAAATTAAATTGTAAAAAAATAATAATAATAATGAAAAGTATTTAAGATAAAATAACTCTAATAACAAATGCACTTTAAATTTAAACCTTCATGTTCCTAGTTGGAAACTTCATAAAAATCATATACAGTAAAATCTGACCTAACGGTAACTGTATGTAACAGAATCTTGCTTTAAACGAAAATAGTTCATGGTCCCGGTGTAAAGGAGAATTCATTCATTATAGAGAAGTGTATTTGTTATAACGGAAAACCAGCTAAAATGGAATTTTTCTCCGACAGACATTAAGAAAGATAATGTTTTAACACTTTCCAACATAGTTGAAAAGCGTTTAGGAATTCGGTTTGTCTGTCTATCTGTCTGTCATCTGTCCGTGCTCTAACTCGCGTCAATATATATATCCGGATTGTTTTGCAATTTATGTATGTTATTGAGGATTACTATGGCATGTTCGGTATTGAAAATGAAATGTGTAGCAGTTATAGATTTTTTACAGGGACACTCAAAAGAATTCTATTACATTACGGGCTATGGGGAAAAATAATTTGCGGTTTATTTTAATGATGTAACACAATTTCAAACATATTGAAATTGATATATATATCTAAGGTGCACTACAAGAGGCTTATTATAGAATATGGTGTGCATCGTTCATTTACAGGACACACAAAAAATTCGTTACTGTCTGTTAACAATAATTGCTGGAAGTACATTTTCAGTTTCTGAACGCGTTTTGAATTTAACTCATTTTTTGTTATTACTTGGTGTATATAAATTCTAGAGATCATATACAGGGGAGCACAAAAGTTCTCGAGTACATTTCCGTTTCTTGATAGAAATTCCACAAGGGGAATTTTAAACTGTTCTACACGTTTCCTAACTGAACAAAAATTAACATTCTATGTAGAATACATACAAATCTATAGATCCTATACAGGGCTGGACAAAAGAATTCGGATATTTTTTTTCGAATATTGTTGGTTATTCCTGAAATTTGGTTTTTAAATATGTTATGCGTTTTTCAAATTGTTTACTTAGATATCATCTTTTACTTTATTACACGATAAAGATTTGTAAAATTATTTTGGAATTGTTGGAAAGCGTTACATAATCTATGCTTGACGCATGATTTTTCGTTCTTGTTTTATTTTTACTGTGATAGTTTCTTGCTTAAACATAGCATGGAATTTTTTTTTTTTTGCTTTCCCCCCCCCCCCCCCCCCCCACTTTTTTTCTTATTTTCTTATTTGAAGGATCGTGAACTATTTGGAACTACGTTTTCTCTCGACAGCTCTGACACACAGGGCCGAAACCAAGGAGGAGTGAACGGGGCATATGCCCTGGACGCTCAAGTAGAAGGAGGCACCAAAAGAAGATTTTGTTTTGTTGCGTCTTTAAGTACAAGAAACAAATTACGAAATTTAGCCAAAAATGTCATGTATTCTTAGTTTTATACTCTTTGCTTTGAACAGGACCGGTTTTTCTATTATGTGATCATCTGGAAGCGCTAGAACAATATTGGATTGACGAATTCCTCCAAGATACTTGCAAGATCCACTGTCCCAATTAGGTTTGAATTGGTTCGACATTATTGGGATGATAAGTTTTGCATGTGTTGCTTTTGTTGCTCCCTCTAAACAAACTATAAAAGATATATATTACATGATTAAAGAAGTGATCCAAGGTATTTTCAAGATCAATGTACTGTCCCAATTACGTTCGAATTGATTCAGTATTTCGGGCGTTATCATGATAACAAGATTTACATTAGATAGATAGATATAAAAACGCAGAGATTACAATAGGTCGATTTCTAAAGAAATCAATCTAAACATCTTGTGAGTAATATACTACTTAACAATCATTTCATATTTAAAATAAAAATTAAGGGAATGGATTGAAAAATTATCTTAAATTATCTTCATAATTTATTTTGGGAAGTTGGAGGGGGGGGGGAGGACCAAAATTCATGCATCCCCCGAGTAAAAAAAAAAAAAAAAATCGTAGTTTCGGCCAGGGCTGAAACTAGGGAGCAGCAAGTTGGCGGCAAAAGAACATTTAATTCGTCTTTCGGTACAAAAAACAAATAGCAAAAATTGGGCAAAAAAGTCATGCAATCTGAAAACCCAAAGTAAAAATGTATTCGTTGATTTTATACTCTTTGCTTTAAACTGGACAGGTTGTGACCACGTAAGAGCGCCAAAACAATTCTTGATTAACAGTGTTGAATTCAGGGGGTGGCCCGGGAGGGACATTCCCCCCTCCGGAGCATTGAAATGCCCCCCCCCGGAAGATTTGAGATTTTAAGCTTTTAATGGCTAAAAAGTGCAATTCCCCCCCCCCCCCCGGAGCTCTGTAATGTCCCCCCGGAGCCACAGAAATCCCTCCCGGAGAAAAGTGTCTCAATTCTACACTGTTGATTAACGAATTTATTCAAAATACTTATACAATATCAACACTGTGTTGATATTGTATAAGTATTTTGAATAAATTCGTTAATCAACAGTGTAGAATTACACTGTCTCAGTTAGGTTTGAATTAATTCAGTATTTCGTACGTTAAACTGATGACGTTTTGCAAGTTTTTTTGCCTTTGTGTGAACGAAATATAACAGCTACTTAGTTGATTAGCGAATTCATCCAAGATACTGGTAGATCAATTTACTGTCCCAATTAGGCTCAAACTGGTTCAGTATTTCAGACGTTATCGTGATGACAAGATTTATATTTGTATTATGTATGCATATAAACGAAATGATTGCAATAGGTCGATTTTTAAGGAAATCAACCTAAAAATATTAAAATTATATACTTTCTAGCAATTATTTCTTCTTTTTTTTCTAGGAGGGAGTGCCAAAATTCATGCTTGCCCCGTGTGAAAAAAATCCTAGTTTCGGCCCATGTTTCAGCCCTGCTCTCTAACATATCAGCAAATTGAAAAGTATGTCATCGTCACTTGACTTCATAATCCGATTTTCGGGGAAGGAGGGGGGGGGGGGGTAGCAGAACAGACTGGAGCGGGGTGGTATTAGTAAAATCATGCAATTAAAAGATAATCCGCTATTAGGTATATATATATATATATATATATGTATGCGGAAAAATCACAAGGAAATTCCATATCATTTTTGTCTATCGCCCTGTCTGTCATGACAAAGTAGAAGAACTTCACCGGCGCCAGCACGGTCAAAACGCATCTTCGTTTGAAGGAAAATCCGCTTCACAGCTGTGACAGTTTGCCAATCTGTGCAAATGATGGGCTCAACTTTCCTTTTCACGTTTCAGAGAAGAGAGAGAAAAAAGAAGTAGAGTCCTAATATTCTGGGTTAAAAGTCAGCACCTATTAAAAAGAAGACTCATTCAGACTTCGGAATATGACCTAATTTAACATATTTGCACTGTTCTCGTATGCCACGCAGTAAAATAAAGAAATAAATACAGTCAGAGACGGAATAACTATCTCATGGGTCCCTACCCTACACTGCAAAAAATAATTGTTGATTTTACAGTATAAAACTGGCACCCCAGCTGCCAGTATTATACCGTAAAATTAACAGTATTAAACAGTAAAATAAACAGTAATACGCTGCCGCGCAAGCAGTAATACGCTGCGCGGTAGCGTATTACTGCTTGCGCGGCAGCGTATTACTGTTTATTTTACTGTTTAATACTGTTAATTTTACGGTATAATACTGGCAGCTGGGGTGCCAGTTTTATACTGTAAAATCAACAATTATTTTTTGCAGTGTAGCCTTGACTGCTTTACGCCTCCGTTTGCTCAAAATTATATATGCTATCACCTTCTGCTTCAAATCATGCACACAATTTTATAGATATTTAACACAGTTCTGAAAAAGTATTAAATTCTTTTGCATAAAATTTCTTTAAGGAAAAGAAAATTACAGTAATTTTATTTTTATATTAGAACTCTCTCCAGCATTCCCCCAAAATGAAAGTTAGTTTTCTTACTTTAGTTATTTAATACAATGAATTTTACTACAATAATTTTTATATTACACATTAACTGCAATTTTGTTTTAATATTGCATATTACTATTTCTTTTCTTTTCTTTTTATTTTCTTTCATTTTTTTTAATCACATATTTTTTATTGGGAAAACCGTTAATAATTAAATGTGTATCCATTGAATGTAGTTACATACTATTTTTTTGTGCATTATTGCTAGACTGTTCAGGTTTTAGTTACTTACTTTTGAACAAAAGTATGTCATGATTCCTTTTCGAGAGGAAAAAGATCTGCTTCCCGAACGATTAATAATAATTACACTGATAAATGAATTTTAAAACATGTAGGTGTTACAAAAAAATAGAAGGATTTCTCAGCGCTGGACATTTTTCCTTCGGGGCGCACAGTGTAAGATTTTGCGAATCTAGCGGGTCAAAATTCAATTTATGAAAATTATTGATATTAATGAAGTAAAATTGCACTTACTATAGATAAAATGGTTCTATATTATGGAAAAAATATATATTTACTCGTTACATTGTAAGTTTTACGTCATTATTGTTACATTATCATAATCATAATAGAAAGAGTTTTCATGATTTTCATTTATTGACTTTTACGCAGTGTTATTTTAGTCAGTGAAGATTTAAAAAATATATAATACCTATATTTAAAACAAGAAGAGATTTTTATAGTAAATAGTAATTAAGTTATTAGATACTGCCATCGCTGTCAGTGTCATCATTAATGTTTTCGGCACTGCCTTTTTTTTTTACATCCAATCCATAACCAATAATGTAAAAGGCATTCCATAAATCTTATCTGTGTATGTAGTGTCGATAAGCCCCAAGAAAATGTGTGAGCATTACTCGTATATGTTCGAATCAATTTCAAATTATTCATAACCTTGAAAGTTGCGTTACAGATATAGCATTTTTGGGTAGCTTTTATTTGAGGATAGAATATTGTACACTTTGCCATCTACCATTGTTTCTTCAAATCTGTGATCTATTTCATTATGTTTGATCATCTAATTCTACTATAGTTGGCACAAGAGCAGTAATTTGATTTCTGACATTTTCAAATTCTTCCGTTATTGACTGATCAGTTTCCTTGGTGAACTTAAATTTTATGGATTTACAGTAAGAAGTAGATGACGGGTGTGGATTTTGCCATAGTATAAAGTTTTGATTTTTTTCATTACAACCATATAGTTTTAAAGGAACCACAGATGGGATTAGAATATTTGCATCTTCAAAGTTGTTTTCATTTATTTTTGCTTGTATCTACTTTGTCCACCACTGCCATCGATCCCCCACCCCCACCCCACCCATTTAAAAACCATTGTTATATTTTTTAACACAGACCCTTTTTCTTTAGTAATAATATTTAATATCTGTTTTCGTATTATACAAAGTCTCTTTATCTTTAAATCTACAACAGATTGTAATTTAACTTCTGCAAATGATTAAGAAAATACGCAGTTTTCTTGGAATGAATAACACTTTTTTTTTTTTTTTGCATCTTTTACCTGCTCATATAGGATGGATAAATGTTCAAATCTTTTTGTAACGCAGAGTTTCTCATAATCCCGTATTTTCGACAACTTAATTTCATAGTGGTTATTAAAAACAAAGCTTCTTCAAGAGAATATTAAATAAATATCGGGCATCCGGCTTTTTGAACGATTTTTTAAAATTTAGCTGCTTTTTTAGGGCTTACAGATATTTGCTTTAACATACCCGCAGCGTCCTTTCGTCCAAATTGTCTTAATTTTAAACACGTTGCATGTGTTAGTTCATTTAGTGAGTGTTCTGAGAAGAATATGGATAATTTTTTTTTCCTGATTTCGGTCCAATTGAAGAAAATTTTTTCTTTGGACGTCCAACTTCGTAGTCATTATTACTTCTGCCTGGTATTATAGAGATTGCTTATTGTTATATTCGAATCTAGCCATCTCTCTCTCTTTTTTTTTTTTTTTTTTTAAATAAACGTATTTTATGTGATGTCAATTTCTCCATCTTCGATTAATGTCAATCATAAATGAATGGATCAGCCGCTTAATCTGGTCTAACATAACAGATGAGCAATGCTGAAGTTTATATTTGTGTAATACATTGTCTATCAAGATATTTTTAGAATTCACTGGAAATTATTTATGCCCAGTAACATCATTTATAAATATCTCATAGAATTCTCTTTTCGAAATTAACACTTCAGTACCTGTAAAAAATTACTTATATTCAAAAGTTGCAAATAGTTGCAGCTGAAATTAATTAATTTTATATCTATATGCATATATAATTACAAAAAAAAATTACTTTACAATGTACCAAAGTGTACAAAATTTTTGGCAGCTTGTTTTTAATTTATCATATGCTATTAAATTTTCAAATAATTTACATATTAACTTACAAGTTTATTTTTAAGAAGTAACACTTTTACATAACTATCGTAATTGTAAAATACAAAGTACATAACTTTGTTGTAACGATTCCATACTATCATAAAACAATATTTACTAAATAAGTATATTTTTAGCCATAAATATCATTTGCAATTACATCTACAACAACAACCGCTCTAAAAGATTTAAAGAAAACGTGGTTTTGAGCCGACTTTTGATGGTGTTGTTGTGGAGTTAAACTGCTTTCACTTTATCTCTTTTCTCTCCAATGTGTTAGATATAATTTAAAATGGCTAAAACTGAAATTACTTAAAATCGATTTTCTGAATTTTTCCCGCTAGATTTGCGAAATCTTACACTGTGGGCGTCTAGACCTCAGCCTATTTGAAAATTTGCCTCTGAACACAGTAGGTAAAACTCTAGACCAGGGTTGGCGAACCAATGGTACGCGTGGCCGAGTTGGCATGTGCGACAATTTCTTCAGCAAATATGTGAAATATATATATATATAGATAGATTTGACATATCTAAATCTAAATATACCCTTCACATTGTTCCAACACGTACCATTTTTCGAGAGAAACTGTTTTCTAATAACAACAAATAATGAAGGATTATTATATTAATTTAGAATGCTTTGATAAAAATGAAAACATAAAAAAGGTATTTTCACTGTCTTAGATAACAAATCAATAAAATATACCAGGAAAATATATTTTGTTGATTTGTCTCGTGTATTGTTTTTTTTTGTTTTTTTTAATGATGCATTTTCCTTTTTTGTGTCCAGCATTATCCACTGAAATATTTTAACTCATTATCATTACCCGCTGGTGGTGCGTAGCGGGTAATGGGTTATGGCAAGCTACTTTATCTTCGCTAATCTTTATATACATTTACTTATGGGTTATTTACAGATATTTTTGTTTATGCAATTTCAATTGATGTTTTAGTCAGACATAAATTACTTTAATTTTAGAAAAAAAAGCCACTCCGCCTGAAAAATGATACGTGATAACAGTAATTTCATTACAATATTTTGATTTAGTGAGCTGAAATCTATAACAAGTGGGTAAGTGTGATCGAAGATCACACGAACGATTTCGTTTCATATTCCTTTCAAAAAACTTTATCCTTTCTTTAATAAATCCAAATAAATTTTCAAAAAAAAAAAAAAAAAAATCATGTTTTTTATAAAGTAAAAATTTATCGGTATATTTTTCTCATTTTTTTCGAATATCAGAACCGGCCCGATAGACCTTCAAAATGTTAAAATATGCCACTATTTCCATAATCCGGTTTTTATCATGATTCATACGTTCCTCAAACTCATATGGCGTTATAATCACTTGCTGACGTCATATCTACTTCTTTTCTCTGTTACTCATATTGATGCTCTCTTTGTATTATTCTCAAACATTTGAAAAAGTCCGTTAAACTTCGAATATGACGTCAGATTAATTTTCTTTTTAATTCTCTAATGACTTCATTTTAAGCTGCTTTCTGAACTTTCACATACTCAAACTAATTGTATTATTGATAAATGTTTGAAAATTTCCGTTTTATTACCCATATGACGTCATAATCTTTTTTTTCTCAATAGGTCAAACTTTTTATTTCATTTTCATTTTTCATGTGGAAATCTTTCAATAGAAAATTAATTATTGTAGAAATAATTTTATTGTGGATTTTTAATTGTTGGCAGCTGCTATAACGAAAAATGTTTACATTTAATAGGAAAAGGCTGTTAGATTTTTGTTTTTTTATCTCTCTATATTAAAATAATACGATTTTTTCAAATTTATGATTTTGAGCTTCATAGTAGGTATTCAGCTATAAGTACACAAAATTTCAAGTCTGTAAGTTATTATGGTTTCTGAGAACTGGCTCAGTGACGGACAGACAACGAAGCGGGACTATAATAGGGTTTCGTGAGATGTACGAAACCCTAAAAATCAACCATTATTTTTACAAGAGAATTTTGGTGCCAACCAGTGTTCCACTGTGATCATTAAACAGATAAAATATTTTTTTCTTTTTGTTGTAATGAATAAAATTTTGCTTCACGCGTAAAGACTATCATAAATAATGCAGTTATCACTTTCTTCCATATCTTTACAAGAAAAAAGTATTGGATTCTAGAAAAATATCTTCTTGAAAAATTCTTGAAATATTGTTTTCCCCCATTAGTAGTAAGAAAATAAGAGTTTAAAGACAGCAGGACGATGGCACTGTGGCACCGTGCCCACCGCCTCCCACACCACACCTGACCGCACCTTCCTCCAACATCGATTCGAACGCTCCCTGACAGGAAAAATGGCCTTTTTTAAGGAAAAAAGTTGATTTCTTAATTATTTTTGTACTGCAAGATGAAGATTAAAGTTATATTTTAATTTTTGAGCAACCAACGACTTCATTAGTATTAATAATTAAATAAAAGAAAGGAAAATATAAATTTTTAAGGAAAAAACTGGTTAAAAAAAAAAAAAAATTCAACTATAAGATGAGGTTATCAAACAATAAGATGAAAGTTAAAGTTATATTTTAATTTTTTAACAACCAATTAGTACCTTAATTAGTATGAATAATTACACAAAACAAAGAAAAATGTTGATTTTTAAAGAAAAAAGCTGATTTCTTAAAAAATGTTCAACTATAAGACGAGGTTATCAAAGTTAAACTTATATTTTAGTTTTTGAACAACCAACACCTTAATTAGTATAAAGAAATACTGAAATTTAGATAGTTTTATATTGAAATTTTAGTGAATTAATTAAATTTAATTGATTTTCTACGTTTTAGTTTATCGTATTTAATTTTAGCCGACTTTTAGCTTTATATAACTATATATTTGAGAATTAAAACATTCTTCTCCCAACATTTATTTCTATTTTCATGAATTTAAATATAGATTAAGGATTTACTAGGAAAATAGCATTATTTTTCTTACCTTATAAACAAACCAATTTATCTGCTTTGAGGCTGTGGTTAAAACTAGCTCTAATTTAATACGCATACAGAAAAAAAAAGAAAATAAATCTTCGATGTAGGGAAAAAAAAAAGAAAAAAAAAAAAAAAGGAGCATTTTGGAAATATTGTAATAGACATTTAATATTTAATAAAATAATGTTTTTAAAAAAAGAAATAAGGTTTTCAGAGCGGAATAATTTAAGATATATGATATTTTAGCATTTAAATAAAGAATTTATAGCAACTTGACTACACGGGAATAATAATAATGAACTTTAATAATGGATTAAAAATAAAGATGTTCCATTTAAAGAATAAATTTAAGAAGTTATCGCCATTTTTAGATCTAACTACTTTGGAATAAATATTATTAAGTGGATTAGAATAAAATGGCTTTACATATGGATAGTAAAGGACTATTTTAAGAAAAAGAATTATTTTAATAAGTCGGGTTGATATACGGAACATTACAAAATGTAAAAATTTTATAGAATAATTTAGCAGATTTCGGAAAAAATAAATTTTGTAATATTATCCCCTCTTCCTAAAGATTTTGGATGAAGTTAATAGTTAATTAGTTAAGTAACTATAGATTCAGACAGTATAAATTTAATACTTTAGAAATTTGAATTTTGAACAGTTTTCTGAAGCAATGTAATTCTGAAACAATGTAAGAAAAAAAAATTAATTAATTAAAATAAAATAAATAAATAAATAAATAAAAATAAAGCTACGAGCATTTCTCCTGTAAAAGAATACAAGAACTGGTTACAATTTCACTTACCATTTGTAAGTTGTGCAGGAAAAAAAAATACAATAACAATAATTAATAAATGTTAATAAACAAGAAAAAACAAGATAATAACAATAACAAAAGTTTGCTTTCACCAAGTTCACAAAGTTTAGAATAACTAGTCACAAGTAAATTGCTAAAACAAAGTTTTAAAAAAATTATACTTCATTCAAATTGGAATTTTTTAATCAGTCTGCTTTTGGAACTTTTTTTTTAAAAAAGTCTTCATTTTTTTTTAAATGATTGGTACAGTCCCTTTTTCAAATAAAGTTTTTATCTTAAGTATATCACAGTAATTTTTTACGTTAATAAACATGTCTTTTGGTAATGACTCAACTACTTTTAAAGGATTGCTTATCAAATTACTTTCTTGAGCTCGTTTACATTTTACTTGGGATCCCAACATCTTTAACTAATATTTTTCAAACATATTTTTTTTTTCTTTCCATTAATAAATAATATAACTCTCAGTAATATAAATAAATATTATAATAAAATTCAATTCATAATCATAACAATAATAACTCTCAATATAACTAATACTTCTCAACATAAGTAGTAATTCATAGTATAATTCAATAGTAGAAATAATAATAATATAATAACATGAGTATAATCTAAGAAAATATCACAGTTTGTTTGTTTATTGTTAGGGAAAATATTGATTGAGGATAAAATAATTACATAGCAAATAAATAAATTCCTTAATTTTTAATAAGAAAGTACTTTTGCCAGTCGAAAGTATATAAAAAATATATATATATAATAATAATTTCAAAATCCAAATAAATTTAAATCTAAATGTTTAGAAAGTGAACTCTCAACCAGTAGTTCTTTACAATAATTTTTTTTCTCTGATATTCTTTTACAAAATTATACAGTTAAGTCATAAGTTTCCATATCCTAAATGTACACTGCAAAAAATAATTATTGATTTTACAGTATAAAACTGGCACCCAAAAAAGAAAATGAATCTTCGATGTAGGGGGAAAAAAAAGAAAAAAAAAAGGAGCATTTTGGAAATATTGTAATAGACATTTAATATTTAATAAAAGAATGTTTTTAAAAAAAGAAATAAGGTTTTTAGAGCGGAATAATGTAAGATATATGATATTTTAGCATTTAAATAAAGAATTTATAGCAACTTGACTACACGGGAATAATAATAATGAACTTTAATAATGGATTAAAAATAAAGATGTTCCGTTTAAAGAATAAATTTAAGAAGTTATCGCCATTTTTAGATCTAACTACTTTGGAATAAATATTATTAAGTGGATTAGGATAAAATGGCTTTACATATGGATAGTAAAGGACTATTTTAAGAAAAAGAATTATTTTAATAAGTCGGGTTGATATACGGAACATTACAAAATGTAAAAATTTTATAGAATAATTTAGCAGATTTCGGAAAAAAATAAATTTTGTAATATTATCCCCTCTTCCTAAAGATTTTGGATGAAGTTAATATTTAAGTAACTATAAATTCAGACAATATAAATTTAATACTTTAGAAATTTGAATTTTGAACAGTTTTCTGAAGCAATGTAATTCTGAAGCAATGTAAGAAAAAAAATTAATTAATTAAAATAAAATAAATAAATGAATAAATAAAAATAAAGCTACGAGCATTTCTCCTGTAAAAGAATACAAGAACTGGTTACAATTTCACTTACCATTTGTAATTTGTGCAGGAAAAAAATACAATAACAATAATTAATAAATGTTAATAAACAAGAAAAAACAAGATAATAACAATAACAAAAGTTTGCTTTCACCAAGTTCACAAAGTTTAGAATAACTAGTCACAAGTAAATTGCTAAAACAAAGTTTTAAAAAAATTATACTTCATTCAAATTGGAATTTTTTAATCAGTCTGTTTTTGGAACTTTTTTTTAAAAAAAGTCTTCATTTTTTTTAAATGATTGGTACAGTCCCTTTTTCAAATAAAGTTTTTATCTCAAGTATATCACAGTAATTTTTTACGTTAATAAACATGTCTTTTGGTAATGACTCAACTACTTTTAAAGGATTGCTTATCAAATTACTTTCTTGAGCTCGTTTACATTTTACTTGGGATCCCAACATCTTTAACTAATATTTTTCAAACATATTTTTTTTCTTTCCATTAATAAATAATATAACTCTCAGTAATATAAATAAATATTATAATAAAATTCAATTCATAATCATAACAATAATAACTCTCAATATAACTAATACTTCTCAACATAAGTAGTAATTCATAGTATAATTCAATAGTAGAAATAATAATAATATAATAACATGAGTATAATCTAAGAAAATATCACAGTTTGTTTGTTTATTGTTAGGGAAAATATTGGTTGAGGATAAAATAATTACATAGCAAATAAATAAATTCCTTAATTTTTAATAAGAAAGTACTTTTGCCAGTCGAAAGTATATAAAAAAATATATATAATAATAATTTCAAAATCCAAATAAATTTAAATCTAAATGTTTAGAAAGTGAACTCTCAACCAGTAGTTCTTTACAATAATTTTTTTCTCTGATATTCTTTTACAAAATTATACAGTTAAGTCATAAGTTTCCATATCCTAAATGTACACTGCAAAAAATAATGGTTGATTTTACAGTATAAAACTGGCACCCAAAAAAGAAAATGAATCTTCGATGTAGAAAAAAAAAAAAAAAAAAAAAAAAAAAAAAAGGAGCATTTTGGAAATATTGTAATAGACATTTAATATTTAATAAAAGAATGTTTTTAAAAAAAGAAATAAGGTTTTTAGAGCGGAATAATTTAAGATATATGATATTTTAGCATTTAAATAAAGAATTTATAGCAACTTGACTACACGGGAATAATAATAATGAACTTTAATAATGGATTAAAAATAAAGATGTTCCATTTAAAGAATAAATTTAAGAAGTTATCGCCATTTTTATTTTATTCATTATTTCATTCATTACCGCGCATGCGCGGTAGCGTATTACTGCTTGCACGGCAGCGTATTACTGCTTATTTTACTGTTTAATACTGTTAATTTTACGGTATAATACTGGCAGCTGGGGTGCTAGTTTTATACTGTAAAATCAACAATTATTTTTTGCAGTGTAGAAAGTTATTTTTGGCAAACTTAGAATAAATAAAGACGATAAAAAGATGTTAATTTTAGCTGAGAAATGGAATACAAAGGTAATTTGTGTATTGCAACACAACAATCACTGTAAAATCACATCATCATTATCCAATTATTTAGATGTTTATATAATTATAGAAATATTTATAAACTTTTACTATTTGTTTAACCATTGAAATAAATAACATAATATTAAATTTTGAAAACAATCGCTTTAAGAAAAGTAAATAAAGTAAATATAGTTTATTTTGATATAGAATTAAAAACATTTAATTTTATTTTTCAACATCAATTTGAAAATTCCTAAAATCAAAATATACATCTTATGCCCACATAAGGTCTCTAAATTAACCCTAAAAACTCCCAAAAACAATTAATATTCTCTTTGTGCACCAAGAATATACCTGATAATGTTGAAAACTATTGTAATAAGAGATATCTAAAGAATTAGAGTTTAATCTATTGTTTTTACTTTAGTTTGATGTTGTGATGGTGATTGTGGTGGTTGTTGTGGTTTTTGGTTTGCTCATGAAACAGTTTGAAATTTTCTGGTAAAAAATATGGTCGTAATTTAGAACCATGTACAATAACTGAATTTAGTTACGTCTTATAATTAAATTTATCTATTTCTTATGTTACATCAGAAAGTTTATGTATTATTTTGTATGGCCCTGAGAAAGTAGATTCTAAGTTTCGAGTGTTAAGATATTTAAATTCTTTATAAATTACAGAATCTTGTATTTCTAGAGACGATTCAATAAATTTTCTATCATCGAGTTTTTTACTTTTAAGATGACATTCACGAGTTCGCGCTTTTGCAATTTTGAGTGCTTTATTAACAGGAGGGTAATAATTTTGTTTTAAAAGGGATTCATAAGGTTATTGACCATAAAATAAATAGGCAAGTGGGAATTTGGTTATTGAATGTGATGTATTATTGTATTCTTGGATGACTTGGTCTAATAATCTAGTCCAAGGTATTTTAGAAGAAGTGGAATTAACTTTACATTTGAGCCTAGTAACTATAGTTTGATTAACGCGTTCTACCTTACCATTTATTTGTGGGTGATGTGATGATGGTAAAACGTTGTTGAATATGATGTTTTCTGAGGATTTTTTTTCATCTTGGCGACCTAAAAGATTTATGTCTATCACTTAAGTATTGTTTTAGGTGTGTGAATATTGAAAATTTGTTTTAAATAGTTAGTATATGTTTCGGTAGTAACACTTTTGGATGGAAAAGCCCAAACAAACCTAGTTGCATGATCTATTATTATGTGTAAGAATTTTTTTTCGAAGTGTAATAATTAAATCCACCCACAGTCCACAGTATGAATAGAAAGACATTCAAAATGTTGATCTGTGGCTGGCATAGCTTGTAACAAGCTAAGTCTTTTTTGTTTTGGTTTTTTATTTATCTGGCATGTAGCACAATGTTTAACAAATTGTGTAATATATATTGTCATGTTGGGCCAATAATAGTTTGGAGATATTAAGTTAAGCATTTTTTGTATTCCTAAATGTCCAAAATTATCATGAACAATATGTAATAATTTTTTCTAAATGACAATGGTACTACTATTTTTTTAATCCTTTTCTCTGAGTTATTATAATCCCATTCTCTTTTTTGTATTTTCTGTCACAAACATTGCCTTTATCTTGCATCTCTATAATCTCTTTTTTGTCTAATAATAAACTTACATGTTGATTCAGATAAGCAACAGGATTTCGTGACAACATGTCTGCTTCGACATTTGTAGAACCTTTTTGATACTTGATCTCATAATCGAACATGCTAAGTTTTAAAGACCATCGAAAAAGTCTACCTTTAAAATTTTTAACACTCTTTAATCATACCAGAGATGCATAGTCAGTATGGATTGTGAATTTTATACCATGAAAATAGTTATAAAACTTATCAAGAGTATCTATGATAGCTAGACATTCCAATTAAGTTATAAAGTAATTTTGTTCAAAACTCTTCAAAATTCTAGAATGGTAAGCAATAGGATGTAAGAAATTATCTTTATTTGCTTGTTTTAGAACTGCACCTACTTCTATAGGAGAGGCATCTACAAACATGTGGAGGGGTAGCTTTAGATCATAAATTTTTATAATTGGTTTTGCAATTAGAGTATTTATTAATTTTTCAAAAGAGTTTTGACATTCTGAGTTCCATTCCCATATTGTGTTTTTCCTACGTAATTTATTGAGCGGATATCTAATTTTAGCATATTTATCTATGAATTTATAGTAAACATTAATGGAACCTAAAAATCGTTGTAGTTCTTTAACATTAGAGGGAGGTTTCAATTTTTTAATTGTCTCAATATTGGTATTAGCTGGAGTTAAAGCCCCTTTGGTGATCTTATAGCCTAAGAAATTAATTTTATTTTGATTTAATTTACATTTAGAAAGTTTAAGTTTAAGGTTTTCTAATTTACAGATTTCAAAGATTTGAGTTAAGTGATTTAAATGTTCTTCTAGAGAGGAGGAGAAAATTATGATATCATCAAAGTAATGCTAAGCAAAATAAATTTTATATTTATTGAGGATTCTTCTAATGGTTCTATTAAATATTGGGGGGAGGGGGTCTTTATACCAAAGGGGAGCACCAGCCATTCGAAGAGGACAAAATTGGTGGCAAAAGCTAATTTTTCTGTATCGGATGGATGTATTGGTATGTGCCAGTAGCAAAGGCTAAGTCCAAAGTGGAAAAATACTGGGCACTACTCAATTTATCTAAAATTTCATCGATACGGGGAAAAGGTTCTGCATCATTTTTAACTATTGCGTTTAATTTTCTATAATCTATACATAGTCGGGCCTTTTTGTCTTCCTCTCTTTTCATAGCTAAAGTGACAGGGGCAGAATAAGAGCTATTACTTTCTTTTATGAGACCAGCCACTAATACAGATTGAACTTGATTTTTTATTTATTTTTCCTCTAAGGGGGAAGTTCTGTAGGGCCTCAAAGATATAGGTAGGTCAGATTTTAGAAAAACGCGTTGTGGTTCAATATTTATCTTACCCACATCATATTTATGTTTTGCAAAAATATCCCTACAATTTTGAACTATTTCCTTTAAATCCCCATTTTCAATTAAATTTATTTTCCCAATTAAATCTGAATCATAATTATTAACATCGCGAAATTTTTGAGGAGTCATGGAACTTCTATAATCAGGCTGCACATTATATCGAGGAATATCAAAATTAATTGCATTAGGTTTACTTGGTAATGATGGACTTGTAACAACAGGTGTGGGGGGGGGGAACTTCCACAAATCGCTTACCAATTCTATACCATTCTGTAGTACTCTCAGGAGGATTAACAATTAGATAATTTTGATATTCGGGTTTTAAACCATCAGTTAGTAAAATAGTTAGTAAAATGTAGTAAAATAGTTCCACATGAATGCAATTTCCTGGCAATTTCAATTTTTTTTTTTTCTAAAATAAGTTTCTAAGTTACTTAAACTGTTAAAATATCAGCTATCTGTTCATATTTAGTGCAATTAAGGCATTCGTTAATGTAAATACTAAGAGCTTCTCCCCTTAAGTTCTGAGAAATATTCTTAAACTTCCAATCTGTATCTTTCTTTTCCTTCTCACAAGCTTCATCGAAATATAACCATGCTTGTAATTCGATTCCTAAATCTGGATCAAACGCTATGAATTTTGGTTCCGTCATGATTTTTAATTTAATAAAAGAATTAACTCTATCTTCTTTAAAAAAGCCTGATCTTAAAAACATAAAAATCTAAATTTATAACACTGTCTACAACATTATGATGACGTATATCATACTAAATAACCAAATAAATAAATTAATTAATTAACCTTAACAACACTTAAATTTTCGCATATGACTAGAGATTTGCAACAGAAATAATTTTTAAACAGTAATTTAATCAGCACAACATAGCATTTACCCCTCTAAAATTCAGAGTAGATTGAATTTATGTTACTATTAAGAACTTCAAATTTAAATTAATTCTCTTTCCTTTCAAGTAACTATAACAATAAATAAATAATTTTTATAATAAATAAATTTCAGAACTAAATAAATAAATCTCATAAATAATAAACAATAAAACAATCATACTCTATCCACAAACCAAAATAAACTGATTCTTACTTCAGTGATGCAAAGTTTAGACGTCTAATTCCTCTATTTGACTTTTTCCATTTATTTCACCAGATATTGTTAGAACAATATACTCAAACTGTCTTGAAGGTAGAATATTTCTTGTCCATTTTTCTAGATCTCTCAACTGTACATCAAAACGAGGACTGATAACTCCACATTAATACTGCTTGTTTATTAACTATATCTTGTCTGACTATTTTATTTTGTCACGATTTCGACTCTCAGGTTTGATCGATGCGTTGCAGTCGTAATTAGTTGTCGATAAACATTCACCAAAACGAACAGTCATCCATTTCAAACTGCATCAGGTTGGCCGTGTAGAAATAATTCTCAGTTCACTCAAAATTGAGTTGAAATTAAAATATTTATTTACATTTTGAAGATATCACTTCAGGAAAAATGCTCGGTGAATCAAAATTATACCGAAGAATTAATAAATTCCATTGCTACAGTCTGCATGCTCTATAAATCTCCTCTTTGAGAACTCGCTACTTTCATTTAGATTAGTTGGATGTATCAATTTGGCACTAAGCACCCATAAAGGCAGGGCCGGTGCCAGGGGTGAGGCAGATGAGGCAGCCGCCTCCCCTCAGGGCGCACCCCTACACAAAGGCGGCGTTTAGCCATTATATATGTCGAAACTTCAGAAAAAAAAAATGAGAGAGAAAAAAAAATTCTTATTTTAAAATAAAAATACGGAGTACATTGCATATAATTACAATCAAAGAAGTTGCATATAATTTTAGTGAAAGAATTCCTGTCATAATGTTTTAGTCCACTTTCGTAAATTTTGTTCTCGGTGATTTTTGAATTATTAATTATTTTTGGCGAGATTTTTAGCGTTCTCTTGCGTTTAGCGGTGATTTTTTTTATATTCGTTAAAGGAATTAATTCTGTTTCAAACTTTTAGCCTAATATAGTAAATTTTGTTCTCCGTGATTTTGGAATTTTTAGCTGTTAATTTAATGCGATTCTTAATGTCAGCGTTTCTTAGCGTTCTGATGCGATGCCTAAAATAGTTCGGTTTAAAACTTTTAACCTAATTTAGAAAATGTCCTCAGCAATTTTTGAAGTTTTTGCTATTTTCAAGACAATTTTTAGCCTTTCTTGCGTTCCGCGGCGATTTCTTCACATTCATAAAAGAAATTAGGTTTCAAATATTTAGCCTAATATATTTTGTCATTTGTTTGATTACATTTTGTCTTCTGCGATTTTCAATGCGATATTTAGCGTCTTTTTGCGCCGATTTTTTGACATTCGGTAAATAATTCCTTTTAAAATATTTTACCCAACTGTAGTAAATTTGCTACTCTGAGATTTTTTAGCTTTTAGTAATTTTTATGCGATTTCTAGCGTTTTGTTTTGTTTTGTTTTTCGGCGAGTTCTGCCTTGTAAAAGGAATCCGGTTGTAAAATTTTAGCCTGTCCTGTTTTCAATAGAGTTTATTTAGAATTCGTACAACGATTTTTGAATTTTTCTATGCGATTTTTAGAGTTTTTTCCCGTTTCGCGGCGATTTTTTTAATTCTTAAAGGAATTCGGTTTCAAACATTTAGACTAATATAGTAAATTTTGTTCTCCTCTATTTTTGAATTTTACCGATTTTTTGCGTTCCGCTGCGATTTTTTGACATTCGTAAGAGACATTTGGCTTCAAACCTTTAACGTAATACAGTAAATTCTGTCCTCCGCAATTTTTTGAATTTTTAATGTGATTTTCAGCTCACTTTTTTCGCATTCCGTGAAGACTTTTTGACATTCGTAAAAGGAATTCTGTTTCAAACTTTTAACGCCCCACCAGTGGCTGAGAGGTTCTGCTACTTTTAGCCTAATATAATAAATTTTGACCGCTGATGCGATCTTTGAATTTTTAGCGATATTTAGTGTTTTTTCGCGTTCCGCGGTAATTTTTTGACATTCGTGAAATAATTCCTGTTACAATGTCCTAGTCCACTATTAGTACATTTTGTTCTCTGCGATATATTTTTCATTTTATTTTAGCGTTTTGCGGCTATTTTTCGATATTCGTAAACGGAATTCGGTTTCAAACTTTTAGCCTTATGTAGTAAATTTGGTTCTCCACGGTTTTCAGTGATTTTTAATGCGATTCTTAGTTTTTTTCTTGTTTTCGCGTTGAATTTTTCGACATTCGTAAAAAAAATCCAGTTTCAAACTTTTAGCCTATCATAATAGATTTTGTTCTCCGCAATTTTTGAAGTTTTTGTGATTTTTATTGCGATTTTCAATGCAATTTTTAGCATTTTTTGCATTTCCCGGCTATTTTTTGATATTCATAAAAATAATTCGGTTTCAAACATTTAGCCCAGCACATTACATTTTGTATTCAGCGCTTTTCAATGCGATTTTTAGGTTTTTTTTCTCGCTGATTTTGACTTTCGGGAAAGAATTACAGTTAGAATGTATTAGCATACAGTAGTAAATTTTGTCCTTTGCGATTTTTGAATTTTTAGCGAGTTTGCTTTTGCGTTTCGCGGCGATTTTTCCACATTAGTAAAAGGAATCAGGTTTCAATATAGTAAATTTTGTCCTCGGTTCAGTAAAGTTTACTCTGAATACATTCAGCGATTTTTGAAATTTTTGTAATATTTTTGTTCGATTTTTAGAGTTTTTTTGCGTTTTGCGGTGATTTTTCGACATTCGTAATTTTTCTTTTTTATTTATCTCTTAGCCCAATATAGTAAATTTTGTCTTCTGCCATTTTTGTATGCAACTTTTAGCGTTTTTACGCAATTAGCTGTGAGTTTTCCACATTAATAAAAGAAATCCGGCATCAATCTTTTAGCCCAATATAGTATATATTTTTTTTCTTTTCAATAAAGTTTATTCCTAATTCGTGGAGCGATTGTTATATTTTTCGCAATTTTATATTAAGATTTTTAGTTATTTCGCACTTCGTGCTATTTTTTCACGTGCCCATACAACGCCAGTTAGTTAAGTTATTCTAGCGAATGAAAATACAATTATTTTTTAATATTAGGGTGATATAATAAACAATTTTGACAAAAAAAAAAAAAAAAAAAAAAAAAAAAATCAAGGCGAATCAGTATCGAACTAGATAGTTGTGTTTTTCTAAATATTACTGATGAAAAATTGAATCTTCATGTAATATACAATTTCAAATGATCATGTAATTTTCTATTCTGATCATAATTTTACTATTTAATTTCAAGAATATATAGGTAGTGTGCGTTAGTATATTTAATCATTTTAGGCTTGATAATGTAATTGCTTTATAATATTGATTTCGTATTGTAATAAATGACTTCGCCAAAGAAAAATCAAGAAAAATTAGATCTTTAAGTTTTGTTTTATTTTTAATAATTATTTTCTTTTAAATACTACTAATAGGGTATTTTATTATTGTGCATATTATTTCAAAAATATATATTACTTCACTGTTAAAAATTTGCACCAAACTGTCCAGTCATTCGGCCGTTTTTATAGAAAACGGTTACATAACCGTAATTTAACTCTATTCGGACCATAATATAGGCAATAATCTCGTCAGAATAGAATTAAATTACGATTATGTAACCGTTTTCTATAAAAACGGTCAAATGACTGAACAGTTTGCTGCAAATTTTTAACAGTATTGTTATCGATATCATTATTTTGCTATTTGAAATTCTATACAAATGTTATACATAATTTGATTGTTATTAAATGTTTGACATATTTTGGCTTAATAATATATATTTTAAAGTTAGCTTCACCTGATGTAACTGTTTTTTTTTCCCCTAATATTCATAACGTCGATACAATAAATGCATTTTTCTAAAGAAAAGCAAGGCGAATGAGGTTTTGAAGCGTCCATTTAATTCTTGATGATGCTTTCTTGTAAATAGTAATAGAATATGATAACATCGTTATTCAGTTAATTTCAAGTTAACTGTTGTTATTTTTGAAAAATAGATGCAAAATTTATTAAGTAATTTGATTATTTTAAATTTCTTAAATGTAAATTAATTATATATATATTTGTTTTCTTTTAAATAAATTATAGTTAGCTTATTAATTTACTTATTCTTAAAAAAGTTTGAGAAGTGGTGAAAAAACAATCACGGCATAGGGGCGGCAAAATAATGCTCACCTCAGGCATTAAAATGTCTAGCGCCGGCCCTGCATAAAGGTATTGTAGAACTTTTCATCACTGCATTATAAAGGACGTTTGAGGATATTAAACGCTCAAAAACTTTCACCCTTTCCTTCAGCTACCGCCAATCGTCGAAATCTCTGTTGGAATCAGGACGCGCGTGTAGTTTTAACCTAGCTTGCGTAAGAATACAAAACAGCTCATGTGACTGAGTTTCATCGAATCATAAGGTTTTTAAAGGAATTTTATTGATATTTCCGGCGCAATAATTTTGAAGAAAATCAATTTCCTGGCGGCAAAAAATGTTCTACATGCTTCTATACTCTTGCTACCAGATGGATGCCATATAAACAAACCAATTTATCTGCTTTGAGGCTGTGGTTAAAACTAGCTATAATTTAATACGCATAAAGATAAAAAATTAAGAAAATGAATCTTCGATGTAGAAAAAAAAATGGGAGCATTTTGGAAATATTTTAATAGACATTTAATATTTAATAATAGAATGTTTTTTAAAAAAGAAATAAGGTTTTTAGAGATAAATAATTTAAGAGATATGATATTTTAGCATTTAAATAAAGAATTTATAGCAGCTTGATTACACGGGAATAATAATAATGAACTTTAATAATGGATTAAAAATAAAGGTGTTCTATTTAAAGAATAAATTTAAGAAGTTGTCGCCATTTTTAGATCTAACTATACTTTGGAATAAATATTATTAAGTGGATTAGGATAAAATGACTTTACATATGGATAGTTATGGACTATTTTAAGAAAAAGAATTATTTTAATAAGTCAGGTTGATATACGGAACATTACAAAATGTAAAAATTTTATAGAATAATTTAGCAGATTTCGGAAAAAATTAAATTTTGTAATATATATATACATATACATATAAACTATATAGTACTAGACAGGATTTGACGGTAAACAACGTGAAAGTTTCATTAAAAAATGTTTGAATTTTTAATTAGTTGCTTTTAGATTAATTAAGTATTGAAAACTTGAAGAATTGCTAAATTGAATAAGCATGAAAATTTAATATATATTGCGTATATAACCCTATACATTAAATTATCCACTAAAAAAATACATCAATTAAAAAATTAATTAAGACTAAATAATTGTAACGATCTAAAAATATCACATGTAAATCAACTATTAAACGAAAAAAATCACAATTTTTTTTTAAAGTTTACAAAATTTACAATTTTTTTAATTATAAAAGTTTTAAAAAAATTACAAAAGTTTTAAAAAAATTACAATTAAAAAAAATTAAAATTTGCAAAATATTTACAAAAAGTTTTAAAAAATTACAAAGTTTTTCTTTAAAAAAATTATAAAACATTAAATAAACCTATGTCTAAAACTTAACACTGAATGAAGTACTAACTAGGACTTCCCTCAAAGGGATTAGTCTGAGTGATATTGCTGAGAACATAGAGTTAACAATCACAATATAAAGAAAAAGAGCAAAAAATGATAGAATTACAAAATATCATATATAAATTCATATACACTGTTAAAAAAATAGAAAAGAAGTACCGTTCATCAGATGTGTTGTCATAATTTTTTTTAACATGTGGCAAAGAATCACATTTTCTTGAGCGCGTATTGTGCAAAACTTAAAAAAAAAAAAAAAAAAAAAAAAAAAAAAAAAAAAAAAACGCCGGATCTTTTAAAACGCCAAGCTTTTTAAAGTTACGTAATTGGATTTGCAGCCAATAGATTATTCTATCAAGCGTGGCTTAACGCAAATTTAATTTCACTGTTGCACCTTTTTTTGTGTGTGAATTTAAAATTTTTCTTCCTTGATTATATATCTATTATTTGTATAACTGTTTATAGAAATTCTTACACTTCAAACCACATTGATAGCATGCTTTGCCACAAACCAGATTGCAAAACTACAGTCTAAATTACTATTAAAGTATACAAAAAATCTTTCGATGACTTCTGTAAAATAACTTTTACATTAAATCTCCATATCGGCAAAATTGAAAAAAAAATATATATATTACAAAGTTAAGCTTAACAGATACCTCTTGATTATTCTCTAGGAGGCTCTGCCCCCTGCGCCTTTAATGCGCCTTTACTGCGCCAATCCGCAGACTTTTTTTTGCCTGTCTATCTGTCTCTCCACAATCTGTCTGTTTCCCTATTCGTTCTTCTGCCCGTCTCTCTAACCGATTGTATATCTCTCTACACGTCTCGCTACCTGTCTCTATATTTCGCTACCGGTCTCGCTAACCGTCTCTATATTTCTTTACCGGTCTCTCTACCCGCCAATCTATTTCTCTAACCGTCTGGCTATCCGTTTAACTACTTGTAAGTCTAGCCGTGTCTCTATCCACTTCCCTACCCATTTGTCTATCTATCTCTCTACCCGTCTGGCTATACGTCTCTCTACCCATCTTCTTACCCATCTCCGTACCCATCTACTGTCTCACTATCCGTCTCTTTTTGTACCCGACTCTTTACCCGTCTCGCTACCAATCTCATTACCCGTCAGTCAACTCGAAAAATTGAAAAATTACATATATTTCAAAGTTAAGCTTAACAGATACTACTTGATTATTCTCTAGGAGGCTCTGCCCCCTGCGCCTTTACTGCGCAGACTTTTCTTTTGCCTGTCTGTCTCTCCACAATCTGTCTGTTTCCCTATCCGTTCTTCTGCCCGTCTCTCTAACCGATTTTCTATTTCTCTACACGTCTCGCTACCTGTCTATATTTCTCTACCGGTCTCTCTACCCGCCAATCTATTTCTCTAACCGTCTGTCTATCCATCTAACTACTTGTATGTCTAGCCATGTCTCTATCCACTTCGCTACCCATTTATCTATCTGTCTCACAACTTGTCTATCTGTCTCTCTACCCGTCTGGCTATACGCCTCTCTACCCATCTTCTTACCCATCTACTGTCTCTCTACTCGTCTGTATACCCGTCTCACTATCCGTCTATTTTTGTACCCGACTCGTTACCAATCTCATTACCCGTCAGTCAACTCGTCTCTGTACTCATCTCTCTACTCGTCTCTTTATCTACCACGCTACGCGTCTCGCAACCTTTCTCGCTACATTCCTGTCTACCGGTGTAGCTACCCGTCTCGTGACCCATCTCGCTACCCCTCTGTCAACCCTCTTTTTACCTTTCTCTCTAGCTGTCTGTCTATTCATTTCGCTACCCGTCAGCCTACCTATGTCGCTACTCGTCTCTCTACTCATCTCACTACCCATCTGTCTACCCGTTTGTTTACTCGTCTTTCTACCTCTCGCCACCTCTTCCCAATATTTAAACAATTCATTTAATATACAGAAGCCGTTTATCAGTTATTAAATGCAAACAGAAGTAATTTATCTAATAAGTGTAATCAGATGCAATTTTTTTTTAAAATACATACATAAACCTGAATAATAACTCATCAGTTTTGTGTTCATAGTTGTTTATATCATTTGACAGTAAATCTCAACTTCTTAAACCTGAATTGTTTCAAGCTTTTTAAAAAAACCACAAGGTCTGTATAACTGCAAAGTACCCTGAGGGCTATATTAGCTACATGTTATTAAGTTAAGTGAAAGTTTCGTTATCGCGTTTGCAGCCAATTGTTTATGTCAGAAAGCGTGGCTTAACGCCATTTTAAATTCATTACTGTAACTTTCTTTTTTTTTTTTTTTTGGGGGGGGGGGGGGGGTAGGGGGGGAAGGGTTTCAAATATATACATTTAAATTAAAACTTTTGCCTCCATGCCAATAGTGTTGTTTGTATTATTAACTAATACCTTGTAGACCGAGCTTCATTTGAAACAAATGTAAAAGACTTCTTCTACAGTTTTTTTTTAGGAGAAACTTTCGTAATTGGGTCCAAAGCCAATCGGAGTATTTAATATCATTATTGTAACTCTTATAGAGTTAAAACAATATTGTTGCTAGCTTTACTCTTGTTTGAGACCAGCCTTGCCTGTGTATCTGAATGGGGAAAAGTTTCGTATCCTGTGTCGGTTGGCGAAAAAAATTTAAAATGGTGCATTTGGCATCTTACAAAATTTTTCAAGAGAGCGGTAAAACATGTTTTTCAAATATTTACAAACATACGTTTATTAAAGCATGTTTTTGCGCCATCTTAAAAATTTAAGCACGATGCTAAAATGAAATTTTATCGCCATATTCGATATTTTAATAAGTAATGAAAACACATAAACAAACTTATTTAACAAACCTAAGAGGCATTTTTGTGATAAATAATTGTTATTGTCAGGGGGTGTTCAGTACACTAATAGTTGCTCTGTTTGACAATAGATGGCGCCACTATGTAATTCTAAGAACAATTTTGATTCAGAATTCTCACATCAGTCAGTCTTGGAGTCTTGGTGAAAGGTACTTGCAGGGCATGGATTGTCCTTGTTTTATTCTATTGTACTGTATTTCCCCAGTATCATGTTGGCTGGGAAATTAATAATTTATAATTTAATTTAAGGCTTTCATGTTAGATGAAAGTAATTTGAAATAGGTTTATTTCTAAGAATATTTTTGCATTAGTTAATAGAATGTGAAACCAGAAGTTCCATTGTATATGTTCCTGGATGTCAACTGTGAAGTTTTTTTGTGTTTTGTCAAGTTCATGTTTTTTTATGTGTTTGTGACAATAAAGAAGAAAACCAAGAAAGACTCCTTTCTTTTAAAAAATCTCTACATAAGAATTTTTGGAGGCACCGGCGAGATATGATCTATGATGTGAGTACCTTTGTTTATACTGTTCTTTGATGCTGAAATTTGGTTTGCAAATACAGTTAAATATGAAAGTGTATTCAGCATATATTATTTTGCAATATGAGAACAATTAAGTTTTGGTTTATTGAAAATGATAGAATAAGAAAGTATTCTAGAATTATATTGCTTGGATTTTCTTGAAAAGAAAATTGTTCTGAAGAACATTATGATTTTTTATTTATTGTTCTCAAGAATATTATGATTTATTTAATTGAAAAATTTGAATATTTAATTATTATAGTGAATTATTATATTGCATTGAAGAATTTGAAGATTATTTTTAAGTTTATGCAGATTGTAGAACAGAACATTCCACTATTGCTTGTATGAAACAGTATTCTTAAGTGATTGAATATTGTATAGTAGTTCTGTTTTTGAATTTAATTTAGTTCTGGTTTTGAACTTAATTTGATTATTATTGTTTTGAAGCAATTTGATTACTTTTGATTTTGAAGTAATTTTTGATTAGTTTTGTTTTGAAGTTAATTTGGTTAATTTTATTTTGAAAATCCTTCTGCTTATAAGTTATTGTATAAAATGGAAGATTATGAAAAGAAAGATGTTCAAATTAAAATTGAGAGAGGTAGAGTTAAAGGCTCTGTAACTAGATTAGAGAATAGTTTTGATAATGTGAATACAAAGAATGAAATTTTGATTAGATTACAAAGATTAGATGATTTACTTAAAGAGTTTTTAAGATTAGATTCTAATTTGAATGGTGATGATTCTGAATTATCAGAATTTGAAGAAAGGTATTTTCAGTTAAAAACTAAATATCAAAACAAACTAGATTCTTTGAATTCTTCAGAAGTTATTAATACTGTAACACAAAATCCTGTGCAAGGTCCTTCTGTTGTTGTTCCAAATCAATGTAATATTAGATTACCCAAATTAAATATTCCAGTATTTTCTGGAAAATTTTCAGAATGGACAAATTTTAAGGATATGTTTGTTTCCACTGTCCATTCCCAAGTAGCTTTGAGTGGTATTCAGAAATTCCAGTACCTTAAAGGTTTACTTTCTGAAGAACCAGCTTCATTAATTAAGCACATTTCCCTTTCTAATGAATGGTACCAAGAAGCTTGGGAAAAATTGTTAGACCGTTATGATAAAAAGAAACAGATTGTAAATTCTTTGATTAAATTATTTTTAGACCAGAAATCAGTTCTTCAACCTAATAGCATAAATATAAGAAATTTGCTTAATACTAGTGATGAAGTTATTAGGGGTTTGAAAGCTGTTGGTGATGAAACTACAAATAGAGATCCATGGTTAATATATTTGTTATTCTAAAAACTGGATCCTGAAAGTCGAAGACTTTGGTCCATTGAAAGTACAGAAAATGAATTTCCTACTTTGAAAGAATTTTTTGATTTTTTAAGTGTAAGATGTTCTTCTTTAGAGCTCATCTCTAACAATGAAAGTGATATTAAACATTCCAAAAGCTCAAATTTTGTTGGTTCCAAGTACACTTCAAATAATAAACAATCAAAGGTGTGCTTAAAGTGTCAAGGAATGCATCCATTGTACAAATGTGTAAAATTTAAATCTATGGATGTTTTTGCCCGAAAAAACTTTGTTAAACGTAATAACTGTTGTTTTTTGTGTTTAAATTCTCATAAAGTTAAGGAATGTCCCAATTCTCATTTAAAATGTTTTAAATGTGAAAGTAAACACAATACACTCTTACATGAAGAGAGTAAGGGTAATAATGCTTGCACTATTCAGACTGAAACTAAATTATTTCCTCATTCATCTGAGAATAAAAACCATCTTTCAAGTAGGGAAGTTGTACACGAGTCAACATCTCATGAATTACAAATTAATTCTAGTGCTTTTTTCAATAATTCCAAATGTGTTTCCTTTCTTCCTACTGCTAGAGTTCTGTTATATAATAATGAAAATAAAGCCTATTCTTTCAGAGCTTTGCTGGATTCTGGTTCAGAATGTACCTTTGTAAGTGAAAATGTTATAAGAACTTTAGGGTTAAAAAGAAAAAATGACAGAATTGTTCTAAATGGAATTGCCGGAGTATCAGCTGGACAAACTCGAGGTTCAGTGATTCTTACAGTTGGGTCTAAGCTTTCTAATGAGTCCTTAAAGGTTCAGGCTTATATACTGCCTAAAGTAACATCTCAATTACCAGCTGAATTACTTGATACAAAAAATATGGAGTATCTTAAAAGTATTACCTTAGCAGATGAAGATTTCATGAAACCGCAAGAATGTGATGTTATTTTGGGATCTGACTGTTTCTTTACTATTTTAAGATATGGTAGAATTGTGAGTACTGAGAATGAGCCAATTGCCCAAAATACTATGTTTGGTTGGGTGGTAGCTGGAAAATTGGAACCTAAATGTAAATATTCTTCTAGTATCAATTCTCATTTTCTTAGTGTTGCAAGTGAATTAAATGTTGATCTATTATTGCAAAAATTTTGGCAAACTGAAGAAATAAACGTTAAAAATCCTCATTTGTCTGATGAAGAAAAATTTTGTGAACAACATTTTTGCTCAACTTACAAGGTAACTCCAGAGAATAGATTTGAAGTTAAATTACCAATTTATAAAGATGTGATGTCATTGGGAGATTCTAAATCCATGGCAGTCTCACGTTTGTTTGCTATGGAGAGAAAATTTCAGTTTGATAAAAATTTTGAAAATGAGTACAGAAATTTTATGAAGCAATATGAAGATCTTGGTCATATGACACTTGTGAACAAAAATTCAAATCCTACAAGCAACAAAGTATATTACCTTCCGCATCATTCTGTTATAAAAAGTGACTCTATTTCAACAAAGTTACGTGTGGTGTTTGATGGTTCATGCAAACCATCTAATGGTAATTCTTTAAATTCTGTTTTGGCTGTTGGACAAATTCCACAACCAAATCTTTTTACTATTCTGATAAGATTTCGAACAAATCCTGTTGCTTTTACTGCTGATATTCAGCAGATGTATAGACAAGTTTTGATTGCTCCAGAAGATCAAGATTTACAACGTATTGTTTGGCGAGAATCAGCATACTCAGCTTTAAAGGAATATTGGCTGCGAACTATTACTTATGGGACATCTTCAGCTCCATTCTTGGCTACTCGCTGCTTATATCAAGTTGCAAAGGACATAGAGAAAGACGATCCTGCAATAGCTGCAATAATTCAAGAGAGCTTCTATGTTGATGATTGTATGTCAGGTTCAATCTCAAGTGAAGAAGCTATTAGAGCGATTGAAAAGCTTTCACTGGCTTTAGAAAATAGAGGTTTTCATTTGCGAAAGTGGAGATCTAATTCTTCTGATGTATTAACTCATTTATCTTCAAATTCTCTTGAGTCTACAAATTTAGAAATCCATCCTGATGATTGTTCCAAAGCCTTAGGGCTTAGCTGGGATTCTTCAAATGATATTTTTATCTTTAACGTTAATTTACAATTTGATGATAACATAACTAAAAGAAAATTTCTTTCACAATCTGCCAAATTATTTGATCCGTTAGGATTTTTGGCACCATGCACTGTCTCTATAAAAATGTTTTACCAGCAATTGTGGTTAATGAAGTTAGATTGGGATACTGCGCTTCCTGAAATTTTCCAAACAAATTGGAAAAAATTCCAAAAGGAATTTGAACAAGTTTGTTCTATTCGAATTCCCCGATGGATCCAAGTTTCCAGTAAAGAGATCATATTGCATGGATTTAGCGATGCTTCAGAATCGGCATATGCTGCAGTGATATATGTAGTACAACCTGGTGAAATAAAGTCAAAGGTGACCCTATTGGTTGCAAAAAGCAAGGTAGCGCCACTTAAACCAGTTTCTATTCCTAGGCTTGAGCTCAATGGTGCTTTACTACTTTCCAGACTATATTCTACACTTGTGACTATTTTGAATACGTTCGTTATTAAGTTCTACGCATGGACTGACTCCCAGGTAGTACTTTCATGGCTGTCATCTCATCCTAGGTGTTGGAAGCCTTATGTGGCCAATAGAACTTCTGAAATTCTAGATTCAGTCCCATCTGACTGTTGGAGGTATGTTCCAGGAAGGGAAAATCCTGCTGACATTGCGTCTAGAGGGTTATCTCCCAGGGATCTTCCTAATTGTTCTCTTTGGTGGGATGGCCCAAAATGGCTTTCTTTGAATCAAGAACATTGGCCTCAACCTCAGATTAAGACTGATTTAGACACTGTAAATAAAGAGAAAAAGAACTCTAAATTTTGTTTTCCAATAACTTTAAATAATTCTCTGTTTGAATTATATTTTGAAATTTATTCTTCTTTTACCAAAATTATTGATGTTTTAGCTTTTTGTATTAGGTTTGTGAAAAATTGCAAACAGAAAGTTGGCAAAATGAACACTAGTCCTTTGAATAAAGGTAAATTTCTTCCATTATCAACAATCGAAAGAAGACATTCAGGTAATTTGATTATTTCTTATGTTCAGCAGCTATATTTCGCTGATGAAATTAGTTGTATTCGATCAAATAGATCAGTTTCTAAAAAAAGTTCTCTTTTCTCACTTTGTCCTTTTATTGATAGTGACGGTTTGCTAAGGGTGGGAGGTAGACTGCGAAATTCACCTCTCCAGTACAATGCAAAACACCCAGTCATTTTGCCAACTCAGCATAAATTAAGTGTATTAATTGTTAAATATTTTCATGCTGGGTTAAATTTACTTATGGGCATCATTAGACAGAGTTATTGGATAATACGTGCCAAAAGGATAATTAAAAATTGTATTCATAAATGTGTTACTTGCTGTAGGTATAGAGCAGCCTCTTCCAAACAGTTAATGGGAGATCTTCCTCTTAACAGAGTTACTCCTAACAGGCCATTTTCTGCATGCGGAATCGATTATGCAGGGCCTATTAATATTTTGAAATATCGAGGTAGAGGAGCTAAAACTACTAAATGCTATATTGCTTTATTTGTTTGTTTTGCAACTAAAGCTCTACATTTGGAGCTGGTAAGTGATTTAACCTCTGAGGCATTTATTGCTTCATTAAATAGATTTTGCTCTAGAAGAGGAGCTCCTCAGCATATTTATAGTGATAATGCCACAACATTTGTAGGTGCTAAAAGGCAACTCTCAGATTTATATAAATTTATTTGTTCAATTGAAAGAAATGAAGAAATTTGTTATTTTCTGTCTCAAAGAAATATTGAGTGGCATATGATTCCTCCAGTGAGTCCGCATTTTGGTGGACTATGGGAAGCCGCTGTTCGTTCGGTAAAATTTCATATGAAACGTGTAATTGGAAGTACTAATTTAACATTTGAAGAACTTTATACATATTTGACTCAAATTGAATCTATCTTAAATTCCAGACCATTAGTAGCAATTGATAGTGATAACAATTCAGACAGTGTGAATATATTGACTCCATCTCATTTTTTAATTGGTGATGTTATTACTTCCCCAGCTGAACTTTTAAATGAGGAAAATTTGTCTTTACGGTCTCGTTGGGATATTGTGCAAAAATTAAAATTATGTTTTTGGAGAAGGTGGAATATTGATTATTTGAGTTCTTTACAAAATAGAAAAAAATGGAGAGTGCATACTGAAAATTTTAAAGTGAATGATATAGTAATTTTGAAAGAGGATAATGTTCCTCCGTCTGTTTGGCCATTGGGCAAAATTATTGAAATTCATCCAGGTAAGGATGGAATAGTCCGTGTAGTGACTGTTAAAACTTCTAAGGGTGTCTTTAAGAGACCAATTGTAAAACTTTGTTTACTTCCTTTACATCAAGAATAACTTCTTGATGGGTGGGAGTATGTTCAGTACACTAATAGTTGCTCTGTTTGACAATAGATGGCGCCACTATGTAATTCTAAGAACAATTTTGATTCAGAATTCTCGCATCAGTCAGTCTTGGAGTCTTGGTGAAAGGTACTTGCAGGGCATGGATTGTCCTTGTTTTATTCTATTGTACTGTATTTCCCCAGTATCATGTTGGCTGGGAAATTAATAATTTATAATTTAATTTAAGGCTTTCATGTTAGATGAAAGTAATTTGAAATAGGTTTATTTCTAAGAATATTTTTGCATTAGTTAATAGAATGTGAAACCAGAAGTTCCATTGTATATGTTCCTGGATGTCAACTGTGAAGTTTTTTTGTGTTTTGTCAAGTTCATGTTTTTTTATGTGTTTGTGATAATAAAGAAGAAAACCAAGAAAGACTCCTTTCTTTTAAAAAATCTCTACAAGGGGGTAAATTGTAAACAATTAATAAACGGCTAGTAAATAATAAATAGCATTTACAATCTAAGGTACTTTTCGGTTAGCCGGGCGCCACTGATATGTATATATCTATATATACATATATATGTATACATACACACATATATATATGTATATATATATATACATGCATATATAAATGTGTGTATGTATAGATATATGTATATATATGTATACATAGATATATAAATTTCACTGGCGCCCGGCTAACCGAAAAGTACCAAATCTAAAAATGGAAAAGTGATCCGTATAAAAATTAAACGCTTGATATATGTAAATCTTTTTTTATTGTTTAATATTTCCGAAGGCACAGATAAAAAGGTGAAAATCTCTTTTCCAAATGCCATATACAAAATAGAAAAATATCTGCAAAAAAATATATTTACATAATACTACATCTGCAAAAAAAATAAGATTTAGAAAAAGTAAGCCAAATCCTGCAGATCCCAAGAATCACATCGAAAAACTTATCACCAAAAAAGAACTCGCCAAATCTTACGGCACAGGAGATGGATTTTTCCCTCTGAATGCAGAATATTAGTTTTTTTTTCTTGTACGATGGGTGATTATAATTGTTTCATTTCACATACTACATACCGTTTGATATATTGGTACTTTTATGTTATCCTGGCGCAATTGATAAATCGCCAAATATTGTTCCTATAACATTTTCATATTGAATTCATTTCATTTAAATATAAACCTTTCACTCATTTAATTTAAAATACATGCCTTTCATTAATCCCATTTAAAATGCTTAAAAGAGAGAAAAAAAAAGAGAAATAATGCCATAAATCGAAACCTTTTATTTAAACACCAAAGAATTTTTTTTTTTTTTTTTTTTACACACGCGAAATAAAAAAAGCTGCTATTGCTGAGATTTGCGCCAAATCTCTAATACCAAATCTACTAAGTTATTGCGGGGTTTTTCTTTCAAACCGAAAAAAATCCAGATTAATTTTCGATTTCTACTAAATTGAAATATATTTTATTGTGCTGAATATTAGTGCGTGCATATTTTTTTGCTCCATGTACTCCATGAACTTTTCAATTCCGATTGTCTACGAAAATCTCCCGCCGGTGAAAATGACGTACGTACAAAATTTCGTGACGTATGTACTTTAATTGTGCTTTTTTATCTATTTTTTTAATATAATTTCCAAACGGTTTGACATTTATTTTTGGTAATAAATAGACGTCGTTATCACCTTTATAGGTACCTGCTGTAAAAATTTGAACGAAATCCGTTAAATATTTTTTGAGTTAGGCTTGACGAAAGGTTTTAATATCCATCGTAGCTATATATGGGGCAAAGTAATACTGCGCTGTGTATGAGTCTTCGTTGCACTCAGACAATAGCACTGGTTTACAAATTGAAACATTTTTTATATACTTTTGATGAAACACCTATTTTCTTATTATACTATCTCTTACTAATGAAAGGCGATATTTGAAAATTATCTATCACGTCACATTTTTAAAATTTTTACATTTTTCAAAATTCACATTTTTAATTCTATAATATATCTATCACGTTACATTCAACCTACCCGCATTGTCAACTCGGATTCTATATTATGTTTTCTTGTGTTTTTGTGAACTAAAGTGGTTTTGGTTTTGATAAAATGTCTAATAGCGTGTGTAAATTAAATTCTGATCGTTTTTGTTACATTTGTGGACAATTTATATTCGCAAAAAAGGGAAGACCGATATCAGAATGTCTTAAAACAGCATATTTGTATTATTTCGGATTCTCAGTGAGTAATCAAGATAAAAAGTGGGTCCCACATTTATTTTTTGTGAAAGCTGTAGGCTTACTCTTATATGCTGGGCTTCGGGCGAAAAAAAGTATTTTCAATTTGGATAACCAATGCTGTGTAGAGAACCTTCAAATCACGAAAAGGACTGTTATTTTGTTTGACAAAAACTGCAGGCTTTAATTCAAAAAATAAACATAAATTCAATATCCTGATATTCCATCAGTCTCAAAACCGATATCACATTCGGAAACTCTGTCACATCCCGTATGTCCAGGTTAAGACTCCTATAATAGGAGTATTATAGGAGTATTATAGGAGCTCTAGTCCAGGTATGTCAATTGCGAGTTGCCAAGATAGTGACGATCTGTTTATGGAGGATGAAAATGACGATGAGTTCGTAATCGAAGATGATAAAACGCCACATTTAATAAACCAAAATGAGTTGAACGACATTGTGCGAGACTTGCAAATACCTATATCTAAGGCAGAGATTCTTGCCTCTCGTCTACAGCAGTGGAACTTATTGACACCAAATACCAACGTAACTTATAACCGAAATCAAAGTAACATTTTCAGCAGTTATTTCACCAAAAAGGGTGATTTTTGTTTTTGCCATGTTATTCCCGGACTTTTTAATGCGATGAATCAAAATTATGATCCAAATGAATGGCGTTTATTTAGCGATTCTTCTAAATATAGCTTGAAAGCTGTATTACTTCATAAGAGAAATATAAAACCCTTTTTACCAATTGGCCATGCCGTAAACAGTAAAGAATCCTATCAAACAATGTCTCTGTTAATGAAAATGATGCACATGAACAGCACAACTGGAAAATATGTGGCGATTTAAAAGTAGTTACTATGTTACTGGGCTTATAGCGCGGGTATACCAAATATTCATGTTTTTTGTGCTTGTGGGATAGTCGAACACCATTACAGAAAAAAATATTGGCCTGTCCGCAATGAATTTACTCCATGAAAAATGAATGTGAAATCGACATCTTTAATGGATCCGCAAAATATAATTTTGACATCATTACATATTAAATTGGGCCTAATTAAAGAACCTAGACGCAAAATTAAAAGAGGGAATTTTTATCGGTCCACAGATATGTAAACTGATGCAAGATAAGAACTTTGAAAAACTTTTATCTACTAATGAAAAAAATGATTGGGATTCCTTTAAAACGGTCGTCCATGGATTTTTAAGAAATCATATAGATGAAAATTATGAAAAAAATATTGCTGTTTTATTAAAAAGCTATCCTGCAATGGGTGTGAACATGTCTCTGAAGATACATTTTCTCAATTCACACCTGGATTTTTTTCCTGAAATTTGGACGTCGTGAGTGACGAGCAGGGCGAGCGTTTTCACCAAGTCTTTAAACTTTTTGAAGAGAGACACAAAGGTTTTTGGGGACGAAAGTATGTTAGGGGACTACTGCTGGTCTATTTTAAGAGAATCAGATCAAGAAAATTATAAAAAGAAGAGTAAAATCAATCATTTCTATTTTTTTCTTTTAATATTTAAAATTATTATTTTTTTAAGTATTTAATAAATATTTTTTAAACTAGACGTGACAGATTTTTTACAATAATTTTCCCGTACTCAGTGCACTAGAATCTATGTAATTTCGGCGAAAGTATATAAACCATGTAAACCAGTGTAATCAATTAAAAATAATGGACTATGATATAAAATTTCATCTACTAGGTAAAAATTTCAACTATTGAACGAAAAATTATAAACAATTTAATGTTTTCTTGAAAGTTTTCACAATAAACGTTACAAAATTAAAAAAATAATAATACGAAAGTTTTTTAAAAATTAGAAAAAGTTTGTAAAAAATTACAAAAAGTTTAAAAAGATTTACAAATTAACAAAAATATTTAAAAACATATTTAAAAAAATTCGCAAATTAACAAAAAAAAATTACAATGTTTTCTAAAAATTTACTGATGAATGAAAATAATATACAAGTTAGCGAAAAATTCAATATTTTCTAAGAATTAGATAGTTGCGCGATCTATCACATGATTAGAAATTCTAGAACTAGATATAAAATTAAAACTTGTATAGATTTTATTTTAGCAAAATTTTTTGACACCGTTTATTATACTACTGATTTTTATTAAGTTCGCATGCGTGGTTTGTCACATGATCAATGCGATTGAGAATAATATAAATTTTCGAAAAAGTAGCGCAGCGTTGGTTATTTCTACTGTTAGACTCTCCAGGGAAGGTGACTGCATGTGTGCAGCTCTGATAATTTTTTAGATTTAAATTCAAGTGTGGAATCGATTTCTTCGTTAGTGAATAAAGTAAGTTTAAAACTTACTTTATTACATATCAAAAATTGTAAAAAATAAATAATAAAAGATTATTTATCCATTAAATCTTTTCTTATATAAATATATTTATTTTGTTGTGTAGATGCTGCAACAGGACTAATCAAACAGCAGAAACCCTCTTTATCAGAAATGAACACTCCGAATAATTCATTGTTGACATATATAGAGTTAAATAATAATAAATACGTGAATACTTATAAGTGAAATGTTATAATGTAAATTTACATTAAAATATTTTACCATTTTTTATCTGTAATATTGGTGAATTCTAACTGTTTACATTTATTTCTCTTGCAGATGTGTTCTATTTGTGACAAATACTTTTCATCTAAATAGAATTTCACAGAACATACAAATCCATACCAATGAAAAACCATTTACTTGTGAGGACTGAAAAATCGTTTACAAGGAAATGTAAATTGAAAAAGCATATGATGTCATATGACCTGTTGTATGCAAAGTTTGCTAATTATCGTTTACTAGAAAATGTGCTGTAATGACTCATATGAAAATACATTCGGATAAAAAATTGTTTAAGTGTGAGAAGTGCGAGAAAATCTTCAGCCGTCGTTATAGATTGAATAAGCATATATGATCATTCACAATCGTCCTCAATTAGCTTGTAATGAATGTGAGAAATCGTTTTCAAGTGAATATAGATTGAACCAGCATTTGAAAGTACACCAAAACCTAAATTATACATATGATCAGTGCAAACGAAAATTTAGTCGAAAATCAAATTTAAATCATCATTTACGCACATACTATGCTAAGAGACCTCTTGTTTCTGTTAGAGGTGAAATACCGCTACACAGTATAGCGTTTAAAAGGTTAAGCCATCAAGCTTCAGCTTTTGGCTCTAACTTTTCATTCTGAGAAACATGAAGAATGCGACTTATTTACTTTTCAAACTAATTTCAAACCTGAGTTACTATACAGTCTTCAAAGCGAGGTGAGAGAAAAAAAAATTAAATGGTATATGGTTACTAAAATCATGTTTGAACGCGAAAGAAGTGAAGGTTATATTGAAACAATCACATCTTATTTTAGAAGTGACTGTTATGTTGATCTTGTTGAAAATAGTATTGCAAATCATGTTGATGAGGGATTTTCAAAAATTAACCAGTCGTTTAAAGAATTTAACAGTAAAGAATCAGATAGGGTTCTTCAAAAAATTGACTGTATAGAACTCAACCTTTCAATGTATAATCCCTAGAAATTGATTCTACATGATTAAAAAGATATGTTCTTTTATCACTGAATTAAATTATTCAATTATAAAATTTATATTTTAATTATTACCCAAAATAATTACACAACGGTGTAGAATTTACACAAGATCTTCAAAAAGTAAAATTTGTAAAAAAAAAAAAAAAAAGATTACAAACTGTTGTAAAGAATTTTGTTACTCATGATTTTCTGATTGATATAAATGTAGACAATATTCACAATGTATTGTTGAAATGACCATAATAAACAATTTTTTTTTAAAATCTATACATATTTGTGTGCTTACTTTTATAAAACCTATTTCATTATTGGAATATATTGTAAGATTTCTAACTTTAAATTTCTACATACTAGCTAATAACTAATTTTACTTTACGATTGACTTGGAATATATCTCTTAACTGTATCAACGAAACAACATTTTTACAAATGAATATCCAATTTACACGTATACATACGAAAATCAACTTTTGATAATACTATACTCAGCAACAGATTACTGAAAAAATATATGCAAGTCAGTAAAAAATATACAAGTTAGTAAAAAAAAAGTTTAAAAAAATCACAAAAAATTTTAAAAAATTGCAAAAAATTACAAAAATTACAATTTTTTTTAATATAAAAAGTTTTTAAAATATTTACAAATTAACAAAAAATTTCAAAGTTTTCGAAAAATATTTACAAATTAACAAAAGTTTACAAAGAATATCACAAGTCAACGAAAGTTAACAGATGAATGAAAAAAATATGCAAGTTAGAAAAATATACAAGATAGCACATATATATATATTAGGGTGGATCGAAAAGTATACGAAAACATTTTTTTTTTTTCGAAATTACTTTTGGCGCGGGGTGCAAAAGTTGCCTTTTATGTATATTAGTTTACACTTTTTTTTAATTGAAATCCATTCATATCTTCCGGTGCCCCAAACGCCCCAAAAATAGTTAAAAATTGAAATTTTTATGAAAACTTATAATTTTGTTTTGTTTTTTTATTTGTTTTAAATTACTTTTGGCGCGGGGTGTGAAAGTTGTCTTTTATTTATATTAGTTTGCATGTTGTTTTTTTTTTAATTGAAATCCATTCATATCTTCAGGTGCCCCAAGCGTCCAAAAACAGTTAAAAATTGAAGGTTTTATGAAAATTTATAATTTTTTTGCTTTTTAATTTTTTTAAATTCCATTTGGTGCCGTGTGAGAAAATTGCGTATTGGGTGTATTACATAATTCTGTAGTTTACATATATATATTTTTTTTTTCGAAATCCATTCATATCTGACGGTGCCCCAAGTATAGTTAAAAATTAAAATTTTTAAGAAAATGTATTAAAAAATTTTAATTTACGAAAATTGTTTACAAATTTGGCAAAGCGTTTAAGTAATAAAGTATAAACTTATAAATAATAATAATTTTATAATTATACATGAAGTAAAAATTTAAAAATCAAAGCACTAAATCAAAAAAATTATAAAAATTGAACTTACGTAGCAAATTGTTTACTTCTTTTAATTTGGAGATTTACATATTTCTTAAGTTTGTAATCCCTATAGAATTAAAATGCTTGATATGGCGTCTTGATTTTATTCTATTCAATATGAAACCGAATCTCTTTTCTTGCCCAGGTACACTTTCTGATGCCTCAGGCACTAGGGAATGCATCTTTTATCATCCTGTGTATGGCATGGATATTTTGACCATTCCTCCGTTTTTCCTATTTTTACCATAGCCTCAATTTCTTCGTAAGGCACCTTCATCAAAAGAGGTGGTTCAAAACGTCCAACTCATTGCCAGTCAATAAGTTCACAATAATACTTTGTTTTGAAGTATATTTTTGGTACTTGAAAAACTCTTACTTCTGGTGATCCTCTATTTTCATTTCTAGCATAAAATAGTTTTTGTATTGCTAAAGACCTGATAGGCTCTGTGTTATCCGAGTGCTTTGATAATAACAAATTTTCAGGATGACAAAAGAAGCTATCTATAGTTGAACAGCAGCGTCTACAAACTTTCTTAGATTGGGTTCCAAATATCTAGAAAATGTGATAAGTTTCTAAATATACCGCTGTCCTTCTGTTATGGAGGGTATTGTTTTGATATGAAACCATAGGTCCATACTTTCATAATATATATTGTAAGAATAATGAGATTCTCAGATGGATTTTCTGTGGCCACCTACAAACTTAACGTTCTACCTGCAGTCGTTAGCCATCTTGAGTAAACAACTGGAACATGTTTTTTAAATGCCAGGTCAGAACCACTTTCACCACGTGATATGTCTACGCAAATATCATATAAATATTGCTGATCATTACTGATGTGATAACCATTCTATCTTTGTTATCTGGCATATTCTCCTCCACACGTATTGAAGAAAAGGAAGCTACAGGTAGCTCTTCGCGAGTTTTGATTGCTGTACCAATTGGCCCACAAAGGGCTTTAGTACCAATTGTTGCACATCTAAAGAATGTAGTGAATGTCGTAAAGGCCTTTAGCTTCTCCTGTTGCAAATGTAACGTGTCCAATATGCAGAGAGTCAGGTTCCTTTACAAGAGTATAATGTTCCTCTTTTGTGATCTTTGTGTAGTACATTGTGGTCTTCATCACCAGCACTTTTATACTGTCTTTTTTCCATCGGAAAATAATCCGGTTAAAATAGACAGAGACACGGCTAAATTGCTCGTCTCTGCAACTAAATTTGGAACATTTGTACGCTATAGACGAATTTTGTTGCGAACTACTAAATTCGAAGTCTCTTTTTTGTGTACAATTCTAAAATCTCGTAAAACAGCACTGGCAAATTGAAGCAGCTACTCTATTCAAAATTTCGTATATAACAATATAGCATAAAAAAATAATTTTATACATTTAATACAAACGATAAGCTATTTATCATCCACTGGATCTAATAACTACGCTATACAAATGGTTATTTAACTCTTATTTTTACTTATAATTTTAAGTTCAAAATTTGCATAAAAATCAATTTTTGGTAAATATTTAAGTGTCTTGAGGCACCCGGAAGACATTTATCGCAGTTAAAAATGTTTTGCATGTGTGCTAGTATGCATAAAAGACGAATTTCGCACCCCGCACTAAAAATAATTAAAGAAATAAATAAAGAATAAAAAAATAAAAAATATATAAATTTTCATAAAACTTTCAATTTTTAACTATTTTTGGGGCGCTTGGGGCACCGGAAGATATGAATGGGTTTCAATTAAAAAAAACTTGTAAAGTAATATGCATAAAATACAACTTTTGCACCCCGCGCCAAAAGTATTTTAAAAAAATAAAAATAAATAAAATATGTAAAATTTCTATAAAATTTCATTTTTTTAACTATTTTTGGGGCGCTTGGGGTACCGGAAGATATGAATGGATTTCAATTAAAAAAAACTTGTAAAGTAATATGCATAAAAGACAACTTTTGCATCCCGCGCCAAAAGTATTTTTTTTAAATTATAAAAAAAATATATATATATATATAAAATTTCTATAAAATTTCATTTTATAACTATTTTTGGGGCGCTTGGGGCACCGGAAGATATGAATGGATTTCAATAAAAAAAACAGATGAAAACTAATATACATAAAAGGCAACTTTTGTACCCCGCGCCGATTCGATTATCCACATTTCGATTTTTCGATCCACCCTAATATATATACAAGTTAGTAAAAAAGTTTTAAAAATATCACAAACTAACAAAAAAATTTAAAAAAAATTCTAAAAATTTTAAATAATTTACAATTTTTTTAAAAAAAATTACAAAAAGTTAAAAAAAATATTTACAAATTAACAAAAATTTCAAAGTTTTTGAAAAATATTAAAAAATTTTACAAAGAATATCATAAGTTAACAAATAGTCAGCAGATGAATAAAAATATACAAGTTATTAAAAAATATATGCAAGCTAGTAAAATAATATGCAAGTTATTAAAAAATATATGCAAGCTAGTAAAAAAATATACAAGTTAGTAAAAAAAATTAATTTTTTAAAAATATCACAAAATTAACAAAAGTTTTTTTTTAAATTACAAACAGTTTTTAAAAAATTCTCAAAAAGTTAAAAAATTGTATATGTTATTTAAATGTATTGTTTTATTAACTTTTCATGTTAGGTACAATGTTTTAGTTTATTATATATGCTAAGTTGAAAATATCTATAATCAGCCGTAATTTGACTATTTTGAAAATATAGGATATATATATGAAAATTATCGGATATTTTTAAAAATATCATGATATTTACGAAACTTATGCATTTGTGTATGCACGTCAATGCAAAACTTTAAGAGATTTTCCTATTTACTGACAGAACACCGATAAATGATATACGATTGTGATTATCTAATATTGATTGCTCACAAAATGCATTTAGGTACATTATAATGACAAAATGGTCATCGAATCATATGTATTGTTGAAATGACCATAATAAACATTTTTTAAAAATCTATACATTTGTGTGTTTACTTTTATAAAACCTATTTCATTATTGGAATATATTGTAAAATTTTTAACTTTAAATTTCTACATACTAGCTAATAACTAATTTTACTTTACGGTAGACTTATAATATATCTGTCAGGTTCCCCTGGCAGCTGCAAGACTTTAAAAGCTATTCTTAAGGGATTATCTTATTGTATATGTATCTGTTGTGTACCGTTGAAGGCTTTCTTAAGAAAAATCTTAATCCGGAGAGGAGCGACGTGAATATAATGGAAGAAATATGTCCTTTGTGATGTTGTCTTTCATAGATAAGAGAGATATTTCACCCATTATTTAGGAAGACAGACCCAGCAAGAGGGGATTAAGTGTTGTCAAGGAACCCTTTGGAACAGGCCACGAGCCCCGTAGAGAGGGGTGGGTTCTCTGGTAGATGACGAGAGAGTGAAGTTGGTTTTGAACGTAGGAGCGAATGAAAAAGGTCGTTCAGAGATGGCGCTCTGAGACATGTATGGAGGGAGATCTCTCGAAAGGAAGAGATATAGCGGGTGTGAGATTAATAGAAATCTCGGTTCTGAGTGAATTAACGTAGCCTAACGGTACACAGGAAGTAGTTTTCTGTAATTTTTTTGATTTAATGTTGAACCGGATAAGTTCCATCCGCGTTTAAGTGTAAATACTGTAAATAAAGTGTTAGTTTAAGTTTAATTGAAAGAGTTAGGTTTTTTTTAATATACATCACGTAACGTGTCCGATATCACGTATTCATATCGGTGGTGGCAGCATATCAAAAGACCGGATTATACTTCGAAGTTGTGTGGACGGAGAAGAGGAATCCGACAATATCTCTTAACTGTTTCAATGAAACAACATTTTTACCAATGAATATCCAATTTATACGTATACCTACGAAAATCAGCTTTTGGTAATACTACACTAAGCAACAAATTAATGAAAAAATATATACAAGTTAGTAAAAAATATACAATTTAGTAAAAAAAAAATTTGTTAATCACAAAAAGTTTTAAAAAATTGCAAAACATTACAAAAATTACAATTTTTTTTAATATAAAAAGTTTTAAAAATATTTACAAATTAACAAAAAATTTCAAAGTTTTCGAAAAATATTTACAAATTAACAAAAGTTTACAAAGAATATCACAAGTCTACAAAAGTTAATAGATGAATGAAAAAAAAAATATATTCAAGTTGGAAAAACATACAAGATATATATATCCTAATAATATTATAAATCCGATTGTGTGCAAATGTTAGGCTGAAGCCAGCGTTAAAATGGAGAATTTAATTACCGTGTATCTTTGCATATAGATTGATTATAACCCGGGAATGAACATTGGCTAGATTTTATTTATTTTATTCAAATATTTTCTTTAATAATTAAAAATTTCATTATTTTCATAGAGAATAAATGGACATTTTCCCACAAAATTTAACCATTTTACTTTATCGTTGCTAGGGCTTTGATCGTTGCCAATAAATAAAAACACGGAAAAATATTTTTTCTTCAACAGTTAATTTTCAATTGAACGATTTTCACGTAATAAATGAAAATTCAAAAGAAGATGAATTTCCGTGATATTTGAAACAAAAATATGGAGTATTTGTTATTATACATGAAGTATGAATATCGGTTACATTAAAAAGATCTTTTTCTGTCAAAAACTGCGTTATAATAAGAAGGAAAAATGAACAATAATTATATTATTAAAAATAGATTTTGCTTGGACCATGGAACTATGAAAAGGATCCTCCTCGGCTTGGACAAATATGACGTCATAAATAAAACATGTATTTTCAAATGTTCGTAACAATACAAGGAGCATGAAATCAATGTTTAATGACAGTAAGATCTCATCAAAAAGTCACCTGTAAAAAATGCAGCCAAGTCTCGTAACTCATTTACCGTAAAAAGTACTGAGATCGTATAAAGCCAAGTTTAACTATCTTATTAACTCTGAAATTTTCATTCATAAATCACTCCTAGTCTCTACATCTTTAGTTAATTATTATTTTGTGACTTGGCAATTACGTAGCACGAGAATGTGATGTATATAGTTAGTCTTAATCAAATAATACTATAACATATTAAAGTGTAATAACTTCCCTGTGCGTATATAATTTGCCTTAATTAAATTATCTCATCCCATTCCATAACATAGTAAGGTGTAATAACTTCCCTGTGCTGCGTAATTGCCAAGTCACAAAATAATAATTAACTAAAGATGTAGAGACTAGGAGTGATTTATGAATGAAAATTTCAGAGTTAATAAGATAGTTAAACTTGGCTTTATACGATCTCAGTACTTTTTACGGTAAATGAGTTACGAGACTTGGCTGCATTTTTTACAGGTGACTTTTTGATGAGATTTCACTTCTTTTTGTAAGTAATCCTCCTTTTCTTGATTTTGGGTTCTTTTTGGAGATCATCCACTGATTTTCGCTAAGCCCACACTCTGTGCCTATTATTTACAGGTATCAAAAATTTGAAGCTTTAGTTTCCTTTGCAAAGTACTGTAAATAAAAAGAGATTTCAGGTTCTAGGCAAGCACTAAGTTATGGGAGGGGGAGTGTCAAAAGTACTCTCAATTGCTTCCAGGATATGTGCTATCCATCTGAGATATTACTCGCAGCCCTAGATACTTGATATTTAACATAAAATAACTTTTTAGTATAAAAAGAAAGCCAAAATTTAAATTTCCGGAAATTTCCAATAAATCAAACTATATTCCTTTTTTCGATGGTTTTTTTTTCGTTTTTTTTAGTCTTTTTTATATTATTTACGGATTTTTTAATTTTTTGTTACTTGGCAATAGGGAACCACCAGGGGTACTAAACCCTGCCTTTCTGCCAAATGTCAAGCTTCTAGGACTACAAAATCAAATTATTTTCAAATTTTCGACTTTTTATAAATTTATTGATTTTTCGATTTTAATTCTAAGTTACCTGATTGTCATGCCAATATAGTATTTATTTGATCCGTCTTCTTAGGATCATTTAGGTTCAATTTAGAGATAAATCAAGTGAATCTTAGAGTCACCATGATTTTATTTAGAAAGGACTATCAAGCCATAACCAGCCAGTAATGTCGGGAGGGTAGGGGGAGCTGTGAAAATTTTTGTGGGGCTAACATCATTTAACAATCCATATTTCATATGTGAAGTAAATAGAGTACAATCTGTGAAAGAAAACAAACCTGTCTATAAAGAAATCGCCTATATCATAGCCAGTCTATAGCGGAACTTTTCTATAACGAAATTCGTAAACGAAAGAAAAGAAAACCATAATCCGGGGGAAATAACATAAAACAATTAGGGGCGTTGTACTAGCTAATAAGACAATTATCTTAAAACTAATGTTTCTAGCAGTACAAAATCAAATTGTTTTCGAATTTTCGATTTCTTAAAGATATTTCGATTTTATTTTCGAATTTAACGAATATTTTAATTGTTCCTTTTATTGAATAGTAAATACTACCTTTACACCAAGATTTAAGTTTCTAAGACTACAAGATAAAATTATTTTAAATTTTTGATTTTTTCGAATTTTTTTTTATAATTTTCTGGATTTTTTAATTTTTTCTTATTTTGTATCCTTATTACAAATTTCAAGTTTCTATCGCTACAAAATCGAATTATTTTGAAATTTCCGATCTTTTTCGAGTTTATTCTTTTTACAAATTTATTGTGTTTTAATTTTTCCTTTTTCAGTATCCTAAACAATAAGTTTACGCCGAATTTTACGTTCTAAAGCTACAAAATCGAATTTTTTTCAATTTTTCGAATTTTCGAATTATTTTTTTCGAATTTTACAGATTTTTTATTTATTTCTTTTTTTTGTATCCTAAATACTACCTTTATTCCAAATTTTAAATTTCTAGCTTTACAAAATCGAATTATTTTCAAATTTTCGGTTTTTTTTCGAGTTTTTTGTTTTATTTTCAATTTTTTTTTGTGTTTTTAATTTTTTCTTTTTCTGAATTCTAAACACTACCTTTACACCAAATTTTCAGTTTCTAAGACTACGAGATCATATTATTTTCAATTTCTCTCTTTTTCTTTCTTTCTTTCTCTCTTTTTTTTGAAATTTTCGATATATTTTTTAAATTATCCATATTTTTTAATGTTCCCTTATTTAGTATCTTAAATATTACCTTTATTCCAAATTTCAAGTTTCTTAGCGCTATGAAATCGAATTATTTTCAAAATTTCCTTATTTTTCGATTTCTGTCGATTTTTTTATTTTATTTTCGAATTTTATTGCGTTTTTATTTTAACTTATTCTGAATCCTAAACACTATCTTTACCGCGAATTTTAAGTTTCTAAGGCCAAAAAATCAAATTATTTTAATTTTTTTCAATTTTTTTCGAAATTTTCGTACTTTTTGATTTTTTTTTCGAATTTTCTGGATTTTTTAATTTTTCCTTATTTTGCATCCTAAATACTACCTTTATTCCGAATTCCAAGTTTCTAGCGCAACAAAATTGGATTATTTGAAATTTTTCGATTTTTTTCGATTTTTCGATTTTATTTTCAATTTTTTTGTGTGTCTTTGATGTTTTCTTTTTCTGAATTCTAAATACTACCTTCACATCAAATTTTAAGTTTTTAAGACTACAAGATCGTGTTATTTTCAATTTTCAATTTTGTTCGATTTTTTTGAATTTTCGAATGTTTTTTTTTTTTAATTTTTCGGATTTTATAATTTTTCCTCTTTTTGTATCCGAAACACTAGCTTTATTCCAAATTTTAAGTTTCTGTGGCTGCGGGATCTACCCAATCTTTTTGATGACTCGAGAATGAGTGAGTGTGTGAGTGACAAAAAATCGAAACTTTGAGTTCATATATCGTCTGCACTAATTTATGGGTATTTTTTTAATTATCCATATTTTTGAATTTTTCCTTGTTTAGTATCTTAAATATTACCTTTATTCCAAATTTCAAGTTTCTAGCGCTATGAAATCGAATTATTTTCAAATTTTCCTTATTTTTCGATTTTTTCGACTTTTTGATTTTATTTTCAAATTTTATTGCGTTTTCTATTTTAACTTATTCTGAATCCTAAACACTATCTTTACTGCGAATTTTAAGTTTCTAAGGCTAAAAAATCAAATTATTTTAATTTTTTCAATTTTTTTTCGAATTTTTGAAATTGTTTTTTTTTTCGAATTTTCCGGAATTTTTAATTTTTCCTTATTTTGCATCCTAAATACTACCTTTATTCCGAATTCGAAGTTTCTAGCGCAACAAAATCGGATTATTTGAAAATTTTCGATTTTTTTCGATTTTTCGATTTTTTCAATTTTGCTTTCGATTTTTTGGTGTTTTTGATGTTTTCTTTTTCTGGATACTAAACACTACCTTCAGACCGAATCTTAAGTTTCTAAGACTACAAGATCGTATTATTTTAAATTTTAAATTTTGATTTAATTTGTTGAATTTTCGAATGTTTTTGTTTCGAATTTTCCGGATTTTATAATTTTTCCTTTCTTTGTATTCTAAACACTTCCTTTTTTCCAACTGTCAAGTTTCTAGGGCTACGGGATCTACCTAATCTTTTTGATGACACGTGAACGAGTGAGTGAGTGAGTGACAAAAAATCGAATGTTTGTGTTCATATATCGTCTGAACTAGAAAAGACAGAAAGTTGTAATTTTAAATTTTGGTCCTGTATGCCAAATACTCTAGAAAAACGAAGTTTCAAATTTTTGGGATACTCCAGCGTTGAGATATGGGGGGGGGGGTCAAAAGTGCCCTGAGTTGCTTCCAGAAAAGTATGCTTACGGCTGTCCTCTCTCGACTTGGCGGAGGCACTGCCGTGCCTCCAGATTATCTTAAAATCTATCTAAAACAAACTATCCCCATCCTGTGGGATTTGTTTTTCAATGTTTTACTTTATTTAATGCAAAACATAGATTGCATCCGACAACTCCGGTGAAGAACACACAGCGACAACTCGGAGGCCCCGCCTGTACCGGCAGGAAAAGGTAGCTTTCTTATATCTTCGTTTTAAAATTTTAGCTAATGTTACTCGAAAACAGCAAGTTAAAATGCAAAGAAACCTTTTACAAACGATTCGTTTACACTGAATTTGAATAAGAAATTCGCCAAATTATTGAGCTATAGCCAAGTTGGCTTCATTTATGAAGACTTATTTTTGTCGCCAAATTTGGCGAGATTTCGCCAATTGTCGCCATGTTTGGCGAGAATTTGGCGCTAATGGATATGAATATATAGTTTTATGCGTATGATTGGGAAAATGATTACAACAATGAAAGAAAATAATTTGCGAGAAATCGCGTTCACTAAAACTTATAAATTTATATTAAAATCATTAAAATTACAGACATTACAATACACTTTCATAAAACATTAAAAACATATTAAAATTGGACGTTTCGGATTTACATGGAAAATCCCTCTTCAACAACAACATTTCACTTAGCGTAAATCATAGTTCAAAAATATCAACAAATAGAAAATGCAACGTATCAAAATTTCGAAGTCAAAGTTACAGTTATAATAACACGGAGTATTCATTCGGGATTGCACCTGCTTGACCATTATTGACCATAAATTTATCGTTGGTTTTTTGTAATGTGCTGTTTTGTTTCAAAATGTCAGCCACCCTAGAATTTCAAACTGCTCTATCTCAGCCAATTTTTAAGATAGAGGTAAAACAAAAAATGCTCTGGAATCCTTGTATCAAGTCCTAACACCTAATTAAAAAATAAACTTGATTTTTTAACTTTTTTGTATATTTATTTTAGTTTTAAAATTTTTCGTGGCCACCATCTTGAAACAAGATGGCGGACCAAGCTGGCCAACGAACTCGGTCGAGGCATTGGTGAGCTTAATACACACAATTAGTTTCATCCAAATTAATTTATAAATACGAGCGTTATCGTATCAAATTATTTTCATTTTTTCAATTTTTTTCGAATTTTTTTATTTTTTTTTCGAATTTTCTGGATTTTTTTAATTTTCCTTTTTCTGTATCCTCAATACTACCTTTATTCCTAATTTGAATTTTCTAGCGCAACAAAATCGGATTGTCTTCAAATTTTCGTTTTTTTTCAATTTCTTCGATTTTTTTCAATTTTGCTTTCGATTTTTTTGGTGTTTTTGATGTTTTCTTTTTCTGGATGTTAAACACTACCTTCACACCAAATCTTAAGTTTCCAAGACTACAAGATCGTATTATTTTAAATTTTCAATTTTGATGGAATTTGTTGAATTTTCGAATGTTTTTTTTTCGAATTTTCTGGATTTTATAATTTTTTCTTTCTTTGTATCCTAAACACTACTTTTTTTCCAAATGTCAAGTTTCTGGGGCTACGGGATCTACCCAATCTTTTTGATGACGCGTGAACGAGTGAGTAAGAAGTGACAAAAAATCGAATGTTTGAGTTCATATATCGCCTGAACTAGAAAAGACAGAAAGTTGTAATTTTAAATTTTGGTCCTGTGGGCCAAATACTCTCTATAATTGAAGTTTAAAATTTTTGGGATACTCCAGCGCGGAGATATGGGGGGGTCAAAAGTGCCCTGAGTTGCTTCCAGAAAAGTATACTTACGGCTGTCCTCTCTCGACTTGGCGGAGGCACTGCCGTGCCTCCAGATAGATAATGGACGTAATATTTAAGATGAAAAACTGAAATATTTTTTATCGATACTGATTAATAATTCGCTTGAATACCAGTTACATACAAATGTGAGTTTTGCGCTAAAATTTACAAAAAGAAAATTAACAAGAATTACGCCATTAAAAAGAGATTTCTGTGAGGAAAAAGTGACGTCGAATTTGAAATAAAACGGGAAATTTCAAATGTGTTTTACAAGGAGCGTGGATAAATTCCTTACATTAATAATACAAGGATCAGTAAGTTTAGAAAGTAGATGAGTTTCACGCCATATTTAAAACGAAAAATTTAAATATATTTTTTTTTAATCTATACCGATTATTAAGCATGAATATCAGTTACATACAGATGAGAATTTTTTGCCAAAAACCACACCATGATTATTAGGAAAAGAAAAATAATTACAAATCTGTTATATTAAAATCTGACCACCTGTTTGTATTTCGCAACTACTCCTTTCAGATTGTCAAACGCAACGCGATTTACTTAACACCGGTATTAACACCGGTTATCATGGATCCGAGAATGTCATAAACTCTCAGAATTTAAAAAAAAAAGGAATTAAATTTCGAGATATTATTATTATTATTATTATTATTATTATTGTAAATTTTAACGAAGTTTCTCTAAAGATGGCAACTAAATTATTCCATTTTTGTGGATAAAAAAGAAGAAATAAAACGGATTGATATATTTTTTTCTCATTAAAACTGAAAAAAAGAATTTATTTTCAATTTGAATAGATGGTGAAAGAAAAAAAAATCTTGATTGCAGTAAAATTTTTGAAAAATAAAAACGTATTTTCACATATTCAAACTTCATGAATCAATTTATTCTGGAGAACAAAAATCGTCTGTCAACATATTTTCATTTAGAAATAAAGATTTTTTTTCAGCTATAGATTAAATCAACGAGGCAAATTTAAGCTCCTTGCATTTAGGTCTAGAGTTATTTCTCCCTATTCACGAGAATTTAATTTAATGAAAAAGAATATACTATTTCCATTACCTTTGAAGGATGGCTATTAAAACATTTCACAAAGGCGTTAAAAGTAAAATGGTTTACCAGGTATACTTGACATATGTTTTTACAAAATTCGCCAATTTCCACGATTTACAATCGCCTTTTTTCATTGGTTGCAGTTTCCTTTTCGTAATTATTTGTCACAAAATTTCACTTTTTTAAAACTTAGTTATGTCAAGGCCTCTATAACATAGAAATACTGTATTGTCTCCTATGGAATGTGATAAGGAGTTAGTTAATTATTTACGTTTCTAATTATCGGGAATGAAATATTTTGTTAATTAATGCATTTATGCTTCTTTTAATGATACGTGAACGAAGTCACGGGTAACAGCTAGTATATATATATATATATATATATTACTAACTTGTATATATATATATATACAAGTTAGTAAAAAAAAATTAAAAAAGTTTTTAAAATATCACAAATTAACATTTTTTTTTAAATTACTAAAAATTTTAATTAATTTACAATTTTTTTTTAATTACAAAAAGTTTAAAAAATATTTACAAATTTAAAAAAAAATTCAAAGTTTTTGAAAAATATTCAAAAATTTTACAAAGAATCATAAGTTAACAAAAAGTCAGCAGATGAATGCAAGCTAGTAAAAAAATATACAAAATAGTAACAAAAAAATTAAAATTTTAAAAATATCACAAAATTAACAAAAGTTTTTTAAAAATTACAAAAAGTTTTAAAAAATTCACAAAAAGTTAAAAAAAATTATATGTTATTTAAATATAATATTTAAATGTATTGTTTTATTAAGTTTTCATGTTAGGTACAATGTTTTAGTTTATTATACACGCTAAGTTGAAAATATCTATAATCAGCCGTAATTTGACTATTTTGAAAATAGGGCAGTTGCAATAGACGTCATGTTGGAGGTCACACACTACAAATAGGAAGTTCTGATTGGTTTAACTACCCTGATCTCCAAGTGAAGTACAATGGTTGATCAGCTGATTGAAACATTCCTATATAGGATATACAGGACTGTTTTTTTTCCTGAGCAAACGGGCGGACGAGAGGCGGTCTGCACGTGCACGATCGGTGGAGGGGGATATTGGGAATGCCGGGGATCGGCAGTCTGCTCTTGGCCGTTGAAGAGAGCAGGTCGCTTGTACTGTGAACCCCTGTCGAAACGCCTCGTCACGGATAATCATGGAGCGTTTTCTGGAGCAGCGATACGCGATCAATTTTTGTGTAAAGTTTGGTAAAACGGGCCAAGAGACTCACGACATGATTAAGGAGGCCTACGGTGATGCTTCCATGGGTAAATCGGGTGTTTTTGAGTAGCAGAAGCTGTTCCGAGAAGGTATGGAAATAGTGGAAGACGACGATCGCTCCGGACGCCCTTCGACCAGAAAGACCAAAGAAAATGTGTCGCAAGTGAAAAATTTACTGAACAGTGATCGTAGGATGAGTATCAGAATGATTGCTGATGAATTCAGCATTCCTCAAACCCAAGTTTTTGAGATCGTGACTGAAAACTTAGCCATGAGGAAAGTGTGCGCGAAGTTTGTGCCGCGAGTGTTGTCAGAGGAGCAAAAGGCCAACTGGAAAGCGATCTGCCAGGATCTTCTTCATCACGTGAATGAGGACCCCGACTTTCTGGGCAATGTAGTGACCGGTGACGAGACGTGGGTGTTTGAATACGACCCGGAGAGCAAGCGGCAGAGCTCAGAATGGCACACCTCTTCTTCCCCACGCCCCAAGAAAGCCCGAATGAGCAAATCCAAGCAAAAGTCCATGCTCATTTGCTTTTTTGATCGACATGGAGTCATCCACAAAGAGTTCGTACCACCCGGACAAACAGTTAATGCAGTTTTTTACGTGGAAGTCCTCACAAGACTGCGAAAACGCATTGTCCGTGTCCGCCCAGCCATCGCCAACAATTGGCGGCTGCACCATGACAACGCGCCGAGCCACACAGCGTGGAGTATCTTACCCAGCACAATGTGGCAACGCTGCCTCATCCCCCCTACAGCCCCGACTTGGCCCCGTCAGACTTTTTTCTATTGCCGAGAATAAAATCGACGCTCAAGGGGAAGCATCACGGCTCGGTAGAGGCGGTTCAACAGACCGTGACGAGGGAGCTAAACAGCATTCCGGTCCAGGCGTTCCCGGTGTTAGTTAAAGCGTTCAAAAAGATGTTATTTTAACACCTCAGCTTTCAAAAGATAATGCGGACGCCAATTAATAACTTAAAGCATACAGAAAGAAGTAAATTAACCTCTTAAGCTTTCAAAATACTCATAATTTATTCAACGGTAAAAATTTCTACCTTAATTCCATAAAATATTTTAAACAGTAGCAAACAAATTCGAATTCACGTTACATATTACAAAAAATGCATCACGAGAATAAATGAGAGGATAAAAAAGGAAATAAATAAAACATGGACAATAGATTTAACATCCTCCCACCTTTTGATTATGTCGTATAATCAAAACTTCACATTAAATAAATACATTTACATGAACATTATAAATCGAGTCTCTCTGGCATTTTTATCATTCTACCATCATTCTTTTTAACTTGTGATTCGTCCTTTGAAGGCTCAACCTGAGTTTCATTCAAAGTTGGTTTAAGAAAATTAATTTTGGTACAATCACTCGCTGACACTTCTAGACGATAAATTCTTTGAACAGGCCGAAGTATCTGCGAATGAGATGTTTGTAACTTTACAAGGCGAACTTTTCCATCTTTACCAGGAATGAGCGCTGTAACAAGTCCTAATGGCCAGTTAATTCTTTTCTTGTTATCTGCTCCCACCAAGACTATATCTCCTACAGCCACTGAACGTTGGAATCATCTCGCGATCAGCCGCTGGATAAGTAGACCTAAATATTCTGATCTAAATCGATTTCTTAAATATTTTTGCAGTTCTTGCCTATATTTAAGTCTTCTAGTGAGAGAATTTTCCTGGATTGCATCAACGTCTGGTAAACCACACTCATGAATGTCTTTCAAAAACAAGTCCGGAGATATGGGTTTGATAGATTCTTTCTCTGACATGTACGTTAGTGGTCGAGAATTTATAATACTTTCACAATCAGCCAATACAGTTATCAACTCTTCATAGTTCAAACAGGCTTGTCCTAAGACCCTTTTTAATCGATCTTTCATCACTCTGATGAGTCTCTCCCACCATCCGCCCCACCATGCAGCAGTCGGTGGGTTGAATTTCCATTCAATTGTATTGGTTGCTCCATACTTCACTATGCGACTCCAATTAAATCTTTTTAAAAAATTAGCTGCACCAATAAAATTCGGACCGTTGTCGCAATATATAATAGAACATCTTCCTCTGCGTGATACAAATCTTCTTAAGACGGTATTAAAAAAAATATATTTTTCCACTCTCAACAACTCAAAATTTTGGGACACATTCTCTGACTCATTTTTAAAAGTAACAACAGGAAACTTGGCGGCGTGATTTATAAAGACATTTATAAGGGCAATATGTTTTTATTTTTCGTTCAATTAATTAGAAATTGATTTACAGACAATTATTTTCACAGTACGATCATTTTTTTTTGCTTCCAGCGCTATCGCTTTGGGAAATTCGGTTCAAAATGTCCACTTTGACAGCATTTTTAAAAATATATTCTGCCTTTATGAAAAAATCGAGACAGTGGGGACATTATAAAGTTTCTGAATAAGAGAACCTGCCAATTGGATGCATTTTAGAGCAAAAATGAATTTACAAATGTGTCTCAAAATAAGCAGTTTGGATTTGAATACACCCTTAAAGCCATCAAAAAAGCCTCTGTAGATGCTGAAGTAACAAGTTCAAAATGTACAGCTCTGTAGATAGAGCATGTAAATATGATAACCCAACTCTTTTGATTATTTTTAAGAAATAGAAGGCCAGCCATATCAAGGCCGATAACTTGAAATACTCCTGCATCTTTTACTCGATTTTCTGGTAGAGAAACAGGAGAAGATTCCAAGTTCTTAGAATTAAATCTTTTACAAATGGTGCATTTGGATAAAACCGAAGTCACAGTTCTTCGTCCATTTAGAATCCAATATTTTTCTCTGAGCAAATTCAAAACAATCTGAGAACCTGCATGACAATTTTTGAGGTGAAAATATAAAATTAATCGTTTGATAACTTCATGATTTGAAGGAACAACCATAGGTGTGAGGAAATCCATATTGTCTTGTCTGTAGATAATTTTAGTCTTTACACGTATTATTTCTTGTTGATATTTAAACGTCTCCAAGAGTTTTCAATCTATCATCACTTTCATGTGAAAAACATTCCTGTTGTATCATCCAAATTATCTTCATTTCTGCTTTCTTAAATTCATGACTTGTCAATTCTCCTCTAATTTGTTCCTTTGAATTAGAAGAATTATGTCTGAAACGCAGTATCCAACCAACAAGACGCACGATTTTTTCATAGCTGGAAAAATACCGGTAGTACCAGGTTTTCACTGGACTTTCATCAACATTAACCAGTAATTTTGTAGACTTCAATTTCTCTTTTTCATTTTATTCTTCATTTATGTCTTGACATGAGAAATTCATATATTTATAATATTCTTCAGGATCTCGAAGCCAAGATGGACCCTCCCACCATTTGAGAGATACCAGATTCTTTGCTTTACAGCCTCTAGATGGCAGATCTGTTGGATTCATTTCACCAGGTATATGTTTCCATAAAGCAGAGTCACTCAAAATTTTTGATTTCTTGAACTCTGTTTCTAACAAAGACAGACCAGCTCTCTTTTCTAGATATCCATGCAAGAACCGTCGTGGAATCGCTCCAAAAATATTTTTCCATATCTTCCCAGCCCAATGCGTCAATTACTGATTTAGCCAATCTGGCACCAATCAAAGCAGCTAAAAGTTCCATTCTAGGTATGGTTGCGCGTTTTAAAGGACCTATGCGGGATTTCGAAGCAAGAAGGAATAATTCAACATAATCTTTACTTGCTATCCTCAAAAATATAACAACAGCATACGCATATTGACTTGCATCACAAAATGTGTGAAGAGTACAATCTTTTACATTATCTGGGGTGAACTGAATATATCTTGAAATCTGATTTTCTTGTAAAATATTTAATTCACAAAACCATTCAATAAACTCATATTTTAGATCACTTGCAATTTCTTCACCCCAGGCGATACCTTCTTTCCATGCTTTCTGCAACATCATCTTGGGACAAATCATAATAGGAGACGTAAAACCAATAGGATCAAAAACTTTCTGTGCAACTGATAGCATGATTCGTTTAGTTATTTTTTCTAAATTTATATCTTTCGTCCAGCTTACATTAACCTACAAAACGTCCAGAAATCTGTTCCATTGTAATCCCAGTACAGCAGTTTCTTCGCCATTTTCGCTATTTTTTCTTTCTTCTGTATGTTCCCACCCTCTCAAATCAAATCCGCCTTTAGCCATAAGTCACTTAGAATCAGCAATAAACTTTTCTAATTCTTTTTGCGTATGGACACTAGCAATGACATTGTCAACATAAAAGCTTCTCAGCAATTGCTGTTTAAGATGTGGATCGTATTCTTCATCGTTTTTTATGCGATATTCTATGACGGAAGCAAGAAGAAATGGGAAACTTTTGACTCCACTCTAGCATGTCGAAACATTTTAATATTTCTCTCTTCTGGATCGTTCCACCACAGGAAACGCAAAAAGTCCCGATCTTCTTTCCGTACAGCGATTTGTAAAAATGCTTTCCTGATAACAGCTACTGCTCAGCCAAGCTTTAAAGACTGGTCACGTGAGTAACAGGTCCAAATATGACCAGTCTATTCTTCATAATAGGGATCGGGGTAATGAAAGGGAGTCTCCCCGGCTCCCTTAGTTTTGCTTTCGTGGGGGGAATGAGTTGATTTCCGATAGTTTCATGTTTACTTGTTACAAGATTATAAAAAGGATTTTTGTTCTTATGTAATAAAGCACATAAAAATTGTAGTTTTCACTTCGATGAAGGGGATATCTTCAATCTAAAGAAACATGTTATGATAATTTAGATTATTTAATTATCGGATATAAACATGTTAAGTAAATAAATACTATTTTTTACTGTATTTTTACACATGACATTGCAATTTCTTGTTTTCTTAAATAAATTACGATTTTAAATATCGGTTCCTTACAGTTATAGGGCACACTTATGTAATTGTAGGAGAAGTGTGGTTTTAAAATGTTCTTTTATTATTATGATTATTAATATATATACATATATTTAATTTTACCGCAAGAATTCCATTTTTTTTTTCTTGATTGCTCATGTTTATTTTCCTACATGAAACCATTTAATAATATGGTGAAAATGTATGACAAAATACTCAATTAATAATAAAAGAAAATAGTTCAAAGAGTACAGAGTCATACAAAAGGATGAAAAATATTTTTTACACTCAAATATTTTTAAAAATGTGCTCGAATTCAAATTAAGTTTTCGGATACCTTTTTCTAAATCTTTTTAATTCATAAATACGCGAAAGTTTCAGACTTTCTTATTCAGATATCAGGAAATCGAACAGCGTTTTTCGTTTTATTATAAAATTAACTAATCTTACTGAAAATGTCGTTGAAGGTCGCCCTTTGAACCTATTTTTCGGATAAGTTCACGAAAAAATTGTAATTGTAACTCACAATGTGCCGAATTTATAGGAAAATTAAAGACGCTGTTCGATTTTTAAGTATTTGAATGTTAATTCTTGAAAAATTTCAGGCAAATAGGAATAAAAATGAAATTATTGTCAAAATGAGATGAAAGAACTTAAAAAATATATGCTAAAGCTGGTAAAAATAAAATTATTTTAAAGTGAAGGTCTCAGAAAAAAATAAAGCAATAAAAATGCTTGTATTTCATAATATCATCACAGACCTTCTTAAAAAAAAAAAAAAAAAAAAAGTGCAGGGCAAACTTATTCATTTTCGATGTCATCATCAGAATCATCCGGAAAAAAATCATCATCATCATCGTCGAACGAAATAATTAATGGATCACACATTTCTTCTATTATGCCGTCTTTCTTCCAATACTCATTTTCCAGGTGTTCTATGTTCGTGCAGTAGTTTTTCCATTTCTCAGCATTAACATTTTCTAGTGCAAGGTTGGTCAATTTAAAAAGTTGATCCATATTTAAATCCGCCGTTATATTTCTTTTTCGAATGAATTCCTTCATATCCGCCCATACATACTCTATTGTCACAATATTTTACATTAACTTATTATCACAATATTTTACAACATTGTTTAACATATTTTTCACTGCACTGTGAAAATGTTTGCCTTGAGAGCTTTTAGATTCTTTTAAATCCATTTTATACAAGTAGAAACAAATACAAAATGAATAGCAAACAAAATAAGGAGAGAGAAAACAAACGCTAATAGTACTAGAACAGCCAGTGAAGAAATGACAAGCGGTCAGGCAAGATAAGGGAAACCTGTATTTTGTCTCCTCCTAATATAATGCTTCCCTCCCTTCGGATGGGTCTATTTTTTTGGCAGCATGCCAAGGTCCGTCTTTTTAGAGTGGTTCCACAGTACAACCCCAAATTTCTTTTCTCTAAAACGTAAGAGAATGTCAGGAATTAATTCAATGCGATTTGGTCCAGAATGCAAACACTGATTCAGAAATGGATGGTTCTGTATTCTAGCTGATGCGTCGAACACTGGACGAATGGGAGTTGTACTGCTTTCTTTTATTACTGGTCGATGAGGCAAATAGTTTCCATAAAGATTCATTTCAGACTCGGGAATTTCCTCAATAATTTTATCATCAAGCCAGCCTAAAAGCACTTGTTCATATTTTTGATAAAGGTTATTGGTAAGCAACTTGTTTGTAACATTAATCAATCTTTTCTTGGCTAAACTTAAATTATTTTGGGTAAAGGTGGTATATCTTCCACCCATGGCAAAGAAATTTCATAACGATTATCGTCATTCATATTTACTGTCTGTAAAAAATGCTCTTTTACCTGACGATCAATCTCCATTTTAGATTGTTTTTCAATTGGATCATTTATTCCAAGTAAATCTAGTTTCCATAAATATGAGTTCAGCATTTCCTTTCCTAATGCTATTAATTTTTTTTAAAAATTATAAAGTTGATAGTACCTTGTTAACATATTTCAAAAAAAAAAAAAAATTATGTTAAACATGTTCAAGAAAGTCAGATTTAGAAAAACCCTTTAATAGTTTCAAGTTTAAAGTTTTTTTCATGTGACATATAGCAGAGCGAATAGAAATACAAGGTTCATTAAAGAAATAATTTAAAAAAATGCAAAAAATTGTAAAATACATTAATAACCAGAAAAATTATATAAATGCTTAAAAATGAAATAAATAAATAATCATAATAATAATAAAACAATTTGGAAATTGCAACGTTAAACTTGGCAAATGAGGTGCGTTCGTTTCGTGCTATAATTAGTTTTACAATGTAAAAAAAAAAAAAAAAAAAAAAAAAAAAAAAAATCATCGTTATTATTTCAGTGAAATAAATTATATCGCCTTCTATAAGCGATATGAGAAAGCCTTTTTTTATTTCTTATTACGTATGCCATGTTTACAGATGCGAATTTTTTTTCGACACCAGACAGCACTGTAAAATTTTCCATGGAGATCTTGCTTTGCGAATGATTACCCCCATGGTTTAATATTTATATGACTCACGATGAATGAATCTTGTGTTTATTTACTTTAATGGATTGAGATATTCGGCTGTTAATCTAATTTCCACTGAAGTTATCTCAGAATCTATACATTTTTTAATGTTACTCATCTCTCAAGCAAAAAAAATTTTCAAATGACCTTTCTAAAAATGTAACTTTTATGCAATTTTATTCGAAAAAATAATTTTGAATAAAAATGGCCGCTCGGCATATGGAAAAAGATGTGGTTAGCCCGTATTTGTTTTCCTCAGTCACAATGACTTACACTTTTATCATTATTATATAGATTACGCATGATAGGATTTAATAGTAGAATAAAGAAAGTTTTTATTAATATCTTTTTATAAGTTTTGATTAAATTTTCATAAAATTTGAAATGACTCGACAAAATTCTGCAACGATTACATATATTAAATTTCAAACCATTTCGGATGGGTAGTTTTTGCACTGTTATATGCAGACAGACGGACGGACCAGACGACGACTGGTGCTACATATTTATATAATTACGAACACGTCTAAAAAGGGTATCAAAATATTTTCGAAAATTGTTCATATAATTTTTCTGGTTATAATTCTGTTTTAAACTGTCGATTAAGATTTTTTTTTTTTTTAATTTAACAAAAAAACTTATTATTATTATTTTTTAATTTTACATGTACTGCTTATATTTTTAATCTACATCATTACCTAAAAAAAAAAAAAAAACTGACAGTGAATAGGTGAGTAGCAAATTTGGAATTGCACCACGTTGAGAACCACTCATCTAGACTCTTAAAATAATGTTAATTTTAATGTTAATGTTAATGCTGTTAATTTATAACGTTTCTCTGTAAAACATGTTTGTTCAACATGAAAATGCTTACTTGAGAATCGATAGCTTCCGAAAAATCTCTTCTATATACCAGGTTGAGAAAACTGACAGTGGGTCTATCCAGACTTTTCTCACAGAGTCTTTTGTAAAATTGTAAAGTTTTTTTTTTCTTTGTGTGTGTGAAAAATCTTTTGTGAATAAGTTGAAATGATCGTTATATTCAGGTTCTTATTTATACATTTTAAAGAAGATATATGTATGTAAAATACACATCTATATATTTTTTATATATATAAAACTGACAGTCAGTTTTTTAATTTTAAATAATTAAATTTGTGAAAAGTTCAATTTGAAGGGGGAAAAGTTTTGTGAAAATTTTATATTTAAGACAAAAAAATTTGTGAAGGGTACTGTTCTGAAATGAAAAAAAAATTGTGAGGTTTCCATTAAAGGACCCAGTTTTTTCCTAAAAAGATCCGTGACTGATTAATACATAATAAAAACTACTTGGAAACGTTTCCGAAAATCAGTGACAGCAAAATACATTTAATTTTTTAAATGATTCTTTGAAAATATATCGGTTTCAAAGGTTTCTAAAGATAAAGAACGCTTTTCTGGATTCTGGGTAACTTGGAAGAACTTATTGTATGTTTTTGTCTATATATTATGTTTTCTTAGATTAAGAAACATTTATCTTTTTTTAGTGTTAGCTAAAATGATATTATGGTACAATGGTAAGTGCAGAGTATATGTACGAAAAGTTACGTTAAATTCTGTTGGAAATCCTGGCTTCTGAAAACAACTCAATGAAAAAAAAATGATTTTACGGTATAATAGTGGCACCCCAGCTGCCAGTATTATATCGTAAAATTAACAGTAATAAACAGTAAAATAAGCAGTAATACACTAACGCGCATGCGTATTTGTTAACAATTATGTTAACAATTATTTTAAATATTATGTCTGCGTTAGTTTTTTACTGCCAGTATTATACCGTATTATACTGTGTATTATTATACCGTGCTAGAATTATACCATAAAACCAACAATTTTCTTTTCTTTTTCTTTTTTTTTTTCAGTGGAAAATGTCTTTTCATTTTTCATTTAATTCAGGTAACTGCTCAAAAGCACGATACTAATATTTCAGTTTCTCTCAGGGTAGGAATCAAATTAAAATCGAATAAGTTTTTTTTCTCCCATCCTCTCTCTCTCTCTCTCTCTTTTTTTTTTTTTTTTTTTCCTTTAAGAAGGATTTTAAAATCTATCTAAAAATATGATTGAATTCCGTGACATTCCAAGAATTCTTTTGTAAATGAAAAAGCATTCCAATGGAAGAAAAAAATGAAAAGATGTCCTGAATAATTACAATTATGTTGAAAAGCCTAAGAAACTCTATTGTCAAACAATTATTTTAGCAACAAAGGCAAGTTTTCTATAGGCTATTTTTTCTAGCGGTTTAAACTTGTTTTCAAAAAAGTCTTTTCTGTTTGCTCATTAAACTTCTAATAACTGCATTTTACTAATTTGATTATAATTAAACGTTAGAAATATATGAAGTCGGTTCCCAAATTCAAACTGGCTACTTTCTGACACATTTTTAAAGTCAATTTTGTTCGCAAACGCATATAATTCGCAAGGCTAATGTAACCGAACAGCTTTTTCCATTTCTCGGTAAAGGCGGAAAATCTTTCAGCAAATGCTGTTAATGCCGGATGCGAGAGCGCGGGAGAGGGGGGATAAAACTTCTGTCACGAGATAACAATCACTTATAACTCAACATGCAATTAATTTAACGAGAAATAAAGGGAACTTTTCTATTACAAATCATTTCAATAATCATGATCTTCAAATGTTAAATGTCAGAAAGCTTCGCTATTGAGCGGAAGAGAATATCTTTTCGAGAACCATCTTAAGCAGGATTTTTAATTTGTTTTTTAATGTTAACTACTGCATTTAAAACACGTAAAATATTTAGATGAAGTATGAGAAAATTAAACAACAGCTTTTCTGTTTCAGAATCGCAGAGAAAACATTAAAATCAACAATCTTTAGTTATAGCAGAGGAGAAACAAATTATACAAAGCAACTATCGCTAAAAAATTTTCAATTAAAAAAAATTTCCCTTTAATTCAATCTTATGATCTATCCTCCAGTGATAAAAGATTCGCAAATTGTACGTTTTACATTTACAAAGTAGTGACTAGTGTCACTTAAAGGTACCCTTGAGTACACTCGGTACTTTTTATTCTGCTAAAAATGTCGGAAATATCATTTTTTCAACTTCTTGCTTAAAATGACTTTAGCAATAAATGGAATATTCTCACGAAAATACGACAGTTAAAAATATGTTAAAAAGGCTTATTTACTGCATCCTTTTAAATGATTCAGAGTTGCAATTTTTAAAATCATTTTCTCAGTTTGTGCTTTTTCAGCATGTCAGCAAAAAGCTAAAATTTCAACATATGGTATCTATTTATAAATTTAAAAAAAAAGACATGTGAAAAATTAGATTCAATTAAAAAAATTAGAATGGTTGCTATGTAAACTATGATCATATATATATAAATGCATACTCTACATAAAATATACACTCGGTTTAAATGGTGAAAATAAACCACATATAAATCTTCTAAAGAACATATCACGCGAAATTAATATATATATATATATATATATATATATATATATATATATATGTGTGTGTGTGTGTGTGTGTGTGTGTGTGTGTGTGTGTGTGTGTGTGTGTGTGTGTGTGTATATCAAAATAAAAATTCTTTTTTGTTGTTAAAAAAGAAAAAGGTCACTTAAAATAAATAAATAAATTAGATTTTTCAATTAATCACATTTTTTTTTATAAAATTTATCTTTATATAGAAATATTGAAAATATAAAATCATTTTTGTGAAAAGTTCTAAAAACATTTCCATATATCATATTATTAATTAGATTTGTTTAAAAAATATCTGATTATAAAAAAATAATAAAACAAAAAAATCTTTCTTAATGTTAAAAGAAGATACAGAAAAAAAAGATTTATTTTTATAAATTAACATTAAATTCATCAAAAACATTTTCATATGTCTTATTTTTTGGACTTTTTTTAAAAATCTAATTTTAAATATATTAAAAAAAAAAAAAAAAAGAAGAAGAAGAAGAAGAAAGAAAGAAATGTGTTAGTTTCTAAAAATTATTTCACTCCAAAAATACATTATAAAAAACAAGTACTCAAAAACTGTTAAAACATATTAAATTAAATGAAATTTAAAATTTTCCATTTCAGACAAGATTTTGTTATACAGAGTTTCCATTTTTCACAGGTTTTGTTGTATTAATACTCGACATAAGCATCCCATTTCAATTTGGAAAGGACCCTGAAAACAGCTTCTTATAAGATAGTTAAATATAAACAGACTCTAATTTTTAATGTATAAAAGTTGCGAAAAGTTATATTTAGGCTGATTGAAAGATGCAAATTTATTTTATACATAAAAGTTGGAAATTATTACCGGAAACAGTTTGAGCTCAGCTTAATATGAAAATAGCCCCCCTCCCCACCCCCCACCCCAAGGAAAAATAAAATATCAGACGGAAGTAGTTGCTATTTATTCCCAATCGATCGGGATCTGTTTCATTTTCTTCCATTATTTCTGGTAAAATTAGCTGGGGGTGTTTATTATTATTATTTTTTCTAAGACAGCGCATTCTAACCAAAAAAATTGCCCTAACCGATTAAAGTTTTTCAAATGTTATATGAAAACAAATTGTAGTATATATATAAAGTTATGTATGTAAATCTTGATTAAATTTATTTTGCCTGAAGAAATATAGCGGCTGATCTGGAGAACCGATGTAAGAATATGAAGTTGGCATTGAATATGTGATAGGGCATTGATTTCTCTTCCACACGTCATTTTATAATGATTGTTGATATTTGTAAATGCCTAAACGGTTGTTGCACTTTGCAAAACCCTTTTCTACTCCTGAACTAATGTTAACTAATAATGTTTTCTAACTTTATAGGTTAAAAGCCTCCGCCAATGCAATTCTCCCACGTAGACGTTTCCTTTGCGTAGGCTTGTCTTAGCTCATAAATCCCACTGTTTTATTATGAAACGCAAAATGGTACCAAATCGTCTTTTTTGCATTGGATATTTTACTATTACATAAGTATACTAATGTTCGAAGGTTCTCTTGATGCTCCTTCGAATGTTTACTGATATAATTGTTTTTTTTTTACATAAGTCCTGTCGACCTGTGCATTGTAGGTAACGATACCTAATTGCTACCATTGTAAGACATATATATACAGCTGTCAATCATCCGGGGCACTGTATCAATTTGACGAAGTGAAAGATGGTTTGAACCAGAAAATTTATTTAACAGAATGTGTCGAATTTTATGTGGTACGTTGTTGATTTCATATAATGGAAAAGGAAAAAACAGAACATTTTTGGTTTTAAAACATGTTTTTTTGTATTGGTCAAACTGAAACAGTGCTCCTGATGGTTGGCAGCTATTTATGTAACGCGTGTAGATGTATGTGTACCACTACTATAGTGAATAATTTTGTTGCATGTTTCTAATGCTGTAAATAACGCATGTCCCCCCCCCCCCCCCAACCTCTTCGTCGTTTCACAGATGCTCACGTGCTCTTCTGTTTATTTGGCGGTTAGACAGGCCTGCTCTAGAGTTTTTCAGGATATACGTAATAAAACGTTTAGGGGATGAAGACACTACTTTTTGGAACCTTCTTGTGAATATGCAATGTCGAAATCGCGTGAATTTTTAATTCTTCGAGATTTTGGACATTCTATTTCAGTCATCAAAAAAGTTCTTTTTGTAGAAATAATTCCTCATATTGGATTAAAGTAAAATCTCTGCAACCACTCGAAAACACAGCTGTTCAAAAAAGAAAATGCAGCACAAGTTTTTTTCTTCCACTTAGTGCAATATTTCATGAACAGATTCACGGACATAAATATCTTGTTGACTGTTATATCCAATTATCTTCAAATACAGTACCTAACCTATCATCATTAAAAGCGATAGTGGAATCATTTAATGACTATTTTATTTTATATCATCAAATAATGAACAAGGTGTAAACACCATTTAAAGAACTTGTATAATTGGTGCAACAAGAAGGAAATCCCAGCTAATTAGTGATATACTATATGTGTTTGTGAAATGTGCTCGTTTACTAGTGAAATATGCTAGAAAACTCCAATTAAAGAGAATCTCATGATCATGACTCTAAAACAGTTCAAGGACAAAAACAAGAACATTCTCTTTTCTTTTGGACTGAAAAACTTTTAAGTTAATCTGCCTAAAAAACTCATCCTGTCAACACATTTAAAAGGAGCGAATGGCTCTTGTAACTTCTAAAATATGAATATCATTTTGTAACTTAACAAAATTTAATCTAAAAATTAAATTTAACTAACTGTAAAATTAGATAATATACGTCTTTTGCTTATACACAAAAATGACTTATTATTTGAGTCTATACTAATATCATAAAAAGTTCTTTTACAGAAATATAATCACAAAGGATTTACGTGACCTAATTACGTCAACTATTGGATATTACAATATATCATGGATACAAGTATTTTTATCGTCGAAAGAAAAGGTAGGACAATTCCATTTTCATTTCTCAATTGTTGAACAGTCTCAATGGTCATTTACTTTCTGAGAAGTCATTTTTTTTTAGATAACGCGCGACCGAGCTTACACCTCCAAGACTTTTGCCTAATCGTTTTAGAAGTGCTGCATTCGTGTGGTATCAAATATTTTTTCCAAAGAAAGACAATACATAGTGCAGTGATGAGTCCGCCGCAACAACAAATGTATAATCTCATGAAGGTCGACAAGGAAAAATATGTAGTTCGCTCACGTGTATGAACTCTTAAAAAAGATTCAGCATCAGCATACATAAATTCCAGTGGCGAAGCAATTAAACAATTATGGGAGCGGCTCAAGTAGTCATTTTCACATAATTTGAAAAATTAGGATTATCAATAAAAAATGAAATATTCATGAGAATAATTAATCGTTCAAACCGATTGGTAATACCATTAACACAGAATCCGTAATTTGATTTTTTTAGAGAGAATATTTAATATAATGAAGACAGGCGATTATCAACTAAAGGACAGCACTGAGTTCACGGGGAGGGGGTAGATCCCTCCTGATATAATAAAGCGTTTTCACAGAAAATTAACAAGCTTATAGTTTAGTGCATGTATAATCGTATTTCGCATTGCGAATCGCAATTGTTAAATCTCACGAAACTACACTCTAAAAAAAATCCGTGAATTGAACAAATTTTTCCGTTGCCTTTTTTCGTTAAAACACGAAAATTTCCGCTTTAATTTGCTTTCCCCCCCCCCCCCCCCCGCAAAATACGGAAAACTCACCAATCTAACATAAAATATACCTGAAATTCTCCAATCTAAGTCTGCAATTTCTTCAAACCACAAGAGTGTACCGGCAACTGTGCTGCGTGTTACTTTTCCGTATTACAAACGGAATTTTTACGTATGTTTTTTTCCTTCAAAAGACGGGAAATTAAAGAAACGAAGGTCAAATTTTCCTGCAATTCGCCAGTCACAAGACAGAAAAATTTCTTCAAATAACAGAAAAATCCCTTGCAGTCACAGGGGTGTTCCGGCAACTTGCTGTCTGTATTTTTTACGGTTTTTGACGAGATTTTTATTTTGAGAATGTATTTATAATTACAGATATACAGTAAGCCTCTCGTTATATCGCGCCTGAGAAACAAGAGAAAAGCGCGATATATTCGAATGCGCGATAAACAGAAGGAAGGTGATAATCTACGAGTAATCAGTAAATGTTTTGTACTATGTCTTCAAATGTTAGTTTAAAAGGATATAAAAATTCCTTTATAAAATTAATGATACAGAATTACACTTTTTGCAACTGACATCACATAAAATTACTTAAAAGAGCATTTTTTGTAGAATTTATTTTTTGCTGGGAGACACGGAAAAAGAGTATTATATCTGAATGAATGTTGTAACGAGGCGCGATATATCGAGGGATTACTCACTAATGTGAAAAAAAAATGAAACTACAAGCTGGAAGTTTTCAATATTAAACAAAATGAGTTTATATATATTTCATTAAATTGCTAGAAGGTGCTAAATAAAAGATGTACAAGCAATAAAGACATTTTTTAATAAACTGTTTACATGTTTCGGCTCAACCGAAGCCATTATCAAAACAAACAAGGATATTTTATAGCTGCACGATCTATAATGTTATGATATGAAACACCATCAATCCATTTTTCACGTACTCTCTCAGATTAGGCATGTTATTTTATTTTGTTTTTACTTGGGTGTTTATTTCCATATTCGTAACCATTTGTTATGTATTTAAAATCAGTTTAAAATAAAAATGGGATTTGAAGAACTGATGTTGAGTACTACATGCTAGAAATATAACCGATATTTATAATGCTTCTTTATGCGCAGATCAATGATGTAGTCATAAAAAACCCAGAGGATATACGTTTTAGGCATCAGGGGGTATACGCTACAGCTTTACTTGAGATAGATAGAGTATACGGAGTTTCTTAATGAATCCATAAAGTATACGGCATGTACCACTGTATACCTTCCACTACCAGTGTTGCACTCGTAAAAAAAAAAAAAAAAAAAACCGCAAAAGGATACGCTCAGAGGGACCCAACGAGGATACGCTCTAACTTTATTTGATAAACAAGGAGTATATAGAGTTTCTTTGAAAAATCCAGAAAGTATACGGCGTATACTACCATAAACCCTCTACCATACTCCTGGTGCAGATTTGTTTTTCAGAGATGATTTACCAAGCCTTGAGATAGCTCGTGTTACTTTTTTTTTTCCTTCTTGATTTGAATGGATGAAGCACGAGTCCCTTGAGCTCCATAAATTCTTTGTCTTCTTCTTTAATTTCGAAAAATTAATTAAATAAAAAACAATAGACAAACACATATCTTTTAAATACATATCCTTATTGAAGTATATATTATTAATGATGCCCCCCCCCCCCCTTCTAAGGAGAAAATAATTATTTGTAAATGTTTATTTTTCCCTTGAGATGAATACACATTTTCATATCGAAAAATAGATAAACAAGTTATGAAAAAAGTTTTCAATTTAGCGACCAATTTGCTGAACTTATCAACAGCCGCCTACTGAAAAAATATCATTAATGAACTTCCTCTTGTCAGAATCTCTTTTTTAGTACAAAGTTAAGCGCTCTCTTTTCTTCAGAGTGGAAAGCAAAAAATTAAAAAAAAGAGAGAGAAAAGGTTATATACGATCCCGTGGGCAGCTTGTATGGCTTGTATATGAAACGGGCGGGTAACTAACCCTACGCAGGTATGTAGACTTCCCCTGCCTGAAAACAGCCAGCTGATGGCGCCAGCTATGACTTGAGAAACAGCTACCATATTTGGCGCATGAGCGTAGTTTTGGAGAGTTGGAAGACTCGAGATTTAAAACTGGAAATTCCTCTCTCCGAATTGTAAGTTTATTTAGAAAATTTTAATGTATTTTTCAATTATATGGATTTGATTTATTTTTAAATATGAAGCACTCATAATACCATCGTAGTTTTTACATATATTTTACTTTGTTTTTTGCGTATTAATATTTGTAAATACTATTTTGTTATAAGTGCTTTTTATCGAAAAAGAAAAAAAAAATATATATATAAATGAAATACATAAAAATTTGCTAAATAAATCTCTGCTTTTGATCTTGTATAATATATATAAACAATCTTCAAACAACATTCTATCAGAGGAAGTAAATAAAGTCCCTAAGTTTCATTAAAACAATCAAATTCAAACAAGGCCGTAATCAGATAAATATTTCGGGGTGGGGAGATTTGTAGGTTCAAAATTTTATTCTTATTATCGTATGATACTTTAATAAAGTCAAAATTATTTAAAAGTTATCTATTGTGAATTCGAGTAACCAATACTTATCACAAAAGAACATTGAATATTTGAGTTCTTCTTCATTGCACAGAAATTTATAATTTCATTTGTGTTGATGTTGATTCTACTTCGCCAATGTATCAACAATAGTGTCAACCAAATTAAAGATTTGAAGCTTTTTACATATATTTTAAAATGTCTTTTGTCAGAAAATTATTCCCAGGAGCATATGTCACAACCGTTACGTTTGTCAATTTGTGGATATTTGGAATTAGACCCTCATTGTATTCTTCAAGCGTTTCAGTTAAACAAGTTGGAGAATCTATATTCCAACAATTTGTTTGATAGCATGGAAATCCCGCTTTTACACAGATCCATAAAAAAAAAAAAAAAAAAAAAAAAAAAAAAAAAAAAAAAAAAAGAATTTTAAAACTTTCTATTCTTTATTATCTATTTTCTTAAATTGCATTCATTTTTCAACGTCATTTTTAGGTAGATTTCGTAAGAAATGCTACCTATTACATTCTCCCCTAAGTTGGAATTTTTGAAATTTTTTTACAGATCTACGCCGATTATGACTCCCAGAACCCAAAACCACCCCCAGTTCAAAACTTTATCTATCTATCTATCTATCTATGTCACTTTGTTATGGACACGATAACTGCAATAATTCTGGACAAATCTCTTCCAAATTGATACATAAAATCAAGGGGTATAAAATCTCGGTCAAGTTCGTTAATGGCCAAAATCGAACCAAAGGGGAGGGGGGGGGATGGAGGGGTTTTAGTGAAAACAGAAAATATCCCCAAATTTCTTAATTATGATACGTATCGAATCCGTTTAAAGTTATTATTACTTCTAGGAAAAAGGCCGAAAATGTATGTATGATAAGATTTTTGATATCATTAAAAATGGCCCCAAGGGGGGGGGGGGGGGGGGGGTTAGAAGAAAAAAAATCATAATTTCGTCCATTCACAAGATACCAAATCCGCTTAATTATAAATCCTCTTAATATTATCTAAAACTTTTATATTGACAAGTTTTTTATAGGACCAACCTTTATGGCAAAAATAAATAAATAAATAAATAAAAAATCCCTGCCGGCTCCACCTGAAAACAAGTTAGGTTTCGAATTGGGCAGTTCCAACTGCCGTATATGGCATGAAGGTCATTTCTTCCGCAATTCCCAACAAACAGGCGCCCCACGGTCTGCGTCTTCGAAATCTACCTGTGCCTGTAGGCCAAGCCGTCAGGGATTTTTATTAGCTTTGACTTTCTTGATTGATACTTAATGGCTTATTTATAGTCAAACTGAAAAAAAAATCGGAGGGGGATCAAACCCTGGTGATACCCTTATTGGTTACGGCCTTCAATTCCAAACATCTTAGAAAAAGAAATTGAGCCTAACGGCGGGCGAGCCAAAATCAATGCTCATCTACCCATCTCTTTTTCACCACTTTTCAAAAATTTCGGAAAATGCAGTCTTGATTTGTCAATCTTGATTCTTAAAAAGCGAAACATCTATCTGGATGTATATGGTCCTACGTATTTTTTAAAAAGTAATAATAAAACAAATAAAGATGTTTAAATTTGTGTTTTTTGCAGAATTTTTATACAGTTGAACTTAAGTTTAACGAATCACATGGTTCACAAAAGAATTCACATAATATATATATATATATATATATATATATATATATATATATATATACAGTAGAACTTCCCTTTAAAGAAGTCCCTATTTAACAAAGTTTTCTACTTAACGAAATTTTTTGCAGAACTTTGACTTTGAACACCATTAGCATGTACATTAATCTCCATATTACGAAAAATATATTCTATATAACGAAGTTTATTCCACTTTTGTACGTGTACAGAATACAAACTAAGAAGTTGCTGTTGCGATGGATATGCGAATTTATTTCAGCGGTTTGTATGAAAATGAACTCATTTAAATAATTTCCATTCTGCTTGGTGTTGCGTAAAACAGTTTTTTTTCAGACTAAGAAAAACACTTGTTATCCTTACTCTCCCACACTGAGACTCCAGCGCTGACAGTTGAGGGGAGTCAAAATACCTTTTTTGCATTCAATGATATAGAAGATGTAGTGACGCAATGGCGTCAGATACATTGAAGCAAAAAATATCAATTAGAGTCCGACAGTTACCATTCTGACCTTCCATTGCTGATAGACAACTGCTTTGTACACCCACAAGAACGTGCTTCAAAATTCAAATCAAAGAACAGCAAAATTATTTTTGTTCCTACCAATACAACTTCTAAACTTCAGCCATTAATCTAAGGAATAATAAAAAATCTTGAACTACATTATCAAAAAAGACAGAAAAAGTCAATGTAGTAAAAACATTAGTTTGAGAACCTGTGTATCAAAGCTGATGAAAGCTTGAGCCAAAGCTTCGGAATGTGACGTGATTTCAACGACCGTACACAACTGCTTTGTAAAAGACGGCTACATAATTGAAACTGAATCAAATGCTTCTGAATGCAATACCTGTTTGTCATATCTGAAGGAAAATTTTCATGAATTTAAGTTGATTTCTATTTAACGAATTTTCTTCATAACGAAGTTTTTAAGTGTAACGATGAGACTTCGTTAAATGGAAGTTTCGCTGTATATATATATATATATATATATATATATATATAATGCAGAAACATGGACGCTAACAAAACTGATGGTACAAAGATTACAAACAACACAGCGAAGTATGGAAAGATGTATGCTAGTTGCTAGGCATAACTAGAAGAGACAGAAAGAAAATAACCTGGATAAGAAGTCAGACGAAAGTTTTTGACATCATTGAGATAATTAAACGGCTAAAATGCAGATGGACGGGGCACATTGCAAGAAGACAAGGCAATAGATGGAGCACAAACACCCTACAGTGATCCCAGAGATGTAAAACGACCAAGAAGACGACCTTAAGTAAGATGGAGTGATAAAATCAGAAAAGTGGCCGATGTTAATTCGATGACTAAAGTACTAGACAGGGAACAATGGAAAAATCTGAGGGAGACCTACACCCAGCAGTGGATTGAAAACGGATGTTGTTGTTGATGATGATATATAATCTACCTATGTACTTATTAAGTTTTTCATCTTTTCATCAACCTAAAAAAAAAAAAATACTTACCTTTCATAATTTTATTTTTATAACTTTACGGTATCAGTAATAAAGTAATCCGTAATATGAATTTGAATATAATTTAGAAAAAAAAATAATTTAAATTGTTTACATTTCTGAAGTGATTGTTATGAATACATTTTTTGGGGGAAAGCAACTAAAAACCGCATCTTTTAGTATTTGTACTCCATATTAGTGGGTGCAAAAGGAAATGTTTTTATAGTAAAATCGGTTAAGTAAGTTAATTGTTAATCTGCTAATCATCATCATTTGAAAACTACTGTAATTCTTTGAATACAGTTAAAAGTCGAAGTAATCAGCACTTAAAATGATTAAAACTGGTCTGTAATAATAATAATAATAATAATAAATAAATAAATAAAACTTTTTAAATAGAGATTTGTTTGTTATTTTGAGACTTTTCCTTGCGTTACTTTTTGTTACAAATTAAGGTGCCAAATAAAGTTTCGTTAAAAAGAAAAGTTCGTAAAATAGAAGTTCATTAAACCGAAGTTCAATCTAATTATTTCCATTAATTTTTATTTTGATGTACATCTTGGATTAATTAATCGCATTGGCATTGATCAAGGGATTCATGTAATCTAAACTTTAAACCTAAAAAAAAAAAAGTATTTTGAAATATTTGCGCAGATGAAACGCTTACCGAAATTTATTCGTAATTAGTTTATTTTATTTATTTAATATTTATTTATTTATTTTATTTTATTTTATTTATTTATTTATTTATTTTTGAGTGGGGTGAGGGGGGGGGGGCGATAAATGCATTTAGAAGCTGTTCTCGTGACAAATCTCTGATTTATCTTTTATATTTTAATGAAATATCCAACTTACATATATGCAGATAGTCATACCAGTGCTATCAACGTCGCATTCTTTACGCAGTGCACCTATACATATACAGAGTGTTTCAATACTATATTTACTAACTTTAAGAGCGGTACAGTATACTACAACAAACAATTATTGTATTAGAAAACAACAGTATGAACAGTATTAGAAAACACAACATGTTTCTAAACGTTATACTGGAACACACTGTATAAAGGTCTATTCTGGTCACACGCTATTTATTTAGAGAAGATTTTATACATAAACTAAGCCCACATTTAGCATATGCTTGAATTATATTTTACGTTTTTTTTAACATTACATTACAATACACTGCGAATATTTTCATGCACAAATACATTTTATTTATAATGCATCTGTAGAATTGATAAGCGTCATATCAGCTGAAAAATAATATTATTTTAAGTAGAAATGAAATAATAAATAAATAATAACTAAAATGTATTCACCTTAAATTCTTTTTCTTTTGTACATATTAAGAAGTCAATTTTCTATAATAAATATTATAGTAATGATAGCGGTGATAATATAATTTTAGATTCCGATTAATGTTTCTTCAATTCTTAAAAAGCCTTCTTTTTATCTTGATTCGTTGCTTTTAACATTATACCAATAGAACGCCCTTGTTTAGAGAAAGTGAAAAAGTAATCGAAACTGAAATTACAGTTCTGAAAATGACAAAAAGATTTATTTTTATTTCCATATCATTATTGCATAAAATGAATGAACGATGAAGACAAAATGTGCAATTATTCTCACGTAAGAAATGAAGAAAAACATCGTTCCAGCTTATTTTAATTAACTGATACTATTCAGTAAAATGAACTTAAAGAAAAAATAAAAGGAAAAAAAAAAACGTTTTCTGAGCAAAGAGATTAAAATATTATTTTCTTTATTTCTTTTTTACTTTAATCAGTGCATAGTATATTATATTTTTCTTTTCTCTCTCTCTCTTTTTTGTAATCATATCCTATTTTATTTTGTATGTATTGTTATTTCGTGGAATTATTTACAAGGTGCCCACTAAAGTCCAGTTCGTTCACCCTCCATTATAAAAATAACTAGATAAAAGCACCAACTACGGGATACATTTCTGTCTCGAAAACGGTACGAGATACGAGAAAAAATCAATTGCAAAGTTATAGAGCGTCCTCGATTTAATACGCAGTGATGACTTGCACATAAAATTAACTTTATAACCTTGAAATGTAATTTTTTATATCCTATCATCAGCCTAAATGCGTCCCTAATTCCAAGCAGAAGCGTAGCTATTAAAGTCAAACGCATGTTACTAATAAAGCTAACACATTATGAGGAAGGAATAGTTTATTTTTAAAAGAAAATAAAGTTAAGTATGTTTAATGTGTCCACTATCGGAAGCAATGCGTCATGCATTTTGCATGCAATTAGAGGCGTATTTTAAGCTGGTGAGTGGATATATAAAATTTGCATTTTAAGACTTCTTAGAGTTGTTTTTACATTGAAGGAATAGTTTATTTTTAAAAGAAAATAAAGTTAAGTATGTTCAATGTGTCCACTATCGGAAGCAATACGTCATGCATTTTACATGCAATTAGAGGCGTATTTTAAGCTGGTGATTGGATATATAAAATTTGCATTTTAAGACTTCTAATAGAGTTGTTTTTACATTGAAGAAATCATTTCGTACTAAATCGAAGACGCTCTACAACTTTGTGACTGAATTTTTTCTCGCATCTCCTAGAATTGTCGAGACAGGAACGCTAACTCTTATATCATCAGATTAAATGTATGAGAGTAAAAAAAGGTAACTCAATATATTTATTTTATTACATGCTTTCTTTTAAATTACATATACATTTCTGTATGGTGGCAGTCAAATCTTATTACTCATTTTTCACCCACTTCCTATTGACATAGAGTTTTGAAAATTTGGAATATATATGTATTCTTGAGAGCAATAGATGAATTGGACATTGATCGATCCCTAAGGGGGGGGGGGGGGCAACGTCGGCTCAAAACTTCCATTTTCCCCATAGAAATAACGTTACGATTGTTTAATATTACTTGAAAAAATAGCTCTATTGTTGCAACATTCATCCATTTTAACCACATTGTTACCCGCATCATTATGACGTCAGTATTGAGTGGAGCACACATTTGTGCTTTATAATGCAGGGTAATTCTAAATGATGGACCCATTTTCAAAAAATTGTATTTATTAAAGTACAAATTCAAAATGAACAGTCTCTATACCAATGAAAAGAGGAAGTTTTAAAGTTTTTTTAAGACATTATAAATGTTCAATGTGTCCACCGTTTGCTGCACGGCAAACATCTACGCGATAGCCAAACTCATCCCACGCACGAGAAAGCGTATCTGCTGTTACTGAGCACACGGCTTTCAAAGCGGTGATGGTTCCAGAGGCGGCCGGTAGAGGTCACGCGGCAATAGGCCGCGATTTCATTTCACTGTCAGTTGTGAGTGAGGCAGCAGATACGCTTTGTCGTGTGTGGGACGAGTTTGGCTATCGCGTAGATGTTCGCCGTGCAGCAAACGGTAGACACATTGAACATTTATAATGTCTTAAAAATTTTTTGAAACTTCCTCTTTTCATTCGTATACAGATTGTTCATTTTGGATTTGTACTTCAATAAATACAATTTTTTGAAAATGGGTCCATCATTTAGAATAACTCTGTATAAGTTGAATTTTTTGTAAATTTTAAATAAAGCATGTTTAAAAAAAAAAATTACATTTAATTATTTTATTTTATTTTGGCAGATTTTATTGTGAAGTAGACATTTGCCATTACAAGCCAGTAGTGTTGATAAATTTATCGTATGAGTACCTCTGCTAGAAGTTGGATGCGATTCTGATAATTGAAATAATGACAGAATTTCTGTCTCTGTCTCTCTATCTCCAAAGAGGATCTCTCCGAGATGTGAAGTAAAGATCTAGCGTGTTGACGTACACTGCACTTCGATGTTTAAGGGGACTCGATACTCTTAATTTGTGGAAAAATCACAAAAATCTGGTTTCCAATTTTTTGCTCGGAGTTTCATTAGTTTTACGGTACTTTTAACTGCAAGATTTTTTAACCTTTTTTCATTTATATGATAGTTTTCTTCAGATTTATTCGATTTAAATCTACTCTTCAGAAATTATTCTTTACAGTCTAAATGCGACAATCTTCTTGTACATAAAATATTAACTCAAGAATAGTATATAAATACTATATAATGAAACATTCGAACTTCGGGAACAAAACGCGAAACAATTCACTGTATTTAAAACGTTTTCTAAAAAGAATTTTCTATACACATCGTTCAATATGAAGTATCTCTATAGCTCCTTATAAATGCGGCGAATAATACTGAAATAGGAATAATGGTATCACTTTTTTGACATTGAAGATCAAATAACCCTATTGACGCCAGGGCCTCGAACGTCTGTTTCATCTACCTGAATTAAAATGGGAAAAGGCGACACGTTTGGTGACTGACTTTTTCAGAAATCTATTAGCGACAAATTGGATCCGTTAAATTCGGAGTAGCTTTTAGGAGATTATCTGGCGTAGGTTTATCTGGTATTTTCAAATATTGTTATTAAAAGGATGTTTAAAGAAGAAATTGTGAGTAAGTAAGCTTTGTTGAATTAATAAATGGGTAATTTCTACATGATCATTCACTAGTGTTTTTTTTTTTTTTTTTTGTCTGAATACTTAAATATGTGTTTCAAATGATCAAAGCAGAAAATACATGTCTTGAAAAATTTTAATAAAAAATATGACATAATAACAGTGGCATATATTTAAGAAAATAACAAAGACATATGATCACTAGATTATTCAATTACTCTTATATGATTAAAGCTCTGAAAATTCTTATCTAGATTGAAAACATTTAAATTTAAAATGGATTTTTAAAAATCTGGCATTTTCCTATTGTATCGGTTGTGCTGTTCCAGAATTATCTTTCGATCTCAGCGCTATGAAAAATTACATATCCAGAAAGATGAGTTAAATGAATTAAGTACTTATAGACGAGGCATACCCACCAATGACTTTGGGTGATGAAAGTTCAGGTATTAACGATGATTTGTGCATTGAGATGTTTCCTGCCGATAAATCGATTTATACCAGTGATTTTCATGTTATTGAAACAACTATTAATGAAAGATCTTCCTTCTATGAAGGATAATATTTTTCCTCATTTTGATATTAACGATGATAATGAGGAGTTAACAACTAATGCTGACTGTTCTGCCAGAACAAGTTTTCAAATTGAGCACCATCAAGATGATGATACAACTTCTTCAATAATGTGTGATTTGTCTGTCCAAACAAATTTAACATTTTGGATAGAAATGTAAGTGATGGAGATTTTTAATTTTTGTAAACAATGATAGCATATTTCAAAAAAACTAACGGGAAAAACAGGTGAGATTCTATTCAAGAACAGACTGGAGGGTAAACAAAATCACACTCACAAATATCTCTTCTTGAAGCTAATCCATCTCATGCTTTTGAAAGCTGTTTGTTAAAAAAATTTCACCAACAAATCAAAATCCAGTCGAAAAGCAAAAGGGAATATAGGATCAAACTTTGTAGAATGCTTAACAACTGAAGTGCATATGAAAAAATAAAAGAGGACAATGAAGTGAAAGAGCAAACACAGAGACAATAACTGGAAAAAAAATTAAAGCTTAAAAAAGCAAAAACAGTTTTACAAAAAACAGAACTTAGCAAAAAGTCGATGTCAGTCGCTAAAAAATTTGGAAGTAAAGGATAGAAGTATAAAGAAGCCTAAATCTCAAAATTATCTATAAGATCCATGTTTTCCAGAATCCATAAAAAAATATTAAGGCCTTCACCGAAGATGAAATGAAACAAGAACGAAAAATCATGCGTCAAGCATAGATTATGAAACACTTTCCAACCTAGCCAGAAAGCTGTAACGAAACTTCACCGTTACAGTTGAACCGTTACACCGTACAGAGGTGAAAGAAGATATGTAAGTAAACAGTTTAGAAAACATATACCACATTGAAAAATGCAGTTTTCAAAATTAACTTCCAGTGTCAAAAAAGTAGTCGAATTATTTTGTGCAGCCCTGTATAATGATCAATCGATGTGGATATATACCATGATAAAATTTAGTTCTTTTAGAATATTCACATTTAGCCATTTCCGCCAATCGATGGAAATGAACTCGAAATATTTTGTACAGCCCTGTATATTATCTGAAGAATTTTGTACACACCACATATTAAGGTAAAAGGCCACTTAAAACTCACTCGCAGCAATTCCCAACCATAAACGACAATGTATCTTTTTCATTGCGTAGCCCTGTATATGAATTTATATTCCACAAACTTCTATTAGTCTACTAAATATAGTTCAGCAGGAAAATGCGTAACACAACTAAAAACTACCCTTATAAGCACTTCACTCCCATAGTCTGTAATACTTACGGATTCCCTTGTGTAGCTCTGTATATGAACAACCGAGTTTATAAACACACACGTACTATGAAAAAAATTAGTTAAACTTAAAAACACAAACCAAAGTTGAAAACGTACTTATTACTCAGACTGTAAAGATCACACATGTACTGTAACCGATATCTTTTGTGTGTCCCTGTAAATAAACACAATGCACACAACACTTTAAAGAGAGCAATTTATAGTGCACCTCAGTAATGCATATAATTTTGATTATGTTTGAAATAGTGAAATATCGCTAAATTACACTGCAAACGATTTTTTCCCATAGAACAATGTGTAACAGAATACTTTTGTTTGACCCTGTAAATGAATAATTAATGCTTTGCACTCCATATTCTGCAAAAAGCATGTTTTAGCACTCTTCATAATTATATATCAATTCCATCATGTTTCAAATGGCGTAACATCATCAAAATGCACTTCAAACGATTATTTCCCATTGACTGTAATGTAACGAAATACTTTTGACTGTCCCTGTAAAAAAACTATAAGTGCTACACACTTCAGTTGAAATAAGGAACATGCTATAGTAAACGACAAAAAACATATAAAAATTTCAGGGCAATCCGAGCCTATTTACGCGAGTTAGAGCACGGACAGACGGCAGACGGCCAGACAAACCGAAGTCATAAACACTTTTCAACTAGGTTGGAAAGTGTTAAAAATGAGTTAAAAGCAAACTGAAAAGTAAAATATTAGCTTACAATATACAGTAACTATAGTCGTTGGGGCCCACCGTAATACTTACCCATCATGGATATGCATAATGTAAAATATTAAAATAAAAATGTGTAAACTACTTATAAAATGCATTGCAATTCCAATAAAATCGTTTTTTGATGAGGTCACAAACTTTTAAGGCTCGATTACTGAATTGCTTGAAAAAAAAAATCATTATAACTCCAAAAATAATAATCCTATTAACTAGCGGTTTATTGCATCTGATTAAGCGTCAAGTTTCCAATTAAAATATATCTTTGAAGTGAAATTTGGATGAAATACAGAGTCATGAAAAATCGAAGAGTGTGGAAAATAGGATTCCAAATATCTCGGCAACTCATTATCCGATCGACTTCATGCTTTATGCAAAATTTATGTTTTTTTATTGTTTTTTATATTCATTTCTTAAAATAACCAATTTCAAAAAAATTTATATACCTTTTATCAGAACGAATATTTCGAGAGTCCGAAAAAAATAGTTCCGGTTAATCGAGGTTATTGAAATGAAATAGGCTTCTTCCCATACATACCAAATTGCAAGTCTCTATCTCATTTTTTTCGGGAGATAGAGCGTTTACAGACACACAGACACACAGACATACAGACGGACGGCAAATTTTTTTTCTAAAAATATGTTTTTCGGAATCTCCAGTGTTTGAAACGTGTAAATCCGTCAAAAAAAATTTTCGATTTTCAAAACGATTACAAGACTTACCCTATACGTATGATGGGTAAGTAATAAACATTGCATTGATAAAATTTATGTTGTAATATTTGTCATTTGTTACTTCTTGTGTTTTACATGGTCAAAGCTAAAAGCGTTTAAACTATGAAGAATGTTAAAGCATTCATTATTTAATTATAACATATTCAATTAATTATTATGTATCCCAAAGTTATTTTTTTATTATTTAAGTTATTATTAGATTAAGTTATTAGTATTTTAAGCAGTGCAATAATGAGTGTTTCGACTTTCAATTTTATGCATTTCAACACTTTATTTCAAAAATTGGTAGCAATTAAAGGAATATTTCAAGATGAACTGACATGCATAAAACGCATTGTCAAATTTAGGTACTTTCGCATCTCACTTAGGTTTTAACTATTGTAAATGAGACAAAAATGACCTAAATCACAACAATCATGTATATTGTTTGCCTAGTTTACATTAGATAATGATTCAATTTCTACAAAAACAAGTTACTTTTGGATTAAAAGCACAGTATTCAATCCTTTTCTGCTTAATAAACTATATATTTGTTTAATAAAATGCCAAATTTACACTAAATGTGACAAAACTTGGGGAATCGCGTCTCATTTAGGCACAATGACCTTATTTCTCAATTTACTTGATATTTTTATTGGTGTTCCATATGATGTATTTTATAAAATTAAGGATCGGATTTGGAAATAAAACACTGAAAAAAAAAAAAAAAAAAAAATGTTGATTTTACAGTATAATACTGGCAGCTGGGATACTAGTATTATACTATAAAACCAACATTTTTTTTTTTTTCAGTGTATAAATAAATTTTTACTTTTAAAAAATAAATAAAAATATCAAGAATAATAGTCGTTTTTTATGTATTTTCATATGTGTCATGATGACCACTGAGCTCCATATAATAGCTCAAAAATTCGGGAACTAATTGATCAATGTAATTGAGTAATCTTACGGAGATTGAAAGGTGCAATTAAGATACATTAATGACTATTCTAGCTACAATTTGCAGTTTCTCGTATTCCGATATCTAAAATAGTTAAAGAAAAGAAAAAAAAAGGGGGGGGGGAATTGGAAGAATCAAGCAATTAACTAATCTTTGAATACTCAAAAACTTCGAAATTAATCAATGAGTTTCAAGGACTCTTACAGAGATTGAAAAGCCTAATTATTATTTATAAATGATAATGATAATTACATTTTCAGGTTACGACTTATACATTTTAATTAAAAAAATAGATTGGTAAATATTTCTCCACCAAAACTCGAAAGATCTTATAAAATACAAATGCAACACAACGAGTTGCTAGACAGCTAGTTTAAAATAAAAGTATTCTTTATACGCGAAGTATTATAATCAACATATTTTTTCGCAGAATTTTTTTTAAATATATTGTTCGGATATAATTAAAATAATAAGCTAACCTGTATGAGAATGCCCCTGCATGTTTGTGTTCCTCTTACTGCACGGAAAAAAAATAAAACCCAATTTTTGAGTTCATTCAAAAAATTCAAATTTTTTTTTTTTTTTTTTTGAAAATGGGTATTTAACAGTGCCCAAATTGGATACACAGTGGTTGACCCAATTCGGGCACATACCTAAGAATCTTTCCACCCAAATTGGGTTTTATTTTTTTCTGTGTGAATGGAATACGATTATCACACGGAAAAATAAAATAAAATAAACTGCTTGCGAATCCAGTTATCATTTAAATTAAATAGTTAAGAAGAAAATTAATTAAACGATTAAGATAAAAATTTAAAAATGGAATGCTGATTTCAAACATTATGCGACATATTTTCTTTTAAATACATCAATAACGGAAATACATTGTTAAAAATATATATATATAAATAAATAAAAACATGAGTATCATATCACGACAACAAATTTTCAAAATACATTTAACTTTTGCTTTATTACACATTTAATTTTTGTTTTATTTAATCGCCAGAATTCTGCAATTAAATAAAGAGAAAATTAGTTCTTGAGAAAAGAGGTGTAAATAAGGCTCAGATTAAATTAAATTAAATTTTCAATCTCCCTTTTCTTTTTTTAACTAGTTAGGATCATTTAAAATAAATAATTACACCGTCGCAGATTTTCAAAACAAATTAATTTCCCATTTTTCTTTTCGTTTTCGGCTACTACAAAAGCATATTAAACTTAAATATTTATGATCAAAGTAGAGAAAATTTTCAAATTAAATTAAATTATCATTTCTCTTTTTGTTTTCTACTTGTTAAAAGTCGTGTTAAACTTAAATATTTATCATCGCAATAGTGTAAATTTTCAAATTAAATTAAATTCTTGTTTCGCTTTTCGTTTTCGACTAGTTAAAAGCAAACTTAAGTATTTATCATGGCAATAGAGCAAATTTTCAAATAAAATTAAAATCCCATTCTTTTTTCGTTTTCGACTAGTTCAAAACGTATGTTAAACTTAAGTATTTATCATCGCAATAGAGCAAATTTTCAAATAAAATTAAAATCCCATTCTCTTTTCGTTTTCGACTAGTTCAAAACGTATGTTAAACTTAAGTATTTATCATCGCAATAGAGCACATTTTCAAATAAAATTAAAATCCCATTCTCTTTTCGTTTTCGACTAGTTCAAAACGTATGTTAAACTTAAGTGTTTATCATCGCAATAGAGCAAATTTTCAAATAAAATTAAATTTTCAATTTCCAATCACTCTTTTCTTTTCTGACTAGTGTAAAAAGAGCATGTTCAGCTTAATATTAGGTTTACGGCTTTAGACGTGCTTAATTCTTCTAATCTCTGTAAGTCTGTAGGAACCTAAAAGCAAACTAAATTTCGTGATAGATCAAAGTCAAACTGAAAATAAATGCTATCGTAAAGAGTGATAGCAAAAGTTCACTCAGTTCATTAGGCAATGAACTCGCTCCGAAAGAGGATCCAGATCAGCGATGTGCACACTTGGTAATGAACTGCCCAGAAACAGGACACCTCTTTCACATCATCTCTCTGAGTTGTGTATTCATAGCAACGGAAACCCGAAACCCAAATATCGCCAATTTTCGATAAAGAGCATTACCAGTGAAACGTTATCTAACAATACTGATAACGAAGCGTATACCTAAAGGCGTGACTAGAAACCTTTTAGTTTAAAAAGTACAATTGGCTTCCGATAACTTCCTATACCCTGATCTAGCAAATACATGATTATCTGAAATCTAGAATGTATTTTGGTCAGTGGCGGATTTAAAAATTTACCGCCTTACGCTATTTGAAATTTTGATTAAACTAGAATTAGAATCCTCATTAACGTGTGAAACAAGAATGAAATTAACATACACGAAAAAAATATTTTTAAAAACTATGTTAATTCCTTAATTATATAATTGGCAGATAAAATTTAAAAACATTGACACCTACATTTTTTTATCTACAATTTATTTTCTAAATGATTGAAATGAAATAGATTATAATATATCTAATTCGATTGGCAAGTATTCAATCTTTGAGCATAAGTAGTAGAAATTAAATAGCTTTTAATTCATAGGCAAGAAAAAGGATCTTTCTGAAAAGGGTTTAGTTATATATAGCCATAGTTTTCAAGTTTCTTAAAATTATGTCAATATTTGGTAAAATGGATACAAGTTTTTTTGTCATATCTATTGGCACATGTTATGTAGTGGCACGTCAGTATATTTAATCATGTTACAAAAATATTTTTGAGCTATACGCATTCTTGAGGAAAGTCGTCTTCATCTGTGTATTGTCAAAAGATGTTCCCTGTCAAAAATCTGCTTTTGTAAACTTCAACCTACTTTTACTATTGGACAATCTGCCACTGATTTAGGTTTTAAACAGCAATGTACAGCTAGAAGTTAAAAGAGTTGCAAACTTTAAAGTTTCAGCCATCGCAAATGTCCGGTCAGTCAAACTTTCTTGACCGTACATAGGGTATGGGGAAAGTAAAAAAAAAAAAAATCCTAACGGCTCTGACTACAGGTACAGGTAAATTTCGAAGACGCGGGCCGTGGGGCGCCTGTTTATTAGGAATTGTAGAAGAAATGACCTTTTTGCAAAAATGCGGTAGTTGGAACCGCCCACTTCGAAATCTACCTGTGTCAAATAGGCGGAGCCGGCAGATTTTTTTTTTTTTTTTTTTTCTGTAAGGGTTGGTCCTATAAAAAACTTGTCAATATAAAAGTTGTAGATAATATTAAGAAGATTTATAATAAATTTAAGCGGATTTGATATCTTGTGAATTGACAAAGTTATGAATTTTTCTCAAAGAAAAAAGCTCATGTTTTCACTACTAAATATGCATATTTTTTCGCAAATTAAAAGCATAATTAAAAGCGTAATTAAAAGAAAATTAAAAGCATAATTAAAAGCGTAATTAAAAGCAAATTAAAAGCATAAATATAGATGCCAACAATTACAGTTTTTTTTACTAATTTTTAGCAGAAATTGTTATCTTATTTAATCGCAGAAACTCTGTAATTAAATAAGGAAAAATTTTCTATTGAAAATTAGTAGTAACAGAAAAGCTTAAAAGTTGGCAGCTATGCTCATCCTTAAACATTCACAACCTTAGAGTTATTCCAATAAACCTGGATGAAACCAAATTGTTTGGACAAATAGTTGATCATTTTCTAATTAATCTAAAACTGCTTAGGCTCATTGCAATCAGCCTAATTGAAAATTATCAGGCTTATTGGGAAACAATGGATCATTTTCCAAATTTATTTCCTAAAGCTGCATGGGCTCTTTGCGAAGAGACAGATGTCTCAATTAGCCTACGACGTATACATTTAATTTTCAACACTATCAAACGTTTTAAAATTAATTAAATTTGCAATATATATTTTTACATTTTAAAAAGATAACATATTTTTGCATTGAGCAAAAGTCAGATTTACTTAAGAAAGCTTCTTGATTTTTTATCCTTAAAACGTGGAAGTTCTTCATTGTTATAATATTATTACGTTTAATACTACGTAATAATTAATTTTACTACTAATTACGTTATATATTTTATGTAACTTATTATTACATTTTATAAAGCAATACTGATTACATTAGTTTTGTAACATTGCTTTGTTATATTACTTTTGTTATCTTTCTTTTTTAATTATCTTTTTTTTTTTCTTTACGTTATTATATAAGTATAGTATGTTGCGGCGCAACTCACGTGGTAAACATATGTTGGCGGCCCGTGGAAAAAAGCTCGAACATGGCTGGCTTAGAATTGCTTACTTTTCAGCTTAACATGTTCCCAGATCTGACACATTCAGGCAGGGCCCAATTGGGCACATACCTAAGAATCTTTCGACCCAAATTGAGTTTTATTTTTTTCTGTGTAGGAGTGTTTTTCCCACAGCATCAATACAAGCTATAAGGGGTATGAAAGCGTTGGTCTGATCACTTCATTTCGTTTCTTTTACTTTTAATGAATTACATTCTTTAGCTGCCTCTTAAATCAGCAAAACATAATCTTCTTTTTTTTTTTTTTTTTTTTTTTTTTTTGACAAATGTTTCATCTAAGGGACAAACGTGCGTATCTGCACACGACACGACGTAGTGTTTTCACGCACGCAAACATATTGCTGCGCAATACATTTTAATCAATTACGTTGTGCTGTTTTGTTTAAATGGCCTTTAATCTCTTGTTAAGCAAACATGGAAATCCCCATCTCAGAGTAAAGTGGATATTTCCAGATAAATAAAATAAATGGAAAACTTGTCAACTATTTTTGAAAGTGTTAAAACATATAAATGGATATTTTTCTCAGGATATTGAAGCATATTAGGAATATTGCTATCTTATAATGAAAGGAAGTTTTTGCCTGTGTGTCTGTTTGTTGGCGTTGGCTAGGGAAATCTATGGTACGTAGAGGACTGAAAAATTGGATGCGGCTAGACAAAGATAAGTTCGAATGCACCTGGGGCGCAGATTTTCCCTTTTTTTGATAATTAGACGTGATCGTAACTAAAAATCCCAATGAACATCGCAAAATAGCGAGCTTCTATCGAACTAAAAATAAACATAATACATGCAGATCTTTAAAATAAAATAAAAACTAAATAAGAGCTTCATTCAATTTTAAAAAGTTTCCATAAAAATGTTCAAAATACAACTTTATCTGGAATAACAGTGGGGAAAAGTTTTAGTGAAAATTAAGGCACCTTTTCTTATTCAAAAATTTAGTAATTTTTCTGCTTATATTAGAATTTTAGAATGTTTGTACAACTTTTTCGAGAAATATTTAATGGAAAAGACCCATTTCTTGCAAAATGTTACAAGAAAAAACTTTTACACATAACTAATTAAGGCTATATCTAAATCTGATTATCTTGAACACATTTAACCTAAAAAATATTTTTAATATCTAAACGAGGCATTATCAGTATTATAAAATTTATAAATTCCCGATCGGGCATTACGGAGAGAAAGGGGGGAATAGTAAATTTCTTGTGACTCTCATTCAGGCCCCATATATAATATATAAATATACATTATGACATCGTTTTAAAATTTAAAAACAGTTTAAAATTTAAAATCAATACCCAAAAAGTTTCCATACAAAAATTGAAAATGCAACCGTCACCGGAATAATTGTGTAAAACATTTTTTAAAAATATTTCGACACCTTTTATTATATTTAAAACTACTATAATTTTTCTGAGTTTTGTTGTATTTTAAAATTTTCGTGCAGCTTTTTCTAGTAATGTTTATTGGACCTGTATTAGGAGACCTTTAAGAGGCCTGTATTTCTATTTGTTCTGTGCAATATGTCACATAAAGAAACTTTTACTTTTACACTATATAACTATTTAAGACCACAACTCAAACTGTCTGTTTTGAACACATTTAACCGCAAAAATACTTTAAATATTTAAACAAAGTAATACCTACCTGCAACCTTATAAAATAAATAAGTTTCCAAACGCGCATCACAGAAGGAGAAATGGGTGAATAATAAATTCCCCATGGCCTCGTTCAGGTCTCATATATAGTATATAAATATACAATGATGACGTAATATGCGTTTTAAAATTTAAAATCAGTTTATAACAAGGCACCCAATTGGCGATAATGAGGAAGGAAAAGCCCATTAACAGATAAATATATTATAGGCAGGAGGCAGGGCTTGAGAAATGCGGTCGCCAGGTCGCCACTGGGGACTAAGTTTTTGTTATCTGGCTACCAAGTTATTTAATCTGGCAGTTTTTTTTCTATAAAAATTGACTTAAGAAAATTAAAATTATCATAAGATGTCTCATCATAGATGTTGCAACGTTACAAAATATTAAGAAATAAACTTATAAATTATATTCAAACAAAAAATATTTTTCTTTTTAATTTGGCAAAAATAAGTTCATCAAATGCTAACAATAAAATCAGAATTATTTGACGGACTTCGATGAGAAAATATGAAAAAAATATTTTACCGCTTCACTATTTCACCGATGCCCTCCTAATCAGTAGGACTGGACAATATCAGAAATTTAATATCGCAATATATCAAAGAGATAATATTGTTATTGGTGATATATCGCGATAACTACTTTAATGTGCAAATATTAACATGATTAAAATAAGTGTAAAGCAAACGCAAAAACTGAAATTGATTTAATGTCAGATGTCATACTAATATTCTTGTAATCAAATAGGTTTCAATGGATTACAGATGCAGCAAAAATGTTGTTTTTCAATCTTTCTCTAAGGTAATGCATTCTTAAAAGAAAAAAAAATCACTGTATTTATAATAAACTACATAAATATAATGTTGAAACATTTTTTAGAATGTAAATATTCAAATCACCTTTGGAAATAGTTATATACTAATTAAAATTTAGTTGTTTGATAAATATTCAGTTTAAGCTGAAATATGAAGACAGACCATATTAAATTTACTCGGGAAATTTAAATACAACTGTATTTATTCGCTGGATTGTCTATCTATTCATTTTAATGACACTTGCCACTGTATGTTTGTTTTTTCCCGAGAAAGAGTGAATAAATGATAGTTCTAGTATTTTTGTTTAGCAAATAAACGCTTTTTCATTTTACTATTGTAGGCAATTAAAAAATATATCGGGTATTAAACTTCAGAGGTGAGAGGTGAAAAAAAAATCTTTATTGATCCCAAATCAATAACGTTTTTTAAAAATCTGTATGATGCCTAGTAAAACAAATAAACAGCATCTATTTACATCATTTCAAAATACCATTTTTTAAACTTTCTTCTCTGCTCTTAAAATGAAATTTGCAGCTTTACAACTTGCATACTGATAGCCAAAGGCAAAATTTCACACATTAGGTGGTCTTTCTTATCGCTCAATGAAGATTTTTCCTGTTTGACTTCCCGTTGAGTTCCCGGAAAGAAAGGGAGGTAACTTGTTTGGGGCGGTCATTTTACTGTTTTCGGCTGTTTTAAAAAAGGCAGTACAATTTTTTTAGGATTGTAGCATCGATTAATTTTTTTTTAATCGAAATAAAAAGCATTTTTGGAAAGCTAAATAATCAGGCTACGATTGTGTCTTTACCAAATTTTAAAATGTCAAACATATTTTTCGCGATAAGACACTAAACATGAATCTTCAAAATAACGCACTTATATCACATAAAAAAATAATAAAATAAAATTTGAAAGGAGCATGCATAATTTAAATGTACAGGTTTTGAAAGCTACAAAAATTACTAAATTCGAGCAAAATGCGAAAAGATGACACTTCTAAATTTCTCCCATTGAAATAACATTAGCTGCTCTGTCTGGGAGAGCCAGTGAAGTAGCCCCTTAACTCTACACTTAACTCTACCGATAATGCACAGAGAAGATAATATGAATTAGCAAATGAGAGCAGCATCGGCAATACTAGACGTTAGTAGCTGGGAAACTCATCTTAACAGTAACCATACAGTGAACGAGCACTAATCAGATATAGATTTTGTAGCACTCTACTACACGGACATTTGAAGAATTCGGCAATCAGCATTTCCTGAACATGCCAGTTAATTCAGCCTTTACAGTATTTCTCTCTCTCTCTCTTTTTTTCAGAGCTATATAATTTTGGTAAGTTTCATTAGAAAACTTAGTTTATATTTTCTTTCTAAATTATGTACTTATTGTAAACTATGTATTAAGGCAGCTCAGAAATGTATAGTATAATTTATGCATTTTTTCTTAAATATCTTCTTCATAGAGTTAGATGTGAGCACAATAGATTGAATGGACAGAAAGATATTCCCAGCATATTTTAAAATTCAAAAACATATTTTTAATTATGAAAATTATTTATAAATTAATATTAAAATTATTAATGATGACCTATATTAATTGTTACATAAATAAAATCATTGTCGTCGAAAACAGAGCTATGTGCATATACAAGTCATCCCTATCATAAGTTTTCGAGATATATACTAGAAATTTAACTTTGCGATGTTCTGATTCCCGATCATTTGCATCCGCAGAAGAAAAGAAAACTTAGAAAGAAACCGGAAAAGTTCTATTGAATTTTCTTTTATATTAAGTTAGTTTATAGTTTACATGTGTAATTGTCATGCAATTTTTCTGGTTGCTAATTGAATGTTTCATTAGCTTTTCTTATAAGATCTTAATTTTATTTTTCTAAATTTATGGATAAACCTCTAACACATTTTTCTTTATAACTGTGTAATGATTTAAGAAAAGGTTGTCCTGATTCAAGAAGCTCAAAATAAGATGTCAAACATGGGTATTTGGAAAATGAATGTTGACTCAATTTCAAATATTTTGACGACTCCTTATAACAAAATAAACACCGTATAATTATAAAGAATTGCATACGAATTTAATTCTTTTCTTTTCTTTCTTTTCTTTTTTCTTTCTTTCTTTCTTTATTTTTATTTTTATTTTATTTATTTTTTTTAAATTATTAGAGCTGAAGTTATAACCATCGTTCAGATATATATATATATATATATATATATATATATATACTTATAATATCTTTGAATTTAAAAAAACATTAATCAAGTTCTCGCATATATATATATATATATATATAATTAATATGTATAGTTCATGTGCTGTACTTGACCTCTTAATAGAACTAAGATTAACTATTTTCAATTATTTTTCTTTTTATTATTTGTATATGTGTACATTTAGTTTGACATTTTAAAAGTCTAAAATCAGTAAAGTCCCTTCTAAACTTTTCTATGAATTCATTTCTCAGTCTTTGGAATATAATTTAGGTACCTCTTCCTTTAACCTCTCTCTCTTTTTTTTTTCTGTTGTAAAATTCACTTTAAAGTTCCCAGGCCTTTTTGCTCAACTTTTTCTTTCATTCTGCTTTATTTCCTTTTTTATTACGCGTAGAAGAAAAAAAAAAATCTTGGTTTTTCCACTTCTCCTTATAAGAGCTTTTTAACTGTCACTCAGTATAAAAAATAGCATCATCTCTATCTAAATCGATGGAACTTCCTCCCGCGTATCTTCAATACTTGGCGACGCTAGAACATTGTGCTTGGCGAGAATGCCGTCTAAGCGGAGAGCAACCCTAAACGGTGCACCTGCTGCTTCACCAAAACATAACAAAACACGTTGAAAAGCCGCAGGTATGGGATGTGTTGTGGCGAGATGGTGATTGTCATTTAGCGTTTGTGGAATTAAATCTTTTTCATCCGATCTGTGATAATTGTGGTGTGAAAGAAGGGATAGAGATTTTTTCAAAGATGCTGACGGAATCAGTTTCAGATCCCAGGAGGGCAAATTGGTTAACTATATCTAGTATGTCGGAGGACCTTAGCTGGCCAGAAGAAACTAATATTACAAGACCTAACTGGGAGGTGAGTTATGAGCGTTTCTGCATTTTTTCTACAGATGGTTTCTTACCTGTTGATACCGGAAATACCTTTTAACGTTACAAAAATGATGTAGCTTTTTCGCTCGATATTTAAGATAAATTTTAGTCTTGAGTATTAATTGATTTTAAATATTATTCATTGTACATTTTAATATTTTAGAAGATTTAAATTTGATTAATAAATGATGTTTTAGGAAGAATTTCAAATATTTCTTTGATCCCACTCCTATCTAATATATCAAACATTTATATTTTTTAGGGCAGCAGAAGGTTTTATTTTCCAAATGTTTTCGAGAAACCGTTTAAATCTCACTTTAGATTTAACTGTTGTGTTATTTAATTATGACCTTATTTGCAATAAAACAAGAATAGATAAAATTTCGAGGACTTACATGTTCAAGATGTTTTATTTTTAATTTAATTTATTTATTTTAAGCGTCAGATTTTAATGCATAATATTTTTCCTTCCTTCGTAATTATCACAATTTTAATTTTATTATTATTATTATTATTATTTAAACATTAAAAGAAAAAAAAAACAGTCTAAATATTTTAATTTACACTAAGTTTTATCTTTAAAAAGAAGATGTTTTTATTTATATGCGTTAACTAGTATTAGCTTTCCTGATGCACCCCGAGAGACAAAAAGTAAATAAGTGTAAATTTATTGATTATTTAAAATGATTATAGGTAATTAGTTGAAGATAAAATTATTTCTATAAATTAACTTTATGTCTTTTATACCCAAATAATGAATATATTAGATGTTTATAATCTTTATGTCAAAACATATAATTCATAAACTACACATAATAGTTAATTAAAAAAAATAATTAACGAGTGTTTATTTAAATATGTGTATAAGAGTTTTTGTGTTGTGGCTCATATGCATAAAATTCCAATTTAAAGCCTCAGTAACTCAAATTGCAGAGTTGCTATTGATTGTATGTCTACAAGAGATCACAGCAGATTAGTATCTCTCTCTCTCTCTCTTTTGATACGGCATAATTTTATCGCGTGCTATGGTGTAATCTTAAATCATACAGCGAATAGTTTTCTTTTTCTTTCTTTCTTTTTTGTTTTGTTTTTTATACTTTTCTTTCCGTTTTCATGCCTGCTGTACGTGCGTGTAAAAACACATTGCATTACATTGATTTGATCTTCCTAATGATGGGGACTGGAGTATTTAATTTTTCAATTGAAAGCAAGATAACAGTAAAACCTGCTAAGATGGGATCGCAAGGGACCGAAAACAATCTGTTTTAGACAAGTTTTCGTCTTAGAATGTATACCGTCTCCATCTGTTATAATTGTATTTGCTTTTAGCCGGTACGATGATTTTTTTCTTTCCGTATATGGCAGTATTTCGTTATATACAGGTTCGTTTTCACATGTTTTACTGTATTACACGATTATTATATTATTATTATCATCGTCGTCGTTATTATTGTTATTTTAGGCAAAACGATTTCATTCAATCTGTTATAATTGTATTTCCTTTTAGCCGGTACGATGATTTGTCTTTTGTTTTTTTTTCGTATAAGGCAATATTTCGTTATATACAGGTTCGTTTTCATATGTTTTACTGTATTGCACGATTATCATCATCATCGTCGTTATTATTGTTATTTTAGGCAAAACGATTTCATTTCTTTTTATGTTAGTGCTTGTCAGAAACAATTTGTTTACACAGTAATGAAATGAGTAATAATCAGTGTTGAATTCAGATACTTTTCTCCGGGAGGGATTTCTGTTGCTCCGGGGGGGAACATTGTAGAGTTCCAGGGAGGAAATTGCACTTTTTAACCATTAAAAAGCATAAAATCTCAAATCTTCCGGGGGGGGGGGAACATTTCAATGCTCCGGGGGAGAATGTCCTCCCTCCCCCGGACCACCCCCTGAATTCAACACTGGTAATAATATGCTATGAGAAGCATCTAGATCTACAATCTATTTGAATATTACAGTTTTATTATGATTAAAAAACTATAATATGTCACTGTAATAACGATGATGTCATTTCACTTTATAAATATTTCTTTAAAAAACAATACGTATTTGCACACATTAAAAATTATACAGTTAATCGTAGTTAAAATATTTTTTATTACGAAAATATTTTTTGCGAAAATATTTTAGTAATAAAAAATCTTTTAAATACAATTAATGTCTTGTTTATAATGTACGCAAATAGGTACTGTTTTTTAAAGAAATCTTTAAAATATATATATATATAAATGTTTTAAAAGTGTAACTTTGAGGTACGATACCATACTACTAATATTTTTTATGTAAATCTTGTAAGAAATCTGTTTTGCTTATTTCAGCCAGTTTCATTACGGGTAACGTAAATGTCTAATATACATAAGATAAGGAATTTCCAAGTTTACAACAACAATAAAGAATGATTATGCATAAATATTAAATATTTTCTGTAAATGATGAACTTACTTTTCAAGACGATAAATTGATAAATTTAAATATATATATAACTACAATATTATATACGTATATATTAAATAAATTGAAAACATGTTTGTAGGAAAAGGTATAATTAAATTTCTCAGATCCGAACTTATTTCGTCATTGAATTAAAAATATTTCGAAACTAATTTAGATGATTTATTTAAATTTTATTTAGATTGAAAAATCCTAATTTTATTTAAAATAATAATAAAAACCCGGCATTATTAAACTCTAAGATTTTTGGCAAATAACTCAATCATTAGAAAGCTAATAACTTTAAAAGCATGTCTCATTTTTGAAGTAGATCATTTTTGTTGATATTAAAACTTTTTTTTTTAATGGTTAGTGATTATGCCTAAACACATCACTTATTATTATTATTATTTAAATTATTTATTTATTTCACTTATTATTATTTTTTTTAAATGCAACTTTTTTTCTTAGCTCTTGCGTTTTCTAGCCTGACTCCTAACACTTCAAGAGATTTTTCAATTTCCAATGGTATATGTGTCTCAGCAAATTTAAATATTACAGAATAGGAAATGCTAACAAAAATAAGAAAAGACAAAGGATTACCCTGAAACTTTTCCAAAACGGATATTACGATTTATTGTGTTTCTCTAAATTGTGAATTTACAAATATTAGAAATTAATCTTTCGTTCCTCAGCATTATATGAGCGAAAAGTGTGTTTTCTGGAATGAATGATATTAAAAGCCAAATTAGATTTTGGCTAGATCCTTCCAAGAAAAGCATGCCTAAAATCCCATGTTGCAAAAAATATTATTCTAAAAAACATCCATCTCATACATATCTATCTCATTAAATATTAAATTAAATATATAAAACAATGGATTTTATGAACATTGGGGACACAAACCTGCTGGCGCGTTAAAAGTCCCTCAGGACCAGATTTCTTTTTCTGTGATTGAGCATGCTGTCTGTAATAATAAGTAAGGTATATTTTTTCAGACTTTTTGTTTATCATTATTAGTAAAGTGTGCCTTGGTAGTTAAATTTTGAGTTCAAATGTTCCATAAAATACCCCCCCCCCCCCCAAAAAAAAAAAAAAAAAAAAAAAAAAAAGCCGAGATAAGGAGTTTTGCATATTTTTTTGTATGCAATAACAATATTTTATGCTGTTTCTTAAGAGAAAAAATGCCTTTCCTGTTAGTAATTTTTTGAAGTCAAAGGTAAGCCGTTTATTTGGTTGTATAAAATTAACAGCTGTGACGTGAATTAATTAGTTAACTGAATATTTTCTTGACCGTGTACAAATAAACAAGCCAAAACCAATTAAAGTTCATGAACTTGTGTGAGTTGAGTCACTGTTATTAAGCGAGCATGTAGTTTTGTGGTTTTGTAGAATAATTTTATTTATTTATTTATGTTTCCTTCTGTAGAGCATCTAAAACACCGAAGTCCGTTAATAATAAGGCATCTTCGTGTTAACTAGTTTTGTTTATTTTACATGATTTCACTTACAATGTGGGTTTTGCTTGATTGGAGCCTTAATTGTGCCCCTTTGGTATTCAAATTAAACACCTTGCAATTTGACGGAAATGCCATATTTTAGATTTTTATGTTTAAACACAAACAGCCCACTTATTCAAAAAGTAGATCCCAGCAAAATATACCAATTCTGCTCTACTTAATAGGTGTTTCTGTTAATAATGTCTTAATTTTTCGCAAAATATTGTCCATCGTTAGCTACGACATTTTCCCATCTTTCTGGCAAGAAATGGATTCCGCGTTCATAGAACAACTCATATTTTGAAGCAATCCATGAATCGACCCAATTTTTGACTAATTCGAGACTGCATCGTTCGAAATAAGTGGTAGTCCAAAGGGGCTAAGTCTGGCGAATACAGCGGGTGGGGTAGGGTCCCCCATTTCACGTTTTCCAAATAGTTTTTTACACATTTAGTAGCGTGGGACCGAGCATTGTCATGTTTAAAAATTACTTTATCGTGTCTTTGGGCGTATTCTGGTCGTTTTTCCATCAGCGCACGGTTCAGTTGTATCAGTTGTTGTCGGTAGTGTTCGCCAGTAATTGTTTAACCAGGCTCTTCATCCAATAATGCTTGCAAATCTGGATCTTCAAACTTTCTTTTTCGGCTGTCCTGAACGCTCCTTGTCTTTTCTATCAAAATCGCCACTTTTAAAGTTTAAACCATCGTTCATAAGTTTTTTGGGTTAGGACATGTTTACCAACAATCAACCTTCAACCAACAATCAGTAACTTTCAGCAACCGTTTTTTTTTTCCCAAATGAAAAACAAAAAAGGTTAATTAAACTCCCTCTCAAAACGTCCTTTTCTGGTACAACATTCGACATATTCAAAGCTTTGAAAAACTATGTTTTTTGCACAATGACAATTGATAACGTAACTAGCTTTTGATGGCGTATGTTTCCCTCCAAAACGCCATAGACTTCAATAGTCTTATACCAACTATCAACAAATATATGTTTAGCGCCATCCCTAAGAAAAATTTACATTATTAACCGAAACACCTATTTGTTAAATATCTTTTAACTATATTTGCAACATTGAACCAAATCTTCAAACGCATTTATCTCAATTTTATTTATTTTTTATTATTATTCCCTCCAAATTATTATTATTGTTACTTTCAAAATGCTAAAGCTGAGTTTACGTTGAACTGTGTAAAGTTCAACGTAAGAAATTTTTAAGTATGAAATTTGAAATATCTTGATAACCCGTTAAAAAAAAAAAAAATGAAGCCTGTGATTATTCATGATTTTTCCACCTACATTTTCATAGTTTATATATTTAGTTATTATTATTATTTTATTTATTTATTTCTGTATTTGAAAACTAACGCCATTTAATAAAATCCAACATTTAATTAATTTTTTTTTTTTTTTTAAACTATATTACTAATGAGATCAAGGCATAGTTTTTTAACACTTTTGAAAAGTGCCTAGTTCGGTTTGTCTGTTTTTTGTTTAAATTCAAATAAAGTAAAAAATCTTTTATATTTTGAAGTAAACCCTATTAGGCTGCTTGCAAATATTTCCTACAGCTCCTATACTCCCTTATAGGAGTCCCACCTAATTGTCGTGACGCATAACATGTTGATAACCCACTCCCTCCCTTGTCAGCCCACTTCATCAAAAGCAATAAATCTTTTCGAGAAATATTTGTACAAACATCTTCGATGACATACTCTATGGCTTGTTCATCTATTTTCTACACTATAGATGAGAAACCTGTCATTTCCCCCAAGAGTTGACTATATAGACACTTTCATCGAAAGCACAAAAGTATTTCTACGGGTTAACTTTATAAGATATCTTTTATTTCGTATCATTTGTATGTAGTTTGTAGAATACTTATTTATTGAAGTAATAAAATTAAACATTTTAACCTTTTATGTCACAAATTAGGAATTAATGAAATTTTCACCTTCCAAAACATTTTTCCTGAATATGCATTTTCTTTTCCATTTATTTGTTCACCGTGTGATTTCATTTTAATCATATGTCAGGGTTCATACTCATCAGGGGAAAATCAGGGAATAATTCCTAAAATTCCACAAACCTGGGAAAAACTGACAAAATGATCAGCTATGGGAAATGTGGGAAATTGTTGCAATTTTGCGTGCTTTGTAGTGTCATAATAATGAAACCAAACTAAGACACGCCTTTTAACATCATGAGATATAGATTTTGAAAGTAGCAACTTTTTCTCTCAGATTACCTTGTTTTTATTTTATCTTATATTCTGAATATTTCTTTTCTTTAGGGGAGAGGGGGGGGGGGTCACGTTGTAATGATAAAAAATGTCGGTAATTGTTGACATGTGAAAATTATTTCACCGCGGAAAATACATCAGGGGATTCTCTTAGGGGATTTTATTTTGAAAAATGAGAATGAACCTTGTAGTATATATATTATATATATATATATATATGTGTAGTGTGTGTACATAGTACGTTGCCAAAGGCAGTGGGTCCTACATTTGTTTCGCTCGGAAAGATTTTCGTTTAAAAATATAAAATCGTTCAAAAAGGATTTTAGGTATATTTAAGGTTATTATCACGGGCCGGCAATATGTGTGTGTGTGTGTGTATAATTTTTTCAAAACTGAAGCTTTTGGGCAATTCCATGCAAAATAGGACATCATGAATGTTTTTTTTTCTTCTTAAGACATAGGTGTATTATATATCTTTTTTTAGTAAAAAGTCCAAAGAAAAATAAAATTAAGAAATTTTTCTACATTTAGGTGTATTTTTTTTGTAAATGGGTTGCAAAGTAAAAAAAAAAAATTAACAGCAAAAATTGACGAATTTCATATTATTCCAAATGCCAATTACTCATAATAGTTTTGTTTGTTTCATTACAGTTTTATTTTTTACAGTAGTAGTAAGTATCTTTTTATTAGTTAATATTTAAAAAATAAATATACCTGTAAAATATTTTAATTAAAAAGGTTAATTAAATTTGTTCTTTGACATGTAACAAGAGTAACCAAAAACATATAAAAGTTTATCCTAAGGAGAAAAAAATAAATTTAAATCAAAATTATCCATACAGATATGTTGCTTATCTGTATTTATGCACTTTTCAACAGTATGAAATTAATTTATCAAAATTATGATTTATTACTCTAAATTTAATTTTGTAACAAGAGTAACTTTAGATTTTTTGTAACAAGAGTAACCACAACTTGCTTAATTTATTGAGTGATTTTAAATCACTTTTTTCATCATTTCAACACTATCTTTAATAGCTAGATGAAACTTGAAGTTATTGTAAATAGTTAAACAGTCTGGCACATTAACAACTCAACTCAGCATAAATTAAGTTATAAATTAACATGTGATTGTTCTAGAATGTCAGGATTTTTTTTTTTCTTATAATAAATATTTTAATTAATTATGATCTGTGACATAGCAACAGAAAATTGCTGTTTAAAAAAGTGTGATGAATGTAATTTCGAAAAGACTTTCTTAGACAAGTTCAATTTATCAGAAGATGATTCTGTTTCATGGTATGTATGGAAAGATGGATGGAAAAGAGAGAATAGAGAAAGTTCTTCAAGAAGGAACAACCAAAGATATATGTGATTATATATATTCTCTACTTCCAACATTCATGGAACATTGCTATATAAAAAGAAATCAGGCTGTAAAGTATAATGCTGCAAGGGAAAAAGCTTTATCAGAAGACTTTGACAGGAAGCAAGCACTTGTACAAGTTGATTTTTCCGAAAATTATAAATGTGTGTTCCAGGATGAGATACAGTCTGCTCACTGGGACCAGTCCCAGGTGAGTCTATTCACATCAGCACTTTATTATGATGGTAAAATACATCCATTAGTTTTAGTATTGGTTGAATTAACCCACAGTAAAGAAACTGTGATTGCATATATAGATATACTTTTGGAGAAAATCCCAAGCCCTGTTAAATTTATAGATGTGGTCTGATGGGCCCACATCACAATTAAAAAATTAGTATGTGATGTCATCGCTACTTCATTTAGAGAGAAAACATAATGTGATTATAAATGGAATTTTTTTGCCATATCGCATGGTAAAGGACCAGTCGATGGAATAGGAGCTACAGTAAAGCGTGTTGTTTGAAGCAATACAAAAAACAAATGATGTATGGTACGCAATGCTTCTGATTTTGCGAAAGCAAGTGAATCATCAAAGATTGAGGTGATATAGAACCTGACATTATTGAAAAAAGAAATATGCTTTTAGATTGTAAATCTATTTTTACTGAAAATTTGCCAATTAAAGGCATAGGCAAAATGCACTTTTTCTCAATAATAAATGGAAAATCCATAGGTTCTATAGTAACAAAGAATGATGCCCCAAACATAGCATGCCAGGAAGATGATTACATGACAGGAGAATGGGTATTAGTAGAGTATGATGGAAAATTTTATCCGGGTGAAGTTATAAGCAAAATAAATGACTCTTATTCTGTAAATGTGATGATTCCTGCAGGCAAAAATTGGAAATGGCCTAAAAATCCTGATAAATTTTTTTACAAAAAAGAGAATATTGTAAAAAAATTGAGTTTCCCATCACTTGTAAACTCTAGAAATCATTTTTTCTTTGATAAAATTTAATAAATGCATCATTATATAGTTATTTGCACTCATGATGTGTCTTATAACTTTTTTACCAAATCTTTAGACGGGAATGTAACAAGAGTAACCATTTTTTTGTAACAAGAGTAACCTGCTTTTTTTTCAATTTTAAATAATATATTAGAATTTAAAACTTGTAGATGGTTTTCATTTAATAAGTAATCATTCCTTTTTTGAAATAATTTTAAATTTGAAGATTTTATTGTGTAGTTTAGATAAAATAATCATTAATGTAGAGTGATAAAAAATGTATGTCTTTTTCAGGTAACAAGAGTAACCATACTTTAGATGACCCAGTCTATAAAACTAATAAAGTTTATCATGTTTTTCTTGCACAAATACAAAAAGTAGACATTTTTCTTTATTATTCAACAAAAAGTTCTGTGCATTTAAAAAAAAGGCATAAAAAATAATGCATTTCTATGTTAAACCACCACCATAAATGTAACAAGAGTAACCATGGAATTGCCCTTTTCATTTCATGTCTTTCAACGTAAAAAAAAGCTGCACAGTTTACAATTTAAAAAGAAATAATAGATTACTAAATACATTTTAAACCAAAAATTGGAAAATGGATACTTTCGTCATATTTCGACGTCCCCATAAAACGTTCGAACGAAATATTTCTAAAAATACGAAAAATATATACCAACACACGAGTTTCATTAGAATTCTGTTTTGAAAATACGTGTATATCTGGTATAATGGAAAGGCTTCGCTTTAATTTTGAAAAGTTCACCTTGAAAAACGTTTTTTACTGAAGCAGTTTAAAACTCGTGAAATAACCGATGATTGTTTTAAACTCGATGGGCTTAACCTTTCCGACATAAAAATAAATTACTTAATCTGCTTTTGTTTTGCTTAACGACCATCCACTCAAGGTGAAAATCACAGGTAGCAAAGTTTCTCACGTTTATGTTATGTATGTAATCAACTGCTGTAGGTTGCTAACGATTTTATTGTACTTTGCGTGGCCCTTCCTTCATTTATTTCTTCTTTTCAATATAGCTGCAAGTCTTTATTAAGCATTTGAAATATACAGGGTGTCCTAAAAGTCCTTGACACATTTTAAAATTCAATCAAAGGTCAAGCAATTGGTGTACGAGGGTGCGGCTTGGACAAAAATGCTTCTTATAATCTGAAATTTTGTTTAAGCAAATAAAAAAATAGTTCCAAAAATTTCTCATAGATGGTGCTGCTTCTGAAAAGTTATCGAAAGGTAGAATGCCTTTTACACAAACAATGGCGAAAGACGCACAATGCGTATGCACAGTTTTTGTCCAAACTATGGCAACCCACATTCCAGAACTTAACAATACTGCGAGCGTTTTTGTATCTAAATCATATCAGTTTTTTTCCGTTTATGTTTTTTTAAGGGGATCTTACATTTGCCCCTTTATTGCATCGATGTAAGTAATTGTCATCTACAAATTGCATCGCAGGGATTACTCGATTTCATTTATTACATCAGTATCAGTGCTGATTAATGCCTAAGCGAACTCCCACCACATTTTTCTTAGAGAAATTTTCTCCCTATTTAATCGCAGTTTTCTGCGATCAAATAAGACGAAATTTTTTTAAAGAAAAAAGTAATGACACTTTGCTTAGGCGATAATATCAAGCCTTACTTACTAAACTTCATTTTTTATTTTCAAACCTGATTTTTCATTCATAATTACGCGTGCATCTTATTTCAAATGTGCTTTTCAGATTAAAAAAATATATATATTATCTATCTTCTTCTACTGGGAAGTGGTCATCGTAGCAACTCAGATATTTTGTCTTTGAGTTGAGGGAAAGGGGGAGGGGCTGGAAGTCATCTTCTTTCACAATTTTTTTCCGGTGACTTTCGAAGGAAGGAAGCACGTGGGTGACAGCTAATTAACTTAATTACAGGTCATGGAGATGGTGGACTTTAATTACATGCGTGTCTGAACCGGTTTTCTGTCACTTCGGTAAGTAAATGATCATATTAGGTAATTTCCTTTATCTAAAACACCCCACTATCTATACTGAACGAACAGCTTGAAATAATTTATGAAATTGAATGTCACTTTTTAAAAATAACTAACATTGTTTGACGTTAATTTTACATGAAATTGTTTTAAGTGCTTAACAAGTATGTATTTTATTTTCTTCCTCCTGGGATCAAAACGGCGAGTTTGATGAACTTTGTGAGTGAGAATTAGTTTTCACTTTTGCAATCTCATATTCCACGGGGAACAAAATTTTCCGATAGTTCGATAATGAAATCGGATTCATAACAATTTACACATACACACGTGTTTGAGAATTTGTTGTTTTTGCAAAATGCATAGCACTGGCTGTTTTGGGTCATATGTAAATTCCAAGTTCCGGTGCATCTAGTTTATTATTATTACCATTACTTTTATTCGAATATGTAGTGTACCTCTCCTAAATTCAAATCGGCCCTTTGAAAAGTATAAACATAATTAACATTAAAAAAATCGTTTGCACATGGTATTTTTGAATAAATTGCTTGGATAATTCGAAGATCTTGAAATCTAGTATCTACTCGATTCTAGTATACGATATTCAAAGAGATTTTTGGAAAATTTACATTCGTATTTTAATTTAATTTAAGTAGGCATATAAAAATTTAAGTTAAGTGGAAATAAAGGGGGGGAGGGTGTACTTTGACTTCCTATTAAAAGAAAGAAAAAAAACTTTAAAATGAGCGAAAAATTTCCCAAAACTAACATTGATATTTTATGAAAAAGAGAAAAGCTTCAGTGAATTGAGTAGATGTATAAACCATGTACTGTCTCCTTTTCCAAACATTACACGTCAATTTTTTTCCTCCACTCACTTTGGATTTCCACCTGTCGTCTGCCTGTATTTACTCGAATTGACCTCCTTTTAACCTCCAATAGCTCGCTCATCTTAGTAAAATGTACAAGAGCCCTGTTTGCATTCTTGCTGTGATGTGTATGCAAACACTAAATCTGTATTGCACAGATACACTGTGCGCATACATACTTAATGGGTGGTTTCAAGATTTTAAGTCTATGAGACTGATATATACCACCGAGTGGATGTAACATTCAAGGTTGTGTTTGTTTAACTGCATGGAACGAGGAATAATTCCTCGGGGGGCTTCATCAGGGAACGAAATAGTGACAGGAATATGGATTTTCACGTGAAAGACATTCGTGGATGATGAGTGCTTTTGATTTATTTGGGCGATGACGTCTAGCTGAGAGAGAAATAAGGGTGGCACAATTTTACCATGTTTTTTACGAATGATAAATGCGGCAAGGTTAGTTTTTACATTTGTAAAAGTAGCTGATGTGAAGAGAAAAAAGACTTCACCATATATTCATTCGTTTTTTGGTGTCGACTGTAGTCTACTCTAGTGCAGGGCTCGAAATGGAAAAATCCACGAACCGGAACGCTATTTCAAAATTATTGTGGGCTATTTTTTTTTTTTTTTTAATAAATATAGACAAATTTATTTCAAACCTAGCCATACAAAAATAATTTAAAAAATACATTCAAGATTCTAAATAATAAAAAAAGATACAGAGAGCACAATAAAACATATCTATACTAATATTATAAAAAAGTAACCTTTTTTTTTTTTTTGTGTGTGTGTGTGTGTGTAGGGTGTAACTACCGAACCAATATCAAAAGTAATGGTGGCAAATTGATGGTGACAGTGATTGCTTCAAGATAGGCTATATTTTATGTCGGTGCCACTACCGGAATATAAAAAAAAAGGTCTAAAATTGCGATTTTTGTAATACTGAAGGGGCTAGAAACTTGAAATTTATCATGGTAGTTATAAGATATAAGTGCTCTCTAAGAACAGGCTCTAAATCATTCTAAATTTATAAGTGTGAAATGAGGGAAAAGCGTTCTAAAACCGTTCTAAATTACGATGTCAATGGAATTGTTAAGGATATAAACATGAAATTTGACGTGACTGCTACTTATAAAATGCAAATGTTACACACAGAATATATATATTTTTTTAATTCGAAATTTAAAAGGGTTCAGGATCAAAAAACGTTCTAAAATTGCGATTTAAGTGATACAGTTTGTACAGAAGCCTGGAATTTGGTATAGTTGTTACTTTTAAGATGTAAATGCTCGGTAAGAACGGTTTTACAAAAATTCGAAATTTAAAAGGTTGAAATGAGCGGAGAAAACGTTCTAAAAGCATTCTAAATTGCGTTTTCTATGGAATTGTAAAGGATAGAATCTTGAAATTTCACATGGCTGTTACTTTTAAGACTCAAATGCACACAGAAATGTTTTTTTTTTAAAATTCATAATTCAAAAAGGTGCAGGAGAAAAAAATGTTCTAAATTACGATTTTTGATACTGAAAGGACTAGAAATTTGCATGGCAGTTACTTTTACGATACAAATGCTTGCTAAGAATGGTTTCTAAAAAAACTTGAAATTTAAAATTATGAAATTAGCAAAAAGCGTTCTAAAAAATTTCAAATTACGATTTATGTTGATTTATTAGGGATAAAAACTTGAAATTTGACATGGTGTAAGATGGTGTCTTATTTTAAGACCCGATATCTCGCCCAGAACAATTTTTTAAAAATTCGAAAATTTAAAAGGGTACAGGAACAAAAAGCGTTCTAAAATTGCAATTTATGTGATACAATTGGAAGCTTGGAATTTGGCATGGTGGTTTCTTTTAAAATGTAAATGTAAGAGCGGTTTCTAAAAAATTCAAAATTTGAAAGAGGAAATGAGCATAAAACGTTCTAAAATCATTCTAAATTATGATTTAGTTGGATTTATTTGAGTTATAAACGTGAAATTTGGCATAGTGGTTATACTTTTAAGATGCAGATGCACGATATAAAATGTTGATTAAAAATTCGAAATTTAAAGAAGTGAAATGACGTAAAAAGTTCTAAATTCAAAACTGTTTTTTTATTCAAAACTGTTTGAGATAGAAACGTCTGTGTTATTTTTAGACATAAATGCTTAAACACAGGAGTTTTTGCAAAATTCGAAATTTCAAAGGGTGCAGAAGCAAAAAAGTTCTAAAATTACGATTTTTGTGAATTCGTATGGACTAGAAACTTGAAATTTGGCATGGTGGTGGTTAATTTTAAGATTTCAGTGTTCTCTAAGAACGGTTTCTGAAAATTTTTGAAATTTAAAAGTGTAAAATGAGAAGAAAATGTTGTAAAAACCTTCTAAACTATGATTTATCCGAAATTATTAGGGAGAGAAAACATGAAATTTCACATGGCTACATTGTCTAGTTGTACACTTTAGACACTGTTACTTTCGAGATATAAATGCACCCACTGAACAGTTTTTCAAAATTTAGAAAATTTAAAGTTTGCATGAACAAAATAGATTCTAAAATTGCAATTTATGTGATATATATAGTTGTTATAGAAGCTTGTAATTGGGCGTGGTGGTTACTTTTAAGATATGAGTGAACGTTTCTAAGAATGGTTTCTAAAAAATCTGAAATTTCAAATAAAAAATGAACTTAGCGGGATAAAAATGAAGTTTACTCAAAATGTGGATTAGTTAGTAATTTTTGAACTATCCGTAGCAGTATAATTTTCTCTATTAAAACTAGGCACATGAATACCATTTGAAATCAACAATTACGTGAGCAAAGCCGCGAGTTTTGCAAGTATATATATAAAACTGGAACAATATGTTTTAATATTTTCACGAACCGGAACGATATTTACCATAATTTCACGAACCGGAACAATATTTTTCACAATTTCGCGAAACGGAACAATATGTGTCATAATTTCACGAACCGGAACATCGTCCCGGTTTGCTCCGATACATTTCGAGCCCTGGTCTAGTGTATAGTCCAACCATACTGAACCTACGATCCGCGGGCCACATGTGGCCAACCGACCTTTTATGTACGGCTCGAGACACATAATCACCAATCCCGTATTTATAAAATTTTGAGATAAGCATGAAAATTAGTTAAGTGTACTTTGGGTGCAATTTATACCATCCTTTCTCTTAAGGGGCTACTTCACTCAGACGAAAACACCCGCTCGCTAATGTTAATCCTATGAAGGAAATTTTTGAAGATATCTCGTTCGCATTTCAATATTTTTAAATGATTTTTTTTGCATTGGATAGCTGAGGTCAATCTCTATGCACGCTCCTTTCTACTTTTTCGATTTTGATTACAAGTTTTTTTTATTAAGATACTTTCGCTTTCGAAACCGGTTTTGAAAGTGAAAGTATCCCCAATAAAAAAAACTGCAACAAAAATCGAAAAAGTAGAAAGGAGCAATCATACAGATTGACCTCGGTTATCGAATGCAAAAAAAAAAAAAAAACATTTAAAAATATTGAAATGCGAACGAGATATCTTCAAAAATTTCCTCCATAGGATTAACATTAGCGAGCGGGTGTTTTCGTCTGAGTGAAGTAGCCCCTTAAAGAACGCATTTTTAGCGCTTGGAAATTTTGCATTATTGTTTTACTTTTCACATTAATTATGTATCTAATACTGGTTATATTAAATTCTTTATATTGTTTTGCCATACTATTTTTATTATTTTTCTACTTTAATCTCATTCGTTATCATATAACTTAAAATAAATAAATAAATAATAAGTATAGTATGATGCGGCGCGCCTAAGTCATCAACTATTATGTTTGCGACCCGGGAGGGGGTGGGAGGTTGAGTATGGCTGCTAGTCTAAAACTCTTGCACTTGTACTAAACATGTTTGTTCTTTCCTTATCTGTGGTCAACTATGGTTTATGCTTTGAAAATTCCGAAATTATTGTTGTTGTTAATCAAGAAATAGTTCTACTGTGATTGTATGATGCGTTGAAATTAACATAAAGAAAAGCACAAACACCTACACTAACTTCGGTATGGGATTTTTTCCCTAGGCTTCGTAAAAGAAGCTTTTGAACGTATATGTAAGATTTGGCTGCTTTTTCATTCTTTAAGGCTCCTCTCCCCTCATGGAAAAGACCCGCTCGCTAATGTTAATCCTATGGGGCATTATTTTTCTAATATCCCGCTTGCATTTCAGTATTTTTAAACAACTTTTCTTTTTGCATTCGCAAATAGAGATTAATCTTAGCTATCCAATGTAAAAAAAAAAAAAAAAAAAAAAAAAAAAGTTTCAAATTATTGAAATGCAAACGAGATATTAGAAAAATAATGCTCCATAGGATTATATTCGATAGGCCCCTGTTGTGCAGTTTATACTAAACTAAACCAAAACCATTTTCTTTCTTTTCTTTCTTTCTTTCTTCTTATTATTATTATTGGGGTGGGGAGTTTTCTAAAAAAGTCACTGCCAGAGACAATTTTTTTTAAATCTACACCATGGCACAGTCGCTAACAGTTGAAATTTTCATTTACACTTGGACTGAAAATATCAAAAAATATCGTACAATCTTGGAAAAGGATGGCCATTCAAAATACGGATTTTCATTCTTAAAATTTACAAAACTCTTAGTAAGCATATAAACGGACCTTTAACGTAGTTGCCAACACGAGAAGGTGTCTAAAAGAATTACACCTCATATTTTTAGGGTTTCCTTCATTAAAAAAAAAAAAAAAAAATCGTATTATTTTAATATAGAGAGATAAAAAACCAAAAATATAACAGCCTTTTCCTATTAAATTTAAACATTTTTCGTTATAGCAGGTGCCAACAATTAAAAATCCACAATAAAATTCTTTCTACAATCATTAATTTTTTATTGAAAAATTTCCACGTGTAAAATGAAAATGAAATAAAAAGTTTCACCAATTGAAAAATGATTAATATGACATCATATTGGTAATAAAACGGAAATTTTCAAACATTTCTCAATAATACAAGGAGTATGAGTATGTATAAGTACAAAAAGTAGGTTAATATAATGTTATTAGAGAATTAAAAGAAAATTAATCTGACGTCCTATTGGAAGTTTAACGGACTTTTTCAAATATTTGAGAATAATACAAAGAGAGTATCAATATGAGTAATAGAGAAAGCAAGTAGATATGACGTCAGCAAGTGATTATAACGTCAAATGAGTTTGAGGAACGTATTGAATCATGATAAAAACCCGATTATGGGAATATTGGCATATTTTAACACTTTGAAGGTCTCTATACAACATGTTTAATTTTGAAAGTGATTTTTTTTTTTTAAATATCGCATTTAGTCCACATGACAGATATAATTATGACACAGAGTATAATAGCGGGTTTCGCCCGCTATCAAACCGGTTCAGACTGTCGAAAAAAGAGAAAAATAGACCGATAAATTTTTACTTTATAAAAAACATGACGTTTTTTTTCTTTTTGAAATTTATTTGGATTTATTAAATAAAGGATAAAGTGTTTTGAAAGGAATGGTAAACGAAACCGTTTGTGCTATCTTCGATCACACTTAGTTACTTGTTTTTCTTTTCTTTTTTTGCTATGTTGGGTATGATGCGTACACGCTGGAGTTTTCTAAAATTTTCTTATATTCGAGAAATATTTCCAAATCGGTAGTCTTTTATTTACAGAGAATATCCTTTTAAATTCACCGAATCTTTATAATTATATTAAAATCTATTACTGCTAAAATTATGTAAATTTTCATTGGGAAAAATAAAAGATATTGCAATGAAAATAGGATTGGGGTCATTTCTTAAACTAAATTTATCATTAAATTATTATTTAGTGACTTTATAAATCAGCGAACAACAAATTTAATTTCTTTTGATGCATGCAAGCTAATTAATATGTCGACCTAAGTAATTTTGAATTTATACTTTGGCCTCTATTTGCACTAATGGTGAATGTTGAACATGTCCGAGATTTATATTTTTTTCTCCGTAATTCAGTCGCGATAAATTTTTCGCCTCTCTTTCTGAGAGGAATCACTAAGAACTTAAAACACACAGTACATTCAAAATGAGAAAGGAAAATAATAGAAGTTAAAAACTTACTTAATTATACAGTACATTCAAAATCAGAAAGGAAAATATAGAAGTTAAAAACTTACTTAATTATACAGTACGTTCTAAATGAGCAAATAAAATAATAGTAATAAAAAACTTACTAAATTATGTGATTCAAATCCTCTCTTTTCGACCTCCACCAGAGCATATCTGTGATTGTCGACATACACCGGTGAGGGTCCGAATGTACCAGAATGTAATGAAATATTCGATCTTTCACCGACGTATTTGGTGTTTGTTGACAGGGTAATCTCACCCAGCACGGTCTAGGTCGTGTGGGGTGTGGCGAGCTGTCAGGGGAAATGTAACAATGGTTCACACGGCGTGCGTCTGATCCTCAGAGAAAGATATCTAAACTTTTTCTTTTTCATTTAAGTATGGTCCCCTAAGATAGTTACCTCCAGTTTTTTACACCGCACATTGTATGCGCGAGGGGTGTGGTGGCTGTCAATGGCAAGAAAATGAAGTACCTATGATTACAATACCTTACAAGCATGTAAGTTGTAGCAAAGAATTTCTCAAAAATTTACAGTTTCTTTAAAAAAATAAAATGCACCTGTAGTGTTATGTGCCGTTATGTTTTTATGGAAATTTGTTATTTATTTATTTATTTATTTATTTATTTTGATAAATTATATCAAATATATTTCTGTAACAAGACTTCGTAATAATGGAATACAATAATAATTATATATTTCTGTAACAAAACTTCGTAATAATGGAATATAATAATAATTATATAATACAGATAATAAAAATAATTATATAATTATGTTGTTCAAAACAAATCGCAATCACGTACATTTTGTCTTTTTTAAACTATTGCTTTAACCAATCTAATCATAATATATCTTTTTCAATTAATTTTTTTCCCACAAATCATTAAGAGTTTGCAAAGAAAACCCGAATGTGTAAATATAATTTGAAATATAATATATTTAAACATAATTCTTTATTATTTAACAAGATTAAAAATAATAATAACAATAATGCATTATTATCTGTTTAAGGGAGTTGTACTTTTTATATTAAAACATCTTGTCAATTTCAGTATCTGTACGTTCAAAAATAAAATCCTATGTTTACTGACACAATAATAATCAAGTATTTTATTTTTATGAATGAAAGTGAATTTTTTCTTTAGGGAATTATGTCATTATCACCACTAGAATTAAGGTAAAGAGGTAAGAAAAACTCTATTCTAAATTATTTTAGAAAATTGGTAATGCTTTAAATATTTGTTTTATTTAAAGATGTCAGCTTTAGGAGCTATTTTTTGGGTATCAGCTTTAGGACACTTTACCTTAGTCCACTTTTCTGAGATTAGGTTAGTGCATAATTTACTTCAATCATTTTTTTAATATTTCAGCTTTATTGAATACTTAATATGATTTTTTTTAATGATATAATTTTCAGAAACGTTTTATCCAGTGCATATAAAGTTTTTTCTTTTTTCCTTTTTTTTTTTTAATAGAATGTGGCAAATGTAGGAAGTTTATATGCAGAACTAAACGTTACTGGATATGATATCGTAGTGATGTAATCATACTAAATTGTTTTTGTCCCATAAATGAAAATGACCTTTTTTTTTTAGATTGATGTCAGTTATCTGAGTATCCGCGACGTCATTTTCCCCCAACTAACAACGCGAAACTTTCTGAAACATTCATGGGCTTACTTTTAAGGCAAAAGCATGATGACACTTGCAGGCCTGAATATTAAAGCTATTTGAAATCGAATAGTGTTGACCATTTTTTTTTCAACGAATTACTTATATATTTATAAGCGATTGTTTTCATGTGACCACAAATTTTTCTTTGATAGTATTTTGTGAATGATATTTTGCCTTTATCAAAAAGTGGAAAACATCATTCATCACATAGTATCTGCATAAGAGCACCTGCTAATTTCATGCGTTCCAATATTTATTTAAATATGACGTCATTTTTACTTGTGTAATATCATCCAATCTTTTATAATTGGGTTTTATTGTGTAAAACAGCGCAAAATACTGTATTTTTAGATACTGCGATATCTGGACGGTGGTTGGCTGGCGTAATTTGTAGAGAACAGTGCCCCCAGTAGAATAAGGTGGTTCTGAAATTAATTGAATAAGAACATCTGTCAATTTCATGCGTTTCCGAACAAATAGGAATTAAAAAATATGTCTGAAAGTAGCCCCTTTGGATTTGAGAACAGCCTTAAAGAAAGAAAAAAATGCTGAGTTATTATTTAAGGTTGTTCTCAAATGACCTGCTCAACAACGCGAAATTTTCTGACACAGTTTCTGATTCATTTTTAAACGCAAATGCATACAATTGGCAGGCCTGACTATGGAAGTGAATTGAAATCGAAATTGGTCCTCCATTTTTTGATAAATAGATTACTTATTATAAGTAATTCTGATCATGTGACGACGCATTTTTCGCGTTTCTCTTGCTGCCGCTGCGTGAATTCGGTTCAAAACGTCGACTTTGACAGTCCTTTGTGAAAAATCGTCTGTCTTTATCTAAAAGAAAAAAAAAATGGAAAACGTGTTTCAATTACACAGTTTCTGAATAAAAACACCTGCCAAGTTCATGCATTTCCGAACAAAAAAGAATTTAAAAATGTGTCAGAAAGTAGCGTCTTTGGATTTGAGCCTTAAGAGGCTAATCTTAAAGCTTGTTCAATTAATAAAACTTTTAAATTTTGTCGTTTTGACTGTCAATTAAAAGAAATTAATACAATTTTGTTCTATTCTAAAACAAAATATTTAAAAATCTAATAAAACTTTTATTTTTCTAAAACCATCATTAATTTTTAAGAACTATTCCTTCTCCGCTTATCTAGCTAATTATAATTGGTTATATGGTAAGTTTGCTCAAATCCAAACTAGCTACTTTGTGACATATTTTTTAATCAAATTTTCTTCGGAAACGCATGAAATTGGGAAGTGTTCTTATTCAGAAACTAGTTAATCGAAAGAAGTTTTCTATTTTTTGGTAAAGGAAGAAAATCTTTCAAAATTATTGTCAAAGTCTGCGTTTTGAACCGAATTCTCGCCGTAACACCGCGAGCAAGGAGAAAACGTGTTGTCACGCGATGCGAGTCACGTATGACTCGATAATGTATTTTATTTATAAAAAAAAATAGAAAACTCATTTCGATTTTATGATACAGAATAAGTGACATATTTAATTAAACTGTATTCAATTAACACTTTCTTAATTATAAACTTCTTTAAAATGTTTTATTAACGTATATGCTTAGAAATTTGCACTGGCACTCTAAATATATTTTTTAAAATCGCATATTTTCTGATGCATTAATGGGGGGGGGGGGGGGGTACGTGACAAATATATGTTTTCCATTTAGAAGAATGCATGATTTATATAGATTTGCACGTATGTATATTTATGTACGCATAACTGAATCAAGAATAAGTTTTTGTTTGGTCGATTCTCTCTTTGTTTTCATTTAAAAAATATTTTATGTATGGAGAGAAAATTAACATTGTTTCCTACTTCATTTTTCTTTTTTGGTCATTCATGCCGTATTAATATTTTTGGGCTAACGTTTAAGAATTTGTAACCGGAAGGGAAAATCTTTGCTTTATTCCCACGAGATAGCTAAACATGCCAGCGGTGTGACTTGTGATCATATAAGGCATTAAGCCGCTATTTCTGTTTTACCTGTCATTTCATATACTCCTGAATAATTCTCAAAATTAATTGGGTCAATTATACTGCAAATGATATTCTTTAATTTCTTAGGAGGTTTGGCTATTAAGCAGATATTGAAACATTTAAGACTGGTGTTTTAATCAATAAATCTTCGAACTACCTGTTATTTTAGACATTATTTTAATCTTTAACACATATAGAATGGATAATAAGCTTGGATAAGATAATGGAAGCTTGGAAATTATTGTAGAGTATAAAGTTTGTATTTTTGCGAATCACCTTTCTTTTCTGGTTTCTTATTATTGGTTATATCCATGATTAATTTATTAATATGGTGTACTTTAAAACCATTATTATAACCTTTTATTAAAGAAGACGGATCCAAGAATTACTACAGGCATGACCAGCAGGAAATTTAATTGCAGAAAAAAGAGCATATAGCTGATATTAAACACAATAGAAAAACTACAGCCCTGGCAGGATTATATCAAAAAGAAACCATCCAAATAAATTTCAATGAAAGTAAAATAATATTTCCCTCCAGTCTATACTATCCATCCATAATAAGAGAAACCATAGAGATACTCACGCGCAAAAATACAATATGTAACAATGCGGCATCTTTTAATTTACCGAAACTGTGGCTAGAGTTACTCCATGGTCAAAGATATGAAAATAAACAATCAAGTAAAAAATAATAGATAACGTGCGTAATTTTTAAAAAAAGTACATGAAACTAATAACTTCAAAGCCCGTGCAGCTTTAGAATATTCTCATTTTGTTTTTGAAAATGACTCGGAAAGAGTCTAAACATGTAAAACAACTAATAAAAGTTATTTTAATTTATATTATGTTGTTAATTTTACACCTTTAGCATTTAAAAGTAATATAACATTCCTCAAGTTAAATTCCCAGATTCAAATCGGGATTTACATAGAATTTACTATGTTTAGAAATGTTAGAAAATAAAAATAAAGATTTTTTTAATATGTCCAGTAAATTTCTGCTCCTCCTCTTGATAAATAAGTTGTTAAAATACTTAGTTTAAGTATCGTAATAACAATAAATATATTTTTACAACATAAAATTCACTTTGTCTGATCATTAATTCACTAATCAGAATAATGCTTCAACAACTAAAAATGACGTCATATTTAAAGAAACATTGTATTAACATTCATAAAACTAATATTTTTAAAAGACTGCATTAAGGTTGTTCTCATATTCAAAGAAGCTATTTTCTGACACATTTCTGAATTTATTTTTGTTCGGAAACGCATGAAATTGGCCGATGCTCTTATTCAGATACTAGGCGTCGATGGTACCCATTTTGTGAAAAGCAAAGGTTATTTTTGTGAAATGTACTATATTTTTTGTGAAAAATAACGTTTTGTATCGAAAGTTGAAATCTATTTACTCAAATTCGAGCCAAGCCTTTATTAAAAAACTTTGTAAAATCATTTTGCTGAAGTTTTCCTCTCTGGTGAACTTGTTGTTTACAAATTAAGCATTTTAAAACGTCACAAAATAATAAATAATTAGTAAACAGTAAGTTTTTATGGAATAGAATTTTGTGAAAGCGCCATTTTATTATAAGGAATTATGTGAAAAGGCCTATTTTATTATAAAGAATTTTGTGAAGGGTCCCATTTTATCAAATTTATTTTTGTGAAGAGATCCATTTTATTAAATTGACGTTTGTGAAGGGTCCTGTTTTATTAAATTGATTTTTGTGAAAGGAGCTGTTTTATTATGTAGATTTTTGTGAAGGGCCCTAAATAGGTCTCAAATTTTGCCTGGATCGACCATTGCATACTAAGTAATCGAATGGTGTTTTCTACTTTTTAATTAGGACTGAAGGTTTTTCAGAAAATACTGTCAGAGTTTTGAACCGAATTTCCAGACGCAATAGCGCGGGAAAGTAGAAAAACAATTGTCGTCACCTAACAACAATCGCTTATAATTCGATAAGTAATTCCTTTATAAAACAACAAACAAGAAAAATGTTCGATTCCAATTTTATTTTTTAATTTCTTCTTTTGTGTTTAAAAATGAATCCGTAAATTAGAATGTTTCGCAATGTTGAGCAGGATTTTTTTTTTCTTTCTTTCTTTTTGAGAATTGTTTTCAAGGGATAACCTATAATTGGATTCTCAGTTTGGTTTGGATGGTAAAACTGACACCATTCTTAAAAGAACAGACCAGTTTTATTTATGGAAATAAAATAATTTAGTATGATTGCGTCCGTATATGTTCACCAATCTTTAGCTCTGCACGTAAAGTTCCTACAATTTTTTTTTCTTTTTTTCTTTTCTTTTTTTTTTTTTTTTCATTTTAATAAATTTTATATACACCGAATAAAATGTTTCCGAAAATTACACATTATTTTCTTGAAATCAGACTAGGTATTCAATAAAACTCAAACAGAAGCGTGGTGATAATGACGTCATTCTCAAAAGAAAAAGAGGCCTTTCATCCATTAAAATAAAATGCTTTATTATTATTCTCTCAGTAATCATTAGATTTTATTTCTGTAACGTACAGGTACTTAAACTGCATATTTGCAAGTAAATCAGAGTAAAGAAAATTGATAATTTAATATACAAAAAGATTATTTGATATAGAAACTAATGAAATCGAGTATTTTGTAATGTGCTTAAAAATGATTGTAATGAAATGATTTATTTGAATTTTACAGTGACGCTTAAAGCATGCCTCAGGGGGTTGTCAGGTGTAAGCTATCGGGAAACAGAGCCCCCAAGTATTTAATTAAAAATAAAGCCTTTTCTTTTTAAAAGCTTTAAATTTAATAATATAAATAAATGTAAATACCATGGCAATAGTTTCTTATTTTACGAAAACAGATTTTAAAGATTTTTATAAGTAGTGTGCGTTTTAATAAATTTGAAAAGTTTAACGTCCTTTCTCAGATAAAAATGCAAGTTTTTTATTTCACTTTTTTAGTCTTGTAAAATAATCAACAAGTGGGTAAGTGTGATCGAAGATAGCACAAAGGGTTTCGCTTAATATTCCTTTCAAAACACTTTATCCTTCCTTTAATAAATCCAAATAAATTTCATTTATAAAAAAAAAAAAAAAAAAAAAAAAAAAAATCATGTTTTTTATAAAGTAATAATTTACAGGTCTATTTTTCTCGTTTTTTCGAAAATCTGAACCAGTCCGATAGCGGGCGAAGCCCGCTATTATACTCTGTAATAATAATAACTGTCATGTGGACTAAATGCGATATTAAAAAAATATCAATTTCAAAATTAAACATGTTGAATAGAGACTTTCAAAATGTTAGACGTCAGATTAATTTCTTTTAAATTCTCTAATAACGTCCTATTAAGTTAATTTCTGTATTTACACATACTCCTTGTATTATTGAGAAATGTTTGAAAATTTCCTTTTTATTACCAATATGATGTCATATTAATCTTTTTTTCAATTGGTGAAACTTTTTATTTCATTTTCATTTTTCACGTGGAAATCTTTCAAAAGAAAATTAATTATTGTAGAAATAATTTAATTGTGGATTTTTAATTGTTGGCAACTGCTACAACGTAAAATGTTTAAATTTAATAGAAAAAGGCTGTTAGATTTTTGGTTTTTTATCTCTACATATTAAAAATAATACGATTTTGAGCTTCATAATACATATTTAGCTATAAGTACACAAAATTTCATGACTGTAAGTTACATAGTTTAACCTTTCTGAGAACCGGCTCTGTGACGGACAGACAACGAAGCGGGAGTAATAGGGTTTCGCGAGATGAACGAAACCCTAAAAATGATGTTTTCAATAATCAATTGCAGCCTTCCACTACAATGCGTTTCCGAATTTTTACGACCATACAAATAGATTAAATATGTAAAAACACGGACCAAAAGGATAACAAACATAAATCATAAACTTCAATTGTGCTATAATATAATTGATAACTTAAGATTGATTTTCTTATTTTTGTTATAATTATGACTTTAAATAAACAATAATCACTTGTTACTTTTTAAATGCCAATATATTGATAATATTGAAAATGCTTCATGTACATTTAATTTGTACGTAAGATATTTTTAATGTACTGAAAAATTAATCTCATTTAAACATATCTTGTTGTTTTATCTTTCACTGAAATAATTCTTTTTAATCAAGATATTTTCTTTCATTTCGTAGTAATCTTTTTTTTTTTTTTTAATTTACTCATCAGTTAAATGCAACAATAAAATGCAACCCAGGAGCAGAAAAATAACCGCATTAAAAAAAAAAAAAAAAAAAAACTTGAATTTTTCAAGAAATTTTAAAAATTGCATGATAAACTATTGGTCTCAAAGAATATTTTTAGATGAATCAAAATTTAATTACTTTTGACCTGTTGGAAATCAGTATGTAAGAGTGACAGATATAATGAAAATTGTGCTGTTCATGCATTTATGCTTTATCCTTAGGTTATGTTATGGTAGGGTATATTATGGAAATGTTCAAATATTAACCCTGAGAGGTTCATATTTAAATTGTTCAGTTCATATTTAAATTCAATATCAAATGCAATATTAAATGCAGAAACTGAAATGCAGAAAAAAATCCATTGTTTAAAGCTGGTTATTAAAGTTGTAAACCCTTTTTAGGTAGCTTTCAATACAAAAAAGTATAAAGCTACCTATTGCAGCCGTTCGGAGGAAAGCAGTTCCGGAAAATTTCGATATATTTTCACCGATCATGACCCCCAGACCCCAAAACCACCCTCCGTCCAAATGTTGATTTATATATATAGATATATCCATATATATATATATATATATATATATATATATATATATATATCTGACCTATGTCATACGATAACGCCCGTAATTATGAATCGATTTTGATGAAACTAATTGTGTGTATTAAGGTCACTAATGTCTCGACCGAGTTCGTTGGCCAGCTTGGTCCGCCATCTTGATCAAGATGGCGGCCATTTAAAGATGTAAAATAACTTAAAATCTAAAATAAATATACAAAAAATTTAAAAATTCAAATTTATTTTTTAATTACGTGTTAGGCCTTGATACAAGGATTCCAGAGGTTTTTTTGGTTTAGCTCTATCTTAAAAAATGGCTGAGATAGAGTAGTTTGAAATTCTAGGGTGGCTGACATTTTGAAACAAAACAGCACATTAACGCGATTACTAGCAAATTATTTTCTTTCATTGTTGTAATAATTTTCCCAATCATACGCATAAAACTATATATTCATATCCGTTAACGCCAAAATTGGCGACATTGGCGACAAAATTGGCAAAATTGGGCGACATTTGGCGAAATATCGCCAAATTTGGTGATCAAAATAAGTCTTCATAAATGAAGCCAATTTGGCTATTGCTCAATAATTTGGCGAATTTCTTATTCAAATTCAGTATTAACGAATCTTTTGTAAACGTTTCTTTGCATTTTAACTTGCTGTTTTCGTGTAACATTAGCTAAAATTTTAAAACGAAGAGATAGGAAAGCTACCTTTTCCTCCCGGTACAGGCCGGAAGGACATTTTACAATACATTACATAATGTAATATAGTGGCAAATTAGATAAAATAACTATATAATTCGATGCCAATAAATTTATTTAATTAAAGAGAAAAAAGCGTAATAACTAAATTCTGTGGATTTTTTACTAATACAATCTATATTATAAAGGACAAAGGTGTCCGTGCGTAACGCTGACGTCATTTTGCGAATGGCAACATTTGACAATGAAAATTTCGGTTTTGAGACTTTTGCTACTGTAATTTTTTTAATTTCTAAACATCGCACATTTTCAATTGAAAAAAATCTACTTTCAAATGCTATTTGTTTAAAAACTGTATCGTAATTTGCTTGAAAACTGTATTGCCATTTACTCATTTTTTATGGTTTTTAACACTTTCCAACATAGTTGAAAAGTGTTTATGAATTCGGTTTATCTGTCTGTCTGTCTGTCGTCTGCCTATCCGTGCTCTAACTCGCGTAAATATACTCGGATCTTCATGCAATTGATATGTGTTATTGGGGCTTACTGTGGCATGGTCCATATTGAAAATTAAATGTGCAGCACTTATAGTTGTTTTTTTTTTTTTTTTTTTTTTTTTTCACAGAGACACTCAAAATAATTACGTTACATCACGGTCTATGAAGAAAAATCGTTTGCAGTTTATTTTAATAATGTTTCACTGTTTCAAACCTGTTAAAATTGATATATATCACTAACGTGGATTACAAGAGGAATACTATAGAATACTGTGTTTTTTGCTTTCATCGTTCATTTACAGGGACACACAAAAGAATTCGGTTAAAGTACTGCTTATTAATAATAATTCTTGGGAATGTTTTTTCAGTTGCTGAACCCGTTTTTAAATTTAACTCTTTTTTTTTTTTTGTCTATTACTTGGTGTGTATAGATTGTATACAGGGCAGCACAAAAATTTTCGAGTACATTTCCGTTTAATGTCGGAAATTGCAGAAGGGGAATTTTAAACTGTGCTATGCGTTTCCTAACTGAACTCAAATTTAGCATTCTGTTTAGTATATATACAAATCTATAGATCCTATACAGTGCTGCACAAAAGAGCTCGGTTATTTTTCCGAATAGTGTTGGTAATTCCTGAAATTGGATATTTAACTATGTTATTATTTTTCAAAATTGTTTAGTTAGATATCACCTTACACATTACCGTAAAAATTTGCAAAAAGTTATTTTAGGAGTGTTGGAAAGTGTTACATAATCTATTCCTTGACGCATGATTTTTCCTGAGTGTTAAAATAATTAAAGACGATTGTGAAAGATTAATACTTCACTTTTATTAATATAAACAGTTCAGCATTTGTTTCCGGCTTATATTCCATAACGAATATTGAAACTTCATCACTAAATAAAATAAATAAATATATAAATAAAGGTGATGCAATCGAACTACGCACTTAAACCATTGAAATTATCGGAATCAAAATGTTGCTGTCTAAGCGATTTCTTCTGCTGTTAACTCCAGGCACGAGGCCAATATTGATATTATTAGTGAAAAATCTAAAAAAAAAAAAATATATTAAATGTAAAAAAATCTGTTACATTTTCAATTAAAAGAATGGTGTTCACCTATATTCAGTAACACGGGAAGACCGTGTTGAATCCCCTAGTTTTTTTTAACATGTATTTTGACCATTAATTCTTCATTATATTTCATGGATAAGATATTTTCATTTATTTCAATTTAATAAGAACATTTAATTTGATTTCATTGAGAATTCTTCAGAAACTAAGTTTTTGAAAATTGTGATTGTTCAATTATTTTTTCATGTTTTTCTTTATTAATATGTAAATAAATAGCTTACAAATAGTGAAAAATCATAGTTATATGTATTGCACAACTCTATCCGCAAAAATGTTTTTTTTTGTTGCAATTGGGAAGGGTAGAATCCTGATTCAGCTAAAATCTCCCGCTGTGACCCCTACTAATCAACGGTAGATAATCAATGTGACAAGGTTGACAAGTAGGGTGAACGCTAAACATTGATCCCAAAAACTGATCTCCAAAATTACGCCATTTTTGAGCTGTTTATATAAAAAAAAAAAAAGATTCTCCCTCAAAAACGATTTACTGACCGTTAATTACATTTAACGATGTCCGATTGACATTTCTAAAACCATTAACTGATAAAAGAGAAACAGTTTCTTATCAGTTATTTATGGCTCCCAATCTGTTATTATTTCCGGAAATTGTACTTTTTCAGCAAAAAAGCGTTACGTTCCTTTTAAAATCCCTTTAAGATACTTTAGCAAAACATAGGTGAAATTTTCCCACAAAATTTCATATGTATGTGTGGATGATTGCGTGTATATTAAAATTTTCTCGCTTTTTCTGGTTCCCAAAGCTCTCACCTTTGTAAAATTAGGATTTTTTTTTATTTATTTATTGTTATATTACTATTTATTTGAACTCACAGTATTCTGTAAAATATTTGAAAAGTCGAGTGGAACCACTCCGGATTTTTTTAAGTAACTGTATTGAAGTATTGATTGTATTATGCATCTCTCAAAATTTCGCTTAGAAATTTATAATAGGTGTATAAGCTAACATTTTGGAGACAAACACAATTTTTTTTTTCGCATGTTATATTTCTTAAAACTTTAATTGACCCGTTTATATCGCACTTATTTAATTGTACCGGGCAGACGCGATATAACGAGGAGTCACTGTATTATTTAATCCGTGTCTTTAATTTCGAGTATTGAATATTTTGGCAAAATCTGAAAGTAACGAAGTAGTGACTACTTTTGAAAAGTAGTTTGTAGTCGCTACTTTTTAAATAAAGTAGTTGTAGTTAAAGTTAGCTACATTTCCGATAAAGTAGTTTTCATGACTTCAATTCATGATTTTTCCAAAAAAAAAAGAAATCCTTTACAATACGTTACTTTGCCATGAGCACCGAATCCGATTATAGAAAACTCACAGCTTTTTTAAGCATGGCAGAAAGTGCGATCTAGTGAATTTATTAAAAAAAAAAAATTATAATTTTTTTCTTTTTCTTTTTTTAAGATATAGCAGCAGGAATAGAGAAAAACAATTATTTAAACTACCTTCAAGTTCAAGCAAGTACAAGAAAAAAAAAAAAAAAAAAAAAAAAGGAAAGAAAAGAAAAGAAAAAGAAAGAAAGAAAAACTGAATCTGGAAATTGTTCTAAACAAACAATTTTTAAAGGGGGAAAAAACGATTGCAAAGGACATTTTTTACATTCATTTCAGTTAATCTCTGTCTATTATCCGTCCGTTCTCTAATATTCGTAAATATACTTTATTTGTATTTTCGTGTAATTGGTATATGATATTGAGGTCTAATATGAGACATTCTCAATTGAAAATGCAGCTTGTAGCATTTACAGATCGTAAACAGGGACACGCAAACAAATTCCGTAACATTATGGAATGTTTCCAGTATAACTTAATGATATTACACTACTTCAAACATAATAAATTTGATTTGCGTACTACAACATGCTTAAAGAACATGGTCTGTATAAGATTTATCGGTCATTTAAAAGGACAGAAAATAATTCGATTACAGTACTATCCAAGAGCGGTGATTGCTGCAAATAGGTTTTCAGCTGTGTGATGCTTTTTTAAGCATAACTAAATTATAGTATATTACGTAGTTAAAAAAAAAAAAAAAAAAAAAAAATCTGCAGCTTACAGCATATAGGCTGTACAAAAAAAATTGTAGATATTGCCGTTTGTGGACGTGCGTTGCTTAAATGGTATTTTGAACTGTGTTATTTACTTTTCTGCTAAACTGTATTAGATTATTCTAAGAAATGTTTGTAAAATCTAAATAAACTCATATATATATTATGCTTGCTCTAAATAAATTGGACATATTACTGTCTATGGATGGTGATTGTCGGAAGTACGTTTTTAGCTATGCTATACGTCTTATAGCTGAAATAAATTTTAGCATATTGTCTCGTATATATAAATATTTATAGATCATACACAGGGCTACAGAAAACAATACGAATGTATTACGGTCGATGGACGGAAATTTCTGAAATTTAATTTTAAACAGTGTTATGCATTTTCTCGGAATTAAGTTCTAGCATTGTGGTCCTGTATAAAAATATAAGGGTTGCACAAATAAATTTGAATACAAAACCGCATATGGGTGGTGAAACTTAAAATTGCTTTTTCAACTCTATTATGAGTTTTCTTCTTTCATCGTATCAAAAGATGAAATTGCGTTTAAATATTCTGGAAGTTTTGGAAATAGTTTCATCTGTGCGTGAAGCATGAATTTTTTTTCTTGTTCTTCAGTTACAACATTTTGCAGTTGTCTGATCTTAATGTTCATTCTTTTACGAAATATATTTATTCATATATACAATAGATTTATTGTTTATTAATAACTGTTTCTGTGAAAAGGAATTTTTTTTTTAAAATATTTTAGTTAAAAGCAAAAATAGCATGAAGATTTTCATTGTATTCTGCCTTTTAGGTAGATTTCGTAAGAAATACTACCTATTACATTCTCCTCTAAGTTGGAATTTTTGAAAAAATTTTGCAGATCTACGCCGATCATGACTGCCAGAACACCCCCCCCCCCCCAGTTCAAAACTTTATCTATCTATCTATGTCACCTTTTTATGGACACGATAACGTCAATAATTCTGCACAAATCTCTTCCAAACGGATACATAAAATTAAGGGACATAAAATCACGGTCAAGTTCGTTAATGGGCAAAATCAAACCAAGGGGGGGGGGGGGGAGGGAAATGGGGGCTTTTTGTGAAAACAGCAAAAACCATACTTTCTTAATTATGATACGTATCGAATCCGTTTAAAGTTATTATTACTTCTAGGAAAAGGGCCGAAAATTTATATATGACAGATTTTTCATATAATCAAAAATGGTCTCAAGAGGGGGGGGGGGGAAGGGTTTTTAGAAGAAAAAAATTCATAACTTCGTCAATTTACAAGATATCAAATCCGCTTAAATTTAGTATAAATCCTCTTAATATTATCTAAAACTTTTATACTGACAAGTTTTTTTATAGAAAATAAATAAATAAATCCCTGTCGGCTCCGCCTGCAAAAAAGTTAGGTTTCGAAGTGGGCGGTTCCAACCACCGCATCACGTCAAAAAGTTCATTTCTTCCGCAATTCCCAACAAACAGGCGCCCCACGGTCTGCGTCTTCGAAATCTACCTGTGCCTGCAGGCCGAGCCGTCATGGATTTTTTTTTAAGTATAAGTGTTTGTTTTTAACAGCTATTTCTATAAATGGCATATACTGTATAGCCATTTTAAAAGCATCAGAATTTACATATTATTTATTATTTTTCTCCTCTCAGAGTATTTAGAATTTTTCTGTAAACATGTTTTCGCTATAATCACACAAATGGTTAACAGGTGCATATGGCATTTCTGAAACCATTTAACTGATCAAAGAAGGAGCTTTTTTTTGTCATTAATTATACTTAATGCTCGCGAACTGATAAAAATCGTTGAAATGTCTTCTGTACAGTATAAAGCATGCCATCCAGTTAGTTATTGTACTGGAACCCTCAAGTGAAGTACGTGTTTCTAGTTCAAGAATGGCCGAAATTAGTTATATTAAAAGTGAGCATGGAGCTTTGCTTCTAAATTACGAAAATTACCTATTCCGATTTAATAGAAAGTATCAAAATAAAGAATACTGGAGATGTGTGACAGACAAATGCAGAACGAGAGTTAATATATAGAAAACAACAATATTAAAAGTAAAATCAAATGTCAAATCATCCCAGAAAATCTATATAAAAAGTTTTCTTTTGAAATTTTCGATTTAATCGGAAAATAACACAATTTCTGATTTACAGCATTGACAGAAAAGTGAGATATTGCAGACACTAAGGATTTCAAGAAAAATGTTTTGAATAGCTGTGGGAAAATAAATCATATTAATGAAACTGCATTGAATATTTATTTATTATCGTAAATTAAAAGATTCTTGACAAAGATAGTCAAGAATTCATTGAGTAGAGCAGTTTTTTTTTTTTTTTTTTTTTTTTTTTTTTTTTTTTTTTTTATCATAAGACATAGCTCTTACTAATGATGCTTAAATTATAAATAATTTAAATTTTCTACAGAACGAACTGCAATTATTTACTTTAAATTAATTTCAGATGAAGTTTTATTATTTATATAGAATCCGATAATATTAGAGAAATCGAGACAAATGTACCTGAAACATGACAATTTTTTCTTCATTCTTTCATCAAGATACTACAAATTGTATAAAAATTTGTATTTAATATTTCAAAAGTATTAATAATATTTTTATTGGGTCTTTAAAGGGGGGGGGGGCAACCTTGAAAATGTGTAACATTAAAATAAACAAATTAAAATCAGTGTTTGATTTATATTTTTTTGTATTCATAAATTATCTGGATTCATCTTAACCTGTATGAGTAGGATTTAAATATGATCCAATTATCAACTAAATGTTACTAATTTTATATAGTTATAAAATATCAACAATGAGTAAAGTGTTCGTTATGGATTATTTTTCCCTCAACCCCTTCCATATTTCTCAAATATGTTAACTTTTTATTATTTTTTTTTTTAATAAATGGGTATCTATATGAAACACAAGGAATATGAAACACAGCAATATTAAGGGCAAATATCAAGAAATGTTGTTCAATTTACGGAAAACTTATCTATAATTCTAAGTAATAATTGATATAAATGAAAATGAATACATATATATGTGTACTTTTAGGAGAATGGTTTTTATTAAGGCTGTTCTCAAATCCAAGCGAGATTCTTTCGGAAGCATTTTTAAATTTATTTTTATTCGCAAACATATCAAATTGGCAAGTGCTCTTATTAAAAAACTATGTAATCGAACTGTATTTTTTTTCATTTTTCGATAAAAGAAGAAGATTTTTCAGAAAATGCTGTCAAAGTTGTCATTTTGAACCGAATATCGGCACGTGACAGCGCAGGAATGAAAAATAAATCTACCGTCCTAAGACAATAATAGCTTATAACTCAAGATGTAATTCATTTATCGTAAAATTAAAAAAACTGTTTGATTACAAACCTTATTAATAATCATACTTGCAAATATCATTATGCAAGTATGTAAAAGAAGACATGTCAGAAGTTTCTCCTTGTTGAGCGGGGAAAATATTTTCTTGAGAACCGCCTTATAATAATAATTAATTTTAAATTATTTAGAAATTTTATGGAAAATTTGTAAAAAAATAATTTATTATTATTACTATAATTTTTTTACTATTATGTTTTTGGAAACCAAATTAAGCTGTTTTATGAAAAATTAACTTATCTTGTTGATAAAACTCATAATATTGTGTTTCAAGAACCAATAGGTAATGTTTAATAATATAAAGTTTTAAAAAGAAATATAATCCATATAGTTTTTAACATTTTCCAACATAGCTTAAAAGTATTCGTGCCTCCTCTTTGTCCCTCCGTTTTTTTGACAGTTTGTCCCCGCTCTAACTTTCGGAAATATACTTGAATTTCCACGATTTAGATATACGTTATCGAGGCTACATATTCCCTATTGATATTCAAAATGAAGTAGATAGTTATAGCTCGTTTACAGGTATAGACAAAAGTTTTCGTTTACATTATGGTCAGTGGGGAAAAAATCATTTGCAGTACATTTTAGTGATCTTATGAAACAGCAAATATGATGGAATTGGTATGTGTCCCTGAGGTGGGCTACAGTATACTTTCTATAGAGTATGAAGTAAGTAGCATATATGTAGTTCGTTTATAAAACTATGAACACTAATTGCTGGAAGTGCATTTTCAGTTGTAGTACGTGTTTTTAAATGTAACTAAATTTTAACGCATTACGTGATAAATATAGGAATTCTATAGATCATATACAGAGCTTTACGAAAGAAATCATAAGCATTTCACTTTATGGGCAGAGCCCGATTAAGATTGTCCATTGCCCAAGGCCTAGCAGATTTTCAGGGTCCCCCTCTAACCAAAATAGTAGCTAGAAATGTTTTTTTGGAGTGTATATTCTGCAATTTTTCTGCATTTTATGAAAATGGCCATGAAAGTCGTGTTAATATAAATTTTCTTTTGCTGCTTGATAATATAATACTTTAAATATTTCTTTAAAAAAGTTCCCCATAAAAATATTTGTCAACAGCATTTCTATTTAAACTGTTTGTAGAGAACAGAAAAGTACAGGCAAGGCATTTGTATCTGTTTCTGAGATATCGAAAATTGAAATAAAATTTCTTCTAGGAGAATTTTTTCCTAAATAATTTTACTCATTTTGGAGCATCCGTCTCCAATGGGCCCAAGGCCGTGGTCTACTTGGCCTGTGCGGTAATAAGGACCTGTTTATGGGAGTGAATTCCTAAAGCATGTTTTTAACTGTGTTAGGCATTTCCAGCTAAAATATATTTTATTATTCTAAGAGATTCTTGTAGAATAGAAATAAATTCATATGGCTGCGTAAAAGAAATTTAGATATATTGCCACCTATGGATGGTAAGTGCTGTAAGTGCATTTTTAGTTTTGAGTTTTCAAGCTGAATTTAATGTTAGTATATACTACGTGATGTGTATAAAACGTATGAGATATAGACTCCATCAGCGCCTCCCCCCCCCCCCCACACCACAAAAAAAAAAAAAATAATAAAAAATCATATTAACATCTATGGAAGGGTTTCCTGAAAATGCACTTTTAACCGGTTTGCACGTTGTTTAGCTCAACCAAATTTTGCTGCATTATTCATATACATTGTTGCTCTAAAGGATACTGATACATGAATGTAGTGTCATCATGTAGTATAAGTAGCATTTCCCTAGAAAAAACTTTTTTAGTTGTTTTAAACTTTTTCCAGCTCATTGAAATTTTAGTTTCATTATGTAGTATGTTTAAAGCTCTATAGATTATATACTGGGTTGCACAAAATGATTCTCATACATTATCTGCTATGGGTAACAATTCTTAAAAATGGATTTTTAACTGCGTTCTGTGTTTTAAATTGTTTATTTAGATGTATCATTGCATTGTATGAAAGAAGGAAATTTCTTAACAGTATTCAAATAATGTTGGAAAATGTTTCATAATCTATAACCGATGTACGAGTTTTCGTTCCAGTTTTTCTTCCCTTGAAATGGTGTAAAGAGGTACAGTTCAAATTTTTTGAAATTAAAGGACAATATAAATTTTTAAATTCTTAAACTAAAATTATACTGTGTATCCTAAAATGAATCACAGCAAAATTTCTCAGACATTTCCAATCAGCACACTAGCTAGAGTTTTTTATTTTTTACAAACTTCCATCATTTGTTGCTATCCTGACTGAATGGCTTGAATGAAGGCTTTGAACATATTTATCTCAACCACTTCCCCACCATTTTAAAAATTCCTCGAAAGTCTAGGACTTTGACAAATTTTTATTTAAGGAGAGGGCTATAATTTTTTACAAAAATGTCTCGAGACTCCCCCCCCCCCCCTCCCCTAAGTTTTAAGCCCAGTTATGATATGCTAATACCGTTTTTTTTTTTTATATATATAAAGACAAATTTCCTTTCACAAAATAGCTTGAAAGTCGATTTTTGATCGATTATAACTCAAGATGGAATAAATTTATTGGTAACAGAAAATTAGCTATTTGATTCCAAATCACTTGCATTAGTTATGTCCGCAAATTTCATGCTTTTACTTATAAAAACGAAAACAGTGAACAAATCAGAAAATTTAGCTTTGTTAAGAGGGAAACATATTTGTAATAAATAAAACGTTATTTTATTTTATGTAATTGACTATATTTATGTTAAAAATTCTTAACTGCATTTTACTTCAAAAACAAAACACACCAGTTTCAGCCTTTTTTTTATTCTTTATATAAATAGTTAGAGAAATTCGAAGTCCTTTTTACAGGAAGAACAAAAAAAAAAAAAAAAAAAAGGAGAAAAGATCTATTTAATGGCTGTTCATTTCCTGTTTGCATTCACTAATCGGTTATGATTACGGGGGGTCGGTTTCAATGATCACCGGTTTCAAGTAGTAAAGATTCTAAGCATCAAAATGGCGGTTTGGTTTTTTAAAACTAAAATAAATAGAAGGAAATTAGTTCCTTAGGGATATATTAAGTACTTGATTGATAATGATGGAGAGATTTACACCACAGGAGATTTTAGCTCAATCTGGGTAGAATCTTGGGAAGGTGTTTGTAGTCTCGAAAGTCAACTGTAGCAGAGCACAGTCATTTGTCTAAACTGTCATCCTATTGCCCTTCTTCCCCGAAGGGATTTATTTTAAAAGGGGACCATCTTTAGCAGACTTTTTGAAACGCAAATGAAACTGAAAGTATTTCTTCTCCCAGAAAATTGGGGTGGAATGATGAATGAGATTCTCATTGTATAGGTTGACCCCGTGCTACGTGCGGCGGAACCCATTCACCGGTGAAAGTCGACATTCTCCAATTTCGGTCTTTCACGGTAACATATATATATATATATATATATAAACTAACAGGCTACGTCCGCTACGTTGGTCGGTTTCCCATATATATATATAAAACCTGTCTTGTTTTGACGCAATCTTAGTTTTTGATTTTTTAAAAATGCTGCTTATTACATAGTTTTCTATTGCGGTAAACTTATTTTATTTACAAATATTCAATCTCCATGCATCACTTCAAAATTTCTTCAATTTTACTGTAAAATAAAACAGTTTCAGCTGAAGTCACTTCTATGTTTGCGTCTACTGTGACGTCATTCGCATGGATCTCAGCCACATTAGGACTTCAAGTTGAACCTTTTCATCATCTGTGAACATCATCTTGCAACTTCTTCAACATCCACCATACAGCTTCGACTTAACCCAAAGCGATGAAAAGGTTCAGCTTGAAGTCCTGATGTGGCTGAGACAGCAACCCAAAGAATGTTATGCAGCTGGTGTTGGGGCACTGATGAAACGGTGATATAAGTGCATAAATATTGGTGGAGAATATGTTGAGAAATAAAAATAGTTTTGAAGTGAATATCATTGTAAGTTATTATTTAATTATCTTTTATGACTTACTTAATGACCTTCCCTCGTATGTACATATTTTCAGATTAATTAATACTTAGTTATTTTCTATTGTAACAGTATTCAATTAATACAAATAGGAATTACTTTTTTTTTCTATTTTGAAGTTTTGTGAAGTAAAGTATTAGATTGTCTGATATTGACGCAACTATCATTTACACTGTTACTACTGCATGTGACGTAACAATTGCATTCTTTCTTTTTTTCAGCGTTATATACTAAGGCACGGTAAGTATTTTGTTAAAGGTTGTATATGAGGAAAATTACATTTTATACTATTTACCGCAGCTTGTACACTTACTTTTTTGTTTTATAAGGTCTGTCTCAAAAGTTTAAGCACAAGCATAAAATGAGGATTTTCAAAGAATTATAAAAAGTTAGAATGAATAACATTTTTTTATTTGCAGATTTCGCAACATTATTTAAATAAATGATATCAAAAGTACAAAAAAAAAAAAAAAATTACATATTTGTAAAAAATATAAAAAAATGTTAAAAAAAACTGTCTCAAAAATTTATGCACAATGTTAAAAACAACCAGATTTATAATTTTTACAGAACTTTTACTTACAAATTATTTTTCCGTGATTTCGGATTAGTTCAAATAAACGTGCGTCCATCGAAGTTATTAGTTTTGTAGGGTGGTTTCTGGTGGCAAAGAGTACCATGCTTTCACAGCCTCTTGGAGTTCTTCAATAGAGTCGTACTGCTTTCCATTGCCGTAAATCTGGCGTGTTAAAATACCCCAGACATTCTCAATCGGGTTTAAGTCTGGACTTAAAGCTGGCCAGTCAAGAACGTTAATATTTTTTTGAGAAAGCCAAAGTTTTGTACTATGTGATACGTGGATTGAGGCATTGTCTTGTTGAAAAGTCCATTCAGGAACCCCCAAAATGTCACCGAATGGAAGCAAATGTTGGTTTAGCGTCTCTTGATATACTTTTTGGAATCTTGTCTTCCTTTTAAAAAAGCCAGAGAGGTCTGGCCATTGAATCCAAATGCCCCAAACCATAACAGATTTACCGCCTTGCTGCCTGCTGAAAACCCTTGCTGACGTGACGTCCTTGGTTCCTTTCGTAAATCATGCCAATACGCGTTCCAACCACCATCTAAGTTCCACTTTTTCTCATATTGCTGAATAAAACAGTAAGCCATTTGTCCCTGCAGGACATGTTCTTTAGCCCAGTTCATTCTTGCCTGTTTGTGATGTAATTTGAGAGACGGTTTGCCAGCCATTTTCTTTAGTATGATGTAATCACACTCTTTAATACGTATGTGTACAGTGTCTTTGGACACTTGTACACTGAGATTATTAGGTAGATTTCGTAAGAAATACTACCTATTACATTCTCAGTTAAGTTGGAAATTTTGAAAATTTTTTGCAGATCTACGCCGATCATGACTTCCAGAACCCACAACCACCCCCAGTTCAAAACTTTATCTATCTATCTATCTATCTATCTATGTCACTTATTTCTGACCACGATAACTGGAAAAATTTTGCATAAATCTCTTCCAAACTGATACATAAAATCAAGGGTCATAAAATCTCGGCCAAGTTCGTTAATGGGCAAAATCGAACCAAGGGAGGGGGGGAAATGGGGGGGGCTTTTTCTGAAAACAGAAAAACCCTCATAATTTCTTTATTATTATACGTATCGAATCCATTTAAAGTTATTAATACTTCTAGGAAAAGGGCCGAAAATTTATGTATGACAGATTTTTGATATAATTAAAAATGGCTCCAAGGGGGAAAAGGGGGGGGGGGGTTAGAAGAAAAAAAACATAGCTTCGTCAATTCACAAGATATCAAATCCGCGTAAATTTATTATTAATCCTCTTAGTATTATCTAAAACTTTTATATTGACAAGTTTTTTATAGGACCAACCGTTATAGCAAAAAAAAAATTAAAAACAAAAAAATCCCTGCCGGCTCCGCCTGCAAACAAGTTATTTTTCGAAGTATGCGGTTCCAACTCCCGCATCTTTTCGAAACTGATACATAAAATCAAGGGGCATAAAATCTCGGTCAAGTTCGTTAATGGGCAAAATCGAACCAGTGGGGGGGGGGGGGGGGGGGGGGGGATGGGGAGGACTTTTTGTGAAAACAGAAAAAACCCCATAATTTCTTAATTATGATACATATCGAATCCGTTTGAAGTTATTATTACTTCTAGAAGAAGGGCCAAAAATTTATGTATGACAGATTTTTGATATAATTAAAAATTGTCTTAAGGGGGGCGGAGGGGGGTTTTAGAAGAAAAAACTCATAACTTCGTCAATTCCCAAAATTTCAAATCCGCTTAAATTTATTATAAATCCTCTTAATATTATCTAAAACTTTTATATTGACATGTTTTTTATAGGACCAACTCTTATAGCAAAAAAAAAAAAAAAAAAAAAAAAAAAAAAAAAAAATCCTTGCTGGCTCCGCCTGCAAACAAGTTTGGTTTCGAAGTATGCGGTTCCAACTGCAGCATCATCGCAAAAAGGTCATTTCTTCCGCAATTCCCGACAAACAGGTGCCCCACGGTCTGCGTCTTCGAAATCTACCTGTGCCTGTAGGCCGAGCCGTCAGGGATTTTTTTTTTTCTTTTTCTTTTTTTTTGGCCATGTGGACATATTTTGTCTAGATACCAATCTCCGTATTCTCCTATCAGTCTGAACAGTCGTCATACGTGGTCGTCCACATCTTGGTTTCCGCTTAAAATTATCATTTCTAGAGAGTACTTGATATATAGCTCGCTTTGATCGATTTAAAACTTTTGCAATTTCAGAAACAGTTTTATTTTGCGATTTCAATTTTAAAACTTTCAAAATCTCACAATTTGTGAATTCTTTACACTTTGGCATTTTTAAAACGAGAGGAAATAATTTATCCACCTTTTATTATACTTTTATAAAAGTGCAGTATGATGTCATACAACGTCATTACACACGGCCAATCCCGTGTTTCTATAAAAATTTGCATAAAGTGCTTAAACTTTTGAGACAGCGTTTCATCAAGAAAAAAGAAAAATTAAATAAAAATAAATATATTTTTTATTTTAACCACCCAAAATGGCTTATTTTATTTTATTTTGATTAAATGTCGAGTATTTATTGTAAATTAGCAGAAAATATTTTCTTCTTCAATTATTTTAAACCAGATTTGCAGAGTGCTTAAACTTTTGAGACAGACTATATTTAGCGATACGACTGTAAAATGTATAGCAGACAGGATACATCTGAATAAACAATCAGAAAAAGTCTGAAGAATTAAAATAATAATGTGAACCTTCCTTCGAATTCTTGGGTAAACTTGATCGCTTCTTTGATAGTGATTAGTAACACCACTTACTTAATTAAAAGCTTCCCTGCGTTTTTTTTACATCATGCTGCTTGTTCAGCACCATTGATAAAATAAATCAAATGGACTGTTAAACGGTTATGCTTGACTGAAATACTGTTAATTAATGATGATATATAAATCTGAGTTATTGATTTCACCCTTTGAAGAAGGAAAAAAAAAGAATATATAGGGTAAATGTACCAATAGTCGGCCACATTGAGATAAAATACCTTACGCATAGCTTATTTTTGGTTCTAAATGAAATATTACAATTTGGTTACATGTAGCTATCTTTCATAAGTCACAAACCATCACCAAAGAATTGTGGGTATTTTTATTGAATTTGTAATCAGCCATTTTTTTTCAAGATAGAGATCAAATCATCATTTTCTTTATTTTTTTGTTAACTGATGGCAATTTTTTTAAAAGGCAAGTATTATTATTTTTTTTTTCTAAAATTATAAGGCTAGAGTATTAGCAGGGTAAATAAACTAATGTTTTTGAGTATAAAATATAAATAAATTTGTTGCTTTTAATTAATTTTAATGTGGCCGACCATTGGGTATTAATTTTGCTTACATGTCCAATAGTCGGCCACCAGGAGCTGAATACTGAATACATAACTTATTATACTTTTTTGAGTTTATTTTTAATTGTTTGGTAGATATAACTTTATCTCTACATCTATAATAATATTATATATATATAAAAAAATCTTCTTTTACGTGCTTGTTTGTTTGTAGGGGAAACTACTGGAACTACCGAAAGAATTTCAAAAGTAAAGGTGGAAGTCTCTGCTCCGACATAGACTATATTTTACGTCAGAGCCACTTTTCGCAAGTAGATGGATGAACAAAAAACATTCTAAACTTGCCCTTTTTGTGATATTGAAGGAGCTAATAACTTGAAATTTGGCATTGTTGTTGTTTTCTAAAAAATTCGAAATTTAAAAGTGTGAAATGAGTGGAAAAAGTTCTAAATTACAATTTATGTAAGAATTGTTAGGAATATAAACTTGAAATTTAACATGTCTGTGACTTTTAAGACGTAAATTCTGGATCAAGGCACTTAAAACAGGGGGGAATTTTGGAAAATGTGAACATTCTAAAAACATTCTAAATTACGATTTATATGGAATTACTAGGGATAGAAATTTAAAATTTGTCAATTCTGTCATTTTTAATATGTAAACGCTGGTACAAAATAGTTTATAAAAAAAAAAAAAAAAACGAAATTTCAAAGGGTATAGGACCAAACAAACATTCTAAAGTTTCAAAATCTGTGATAGTTTTGGTGCTGGAAACTTAAAATTTGGCATGGTGGTTAATTTTAAGACATAAGCGACAAGCTAAGAAAGGTTTCTAAAAATTTGGAAATTTAGAATGCTGAAATGAGAGGAAAATGTTCTGAATAAAGTTTTTTTTTTATAAATTTTAGAATAGAAACTTGAAATTAGACATGGATAACCTTTTCCCTATGTAAGTGGTCTGATCGTACCCGAACAGTTTCTAAAAAATTCGAAATTTAAAAGGAACTAAAAATTTTCTAAAATTGCAATTTCTGTGATACTGTTGGGTTTAAAACTTCAAATTTTGCATGGAGATTTCTTTTAAGATGTAAACTCTCGCAAAGAATGGTTTCTATAAAATTCGAAATTAAAAAAATTGAAATTATCAGTAATTGTTGTTTATCATTCTAAATTATGATTTATTTAGAATTAATAGGGATAAAAAACTGATATTCGATATCGGGGTTACTTTTAAGTCGCAAATGCTCGTACACAGTAGCTTTTTCTTAAACTAGATGAGATGCGGCAGTTGGTACCCAAATTATTTGCTTTTCAATTCTGTTGAAAAGTGTTAAAACAACTAGATCGGAATGCCGTGTAGCGGCATTTGGGACCGCCCCTTCGCTGATGCGCGAATGTATGCATATTTGCTTTTCAACTATGTTGAAAAGTGTTAAAAGCAACTCGATTAGATGCGGCAGTTGGTACCCCCATTACTTGCTTTTCAATTCTGTTGAAAAGTGTTAAAACAACTAGATTGGAATGCGGCAGTTGGGACCGCCCCTCCCTACGCTTTTGCACTGCGGGATTCAAAATGAATTAGTTTGGCCCGTAGTGACCCTAAAATGACGCACTAATCGAATTTTCTCAAACATGTGACCCAGCCCAATGTTCTTTTCGTACCCCAAAACGGTAGGATACAAAATTTTGTCAAAATCGTTAGAGCCGTTTTTTAGATAAAATTTATTTGACCCATAGTGACCCCCATATGACCCACTAATGAAATTTTCTCGAACATGCGACCCAGCCCAATGGTCTTATTGTATCCCAAAAATGTAGGATACAAAACTTAGTCAAAATCGTTAAAGCCATTTAGCAGATAAAATAAAATTAGCTTTACCCGCAGTGACCGACCCACTAATTTAATTTTCTCGAACATGTGAGATAGCTCAATCATCTTCTTATAACCGAAAATGGTAGAATGCAAAATTTAGTCAAATTTGTTAGAGTCGTTTTTCAGGTATAACAAAATTCTGAAGTGGCCGACTATTGGTGCAGTGATGGCCGAACATTAGAGTTAAAGTGGCCGACTATTGGAGAACTTGCCCTTTTTTAACTTAACTTTGTCTAAAAAAAACTATTACCGTGTTTTTTAAAAATAATTGCTGAAACATAATAAGAAACGTATGTTTTAACATATATCACTGTTAAAAATGTTGTGTCGTTTTTTTTTTTAAATTCTACGTTAAGATTTATATACAAAAAAAACAGGTAAGTGGCCGACTATTGGTACATTTACCCTATATAGTTAAAATGAAATCCCATGTGGGAAAATCAAAGGAAGAGACATATTATAAAAATCAAAGGTACTCCAGAAGAGATACTACAAAAATTAAACATAATAAAGTAAAAATGCAAATATGAAAAGCTATGAATATCTTATGGAATCGTCAGAGGAGTTTCATAAGAATATTATTGTCAGCATTAAGTCAAAAAATGACAATATGAAGCTCCTTATAACATTTCGACCCCCCCCCCCCCCCCAAAAAAAAAAAAAAAAAAAAAGTGAAAAGTATAAGAGAGATCCAAAAATTAAATAATGATTCAAGATATAAATAGATATGAAGATTAAAGGAGAATAATATGGTATTAAACAATAATTACAATTAGAAAGTATGTAGTTAATAGTATTTAAAAATATGGAAAGATTATGTAGGTATTAACTTGAAAATTGAATAGATAAATAAGATAATATTAATTAAAAATATATAAATAGAAAAAAAAATAATAAAAAAGAGATGAATATATAAATGGTATAATATTAATATAAAGAAGTAATAGTTTAAGAGGGCAAAATACATAGATATGTATGAGGAGACATTATGTAAATGATAAAATGATTGTGTTTGAAAGAATGATAAATGATTGTGTTAAATGCATGACACCCGCTTATTATTATTGTTATTATTATTTTAAAGATTATATATATACTAAATTAAATACATGGTCTTTAAAAATATATGTTCTGTTTTGTTCGATCTTGGATAATTCGACATACAATGATATTTCGGCTAACGAAGATACACTATATAGCCAAAAATCACCGGACACTTTCGATTTTACACATTTTGTCAAATATCTAAGAGAAATACTCGAATTCTTCTGGAACTTCGGGAATATAAAAAAAAAATGTTTGACTTACAGTTTTCAACCTCACCCTTTAAAATAAGTCTCTAAATGGTTTACAACTATGCAGCACACGGCTTATGTGGATAATAGTACAACATTTGTGTTAGAATAGCACGTATATTCATCGATATACAAAGGTTTCTTTAAAAAATTGAAGAAATTTCCACTTGTTTTTTGTTCATAGCATGCAGGGTTTTCAACCAAATTTAACGCCACTTTCAGGAAACTTGGCAAAGTACAGTAGAAACAACATAGTACAATTAGAGTATAAATATATCAAATATTTGATGAAATATGAGCATTTGTATGAAATAACTTTTAACAATCTGTTGCACGAAAATGTTTTATCAGATGTTTGATGCATTTACTATTCAATGTCTTAGACATTCATTGAACATATAAGTTCGTAATCTTAAAATTTTGTGCTGCAAACATAGCATGCAAAAGAATACAGTCAGGGGCGTAGCTAACGTGGAGCAGTAGGAACAATCTGCTCCAGGCGCACGAATCCTAAGGGTACAAAATTTGAAAAGGTGAAATAAAAATTTGTAAAAAATATTGGTATAGTTTTTTTTTTTTAAATTATAATCCGATATTACGGATGGATTAGAACTGTTACAATCACCATACTTCTATGATATTTTACTTTGTTTACAACCTTAACTGCTTTGATTGAAAACATATTTTTATATTCAATTAAAAAAAAACATTTCTATTCACGAAATTTTAATTTTAACTCAACAGCAACCTCAATTAACTTCGCCAACACTGTTTCATGTCCGTGATTTTCTTTTTTAACTTTGCCCTTAACAACAGTTGAAGTTTTTCCAGTCTTAAATTAATCAAAACTCATTTATTGGGTTCTCAGTGCGGTTAACAGTTTACCTCCAGAAATCCCTCCCAGAGAAAAATGTCTCAATTGAATAGATTTTAGGTATATTTAAGGTTATTATACTGGGCGGGTCAGCTAGTTACGCAATAAAATTTATCATCGGATGCATATAAGTTCCTGGTATATTTATTTGCATATCATTACTTTGATTTTTTTTTAATTAAAGAAACATTAATGATACATAAAATAATGAATAATATGAGATCTTCAAGATGTTTAGATGCTTATGTTCGACAATAGCAAAAATTAGCTTTGGATATACATTGGTGCAGAACTGAAATCTAGGGGAGTGCGGGAAGAGGAAATTCTAACATTATCTCTCTTTAGATCTGAAATACAAATATTAGAAATATATATCAGTAAAAGTACAGTTTATTAGACATTTATGACATTTATATAAGAATTCCATGTACTCGGAAAAAAAAAAATCTGAGTTGGCACTAAATCTTATGTTTGGTGTTTTCGTTGTTCGTATTATCTTTTTGAGTTGCGTATAAACTTGATAAAGAGAAGAAAGGAAAAAAGAAAGGCCATTTAACATAAAAGCTCGTTAAAGCACTGTAAAAATGGTTGTATTAAAAAGTTTTTTATATTTTTTCATATTTGACATTGTACAACACTGTTGTCTACAAATCTTCAGATAATCGGCCGTAATTTAGCTCATCATCTATGTTAATAAAAGAAAGTTTTTGTCTGTGTGTGTGCTTGTGTTTACGTGTGTCTGTTTGTTGGTGATATCTAAAGAAATCTATCGCACGTAGAGTTCTGCAAATTTGGTTCCGAATAGACGAAGAAAATGTCCGTCAGGGGTCCGTGCACCTGAGCCTCAGAGTTTGAATTTTTCGGTTAGATTTTTTAAATTAATTTTTTATAGAAACTTTAGAGTTTTTTTTTTTTTTTTTTTTTTTTCGCAATCTCAAACTATTTTTTGATATCAGTAAAAGGAATCCGATTTCAATCTTTTAGCCAATGTAGTGAATTTTGTTCTCTTTTCAATAAACTTTATTCGATGTTCGTATAACGATATTTGAATGATTTTATTATTTTTTGTTAAGTTGCTTTTTAAAATTTGGTAACGGAATGCAGTAACAGCGTATTTTTTTTTACTTGTTCGTCGAGATACCTAACAATTAAAGCCAATAACGTAAGTCGCATAAAGAGCGTCTGTGTTGCACCACCATCTGTCTCATCTAAATCTCTTTTAAGGTATGCTTGGATTGAAACGGTTTTACGTTAACTTGTTATGCTCAGTTATCTCAGCGGAAAAGAAGAATTTCGAAAACTGTAATTTTTAGATAATTATAATTATTCACAATGAGAGATTGCAGTTAAGCGTAATGGGGAAAAAAAGTAGATATCATTCATTGTTAATCTACATACGTAAACAGATTCTTCTATTCCCTTAGGCCGTGACGAGGATTTCTGCAACTCATGTTCAGCTAGAACTACCTGTTTCTTTTTGATTGACTTTAATTTCCCAACCGATTCTTCCTAGGAACCTTATAATAAAGTGGGGAGAAGGGGGGGGGGGGTGGAAGAAAGATCGTTGCGAAGTGTATTAGAAGATCACGGGCGTATGGGATGAAAACTTGAGGTGCGTAGCATCCTTTACGAAAACGAGTAATAAAGGTTCCAGTTGCAACAACCTTGGCCTTGGATGGAATGATTTACCGGCCAGTGACACTGCATAACTATTTATTCTGTTGGACATTAGAAATGCCGCAGGGTCTATGAGCTACCATTTTCTATGTTTTTATGACTGCTGAGTGCTTATTTTTAAGCGAGGGTTGCGTAACATTTCACTCTGATGGTACTTTTATGATTTCTCCTCCCAAGGTCGACCGTTTACGTGCGTTACCAATAATGACCGGTTCACTTTTCTTCTTTGATTTTGGAAACCAGTGGGAGAAATTATGCCATGTATCAGTGGTGTATGTGTGTGTGTGTGTGTGTGTAGGTGGATGTTACACAATACATACCTACCAACTTATGAAAATCTCTGCCAGAGCACTTAAAAAACAATAAGATAGATACTTTGTAGCATGATGAATATTAAATGATGTGTATAAACCAATGTAAAGAAAACCACAAACACCCAAAATAAATTGACAATTAGTTGTTTAAAAAGCTTTGTAGGATAAACAAACACATTCACTGCAAACTGAAAGAAAGAAAAAAAAAGAAAGAAAGAACACATACGCATTAATTAATTAATTGTTTGTTTGTTTTAAAATTAATAATTCAAGCCTTTTCTTGGTGAAGATCCTCGTTGGGACACTGAATATTTTTTATATTAAACACTGAGAGTAATTTATATCATATACAGTATGGGAAGTGGAGTAAAACCGGATATCTCAGTTTTGACTCAACTTGATTCACTCTCTAGCGCGTAATGATCGAAATACTTTGCTCTAGGCAAGAAGAAGCAGCCATTACGGTATCTCCATACTGGCATTTGTGTAGTTTCTTTGTTTAAAAGTTTATTTTTTTTTAAATGTTTTCTAGTCTTCAAAATTTTTAAATAGGAACAAGTTTAAAGTTATTGAAACTTTTATATTACTGCATATACTATATTTAAAAGGGGTTAATTTTCCCACGATGGAACCGTTGCTAGCATTTATAGGTGCAGTCTTATGACATGCTTTGCGATCCTCATTCTCTTGGGCTAAGATTGGATATCCTATGCGGGATAAAACTGACTATTAGAAAACCGAGTCTTAAAGAGCAGATAAACAAGGATTTAAAAAAAAAAAAAAAAAAAAAAAAAAAAAAAAAGACAGTCAAAACTGACATGGACATGAGTGATTAGGATTTTTTTAGAGAATAATTTGATATGACTATATGACTTTTAACAAGGTGAACTTCTTTTTCGGAATTTCTGAAATTGTAATAGAGATAATTATCCTTCTGTCTTTAAATATTAATTTATTAGACTTAAAATTGAAATAGCATTAGTTAGGTTTCTTAGTTAAAGTTGTAAAACAAAAATTTTTGTTCCATTTCAAAAGAAAGTCTAAACTTTTTCATTTCCTGTAAAATTAACATGCTTGCGCGGCCTTACCCCACTGGCGAGACTGATAATTTTTTTTAGAAAAGCAATTATTAATAAAAATCTGTTAAGCAAATCATATATTTATAATGACGTTATCGTACAAGGATGTGCAAGAGTGTTTACTCAATGTCTCATTTAATTCCGTTGGAAATTCTGGTCTCAAGAAAAAACTAATAATAATCCTACTTTAACATTACTTTCCCATATAATTGAAATTAGTTATTGCTTTTCTTTTAAATTCACGGTGACATTAGGTAAAATAAAACGAGATTTGTTAAAAGGGTTAACCTTGCTTAATGTTCTAGTTTTGAAATTAAGTTGCTTTGCATTCTGAGAAACCCTGTAACCGTCTTCTTCAATTAAAAAAAATCCTCAAACTATTATTTTATTTTAAAAACATATCAAATAAATATATTTATAAGTGAAGAATTCGCGTTTACTCGCATTTTACGCGCAAGTTCCCAAAAAATTATGAATCATGACTCACAGATTTTACACCAGCCACTCAAAAATTGATTCGCAAATTAGCATCCTTTTCTACCTTAAATCTTTTTTTTTTTTTTTTTTTTTTTTATCAAATATCTCGGTTATTGTTTACTCTCCAAAGCCCTATTTCTGATACCATTTTCTCATTTACCAGCAATAAAAACAATTTAGAAATGATAAATTGTTTTAATTGCTGCGTTAGAAGGGAGAAAAAAAAAGTTTTCCAAAAATCTAATTGCAATGAATAAGCTCGGTCTTCCGATGTAGTAAACGCTCTACACTAAAAAAAAAAATAAAAAAATAAAAATGATTTTACAGTATAATACTGGCACCCCAGCTGTCAGTATTATACCGTAAAATTAACAGTAATAAACAGTAAAATAAGCAGTAATACGCCACGCATGCGCGTTCCAGTATATTATTTAAAACAAAAAAAAATCGCTGAACATTGTTTGAAATACTACAAGAAATACGTCAGGCTATTAAAATTTTTAAGTACATAAATAATAAAACACCAATTTGAGTTTAATTATTTTTACATTATATTATATATAGTTATTATTAACAAAAGTTTTATTATATATATAGATTTTGAATTCAAAGGAATAAAGTATATATATATAATCAAAAGTTATTATCTTTTTTTTTTTTTTTTTTGGAGGTGGGGGGGGGGGGGGCAGAAGAAGTTGGTATTCGGCTATTCGGCCAAATCACTAATCGCACCATCACTAATGTTATCACCTGATAATAGATACATAATTGATTTTCTTCAGGTATCAGCTGACTTTCAGCAGTAGTAATAGACGCGTTTTATTCGTAAAAAATTAATTCTTTACCAGAATGTCGAAAAAACATCTAAAAACTTTGAAAGTTGCTTTTATCGACAGTAAATAGGATTTTTTTTTCGAACTTTAATGTAATTGATAATAAATTATATTTAGTAAAAGACTTGGTGTGCTAAAAGGCTGCAAAGCTTGAAGTTTAATTCGAAAAGTTGCAAAGCTTGAAGGTTTATTATATGAAGTTAGGGCAATACAAATACGTGATCAGTACCTTTCTGAAACGTCTATACATTTTATAAAGTTTTAGGAATTTTGTATGTTTTTGTTTGATAAATTTGTTATGTTAGTTGAATTAGAATAAATCGATTTATTTTCATTTGTGAAAATCCATTCTACAAGACAAAAGCTATTTTATATATATATATTTTTAAACAGTATGATGTAGAGATCATATATATTTGTTATTTTATTCAAAATTTATAATTCCTTAATATTTTCTAAAAGTTAATTTATATCTTTATTTAAATTCTATTTATTCTAAATTAAAGTCATAACTATCCCATGCTGTATGCTATTTAATCATGTATACGTAATCTTTCATTTATTCTGCATCTTTCATTAGCCGCATAAAGGTTACTTCCCTTCTAAATTAAAATGCGACGACGGTTATTTTAACATGTACATTGATTCTCTGGTATTCATTTTAATAGCAATATTCGCTCCGTAAATCTATTAAGGATTACAGATGTGTTACATCTGCGGTACCTTTTTCTGTTAATCTTCAATTGTCGTTGTAACTAGAATGCAAACTGTGCATAATTCCCAACTGCCAGTCTCGCACTTCTTATTAAAATCTATTCACACCCTAGATTACATTTTCTGCTGTTCTCAAAACATGCCGCAGGGTTGTTCTTTTAAATCATGTTATTTTGATAACGTGCCTAGTATGGCATGCCTGCTTTGTATCTCCCATGCAGAATTAATATTGCTATCTACTAAACGGTCTTAAAATTCCGAATGACGATTAAATTGATGCACGTGTACATCTGGCGAAATTGAGGATGAATCCTGGCGCACATGTGCACCGCAAAAGTTGGTCAGACCTCTTAACCTCTGCAAAAAGAAGTCGTATTTGTTTTTATGTGAAAAGACCACCTCCCAATTTTAACTTCGTATCAACGTCCGAATAAAGATGAAAATCTTGCAAGCACCCATGGACTCTTCACTGTTGTTGTCTTGCATATCTACTTTACAGGATCTTTACAGAAAACGTTCCCTAGGATTTTGCGAACAACGAAGTCGCGCATCCAAAACTTAGTATAGTCCACGAAAGCCAAAACATCCGTATCCTAGCCATCAACTCTTTGATAAACAGAGTTCTACTTTTTAGGCAGGATTTTTAATATCAGAGAGTAGAAAACTATCAATTTATATTAATTATTATAAAAGAGTACGTATTGCTATTTTCTTATTTAGACCATTCTCTAAATAAACAATATTAATGCACAAATATTTTGGCCAAAAATTATAATTATTATTTCCATTTGTATTTTAATCAACATTTAATAAGATTGCATGTTTGGAAAATAAATTAGAGGATTAACTTATTAAAATGAGCCTATATACTTTATACATATAGCAGAGTTTTCGCCAGACAGTTTCAGTAGGGTGCTGCACCCTGCCTGCCCTTTGGTCTACAAAATTGCACCCTTCTTGCCCCTCATAAAAAGAATTAGCACCCTTCATGTCCCCTCAGTAAAATAATTAGCACCCTTCTTGCCACTCAGTAAAAAAAAGTGCACTTTCTCCTTTTTGCATTACAAAATTTGCTTTCATAGTAAAAATTGACTCAATGTTGTCCTGAAAAGAGTGTTCTGACTTTTAAATATCAAAAGTGGCTTTAAAAAACAAAATAATACCTTTAACAATTAAAAAAAGTGCCCTTAAGAAGCTGAAAAGTGCCCTCAAGAATCCAAAAGTGCTCTTAAGAATAAAAAAGTGCCCTTTTCTCACCAGTAGCACCCCTGCCCTTTTTTAAACCTGGGGGAAACTCGGCATATAGATATGCATTATTTTTTAGTTTGTTTAAAAAAATTATGCATTTGGGATGAAAAATGAATAAATTTTTATGGAAATAGTGGTAGAAATAGTTACCAAAACACAATTTTTAAAAAGATGCATCAGACGGTAAATACCTGCAAACCCTGGCTGCCCATTCCTAAAAACTGTTAAAGATTCGCTTTGATTTTCTTTACGTACGTTTGACTGCACATGCACATCAACGACGGTAAATCCAAAGCCAGTTTGAAAAAAAATGATGAAAAATATAGTTTAAAAAAGTGTGTGTGTTGGGAAAGGGGTGGGTACTGGTACTGTTTTCAGTTTTTGAGTCAGTCTTTGAATCCGCGAATTGCTTTTCGTACGCCTGATAACTTTCAGGAACGTTGATAGGTAGTACCACAATTTCTCTAACCGAGAACCAGTTTGCTGTTCTGTTCTTTCATTTTTCTTTTAAACATTATTATTCCTTTGCGGGTAAAATTATCGTCTGATATTCCGCGTCAGGAAAGTTGATTGCTGCCGGACTTGAGAATCATAATAATCAGGTATTCGGGGGAACACCTCTTAGTAAGCATGCTGCGTTGTTTGTTCCTTTTTGGCCATTGTCTTCGGTCGGGCGTTGCCGTGACTGAAGAGATTGATTTTTTTCTTCTTCTTCTATGGGTTTTCTGGGGTGAAAGGTTTGTCATTGTTTCCCAATCCGTGGTGAGATCTGCATTGTTTTGATGACCGTTGACAACATTGTGAGAGAACTTGGAGTCCAAAGCATAATTTACCGTTATTCTTTTGTTTGTTAAATATTGCTCAAGAATTACGAATTTTAAATTGTGGAACTGGGTAATTAGGTACTAAAGTCTGTGCCTTATTATATGTGTTATACTAACGTCGAACGTGTCTAGCATCGGGTCGGGTTGAGCCGAAATTATTTTGGGAGTGGGGCAGTTTTCGTTTTTTCCGATTTTTTTTTTTTTTTTTTTTAAGTACAGAATGTTTTTTTTTTTTTTCGATAAAAAGCTACAAATATGAATGATTATTAAAAAAGAAAAAAAAATAAGAAAAAGAAAATTAGTCTGAGAATACATATTTTTTCAAAGTTTTTTCGGAGAGAACTTTATATATATTCCCAGTCAAAACATGCCATATTTCCGGTTCATTTTTCAAGTGTTAAATATAATCGCTTCAATTGACTGTAAAATGATTGTAAAATGAATTAAGTAGTCCTCTGAGAATAACTTTCTCGTATTTTTTACTTCAGACCTCTAATATCTATTTTATCTTTATGTTGAAAAATATATAAATTATATATATATATATATATATATATATATATATATATATTTCAAAAATATGTTTTAAGATAAAATATATATAATTTGAATATGAATGAGTATATATACTCATTCATATTCAAATATGGAAAATATTCTCGATTTACTTTTGAAATATGGGTTAACCCATACCCGACTCGCAAGAGTAAAGAAAAGCAATCCGTAACCGATCCAAAGCCAAAAATATTAGAGTCAGTCAACCTGATCCGACCGGAACCGCGGGTCGGGTTCGGTAAAATCGGGTTGTTACCCCGACCCATAGTGAAACTCTGCTCTTGTAAAACTCTAGTCCTGGTTTAGAAGTCTGCCCCGCTATTTCTAGCAGTAGACCTGGTAACACTATAACTCTTAACTCTTAATATTTACATTGAAGCTTAACATCAGATTTGGCATGATAACAGAAGTTCGTAACCGTTAAACATCATTGTTTGTCAGATCAGATCCTTTTGATCTCTCATCCATACGAGGTTTCGTGAGATCTTTTTACGTACAGAGGCGAGAACAGTAAAATATATTTAAGGAAAATTTACATTCTATGAGTTCATGGGTACAGTGTAACTCGACTCTCACATATCAATGAATTTCTCTCACCACTTTCGTCTTGACCCACTTAAAATATCACGGATTTTGTTATTTTCTGTTTTCGTAACTCTATTCTGAAAGGAACATTTATCTGTTTCATCGTGAATTCAGATTGTGCTGACTGAGTTTTAAGATACGATAATAACGAGTACACGATGATTCACAAAAATAATACGTTTCGATATCAGGTTCAGCAAATTGAAATGAGAAAGAAAAGGGATCTGAAAGTGAATAGTAATACAATACTCTTCTCCAAGAGCAATGCATTGGCCAGACAGAATACTGGAAGTAAACTGAGTCTTGATGTTCTCTATGTTTTTAACACTTCTTAACACAATTGGGCTGCATTCATTCTTTCCGCTTGTCTGCTTCTGTCAAGCTACGTTCTGCTTTCCTTTAAAAACAAGAACGAAAAATCATGCATCAAGCATAGAATATGAAACACTTTCCAACGCATCCAGAAAACCGTAACGAAACTTGAACGTTAAATAAGGTGAAAGGTTATATATACACTGCAAAAAAAAAAAAAAAAGTTGATTTTACAGTATAATACTGGCACCTCAGCTGCCTGTATGATACCGTAAAAACAACTTTTTTTTTTTTTTTTCAAGTATAGTAAACAGTTTAGGAAACATATAACACATTTAAAATACAGTTTTAGCAATTACCTTCCATAGTAATACTGGCAGCTGGGATGCCAGTATTAAACTGTAAAATCAACACTTTTTTTTTTTTTTTTTTTTTTTTTTTGCAGTGTAGTGTATAGGTTCCTCATCAGCCAGACTGAAAATTCCCCTCTGTAAAATTATTTTAAGTTTTAATCCCACGAGCTTGGAATGCATCCGTATATTTTGAAAACTTTTCCCTGAAAATTAAAATTTTTACCTTCTTTTTTCTGTCTGTTCTTGAAGAATTTTTCTTTCTTTTTTATTTGACAAAATTTTTCTAAAATTATATACTTACTCTTATATTTTAAGTGTTAAAATCTAAGGGAAACATACGAGTTATAAATAAAATTTTAACAATTGACATAAAACTAACTACGTATTTCGGAAATATTTTGTCTTATCAAAAGAAAGAAACACTTTTCAAGAAGAACATACAGGGAAAAAAAAAGTAAAATTTTTAATTTACTGAAGTTACATTTGAAAATTACGGAATCATCTCAAACCGTCAGCGAGATCTCATCTCAAAAAATTATTTTTTAAACTTACTTTTTTTATGTACTCTTCTGATGTCCCCTTTTTTCCCCCAGTTGTTAAAATATTTGTAAAATGTATACTTAATTTTATTTGAAATGTTAAACTCTTATTCAGATTCGCTAAAATTTTAACATTGTAAATTTATATATTTTAGAAATATTTTGACAACTGAACAAAAAAAAAAGGGGGGGGGGGGGTGGCTCCTTCAAGAAGAGTACACAGAAAAAAAAAATTAATTCCTAATAAGGACATTTTTAAAAATACGAAAATGCATCACACGTCCATAGGTTTAATATTAGCAAGAGAGATTTGAGATCTTACTTATACACTGCAAAAAATAATTGTCGATTTTACAGTATAAAACTGGCACCCCAGCTGAAGCGCGGTAGCGTATTACTGCTTGCGCGGCAGCGTATTACTGCTTATTTTACGGTTTAATACTGTTAATGTTACGGTATAATACTGGCAGCTGGGGTGCCAGTTTTATACTGTAAAATCAACAATTATTTTTTGCAGTGTATGCATAGATTTTCCCCTCGATGATTGCATGTTAATCTGTACCAGGGATGGCGAATTGTTTTATGCCGAAAAATTCACAAACTAGCTGACTCGCCCGGAGTTGCCCCGGCAGACTGTTATTAAAAAATATTACAGTGGAGTGGACTTAAAAAAAAAAAGACTGAATATTAAATAAGAGCTAAAATTTCAAAAGTATAATATTTCAAAAGTATAAATCTTACAGCAACTTCCACATGTTAGTTTAAATCTGAATTCAACAGTTGTGAAATCTTTCAGAAGCAACGCGTTCGTGCATGCGACGGTTATTAAGCCTATTTTGGCGATCGCTTAGGCTCTGTGTTTGACGGCGTTCTCGATCCAATCTATTTCGATTTTCTCTTCTTAATTTAGCTTCTTCTTCACTTTCTTTACGGGCATTTCTAATGATATTTTGAAGCTCCATAATTGCAGCGAAAGAGCGAAACGTAAATAAACCCGATTTACCTCGGTCTAAATCCTGCCAAAAGGACTTTAACACAATAACCAATGAGATGCGTTTCATTCGGGCGTTGCCATTAAACAATTAACAAATAATCGCGATTTCTGTACCACGTACGTTAGCGTAATATATATATATATAGATAGCTATCATTGATATAACGTGCCAAACTTTCGTATAAAAAGATTTTGCAGTAATGCTGTTTATGTAAAACACTGGTTAATAGAATCAGTCGTTTGAATGTATTAAAAAACTAAGAGCAAAAATCAAAGTATGTGATTTTCCTATATATTGGAATCAGCCATTAATTTTAATGTGTAGCTCATAGCGGGCAGAGCCTTCTAATGAGGGAAAAAAAACTTATTCCTACATTTGTATGCTTCATATAAATAACATAAAAACAATCAAATCCATTGCTTTTGCCTAATGTGACAAATTCATATGAGAAAAAAATACTTCCAATTTTTAAAAATTAATATGTGATTCAAAGACTGGTGCTGTTGATTATACACAAAAATTACATTTGTATAGCTTTATGAGTAATATTGTTCCAATTTTTTATGTTGCTACCATTATTTGGAAGCAGATGATAGATTTTTAATTACTATATTTTGATTTATTGAATTTATTAATGAAAAAATTCAGGAAATTGCGTAACGACGATTATGTGCGCTAAAGGTATAATTTTACGCGAAAGTGGAAAAAGTTCTATGAAATATGAGTATAAACGATTATTTCTTGGGGATAGTTAAAATAGTTTCATATATCCCCGATTTAAAAAGAATATATATATATATATATATACAAATAAAAAGTACATAATCCATTTCTTACGTATTTTTAAAATTTAATCCTAAAATATGAGTTTATCTTTTTTGTTTGTCAATCCTGTTTTTCCATTCATTCGTGAAATTTCACAGATAGCGACAAAATTAAAATAATTTCACAGATAGCGACAAAATTTAAATAACCAGTAAGTGAAGAAAGCGCAAAAGAGTGTCTGCACTTTTATAATACAGTAAAACCTGCCAAAACAGAACCTGTCTATAGCGGAATCCTGCCTTAAACAGAAAAATTTCATGGTATCAGCGAAAAGAATACATACCATTATATTTACTACGACGGTAATTTATCTAAAACTTATTATTATTTTTTTTTTCCTGGTCAGTTGTGATTCCGTTTTAGCAAGTTTTACTGTACATTTTCATCTAGTTTGAAATTCAAACATTATTGTTAAAGTAGATGACAGAATATTTTCTTTCTTCTCTTTTATTTTTAATACATGATTATCGTTTCGTATATAGTTTTCCTACCAACTCAAACCGACAATTACGATACCTTGTTGTTGGTAATATATCAAAAGATTAATATCCGGAATTAATTTCTATGACAGTTTATTTACATCGTTTAAAACTCATACCGATAAAAAGTAATTATCTAGAATTTCAAACAGGAAATGAAATTGCCTGATGCAATATGAAGAGGTTTTTACAACACGTGATCTGAACAAGGAAGTGAAAGACTAAAATACGTATTAGTGACGTAAATTGACTTTACGTCATTACCATCCAATGAAAGAACTTAAAAATGATGTCACTTGATAAGGACTAAGACTGATGCATCTCTGCTTTATAGAACTTTAATAGATGCTTTTTCTCTCGCGATGGAGTTGGAACTGTATACTCCGATTTCCCTTAAACTAAATTAAATTTAACTAATGATTAAAAATTAAAACTAATGTAACAGCAAAATGTAATTAAAGGATAATTAAATAATTTAAATTAAATTATGAATATGTTTTATTAATTAATAATATTTTCACATTTCAAATCACATAGTGAGTCAACATGAACATAAAACTTTGTGTGTGCCCCAATTACTGGATATTACATTTTGGATACAACTGCAATAAAGGATTAATCAAATGGAGACTCTAGCGACCTGGCACGCGGAAAAATGAGGAGTGACTATGAATGCTGAAAAATGGAGATAAGCAATATCTTACCTATCTTTTGTTCCGAAAGTAGAATTGATTATTTATATTGCTTTAGAACGCGCAAAATTACTGACTACCGAGAAAATAACACTAACAAAGATTATGAGAACGAAATATTCTAAAAGTATATAAAGGATAAAAATAAAAATAAATATAGTGTCCTTAAATCCTCGAATACTTAAAAGAAATTAATTAATTTTAGATATATTCTAAAATAGAAAAATGGCAACCTCAGAAGAAAGAAGGTAGTATAATTGAAAAATTAAATTCCAGTAATTATGCAAACTGGAAATTCAAGGTGGAGATGCTCTTGATAAGAGAAGAGCTCTTTGAAGTTGTCACAGACGACCCACCTAATCCAATAACCCCGGAATGGTCGAAGAAAGATAGAAAGGCAAGAGCCTTGATAAATGTAAATATTGAGGATAATCAAATTATCCATATTAAGCATTTACAAAATGCACGGGACACATGGAATACGCTAAAAAGAATCCATGAGAGATCAAATCTGTCCAGTAAACTCTTTCTCCTTAGGAGACTTTATGGAACGAAATTATCTGAAGGAGGAAATATGATTACTCATATAACCAAAATATTAGAAATTATCGATAAGTTATCAGCCATAGGCGAAGAAATTAAAGCAAATCATATTTCAGCATTATTGCTCTGCTCTTTACCTCCTTCATACGACACCCTCATAACCGCATTAGAAGCCAGACAGGAAGACGAATTAACTCCAGAGTTTATAAAGATTAAATTAACAGACGAATTTAATAAAAGAAATGAGCATTCAAATACAAGTGATAATACCAACAAAGCCTTTAGAGCTGAAAGAAAATTTAAACCCACAGGTTTTAAAAAAGAAGAAAAATACTGCACGATTTGTCGATTAAAAAACCACAACACAGTTAATTGCTGGCATAACAAACATAAAACAAATAACTTTAAACAAAATGTAAGAAAAAACTTCTCTTCTTCATTAGTCTTTCAAAAAGACGAGAACAGGTTAAAAAGCGCGGACTCAAATAAACCGAACAATAAAAGCACAGCTTATTTCGGAACCGAAGAAAAGAAAAATTGCGCATTTATAGCGAACAAATCGCAAAATAAAGCATGGATCATAGATTCTGGCTCGTCCTCCCATATATCAAATGATGAAAACTTATTTTCTGAATTTACAAATAAAGAACATACCAACGTCGTAATTGCCAACGGCAATAAACTAAAATCCTATGGTTCAGGTAATGTAAATATTACCACAATAACCTCCGACGGTAGAACACATGAAATAACATTAAAAGATGTTCTACTAGTACCCGAAATTGAAACTAATTTATTTTCGGTAGCTAAAGCTACGAAAAACGGATGCAAAATAATGTTCGAGAATAAAAAATGTTTTCTAGAATATGAAGGATTAATTCGCTTGGAAGGTACAAGAAAAAACAATTTATACGAAATTCAGCAAACTAACGAAATCACAGATGAAAATTTCGTAAATATGATAACAAATTGCAAAAATAAAAATTGCGTTGAACTGTGGCATAGAAGATTAGGACATAAAAACGTCGCGTCAATGAGGGAAATAATGACTAAGGAATTAGCATGCGGAATAAACATAAATAATTGTTCCCATGGTACCGAATGTGAGCCTTGCATCAAAGCAAAAATAACTGAAGCACCATACCCCAAAAAGACGGAATTTAGAGCAAATAAAATTTTGCAGTTAGTGCATTCAGACGTATGTGGTCCTATTCAAACTCCAACCATAGGTGGGAAAAATTATTTTTTAACTTTCATAGATGATTACTCTAGATTTACGATATTATATCTCCTACAAAATAAAAGTGAGGTATTCGAAAAACTAAAAGAATTTGTTACCCTGGTCAACAATAAATTTGGCAAAAAGCCTACAGAACTCAGAACTGATAATGGCAAAGAATTTAAAAATTCTAATATAGATAATTTTCTAAAAGAAAATGGAATTAAGCGACAGCTAACAGTACCATATTCTCCCAGCCAGAATGGTGTTGCTGAACGAAAGATAGATCATTAATTGAAATGACAAGAACATTGTTAAGTGACTCTAATTTACCATTACATTTCTGGGGAGAGGCGATCTGCACCGCAAATCACCTACAAAATCGACTGCCAACTAAAGCCAACGAGAAAACTCCATATGAGTTATGGACAAACAGAAGACCAAATCTAAATTATTTAAGAGTCTTTGGCTGCAAAGCTTATGCATATATTAACAAGCAAAAAAGACAGAAATTAGATAATAAAGCAGTAGAAGGGATCTTCGTGGGATACGATAATTATTCCAAAGGATATCGTATCTATACGAGCGGCAAAGATATCACTATAGCCAGAACGGTGAAGTTCTTAGAAAACTATCCGATAAATTCAAATAAAGAAAAACGGCTAGAACTAAATTTAGATGAAAACACTAATGCCGAAAACGAAAAGTCAGAAAACCCAAATCTGATAAAAATCGAAATTTCAGATGAAAATGATACTCAGAATGAATCTGAACTAAATCAAACCGAACCGAGAAGATCAGATAGAGTAAATAAAGGGGTTCCCCCAGATAGACTAATTTATTTGGTTAAAGATGTAAATATTAACGAACCGAAAAATTGGCAGGAAATAATAAACATGGAAAACCCAGTAGAAAAAGAAAACTGGATCAAAGCGACACAGGAGGAGATAGAATCTCACAACCAAAATAAAACTTGGACATTAGTTGACCCCCCGCCAAATACAAAAATAATAGGTTCGAAATGGCTCTTCAAAACAAAATTAGATGATAAAGGAAAAATACAAAAATATAAAGCGCGTTTAGTGGCAAAAGGCTATTCTCAAAATTCTGGTATTGATTACTATGAAACTTTTGCTCCAGTGGTTTCATATACTACAATTAGAACTTTTTTAGCAGCCGCCGCCTATCATAAACTAAACATAAACCACGTTGACATTAAAACAGCATTTTTGTATGGAAATTTAGATGAGGATATATACATCACTCAGCCGGAAGGCTATGTCAAACCTAATCATGAAAACAAAGTGTGCAAATTAAATAAGGCTATATACGGCTTAAAACAGGCAGCTAGAGCCTGGCACATAAAAATTTCAGAATCGTTAGAAAAATTAAATTTCAAACAATCAATTTCAGACACGTGTTTATTCATACGTAATACTAAAAACAGTAAAGCATATATTATCGTCTATGTAGACGATTTATTAATATCAGCAAAAGAAAATGAAATTAAAGAAATTATACAAAAACTTAAGATTGAATATGAACTAAAGGATTTAGGTCAATTAAACTACTACCTAGGGATTAAAATTGAAAAAACAAACGAAGGATATAAACTGAATCAAAAAAGTAAAATTGAAGAATTAGTTAGAAAATTTAAATTAGAAGATGCGAAACCTTACAAAACGCCCATGGAAACAGGCTATTTAAATTTGATAACGAAGAAATACCATTGCCAAACAACATCGATTATAGAAAGGCAATTGGCGCTCTTTTGTATATCTCAACTGTCACAAGACCAGATATTTCAGCTGCGATTAACATCCTAAGTAGAAAAAACGAAAACCCTTCACAGAAGGATTGGAAAGCAACTAAAAGAGTGATTTCCTATTTAAATCACACTAAAAACTTTAAATTAGAAATAAATACAACACAGCAACCAATACTTGAAGTATACTGTGACTCAGACTGGGCTGGAGACATACAAACTAGAAAGTCCACCAGCGGAAACCTATTTTTATTAGGGAAAAACCCAATTTTGTGGATTACCAAAAAGCAATCATGCATAGCCATGTCAAGTGCTGAAGCTAAGTACATTTCAGCAGCAAATGCGACACAAGAAATTTTATGGTTAATTAGACTCTTACAAGAATTTGACTTAGAACAGACATTACCCATAACTATGCATGAGGACAACCAGTCCTGCATAAAAATGATCGAATCAGAAAAATACACCCGTCGCACGAAACACATTGATATTAGGTATCATTCCATTAAACACCTAAAGGACAATGGTACAATCAATCTAAAGTATTGTCAATCTAAAAACATGGTAGCGGACATCCTAACGAAGCCCACTCCCAAACCTATCTTCGAAGTTCACAGAAATAACTTAAACTTAACAAATCAAATTCCAGAGATTAAGGAGGAGATTGTTGGTAATATATCAAAAGATTAATATCCGGAATTAATTTCTATGACAGTTTATTTACATCGTTTAAAACTCATCCCGATAAAAAGTAATTATCTAGAATTTCAAACAGGAAATGAAATTGCCTGATGCAATATGAAGAGGTTTTTACAACACGTGATCTGAACAAGGAAGTGAAAGACTAAAATACGTATTAGTGACGTAAATTGACTTTACGTCATTACCATCCAATGAAAGAACTTAAAAATGATGTCACTTGATAAGGACTAAGACTGATGCATCTCTGCTTTATAGAACTTTAATAGATGCTTTTTCTCTCGCGATGGAGTTAGAACTGTATACTCCGATCTCCCTTAAACTAAATTAAATTTAACTAATGATTAAAAATAAAAACTAATGTAACAGCAAAATGTAATTAAAGGATAATTAAATAATTTAAATTAAATTATGAATATGTTTTATTAATTAATAATATTTTCACATTTCAAATCACATAGTGAGTCAACATGAACGTAAAACTTTGTGTGTGCCCCAATTACTGGATATTACATTTTGGATACAACTGCAATAAAGGATTAATCAAATGGAGACTCTAGCGACCTGGCACGCGGAAAAATGAGGAGTGACTATGAATGCTGAAAAATGGAGATAAGCAATATCTTACCTATCTTTTGTTCCGAAAGTAGAATTGATTATTTATATTGCTTTAGAACGCGCAAAATTACTGACTACCGAGAAAATAACACTAACACTTGTTATTATATTATGTCAAAGTAGTTACGTAAGTGTTTTTCTTTTAAGCGTAAAACATTTATTTTATGGAAATACTAACGTGAAATATGCTTTTGACATTTCCTGTTTAAAAGTGACTAACAGAGGTCTCTGAAGGAGAATATTGTGTTTGGAGAGAATATTAGATCAAGGCAACTCTTCCTTTATTTAGAAATATTGGGGTAAAACAATAGGATCGGTTCTTCCATCTAATCTAGCTCAAAAAGAAGGAAAGAAGGAAGAAAACAACGATGACCGATAAACTGAAGTCACTAAGCTTGGTCCAACGATATCTTCTTTCTTTTCCGAAGAGGATCCGAATCTTTACTTTTTCATTCAATTTAGGGTGGGGCAGAATTTATTTGATATTAAAAGCCTTCATTTCCCGGCCTTGCGGAAATCCCTGCATTTAATTTTTAAAATAAGGTGCAAGGTCGAAACGCCTGACAAGCAGAGAGATGCCAACTGTTGATCTCTATGCTGACAATAACGGTTAAACCCCTGATGTGATCATTGCCGATTTTTGAGAATGGAAAAAAATAAATCATAATACAAAACTTTGTGTTGAGACATATCCATGACGTGTAAAAGAAAAAAAAAACAGTTAAGAAAGCACAAAGAGTAAATGTAGCATACAACTGTTTTTTTCTTTTCTTTACAAAGCGTACAAGAGAAAAGAGAAAGAGATAAACAGAAAGAGACATAGTAGAAACAGTTGCTGCTTTTGTTGAACTTCTCAATGCTTTGATTCACTTTTTAACACTTTCCAACATAGTTGAAAAGTGTTCGGTTTGTCTGCTGTCTGTTCGTACTCTAACTCTTGTAAATATACTTAGATTTCCATGAAATTTTTATGTTATTAATGCTTTAAAATGTTATTAATGCTTACTACAGAATGTTTGGTATTGAAAATGAAGTGTAGCATTAATAGCTGGTTTACAGGAATACACAAAAGAATTCCGTTACATTATGTATGGTCTATGGAGAAAAATAGTTTCCGGTGCATTTTAATGACGTTACACTTCTTCAACCATAATGAAATTGATATGAATAACTGAGGTGGACTAAAATATGCTTTCTCAGGAGTATCGAATAAGTAGCATTTATAGTTCGTTTACAGGAACGCACAATAGAATTTCATTACAATATAATCTATGGGGAAAAATCGTTTACGATGCATTTCAATGATGTTATGATACTTCAAACATGGTGTCGCATCAATTCATCGGGAACAATTCATCGCGCACAATTCGTCGCAGCGTCAATTCGTCTCGGGCTCAATTCTTCGCGGGCTCAATTCGTCGTGGTGTCAATTCGTCACGACGCCAGTTCGTCGCAGCGAAAACATCTGCGTATAGCATTTATCTTCATTTACAGACGTGCAAAAGAATTCGGTTACAGGACGGACTATAATAGATTTCATTGTATGAAAAAAATGAAATGTTTAAATAATATTCTGTTATGTGTTGGAAAGTGTTTCATAATCTGTGCGTGATGCATGATTTTTCACTATTGTTATATGTTGGAATTGGAATTGCACATCACAAATCAACCAGGCTGGATCGAGGATACGTAACTGAAGCGAAGTAGATTATAGCTTGTGTCTCATGTAATTCAAAGAACTTGTTATACTACACTGAAAAAAAAAGAAAATGATTTTACGATATAATACTAGCATTCCAGCTGCCAGTATTATGCCATAAAAACAACATTTTTTTTTTCAGTGTACAAATGAGAGTAGTTTTTAAGAAAATATCGAATTCAAAAGAAAATATTGCATGAAAATAACATGGTAGAAAAATAAATTACCACTCAAGTTTTCGACGGGATGCATAGGCGGCTGAAATTCGTGAAGTTTTATTTCAAAAACAGTCATAAACAGTCACTGTAAATTTCAAATAAGCTGTAACTCTAAGCGTTTTGGAATCAATGAATTCTTGGAGCTAATTTTCAGCAAACGGCCAGTATTGAAGGAAGGGTCGAGTAACAACAGATCAGTCTTTTTTCTTAAGAAACTGTAAACAATAGGAAAGAAAAATGATTAGTATTTGAAACTTGCGCGCGCACCAGAAATAATCTATCTCCATGAAAATTTGCCCATTAGCTTCCGGCCATGCTGTGTAATTCCGAAATTTACTCCCACTTTTCGCCCTCACGTTCCCAAAATATTTATAATTATTCTTTCAGGTAGATCTCAACACCCTGAACAGCATTTTAAAATTAAAGTTGCTCTCAAAAAACAGTTCTTTTGTTCTTTACGTGATATACTTGAAGAAAATGACTTGTAGAATGAATGTTTGTTTGTTGTTGTATGTGAAGCGTTTTCTCAAGTCGAAATTTCTTGTGCGATTTTTTTTAAATCAATTTTTTTAAAAGCGATTTTTTTTTTAAATTAACCATAGGGTTTGCATTAGTACTTTGGCCTTTAATTACTCAGGCAACAGATAACATTTCACAAATCAGACCATGTTATTACCCCTGTGTTACTAAGATCTATGTATGCGGTAAATTACATTGTAATTGATCGAGCCATTGCCGAGGAATCTTGTTCATTTCAGTGTCAGATTGCAGTGGATACATAGAAAGCTTAGCTCGCTGCGCTTAAAAAAGAAAAAAAAAAGTTTTTAATATGCACGTGTAAAGAAGAATTTGTTTAATTTTGGGAACATAATGATTCATTGCCCCTTCCAGAGGATCAATTGTAAGTGCGCAGTTGTATTTTCTCTAAATTGCTGCTATGTTTTTTCTAGAAACCCTTTTCACATATTTTGTATTTCAGCGTCAACTCGATATGCAAGCTAAACGTAACTATTAAATATAAAGGATTTAACAACTGTTAAAAGCACCAAAAATTACTCATTTCAACTAACAGAGTAAAATCTATTAAAGCGAAATTACAAAGTACAGTAAAGTACCTCTAATCTGTAAACCTGTAATTCGCAAATGCCTGTAATCCGCACTGCATATGTGAATGTAAACAAAGAAATTTAAATCTTAAAAATAACTTACCATTAGCCTTTTTTTCCCTTCCAACTTTAATTTTACTTCTGATTTTTTAAAATCATATTTTAAGTACTCTTTTTCATAGTTTAACATGATAGTGCCTATAAAAATAATTTATTTAATTAATCATTCATATGGTAATATATATATATATATATATATATATATATTATATATATATACCTTCTTTTAAAAATTTATTTGTCTTACACATATTCTTTACAATAATTTGCCAAGAATATTAAAATTTCAAAAAACAAAATTTTATGATTCAGCAGACATTTATGCCCATTTGTATACCCCTAGTTATAATACAAAAACAGAAACCAGATTTTTTAATACCAACAATTATTGATGATAGATTTAAAACAATAATGATCATTAAATTATGTTTTAAATAATGATTACTTTATTTATATGTTTAAGTGTGTAATTTGTTTATTTTTAAAAAGCATTAAGAATCTATATAAATATGTCCAAACTATAAATTTAAAAAATGTAAATAAAAATTAAATAGACATGACCTGTAATCCGCAAAAAGTCTCAAATCTGCAAAACGCTTGGAACCAAGCTGTGCAGATTGGTGGTCTTGTACTGTACTAGCAGATGAAAATTTCGACAGAGCACTTACACGTTCTAATTTTACGCTATTATTTTCGCTGCTATCATGAAATCTACTGTTTAACACAAGAGTCCGTTATATTTCTTTCCATAGGTTTTATTGTACACGTAATACCTAATGCATACATACAATCCTGTACAGAAACATAATAAAAAATAAAATAAAATAAATAAAACCACCATTGTGAATAATCACTCTCGCCAAATACTGAAAATATATATGTTCACGAATTGCAATATTGGATATATTAGTTTTCATAACATTTGTTGAAAGCTGCTTGCGTTTCAAGACCATTTTATGCTTAAGTGTCTTCCAACTTTTTAATTTTTTTTAATAAAAAAAAATCTTGTGTGTCTTTTAAAAGATTATTTTAATTTTACCGTCACATATGTGTGCACACATGAATTTGAGTTCTGACAGAATCTTAAGATGGTATTTTATTTTCGCCTTTATATATTCACTAGTTTTCCAATATTTGCAAACATATGCATATATACAATAAAACCTACTAAAATTAAATTGCAAAGAAGCAGAGGAATGTCTTGTTTTAGGCAGGTTTCTGTGTTATCATGTACACCAATCTACTGTAATTATATTATATATATTTTTTTTCTCCAAGATCATGCATCTTTTTCCCGTTGAAGGCAGTATTCCGTTATATACAGGTTCCATTTTCACAGGTTTTATTATATTTGTAAATTGTCGCTGCTGTGAATTATTCGTCTTTTTCGTGACCGTATGAAATGATTTTGAAATGTTATTGCCTGTTATATATACGTCTTAATATTTGAATAACACGTCTAATGCTTGAAGTTTGTTTCAATAAAAAATAAATAAATAAATTAATTAATTAAATTGAATTAAATTAAAATTAAATATTATCCTTATCAAAGTCGTTGAAATTAGTGACTTTGATTTAAACAATTTCAGTTCATTAAGTATCATGCAATTATTATTTTTTAATATTACCCTGTAAAACTCTTTTCCCTGCATGGAAACTGTTATCACAGAAAAATAAAATTAACAGTATGTAATAGTGTTTAATGTTTTAATAATATTCTTATCTAATTTATCATACTGAAAACAAATTTTAGTCGAGGCCTACTATCAATTAGTGTATTATTATTATTCATAACGTATTCACTACAGTAAAAACGAGATTTTATAGTTTGAAATGTGGCATATTACAGTCAAAGCACCTTATAACGAAATCGAAAGTGCTCCAAAGATTTGCTCGTTATAACGTGATTTCGTTAAAACGTTATAACGAATTTTTTCGTTAAAACGTTATAACTAATTTTTTCGTTAAAACGTTATAACGAATTATTTCGTTATACAGTAAGAACTCCAATTACCTGAACTAATGTGGTCAGAATATAATCTGTGTATACAGAAGTCCGGATAATGGAGACAATTAAAAAAAAAAGGGCTGTTTACTACATAAAGATATTTCTTAAAATTGCTTTTGTTTAATAAAAAAAAGTTAGCCCTTAGGTATTCATATTAAATTCAGCCTTTATAGGAAGGATCACTTTTACTACAAACAGTGACAAGAAGAAAAAGATTGATTTAAAACGAATTTCAAGATACTTATATTTTTATGAATACGTACAATTCATATTATAAAATTTTTATTTTGTGATTATTGATCTGGATGACAGGATTTCAGATAATTAGAGTTTTGCTCTATTATTTTAACGGTATTATATATAATATACATTAGTATGCTACAAATGAAAAAAAAGGGCAAACTTAAATGTAAAAAAATATTATTGATTTAATTCTCTTAAAGGGTAGTTTTAAATACTTATATTAGTTTAAAGAATGGAATTAACAAGCTCTGCTTTTTTCTTAACAGCATTGTGTAATATTGTACGCTCTATTTTGTCTACATACATTCATATAAATTCCTTTCAGCAAGTCTATTTTTGTTTCTTTCTTTTCATCTGAATTCACAATTACTTTTTTTCACAAACATCTACCGGCATTTGGTTTTAAATGAACGAATAATTCATTGGTTTAATAGTTTTATTTGGATGTAATGTTAGGGGGCGAAAATGTAATTTTATACACTTAAGACGAACTGAACTCACATGCGAAGAAACATTGTCTAAAATAAGAAGTACTTTACTTTTGACCTTTTGCATCTCTTTGTCAAAATCTACAATTAATTCTTCAAAAACACGTCCGTCATCCAAGCTTTGCAGTTATGCCTGTACAATCCAGGCAAACTTTACATTGCGTTTTTGGGGATACAGCATGGATTCTTTACTTTTACAATTGCAAGACATTTTCGCCTTTCACAGCTGTCGACAATGCAGCATATTGCTAATGAAAGTCGATCTTTTCTCCTTTCCCAACCGTGACAAGTTTCTTTTTTTAAAGTTAGTGTTTTATCAGACATCAAACGGAAAAACAATCCAGTTTCATCCTTTTCTATCTTTACTATATTTTCGATTGTAATCTTCAAATATTTTTGAGTTTTCGTTCTTTCATTCTTCACTTGTTTCTTCTGAAACGGAGGCTGCTGCCCCACATAATTTTTTACACACAATTTTATATATATATTTTTAATTTACTCAACCAACAATCACTTAAACGAAAACTTTTATATCCAAGTTTTTCGGCAAACGCATGTGCTTTTTCTTGCAAAATATTTTCTGCAATAGGGGTCTTTTTGGATCTTGCATCTTTGAACTATGAAATAATTCTTTCTCCACATCTTCATATTGCGCTGTGCCCATTTCAACGATAAGGAAACTGCATCCTTTTCCATAATTTTTTCATATTGTGATGAGAGTGCTACTTGGAATCCCAATTGGTTTCGCTATATCGCTTTTTTTAACATTATTCGCAATCCATTTTGTAATTTCGATTTTCTATTCTAAACTCAAACTTTTGCCAGACATAACCAGCGTACAAAGAGTTTTAAAAATTGACACGCGATAAATTTACAGGAAAAGCAAATGTCAATGAAATCAATCATCGTATAATAATAATCATAATAATAAAAACAATCCAGTTTAGCTAAGCTGTCTCCTCTCTGTCTGTTTTGAAACACTGCCCCACTCCCAAATCTCTTTTGGAAGTATTGAAAATATGTGATTGGAAGTTGAGCGAAAAATGGAAGAAAACTGGAATTTAAGAAATAAAATTCTATTTTCCGCGTTAAGTTTTTTTTTTTTTTTTTTTTTAAGTGAAAAATTCGCTATATCGTTTTTATTTCACTTTTCATGTTCAAATTCTTTTCGTTATATCGTGCTTTTCGTTATAAATATTTCGTTTTATCGTTTCGAATTCAGTATTCTTTAACATACAGACCAACTAAATGGTTATGAGCATTTCGTTATATCGTGCTTTTCGTTATATCGTAATTCGTTATAAAGTGCTTCAACTGTATTTGTCTAAAACATTATAAAATAGCAAATGGAAGCGTACATGAATATAAAATGAAAGGTGTTTAATAAACAATAATTTAAAAATGAAACATATTTAATTTCTAATAATCTTTGAACATTATGAATATCGGAATCTAGTATTTTCCCGTAGTCAAAAAAAAAGTTCGGGGGCTTAATCATAAACAAGTGGGTAAGTGTGATCGAAGATCGCTCAAAGGGTTTCGTTTAATATTCCTTTCAAAACACTTTATCCTTTCTTTAATAAATTCAAACAAATTTCATTTAGCAACAACAACAAAAAAAAAGTCATGTTTTTTATAAAGTTAAAATTTACCGGTCTATTTTTTCCTTTTTTCGAATATCTAAACCAGCCGGATAGCGGTCCAAGCCCGCTATTATATTCTGTCATAATAATATCCGTCATACGGACTAAATGCAATATTAAAAAAATAATTTCAAAATTAAACAAATTGTACACCTTCAAAATGTTAAAATATGCGAATATTTCCATAATCGGATTTTTATCACGATTCAATATGTTTCTCAAACTCATATATTTACTATTCTCTATTATTTATATTGATACTCGCTTTGTATTATTCTCAAACATTTGAAAAATTAGTTAAGCTTCCTATATGACGTCAGATTTTCTTTTTAATTCTCTAATGACGTGATATTAATCTGCTTTGTCCACTTACACATACTCATATACTCCTTGTATTATTGAGAAATCTTAGACATTTTCCGTTTTATTACGACTATGACGTCAATCAATTTTATTTCATATTTATCTTTTTTTCAATTGGGGAAACTTTTTATTTCATTTTCATTTTTCACGTGAAAATCGTCTGATAGAAAATTAATTATTGTAGAAAGAATTTCATTGTGGATTTTAAATCTTTGGCATCTGCTATAACGAAAAATGCTTCAATTTAATAGGAAAAGGCTGTTAGAATTTTGGTTTTTTATCTCTATTTATTAAAATAATACGAATTTTTCTAATTTTAATATTTTGAGCTCTTCACAGCTGCTATTCAGATTTATTTATACACTAAGTTTCAACTCTGTAAGTTAGATACTTTTTGAGACTGGCTCTGTGACGGACAGACAACGGAGCGGGGGTAATAGGGTTTAGTGAGATGAACAAAACCCTAAAAAAAGAAGAAGAAATTACGTAGCTGGAAAAATTAAAGGAAAGGACAGTTTTTATTTTGCTGCTTAAATAAATGAATTCAACCTGATTATTAAATTGTTACATTTTTAGTAATCGGTATTTAACAAATTAAACTACGGTAAAAAAATAATTATCTGTTTTTTTTTTTTTAAATAAATATTTCTGTTAAAACTTTCTTTTTCTTTTTCTTTCTTTCTTTCTTTCTTTCTTAAAAAAAAAAAAAAAAAATAGATATCGGCATCTTTAGCGTATATTTTCTTTTGAAAGATGAAATGTCGTGTTATATTGATTCCTTTTAAGATTTTTTCTTTATGATAAAAGCTAGGTTTTTTTTTTTTTAAACAAAGAGCTAAAACAAAGGCTATTTAAATATTTGTTTAAAGTGTTGAAAAAAATCTTTGTAAAAGCATATATTTTCTTAAAGCAATGTCATCATTCACTGCAAAAAATAATTGTTGATTTTACATAGTATAAAACTGGCATCCCAGCTGCCAGTATTATACCGTAAAATTAACAGTATTAAACAGTAAAAAAAGCAGTAATACGCTGCCGTGCAAGCAGTAATACGTTACCGCGCATGTAGATAAAAACATTAATTATCTTTTTAATAGTTTTAGTATTTAAATAAAAGTTAGAATAATTTTTTTTTTTTTTTTTTTTTTTGAATTACACTAGATAAAGTGGTTATTTTTCATACTATTAAAAAATAATAATAATAAATAAATAAATAAACGGAAAATAAGCGTTTCTACTTGACTTCTGGTTATATATTATTATTATTACTTGTAAACATTGTGTGATCCAATTTTTATTGTGAAAAATATATTTGACGCAACTTATTGTATACTCGATATCTTTGAAGATTCACGCTTATTAATTTTTTTCTCAAGATTCTCAAGAGTCAAATAATGTTGACTTATATAGAAGCGTATTTTAAATATATATATAATAAATGCATATTAAAAAAAAATATATATAGCCTATTTTATAATAATAATAAAATACTTACGCGTTAAATTGAGAACCTATTCTTTTTTTTTTTTTTTTTTTTTTTGAAGTCGGTTAAAAAAGAGAGAGAAAGAAACAGCAGCAAAAATACTCTTATACGTGCATGTTTTTGCTGCCGTTTCTCGCTGTTTATTTATGTTTTTCATTGAAAAAGGAAGCTTCTTTTATGAAGCTTTAAAATAGGTTCTGAACTAAATTCAAAATTTCTTTGGCGAAAATCCAAATTCAGAAGAGAAGCTTTAACAAAATTGCTAAATTCCTCCACTCCCAACATTTTAACAGGTTTCATTTTAATTTAACAAACTAAATATTAAAAATTAGTCATGGCATCTTTGAAAGATTACTAATAATTTACAAAACAACTTACAAAAAAATTATTCTTAATCTATAAGATGAATTGTAAGATGGTAAGATAATAATCTCTTTGTCGATATTATTTAATGTGCAGCCCATTAGATTATCCATGCTCCCACTGCAAAAAATAATTGTTGATTTTACAGTATAAAACTGGCACCCCAGCTGCCAGTATTATACCGTAAAATTAATGCGCGGTAGCGTATTACTGCTTGCACGGCAGCGTATTACTGCTCATTTTACTGTTTAATACTGTTAATTTTACGGTATAATACTGGCAGCTGGGATGCCAGTTTTATACTGTAAAATCAACAATTATTTTTTGCAGTGGTGAGGAAATAGTCTTTTATTTCCGCCCGCGTTGCTCCACATTGACACATCTACAGTGTCGCACGCTGGATGGACTCTCTGCTCTGTGTAGTTTGATTATAAAGTTTCGTAATCCAAGTGCCAGTGTCTTTTCCCACTGAATCTGAGACTTTCGAGGAAGAAATTCTCGACGAGCGAATTGAGGCGCAGAAAAGGGGTATATCCACAGGTGAAAGTGCCCTGCAGCTGCGGACGTTCAGATAACATCAAGAATATCCGATGATGCTACATGAAATGAAATTTTGAGAAAAGCGATCTCATTTCCGGTCCGCAGGAGATCATCTGGTGGATTGTCGTGAAACAGAGAGTTGAGTAATGAATTAAATGAAATACTGTGCAGTTCGTTAGTCAATAAACTCGCCGATTTCCCTCGCTAATGCTAAACCTATGGGCGTAGGATGCATTCCTATACCTCCCCAGGAAATTAATATTTTTAACTTCTGTTTTCTTTTGTACTCTTCTTAAAGGATGTCTCTTTTTTTATTGGTTATCAAAATATTTCTAAAATATGTGCTTAATTTATAATTTTATAACAGCCTTATGACTTTTAGTCAGCCAACTTCCCAACTCTCCTCGCTAATGCAGTTCTCGCTAAATACACTATACCGCACTGCGCGGTAGTGTACTACTGCTTATTTTACTGTTTATTACTGTTAATTTTACGGTATAATACTGGCAGCTGGGATGCCAGTATTATACTGTAAAATCATTTTTTTTTTTTTTTTTTGCAGTGTAATAAAATAAGATTTTTGTGTTTACAAAAATACTTTAAGGGTGTATCCCAACTGCTTATTTTGAGACACATTTTTAAATTCATTTTTGCTCTAAAATGCATCCAATTGGCAGGTTCTCTTATTCAGAAACTTTATAATGTCCGTATTGTCTCGATTTTTTGATAAAGGCAGAATATATTTCAAAAATTTTTGTCAAAGTGGACATTTTGAACCGAATTTCCCGAAGCGATAGCGCTGGAAACAACTACAATAACAAAAAATTACCATGAATGAAAAATAAAAACATAAGTCCCTTATAAATCTCTTTATAAATCACGCCGCCAAGTTTCATTTTTTTTTCTTTTAAAAATGAGTCTAAAAATGTGTCTCAAAATTTTGAGTTGTTGAGCGTGGAAAAATATTTTTTTTTGTATGAAAAAAATAAACCGTTAAAAAAATAAACCCACAAAAAAAATAAACCGTTTCAAACTGGCGTTGTGAAAGAAAAGTTAGTATAGCCAAAAGTCTGTTTAATGTATCATCGGTTAAGGGAGGGACTTTATAAATTATTTTTCAGTATTTATGTTATTCCCACAAGAAATTCTTCAAAGAAGTGTCCTGCACAATAAATTTAATAAATATTTGATTTTTTTTTTTTTTAACTGGTTCATTTATTAGTTTTTTAAACAATTTTAAAATGCTCAATGCATTATTATCTCCAGTTTTTATTTTATTACTTAAAAGGACTTTATTAAAAAACTGTGCATCTACTTTTTAATCTGACAGACTGTTATAAAATAATAATAATAACGATAAAATTGATATGAAATTGAATTTTATTAAAAATCCACACGCTAATTATACTCTATTATTAATTTCAGGACCTTAATAAACCGACATTCCAAAACTGATGCACAGATTTGTTGTAGTAATGTATAAAGATTATCCCTTAGATATATTGAAGAATTAAACAAAAATTAAAACACATGGAGCATTTTAAAGATGAATAGATTGCGAAAAAAAATTGCTTCGAGAAAAATCCATTTCAGATACATTATGTATTCTTCTTATTATTTTTCTTTAAAAAGTAGGAAAATACACTTCCTGCCAAGTGTATCGTACTGTATTTTAAAATTTTACCAAAAAAAAAAAAAAAAAAAAAAAAAAAAAAACTTATTTTTGGACAATTTTTCTTATTTTAAATTGCACCGTTCCTTTAAGACTCTTCTATAATGTAAACTTCTTACGTACAATACTTATTACGTCTTATATATATATTTCTCAGTTAAATGTGTTATTTTCTTAAAATAAATAAATAAATAAATCTCAGCTTCAACAAATTATGATTTAAGGGCGTTAATTTATAGGTAACAGAAATATTTTTCTATATTTGGTCTAAAAAACTTCAGAAGTGAACTTTTATTTAGTAAAATTTCCTCAGAATCAGAATGTTGGACATAAACATTTAAAATTATATATATTTTTTTTCCAAGATTCATTCATTATTTCATATAACTTCTGGAATTAAAAAAATAATAATAATAAACATAATAATATTTACATTCACAATAAATCAGTTGAATTACTTCAACTGGAGTTACAATCAAATATCATTTTTAAATACATAAGCATATGCATTTCTGTCATATTACAATGCAAATGTTGAAACAGAAATTGTAGACAGAACAGTGTAGATTTTTCAAAGCTTTTAAAATTTAGCAAAATATACATGTACAATATACTTGTATATTCTGCACCAAGCAGTGGAAGATTTGTTTTCAGAGGCAGGAAATGTCGATGAAGAAAAATAAGATAGACTAACAAATAGAGAATAGTAAGTTAAAAGGAACGTTGATGTAATTTTAATGGTTTTGAGAATGCTATGTGAAATTAAAATTTAATGTTTAATTTACAAAAATCATACTTTAAATTTAATATTCAGTAAGAAAAAAAAAAAAAAAACATCACTTATGTCTTATGTCGTACTGTATTTTCATACATATTTTAATTTGAGAAAAATATGTTCAATTATTGCATATAAATGTATTCCATATATTTATGTTCTAATTTATCATTTAAAAAAGTCATTGTAAGATTTAAAAACAAAATAAATAAAGCAGTGCATAAACATTAAAGTGAAAAAAGCACTTTCTATTAAAGTTTACATCAAACGTGACGAACATGATATTTTAATGCATAACTACTATGTAATTTTTAACCCTAACAATATTAGTCGGCCGAAGCCGGCCGAATATCGAATAGTAACAACCGAATATTCGTTGTATCTCTAGTATGCATCAGTTTGCATGCGGTTTAAAAGACAAATCAAAATATAAGTAAAATTTCCGAAACTCAAACTTTTGTCCTTTTTGCAAATCTTTAAAAATTGGTAGGAGGGGGGATATTTTTAACCAACTTTCGATGAGGGAGGTTGTATCTGTTTGTTGTTGTGGGTGCGGATTGACTTTGTTATGGGGTCTGGTTTGGTTTTGACTCTTGCGGGTCGGGTTTAGTATCCCGATTTTTCAAAAGAATGCCCACAATATTGTTTAAGATGAAAAACTATATATTTGAATATATACGAGTACGTACGAGTATATGTTTATTTTTCTACATAAAACATAAAATTTATATTCCAGATAAGATATAATTCTACATCATGTCTTCATAATTGCAATAAAATATGAATTCATGCATTAAAATATAAGGTTGAATCCATCGAGTTCAGTTGGAGTTTCGGGTTGACATCAAATACAATTTTCGGGGGTCGGTTTAACCCGATTCCAGCAATGCTCTAGTGTGGATACGAATACAGGATTACCACAAAAACACGGAGGTCATGCCACAAATGCCTTAAAGACGGTTTTATTTGTATTTATTTATTTGTTTTACATTAACGTTATTTCTCAAAAATAGGAATGAAGTAACCAGATAAATCTGAACTTCGGTTGTTATTAGTTTTCTTTTGCTTTCCATAATAATAATAATGATAATAATAATAATAAATGACATCATTTTCACTTTTTACTTTTCTATCATCTGATTTCCAACTTCAAAATGAATTAATGTGATGTGTTTTTATTCGTGTAAGACGACAGTTTGGCCACATTTTTCGATAAATTTACGAGAGGGCGTTTCATTGTTACTATGTGGTATTTATTGACCTAATGCATAAAACATGTCGTTGTCTTTCACGGATTACTTACTTCTCTTGCTTTGTTATGTTACAGAAGACGAAAGCATTCGTGGTAAGTTATTGAGACGATCTCATTCGATTACTTTCCTCACGGAAACGAGTTTTTTTTTGTCTCAAGCAGTTACGGTTGGTGTTTTTGGATTAGTGATGGTCATAACGATTATTTTGATTATTCGAATGAATCATTCGGACATGTGTAGAAGCATATCTGTCAAACTTCAAGTTTTTTTTTATTCAATTACTACCAGAAATTTTGAAAAAAAAAAAAAAAGTTTCTGCAGAACTTTTTTTTTTCAAAATTTCTGGTAGTAATTGAATAAAAAAAAAACTTGAGATATGCTTCTACACATGCCCGAATGATTCATTCGAATAATCAAAATAATCGTTATGCCCATCACTATTTTGGATAGTTTTCTTTCTTTCTGTGTAGGAGTTTTCTTTCCATAAAAATCCATAATTTTTCTTCCCATTGATATTGGTGTCAAATGTCATTCCATAAAATTTCAAAGTTTTAATATCCGCTTTTAAGGATGTACGATATTTCAAAACTAAATAAACAAGAAGTTTTGGGCATTGTGGGCAGGTTTTATTTAGAGTGGTTAAGACTAATGAATACTTTTTAATTTGTTAGATTACCTTTATGCTGAACACTCCATATGGTTCTTTCCTTTTATTACTTATATGTTTACATGCTTTCATCTTATAAGCGTACAGTAAATAAAATAACAAAATACAGAAATATACAAAATAGACGATTTTAAGGCAGTGCCTATATCATATATATTTGAGGTATTTGTAAAGTAATTGACGTAGGCTTTTATTTTATTTTATTTGTTGCATAATGCCCTCCCCAATGTTAAGGTGGTCCGGGACATAAAAATCTTGAAAAATGTATATTTTTACCCTTTTTTTTATTGCCTAAAAAACTTTGTAGCTTTTAGAACTAAATGACACAAACAGCTTGTAAATACCATAATTAAATTAAAATGTTTTTTAATATGTTTTACTGATTGTGATTGTCGCATCCTCCTCCAAGAAACAATACATAAATATATCAAATAATATAAATATTAAAAATCCAAATAAAATCTATCAGAACAATGAGTGAGCTCGAAGAAAAATGTCATTCGATGCATTAAATGTTTCAACCCTCCGGCACCCAATGGTCCATGTCTGGAACGTTGAATTTAGCTTTTGAAATTTTCCCGTAGCATCTCCCATGATCGAGTCTACTACTTTTAAAAGCTGAATTCAACAAGTTTAAGACATCAACCAGCGGAGGGGGCGATTATAATACATCGGACGAGGTATTTACGAAATTCTTCGAACTCATTCATGGCTCAATAATAAATATAAAAAATCCAAATATAATCTACCGGCATTTTTCAAAGTAGAACATTGAAATTTCTTTCTTTTTAGTCAGGGCGGAAGTCTGCCCCCCTCCCCCCTTTCCTAAACCTTCCGTGTAATTAATTTTAAACTCATAAACGTTAAAAAGAAAAAAAACAAATGTCCAGCACGAAAGGTTCATGGGGGGGGGGGGGGGTTCTGTCCCCTTGACGAATAATTCCTTGTTCCTGATTCTCTTACTCTTTAATTATATTTTAAATTAGAAGTAAACCCGTCCTTCACACGGAAGGAATGAAAAAAAAAAGTACTCTTCAAATTTAAATATAGAAGCACACAACGCTTCCATAGATGGATATGACATCACATATGTAAAAGTATATCGGCAATTTCATCTATAAAAATGAAACATATTACATTGGTTGTTTAAAGGAGGTTTACTTTAAAGGAATGTTAAATACAAAACTACCGTATTTTTTCCCGTAGAATCCGAATCTGCAATAAAAAGGGGGGTTACCATTTAAGATTTCATAGTTGCCCCTCTTCCCCCCAGGGGGGGGCAGAGTTGGGGAGGGTCAACTTTGATATCCCTAAATAGATTTTTCAAAACTATTTTACGTGCATTTTTTCGTTTTTCAATCTGATGTATATTTCTCGAGTTATTTGACCTCTTCCAGACTTTTTAATGGAAACGATTCTCACTGCATTTTACTCGATTACAGCGCCATCTACGATTTTCCGAAGAAAATGTTCAATACAAAAGTTACGTATTTTTTCCCGTAGAATCCAAATCTGCAATAAAAAAAAGAGGGGGGGGGTATCATTTAAGATTTCAAAGTTGCCCCCCGATTCCCTCCAGAGGGCAGAGTTGGGGTTACAACTTTGATATCATTAAACAGATTTTTCCAAAATATTGAACATGCATTTTTTCTTTTTTCAGTCCGATATATATTTCTCGTGTTATTCGACCGTTTCCAGACTTTTCGGACACCCTGTGCATTGCTTTCCTCTGAACGGCTGCAATAGGTAGCTTTTTGTAATGAAAGCTACCTAAAAATGGCAGTAAAAGCGAAATTTAATCGTCTGGTGTTGCCAATATCAAAATGACGTCAGCGTTACACACGGACACGTTTGCCCTTTATAATATAGATAGATCACTTGGGGCGAACAAATTTTACTATTTTTCGTTTGAAAATCATCAGAGATAAAGAAAATTTATTTAATTAAATTTCCTAACCTATGGAGGGAGACCTCTTCCCCTTTCTTGCCAGCGCCCATATACTTTCTTCCATTTTTCATGCAATATATCGGGACTGTGTTGATAAACTAAAACTCAGATGCATCATTTTGCATAATGGGATAATTAAGATCCAGAAGATCAGCTCAGCTGCTTTTACGTTAGGGGCTTGGTACGAACCTGTTTTAAGAAAGTTAGAACGGTATGATGGATGTTCGTTTTTTTTTTGTTTTTTTTTTTTTCTCTCTTTTTCCGGCTGACCTTTATAGGGTGCTGTTATGATGTCTGAGATTTTTTTTGGCAAGTTTTTGACTTGAATCATCTCTAAACGGCTATACTGGTTTGGCCGCTGCTTGCAGTTAGCAACACATTAAACAAAAGGTCAGTTGTGCCCTTCAAGCCATATATTTATATTTTTCTTTTCACACTTATAATACACATAAAATGGTATTATAATAAATGATTTCTTCATGGTCACTGTCAAGTTGAGAGAGAACTGTTTTAAGTTGAGAACAATATGTTTGTTTTTAAATACCGAATCCCTTTAAAAGAGCAGTGAAACTTTAAAATTTATTTTTTATGTTATTCCAACAAGAAATTATTCAACGAATAGAATTTTCTACTACCATGAATTCAACAAATATTTAAAAACAGAAAAAATATAATTTACTGAAAATTTAAGATTTGTTAAAACTATTGATTAGTTTTTTTTTTAATGTTTTTAAAATGCTCGCGTAATTCAATTTTCAAAATATTTTCTCGAGTTTTTCATTTTATTACTTAAAAGTGCTTGTGCAACCATTTTTAACACTAAATATACCAACAACCGGTCATTTGACCGGTACCAAATGAAAATATTAAGATTCTAACAAGAAATTTCTTCATGAAAATAAATAAAATATAAATCACACAGAAATAAGTTAAATCAAAATTATAAGTAGTTTTAAATAAAAATTCTTGGGTGAAATATTTTTTATAAAACTTGAGTAAAATTCCCGGTATGTTTTTTGTTAATCCGACAGACATTTATTAAAAAAATAAATTAAAAGCGTCACGAAATTGAATTTGTATTTAAACAAGTGGGTAAGTGTGATCTAAGATAGCACAAAGGGTTTCGTTTAATATTCCTTTAAAAATACTTTATCCTTTGGTTAATAAATCCAACTAAATTCCATTTCAACCCCCCAAAAATCAGGTTTTGGATAAATTTTGAGTGCGGTTTTTAATTATTCTAAGCATTTCTTTTTTTTGTATATTTTATATCTGAAAGTAAATGAAATATCTATCTAGCTATCTATTTATCTATCTATCTATATATAAATCATAGAAATAAGAAATACGAGACGGAAAATGACGGGCAGGTTTCGCTCTGAAGCGCGCGGGGCTGATGAGAAGATCACTAAGGGGGTAAAATGCTTGCAACCCTACCGCTATTGGCTGCTTGGAATTTCACCCCTACCGCTATTGGCTGCTTGGAATTTCACCCCTATACCGCTAATGGCCTGCTTTGAAATAGTTTCGATAGTAAGCGAAAATAAAAAAATCCCGTGGCAAACAGTGAGCAGGGAAGATACTGTGTAAAACACCCCTTATCTCACTTCTCGTTCTTGATCATTTTATTATATGATAAAAAATAAAAACTTACCGACCGATTTATTCGATTTTTCCAATTTCTTAATCAGATTATGGTTTTGCGTATGCATACCAATTTTCAAATCCCTACCTTTTATAGTTTTAAAAAATCGCATATACTTTAAAAATCCCTGACGGCTCGGCCTACAGGCACAGGTAGATTTCGAAGACGCAGACCGTGGGGCGCCTGTTTGTCGGGAATTGCGGAAGAAATGACCTTTTTTACGATGATGCGGCAGTTTGACTATAACTACTTCGCCTACTTCGAAACCTAACTTGTTTGCAGGCGGATTCGGCAGGGATTTTTTTGTTTTTAATTTTTTTTTTTGGTATAACGGTTGGTCCTATAAAAAACTTGTCAACATAAAAGTTTTAGATAATATTAAGAGGATTTATAATAAATTTAAGCGGATTTGAAATCTTGGGAATTGACGAAGTTATGCATTTTTTTCTTCTACCCCCCCCCTCCCCCCCTCTTAAGGCAATTTTTAATTATATCAAAAATCTGTCATACATAAATTTTCGGCCCTTCTCCTAGAAGTAATAATAACTTCAAACGGATTCGATACGTATCATAATTAAGAAATTATGGGGTTTTTTCTGTTTTCACAAAAAGGCCCCCCCCCCACCCCCCCTGGTCCGATTTTGCCCATTAACGAACTTGACCGAGATTTTATGCCTCTTGATTTTATGTATCAGTTTCGAACAGATGCGGGAGTTGGAACCGCTTACTTCGAAAAATAACTTGTTTGCAGGCGGAGCCGGCAGGGGTTTTTTTGTTTTTAATTTTTTTTGCTATAACGGTTGGTCCTATAAAAAACTTGTCAATATAAAAGTTTTAGATAATATTAAGAGGATTTATAATAAATTTAAGCGGATTTGAAATCTTGGGAATTGATGAAGTTATGATTTTTTTTCTTCTAAACCCCCCCTTCCCCCGCTTAAGGCAATTTTTAATTATATGAAAAATCTGTCATACATAAGTTTTCGGCCCTTCTCCTAGAAGTAATAATAACGTCAAATGGATTCGATACGTATCATAATTAAGAAATTATGTTTTTTTTTTCTGTTTTCACAAACCCCCCCCCATCCCCCCCCCCTGGTTCGATTTTGCCCATTAACGAACTTGACCGAGATTTTATGCCCCTTGATTTTATGTATCAGTTTCGAAAAGATGCGGGAGTTGGAACCGCCTACTTCGAAAAATAACTTGTTTGCAGGCGGAGCCGGCAGGGATTTTTTTTTTTTTTTTAATTTTTTTTTTTTTGCTATAACGGTTGGTCCTATAAAAAACTTGTCAATATAAAAGTTTTAGATAATATTAAGAGGATTAATAATAAATTTACGCGGATTTGATATCTTGTGAATTGACGAAGCTATGATTTTTTTTTCTTCTAAAACCCCCCTTTTTTCCCCCCCTTGGAGCCATTTTTAATTATATCCAAAATCTGTCATACATAAATTTTCGGCCCTTCTCCTAGAAGTATTAATAACTTTAAATGGATTCGATACGTATAATAATTAAGAAATTATGGGGTTTTTTCTGTTTTCACAAAAAGTCCCCCCACCCTCCCCCCCTTGGTTCGATTTTGCCCATTAACGAACTTGACCGAGATTTTATGCCCCTTGATTTTATGTATCAGTTTGTAAAAGATTAACGCAGAATTTTTCCAGTTATCGTGGTCAGAAAAAAGTGACATAGATATATATATATATATATAAAGTTTTGAACTGGGGGTGGTTTTGGGTTCTGGGAGTCATGATCGGCGTAGATCTGCAAAAATTTTTCAAAATTTCCAACTTAGGTGAGAATGTAATAGGTAGTATTTCTTACGAAATCTACCTAAAATTGCTGAGTACATTTTAATTCTGGCTTGTTTCTGGCAACCTTCCCTTCTCTTGCTGAGTTAAAACCAGGTGTTCTTTTGACTTCGGAAAAATTAATTTTGAATAGGAATTAAAATATATATATATATATATATATATTATTATCTCGGCTAATTATTATCCGAATTTTAAGAAAATTAGATTTTTGCATTCAACATTAAATTTTATGCATGGATGTGTAATTTTCAAATTGGTAAATGCAAAAGCTTTAATAATTTTATAGAGTCCGAAATCTCCCAGTACTGTTAATTTTATCTCTGGTTAAAATTTTTGTTCCTTCCTGTCTGCGCTCCAGTATCTGCACCTGCCACGATATAAAAAAAATCATTTTTCAGTTGAAAAATTAGTAATTTTTAATTAATACGTGGGCTAATTATCACCGGATTTTTACGAAAATTAGATATTTGGATTCAGAATTAAAACTCATGAATATATACGTAATTTTCAAATCGAAAAAGGCAATACATTTCGTAATTTTATAGAGACCAAACATCCCTAGTACTGTGTACTTTATCTGTGTGAAAATGAGAATATTTCGTCGTCTGTACTAGACTCTTTTCGGTGTCCAACTCCTGCTAACCTCGACAAAGCGTCCCTATCTAAGCATAATTTGATATCTGCGCTTCTTTTTTGGAAAAACTGCTTTTCTAATTAGATTTTTAATGCGTTAGTTAATATCTCGGCTAATTATCTCGGCCGCTGGATTAAAATAATTATGATTTGTCGTGTGACCGGACGTATACAGCTCGGTACAAAATTTCAAATCTCTAACTTATATACAGTTTCCGAGTACGAACTCTGTGACGGACGGACGGACAGACAGAGGACTGAGACGAATAGTGTTTCGTGAGATGACGAAACCTTGAAAATCACTTGTTGAAGGCTTTTATTACTACTAGTTTGAGAACTTTAATGCAGCAACATTCCACACAGATTGAACAGATTTGTTGGAATATATATCAAGATTATGCGTGAGTGATATTGAAAATTTTGAACGAAAAATTGAAATGCCTGGAGCATTTTAAGATGTGAAGATTGCGAAAAATTGGTTTCGAGAAACATAAATTTGAATTACATTATGATGTGTTATTTTCATATCGTATCTTTAAGAAACAAACTCTCTGTCAAGTATAAGGCAATAACATATATATATATATTATATATATATATATATTTTTTGACAAATTTTAACATACAGTGGAGCATTGATTATCGGAACCTCAGTCAACTTAACGACTTGTTAACCGAACGCGTTCCAGAAGGCGAAGTTCAAATTTGCGCGCCATGCACTGCAGGAGTTTCGCACACGACTGCTAGAGCTTGAGACAGCCTTGAAGAGGGTGGAGCAACAAGAAGAGTCTGATTCTGTTCAACTGCTTTCATTAAAATATATAAGAGATTTAGCAGCAAAAAAAAAAAAAAATGTCCTCTCTGTAGCAAAAGAAAATTTTGGACTTCTTTTCTTAAAATGTAGACCTACAGTACTGTACTTTTGATTACCTGCAGATTTCTTTGATCACTTTATTCCTTGATAGTTTGTCCCCTTCTTCTTGTTGTAGTACAAAATAATTTAATAATAATAATAATAATTTTTTTTAATACATACATATTTGTGTTTATTATCACTGTTTATTTGTTTCACTATGCTCATATAACCCTAGTATGTTTTTTTTTTTTTCGAAAATTATCGGTTATCCGAAATCTCGTTTAGCCGAATAACCCCGGTCACCTATTAGTTCGGATAATCGATGCTCCACTGTAAAGACAAAAATTCGTATTTTTGGTAGATTTTTGCTCATTCAAAGTCCACTTCCTCTTTAAGATATTTTTAATTAAATCCCCCCCCCCTCCCTTTTCAGAAAATATACAGACGCTTATAATAGGAGATCTGTCTTCCTATTCCCCAACATGATTTCCAGCGGTCTGTGCGGAAAGATACAATGACGATAGTTTTAGTTCGCATTCATTGCAAAACATGCTGTTTATCTCCTTGCTTTCATAATTAGAGAAGCATTAATTAATTAGATAAGCATAGCTATCTTTTATTTACCTTGCAAACTTCTGATCACCGACTCAGATCTATGGAGCTCAGTGGTTAGCGTCTGGCGTCCTGGAAACGTAAGATATTTAGTTTGCTCCATTTTATGCATAACTATAGCTTCGACAAAGCGTCCCGATCTAACAGGGCTCCCAACTGGTCCGCTTTTTGAATACCAGTATTTTATAAGAAATATTTTCGTGGCACGTTTCTACAACATTTGCAATATAAATAAACCTTCGGTGCTGGTTTCCAGAAAATTTGTAAGAAAAATCTAAAAGGTTTTTTTTTTTTTTTTTTTTTTTTTTTAAAGAAAATACTGGTGTTCAACAAGCGGACCATTTGGGAGCCTGCGATCTAAGCAAAATTGTTATCTGAACTTCTTTGTTGAAAGAACTGCTTTTCTGATGAGATTTTTAATGCATGTTTAAACCCCTGACTTCGTTCACTTAAGATTTAAAGAAGAATCATTGCATTAATTAAACAAACAATTTAGCTCCCGATAGTTAAAAACATATGGAATTAACCAACTCTTTATCACATTTTATAGTAGAAGTAAGACAGGAGAATTTCTGATGAACCCATTTACATATTCATACTTTTATATACAAGATCATTTAAATTTCTTGCATGCGCTTGAAATTTCATATACTTTTTCTAAGATTAATAAATGTCTCGAGTAAATTTACTTCCTTGTTATTCTGTTTTATCATTGTTACTTAGCATTCATGGATATTCATTTAATTTATATTTTCGTGTCAAAAAATATAGTTTAAAATATTATTAAATATTTTCGAGTTAATTAACAGGTCTCTTCAGACATGACTTTCGGATGATTACAGTAATCGAAAAATCAACATAGAGGGAAATTCTACAGAAATGATGAACGGGTGGTCAGTTTTTTAAAATTAATATTTTTTATCAAGTATACCATTTTAAAGTTTGTAAACCAAGTGACAAGAAAATAATAATAAATTTAACAAAAACACAAAATTTGATCAATTGTAAGCAATTAAATAAAAATGTGTTATGATTTTTCTATGACTCATTTTTCACATTAAATCAAAGAATTCCTCATTTGGAATAAAAATTAATTATTTCTAAATTATAACATGTTCAAAATTTAGGTCAATATGTTATAGAATATTTTAATAATTCAAAATTGTGCTCAACCAGTACATTTTTAGGTTTATAAGAATATTTATAACAAGCATTTTTGCAATGTTACGTCCAACACCAAATTTCCTAAGAAGTTTGTTCTGTACAAGAATGCTTAGATTAATTAATAAGAAATTTTTTGAGTAAATCATGATTTCATATCTATGTATAAATATCCATTCAAGTAAAATTATTTCAAATTATTTTTATTTTTAAATAATGGTGTCGGACGTAAAAAATTATTTACGTCCGACACTACTTACTACCGACACCAAGGTTTTTCAAGCTTTATTGCATTATTTGGCTAATTTATTATTAGGCAAAGAAATTGTATACCATTTAAATTATTAACCATTTTTAAAAAAAATATGAATCTGCATTTTTTTTTTAATTTAAACATGCAAATTAAGATTTTTAAAGTGTAAAATCATACTGTACTTTGTAAAACATTGTAAAAAGAAGAAAGCATGTTTTACTCAATAATGAAACATCTCAACTTGCCTGCTAAATATTTTTTTTTTCTTGTGACTCACAATATGGATATAGTTTTATAATAATGACGAAATTTCATGGCAAATTCCTGAACGAAAATACAGATTACTGGTTAGGGAAAAAGATCCAAATGGAAAAGTTAGGAAATTACATATTCAATTACGGTATATGCTCATGTCTTTGTGGGAGGCTTATGAACAGTTTTGCAAAAACTTCTGCGATACAAAAATTGGTTTTTCAAAATTTTCAAGTTTGCGTCCGAAACATGTGAAGTTATTTGACAAAATACCACACAGTGTATGTGTGTGTATTTATCACGAAAATGTCCATCTCCATTTGCAAGCTTTAAAACCAAGCACTAACCTAAGTGAAGAATTTACAGATTTTGTAAATCAAATTGTTTGTTCTCCCACTGCGAAAGATTGTATGTATTCAGAATGTGAAAACTGTATCAACAAATTGCTTTCTTTTAAGCCACAGAATGATATTCAAGATACACCAGTAAAATATTTACAATGGCAGAAATGTGAAAAGTGGAAATTATGAGTACAGTAAAAGAAACCTTCAGTGAACTTTTAAATCAAGCCAAATATTTCCTTCGTCACACATATATTAAAAGAGAACAATCCTTGGCATTTAACAATTTTAAATCAGCAGTTATTACTGAAAATATTGTTATACAGCTGGATTTTTCAGAAAATGCTGCAATTCTGCAGCAGAATGAAATTCAAGCTGCACATTGGAATCATACACAAGCTACTATTTTCACAGCCCATGCTTGGATTGCAAAATATGTCAACCAGAGTGTTGCAATTATTTCTGATTCAATGGATCATACCAAAGTAACAGTGTTCAAATTTGTAAATTACCTTTTTAGTTTCTTAAAAACAGAACATCCAAGCATAAAATATGCACTACAAGTGTGTTTTCAGACGGTCCAAGTTCCCAATTCAAACAGCGGTATTTATTTTTATTTGAGCAAAATCATGGAATCAAATTAAAATGAAACTTTTTTCACACCATCACACGGCAAAGGAGTTGTTGATGGAATTGGTGGAACCGTAAAACGAACAATATGGACGAGGCACATCAAAGCTGGAAAAGTGACTGTAGTCAATACTCCCGAAGCATACGCACATGTTGCTTCAAACTTAATGCCCGACATACACATCCAGTACATATCTCGAGGAGAGATAGGAGACAATACTGAGTTTTTGAATACATATTGGTAGAAAATTCGCCCAATTCCAAATATTCAAAACTTTTCATTGTATAAAAGCCATAGAAGAGAACAAAATTCTTATGTCTGTTACATCCCTATCACAAACAAGAAATATGATAATTTTATTTGATGATGAATTATCAGCAGATGAAGAGATTTCTTTCGAGGACAGCAAAAAGAATATTACTGATGTAATAAGTCTTAGTGTGAATGAATTGGATACTTGTCAAATATGACTCCAACTCCACCCTTTATCCTGGATGTATCACACAGCTTGCAGAAAAATAAATAGAAGTTTCTGTAATGCACAAGGCTAACCAACATTATAAATGGCCTAAGAAAAATAAATAGAAGTTTCTGTAATGCACAAAGCTAACCAACATTATAAATGGCCTAAGAAAGATAAGATTTTTTTAGTTTACAATGTGTTATTAAGAAAATTTTACCACTTACCCCCATTGGAAGCAGAGGACAGTTCATTTTTAATGAAAATATCTTAAATGTAAATGACAAAAAAAATATATGCATCTTTCTAATAATGTAATTTGTTAATACAAATACCACATTTGTTATACAAATAATAAATATTTAGTTGTGCCGTATAAAGAAATTAATTTACGCCCGACACCACAGCATTTTGTAGAATTTACGTTCGACACCAAGTTTTTACCACCCAACACCGTAAAAAAAAAAAAAAAAAAAAAAAAAAAAGATGATTTTTATGTAGTCATATTGTAATAATTTTATAAAGAAAATTAGAATCTTCATCTTTTATCTTTGCTCTTTCAAATATTACAGTTTGAATTTTTTTTAATAAACAAGTGGGATGAATTTAGTATTTGAAATTTGGATGTCAAAAATTCCATTTTGTGCACTTACGTCCGACACCAAGAGTTAATTTAAAAACAAAAAAATTCTTTAAACTCTTTTAGCTAGTATTTTTTATGTTTTCTGAATAAATACGACAAGATATGCATTATATATATATATATATATATATATATATATATATATATATATATATATATATATATATATATATATATATATATATAAATTGCTTAATTTTGATACATTATTTCTGATTAAATAACATTTATATGAGTAAATTTTGTACAATTTTTACGTCCGACACCATGGAATTGCCCTACAGCATTATGTTTCTATTCCAAAACATGTCACATTTTTAACAAAATGGAAGATATATGCTATGTAAAAAGAAAATTTAAACATGATGAAGTATAAAAGTTAAAAAATAAATCATAAAAAACAAATAACTCTCAACCCGTGCTATTTCAGATTCATCATGTAAAATGCTATAGTTATAGATCAGATGAATGAAATTAGCGCTGCAGTTCGCAGCTTTGTCCAACAAATAAGAGTGAAATATGCTAATCAAGATATCGACGAGATACTAAAAAAAAAGTAGCTCAGTAGGGAGAGCGTTGGTACGGCAAACCAAAGTACCCAGGTTCGAGTCCTGGTCCCGGCATATTTTTGCTCTGTTGGAAAAATCTCAACTATGATACTCCAACCATTTAATATAATTTAATGTAACTCTCATATATTTATTTATTATATATATTTTTACAGAAATATAAATTACCTATTTTATTCTTTTACTTTTCATTACATTTAAAAAAAGCAGAATTTCATAGTTAAAACTGCACTTATATGCTACAAAACATATATTTAATTTTTATATTTCGTAATTTTCAATGATTATACATATTTATTCAGTTGTGGTTCAAAGGTAACTGATAAAAATTTTCGCTGCGAAAAATAAGTGTAACTGGGATTCGAACGCAAACACAAAAAAACTAGAATCCAGCGCGCTACGAAGCCGCTCGCCAAATGAAGAAATTTATCCGATTATAAACTGTGACGTAAACTTTGAGACCTTTCTTCTCAAGACCACCTACCTGGGTCTTGTTTTATGGCTTTCATATATTATTTAAATACGAACTATACTCTATCGATACACAAATGTTCATCGCATTCTGTGACCCCGGCCTCGGAACCTTTCCTTGTTAGACATCATTAGTGATGGGCATAACGATTATTTTGATTATTCGAATGAATCATTCGGGCATGCGCAGAAGCATATCTGTCAAACTTCAAAAAAATTTTTATTCAATTACTACCAGAAATTTTGGAAAAAAAAAAAGTTTTTGCAGAAACTTTTTTTTTTTTTTTTTTTCAAAATTTCTGGTAGTAATTGAATTTAAAAAAAATGAAGTTTGACAGATATGCTTCTGCACATGCCCGAATGATTCATTCGAAAAATCAAAATAATCGTTATGCCCATCACTAGACATCACCTTGTACCTTATTAAACGGTGAAGTTTTGTTACAGTATTCTGAATGTGTTAGAGAGTATTTCATAATCCATGCTTGACGCATGACTTTTCTTTCTTGTTTTTTAATAAAAATGAAAGACAAGTGTCTAATCAGTATTGAATTATTAACTTTTACATGACATGGGAAAAAAAAAAAACTCTTGACTTGCAACCACGAACTTACTTTAAAATGTAAAATATTGTTAATATTTTTTCCCTCAATACTTCATTAATATTTTACTCTCAAACCTTTTCGGGGGAAAAAGTTTAAAACGTTTAAAAATGCATCAGTATTAAGAAAAAGTCCCATCTGATTATAGTTATTTTTCTGCATGGGTAAACATATGTTTTAAAACTACAAGAAAATCTAGAATTTAAAGATTTATTTTTACTAGAATGGAAGAACAATGAATCTTGTCTTGCATGCCTGTAGCTTTAGAGGTGATTACTGATGATCTGTAAAGCAATAATTTAAGTATTAAAATCAACCAACCATTAGATTTTCAGGTGAAAAATATTAGCAGCAAAAGCAAAGCGTCCATTAGTTATCGAACACAATCGCTTACATAACGAGTTGTTTTAACTGTTAGAAAGAAACAAAGGTCGCGCTTTTCTGTCACTAGCCCTTTTGGTCTAGTAAATATACTGTTATGTATTTATGATTTTCAAAAATGCATCCTGAACAATTTAACAAACGTTGCTTCCAAAGTTTCAGGTCAAGCGTAAACTGTAAAATTACAGAGACTAATGAAACTAGAGTAAAATAGAGAAAGATGACCTTTTCATATAGATACTTACTTGCCTTGGCAAGTTTTTGCCGAAGATGGATAAAACCATGGAAAAAACTGTTTTGGCAAAAATAGGTTTTTGCCACTTTTTGCCAAAGGACCCAAATTAGGTTCAGATGTTTTATTTACGGGAGTGTAATTAAGTTATTTTAAATTTACTGATTTTAACTCTAACAATATTTAACTTCGTTTTTTTTAAACTTAGAATCCTTAAACAGTAGTCTTATTAAGTTTGCAATGTTTTTAGTTTATCATGCTATGGATGCAGAGGATGGAAAATGAAAGAGTAGATAACAACAAAATAACTCCCTGGTTGTGGTTTAAACTGTCCTAATTATAGAACAACTAATTTTTATGCTTCAGTTAATCATTAACAAAGTCTAAGAAATATTACCCATTTTGCTATGCTATCAGAACAAATTAGTAATTTGAAGATACAAAGTATAATTAATATATCTTCTTTACCCCTTTCCTCTCTCATATACATATTAATAAGTTTTACGTGGCTCATATGTTTGTATAAAAAAAATATTTTTCTAAAATTTTAAAGGCTAACTTTATAAATTTTAGTTGTAAAAGTTATAGAGGTTCAGATAAAGAGAAAATGGAGATTGATTTGGTTGTTGCAAAGCTGTTGGTAATTTAGTGTGGTGATTTATAAAGATTTTAGGATAATCGTTGTAAGTGATATATTATATATTTCTTAATGTTTTTTTATTTACATTTTACATATTTCCAATTTTAAATTTTTCCAATTGTTGTCTGGTAATAATTCAGTATACTTGGCTGATTCTACTGTTCTTAGCATCATGCCAGTAGAATTATGAAATACTGAATTATTTTTAAAACACATGTGGGTGCAGCCAAGCTGACGAGTACATCCACATATGTTTTTTCATATCCAATTCTTGATTGGTTCTCTTGTGGTCCAGTTTTTCCACTGAATAATGTTCATAATTAATTTATTAATCCATTTGTGTTTACTTAATAGCAACTCCAATTTATAATTTTTTCCCCCTTTCTCTCTCTTTCTTTTTAATTGTTCTTCAGGTATGAGAAAATTTGGCTAATTACCATTGAAGCACATGCTAAGGTAATTTTATGATTGCACAAGTTAATTATTAGCTATGTGGTATTCTGATTACACAATATCATTAATTATCTCTTTGAAGATTTTAGTAGAATGATATTAGAACTTGATATGTTTTTTGAAATTCATAGATATTATAATTATATATATATATATATATAGGTCTGTGTTGCAAGGCAACTTTTAATGTAGTAATGTTGTCTTTAATAGTTATAGGTTTCTTAAATATATACATTTTGATTTTGACGATTTTAATATACATAATAACTATTACTATTAAAGATGACATCACTATATTAAAAGTGAGGAAGGAAAAAAAAAAACATAGTTTTTATCTCCATCAAACTTATAAATTTATTTACAAAGTAGATATTTTTACTTGTGCTTCAGATGTTATTATCAATTAAAATTATTTAAAATTGTTTTAATTAATAAAATTTATATTCTGATTTAAGTCTTAGTTGTATTATGCAAAAAATTATAATTGTTTGTTGTATATTTTTTTCATTTAAGCATTTTTTCCAGCTTTTGATGGTTTTTACCAAGTTTTTTTTTTCCAGTTTTGCCACTGTCATGTCAAAAATACATATTTTGCAGAAAAATGACCAACCCTACTATAGATTGTAATCTAACCCCAGAAAGGGTAATTAAGTATAAAATTCGTAGGAAAATATTTCCCTTACCCATCTGTCTGCGACAGAAATGGCAAATAACGTTGCAATTATCTTATTCCGATACATCTCTGTTCTGAATGAGATTTCTCTGGTTATTGCGGAATTTGGAGTGATGATATGAATATGCACCAACAGCATTTAAAATTTCACAATCTTTCACTTGTGAATAATGGTACGTTTAAATTAAAAGAATAATAATGATAAAAATAAAACAATCCTTCGATGAGGATAACTAATCACACCCTTTATCATGTGTTATACTTTTAAGGTTTCTGACTTAATTGCCTACTGTGAGCAAGTTAAGTAACACAATCGTCGATAATTACTTATAAGGGACTATTTCAGTAGCCACTGGGTAGGGGTTAAAAAATTAGTTTAGCTTACGTCATGTGTATATTTTCCGTTTTAAAAATATGCGGTCAAGGCTGCGGACTCACAGGCCCAACAGTTCTGACATCTTGCCTCTCCCTGTATTTTGTTCTGCCCGCGCCTCTGGTTAACTCGATCGAAATGTTTTAAAAGTTAGATATTTAACCTCAACCTATATTTTTGTAGTTGTATTCAGTCCGTTGACATAGACATTCCAAAAACTCAGCGTGAATGCATCACCTGTAACGGAAAGAATATCGATGTAAATGGTCTTTTAGGTGATATATTTAACATATGGAGACGACAACAATAGGTACTTTCGAAAATTGTCGAAACAAGTGAGTTTTTCAGACAAAAGATATTTCACGACACGAACTAATATTTGAGTCAAGTTGCAAAAAGCTATTTCGGATTATTCTTATAGGAGGTGTTTCAGGCAAATAAATGAATTCTAGAAAACGACTGCCACTCTTGGTGACACGACACTTATTTGAATTTTTAACAGTCGTTCCTCAGCTATAAATTTGTATTGCTCATTTAATTTCGTTGAAAAAATATTGTTGTGTGTAGGCAAAGTTACAAAACCTTGGGGGAAAATTACAGTCAGATGTAAACCGAGTGTTTTTATAAAGGCAAATTTGAAATTTACCAAAATATGGAAATCGTCAAATAAGTTCAATGCTTTGCAAGTCACAAAGGGATTTAAATTTACGAAAATATACCCATTGGCTGTGTAACAGACAGTTAAAAAAAATATATATATAGCCGACCTATCCCAGAAAAAAAAAAAACATTAAATGAGATAAAAATAAATAAATAATTAAATAAAAGAATATTTTATTATTTGAAAACTATTTCGTGCTGAGCTGTGCTAATAGTTAGAAGGATACAAAAGACCAAATTTATATTATTTTCAACTTTTAAGTCACGAAATTTATTAATTAGTATCACTAATTTGAACTTAACTGCTTTAAAATTAATAAAAAAAAATTAATATAAAATTTATGTGATTAATGATTAACGTATTATTCGGTATAAATATAAACAAATTAAAAAAATATAAATAATATAAATAAAATAAAATAAAATAAAAAATAATATAAAAAATATAAATCAATTATTCATTTCTCCCCCTTTAGTATTGCTAGTAAAAACTTTCTAATATTTTTATCATAGATGTATAAATATCGGGTGTCCAACAATTACATGTCGTATCTGTTACCTGTATGTTTAAAAAATGTTTGGCTTGTTGACCTATCTTGTTGGTAATAGCTCATCAGTGCAAGTATAGTTCATTCAAGCCAAGATTGACATTTTTCTGAGTATTAGAAATAACCAAATAGAAATCGGCTTCAAGATTTCTGTGTCTCGCATTATGGCTAGAAATTTATGTCTTACAATAGAAGAAAGATATTAAAAGTTCTTCATAGTAAAGATGCTATTATTTAAACATATACAGTAGAATTTACTATCAGTCAAAAATCTCCCCCGAGCATGTAGAAAAAAAAATGTAAACCCGCCCAAGACTGCTAAAAAAAAAAAAAGCCCAAGTTCAGACACGAAATAACTTCCGATGCAGATCACTCTGGACATGTTAAATTTCTGTATTGATGTTCTTTAACTAGCATGGACTCGTGCAGCACATTTATAAATTATTTTCGACCCAGTCAGGTCCATTGAAAACTTTTCATATTTTGTCGGCGCTGTCCAACTTTTTAAAATTTGTTATATCGAACCGGTCGGCCCGACCCGTTTATATTTACTATCGGCCCGGCCCGTTGAAAATTGTCTTTATTCTGCCGGCCCACCCCGGCTCGTTCGAAAGTTAGTCTTCGTTTTGCCGGCCCAGGCCGTGCAAACTTCTTACCTGATGTTCATTCAACCTGCAGTTTATCTTCTTTTTCTTTTTTCATGGTCTGCAGTTTATGCTCCATGAAATTTTCATTGGATTTTTACGAGAGGACTTTTCATTGAACTCTCTCTCTCGTTTACGTTCAAATGGTGTTTTTCTTTTTGGAGTGAAAGCTCTAAATTTCACATATATATAATTTAATTCCCTTTTCCTTTGTATTGTTGTAACTATAATGTTCAGTATAATTCTTAAAAAAACAAAAAAAAAAAACCAAAAAAAAAACAGTTATTTGGAAAGCTTAATAGAAGCTATACACTTTACACTAGGTGAATTGAACTGTTTCATGTTGAATTCTGAGAAAGAAGATGCTGAGATTAGATAAATCTATTTTTGGTTAAATAAAACTGAATATATTGGATAGACACTGAATTATTAGAAGTGGTCGTCATTCTCCAACACACCCTTAATTGTCACATTGGTTCACAATGACTTGTCTTATGATCGGTTTATTACATATTATTATAATGTTTAAAATAATTGTATAATTTTAAAATCTTGTCGTATAAAAATAATTGCTTTGTTTTTTCCTATTCATCCTGTTTTTGCCTTCACGAACTGAATAATTAAATGGACTAAATTTTAAAGGTTGTAGTTTGGACAAAATTTGGTCTGTTTTTCGTTCTTAAGAGAAATTTAGATAGTTAGATGATATTTGTTTCATTTTAGGTTTCGTACGTTTGTTATTTCAGGTTTTAATGCGAACCTCTCCGCACCATGGTGTTCCCTCCCGAAATGTACGAGGGTTATACCGAAAGTAATGCAAAATTTGGCATAACATTTTATTTATTAATTCAACATAATGCTTTCTAATTCTACATGTTTGTTGAGAAATCCTTTCTCAATAAAAAAGTCTTTATCACAAGAGATGCGTGAACGCGGAACCCAACTCTCGAATCCTCTTTGAAAATATTCACGAGTGCACTGTTGTGTTGTACCCACTTCTTCACAGCCACGTCAGTGTCATCAAGTCGTTGTCCTCTTAAAAACCCTTCTTTTTAATCGCAGGTAAATAATGGATTCCAAGCAGAAATGGGTACAGCAGTGCACACCTGAATTTTTTCAAAGATGATTCGAGGATTAGGTTCAAAACGTTGACGCAAATGTATCGCTTGTGATGAAGACTATATTGAGTTATTGAGTAGTAGATTTGTGTTGAAAAAGAGTTGCTCTACAAACGTGTAGAACAACTTTTGCATTACTTTCGGCACAGCATTCGTATATCTTTCCATGTTCCTTATCCATGTTTTTCACTCCATAAAAAGCGTTAGTTATGGCATTAACTTTTTGACATTTATGCCAATCTGTCATTTGCATATTCTGATAATTTTTAGAACTACGGTAAATAAATGATTCTTCTCTTTTATTCTTAAATTCAATTTTAAGTACTTTATAACAGTAATATAAGGTAATGCAAGTTTGGCCTACCTGAAAAGTCCGCGTAGGTGTGATAAGTAATTATCCGACTTGAGAATTAATCCAGTGATAGTGGCACATTTGAAGTAGATATTAACAAACACAATCTTGTTAAAATAAAGTATGGCTTCGTGAAATAACTTCTAAGTTAATTATTTAATTACTATTAAAAAAAAGAGAGAAAAAAATTAATTTACATTGTTAAATTTACATCACACTATAAAAAGTTAAAACATTTAATTTTAAGAGAAGTGTTCAGTAGTTCTGCTTTTTAAGAAGGTTGCTCAGAGACTGAAGTATTAGTTCTTGGATTAGAGAAACACACAGTCAAGTTTACGTCATTTAGCCTTGAACCCTTGAGGTTACACGTGTAAGTTCTTTAATGAGAATCTCACAGAAAACAGAAAAGTACTTTGTCAGCGCACACGTGTTTCGTTTCACCAGCTTGAAGTCGGATGGATGAATATTCAGGCTCACAATAATAGATGAAATGTTTATTTCAGAAATCACTCTTCTAACACCCCTGCTTGATTTCTGAAGTATAAATGTTCTTGAGATTTAAACCTGTTCTGTGTTTTGTAAAGTCAGGTTTGGGAAGGGGTTTCGTTAGAATGTCAGCTGTCATAGTTTTGGTTGGGCAATATTGTAATTCAATTATTCCCTTTTCCTTAAGATCTTTTATACTGTTGTATTTTATATCGATATGTTTTGTTTTCGAATGATGTTTATAATTTTTAACCATGTTTATACAAGCTTGATTATCTTCGAATAAAGTTATGGGCAAATTTTGTTGTAGATCAAGGTCCTTTAGAAGATTGATAATCCAAACTGTTTCTTGTGCTGAAGTTGCTGCTGAGATGTATTCAGCCTCAGCGGATGATAAGGCAACTGAATTTTGTTTCTTAGTTGACCAGGAAATTGCTGTATTTCCTAATTTACATAAATTTCCCGTTGTTGATTTACGGTCATTTTTATCCCCTGCCCAATCGGAGTCAGCATATGTTGTTAGTATTGGCTCATTTTCTTTACTAATAATTAGTTTTAGTTCTTGTGTTGTTTTTAAATATCTAATAACCCGCTTTACTGCGTTCCAATCCTTTTCTCTGGGTTTTTCGTTTCTACGACTCAAAATGTTCACAGCGACGGCTATGTCTGGTCTGGTTATTGTAGCTATATATAACAATGTTCCGATAGCTTGCCTATATTTACTGTTATTAGAAAGTAAATTTTCCTCATCAATTATGTTTAAGTACCCGGGTTCCATCGGAGTATCACAGGGTTTCGCTTCCTTTAAATCGAATTTTTTGATCAGTTCTTTTATTTTGTTTCTTTGATCAAGTGCGAAATTTCCTTCTTTACTTCTTTTTATGTTTATCCCCAGATAATAATTTACAAGTCCTAAATTTTTGACTTCATATTCCCTTTTTAATTGTTCTATTATTTCATTTATTTCTTTAGTTTCCCCTGAAATTAATAAATCATCAACATATATAATGATGTATGTTGTATTATCCCTTAATTTTCGTGTGAAGAGACATGGATCGGAGGTGCTTTGTACAAAACCATGTTTAGTTAAACTTTCTTCTAATTTAATGTTCCATGCTCGTGCGGATTGCTTCAATCCGTAAATTGATTTTTTTAGTTTGCAAATTTTATTTTCCTCTCCCGGTATTACATGCCCTTCTGGTTGTGACATATAAACATTCCTCATCTAAATTTCCGTGGAGGAATGCAGTTTTGATGTCTATATGATTAACATCTAAATTTTTATACGCTGCACATGCTAGGAACGCTCTTATAGTTGTATACGTTACTACTGGAGCGAAGGTTTCAAAATAATCGCTTCCGTATTTTTGAGAAAAACCTTTCTATTTCATTATTTTCATTATATTTTTTTGTGAATACCCATTTATTCCCAATTACTTTTATTCCAGGTGGTGGATCAATTAGTTCCCATGTTTTGTTTTTTCTTAATGAATTAATTTCTTCATTAGTTGCTTCGTACCATTTGTTTCTATCATATGGGTTTTCGATTTTCGCTATATCTTTCCACTCTGTTGGTTCAACAATTTCATTTTGTTTAGTTATATAAGCGAATCTATCGGGCGGAACTCCCCTATTTGATCGTTGAGATCTTCTAGGTTCGTTTTCATTTAAATTTTCCTCATTGTCTGTTTGTTTATCTTCCTGCATGTCTATAAAGAATTTTGAGGAATCTCCCCCTGCTTTTTCAGGTTGTTTCTGAACTTCTAATTCTTCTCTCATATCAATGTTTGATTTTTTTTCGTTTTCATTTGAATTAGAGTTTTCTATAAATTTAACAGTCCTTGCCCTTATTACTTTATTATTACCAATATAGATCCTATATCCTTTGGATCTATTATCATATCCGATAAATGTTCCTTTTATTGCTTTATCATCGAGTTTTCCTCTTTGGGATTTATCGAGATAAGCATAAGCTTTGCAGCCAAATATTTTTATGTTTGATAAATCCGGTTTTTTGTTTGTCCATAGCTGGTATGGAGTTGAATTGTGTGATTTTGTTGGTAATCTGTTTATAAGATACACAGCTGTATTTAAAGCTTCGGCCCAAAATTTATTTGGTAGCTGCGCTTCCGATAATAGGCACCTTGTCATTTCGACTAAAGTCCTATTCTTTCTTTCCGAAACACCGTTCTGAGGTGCACAATGCGGAATAGTGAACTTGTGATGAATACCTTCATATTTTAAGAATTTTTCTAATTCTTCGCTAGTGTATTCACCCCCATTGTCTGATCGGATTTCTTTTACTGTGCGACCGAATTTATTTTTCGTTATGGCTACATATTCTTTCACTTTGGTAACTACCTCACTTTTTTTCGATAAAAGAAATAACATAGTAAACCTACTATAATCATCTGTGAATGTGAGAAAATATTTCTTCCCTCCTATGCTTTCTGTTTGCATCGGACCACATACATCCGTATGCACCAGATCGATCGCCTTCTTAGCTCTGTTCTCACTCTGTTTTGGATATGGTGCATTTGTTAGTTTTCCCTTTATACAACTCTCACAAATTATGTCATGTTTGCAATTTTTAATTTCTAAACCTGTTGCTAAATTGTTGGATAAGAGTTGTTTAATTGAATTAACATTTCTATGACATAATCTCTTATGCCAAAGCTCAATGCAGTTTTTATTCTTGCATTGTTCAGCAGAATTGACATAGATTTCTTGCTTAGGTTTATATAGGTCACTTTCATATAAATTTTCTCTCTTTTTTCCTTCTAAGAGAGTTTTTCCATTATAGGATAAGTTACAGGTGTTATTTTCAAACATGAATTCATAACCATACTTTGTGGCTTTCGTAACCGACATTAAATTTGATTGAATATCAGGGACATATAAAACGTCCTTTAAAGTTATGTCATTTGATTGTGTCCGTAATTTTATTGTACCAGTCCCGTGCAATTCTAATGTTGTTCCGTTTGCTATCGTGACAGTATTTTTGTTGTTATTGTCAATGTCAACAAATACATTTATGTCATTACAAATATGTGAACTGCTTCCAGAATCAACAATCCAAGTAGATTTAAATTCATTATTTTCGATTAATGATAATTGCTTTTGAGACATTGTTTTTTCGTTTTGATTTTCTTCGCTTTTACTCTCTTGAATTTGTGTGTTTTTTTCTGCTTTAGTTTTCGGAGTAAAATTACTTGCTTCAAAGCATAAAGACGAATTTTGTCTGTATTTTTCATTTGTTTGGTTCTTAGAATTTTTATTATTAAGAAACCAACAATTTTGTCGCATATGGTTTTTTCTTTTGCAATTCGTGCAAAAAAGGTTTTGTTCTCTTTTTGGATATGCCCTAGTGTTTTGTTTTTGTTTATTAAATGTTTTGTATACATTTTCATGCGATGAATTGGAGCTTTCTTGTCTCCTTTGAAATTCATCTGTTAGTTTTCCTTTTATAAATTCCGAATTTAATTCGGTCTCTGATCGGGCCTCTAATGCCGTGATCAGAGTATCATAGCTAGGTGGAAGGGAGCACAACAAAAGTGCAGATAGATGAGAGTCCTTAATCTCTTCTCCTATAGATTTTAACCTATCAGCGGTTTCTAATATTTTAACTATATGGTCGTTCATATTACCATTTTCAACTATAGTTTTATACTATATAGTTTTCTTAGCAAATATAATTTACTAGATAAATTCGCGCGCTCATGTATTGTTTTTAATGCTAACCATGTAGCTTTAGCTGATGTTTCGTTTTTTATGTAAATCAGCTGTGAGTCTTCTAAGCTTAAATTTATAATAGCCCTGGCTTTATTGTCTTTCTTCGTCCATTCGCCTGTTAAGGGGTTTGGCGGATCATCAGTTATCTGGTTGATTAAATCCTCTTTCATTAACAGCATCTCTACCTTGAACTTCCAAATCGCATAATTATTGGAGTTCAGTTTTTCTATGCTACACATTTCTTTCATATTTGAAGCCATGATGTTGTATTTTTATTAATTTTACTAATACTTTTATAGTTTCTATTATTTAAAATATAGTTTTTTTATTTTATTTATTTTTCTTATTAGAGAGCGGTTTTACCGTGTTCAATCCTCAGTCTCATAATCTGATAATTTTTAGAACTACGGTAAATAAATGATTCTTCTCTTTTATTCTTAAATTCAATTTTAAGTACTTTATAACAGTAATATAAGGTAATGCAAGTTTGGCCTACCTGAAAAGTCCGCGTATAGGTGTGATAAGTAATTATCCGACTTGAGAATTAATCCAGCGATAGTGGCACATTTGAAGTAGATATTAACAAACACAATCTTGTTAAAATAAAGTATGGCTTCGTGAAATAACTTCTAAGTTAATTATTTAATTACTATTAAAAAAAAGAGAGAAAAAAAATTAATTTACATTGTTAAATTTACATCACACTATAAAAAGTTAAAACATTTAATTTTAAGAGAAGTGTTCAGTAGTTCTGCTTTTTAAGAAGGTTGCTCAGAGACTGAAGTATTAGTTCTTGGATTAGAGAAACACACAGTCAAGTTTACGTCATTTAGCCTTGAACCCTTGAGGTTACACGTGTAAGTTCTTTAATGAGAATCTCACAGAAAACAGAAAGTACTTTGTCAGCGCACACGTGTTTCGTTTCACCAGCTTGAAGTCGGATGGATGAATATTCAGGCTCACAATAATAGATGAAATGTTTATTTCAGAAATCATTCTAACACTGTGAGGAAGAAATATACTTGTTTAGCGCGAGCTGTTTTTAAGTGTTGTTCTGCTCGGAATTTTCGCTGTAATAGCAACACAACTGAAATCTTAACCATTTGAAAACTGGTTGGATATATCTTATCCCACTTAACTTTAATCAAGATTTCCACCAGAATTTTTGAATACAATTTTATGCTTATGACTTTAGTGAATAAAAGCTGTAAAAATGAATTTCCTTTTTTTTAAATAAAATTTATCGAAAATTCTGGTGTGAATTGAACATTACGGAAACAATTACTTTCCCCTGAAAGGGTTAAAGATGTGGAGGAATCTTTTTAACTCAACGATTTGAGGAATGAATACAATCTGTTTCCTATTATTGCAATGACCAAATACGTAGGTGGTTCTCAAATAATCTGCTCAACAACGCGAAACTTTCTGACACATTTTTAAGCACAAAACACAAAAGCATAAAATTGGCAGGCCTGACTATTGAAGTGATTTGGAATCAAAATGAGTTTTCCATTTTTTGATAAACAAATTAATTATTGAGTTATAAACGATTTGTGTCACGTGACGACACGTTTTTCCCCTTTCTCGTGCTGCGGCAATGGGAATTCGGTTCAAAACGCCGACTTTGACTGTATTTTCTGAAAGATGTGTTTTCTTTACCAAAAAATGGAAAACTCATTTCGATGACATAGTTTCTGAAGAAGAACACCTGCCGATTTCATCAGTTTCCGAACAAAAAGGAATTCAAAATTGTGTCAGAAAGTAGCTCCTTTGGATTTGAGAATAACCTTAACAATGTATTCCCAAATCGACTTTGTTTGTATGCTATGTGCCTAAACGAAAATGTTAAAAAAAATGTTCTGAGAAGTGAGCTAAAGCACACCAAGGCTTGTTTTTAAAAGAAGTTTCATTTTCGACACGCCAGGTAAGTGCCAACCTGTTCTGCGGAAGTCTTCCGAGGTCAAAAACGAAAAGTTCTGCTTCGTCTGGTGCCGAAAAGAAAAATAATCTAAGAAATAAGGGTCCAAAATAAATTCTGGCCACCGGTCCGTGCGGTCAATAGAGCCGTGACTATCTTGGCGTGCATACGATGACCTTTCAAACGTTTACTCTGAAGATACTGAGAAAAATATCCCATCTTTTGCCGATTATTTTTATTCTTTAATTGTGTGGAAATGTTTTATTTCTGTGAGTTTTCCCACCGTTATTTATGGTGAACTGTTTTTAAAACAGTCATATTATACTCCTTGAATCTCAACAACCATGCTCAGGATACAATTAATGAAATATATGAAATTTAAATAAGAAAACCTAATAACACACACAGAGAGAGAGAGAGCGATCTGTCGATCTATCTTTATTATGAAGATATTTATCCCATGTATTTCAGTACATTTCTGTGAAAAACACATAGTGTTACTGTCTATACTTTTCGAATTCTTGAGTTTTTGTTTCTTCTCTGACTCACTAATATATGTAACGACATATGTTGAAATTAATGCGCAACATACATCTTCAATGATATAGACAAGTAATACATGTAAAAATCAAGGCCTCTATACATACCAGCCGTACATATATTTATTGTATGTTATTATGATTAGGGGTGGGGACAGGGTGGTCTTGAATAAATAATAACAAACTGAAACAGTTAGAATCGGACTCGGACATTTATAATATTAAAATAGTGTTGCGGCATCTCATATGAATGTTAATGAGAATGTTAATTATTAACATTAACATAATGCTTTCATGTCATTTCAGATATCTGCTACAACTTGACAGCTGTTCTCAGTTTTTTTTTTTTTTTTTTAAATTACTATTACAATTATATTACACCGGTGCTGATAATGATTTTGATAAACGCCGACAACTATTGTTTTGTGAGATTTTTTTTGTGATGTAATAACACATATCTACAACATTTTCAATAAAATTAAAAGATTTTACCATTAAGTTGCATATTTTATTGTTTAATAAAGTTTTTCTTTTTATTATACAAATGTCTTTATTCCTGTTCAAAATGTGTGTTGTAGGAAGGGGGAATTTAATTAGTTTAGACAGAAGGGGCCTCGCTAAATTTCTTACAACTGACCTCACTTTCGCTAGGGAACCCCCACCCCTCCCAATAATAATAATAATAATAAGAAATAAATAAAATAAAATAAAATAAAATAAAATAAAATAGAAAAAGCAGATTTTTTCAGGGCTCGCTATAGTCTAAATAGCTTTGTGTTTTCAAGTTATTAGACTATTTTACTGCTCGTGACAAGATTTAAGTGCGCAGATCGCATTGATTTCGGTCAGAAGTATTCAGACCAAAAGAAGAAAGTTGTCTAATCTTTGTCCAAATGAAAGTTGAACATTCAAGATCACGTGCTTCCATGTCATTTCAGATGTTTGCTGAAGCTTGACAGTTGCTCTCAGTTTTTTTTTTTCCCCCGAACACATAGTGTAAGGGAAGTATTGCAGTTAGTTAGTTAGTTAGTGTGTGTGTGTGTGTGTGTGTGAACACGATAACTCCCAAACGGTACTTCCGCCTGAGCTCTCATTTGGGGAATATGTTATAGACTACAGTCACTAGAACTGTATAGATTTTCGTACAAATCGGCCGATGGATTAGTATTTAAAGCTATTTCCGAACCATTTTGCGACCGATTCTTCTGCCGCGCATGCGCGGTAGCGTATTGCTACTTATATTACTGTTAATTTTACGGTATAATACTGGCAGCTGGGGTGCCAGTATTATACCGTAAAATCAACAAATCACAGAGGAAATGTGACAAGTGACAGATATTGCGGCGATGTAATCAAGCATTAGCAGGTGTCTATCCAGGAAAAGTTTTGGGCCTACACTGCAAAAAATAATTGTTGATTTTACAGTATAAAACTGGCATCCCAGCTGCCAGTATTATACCATAAAATTAACAGTATTAAACAGTAAAATAAGCAGTAATACGCTGCCGTGCAAACAGTAATACGCTACCGCGCATGCGCGGTAGCGTATTACTGCTTGCACGGCAGCGTATTACTGCTTATTTTACTGTTTAATACTGTTAATTTTATGGTATAATACTGGCAGCTGGGATGCCAGTTTTATACTGTAAAATCAACAATTATTTTTTGCAGTGTATTTAGGGTGCCTCCACAAAATTCCTCTTAATAAAATAGGACCCTTCACAAAATTCCTCGTGATAAAATAGGGCCCTTCACAAAATTCCATTCCATAAAAACATACTCTCCATTAATTATTTTTATTTTGTTGGCTTTTAAAATAATTTGCAAAGAAAACAAGTTCATCAGAAAAGAAAACTTTAGCAGAAGGACTTAAAAAAGTTTGGTTATGTAAAGTTTGGTAAATGCTTGGTTTGAATTTGAGTAGCTGGATTTCATCTTTCGTAACAAAATGTTATTTTTCATAAAAATATTATACAAAAATACGATACATTTCACAGAAATAACTTTTACTTTTCACAAAATGGGCCCCTAGAAAAAAATACCTGTATCGACCCCTGATTAGTAGAGTAGCGCAGAGGCAACAACGTCTCCAGTTTCAAAACGGAAAGTCCAGCGTTCGAATCCAACCGATTCCATTGTGCCAGAAATTTATAATGGTTTGGCTACCACTACCACGTCATATGCTTTTAGTAACGATATTTTGAAAACATATTTTGCTTTGTGTGAAATTTCAGAACGTCGTGAGAATTGCTAGAAGTATAGAGTCATTCGACCAGTGACATCGTATGTACTGTTAGTTGCATTTCAAAACATGGAACGTCAAGCTCCTTGTTCTTTGGACGTTCATGGTGGTCACCTTCATCAATTCTCGTGATGTCTTACATTTCTCCCAAAAAAGGGTAAATCTGTTGAAAATTTCGTTAAAATATCTTCACCATTGTTACAATTATGATTAGCCATAAATCTGAGAATTTGGCTTCTCCGTCGACTCGATTTTGTTAAAATTATGAACTAAATTCCGGTTTCGACTTGGAATGAAACGCCCAATCTTGTCTTTCCTCCATGTATAACAGCACTTATTTGTAAAATAAAAGTGCTCAAAGTCTTAGAATTTTAGGCACGTTTTATGATTCATTAAACAGTGCTTGTCCGAAACATTAGTTTAAGAGAGAGAGAGAGAAAATAGATACACGTGAATTTTGGAGAGCTATGACACCAGTGTAGAATTCAGGGAAATTTTCTCGGGGAGGGAATTCTGCAGCTCTGGGTAGGGGGGGGGGGGACTTGTATTTCTAGACCATTAATAAGTGTAAAATTCCAAATTTTTTGAGGGGGGATTTCAATGGTGTGGGGATGTTCCCCCAGGGCTACCCCTGAATTTAATCCTGTATGACACTAATTTAAGTACACAAAGATCTCCAAACTTATTTGTTAAATTTGATTTATTTTTCCTCTGGACGAGAAAGAAATTGAAACGATCATAATAAATTTATTTACGGCAACAACAAAGTTAATTACCCTTCTTCTTTTATTTATTTATTTATTTTTAAAGATTAAATAGTGTTTGCAAAATGATTGCGAAATTTAAAAACCATTCCCTAACGTTTTTAACACGTTTTATACGTAAATGAATTGACCAAAAGTGGAAAATGAAATATCTGTTTCATTAAAAAACGATTCAGTGTTAAAGAATTTAAACATTTCTTATTAAATGTTTTTTTTTCTAATTAATTTTTAATGGTGTTTTAAACAGTTATAATTTGCGATGTACTATAACTGTGACAAGTTCCTGGAGTTACAAAATAGCGATGAATTGCATATATGATCAGTTTAACATAAAAAACGCGGGGCGTCGTAAACTACAATCTTGATAGGTGATAATAAAACCTTGAATAGCTGCCTTTTTTGTATCGTTGCCATTTTACTTTTTACTTTTATTAACTTCCTCGGGAAAATGATAGTTGCTTTAGCCCGAAGCCTTTAGAATTCCAGTAAAAAATTTCATTTTAATATGTGGTATTTTCTCCAAGGAATCGATGGAATGTTGCTTTCTGACATCGTAACACAGTGGCCTAAGTTTCCATACAATGTTGATGTTTACTGGAATGGAAAAAAAGGGAATTCTTACTGTAAATAATGATGAATCAACATCATTTGCTCGTTATCGTTACTACTGGAAAAATTCTTTGCTTCACTGAGTCGCCTCCACTTTCACTATCTAGACAATAAAAAAAATTTCTGTGTGCATTAAAATAAAACAATCGGTTTCAGATAAGTTTTAGGTGATAAATGTACATTTTATCTGTTTTTAATGCTAACAGAAGATAATAAACATTCTGCATTCCGCAAAATAATGAAAAAAAAAAATGATTTAGAGCGAGGGAGAGAGAGAGAGGAGGGGGTGGGGAACTAATAATAAAACGATTAAAGAAAACAAATTAATTAAGACGAATAAAGTATAGAAAGTATATATATGAACAATAAATGACTATTTTTTCAATGTAAAATAAATTACCTTCATTCATATATATTTTTAATTAGAAGTTATATAATGGTTCTTATAGCGATTTTATCATCGTAAATCTATGTCCATTTATGTTATTGTCAAAATCATAAAGTCTCATTGTAAAAATAATCTATTATACTTCATCTAGGGTTTGTTAATAATAAGCGACTTAAAAATTAACCAATTAGAAATAAACATTTACAATCGTTTCGTGGTCTCAGTCAAATCTCACAATCCTCTCTCCAATTTTAACCCTTTCTGGGGCAAAGTACTTCTATTCGTAAAATGCTGAAATGATTGACTGACACCAGATTTTACAAACAAATTTATTTGAAAATAAGTAAAAGCTTTATTTCACGTACTTAAGAAAAGGATAATTTTCATTCCAAAATTCTGGTGCCAATGTGGCATTAAAGGATTAAAATTAGGTGGTCCAAAAATGAACCACCGCCCTTGCATGGGGGTTGCTTTCAAAACACTCTTCTTAAAGAATGTCTCTTACTGGTTTGTTTGACAAAATATTCCGAAAGTAGAAGCTTAATTAAATTAACTTAATGATAATAAAACTAGGTAACGCCTTCTACGGGCGGCGGGCGCCAGGACAATGGGGCAATGTCCATCAGACGAAACTGCCATTCGTTCATCACTGGTGTTTACAATACGATTTAATGAACATTTCTTAAAAATAAATAAATAAATAATATATATATTATATATACTTTTTTTGTGTGCAATTTAAATACTGTTTTGTTAATTTTAAAATATATACGCATCTCTCTCTCTCTTTTTCTACATGAAATTCATTTATAATTGGATATGTTTGTATTCTTAGCTATCTATGTATAAGTACGTATTAATAAAGGGGTGCATTAATTTTTCTTTGCCTAGGGGCGTTAGGTACTCTTGGATCAAGGACGCTGCCAAATTTAATATTTTTTTTATTTAAATTTTTTTAATCTCATTTTGAAGGAAATAGTATAATTTGTTCTTCACAAGTGACTTAAAATAATTAAACAATAGGAGAAAAATGAAGACTTTTTCGTCAGAGGGTTTTTTTTTTTTACCCCTGAATCCGATAGTGAATTTTCAGTTCTGTTTTCTTTTCACGTTCATGTTTTAAAAATTTATCTTAAACGAAGGTTAGGGTAACAGAGTTTCCCCTGAGGGAAAAAAAAAGCAAAAACAAAAACAAAATAGCATTTATTTTTAAATACTTTTTAATTGTTAAATTTCTTTATTGCTTTTTTATGTTGATGTGTTTTTAAAATTGCCTTGCAAAAGGGCGGTGACTTTTTTTATATTTATATTCTTCATTTAAAAAAAACTCAGCCGAGGCTGCGAGCCGTGTTCTGTTCCAGAATCTTGCCCCTTGCTGGATTTCGCTCTGCTTGTGTTCATGTCTGCAACGGTCCCTGCTACCTTGCTATATTCATATACTACATTTTTCAGGATTTATCCCAAGTTCCAAAGAAGGGGAGGGGGAGAATGTCGCAATTTCCCATTTTATTTCGAATCCTTTCGAAAAATTCTTCCCCCTATTGTGTTGTGTTACTTCCTGTCATTAATGTTATTCATGAGAGAAGACTGAATGAATGTGGTGAAAGCTGAAAATCAGCTATTGTTCTTCGGGCTGCTTGGACGACTTCTTCAGTTCTGAAAATAAAAGTTATATGAATTTCTTTGAACCCATTTTGCGATACATTTTTAGTGGGCTCTTTCCTTTGTTTTTGTTACTTAGTGCAGCTTTGCTTTCATTGATCTAAATTCAATGAATTCACCGATTTATGCTGCAAAATAACGTACGAAGTTTTATTTATAGAACAATACACTGCTTATAATGTCGCTTGTAAGGAGCATGCATGACTCTCAACGTAGGATACAACAATATTGTGGAATTTTATTCCAAAAGAATTTTGAAAAATGTAATATTTTACGTTTATATTTAAAGTTTAATTTATTTTGTTACTTTGTATATTATTTTTTAATAAAAAGATAACATAATACAGCAATTTTTGTATTAGATTTCAACCTCGAATTAACGAGATTTTTTAGCTGGAGGTTAAAGTTGAACGAATTTATCCCAACAGAGTAAAAATTCGTTCAACGGTAACTTCCACGTAAAAAATCTAAGTAATAGTTTTCAAAATTTTTGAATTTTCAGTAAATTGATTTTTTTTTTTTCAAATATTTATTGGATTTATGATACAGAACACTTCTTGAAAAAATGTCTTGTTTGAATAACATTATCATAAATAAGAAAAATTTCAAGTCCACCTTTCCCTTAAAAAATTCCCGTATGAAGCACCAATTGCTTGACACTAATGCACCCTGGAGTCAAAAACCTCATACTTCAATTGTGCTTGCTGACTTGCAAATTAATAATGCAATTCTTACATGCATTGGAAATATTTTTCATATGAAGTCTATCTCGGTGAAGTTTTATATTAATATAAAAATTTATTTAAGAATTCATTAAAAATTATCGCTGAATTTTATGAATTTCTCTTTTCAGATAGTATGTATATTTCTTTTTCTTTTTAAATCTTTGTCATTTGCTTCAAATAATTTCAAAATTACCTCGATTAAAACATCGATATATTCGCAAATGATGTATGTTAAATTTCCTTTAAATTTTGTTCATTCTAACCCCTTCGGGTCCAGCATCCCATACCCAAATTTTATTTTGTTAGCACCAATTTTTTTATGCATTTACCTTTAATTATTTGATCACGGAAATGCTCGAATTAAATTTCATAACCTCTGAGACTAAATAATTTCAGAACTACCAGATTATGACGCCTTCGAGCCCCACCACGGAAAGCGCCCCAAATTTTCCATAATTATGGCAGAAGAGTGAACTTGTGTTCTTCACCCTTTTTCTAATTTTAATTATACTTTAAAAAAAATCTATATAAAATGCTCTGAAAAGTGCTTGTTTTTGTTTATCCTTTGGCTTAGACTGCCCTTTAAACTGCTTTTAACAGTACTTTATGTAATTTTTCTCTTAATTCTTTTTAATCTTAAACTTAACTTTTAAAATTATTGCTATTACTTTCAATTTAATTAAAAATTTAATATTAGTCTTAATAAATTATAATAATTTTTTATAATTTTCATGCTCTATCACTTTTTATTACAATTAATTTCCTAAATTCATTTAAAATTTTCTGATTAGTTTCATAACTACAGTTAGACTTTTTCCAATGGCTCATCTATAATAGTACAAGACACCTATCTCTGAAGCCCCTTAAAGCTGATTACACTGTTTAATCACTGGTTTTTCTAATTAAACAAGGCAAATATTATTTTTCTTTATTACTGGTACCAAAAACAAATGCTGTATGCATCTTTTGAAGATGCACATATGCACCCGTGGTCCCGAAGAGGCTCATATTCTTAGCTCAGATGCTATTTACGCAGGTGAACTGTACGGTTTTACGGTCTATTCCGTGCAAAAATAGGAAAGCTTTTTCAGCTGTCAGCACACGTAGATAGAAAAAGGAAATTGTACGTCATCGCATATATTCTCTTATTTACCATGAATATCGTTTTGACATTCTCACATTTCATGGTCATTATAATAGCAGTCATGAATACATATACAACCACACGAAAATAAACATTTTATCGTTTGAAAAAAAAAAAAATGAATAATTAAAAACCTTATAATTTTTTGTTAATAAATTAAAAATGCAAATATTAATGCAAATGATGTGCAATAAAATTCGTTTCGTTTATAAGTTAGGTAGTCATCAGCCTTGGGGTTGACTTTTGAAAATTTTAGGAGAAGAGAACTTGGAAACTATTGCCTGTAAGATGACTGAATCAAAAATTCAAACCGTGCATCTGTTTATCAGTTTTATGATAATCTTGGATCTTGGCGCAAACCCTACTGAAACTGACTTGTAGCAATATTTACCATGCAGTATAAAGGTTCTTGCTTAAACCCAATGGCGTAGCGTATGATGGAAGGGGGAATTGTCCCGGTCACTAAATTTTTAGGTAGCGCCGAAAAATTGTTGCATATTTACCTGTAGCAACTATTAACCCATTAAAGCCTAGCGTTGCATTAAAGCAACACCATAGCTAAATATGCTTTTGTTTTTTGCACACCAGTAATTCTGAAAAGAAATTTTCGTTTTCTTTGACGAATTTTCTTTTTCGATTTCTTTGATAAAAAAATAAGACAAAAATTTCTTCTAATAATTATTTCTAATTATTTTCTGATAAAATAAGACAAAAATTTCTCAAAAAAAGCGGTGTGAAATGTAATATTTCTATTTTTCAAGAGAAAAATAATTGCGGCGTTAATGGGTTAAAAAGGGGGCGCAATATTTTGGATTGTGGCGAGTACTCAATTCCCCCCCCCCCCCTGCTTAACATTTCCCCACTGTTTAAATCCAATATAAAATTTAACTTTTATGTTTTGAAAATACTTATTTAAAAATGCCAGATTTACAAATGTATAAAAACCTTTTCTGGGGAATTCTTACTAAAAATATGTTGTTTTTTGCGTGTATACATGCCAGATTAGATTGTTGTAAGCAATTATTAATCACAAAAAGTGACAATGTTCACGAAAAGAAGACTACAAGTATAAAAATACATACACTAGACACATATTATATGTGTATTATTTTACTAAGTGAATTTTTAAATTTTGTGCAGTATACTTATGGAGCATTAATAATTTGTTGTTAATTGCACAATTTGGAAAAAAAAAAAAAAAAAACTGCTTCTTAAGAGGCTACTTCACTCACGCGAAAACACACGGTCGCTAATGTTAATCATATGATAGAATTTTTTTTGAAAATATCTCGTTTGCATTTCCATAATTTAATTTTTTGCATTAGATAGCTGAGGTCGATCTCTCTCTTTTTTACTTTTTCGATTTTGCTTGCAGATTTTTATGATGATACTTTCATTTCCGAAAGTGAAACTATCCTAATAAGAAAAACTCCTGTTAACAAAATCAAAAAAGTAAGAAAACGGCCTTTGTAGAGATCGACCTCAGCTATCCAATGCAAAAAATTAAAATATGGAAATGCAAACGAGATATTTTCAAAACTAGTCGTTGGGGGCCACCGTAATACTTACCCATCATGGATATGCATAATGTAAAATATTAAAATAAAAAATGTGTAAACTACTTATAAAATGCATTGCAATTCAAATAAAATCGAGGCTTGATGACGTCACAAACTTTAAAGGCTCGATTACTGAATTGCTTGAAAGAAACATCCTTATAACTCCAAAAATAATAATCCTATTAACTAGCGGTTTATTGCATCTGATTAAGCGTAAAATTTCCAATTAAAATATATCTTTGAAGTGAAATTTGGATGAAATACAGGGTCATGAAAAATCGAAGAGTGTGGAAAATAGGATTCCAAATATCTCGGCAACTAATTATCCCATCGACTTCATGCTTTATGCAAATTTTTTTTTTTTTTTTTTATTGTCTTTTATATTCATTTCTTAAAATAACCAATTTCGAAAAATTTTATATACCTTTTATCAGAACGAATATTTCGAGAGTCCGAAAAAAATAGTTCCGGTTAATCGAGGTTATTGAAATGAAATAGGCTTCTTCCCATTATTACATACTACTAAGTACATACCAAATTGCAAGTCTCTATCTCAATTTTTTCGGGAGATAGAGCGTTTACAGACACACAGACGGACGGAAATTTTTTTTTCTAAAAATATGTTTTTCGGAATCTCCAGTGTCTGAAACGTGTAAATCCGTCAAATTTTTTTTTTCGATTTTCAAAACGATTACAAGACTTACCCTATACTACGTATGATGGGTAAGTAAAAATTCTCACATAGGATTAACATTAAGCGAGCGGTATTTTCGCGTGAGTGAAGTAGCCTCCAACTGACCAAATACTACTCTTAAGACAGCAGTTAAATCTAAAGAACCTCATGGATTCACAAATAATTGAATAGATTCACAAATTTTGAATACCACATTACATACTTTATATATCTGAATATCTCTGCTATTTGAGTTTTATCACTAATTTTTCAGTAGTTTTAAGACTATTCATACTTAATTTTTGCAACATATGTGTAATGAATGGCTATGTGAAAACAGTGAATGCTAAGTACTCATTTTTATTTATTTTCTTGCAGCTTGAAGCTGAGATCTTACGACTCACAACGAGATTAATGATGAGGGAACGTGAGGTCCGGCAAGTAAAGAATCAACTGAAATGTCAGACTTCTAAAGCTCAGCAGCAGGCTGCTGTTTGGAGGAAGCGGATGGAAGAGAAAGAGGAACAGATGCGAGTACTTCTGGTCCAGAAAGATGCAGAAATGCAAAGCATAGTGTCCCAATTGCTCTTATTTGAGGCAGAACTGAGACAGGAACAGTCAAGGATTGAAAGTTTACTGAGTGATAAAGACGCACAAATTCTTTCTCAACAAAAAGAGATAGAGAACTTAAGGCGGTGTTTAGACGCTAACAAAACTAACACTGAAGAAAATAAAAGTGACTCTTCTGTCTGTTGTCAAACAAATAGTGAGAAAAATGTTTCAAAATTAAACAAATACCTAAGTCAGGAGTGTTTTGTGGAAGACTCTCCCATGATTGACACTCACGATGCAGTTCGTAAGTTGAAAGATGGGCTCAAACAGATCCGAGCCATACAAGATGTGACCAATGTCAAGTCTATAGAATCTTCCATTACACACGATAATTTGTATTCAGAGAAAAAGAGAGTTCCTACAAAAACACCTCAAAAGATGAAAGACTTAAAAGCTAAAAGAATCAATCATCATAAAGCTCATAGAGCTGTTATGACTGAATTTACCGGACAAGCGATTCTGTGATGCTCAAGACAAATGCCAATATATTTTTTGTGAATTGATTATTTCACTTATTTTTGTGCCTACAAACAGTAGTTGATATTAGTCACTTTTTGAAATTTACTTTTTTGTCATTCAAAAGGAAAAAAAAAAAAAACCTCAATCATTCTCTGTTTTACTCTTTTTGCTTCTTGAAGTTGCGGCTGATTTTGTTTCTTTAGTAGCAAAACTAAAATAATGCATTTTAATAACCAAAGGTGATATTCTTTTATGAACCATAATATTTAAGTCTTATTAATGCATTATTACATATTGTATTGTTTAAGTTTGTTGTCATATTTGTTCCAATTCCATGGTTTTTTACTGTGTGCAATGTCAGATAAAATAAAGTAAAATATTTAAATTTCTGTAGTTTTAGCTATTTTTTTCATTTATAAATTTGTATACAGTAACTCTCCGCACAGTAATTGCAATAATTCATTTGTGTACTATAATGTTTTTAGTTAGAGTTTTGCAGAGTCGTCCTTAGTGAAAGTGAGGCCGGGTGCAAGAAATTTTGCGAGACCCTTCCCTTCCAAATTAGTTAATCTCCTCCTCATCTCCCCAATGTTGCCAATTTAGCTGATTTTTTTAAAATTCAGCTACCAGAAATTTCGAATAGTAATTTTCGCTTTATTTAATTATTTACATTCGGTGATTAAATAAAGTAAAGGTAACTATTCGAAAATTCAAATAAGTATTTTTAATTAAAAAAAAAAATTGCTAAACTGGCAACACTACTTCCCTTCCCACAGTGCAATTATCTTTTGAAAAAAGTTTGCCTGGTATTAACAGTGGCACATTCAGGTTTACACTTTTTTTAGGGGATGGGGGTAGTGTAGTAAGTTTTAGTAAAGGTTTATACAGTTGGGCCAATTTCCTTTCAAAATCTCGGACCTGGCTCGGGCTATTCTTTTTATCTGTAGATTTGGTCGGGGATTGGAATTTATACTTTCCGTGTCACGTCCAAGCGACGATTTTTTTCTTTTTTCTTGGTGTTGATTAGGTCATTAAAAAAAGCGAGAGAAGATCCCCCCCATACATTTTAATCTTCAAGTTGCAGCAGAGAGAGGAGAAAGATGTTGCTCGACTGGCATTTGTGTCAAGTTTTCAAATTTGAATACAAATTTTGAAATAGGGGTTCTTTTATATTTCACTATATATATTAAAAATTGCACCCACTTTTGACATCATTTTTTACTTCTTTTGATAAAGGTAGCTCGGTAAAAGGCATCGATTGTATACTTTTTCTTAAATCATCGTATAGTTAGATGATTTCAAAGTTTGAGAATGCTAATGTTAATTCACATGACAAAGTTTTATTTATATCTTCCCAAAAATCCTCCGATTTATTATTATTTTTTTTAAATGATATACAATAAATCCTACACCTAATATAATAAACGATAGACCAAAAGAAATTTCAAACATTTTTTTTCAATTCAAAAACAAATTTTTAATTATGAAAATTATTAATAAATCCGTATTAAAAAAATTATCTACATTATTTTTACAGAAAACAAGCCACGATTGTGAAAAACATTGGTATCTAACTGTACAGTTCATTCCAATCATTAGTTTTTGAGATATAGGTAACATTTAATTTTTGAAGGCCTAAAGGGACCGTCTCCTGTTATCAAAGTATCCAGAGGAATAAAAATCTTTTAACCAGAAAAAAAAAAAAAAATACATACCGTACCATACATATATATATATATATGTATGGTACTTTCTTACATATAAAGTGCATTTGTTTTACACTAAAAAATTCTGTATAATTTTTCTGGTAACTAATTGAATGTTATCGATACATCTTCTCATAAAGTATAAATTTTATTTATTTAAATTTTTAGCCCTTAACTTAATAAACCCCTAACACATTTTCTTTTATAACTCTATGAAATTAAAAAAAAATATATATAAACTTTCCCCCGGGCTTCCTTGATTCAAGGAACTCAAGTATGGTGTCAAAAGTGGGTGTTACCATTTGAAAATTTAAAGTTAGTACAATTTTTAATATGTAGATGACTTTTATTGCAAAATTTATATTCATATTCGAAAAGTAGACAAAATTCAGAGTCGAAAGGTACGTCTTGCATCTTTCTGCGACAATTTGCAGACTAAAAAGTATGAGGTGTTTGTTCTCTTTCTTATTCTTTTCTTTTTTAGGACTGTACATTTGTTAACGGAATTTTTCGAAATTCATTTTTACTTAATAAATAAAAGAGAAATAATTTTGAGAATCTACTTTTTTTTTCTTTAGAGCTTCAAAATTGTCCCTTTGTTAATCATCCCTTTCTTTCTTTCTAAGCTATTTAATTTTAACAAGTCATTATTTGAATGTAATTTTCTTATTGGATTATCACTATTGTACATATTCGGCACATCATGGCTTGCAAATTTATAATCTGAAAAATATTGTACTTTAAAATGTTTGCTTAAATAATCATCCAATATTCTTTTAAGATTTTTCAGTTGTAGCATAATACTGGCTTGAAATTTAGTAGAGTTGGGCCTGTTTTTGATGAGTTTTGCTCGGCTCAGGCCGGGATCGAGCATTTAGCTTTTATACTGGGTCAGAAAATAGCTTTCTTTGGTGTGGATTAGACCTGGTTCTGAAATTTTCGGCCTCTGCAGATCTCTAATATATTTAGGTGACATTCGTGAGCAGGTGATCAGTAATCAGACGAGAATCAATTAAATTATGTAAAATAAAGCAAATTTTTAAACAATTTGGCAGTAAAAATTTTTAATTCTTTCTGATAATTTAAATAGGAATATAAATCAAAGATAATGGTTAATATAGTTATGTATTTGATTACGGCGGAACATATAAGTCCTACGGACCAATAGCAAGACTGCCGCTATCAAATATTTTTTATATTCTAATCGTACTGCTATTAACAAAATTTTTTTGTTTGTGGTAGACGAATAGAAGAAAAAAAAAACAGTCGCCAGTTGCAGCAATTTGTAATAAAAAATAAATAAATTTGTAGTCAAAGGGTAAATTGATTAAATTACTCTATTAGCCCACTTCATATTACTGAAGTAATGAGTCTGATAACGATGGAATTTTTGACCTATGAACTCTATTCATTGTTTAATTGTTACATGTTAAAAGTTTTTGATTTAATTAACAATCATTAACCATGTTAATATTTTTAATTTAATAGGAAAATTTAAAAATAGGGAAAAATCTATGTCAAAATCAATGTGTTCCAAATTACCCCCCAACAACCTTTAAAAACCTTTCATAATTTTTGGAATCTTTAGTTTAGTTTCAAGGTCTTGGGACGAGTGTTTCAACTGTTTTCCGCTCCCTTGTCTCCATGCCATGTTTAAGCGATAGGACATATGCATGCGTCTCGACAGGAACATCGATATTCATATAATTAAAAGAAAAACTTGATTACACAACGAGGAAAGCAAATTGAAAATAATCATTAAATAATAGTGGTCAGAATCATTATCAGCACCGACCTCTTAATAACTCATATTCTGTTCATGTGCCTGTCCAGATTTGTTGTGAGCCTGGTACAGACTAGGCTAGATGCCTATAGACATAATATAAGCTACAAGCAACTGTTCTCTTTTAAAGCGTCCACAACTTCTATTGAATATTTTATTGATAAAACATTTTAGATTTTACATTATAAATAAACACGTTTATACATATAAATTTTATTATGAAATAAATAATTCAGAGCAAAATGAATAATAGATATTTAACTATTCTGTATTAATTTTTTGTTTTTGGGCATGAGGCCTTGCAAGGCACGAGGCCCTGTGCGGCTGCACCTGTCGCACACCCTTGGCTCTGAGTTTTTGTAATTTGCACCAGGAATGATTTAAAAATTCAATGAAATTATTGCCTGCTGTCGGAGGATTGTAATTCTTGGAAAGAATTTTCTACAGAAAAAACAACTTCAATCACAATAAATTGGTTTGTGAGTAACAGAACTTAAAAATTAATTCCTCCTTCAAGGATTATAGCGAGAACCAGAACAAGAAACTAATAGAAACTTTTAAATAGTTTTATATCAAGTATAGTGATCTCTTCATTAAGCATGTGATTTTAGTTATTTTCTTTATCTTTCCCTATAGCATAATCAACTCACAAGCCTACTTATCTTGGTTAAGTACAGGTTGGTAAAGTCCTTGTCACATTTTAAAATTCAAAAGTCAACTGATTGGCAACTGAGAGTGTTTTTGCTTTTTGAAATTGTGGCTGAAAAGGCTTTTCATGATCAACTTGTATTTAAGCAAATAATTTTAAAAAAAAAATAGTTAAAAGATTTGCATATTCAAAGCTGCAAATAAGCATAAAAAACTCAAGAAACAGTTACAGACCATTTATTTTTTTTACAATCTACTACCATATTTCAATGTGTGGGAGGAAATTGAGTAGTATTTGAATGAAATTTGAACTATAAAAGGCACACATGTTCAAATATGGTCTCTAACTGTTTATCTTGAGTTTTTTATGCTTTTTGAAACTTTGAAGATATAGCGCCATCTATGGGCAAGTTTTTTTAACTAAACTTTTTAATTTGCTGAAACAAAACTTTTGTCCAAACTAATCTCGCACACCAATTACTTAATTTTCTATTGAATTTAAAAATGTGTCAAAAACTTTAGGGTTATTCTGTATAATAGATCATCAAAATACTATATAACATCACAACAATCCATACACACTTTGATATAAAGGAAAGATAAAATCACGGTGGGAAAATGAGCAAACTGTACTTTTGATTTCATAAATTAATTTTAAAGCAAATATTGAAAAAAAAAAAAGTATGTGACATCCTATTCATCAACCCTAATTCTTACATTCTTAATGTAAAAATTATGGAAATTTTTTTGCTTTTGAAAACATTTTGTTCAAAAAAATAAAAAGTGCAAAAAATATGTGGGGAAAAAAATCATGCAAGTAAACATTTTAATACCATATTTTACTTGCATATTTTTTCACTTTCTTCTTTTGAAAGAAATTTCTATAAAAAATAGGTACTTCTTTGTTACAGTGGCCCTTGAGGTTGAATTGCCAAGTGACTTAGATAGTAAAGATAGTTATTTTCATATCTTTATTATACATGCACTCTACATTCATGTTTCACGAGCTGAGCTATCAGCTTGGCAAAATTGACTGCAACCTGGTGTAATCGTAACTATGGAGCCCACTTTAACAAGGAAGTACCAAAAAATGCTTTCTGTTATTTTTGCATCAAGAATATTAAGATGATTTGAGTTAATGAAACATTATTTCATACAAATCCAACTGTATGTGATTTGGAAATTTTCATTTTCCAAACAATTCTAAAATAAAGTTTTAATTAGTTTTCTATGATTAAAAAATGTTTGTCCCCCCCCCCCCCCTTTTTTTTTCTTGCAGTTACTTTCTCTTTAGATGGCTCAAGAAAAAATGCAGGTGATTATTACAATAGTTAATGCTGCTAAGTCATCAGTCATGTGATCTTTCTGTTGAAAATTAATCAATTTCAGTTATTGACATTTATTTATATAAGTTCTATAAGTCAAATTTGTAAATTTAATTTCTCCTTTTGACACAGAGTTTAAATTTAGAGCAATCTGCTTTGCTTTTTTAAAAAAAAAATTGGGAATTACTGAAACAGAATTTAGAGTAAAATAATTGGTTTGACATTTGTGGTAACAAAAATAAGCACCAAGCAAAGTTAAAAGGGAAAAAAAAAATCATGGTTCTGAATTTGAGAAATAGGAAAAATCCTGTGTACATAGGACAATTTATTTTTTAAATGCACAAACACACAGCTATTGACAATTTTTAAAACTGTTAAATTGACAGGCATGTATGTGTGTTGGTACTATTTACTTCCTACTAGAAGCAGTGTAAATATTTAAAAGGAGAAATTATATCAAACAGAACGTTTTTCTTGAAACAATAAAGATGGCCAAAATACTATTGTACCTAGGTCCATGCACTAAAATTTTTAATATACAAGGTATAAAATTTTTAATACACAAGATACTATTGTACCTAGGTCCATGCGCAGAAATTTTTAATTTACACTGCATAATAAACAAGAAACACACACTAAAATTTGTCAGAAATCCACTGATTTAACCCGATTGTACACATGTATACCAACTAGTGTAGGGAATGGTATTCTAAGAGTTAAAGTATGTTTAAAAGTGCATTTCTTTTTACAAATTGAAAAAAAAAAAAAAAAAAATAACATATAGGAATATTAAAATTTTAATATATTTCTAAAATTCTATCATGTTTGCTCTTTTACATAAAATGAAAATATTTTTTTTCATGAGTTATTTTACATTATAATTTGTAAAGCTTAAGCAAAAAGTTGGCTATAGGCACTGACATTCTAGTTCTGAATTTCCAATAATCTTTGGCTTATTGAATTTGTAAAAGATTTTTAAAAACCAAATAATTACTAAAGATAAAAAATATTAAATATTTATTAATCAGCTAAATATTCTGATACTACTATATTAATATTAAACATTTAGCCAAATTAACATTTTTCCCCAGTAACTCAATGAATAAATACAACTTAAGTACATTAAAATGTTACATCAGCAAAGGCAGTGTTCCAATCCAATACCATTGAGAATTTTGAAATAAGATAAAAAGATTCAAAATGATTACATTTTACCTAAGGCCATGGACCTATGTACAAAGCAATTATGTGTCCCTATTATGTGATTGCTAAAAATGGGCTTTATTAAAAATTCCATATGGATAGGTGACATATTTTATATCTTATTTAACACCCCAGAAAACAATTAACACTAGAATTTGTTAAAGAAAATACTTTATTTTCCTTTGTATAATAATAATAGAATTCATCTGAAAAATTTTACTTCTATGCTTGTAAAAAAGTTTTCCACATTTAAGTTGTCACAACTTCATTCTCATGGCATTACAATAACAACAATTGGTGTTGACACACCCATATCCGGCCCTCTCATAACCGGACTGTTAAAAGCTCAAAATTTATTACATGATTGTAAATTTAAGAAATTAAAAAAAAAAAATTTCTTAGAATTCAGATTACTTGTTCAACGTGTTCACGAAAGATGTCCAAACAAATGTTTTGCATGTTTGCAACCCTAGCACCCATAAGAGTCCTAACTTTTTATCTCCTCTATTGTTTATCAGTTGTATAAAGCGTTCTCAAAGATTCTCCATAATTCACACCTAAACAAAATTGTGACCTTCCTTTCCATGAAGGTTGCCTTGCAATTCTAGAAACAGCACAGTGAATCAATCACAGTAAATTAAATGTTTCTATAAAGCTTTAAAAATTCTATTAATAATCTTTTGCTAGCTTAGTTCTCTTTCTTTTTCATTTTACAATACTTCTGAAAATAAAGTAAAACAAAGTCTATCTAAAAATTGTTATAAATTTTATTTAACATTAATTCTTTATTTACTAATGTATATTATACTCATATTAAAAATAATTTCTTTCTTTTTTTTTTCCTCAAAAATTTTCTCCAAGAAAAATAAATATGAATAAAAAATTAAAAAACTTGTATAATTTTTGCACTCCTTACTTTTGGAACTGAAGAAATGTCAAAGAAAGAATATGAAAAATACAATTGTAATTAATTGTGATACTAAAGATATAAGCATGGGGTTCCATAAAGAAAAATAGTACGATCTCTGAAATAGACTGCATAACTGAAAGTATTCATCCATATATTTTCTATAAAATCCAAACCATAAAATATTATTATAACTATTACTTTACTTTGAATGATAATTTATAGTAATAAAAATAAAAGAATAGCTCCAAAAGCTTTTTATTCATCAAAATATGAGTTCACATATTCATACATATACAAATGTACAGTGGAAATGAAGACATGGCACAATTTTACTCTAGAGCAATTTTTTTTTCTACATATGAAATTGAATGCATGTTTCAAAATCAACATATATTCCAGAAATAACATTTCTCATAATATTCTTGATATGAGATAAAAAATACTAATGCAAATTACAGTAAAATTTATGATTTCATTTCTCATTGATTTATAATTTAGTCAAAGAAAAATAATGATTAAAATATTTTCTATATAATACATTGCAGATGTAAATCACTAATCATGACTAAATTGACCACATGGTCCCATAAGCAAATGTTCTTTAGGTATTATAATGAGATAATAAATGCATAAAAACCTCCTTTGGTATTAATTAAATATAAACATAATAGAGAAAACAAAGCTTTTATAAATATAACTAACAAAATAGTTATATATTAAAAATTCATGACTTGGAATAAAAATAAAAATGGGAATACATACAAAAGTTGGAATACAACACATATAAAAATCCCTTTGATTTTAACTACTATTATTTCTTTTTAAAGAAATGAGTTCTTAAACTGGAGTTTATGGGCATGAATACCTAAAAAGTCTGTGGGCTAGGGTAAGAAAAAATTAGTTCATTATGTCAATATTTGATCAGATTTAATTAAATTACATATTTTCTTCTTTTGTAATATATGCTATAAATTCAAGTACAGTAAAGCCCTGATTATCTGCGACGCTTTTTTTTTTAATTTTTTTTTTTTAATTAAAATTTTTAATCTAAGCCAACAGCAAGGAAAATACAATACGCCATACAGTGCGAAGGTAAAAAATTATGTAGTACATACATTCTCTGATCACTGACCTTGACGACCTGAGAGGGCAAATCCACTCTGTGAAGTTCACATATAGAGGTCACCCTCTATATTTTCTCTTGGCCTGCTAGTGGCCTTAGTTGTCAGTAAATGTGCCTAGTGATCAGACGTGCTTTATGTTTCTTTGTCAGTGCTCAAGTTTAGTATTTCGTTAGTTCCTGAAATTACATAATACATAATGGCTGAAAAATGAAAGAAGATTGTGTTAACGACTGCACATAAACTGAAATGATTTTAAAAATAGAAAATGGCGCTTCAAGGAAGCAGATGTGTTTGGATTACGGGATCGGGGAAACAACCGTGCGAGATGTTTTAAAGCAAAAAAGACAAACTGTTGGCCTTTGCATCAGTGTCGGAAAGTGCTTCTGGTATGAAAAAATGAAAAACAATGAAGAAATCCACCTATAATGAACTTGACTCGACATTAGAGGAGTGGTTAGCTTAGGTGCGATAGCGAGAGTACCCCTGTGTTTAGTCCTACCATTGCAGCTAAAGAAAAATCTTTTTTGATTTGTTAGGCCTGGAAAGTGCATATCTGCCTATCCATGGTGCCCTTGCCATCTAATTCCACAGATAATTGGGACTGTACTGTAGTATTATTTGTTGTTTTCAAAAATAAAATCATAATGCACTGCACTTCTTACATATTAAAAAAACACCATACACACACTACTTTGTGTGCTAGGATTATGACCATTTTTTAGAACTTTCGTTAGATCATTCAAAGAAACTTGGACATAACAATAATATTTGATAGGAATACATATTGTAGCTCAAATTTTAATTTCAGAGCTTTATCATAAACAAATCTTTTTTCAAAACAGGGTTAATAAAATGAGATTAAAAAAAAAAAAAAAAACTACCCACAATCAAGTTTAAGATCAAACAATGTTCATTAATTCATGTAGGGGTCAGCGTCTTTCTTTTGTATGAAGGTCCATCGAACAAAAATGTTTAAGAACTCATGTTTTAAATAGAAAATTTTAAATTATTCAAAAAAAAAAACAAAAAAAAAAAAAAAACAGAATTTTATAAAAATTGTCACATTCATTTCTTATAATAATAAACATTAATTTTTCTAAAACAGTAAAAATAATACTTACACATCAAAATGTAAAATAAAGCAATAAGAACATAATTTAATAAATACTTATTTAATATTCATTCCAAATACATACAGACTGGAAAAATACTAAAATAACAATTAATATAAATTAATAATAGTATAAAAAGTATGGCATCTACAATAATATTTATGAAAAACTATAATAACATAATTTTAAAATCTTTGGCTAATAAGAACACTAAACAGCAGTTTTAATATGCAATAAAGCCTTTTTTTAATGGAACTACACAATATTATCACAATAAATTGAATTTCACAATTTCAATTTTCCAAAAACAAACATATTCATCAGGCATGAAAGTGAGGAAAAGAAAAAAAGGCTGAACTTTTTCGACTTCATACGCCAAATTTGGAGAAAAAAGTAGGGAGATTCTACTATGGGCATTTTCTAGAGTAGAGTGCAGTTTTAAATTTTACATAAACAGGAAAATTACAAGGAGAAAAATAGGTAAATAAAACAGATTTTTTTTAAATGGATGTGTGTTAAATTTTGTAAATCTCAAAATAAAGGTGTCTCTATTGAAAAACAGGAGACTTGGCAAGTATTTTCAATTATTGGCCAAAATCTGATGAAGTTTTAACTATAAAGAAACAAAATTAATATGAGAAAAATCTGTTTATTATTATTTTCATTTGAAAATAACTTTTCAAGGGCTACATTACTCACGTGAAAACACCTGTTCGCTAATGTTAATCCTATGGAAGAAATTTTTTTAAATATCTCGTTTGCATTTCAATATTTTTTTTTCATTGGATAGTTGAGGTTGATCTCTACAAAGGCCGTTTTTTACTTTGTCGATTTTGTTTACAGGTTTTTTTTTTTTTATTAGGATACTTTCACTTTCGGAACCGATTTCGAAAAATCATGTCAGCGAGATAGAACACTTAAGATTATGAGGATGTTATAAAAACTTTTAATGCTACAAATTACTGCCAAACGAATCTGGACCACGGGTCAGGCCAGGTTCCAGTACAATCGGGTTACCCAGGGCTTAATTTGCGCCGGTACTTCTCTATTTTAAGTAAAAATTTAAATATTGCCCAGGATTCACCGGAGCTCATAAACAGTTTGCTCCGGAGCCCAGTGCAATAACGCTTCCGAAAAACGAATCCTAAATAACACTTTCCTTTCCCTCCCATCTCCAATTTTTTGCCTTCTTTTGTTTCAAAACAATTATAACTGACGTAATGTGTCGCTCACGTAAGAGATGGAGATGAAACGGGCTCGATTTTTATATCAGTCTCCGGGTTTGGACAGGCTCGATCTCAATCTGTCTTAAATTCAAAATTTTATTTATTTCCATTTCAAATCATTTTAATGCTATTTTGATCAGAATAAAGAGTAAACAGAAATGGTCTTTTTCTATTCTGCACAGTTGCGAACTATTAATTTTTTGTGTTAACACTCTTTCCGAATCATAATCCTGAGCTTATTTAATCGCAGAATTCTGCAATTAATTAACATTAAGATTGGGCAAAGGTTTCTATGTGGAAGTAGTAATAACTAAAAAAGTGGAATAGTTGATAGCTAAGTGTACGCAGATAAATGTATTTAAAATTTTTATTTTGCTAAATAAAAAAACAATGCTTTAAATTTTGAAAATAATGTATGAAATATGAAAAGGCAGATTCGAGTAACGGAGGAGGTAGGGGGGGGGGGGGGGGGGTATGCTAAGGATGTTAGTACTGCAGGAATATTAGGGCTCCGGTACTTTTTTTTCTTAGAAATTAAACCCTGGGGTTACCGAACCCAATGCCTCTTAATTCGTAGTACCAATCTTTATGAAAAAAAAAAAAACAGCAATCAAATTTGTAATAAATGCATTAATCTTTATTTTTCTATGTCCAAATATATGAATGAATACATATGTATTCATTCATATGTATTATTTAGAAAAAATTCCTGAAATAAAATTTCTAACATATTAAGCAAGTTATTCTAAAACGGTGATTTTTCGTTGGAAAAAATTAAAAACTTTTAGCATGAAAATGATATAGCTCTGAAAGAAAGAAAGAAAAAAAAAAATCTGAAAGATCAGTAGCAAAGCTCTTATTTACTACCGCTTTAAAACACCTCAGTCCAGAATGAATCATCTTTATCTGCAGATTTTTTCCACTGCTATTTACTTCCGCATAAAGATGACCTTTGACCCAACAACTCATTAGCAAACGCACACCATTCCTCTACTCCTCCGAAATCATTCCCAAAACTTCCCAAAACTGCTTCCGATCTTAAAGTCTAAAAATAGATTTTCACCCCACGAAATACGCCGCTCCACACACAATACTTTCGATCTAGGGAGCATCCAATTTCCGATTTGAGCTAGCGAAAAGTCCGACAAAACTTCATGACCCCCCCCCCCCCCTCCAAAAAAAAAAAAAAAATTTCTTTGCATTTTTGCATCGATCCAGAAAATGGCCAAAATCGTCCACAAAAAGGCGGAACTCTTTCATGCCTGATTCATATAATGCAAAAAGGGAAATGAACATAATCCAATAACAACCTAAAAGTATGACATACATAATATTAAAACAAAACTATAAGAACATAATAAAAAAAATCTTTGGCAAAGTAGAGCACTAAAGAGCAAGTTTAATATGCAACAATTTTTTCCCAATGTAACTGCTTTATGTTGCTACTATATAAATAAATATTTATTTAATATCTGTTCCAAATTCAATCAAATTTAAACAGTACTAAAATAAAAAAAATGATACAAATTAATAACAGCATAAAAGTATGACACCTATAATGTTGAAGTAAAACTGTAAACATGTTTAAAATTCTTTTTTGACTAGGCAAAGCAAAATTGCTTTAATATATGTCTATAAATTGCAAATAAATTAATATTTAAATTGACTTGGACTAGTAATGTATGGCACTATAAAAAATATATATGAAATACATATTTAAAGTCAAGACCTAATTATCCATATTTTATATTAATTTAAGAAGGAAAAATAATACTGAATACAGAGCTTGCAATTATGTACCAAGGATAATTTCTGCATCTTTATAATATATAAATTTAAATAAATAAATGTAATTTTTATTTATATCAACATATATTCAACTCATTAATTCCAATCATTGAAATTTATTTATTATTATTTTTCTAAATATAATATCACTTCATATTCTGACTTATATAGGGACTAAAAATTGACTGAATTATATTCATAGTAATTTATGATTCAGCATGGAATAAATTCACTAAGTCACTCCGTTTTCCCCTTACTTGTATCCTATGCACAATTTTATTAAAATATATATTCAGATGCCACAGTTTAAATTAATATTCTACTTCTAAACATAAGGAAAGTTAAAAACCATTGTTGTAACATACAGTATCATTAAAAGTCATTCTTAGATCTTTATGAAATTTCTTTACACAAGAAATTCCTTTAATAAACAATGTATCAATAATATGCATATTATAAAAATGATCTAAGCATTACCAAGATGAATACATGTCAGTTTTATAAAAACATCAAAATTCTAATACAAATTTCAACTGTCAATAATTTTATTAATAATAAAATTTTAATAATATAAACTGTTCATGCATGATTAACAATTTAAAACATAAAACATGATTTTTTTTTATAAAAAATAATTGAGCAGTCTCATTTCAGATTGATATTTCATACTTCTTTTATTTCCATATAATATAACTGTATTTCATGGAAACTTTTTATATTGTTTAAATCGATCAAATGATAGTAGTAAAACAATTTTTTAGTACAAAAAATCTTTCATGAAATTGTACCATTATTTCAAATAAAGACTAAAATGCCTTGAGCTTTCATATTAACATAAGGATTTTCTTTTTTCAAACATTTATCAAAAAGATAGAATGTGCACAAATCAGAAAGAATATTTATTAAAATATGTTTAGAAAAGTCACTCAAGAAATTTTATTTACCCTACCATGCTTCCTACTCCAAAATTTAAGAAAAATTAAAGTACTTTTAAATTTCCCTGGCATATAATTCTAACTTTGGATTATAGGTGCTTTCAGAATAAAATTCAGGGAATGGTCAGATTTTTGAACATATGTGTCTGTGGCGGAAACTGCTAAGACCCTATTTTATTTATTTATTTTTTTAATGAAGAATATAGATATGAAATAAAATAAACTAAGAATTTTGTCAGAACCTCATGTGCAAGACAATTTTTAAATATATAAATTTGTACCAGCTTTTATTATTATTATTAAATGAAGAATTAAAACAGTCTAATATATTTTTTATCAGGAATGCTCTGACCCCTGGATATTTTTTAAGATAATTTTATAACAGATGAACATAAACAACTAAAAATTGTCTTCCACTTGGCATTCAGGGGAGCAGAGCCCTTCTGATGAAAAATATTTAGGTTTTTTTTTATCTTAGTGTTTAATTATTTCATTTTGTTTTATTTTTTTTCAAAATCATGAGAGAAAATCAAAATTTATATAATTAAATTTTTAAATCCAGTGAGATGCAATTGCCCTTCCCTACAGGCACACATACCTTTTTTACATGATTTTATAAACTTAATGAAGATTTAGGCCATTTTTTAAATCCAAAATAACTGTAGTTCTATTTAAAAAATACAACTTCTTTGAAATACGGCAGAGCCAAAGACACACTATGCAGTTTTTTAATTATTTCTTCTATATATATAAAAAAAGTTCCCATTTATTTTTCTGGTGTGCTTAAGAAGCTTCAACTTTTACAAATGTAAATTGCAATGTACCAAATTGGATTTATTAATCAATAGAAATACTAACCTTATTTCCATTATTATTATTTTTCTATCATTTTGATGTAGTACATTAAATACAAGCATATAAATTCATTAAGAAAACAATAGACACAAGACGTCTAAAAAATATTAATTATTGAACAGCTACAAGAAACTGATTTGAACCCGCCCTTCCACCTAAAAAATTACTTTAACCTGTAATAGAACTCACTATTTCAGAAGTATAGGTTTATGGATGACTAAATGTTTCCTAATATACCTAAGAATTGTTGAAACATAAGCTAGCAAACATTTTGAACTTAATGTTAAAATCTCACCAGAAAAAAAAAATGTAGAAAAAGTAAAACTTTATATTTTAAAGAAGATCATTACATATAAATTATTTCTAGCAGTAGTAGCATTTTATACATATAATCAAATAAGGTAAATATTTTTACAAATTTAATGCAAAAATCTTTTTGCACAATTTCTTTTGCTTATACCATGCTACTCCTTAACCACTGTATAAACTGGAACTTAATAAAAAACAGATTAACAAACAATATAATTATTAGTATATAAGAATATTGAGAGTTCAATTTCAAGAAAGTAAAATGGAGATTTCTGTTAAATTAAAATTTTTTATAATTTAAGACTGATTAATACTCTAGTCTTTAGGGTCAATTTTCTGATAAATTTTTGATTAGACTTATTTTCTAAAGAGAAATGTATGTAATTTGTGGGAAACATGAATAGGCGATTCAGAATGTGTTTTTTGTTTAAAATGCATATAGGATAATTGAATTTTTATTTGTTATAATGCTGATTAATGAAAGACTTGAAAACATACATATCGAAAATTGGTGTTATTGTTGTATTATTGGAGTGGTATGTTCCCAAAATATTTAAAATTCCTTTACAATCACTTTATGTGCTACACATACTATTAATTAATCCAAATATTAGTATTATTGAATTATTTATATTCCATGTGCTTTAGGAACTGTCAGTTCTTATAAATTTAATACAATGATAGAAAAATGTTAATATTTTTAAATCCTGATTTAGATGCCTTCATCCAAATTTTTTTTTATCTCCCTGTTCTACTGTTTGTGATACTGGATCTGTCAATACTAATTAAAACTCATGATCTCAATCCCTTCACCAACTTTTCTGAAGAAAATATTATTTTAAAAAACATATAAATTTATTCTTGAATTAAATTAAAGAATTTCCCCCAATTAAAAAAAAAAAAAAAAAAAAAAAAAAATGAGATTCTTGATATATATATATTTCACCATAAGAAGCCTCAATTATGAACCAAATTAAAATTTTTAATTTGTAAGTTTCACAAAATTTTTGACACAGATGTACAATATATTTATAGTATCACATGGTTAAACTTCCATGGCACACTAAAGTTATGATGGTGGAAAAAACATATAAAATATGCCATTTCTAATTTATTTATTTATTAACACAAATATAATGCTCCATAAGAACAAAGTAAAACAATACTTAAAATAATTTATAATAAAAAATAAAATTTCTAAGAACATTTCAATTTTCTTCATTAATATACACCAATATTAAATGGTTTACTTAGATACTACATTATTGAATTTTAATAAGATAGTATCTAAGCTTGACTTCTATTTAAAAAAAAAAAAAAAAAATCCCTCGCAAGATAAAATTTTCATATAGATTATCTTAAAAAATTTCCAAATAGTCTTAGTTGACAGTTATTTTTATTTTTAGTGTTATTTGTTACCCCCCCCCCCCCCTCAAAAAAAAAATCATATCTCATAATTTTAATATTAAAAGTGGAAAGTTTTTTTTTTTTTTTTTGGGGGGGGGGGGGGGGGGGGGGTAATATTTTAAAATTTTAGATTTGCTATCTCACAAAACACCAGTTGAGAATCACTTTTCAAACAATTATAAAAAGCTGCAAAAAGTAACAATTCATTTATAGAAACGGCATCAATTCATGAAAAATAAATGTTTTAAAAAATTCATATTTTAAATTTAAGAAAAATATTCTATTCTACAAAATACTGTAAATTTACCTATTAAATGAAATATTTTGTTAAAATCAGCTCTCCATTGTTATCAATAAATGCATTTCTGATCATACAAAAACAAAACTTCATTAAATGACTTTTCTAAACACAACATACATTTTTCTTTTTGTATTCTCTGAAAACATATATATATATATATATAATGAAATTGCATGTGTGAAAAACAAAGAAAGATATATTATAAAAATCAATTGAAAGGATGTGCACCATGACTGATTTTTTTTTCTTTTTTAACAAAATAATTACATGAAATACATATACAAAAATTTACACATATTTTAAATTATGTTAAAAGTTTAAAAAGTTTAAACTAAATTTAAACAGAGACAAAAGGAAGCTCTAATTTTATTTAGCTTTAGAAATTGTTTATTTTATTTGTACTATGTTTTAAAACTTGTGGCAAATGGGTGAATATGCAGATAAATTAGCAGAAGCCACAAGTTCATTTTTTTCTGAGCATAACAGATAAGAAAGCAACTATCAATATAAGAGAATAAATATTTCCAAAACATCAAAATTCTATAAACAATGCAAATGACCATTGGTGGAGTAAGCGGTTGAGTGGGGAGACTTATATACAGAAACAAATGATTCGTCAATTATTTGATGCACAGATAAAGCAACAATCAATTAAAGAGGGAGAAAAAAATCTGCTAAAACATCAAATATTGCAACTAAAATAACTAGCCATTTCTAAACTGTCACAAGTGGGAAATCACATACAAAACAAACCAAATACTGACTGTTCCTCGCCTGGAGACAAAACATATAAAAAAAGAAGAAAAATTAAATCAACCCTAAATCATTAAAATCCTATAATGGATTAGCTGGTCAAGATTGAACAATATTAAGTAGGTGAAAAACTTGATTTAGGGAGGCAAGAGAAGAATCATTAGCTCATTGCTTAGAGATGAAACAGTTACAAACATAATAAACTCATCTTAAGCTTTAAAAATTCCACAAGTAATCACACTGCAGTGTAGAAGGTTTCATTATAGAGCAGAATTTGAAATTTCTCCAAACATTCAACCATCCAATCAAAAAAATATAATTTTTTCCACTAAAGATAATCTTTGCTATGATTTTCAAAAATTTGTTTTGCAATTTCAGAATTTTTTGAAAACAAAAAACAACTTATCAGAATTAAGATTTGTTAACATTGTATTTGTGGAATTCATTTTGAACTATTTAACAAAATTACATTAATTCATTTTTGTTTGAAAGCAAAATTAAATCATATAAATATTCTTTTTATGAAATTAATAATTCAACATATTTTTTTCAACATCAAAGGAGATTGGGTATTATATTTGAGCCCTATTATACATTCTTAAATAAATACTGTTGCTTACACAACTCAAGTACATTTTAACTTTACTATCATCTAAATAATCCAATAAATTGGTAGCACATCTTCAATAAATATTTAAAATATTTTCCATATGAAAATGATTTAACTCTGAGTATGAGTGATAATCAATCATAGTAACATTGAATTGAACACAAAAGTAAGTAGCAATAGATAAAATATAACAACTGTACATAAAAAAAGAAAAAAAAAAAAAAAAAAAAAAAAAAAAAAAACTATATGCCTTACATTTCTAAGTAACAACATTTAAATGAATACAAAAATATATAATAATTAACAACAGAAGTAAAAATAGCAATAAAATAGCTATATAATAAATATTTCAATACAGAATGGCACTGCTGATGAATCATTGACAATCCATATTAAATAAAGTATAATATATAAAAAGAAAAAAATAATAATTACAATGACTGAGATTAAGAATATTATTATGGAAGGCTAATACTTTGCGGTAGAAAAATGGAAGGAATAAAAAGATTTCACTATTTTTCTAAATAGTGAAAAAGAGATTAGGCTTCAAAAGAGTAAAAGGCTTTCAAAGAAATTTATATTGTAAATTGCACACTGAACCGAAAAATAAAGATTGTAGTGATGAGAACTAAATATAAAATTACAAATTATGCTGAAAGGAATGATATCATGTGGTTGCATTGCAACACATTTATATATCAGAATCACATGAAAGAATTGCAAGATGTACCACATACACAAAACAGTTTGTTGAACAAAAAATAAATAAAATGAGAAAAGAGGTATGGTAAATAAATAAATAAATATGTTCAACATATAGGAGAAAAAGATAAAATCGCAAACCCACAGAAGTTCTTATAATCAAATTCTAATCTAATAATCAAAACCAAATAATATATATATATATATTTATTTATTTATTCATTGTATTTTAGAAATTATTAAAAAAATTAAAATTTCAACTACTTTTGACAATTTAATTGAAATAAAACAAAACAACCAGCAGGGTTCATATACCATCAGCAATACTTTTGCAGATTTTTTTAGGTACTTTTTTTTCATAAAATTACAGGCCTATGTTTTATTATGACAGCTTATTTAAAAATATCATGATTGTGTTGAACAAATAAGGCATAAACTTTTGAAAAAATATAAAAGATATCTCGCATTTAAAAGAGAGAAGATATCTCACATACGCTTGAATTTCGGCTGAAAACTTTAATTTTCATGTTTTGTCTAGCTGATACATTTTCCTGACTCATGGCAACTGAAGAAGCTTTATTGTAAATTTCAGTATCTATTTGCTCTTATATACACTTGTAATTAAATGAGGTATTAATGCTGAAAAAATTTCCTGACATTGTCAAGTTTTGGGGGAAATTTTCATGCTAAAGTTACTATTTTTGAGAGATTCAAATTCTTAGAAGCAAAAATAAAATGATTCTAAACATCTATAATAATAAAGATAAATGTTTGCTGTGTTCTGAAGAGATTGATGTGCACAGAGCTAGACTTGGCAGGAAAGCATGTTTAAAATTATGCACCTCAAAGTCAGTTTTTGGATTTTTGTATTAGATTTTTTATGCAAGTTTTTATGTTGATTTTTCCACATTAGTAAAAAGTATCTGGTTTCAATTGTTTTAGCCCAATATAGTAAATTTTGTCCTATTTTCAATAAAGTTTATTTGAAATTCGTACAGACATTTTTGAATTTTTAGCAATTTTTTACATTTGTAGAAGGAATCAGGTTTCAATCTTTCAGTCCAATATAGCAAATTTTTTCTCTGTGATTTTTGAATTTTTTTATATGATTTTTAGTGTTTTTTCATGTTTTACGAAGATTTTTCTTGACATTAGTAAAAGGAATCCAGTTTCAATTTAGCCCAATATACTAAATTTTATCTACTACAATTTGTGAATTCTCTCCAAATTTTTATGTGACTTTTAGCATTTTCTGCAGTGATTTTTGGACAATATTTTTTGAAATGGAAAGAACTCTCCAGTAAATTTTGCTACTGTTGTGATTAAATTCATGTGGAAGAATGCCAAATTGGTTCCTATAGCAATGTGAATAACAATGCTGAAAATTTGAATTTAATCTGGATCGAAAAAAAAAAAAATCCTGATAATTCAGGGTTTGCTTGATTTGAGACCAAAGTGGGTGCAACCTGCATAGATGTACGCTGCTGAAGGCAGTGGGGACTCAAACACCAGGTTGTTTAATTCAAGGTTTGTTTGGGAGAAACAACCAGTGAAGTTTAGTTCAAAATAAAGAATAGGAAGTCCAACGCATAAATGTGATCATACAAACTACCATAAAATGTATGAAACTTAAAATAAATGCAAAAAACTATAAGTTTTTCTCCAGATGGTTACATCAAAGCAGGTAAAAAAATAATATTTGACAAATTCTTTTATAATGAAAATTTTGAAGTGCATTTACAATTTTTTAAAATATACTTCAATGTACACCATAAAAAGCTATACACTTAAATATTGGTCAAAACTTAAGTCTGAGCAATATATAAACATCTCTATTTTAATATCATTAGAACATTACATTACTAACCAAAACATAAATAAATAAATAAATAAGAATTAAAAAAATAAATAAATGATAATAAAAACAAGTATATAAATAAAATAACCAACTTTAAATGCGAAAAACATCTGAATATGACAGACAAAAAAAAGATGAGTGTTTCAGAGCAGTTTCAAAGTTTGCTGGTAATTAAGTTTACTATTCATTAACTCTGCTTCATTAATTTTGGCTTCTTAGAAGATAAATTTGAAATGCAGCAGCCCTCATTATATTGCGTTTGTTAGGAGACAGAAAAAAGTAATATAATCAAGAGCAAAAAATAAAAAATAAAATAAAAATAAGAAAGTTGATAACCTAGAAGTGACAGAGTCTTCAAAACATTAGTTTATATGCATATTATAATTTTCTTTAAAAAATTAACAATAGAGACACTTATTGATATACAATTTTTTTTATTAAATTACTTAAAAAGTGCAGTTAAGGTAAAACTTCTTATTCTTTTTTTTTTTTTTGAGAGAGAGAGAGAAGAGAGAGAAAGACACACACACACACACACACACACACACACACAAAAAAAAAAAAAAAAAAAAAAAAAAAATATATATATATATATATATATATATATATATATATATATATATTTGAGGCACAATATAACCAGGAAGGAAGGGGATAGGATAAGGAATTGCTACTGTCACACTATCTGGGAGACAAGAACTAAACAGGATATTTAAAAATTAAGAAGGATGATAATCTAATTAATAATAATAATATTTTATGTGATTCTCCCAAATGTTAGTCTATACACATGCTAAATTTATATTAATAAAATTAACAATAGAAAATTACATTTATTGCAATCAACGTACATATAAAGATACTTAAAAAACATGATTAAGGAATTAACTCCCACCCACATCTTCCTGGAAACATAAAAAAAGAATGATATATCGAAATGAATTATGTAACAAGGCAGAATATTAATGGAAGGCTACTGTATAATAAATAAAATGCATGAAAAGATAACAAACTTTTGATGACAGCTGATAATAAATACACTTTAACTGAAATAAAAAAGTTATTTCAGTAAATTAGTAAATTGTTCCAACTCCTGTACTGGGCAATTCACTGCCAACCTCAATTGTAGGTTAAAAGGCTTAACTCCGAGTTCTACCTGAAATTCAATTTAGCAATAATTCAACACTCCAGAAGTGGAAAGAAAATCCAAAACTAAAGTTGAGCAACTCAACTTATCTACAAACAGCGAGTTAGTTAACTGCACAAGTGCACATGAAGGAAAGATGGTGGCCGTTTTGATTTATGTTACAATGCTTATTTTGTAGCCAATGCTGTTTGTGATGTAGCAACCAAACAAAATATTATTTATAAAATATGTTAATATAAAAGAATGTGTTACTTTTAATTTTTAGGTGTTTTTCGGATATTTTACATTTGTGAACTCAAAATTATATTAATTTGTGATGAAGATTTCAGTTTTCAAAGCTTAAGAGATTTATTGAGAATTTTTGGTAGCGCCATATACCAAATGTGAATACAATAGAAAAAAAAAAAAAGGTCTTACAGTACAAATTTTGAATATTTGGTTAAAATATATACATATACATAATAATAATAATAAAAATAAAAAGTTTTTCTTATATTTCAGTTTTAATCCTCTCCTTCATATTTGTTTAAAGTATGCCGTCATAGAAGCAGGAGTTTTCGTTTAAGTATTGTGTATATATGTTCATTCGTTCATAATAAATAAATAATAATCCAACGAGCTATAATATACCATAATAAATCTTTTGAACTATATACTTGTTAAGTTAAAAATAATTATTTTTGTTTAAAAGAGACCTTTTTCAGATAATCTCTTGAAAAATTTTGCACTATGCGAGAAATTTATACTATATTACATGATATAAAAAATTTAAAAACTTTTTACATATCATTATTTTCTGTTACCGGGCATGCAATTTTATTCAAGATTATTTTAATTGAATCTGTAGTCAATTATTTTAGTTCAATAAAAAAATATATATTAGAAATAAATATATAAAAATGTCTTTACATATAGTATTTGTTGGGGAAAAAAATAAAAACTATCTTGTTATTTACTTTTATTCTATCAGAATTTTTTTTACTTATAGATTTAAAGAAAAAAAAAAAGATGTATTTTTTGTTTTATTTTTTAATCAGGTAAATGCTTTTTAAAAATTTTACTGCAATGCGAAATTTTGTAAAAAATGGACATTTTATAACATGTATCAGCATTTCTAATCTTGGGTCTAATTTTGTGAACTAACAAAACCATAAAATCAAAATGGCAATTCCAAATTTATTTATACAAAAATAAAAAATTACAAGTATATACTTTCAATACTCATTTTAGTTTCATTATAAAAAAGAAACAAATAAAAGTTGTACTAAACGAGGATCAAACCCATACTATGTCATGTGATCCCTTTGGCCAATCAGATATGCACATTTCAACGTTAGGTTCAATAAACTAAGGTCGAGTAATCACAACTCTGAAGTGAACAATGAATTCGAGCTTTTAAATTGTGGTTAGATTTACTATTTCACAACCAGGAGTTGAAGCGTGAGTTGAAAGTTGGTAGAGAATTGCCTGGTTAAACTAACAGAAAAATAATTTAATTAATAAATATATGTTTGCGCTAAACTTAAACAAGCCACACATTATAATAATAACAAAATTGATAACATTATTTCTCACAAGAAAAAAACAAGCAGAAATATATTACTAGAGATCTAGTACAGATAATATCTGTGAGATAAACCAGGCAAGCTGGAAACTATGACTATAAAATAATACTATATAAATTTTAATTCACTCCACAACTAAATTTTTACATCATTGAAAATTTTCTCCATCTATATTTCAATCATAGAAAAATATACATATAAGTGATAATTTTCTTTCTTTTTTTGCAATGTAGACTACATTAAAAAACTACTCCTTAAATGATTAATACATGGAGCAAATTGTCATTCAATAATGAGGAATGATTTAACTGAAATAATGATTGCAAATATTTTCAAGAAACAAACAAACATAAAATCACATTTTTGACTTAAAATAAGTGTTTTACATAAAATTTCAAGAATAATGAAATATTTCTACTCACATCACAATAGAAAGCTGAAAAATGTATTTACATAAGTCTACAGAATAATCAGTGAATCTTTTCAATGGTTGTGCTGCCATTTGGTTTCTTTTCAGCATTTTCTGCAGAATTTTTTAAATAAGATGTCATAAGTGATCGAACTTCTTCTGTAAGAGATGGTACATTTTCTGGAGTCAAGTCTTCTGTTCTGATCCATGGGAAAACTGTAACTGTTATTGTACCTATAACAATATACACAGGTAAATAAATTAAATTTTTTCAATATTTACAAAACAAAACTATAATAACTGTTTGAATATTTGAATTGCTCCAATGAAGTTAATAATTCTAATAAAAATAATTAAATGAAAAAGTTGCACTGATTTAAATCTATCACATTATTAAATTGGAGAAAAATCAGATTTAAAATCATATATCAGATTTCAATATCGTCTATAAAATAATTTTGAAGTGTTTGTTTTTATGTCTGTCTGTGTATTTGTGGACAAGTTTGCACAAAATTTGCTGGGCACAAAGCCATGAAATTTGACACTCTACCATTCTTAACCTGTCTAATAACTGACAGGTATAATGTATGTATTTTTATAGGATAAAAATGATTAAAAAGGGTGATATGACCTGACTAGTAATTAATAATATGATAAAAAAGATTAAAAATGATCATAATGACAAAAGAATTAAAATAAAGTTATTTATAAGATTATACCTAAAATATAAATACATCCATGTATGGGTACATCTACAGCTATGTATTAGTACAATAGGTGATTCAAAATAAAAGTTGTGATAATTATCTCAAACTGCAGATGACAGAAATATACTTCCAGTTACAAAATACATTCAAATAAAGTATATCTTTTAGCTATGGCATTTGTTTTACAAAAGGTTATATGTGCATTAAAATATGAAATTTGATTTTTCATAAGGCCCCCTTTTCCCATAACTTTTAATTATAAAAATATTATACTTCCTCTAAGAAGAAGAAAAAAAAATTAATGTCTCTAAGTGCTATATTTACTGAGGTATTTAAATTTAAAAATCATGACTTACACCACTTAATCTGCAATGTTGTCATCCATTTTTAGTGAAATACATGTTACTTTTAAAGGGATCAACCATAAGAAAAAACAGATATTTTTGAAAATCACATTTAAAAACCATATTTAATCGCAGACAATATTCATAGAATTTAAATTTTTTCATAGTGAGACTATTAATTGTTGTTGCTCTTATTTCAAGATATCAGTCATGTGACTTGCTCTATAAAACAATTCTAGCTACTGCATACATCTTAAAATAGTCAGAAGCAGCTACTGAATTTCAGCAGCATACATATGAATGTATTTCTTTTGAGATACAATTTAATTACAGTTTTCTCACTTTATAGATGTATCTGATAACTTGATGACAAATGCTTAAATTTCCAATGTGGGATATCTCAACAAATATTTCATTTAGAGACACGGATTCTTTTTTTTTCTTTCTTAGAAGCAAGGCAACTTTTTTTTTCATACAATTTATTTACCAATTAGAATAATTGTGTTAAATGAATGAAATGTAATGAAATTTTAGAAATATTTTTAGATGATTACATGATGGAAAGCAATGAATGCATCAGATGTGACATTGACAGCAAAGAATAAATATTTTCAAGAGCATTGCATGCCATAGACTAAAGCTGATTTTGATTTAAAAAAAAAACTTTGGTTTTATGTCTGACGATGACAGATGGTAAATGTAATTATGACTCACAGAAATATCTAGATGATTTCTTTTTTATTTGTTTCTACTGAAATTATTTTTTTGTGAAAAACATTTTCAATGGGGATTTAGTTCATAGAAGACAATTATTTTGAACATCTTTTGAACAACAGTAATAAATATTATAATTTTTAATTTCATCTTTAATCCCCTGAGTATCAGAAAAAACTCAAATTTTCAAAAAATGCTTCATAAAATTAGCTATACAAAATTTCATCTCCTAGTGAACTGTTAAAAAGCCTCACACATTCATTGATCTCAAAGACACCAAAACATTGCTAGGTAAAAAATAGGTTAATAATATAGTAATTACTTATATAGTGTTCCCGCTAGGCTTTTTTTGAAGGGCGCAGAGCCCTGCCCTTTTTAAAATCGGCAAAATGCGCCCTGCCCTTTTTGAAATCGGCAAAATGCGCCCACGAAAAACGGCAAATTTCGTCAAAAGATCGCGAAAAAATGACAAATTTTGTCAAGAGATCGCGGGAAAAACGTGATTTTCGTCAGAGAATCGCGTAAAAACGGCAAATTTCGTCAAAAACATTGCGAAAAACGGCAAATTTCGTCAAAAGATCGCGAGAAAACGGCAAATTTCGTCAAAATCATTGCGGAAAAACAGCAAATTTCGTCAAAAACATTGCGGAAAAACAGCAAATTTCGTCAAAAACATTGCGAAAAACGGCCAAATTTCGTCAAAAACATTGCGAAAAACGGCAAATTTCGTCAAAAGATCGCGAGAAAACGGCAAATTTCGTCAAAATCATTGCGGAAAAACAGCAAATTTCGTCAAAAACATTGCGAAAAACGGCCAAATTTCGTCAAAAACATTGCGAAAAACGGCAAATTTCGTCAAAAACATTGCGAAAAACGGCAAATTTCGTCAAAAGATCGCGAAAAAACGACAAATTTTGTCAAAAGATCGCGAAAAAACGACAAATTTTGTCAACAGATCGCGGGAAAAACGTTACTTTCGTCAGAGAATCGCGTAAAAACGGCAAATTTCGTCAAAAACGTTGCGAAAAGCGGCAAATTTCGTCAAAAGATCGCGAAAAAACGGTAAATTTTGGCAACAAATCGCGGGAAAAACGTGACCTTTCGTTTAGAGAATCGCGAAAAAACGGCAAATTTCGTCAAAAACATGGCGAAAAATGACAAATTTCGTCAAAAGATCTCGAGAAAACGGCAAATTTCGTCAAAAGCATTGCGGAAAAACGGCAAATTTCGTCAAAAACATTGCGAAAAGCGGCAAATTTCGTCAAAAGATCGCGAAAAAACGGTAAATTTTGTCAACAGATCGCGAAAAACAGAAAGTTTCGTCAAAAAAATAGCGAAAAAAATCGCAAAATTTATCAACAGATCTCGAAAAAACTGCAAATTTCGTCGAAAGATCGCGATAAAACGCAAATTTCGTCAAAGGGACGCAACCCTCCCCCCCCCCCCCCCTTAACACCCTGGGAAAAAAAAAACTCATCTTTTGCTCTCCCAGCTCACCAAGCTTAAAATCCTTATCTTTTTTTTTTTTTTTACTTTTTCTGCTCTGTCACTTTATTATAGCAAATAATCGATCAAGTAATTTTCCACACTCTCACCCAAAATTGATGCCCACCCCTTCTTTCCAACCACACGAAATTTAAAGTTAAAACTCTTTTATTTAAATTTTTTTGTCCTATTTTTAAATCTTTAGTAAGGTAACTAAATCCGTCATCTTAAGTCCAAAATTTCTGCTTCCCCCTTAAAATTCATAGTTTACAGGCGGCTAATAATTTTATATCCACATATGTTAACCTAATTACTTACTAGAACCTTAAAAATAAAAATGTATTTCTATAATTTATGATACTAACTGTGTGTACAAACACTGATGAGTATATGATGAACAATAATGAGTTTCTTATATTGGTTCCGAATAAGTATACTTTTTTTTAATGAAACAATGCCCTTTTTCGCTGAAACTAGTGCCCTTTTTATGCTTCAGTAGTGCCCTTTTTGTGACTAGCACCCTGCCCTTTTTTTTTCTAGAGTGAACACTAACTTATATATGTATATTTAATTAAAAAAAAAATAATAAATAGCTGTTTAACCACCGGCTGTTGAAGTGGTTAAGGAGTTGCAATTAATAATTTTTAAAGTATTATCTGCAGTTTAAGAAAATATAAAAAATAATATAAAACCACTGAATTAAGGTAGTGAAACATCTATTTTCTATATGCACATAAGCACTCTTTAGGCTTAAAAAAATACTAAAATATAACAAAAATGTTACACACAGATTTAAAAAAATGTCCCATATATATATAAAGCTGCAGCAAGATTTATAGTACAACTATATTTTTGTTAATTCTGTCAATTAATACCAATTTCTTATTTTGAAAATTGTATAAAATTTTCATATTATAGAAATAATCCAATAAATATATGCAGTGTAATCTTACCACAATCAAATATCTTTTTTCTGATACTGTAGAAGTCAGTGTACTGTGAGAATACAATTGGAACAATAGGAATCTAAAATAAATTTTTAAACTAAGTTTTCAGGTAGTTTAAATATAACATATATATAAAAAAAGAAAATTATTGATTTTTTTTTTTTTTAACACTCTGTTACTATCCTTTGTATCTCTAAGATACAGTGACTTATTATAGAAATTTTACTGTCTGCAAAGGCATCTTTGGAGATTCCAATTTGGTATAATTTTTTTAGTACAGTCGACTCTGTGAAATCCGTTTATGTATAATCTGCAAATCTATATAATCCGCTATCCATTTTCAAATGTAAACAATGGAAATCATGCTTTCATAGTTAAGCTCATTTACGTATAGTGGTTTTTATGAATTATCAAATTTTAAATGCTTTATATTGTGATTTAACAAGTTTTAAGTGATTTGCATGATGTGTAGTAAAATAATAACTTTAGGTAAGCAAAAGGAATAACTAAATGCAAATATCAGAGGAGTAATTTACATTTTTAAACTATACATTCATGTAACAGCTGACTAAAGAAATATCTGAAGAAATCAGTAACTGATTTGGTCTTTTTTGAAAGGCTCTTTTGTTAAATACACCTTTAAATAACTGGGATATAAATATGTAGATTTTTTAACAAGGAAATTTAATCATAGTACAAGAGATAATGCCTACTCAAACAGAAAAAAATATATATATACTGATTTAAGCCAAAACTTAAATTCCCATTGAGTAAATGTTCAAAAACTTAAATAACAGCCAATGAAACTTAAATTTTATAATAATTCCATCATTCTTAGAATTATTAAATTACTTTTGGGTTATATTATTTCTTTTTATATTGTTATTTTTGTACAAATATTAGTAATTTATAGTTCAGTTTAAAAAGAAAACAAAGGAATGATCTGTAATCTGCAAAACTCTTGGTCCCAAGCTGTGCAGATTTCACAGAGTTGATTGTATTTGTTATTAAAGGAAAAAGAACATACACTTCTAGTTGATTACTACCTTTTCCGAAATATCGCTGGATAAAGTGTATAAATATGGAAATTATGTCATGTGATCTCACAGATACAACAACAGCAACAACCCAAGTTTTTTTAAGGATAGGGATCGAGTGTAAATTATATATCTGAATTTACAGATAAATAAATATTACTGCTAAGATTTTAAAGATTTGTTATTAAATGAGAACAATAGACTCCCGACTATCCAACACTAATGGAGTCACAGCTATGTCAGATAATTGGGAGAACATTGCACAAATGTTCAACTGTAATTAAAGTAAACAGCTACTGTCATAAAGTAAAATAAATAATTGCTATCTTAAAAGAATTTAAAGATAATTATAATAGAAATAATAAAGGTAAAAATAAGTCTAATTTAAGGAAAAAATTCTGTAATTATGTATTTTTTACTTTTTGCCATAAGTAAAAATAAGATATTTATAAAATAATAATAATTTATGCACCCCCCCCCCCTTTTCTTTAAGTGTGATTTAGTTGCAGGAAGATTTAGGATTCTAACATAAAATCCCTTGCGTTACATCAGCTTCTTCCTGATTTTTAAACACTTTTTATGCTAAGAGGAATTAGAACATGCAGAGAGTAGGAAAAATTTATGTAGATTACCGAGGGTTCAGTGATATATCGATGGATATATATCTTGATATATATCATGATATATATCCAATATTTATTTTCAAAATATTGTATGATATTTTTGATATTTTCAGTCAAAAAAAGTGTAAATGAATTTTGAACTGTTATTGACTGTGCCGTTCTGTAGATACGGAACTTTTTCTCAGTGACTTTTTTAGCCAGAAAAAAATAAATAAATAAATAAATAAAAAATTCTAGCTATATGTTTGAAGCTGAATTTTTAAAATGTAGAACCAATAATTATGTCAGGCAATATTCACATAGAACAGCCACTGAAAGATAAACTGTTTAATTTAGATACATTATTTACTTTTCATTAGAAATATTATTTTCTGGTTTTGGTTTAGTTTAGTTTAAACAGGTTAGGGAATGAAAAAGTAGACAAGCTAACATTTATGTTAAAATTTTGTAATAAAACAAATTATTTTGTATAAAACAAACTTTTCTTGATACTTGATACTAAATTCCATATTTTGTTTTTTGTGAGTGTAAAAACAGATTATGCCTGCTTTCAATTAGTTAATCTTCAATTTTGTTACTTAACAGGAAAAGAAAAAAAGACATTTAGAATAATGTTTTATTAAGTTTTCATGCTAAGTGCAATATGTTTTATTTTCTAACTTACATTAAGCCTGAAAATATTTATCATCACCAATAAGTTGACTATTTTGAAAATATTGTATATACATAATATATATATATCAAAATATTGATATTTTTGAGAAAATATCATGACATTTAAGAACCATGAGATTTCTGAAAATTTTTGATCTATTTTAAATTATTATTCTGAAAAAACAACAACAACAACAAAAGACTCTATTATTTAAAGAAATTTACAATGTAATTTAACGGTATTTTAATCATTAGCATTTTTACCATATTTAAAGCTTTGTATATAGGAGTTTAGTTAAAAAATAATAAACGTTCATCAGGAATTTCAGAATACAGTCACAAATACTTTTATGATGAAATATGTAAGGGGTGCTGGTTAACTGCATGTGCTGTATAATTAAGCAGTGAGTAATTAGGAGACTGCTGTAATTTTTTGTTTTGTTTTGTTTTTTGTTCTTATTAAACAGGGGTACATAAAAATAAATATCTAAATTTGAGACACTTGGAAATTTATACTAAATGATGTTACAATTTCATAATAAAAAAATATTTCAAATTAAAATTTGATAAAAAAAAAAAAAAAAATGAAATGAGAGATTTTAGGAAGTGTGTGGGCTTGAATGAGAAAAATTAGCTCATATTTATTTTAAGCATGTTTTAATTAAATTGTACATTTTCTACTTTGTAGTGTATGCTATAAATGAAAATAGAATTAATTCCATTTATTATGCAGAATAGAAATGTTAAATGATATTTAGACACACTACAGTTCTTGCATACTTAAAAAATTACTTGCATTTACCTGGGTGTATTAGGGTTATGACTGTTTTTGATTTCCAACACATCACAAACAAATTTGGACATAGCAATGTTACTTTTCTTGGTCAAAATCTCAATTTCACAAGCAAATCCTGTTAAAAATCATGTTTATGAAATGAGATTAAAAATTATTTACAGGCTGGTTTAAACTCAAAGTTTATTCATTCATGCACGTGATCTATACCAGGCCTCTCCAACCTTTCAACATGCAAGGGCAAATGGTGGCAAACGATGAAGGGTGCCAATAATGTTCACATGACTCAAAACATGCAACAATATTATAAACACTGTAGTGGTAGCAATACACACAAGTCTTATACAATGCACATACACCTTACAGTGATAGCCATAGGGCTCCTATGATTCTACTGTATAACCAAAGTGACATCAACCAGAAAAACTGGAATACTGGTGTAAGACCAGAATACAATCATCCCTGTGGATAACAAATAAAGTGTTTTAAAATATTTCATTATTAAGCAAATCTGCTACTTCTAGACAGAGTGAAGTGATAAAATTAGAAAAAAGAAATGTTACAAAAACTATCAATTTCATTGTCAGTTAAATGCAGGGCAGTGGTGTAGTGTGTAGTTCAGAAAAAAAAAAAAAAAGTTGAATTCAGGGGGTGGCCCAGGGGTACATTTCTCTGGGAGCACTGAAATCCCCCCCCCCCCCCAGATTTGAGATTTCTGCTTTTTATGGTTAAATAATGTAATTTCCTCTCAGAACTCTATGATGTTCCCCCCGGAGAAAAATGTCCGAATTCAACACTTTGGTGGAGGGTGCATCACACAGGACAATTTTGAATCTTCCCTTCATTTTGAATTGAAAAGAAAAGAAATTGAAAAATTATACTTAAATGAATTTAATTTAATTTAAGTTTGTTTACTTCTAGTTCTACTCTCCATCATAAAAAAATAAAAAAAATAGAATCTTATTTTATGACTGAATAAATTTAAAATAAAGTTTTGTAATTTAGTAACATTAGTTCAAGCAGTGAACTTTTGTTAGAAAATTGTTTAATAATACTGCGATTTATAGTTTTATAAATGTATAGTAATAGTTGGATAAAAAGATTAAACCTATTGTTTACCAACGTCAATGCCACAGAAAATTGCTGTACTTTTTCTAATATATATAATATTTATTGAAGTACACTTAATAGCAAAGAGTACTTGTGCTGGATGACTTGTTTAAGAAGTGTACTTCCCAAATCAACTATTTTAGTACGTCATAAAATAAAATAAAATGACTCAATTTCTTTTATTAATAAATGAATAAAAGGGAGAAAATGATTTTAAACAACAGCAATCTATTCAATTCTACTACAGTTTAACAATACATATTAATTTCCCCATCTTAAAGATCTTCCTCATCTTTTTTTCTTCCTTTCATTTTTCTAGATTTGTGTCTGTACCCATTCTGTGATTTTCTAGTTTTCAAATTTTTATGTAAGCCTGAGATTACTAATTCACAATAAAAGGTAGAAGTTTCTTAAAAACACCATAAAAATAAGCAATGCTCAATGTGTTTTGAAAGAAGTATGTCTTCCTTCCATCATGTGCAAATGAGGCGTGCTACCACTTTGAATTCAAATGCAGAACAAGACAAGGGTTGTGCATTACTTATTTTTTTTAAGAAGTTTCTGCCTTTTATTGTGCCTTCAATGTTTGTCATTAGAAGATTAAACAAATTATCAATTTAAATTAAGTTATTATTAAATAAAGGTGCCAATTTCATCACAAAAATCACCAACAAGCAATGATCTCGCTAGGCTTTTGAAATCCTGGGTCCCTGTGACCCAGACACTTGCAAGAAACTGGGTCCATTTTTACAAAAGTGGGTCCTCGTTTTATAAAATAAAACAGACTCGATGTATTTAACACAAAATTTGCTTCTTTCAAGGGAAAATTTATGCATCCTTAAATATTCATCAATAAATTTTTGATGCATTCCATTGTCCAATTTTTTGTTTAAATGATGCGCTATTGAGCTTTCTTGAACAAGGCTACCTAATTTTAAAAAAAAAAATAAATCATCAAGTTTTAAGTTAAGATTGATCTATAAACCAAACCAGTACAGTATACTAATTATTCACAAATGCCTATCAAATTAATTTTGCAACAACAATAATGTGTCTGTGTGGAAGATATTTATAATATTTGACATAAAAAATAAAATTTCATTCAGTTTATACACATATTAAGTAATAATTTCCAATAGATGGTGATGTATTAAAATTATTTTGAGTGGCTTTGTATAAAGAATTATTGATCATATATGCACTAAATAACATACAAAAATCAGTTCATCTTCAAAACGCATTTCAAGAAATAACCCCTCATGAACGGTAATGTATTTAAATTCTGTTGAATGCTATAGATGAACGCTTTTATGTACCAAATTAAGGTGGTCCGTGGTAAAGGTGAAAATAAGCACTCGCCAGTCGTCACTCGTCGATTAAACTTGAAAAACTGGCGATTAAAATATGGAAAGAACCGGCCAAATACAGGATTTTCAATTTTCCTTTTTTCCCTAAAATACGCCACTGTCCCGCTCCCGATCGCCGAAATGCATGATTTATCCGCGCCCGATCGCCGAAATTCTTGGTTTTTTCGCGCCCAATTGACGAAATTCACGATTTTTCTGCACCTGGTTGCCGAAATTCATGATTTTTCCGCACCAGATTGCCGAAATTCATGATTTTTCCGCACTCGATCGACGAAATTCATGATTTCCCGCATCCAATCGCCAAAATTCATGATTTTTCCACACCCGATCGCTGAAATTTATGATTTTTCCGCATCCGATCGATGAAATTCATTATTTTTCCGCACCCGATTGACGAAATTTACGATTTTTCCGCACCTGATCGCCGAAATTCGTGATTTTTCTGCACCCGATCGCCGAATTTCATGATTTTTCTGCACCCGATCGCCGAATTTCATGATTTTTCCACACCTGATCGCCGAAATTTATGATTTTCCCGCATCCGATCGACGAGATTCATTTTTTTTTTCGCGCTCGATCGACGAAATTTACGATTTTTCTGCACCCGATCGTCGAAATTCATGATTTTTCTGCACCTGATCGCCGAAATTTATGATTTTTCCGCGATCGACGAAAGTCCTGATTTTTTTGCTCCCAAATGACAGAAATTCAGGATTTTTATGCTTCTGATAATGACGGAAATTTATGATTTTTACGCTTCCGAATGATGGAAATTCATGATTTTTATGCTCCCGAATGATGGAAACTCATGATTTTTACGCTCCCGAATGATGGAAATTCTTGATTTTTACGCTCCCGAATGATTTAAATTCATGATTTTTACGCTCCCGAATGATGGAAATTCATGATTTTTATGCTCCCGAATGATGGAAATTCATGATTTTTACGCTCCCGAATGATGGAAATTCATGATTTTTAACCTACTAAATTACGAAATTTGCAATTTTTTTCCGTGCTAATTGACGAAATATACATTTTCTTATTTTCTGAAGATGTTCGCCACTTTTGGTCCGCTTGCCACAGGTTGTGCCTGTGTAATGTATATCATGTTGAGGGTTATTATTTGGTGTATATGAATACCAAGTGTGTATAAGCATATACTATTTTATTATTGTCAGATCTTAATTGTAGACAAATATTTTTTTAAAAAAAAGGTACTTATGTAGTTAGCTACACAAGTACCTAAGCTTAGTGGCACTTATGTAGCATAATATGTACATAAGCATGTTTTGTATAACTTTGCTGTTAACTTATTTTAAAATTTAAAATAGGTTGGAAATTAGAATCTCAAGTTTATTCAAAGCAATATAAATTAAAATATTTTTATTTAGTACATAGTTTACTTTACTGTAAACTCATTATATATTTTTTTATTAAATATTCAGTGACATAAATGTACTTACTGGCTACAAAAGAAATTATTCTCACTCGCCATAAACTGGCTACTAAAAAAAAATCAACCTACCGGCCAGTGGCTACTAAGCAAAATTCCTTATTTTCACCTTTAGTCCGTGGCACAAAATTATGAACAACTTTTACAATTTATTTTTCTTTAAAAGTGTGTTTATATAGTATATATTCTTTTCATATGTAAAACATTTAAGAAAAGATAAAGTACAGTGTTAAAATTTAAATTTTAAATCTTAGCCATGTTTAATTTGAGATATATTTTCAAATTCTTTATGTACAACATTTCCTGTATCAGAGTAGAGAAAATAATAAATATTAATTTGTATGATTTAGAAAGATATTTATTTGAAAAATGTATATAATTTAAAAAAGAAAAAAAAAAGGTTTTTTTAACCCTCTAAGCGTGTGGAACGTAATATTCCATTCACAAAGCTCCAGGTTTCACTGCAATATATGCAATGTTTAAGATAATATAATTCTATAGATTTAATGAATTTTCAAAAGATTGGAGAATGATTAATACTCTCAAGGGTTACATTCATATTTGTAATTAAGTTTTATTTATAATGCTGAAAGAATCATATTTTTTTAGCATTTAAAACAAAATGCAGAGAAAACAACATTACAATTTTACCCTTTTTCAAAACGCTCAGAGGGTTAAAGAGTGTACTTTTTGCTACAAGAATCATGTTTTCAAAACGAAAAATCCTGAAGATGTTTAAAGAATTTATAGCTGAAAAACACTGTACAAAGTTTCATAGTTTTATCTACCATACATATTTATTTAGATATAGTATCATTTTAAAGATAAGAAATCTTGAAAAAACAGATTCTGTAAAAAGGGTATTATCTTGGTTGGAGCATGACAACAGCAGACAGTACAACATCAAAAGTGTAACATCTTTTGATATAATTAAATTATTGTATTTACATGCAGTTTGCATAATTTAATTGTAAAATCTGCACACTATATTTTTTTAAAGCTAAAAAGAGGTAAAAATTGAATTTCTTTTTTCTCCAGATTTCTGTGTTTTGAAACACCTTAATACTGCTGAAAAATGCAAAATATAATTGAAAATACATTTCCAGTAACACTTAAGAAAAGATTTGTTCTATGTATTCTTTCTGAGCTAGAAATACAATCGCAGATTGGAAAGTGTGAGAAATTAATTTCATGTAAATATTTTAATGTCTGTATTTGTGCCAGTGTCGGTTTTATGTCACTTAAATGTTTCATTTCTTAAAAGCTTGCAACTTCAGAATAATGTTCACTAACGAGATCAACCATTTTAAAAGCGTTTTCGAAAACCACAAACTGAGGTAAGAAAATTTTATATCATTAAGAAGAAATTTATTAAGTTAAATAAAGAGATATATTTTTATTTTACCATTTCATATAGCAAACATGCAATAGGTGTTTTTAGTAACATAGATCAATTTTTTTCAATTTGAAATTATATAATATCATTAAAAATGCACTTCAAACAACTACAGTCAATCAACCACGATGTATCAAAATATCTTTGTATGTCCCTGTGAACAAACTATAAAGGGTGTGCAGACTATTTTCTATAAGGAACGCGTTGTAATGATCTTAATACTGCATATCATTTTTGCTGCCGTCCCTAGAAAAAGTGAGGCTGGGTGTAAGAACTTTTGCGAGGACTTTCCTTTCCAAACTAGTAAATCCCATCCCATTCCCATCAATGTTGCCAATTTAGCTGATTTTTTTTTTCACCTACCAGAAATTTCAAATAGTAATTTTTTCTTTATTTAATGATTGACATTTCATGATTAAATAAAGAGTAGGTAACTATTTGGAAATTCTGGTAGATATTTTGAATAAAAAATTCCGTTAAATTGGTAACGCTACTTCCCACAATGCAATTACCTTTTGAAAAAGCTTGCATGACATACACAGTGATGCACCAAGTATTTGTGTTGGGTTAACAGAGATTTATGCAGACTTGGTCCAATTTCCTTTCACAATACTATGACTGGGCTCTGGCTGGCTATTCTTTAATATTGGCTAGTTTTTAATATTTGTGAAAAATCTAGTAATAATTTTGTGAATCTGAAATTAGTGTTAACTTCAGGTTCCTGTTTAGACAAATGAATTTTAACAAAGCCCTGTTTTAATGAACGAATATACACAAATGCATTAAATTTAGATCATAAATTTATACACATTTACCCTTTATATATAGCTAGATAATAGCTTCTTTAGTGATTCTAGTTGTTTTGTGACAGGTCTGATTTTATTTTAAGATGAATAAATTTGTAAAACATCTCTTTGAAAAAAATTTGTGAAGATCTTTTAAAGGGCCGAAATTCTTCCTAAACAAATCATCCCAGAAATGTGTCACAGAAAAAAATTAAATACAAAAAATTCTTAAATACACTCTAAAGTTTCTAATTTTATAAACCATTCTAACAAGAAAAAAAAAAGAGAGTGAACTGAAAACTGAAATAATTATCAATTTGTAAGCACATATCACATTTTAAAGAAAAATTCTTATTTCATTGTTAATAGAAATCATGAAAATCATGAAATGATGTTTCAAGACTGACATTGTAAAGAAAATTAATGATGCTAAAATTAAATAAAATTTAAAAATGGCTTGAATGGAAAATGAAATTATTACCTTTGCTTGTGTAGCTATATGAAACGCTCCTTTCTTAAAGGGTAACAGAGTTCCTTTATCATTTCTGGTTCCTTCAGGAAATATCCATAATTTAACCTAGTATTTTAATAAACAAATTAATTTACTGAAGCTTTTAATCTAATATGCATGAAATATGCATGGGTATACACATACATATCATATATACCAGCGGGGAAGACCAAGCTATGATTGGTTAAAATTAGCTTAGTATTCAACTTTATTTCAAATTTATAATGGTGGCACATGCATGTGCCACCATTATAAGAGGCACATTATGTATTTTTAATTAAGAGACACTTGAATATATAAATTCAGCGGCACACTGTGCCTCTTAATTTCAAAGGCACTTACGCTGTGCCTCTGAATCTCAAAGGCACTATGTACTTCTTAATTTCAAAGGCACCACGTGCCTCTTAACTTCAAATTTCAAAGGCACAACGTACCTCTTAATATTCAGAGGCACAAAAATTCAGAATGTACCTCTTAAATCAGAGGCACAGTTTTAAGAGTGTACCTATGGCTTTGGCATATATACAGTCTTGCCCTTCCTTCAGTCATGCTTTTTTTCAATTTGTGGGGTATTAAAGTATCTATCCAAAGTTGATTGCCTTTCTCTCTTCTTCAGGATGTTTCTGAAATAATTAGCATAATTTTCGTTATAAATGCATACATTTTCATTATTGGGTGCCATTTTGAGACTGTGGTCCTAATTTCCTCCCAATTCTTAAGTTCTTTTATAACAGAATTCGGAATTGGTTCTTATTTATCTCTATCAAAAGACAACGCATCACACTGAGTTTCTTGATTTTCTTCATTTGAAAATTTGTATATATTATAAAAAATATTTTACTTTTGTACATATATGCATCAGTTTTAGAATATATAGTAGACAAAGCCATGATAAAAGATAAACACAAGATATGGCATTCAGTAAGTACCATAATGGTCCTTAATAAGCAGTCAAATAGTTCATGAGACAACCATTTCTATTTTCTTAATGATCCATTAAAAAAAGATTGATATTTATTATTTGAATCTGATAAACTGAAATTTTTACTAACATTTTATCCCCGGCAAGAATAGTATAAGATAATCTTATTTCCTCTTAATATTTAATTAACATACTTTATTTAAGCTGAAAATTTAAGTTTTATATGTTAAGAAAACAAAAATCACAATTATTATACATTGTTCAACTTAAAAAATTTCCTTTCATCAAAATAAAACACGAAACTTTACTCATTAAAGTAACAATAAAGTTCCTGACATAAAAAGTAAAAAGTGACAAAAAGATGAAATTTTGTTGATTAAAAAGACAGCAAAACAAACTAACATATTTCTTTTATGGAAAAAATGCTTTTAAAAATCAGTAAACTGCAAAATATTTATATTATATTATTATATATATATATATTGTAGCTTAATGTAACCAACAAACAAATACAAGTTGAAACCTTTTGCTCTTTCATTTCTTTGACTTTCATATTGAGAATATCACGAGCTTTCTCCGAATTAAATCTGTCTACAAAAATGCAGCCTGACAACCAACAAAAAATACCAAAAGGCCCACTGAAGAGAAGTTCTCTTTTCAATACTGGCACACACGGATGGAAAAGAGGCCAAATATACATCATACCTAAAAATATAACAAAATACTTATAAGCAAATGCAACAAAAATAATAATAAAAAGATTTAAACTATCTTTTAGCAAAAATTTATATCTATATTCATAAATAAATCTCTATAAAAAAAAAAAAAAAAACTAAACTAAAACTAAAATGGATTATTTTTTAATATTTAATTTGAATGTTTTGTCCAATCGTTGAACTATTTCAATAATTTAATATCGAGTAAAAAAAATCCTCATCATTTGTATTTGTAGAAATGATTTGTCATTTTTAAAATGTACCTACTTTTCTACAATACATGTCTTTCAATAATAAAATCTTCATGCTGTTTGTTTGTATGAAGTTTTATGAAAATGAAGAGCAGATCAACTATCTGTCATTTTTGACAGGGATTATACACTAGTTTTTAAATAAAATTAGACAACTACTGACTGATTTAAAAAAAAATACTTTTATGGAATTTTTAAATCGAACAATACACGACTTAACAATAAACAATTGTTTTCTACAATAATGTGTATTAATATTTACAGAAACATAAATGAAATATGGCTTCAATAAAATCTGCCAAAATTTATTCCCAAGCTTGGCAAGAGCAACATCTGGTTAAAGATAATGTGATTCTTTTTGCAACAAATATCAATTACCATAGAAAAGAAAACTTCATATTTTTTCTTAAAACTTTCTGAAATACACCAGAATTAACCATTTTCTTAATTAAAATTTTGTAAAGGTTTTCATATTATCATGTTGTTTTAATGCAGAAAAAAAAAATCTGTAGTGGCTCCACTCAACTTTCCGAATACTTTGCATTCAGATACCAGGTAATCAAAAACTAACCTGAAGATATGTAAGACAACTTATGAAATTTATTCTACTAAAGTACTTTGAGCTAATTTTCCTATTGGATTCACAGCCAAAGTTGGCGTAAAAAATGAGCAATCCTGGCAACAATTAGTTTCAAGTGTAGGAAAATTACAACCCCTTTTTCACCAAAAAGACCATTTTAGTATTATTTAGCATATTTTGTAATTTTGTTTGATTTCTTTAAATGTAGATATTTTTTCACTCTTCTCCAACAAAACTAATACAGTCAACTCTGTGAAATCCGCTGATGTATAATCCGCAAATGTGTATTATCTACACTACATGTTGGTATATAAACAATGAAAATTACAGTTAATGGTTAAGCTCATACATAAAGTTAAATGTGGTGTTTTTTTCATGAATTATTAATTTTCCAATGAAATAAATGGTGATTAAAGAAAATTCATATATTTGTACCCTGCATTCAAAAGATAACAATTTGAGCTGAGTAAAAAGGATACTAAATAAGAGATTGAAAACACTATGTACAGGGTTTAATAAATAAAAATATAATAAAATTTCTGGGATATAAATATTTAAATTTCTTTGAGCAACAACATTTTATCTCAGAGGATGAAGTAATGAGTGTTCATAGAGTACAGGAGAAAAAAAAAAAAAAAAACCCATTGACAACAAACCAAAACTTAACATACCATTGTGTCAATGTTTAAAAAAAAAATGAATAAACCAGTAAAATTTGTATTGTATATAATTTAATTTTACTTTATATTAACTTAGTTATTAAATATATTAAACCAATTTTGCATTATATTTTCCTTTTCTATTTCAATATTTATGTAATTGTTCTTAATTTATACTCAGACTTTAAAAAATAAAATGTAAACAGAAGAATGATCTATTATCTGCAAAAATCTATAATCCGCAAAACTCTTGGTTCCTAAATGTGCGGATTTCACTTGACTGTACATAAATTTCTATATGCCTTTTTTTAAAATCTTTTTCCTTACAAAACATAAAAATGTTTTACTGTGAGTAAAAAGAAAGAATTTTACTTTTTTACTAAATTAAGCCACGTTCTGGTGAAACATAGTTGTTGTATCGACATAAGGTGAACATGAGCAATAAAAATAACTTTATTGAGATATAAGAGAAAATGTTTATCAGTTATGACAGAATGGTTTAAAAACGTTTAGATTCCAAACTCATTGGCCAATTTCTTTGAAAATGTATACAGTTCTTGTGACAGTGGCCTGTAACATATTCACCAAATGGAAGTTCAATCGAAAGCATACTTTGTTCACTCACACACATACATTCATAGTGACATCATCGAAAAAACACCATATCAAATCAGATCCAAGGTCAAGGTCAAACTGGGCGGGGAGGCCTACCTTTCAACTTAAGCTCAACTAGCCCTGTCCATAGAATCAGATCCAATCAAGATCAAATGTTAAACAGAGTTTGAAAGAAGGCAGTTCATGGGAATACCTAAGAATTGATAATTCTGCATAAAAATCAATGTGCCATTTATCTGAATGCTTCCATTTCAACTTCTTGGCATCAAGTTATGCCATGCATGTATAGGTAAAAATTAATTTTTTTACTCACTGGCCACTGGCCAGTACATGGATTTTTTTACTCGCCAGTGGTTTTCAGCACTGGCCAATAACAAATTTATAAATACTTGATAAAAAAATTGCGAAATTTGTCAAACGATTGTGGAATAAACAGCGAAATTTGTCAAATGGCCTCTGGAAACAAATCAGGCATTGCAGGAAAAAAATTAATTTTGTCTAACTGTCGTGAAAAAATTCGAGAAATTCGTCAAATAGGTTAGGGGGGGAAAATCGCAAAATTCGTCAAATGATCTCGGGAGAAAAATAGTGAAATTCATCTAATAATAGCGGAACAGAATTGCAAAATTCGTCAAATGGCAGCGGAAATAAAATGCGAAATTTGTCGAACATCAGTGGAAAGAAAGTGTGCAATTTGTTCGTTCATGGACAAAATCATGAAATTCGATAGTCGATAAATCACAAAATTCGTCTATCAATTACGGAAAAAATCACGAAATTCATTAATCAATAGTGGAAAAATCTCAAAATTCATCAACTAGTTTCGGAGGAAAAAAATTTCGAATATTGTCGAATGTCTTTGAGAAAAAAAAAATCACAATCCGTCAAATAATTTCGGGGGGAAAATCGTGAAATTCGCTAAATGGTTCCGAAATTTGTCAAGAGACAGCGGGGAAAATCTTTTTCCATTCAATCATCGCAATTGGCGGATGTGACTATTAAGTTTGACCAGTGGTGGTAATAAAGTCAATCGCCAAATTTTCAGTATTACTCGCCGATTGGCGAGTGCTAATTTTGTCCTATACATGCATGTGGTAATGTATCAAGCAATGCACTTGTCAAACTGATACTGCATGCGTATGGAACTTTTGTTCTCGAAATACTCTGAAATCAGTCAATTAGAAATATCATTCTGGATAAGTATTTTTCTGGTCAATTGGTTTTTGGATAAACAATTCCATAATGTATTATTATTACCATTTCATCAAAAACGAAAAAAAATATATTGTTTTTTGAAAATATTTCTTAAAAAGTATATTTTAAAATACTATTGAAAGATAAATGGTCTTTTCTTTAATAGTGATAATTGACTTTCTAAACACACACATGTACACAGAGACAAAAAAGACTTGCTTTTAAAAAATAACGTTAAATATAAAGATACAGGGGTCTGTCCAGACTTTTTTCCCAGGGTCCTGTTTTTGTGAAATTGTGAACAACTTTTTATATTTGTGAAAAATCTAGTCATAATTTTGTGAATTTGAAATGATCGCTATATTCAGGTTCTTGTTTATACATTTGTAAGAAGATATATGGATGTAAAATACATATATTTTCTTTATATGTGTAAAAGTGACAGGTCAGATTTTACTTTTAAATGATTAATTTGTGAAATGTTCAGTTTAAAGATAGAAATGTTTTGTGAAAAACCTATTTTTAAGACAACGAATTTTGTGAAGGGCCCTGTTTTAGGGAAAATAATTTTGTGAAGGTTCCTGTTTTAGGGAAAATAGTTTTGTGAAGGGTCCTGTTTTGAAATTAAAAAATTTGTGAAGGGTCCTTTAAAGGATCCAATTTTTTCCTAAACAGATCCCTGAGATAAAATACAAAAATTAGCCATACCACTGATATCTAATGCACTTTGATGATTACACACTAATACACAGGGTTCCTTGGAATTCAAAAGTTCTTTATTTTTTACATCCCACTTCAATCCAAATACACGTGAAATGATATGATGAACCATCCATGAAGCATACCTGAAAAAAAAAAAACAAAAAAAAAACAATTAGCAAACAAATAAATTTCTAAAAAGAACAAAATTTCTAATTTAGTTGTTAGCCACTAGAGGAAACTTTAATTATTTCTTAAAAATCAGAAGAAATAAGGCTTCCCTTATAACAGAGGTCGATTCAGGCAAAAATTGGAGTCCCTTTATGAAATTAAATTTATATATATTTATCATCCCTTTGCAAAATTGCAAGATGTAAAAAAATCAGGATTAAAAAAAAAATAATAATCAAAATAATCAGATTTTTTTAAAATTTAAATTGGAATTTTAAGATTTTTTTCCCCCCTATGTTAAAATATTGAATGACAACCAAGAGTTGTAGGTTTCCAAAATAATTTGTCTTCATACTTCATCTATTCTTGTAAAAATCTTGCTAAATTTATGTGTACTGATCATTTTAAAGTAAATCAAGACAGCATTTTGATAAAAAATATTTACTGTAAAAATCAGTTTAGAAAAGCAGATTATTCTGTTTTTGGTACTTTTCGGTTAGCCGGGTGCCAGTGAAATATACATATATATATACATACCAATTTGTATTTTCTTTTCTTCACTTTGAGACAGAGACGCACAAGAGAATTCAATTAAAAGACTGACTGTGATCGATAATTGCTAGAAGTGCTCTTTCCGCTGTGATATGCAATTTTTAGTGTATTGTGTGTTTACAAATTTTGTAGATCATATACACGACTGCACGAAAGACTTTGAATATGGGAAGAAAATGCTGAAAATGGATTTTTACTGAGTTATGTAATTTTTTAAATGATCAATTTAGATATCTCATTTCATCTTATGAAAAAATTAAATTTTTTAATAATGTTCTGCTAGTGTTGTAAAGTGTTTTATAATCTATGCCGGATGCATGATTTTTCGTTCTTGTTTTAAATAAAATAAACTTTTTGCAAAATTATTCTGAGTTGTCGATTTAAATGGTATTTTGTCATGCCGGTATTAATGCAATACTTTAAATAGCACAATAGCGGGGTATAAAAATATTTTTCCCCTCCCCAAAACTCCCCTCCATTTATAAATGTTGGGAGGGAGACTACTCTCCTAGGAAAAATTGAATTTCAATCCCTGATAATATTTATTTGTGCCTTTATTTTTAAATATATATATTTATACTGATACAATAAAATATATCATGAAAGTCTGTAATTTTCAAATGTTATATTTTTAAAATGATAATTTTCACACAATGAATGTTACCTTTTTTTGTTCTCATTTGGCACTGATGAGGCCAAACTGGTGGCCAAGTGGTATTAACTGAAAAGTAAATACCACTACATATTTCAAAAGATTAAAATTGATATAAACAAATGATTTTTTTAAAATTTTAAACTTGATTTAAATTGGCGTACCATGCAAAATTTTGTTCCATAAAAGCAAACTCTTTATTGTTTTTATTTTCCTAGGTTAGCATTTTAAATATCTAATTTACACACAAAACAAGTTCACCAGAAAGGAAATCTAGCAAGAGGACTTATTTTATTATTATTATTTTTTTTTTTTTATTTATTAATAAATAATTGGTTTGAATTCAAGTACAAACCAGATTTTCTTTTGTTGCAAAATTTTTATTTTGCACAAAAGTAACTTTTTTTCTGTCTCCAAATCGGTACCTAAGAAAAATAAACAAGTGGGTAAGTGTGATCAAAGTTCGCTCAAAGGGTTTCGTTTAATATTCCTTTCAAAACACTTTATCCTTTCTTTAATAAATTCAAACAAATGTCATTTAGCAACAACAAAAAAAAAAGTCATGTTTTTTATAAAGTAAAAATTTACCGGTCTATTTTTTTTCGTTTTTTCGAATATCTAAACCAGCCAAATAGCGGGCCAAGCCTGCTATTATATTCTGTCATAATAATATCGGTCATATGGACTAAATGCAATATTTAAAAAAATAATTTCAAATTAAACAAATTGATGTATACCTTCAAAATGTTAAAATATGCGAATATTTCCATAATCGGATTTTTATCACGATTCAATATGTTTCTCAAACTCATATATTTACCATTCTCTATTATTTATATTGATACTCGCTTTGTATTATTCTCAAACATCTGAAAAATTAGTTAAACTTCCCATATGACGTCAGATTTTCTTTTTAATTCTGTAATGACGTGACATTAATCTGCTTTGTTTACTTACTCATACTCATACTCCTTGTATTATTGAGAAATCTTAGACATTTTCTGTTTTATTACGACTATGACGTCAATCAATTTTATTTCATTTTTATCTTTTTTTTTAATTGGTGAAACTTTTTATTTCATTTTACTTTTTCACGTGGAAATCGTCTGATAGAAAATTAATTATTGTAGAAAGATTTTCAATTTTTGGCATCGGCTATAATGAAAAATGTTTAAATTTAAAAGGAAAAGGCTGTTAGAATTTTGGGTTTTTAGCTCTATTTATTAAAATAATATGAGTTTTTCAAATTTTAATATTTTCAGCTCTTCACAGCTGATATTCTGATTTATACACCAAGTTTCAACTCTGTAAGTTACATAGTTTTCGAGAATGGCTCTGTGACAGACAGACAACGGAGTGGGAGCAATAGGGTTTCGTGAGATGAACGAAACCCTAAAAAGAAAAAAAAACTGCATCGACCTCCACATAAGATAAACATTTATATTTTATTTCCATTTATCAGAAATAGGGCTATGGAGAAAAAAAATCTCATTTTACCTATCCTAAGCAACACTTAAAGAATCAGTAGTAAGGCATAAAAATATTAATAACTTGTTACCTTTCTATGAAGTATACGTTCATAAAATATTCTCATCACTTTTCTAGTATTCAAGGAAAAAACTTTTTCTGCACATCTACTTTTGCATGCATTTTCTTACATTCTCCACTATAACAAAATAATATACTGCTCATTTAATACATTTGTAACAATTCTTAGTATAATTCGATAATTATTTTCTTAAAATTAATATTTTAGTTCGCAAAATTTTACCTTAATAAACAATTTATCACCTGTCGATAAAATACTTTATGGACAATTTCAATTTACTGTGAAATAACTTTTTTTTTTTTTAGAATGATAAATATGAATGGTCTTTAAAAAATAATCTTCAAAAATCCGTGTGCACATCTTAAAAGACTTTGACTATCTAAAATTAAGTAAATTGGAAAACAAGACAAAACAACAAACCGGATAATTAATAAAGCAATCGGCATCAAAATGGAGCTAATTTAATTATAGGGATCACTTTAAAGCACCAACTTAGAAAACAAATAACTCATAACAATTTTGCGTGAAGATTTTAAAATACGTTTAGAATATGACGTGCGTTTTAAAATGAAAACACAAAATATGCATAAGATTTATAAGATTAATTGATTACTTACAATAAATTATCTGGATCTCCAGGGTGTAACAAACAAAATGGAATTGCCACAGTCGTAACGGAAAATATAGCAATATAATAACAAATTAATTTAACATAAAACTTAATGGGCCGGCTGATGGAGCATAATAGCATGAGCGACAAATATATAAAAAAGATTAAGCAAATTGCATCACCGAAAGACATGACTAGAATATTTCGTATAAACAATGACAATTACATAAACAATTAATACTGATTTTAATTCTTAGCCACCAACAGATAAACCCACACCCCAAAACACTTTATTTACTGTCACTTTGTAGTCATGGTACACACAAGAAACAATCACACTGTATATTTTGTTAAAGAGCAGCCATTTTTTATGTTTACTGTAAAATTACCATTTAAAACCGCTAGATGGCAGAAAAATCGATGAAGCAAGGGTGCAACTCAACACCAAGAAAAACTCTTTTATAAATGTTCTCTATGTTCTCTTTTAATATAACTCATTTATTTTATCTTGATTTTATCCCAGTTGAAATTGTATCCATGTATTTGTGAAAAACACTGTGCTGATCTGATAGATCTCAACTCCACCTGTAAAATTAAAGGATTTTGTTTTTGTTTTTCACCGAGAGATTGTAAAGTTTTTACTTTTCAAAATCAAAGAAACCCCTCCTCCAACTTCCAAGTAACTTTTCAAGAATGATTCACAGTTTATTTATTATTAATCAATCGGGGTTAGTATATATTGAGTAGTTTTCAAATACATTTTGAGTGTCAAATAAATTTTTAACTATGTAAAAAATATTTTTTCTTCTAATTGTTCCTCTTTTAACACTTTCCAACATGATTGAAAAGTGTTTATGAATTCGGTTTGTCTGAACTCTTACTCACGTAAATATACCCGGATTGTCATGCAATTGATATATGCTATTAAGGTTTGCTATGGCTTGTTCGGTATTGAAAATGAAGTGTGCGATTTTCTGAGTGTCCCTGTAAATAAATTATGAAGGCTACAGCCTTTATAATTTATTTACAGGGACACTCAGAAGTATTCGCGAAAGAATTGCGTTATGTTATGGTCTGTGGAGAAAAATCTTTTGTGACCTATTTTAATGATGTTACACTGTTTTACAAACATAATGAAATTGATATGAATTTCTGAAGTGCATTAAAACATACTTTCTGTAGAATATGGACTGCAAAGCAATTATTCATTTCAGGGTCACACAAAAAAATTCGGATATAATGATCTACGGGGAAAACTGTTTGCAGAGCATTTTAAAGTATGTTGCATGATAAAATTGATAGCACCGAAACAGATAGATGTCATATACGCACCACATTGGCGCGATTTTTTTCCCCCACCAATTTGGCGAAAACTTTGTTTTTGAATATTAACGTTATAACATTAACACTATAATATTAACGTTATAACGTTTTGAATATAACATTATTTTATTTTTATATTGAAATAAAAAATCACGTGCTATTATTGCATACTATTTGTAACTAATATTCAAAGACAAAGTTTTTGCCAAATTGGCGGGGAAAAAAATCGCGCCAATGTGGTGCGTATGTGACATCTGTGCCAAATTGATATACATTATTGAGATTTACTACATAGTGCTTCCTGTAGAAAATGAGGCTATGATGTCTTACACTCACGCACAGTTTTTTAAAAATCTGTTATAAAAAGGAAAAAAAGTTGCCTAATTTTGAGGATTTTTTCCTTTAATGGTAACCTGGCTATTGTATTAAGTTATTGGTTTGGAGTCGGCTTGTAGATATCGAGCCAATCGCAAAGTTACCATCGGTGTGTGAGTATAACACATCTGTTCCGAAAATGATATGCATAGCATTTATCATACATTTACAAGGACATACAGAAGAGTTTGGATACAGTAATATATGCAGGCCTTGACTATCGCACGGGCACCTGGGGCCCATGCCCTGGGCACGAAATTTCTGAGGGGCACGAAATTTTTCATAATTTCATCTAATTTTCCATTTAAATGTGCCAATGTTTTTTATTTCTTTTAATACGTTTGTTTGCACTCAGTATCAGTTTGGTTTTATCATTTAATATCAATAACATTATTAATAAGTAGACCTCTTATCATAATTTTCTAGTAATTGATGTACTGTATTTATCAAGTCATTTAATTTTATCATATTGCATATTTATTCGAAAAGTGACCCAACTGAAAAATGTGATATTTGTGATATTAATACAATAAAATGATAAGAATATATCTCAATCTATGGTTAAAAGTACATTTCACTAAATAATAGAAAAAAATATTTTTATTCTTGGTACCGTTTTTTAATTGTCTGGAAAACGTAATTTTTTGAGTTGACGCTCTTCGAATAAGCGTGCAATATGTACAAATGAAAAACTAGTATCAGTAAATCAATCAACCTAAGGGGGCACGAAAAATTGAAAGTGCCCTGGGCACAAAAACTTGCTAGTCGGGCCCTGAATATATGAAGTATCTTGTCTATTAAAGATAATTGCTGGAAGTGCGTTTTCAGTCATTTTAAGTTTAACTAAACTTTTGCTAACTATGTGGTGTGTATAAATTCTATAGATCATATACAGAGCTACACAAAAGTAGTTTTAAGCAATTGGGTCATTCCATGTCAAATCAACCAGTGACTTAACCTGACCATTTTAGATTTTGATGAAACTTTCAGGAATCCTTCTCCCTGATGATATAAATGAGAACATACTGTTATGAATTTTGTATATACTTGTAAATATTCCATTTGTTTAAATTTATTTTATTTTATTATTGTGAAAATTGCAGTATTAATGTATTTCCTATTGAGCATCACGTAACTCAATGCTAAAGGCCTCAGGTGCTTTGTAAGAAAAACAACCTTACACCCTCATCGTTTTTACAATAGAGTTCTATGGGAATATCGCCAAGGAATGGGTTTATCGCCAAGTTGGCGATGTTTTTGGCGACTTATTTTTGTCGCCAAATTTGGCGATATATCGCCAAATGTCGCCAAGCTGGCGACGGATTTGGCGACTTTTTTTGCAACCACCCCCCCTTATACCTTTACATTGGGATCCTTTCACGTTTGGAGTACTCTATCGAGAGTTGAAGGACCTTCTGGTAATTTCTAGCATTAGAAAACCCTGGAATAGTCTGGAAAGATCTCTGAAGTCTATATAAGGGACCTCCAGCAGTTCAGTTGAGTTAGTTGTCTGTCAACTGCGATTGAATTCATACGAGAGGCTTTGCATTGATTTTGTCGTTGATACGTCGTATTGAACGCATTGTTTCTGTGTGAAATTTTGCTGCGCTTTTATTGGATTTGAAGATTACTGAATATCTTGTAATTTTCAAAAGATATTTGTGATCGTATTGCACTGTTTATAGTGAATAAAGCCTTTTTATTGTCCTTATATATTGGCATCAGTCCTTTCGAACCCCGAGCTCACAACAATACATTTATTATTTTTTTATCTTAGTAAATTTTCATACAATTAATTTTTAAAATTTCGAAAAATAATCATATTTTGGCTTGTATAAGTGTTTTCAATTTTGAATTTCTCGAGTTCTATCAAGTGTAGAGAGTTGTTTGACCCCTCAATTTAAAGAGAATTTCATAAGGTTTAATTTGATATACAAGTTGACTATGCTTGGTTAAAAAAATTAATTTAATTTAATTTAAAATTTTTAAAATAGTGTTTTTTAAAAATTTTGAAAAAAATATATGTTTTTTGTAATATTATAAACTTTAAATTCTGAAAGTTTTAGAGTGGGATCTCAATGGGATCAGCAGTTATGTTAAAAAAACTAATGTTAAACACAATTGGATCTGGTATTTAAAGTTGGCACCTTGCCAACTTTATGATTGTGCTAAAGATTGTATTGTCATATTAATTTTAAACATTATTTTTTTTATAACTGCTGATCCCATTGAGATCCCACTCTAAAACTTTCAGAATTTAAGGATTATAATATTTTAAAAAGCATATATTTTTTTCAAAATTTTTGAATTTTTAAGCTAAAGTAAATTATTTTTTTTAACCAAGCTTATTCAACTTTCATATCAAATTAAACCTTATGAAATACTCTTTAAAATGAGGGGTGAAACAACTGTCTTCGCCTGATAGAACTTGAGCAATTCAAAATTGAAAACATTTATACAAGCCAAAAAATGATGATTTTTTGAAATTTAAAAAATTAATTGTATGAAAATTTACTGAGATAAAAAAATTATAAAAGTATATTCTCATTTGTATCATCAGGGAGAATGATTCCTGAAGGTTTCATTAAAATCTGAAATGGTCAGGTTGAATATTGAAAATTTTTCGTTGATTTGACATGGAATGTTAACCACATTACTGAGCATGAGCATGAATTGCTTAAGGGCGTTTTTTAAATTGAGTTATGCATTTTCAAGCCCATTTATATTTAATATAGGGGAGACCGGTACACACTGGACCTATGGGCACAGTGGACCACCCCCTAATATTTTATTTATTTAAATTTTTTTTAAGCTTCTCTTTTATCCTAATAGACAACAGCACTGCAATGATTATTTATAGCCTTCAGAAAATATGTTTAGCTCAGATTGAACTATTTTATCCTGATTGGTTGCTTTGAGCTTCTAAAAGTAAAATTTTTCATCATCATATTTTTATTTTTTTAGTAATTAAAGGTTGTAGATAAATAAAATAAAACAGCTTTTTTGCAAAGCTAAGATACTTGTTTTTATTTTACTTTAAAGTTTAAAAGAAAGCTATAAACAATATTAATATGATTATTTATTGAACTTCAACATGGGGTACAGTGGACCACCCACTCCTGGGGCACAGTGGTCTACAATCCACTCTGCTCCTGTAATGCAGAATGTTCAAAATATTTAATAATTGCTTATTTTCTATAAAAAAAGATTGTTTTAAAGTAGATTTAACTGTAAAATAAAGTAAACAAATAAAAATAACAATTTATTTAACATAGTAAGAAATATTTTGTTTTGTATTTACTGCCTTTGATAAATGTAACTATAGTCTAATTGTTGATGATTCTATTCAAGTAAGATTCATGAGACGCAAATTGAATGGAAATCAATTTATTTCTCCCGAAACTGTAGATGAATCTGCTGTTGATGTCAATGATTTCATAATGTTGCTCTCAGACCCAAAATTATTTCTTGAAAATTCCAGGCTCAATCTTACTCATAAGTACTTTGAAATGTCATTTGCAAATTTTAATGTGGTCTGATTTTTTTGTACTTAAGTAATAACTTCAACTAAATTGCAATTGTTCCTGGTATTAATCTGTTATCATTTTCAAAATATAATTAATTTTTTGTTTTTGTTTCAAAATTTATATTACTGTGTTATTTTGCAGATGAAGGGGCAACAAAAAAGAATTAGATTAATGAAAAATAGATTTATATTGTATTTTAGATAATACCTAATAGTGGTCCACTTTACAAACAAGTGTATATAATTTTTTTTTTTTGAAAACTATGTTGTGAGAAAATTATGATGAAGGTTTAAGGAATATTCAAAAATATTTTCATACAGATCGGTCAGTCTGTTAAAGAGAAAAAAAATGTTAACTGAAAAAGTGGTCCACTGTGTACCGGTCTCCCCTACTAAGAGAAGTCTGTAGAATATAAATAAAATCATAAACAGGGTTATGCAAAGAACTGAATATATGGCCGGCTATGAATAGTAATTCCTGGATGTGTGATATCAGTAGTTTTAGGTGTGTTTTTGGCTGAATTAAATTTTAGCTTAATATGTAGCGTGTATAGAATTCTGTAGGTACACTTCAGGGCTATTAGGTTCTCTAATTCAGGTATTCTTACAGGGCTGTACAAATGAATTCAAGTATGCTTCCACCTATTGGTAGAACTTAAGATGATACACTTCAGGGCTATTAGGTTCTCTAATTCAGGTATTCTTACAGGGCTGTACAAATGAATTCAAGTATGCTTCCACCTATTGGTAGAACTTAAGGTGAACTTTGAGCTGGGTTATGTGTTTTCTTACTAAACGAAATTTGGTACTTTTCTGTTGTACGGACACCATGCCAAAATGTATGCTAATGCATAATGTATGTAAATGTATGCTTGGTGACAATGGTGTCCGTATAACGCAAAAGTACCCAAAATTTTATCACACTATGTTGAATAGGTATATACAGATCTACAGATCATATACAAGGCTACACAAAAAAAATTGGAGTACCTTTCCAGCTATAGACGGTAATTGCTGAAATCTGATTTTCAAATGTGTTATGCATTTTCTAAAATGCTTACTTAGGTAGGGGAGATTAGGAGTGATGGAACATCTTCAGTAATGCTTAAAATAAGCTTTATTTTTAATTTATGACTCTTCCACCAGATGAAGTAATTATTGCATTATACTTGTTGCTGCAAATCTTTTTAGTTACAAGCATGTATGAGTTTTTGAATTAAAAAGACGATTTTTGCAATATCAAAAGTAACTAACTATTCAGATTTTTAAAGTAAATTTTCAATATCATTCTTTGTTGCTAACTTTGTTTTAATGTTTTGTAAACTCAACAATATATATTTTATGAATAAACAGTTAAGTTAAGCCTAAAAGCCACACGCTTGTAAAAACCTTTTTTTTTTAAATGTTGCTCTAAGGGAGGGATGGGACATGTGCCATCCTTTCCAAATGATATCTCTATCCAAATAATTATGTTTAATGACATGCAATTGTTTGATATTTTATATTTATAGGACTATCTTGTTTTTGGAATTGAATAGTGTAACAAATAAAACTTATTATTTTGAAAGTTAAAAGGGAATTTTAACTACTTTCATTTTTGTACTTGACACTTCTGATGAAAGTATTGATATCATTATAAATGAGCCGGAAAATATACAAGAAATAGATTGGTGTAAAGATGAACCAAATGTAAGTTTAAATGATTTTGTTTTAGTTAGATTTTTAACGAAAAAATCTGTTATTCACTATGTTGAAAGCAAAGATGTGGAAGATTTGAGCTTTAAGATACTACTATTAATGAGGAGAAATGAAAAGGAAATTTCATCTTCCTGCAAGAAAATGACTTCCATCATTGATAAACAAGACATAATTGCAAAGCTACATCCACCAAAAATAATTGGCGGCTCTAGTCAGGTACAAGCATGTTTTTCATTTGATTTGGATTTTTATAAAGTATAATATAAGATAAAATAAATATTGTGATTTGCAATAAACCTAAGGAATGTAAATGTCACTGTCTTTGTCATTTTTTCACATTTTTGAAAATTAAATATGAATTTTCATTTTAAAAACATGTCTCATCCCTCCCTGACATCAGGGAGGGATGGGGCATTTTTCTTGTTAATTTAATTGGCTTGATAACCTAAAATTTGAACTATTATCATCAAATCTTTATTTTTTAAGTATGTTAAAATGTTTCAAAATGTGTCATTCTGAACATTTCAATTTTGTACTACCGAAACATAATTTGTAAAAAATATTTTTGTTAAAATTGTCCAATCCCTCCCTAATCTCCTTGTCTTCTTTACATTATTAAATGGCAAAGTTTTGTTAAATATTCTTGAAGTGTTGGAAAGTGTTTCATAATCTATGCTTGATGAATGATTTTTCTTTTTTGTTTAAATTTTAAAAATGGTGTTTTTCTATCATTAATTTTCAATTTTCTATCAATATGGATAAATTTAAATTATAGTAGCACTATACCAATATTTGTTTTGGCATGAATGATGGTCCTATGTATTTTTAATTTTCTTGATCAAGCTCTGATTATCTAAGTATTTTGCATTGATGTTTTTATTTCTTTTTGTAGTGATGTTTTTATGGAAAAACATTGGAAAAGTGTCATTCATCGGTCTGTTTGTGATTATTTTTTTGATGCTCAACGAAAAGCCTCATCACCAGATGATATTCAGCCAATTATAGCTACTCCTCATCATTATCTAATTAGTATTTACAGAAGAAATTTATTTTTTGTTGCAGTAACCACATCTGAAGGTAAAGAAATCTTTATTGTCTGCTTCAGATTTTACATTTAATACCCTACCACATCTGAAAGTAAAGAAATCGTTATTGTCTACTTCAGATTTTACATTTAATGCCCTACTAGAGATTTTTAAAAATTATATTTAAAATTATTAAATATCTTTTCTGGTAACTAATTGAATGTTTCCGGTTTTTTCCCTGTAAGATCTAAATTTTATTTTTCGAAGTTTATGAAAAAACACAAAGACATTTTTTCATAACTGTACGAAGATGTAATAAAACAATACACAAACTATACCTTTTTCTGGGCTGCTATTATCCAAGGAACTCAAATAAAATATCAAAAGTAGATGTCATAGTTAAAAATTCAAAATTGGAACTATTTTTAATATGTAGATGATCCCCATTAAGAATTTCATTCATATTCGGAAAGTAGATACGAGAAATTACAATTCCAGTCAAACAATTACTTCTAGGGTCTTTCTGCGATAATTAATGATAACAAGTGGGTAAGTGTGATCGAAGATCGATCAAAGGGTTTCGTTTAATATTCCTTTCAAAACACTTTATCCATTCTTTAATAAATCCAAATAAATTTCATTTAGCAACAAAAAAAAGTCATGTTTTTTATAAAGTAAAAATTTACCGGTCTATTTTTTCGTTTTTTCGAATATCTAAACCAGCCCGATAATGGGCGAAGCCCGCTATTATATTCTGTTATAATAATATCTGTCATGCGGACTAAATGCGATATTTAAAAGAATAATTTCAAAATTAAGCATGTTGTACACCTTCAAAATGTTAAAATATGCGAATATTTCCATAATCTGATTTTATCACGATTCAATATCTTTCTCAAACTCATATATTTACTATTCTTTATTACTCATATTGATACTCGCTTTGTATTATTCTCATATATCTGAAAAATTCATTAAACATCCAGTATGATGTCAGTTTTCTTTTTAATTCTCTAATGATGTGATATTAATCTGCTTTGTGTACATACACATACTCATACTTCTTGTATTATTGAGAAATCTTTGAAAATTTCCGCTTTATTACCACTATGACGTCAATCTTTTTTATTTCATATTAATCTTTTTTTCAATTGGCGAAAAATTCTATTTCATTTTCCTTTTTTACGTGGAAATCGTCTGATAGAAAATTAATTATTGTAGAAAGAATTTCATCGTGGATTTTTTATTTTTGGCATCTGCTATAACGAAAAATGTTTAAATTTAATAGGAAAAGGTTGTTAGAAGTTTAGTTTTTTATCTCTATTTCTTAAAATAATACGAATTTTTCAAATTTTAATATTTTGAGCTCTTCATAGCTGGTATTCAGTTATATACACAAAGTTTCAACTCTGTAAGTTACATAGTTTCTGAGAATAGCTCTGTGACAGACAGACAACAGAGCGGGAGTAATAGGGTTTCGTGAGATGAACGAAACCTTAAAAAAGCATGGGTAGTGATTGTTTTTTTTCTTTCCCTCAATTAGCAATCCCTCAATAGGTTATTTGGGACAAAATGTTGACAACAAAATTAAAAGATATCATTAATTTTACTTCTGATAATTGAGACAGCTGCTTTATCCGAATAAATCATACTACAACCGATCTCTCCCATTTAAACAGAATTTTCTGTAAATATTTCTAGCCTCTGAAAATAATCGCCTACTCCACTCTTCAGACACTGCTCGTTGGTGAACTTAAAAACTTCCTCACTAAATCAGTTAAAACTGGAAAGTTATTCTCATTGAGTTGTCATTAATTTAATGGCATGTTTTTACCCCCCCCCCTCCCCAGTTCCATTTAGTCTTTTCTTCAGATTTTCCTTGTAATTAATTTTAGTCAGTCATAATTAGCTTAGTGAAAAGTTATTCACAATCTTTTCTGAACTGATTCGAAAAAATAAACTTTCTCTTACATTTTAAAATATTTGTTTTAGAATATAGGGAAATTTTAATTCATGGAGGTAACAGGTCTTTAAAGTTTTATTATTTTGAAAAGTTTTAAGACTATCCTTCTAAATAATAATTAAAAAATAATGATATATATATATATATATCAGTGTAAAGTTTACTGATGAAAAAATCCTGTTTATCAAAATGAAAGTATTTGTTATGTGATAATATTTTGTTTTCACATTTTAATATCTTTAAACTCTGCACTTCTGAAATATAGGAGTAATCAGCTGACCAAATATTCAGTATTTGATTTATTTATTTGTTAAATATTCGATATTCAGCCAAAAACATTATTCAGTGCATCCTATTTCATGTAACACACACATATATATATATATATGAATCTGTTATGATCACCATAGAAGTTTTCACTAAAACTTTGACTATGCAGTCTTAAGTACATACATAATTCTTTAAATATATTTTGCTCTTCCATTTTCTTCTCATTTAAAGTTATAAATATTGCTAATTGCCTAGCATTTGTGTTGAAATAATGAATTGCAGTATTTTGTTCGGTTCATTGAACCAGGGATCGATCCAGGCAAAATTTGGAGCCTATTTAAAGCTCCTTCACAAAATTCAACTTAATGAAATAGGCTCCTCCACCAGGAGAAAGGAAATCCAACATTTTACTTGCCACTAGCGAGTGGATTTTCTGACAAGGTGTGTGAGGCCGTCTTTGAAAAACTGCAGGCTATAGAAGATATGCCAAAAACTTCATTTTTTTTTACTAGTTAGCTATATTTTTCAATTTTCAAAATTACCCATTTGTAAACATGGTACTAAATTCTATTTTATGCAAAACTTTCCTCTGTTGTATATATTTCTTAATTTTATCTAGGAAAAAATTTATGAAAATGCATTGTAGTAATAGTAATTAACTATTTTTGCAATCACATACATTTTGTCATAACAATTTTCTACTGTATGTTGCATCTTGCTGGCTAGTAAAATAAGTACTTGGCTGGTGAGATTTTCTGACAATTCCTCATCTCAGCCCTTCACAAAATTCCTCTTAATACAATAGATCCTTTTACAAAATTACATTCGATAAAAACATATTCTTCATTAATTATTTGGTACTTCTCTATTATCCCGTCGACCACTTTTCATAACAAAAAACTATCGCCAAATAAACAGGAGAACGTTGCCATTGAAATATCAAAATAAATAAAATATAAGAATTTAAGGACACAATTTTTATTTTAATTAATTAAATAACTAATAAATCCATAAAACATAATGAAAAATACATGCAAATGTCGAATTAAAAACCACTTGATGACATAAAAAACTCATATAATGCTTCTGACATCAAGTAAATGGAACTGCATTTTTGGCGTTTAATCTTACAGTTTGGCGATAGTTTTTTGTTATAAAAAGTGGTTGACGGGATAATAGAGAAGTACCAATTATTTTTATTTTGTTATGTTTTAAAATGTGTAATTTGCAAACAAAACAAATTTACCAGAAAGACTTTTGCTAAAGGACTTTAAGAAGTTATTAATAAATGCTTGGTTCAAATTTGAGTAACTTTGGAACTTTCATTACAAATTATTATTTTTCACAAAAATATAATAAATTTAACAAAAGTAACTTTTACTTTTCACAAAATGGGCTCCAAGAAAAAAATCCTGCATCGACCACTGTGAACGTGTAAATTAACCTTAAATTGTTAAATATATCATAAAATAGTTCTAAATGAATTCTGTAAAGACACCCTTCTTTTTTCTTTATTTTCATTATTACATCATACCTGCCAACTTGTAAGGTTTATCCTTACAGTGTAAGGATTTAGGTCCAATTGTAAGGTTGTAAGGGCAACAGGTAAGATTGTAAGGTTTTTTGATAAAACTTGAAATGATTCTTCAAACATGTTACTTATTGAGTAAAAAAATAAAACTGATGCACACATTGCGTTTATGTTACAAAGATGAGGAGTGTGATTATCAATATAGTATGTCACAGCAATCAAATAGTAATTCACAACACGTTATTATATGCCACAGAATGTTTATTCATGCTGTGTATTTTAAAAATTTCTCGCAGCAATGCTGAATGCAAAACTAAAATTGAAGTTTTGACACTTTTTTTATTAGAAATTTATTAGATATTTTTTTTATTTATAAAATATTTGGTACTTTTATGCTACCTATGCACCAGTGATAACCCGCCAAATCTTGTTTCAGTTGGTATCATTTGAATTGTAACTCTTTCAATTCAAATGATTTGAATTCAATGATTTTGATTTTAATTCAGTTCTTGAGATTTTGTTATTTGTATTGATATGTTTGTGTTTACGTATTTTATCATGATTATATTTTAGTTATTTTTAAGTAATTTTTTTAAGACATTATACTGCAGTGTTAAAATATTTATTATTTTTCTTAATAGCTAATGTTAAAAGATTGTCGAAAAAAAAAAAATGCTTGGCGAGATTTTAAAAAAATTGGCAATCACTGGTGCCCGGCTAACATAAACGTACTAAAGATTTTAATTAATTAAAAGCATGCAACATGATCACTATGGAGAACTGTATAACAAAGAATTGCTGGATAAAGCCAAATCAGCCTATTTAACGTATATCAAAAAAGAATTATCAGTATACCTTCATATATTACCTTATTAGATGCCTTCATAAATACCTTTTACTACATATATATGTTTAAAGATGCACAATGAAGTACGTCAGAAAAATTGTAAGGTTTTCTGAATAGACATGTTGGCAGGTATGTTACATATATAATTACATATTCAATGAATTTAAAATGTAAGTCTTTCCAATGCAATGTAATTTTTAAGTTATTTTGCTTTCAGAGATGAAATTTAAAACTTTTATCAAAGTTTTTTTCATTGATTAAGATATTATGAATCTTTACAGTATCACCATTGTTTGTAATTGAGTTTCTTCATCGAGTTGTTGACACTTTTGATGATTATTTTGGTGATTGTACAGAGTCTCTCATTAAAGAACATTATGTCATGGTATATGAGGTAAAAATTGTTTCTTTCAAGTCTTAGTATTTTATCAGATTTATTTTTTTACTAATCAAAACTGAAAATCACGAGTCACATTGAAAATTATTTATTTATTTATTTAATTTTCTCTTTATAACTCCCATTAATATGACATACGTAGGGGAGAGGGGGGCATCTTTGAACACTGTAAATATTTTCCGTGAAATAAATTATATTTTTGAAATAATACATGGCAGGACATTACTGCTGCTTCTATTCAACTAGGATACAAAGCTTTACCATTTTGCATGCACACTACTGTCTATGCAAGGTATGTATTTTTCTCTTTCTTCAATCTAAACTTAACAAAATAAAGTTGTAAGCTTTTTATTGACAATCTTGTATCCCTAAAATTTTAATTGATTGTTCAATATTTAAATAAAGATGTTAACTTTAGTTTATAAGCTTTGTTTTGTTTAAATTCTTAAGCCTAATTGAGTAAATAATTGTAATGCTAAACAACATGTGATGGGGCGCCATTGAACATAAAAGTTGGGGCACCATTGAACATTTAAAATTATGAAGTAAAGAGTTATGGATGTATCCATATATTATTATTTTTGGATTTTTATTAGAAAATGTGAAAATTAAGAGATTAATTAAGAATTATTATACTTAATATGAAAGTTGTACTGATACAGGGCTGCCAACTACTACACATTAGGTGTAGAAACAACACTTTTTTTTGTCAAGTGGTTTTTTAACATGAGAGATTCTTGTCTTGTCATATATTTGGATTCTTTTTCATTTTTAAACATATATAAATTTTATTATGATTTAAAATGTATATTATATTGTGCAGTGCTTTGTATGCTGCATGAGATATTTTAAATAAAAATATTCAGTTTAGTTTTGGTTTTAGCCAATTTTTTATCTTTTCATGTAGCTTATTTTAATTAAAAATGTCTATTCACCTTTCAAGATTAAAAGTTGATTATAGGTTTAAATATTAAAAAATCAATTTTGAAGCTTTGCATAGTTGTATAAGAGTTTTATATTTTTAATAATGAACTTTTTCTTTATGTTGTGTGATATTTTAACGTGTTTCTTAAAAAAAGCTAATAATTAAATAATAAAAAATTAGTAATTTCAGTAAAATGTAGTTAATTTTATTCTGAATATTTTATATTTCTTAAAGATATGCAGTTTTTCATAAAAACTCTTAATATTTTCATATTTTGTTTATTTTTTCAAAGGTGCCCCTACATGGGGCAGGTTTGAACAAAAAATTCTAAGCTTTTTAAAGTCTCACAACATATTTATTTTATTTGGAAAACTTTAAATTTTTGGCTCATATGATGAAGAAATATTTTGTTGTTCTCATGTAATATTTAAAATGGAATAAATATAATTCAAGTACGAAATATGTTGATTTTCTACAAAAATGTTCAAATGTGCCCCCTCTTTCCAATTATAGTGTGGGAGGCAGCAATGTTTTTTATTTTAATTAACTTTTATTTTATACAAGCTGATCTTTAAATATGTAACAGATCTTACTTAATCAATCACAAAAACAGCCATCAGCTGTTGCAACAGCAGTAGGTGCACCCTCAGGAGCTGCAACTCGCTTCAGTCAAAGGGAAGTGAATGTCATCCCAATTACAAAGATTGAAAGATATCACCATGACCAGTAGTGATCTCCCATGTTGCTATTATTTCCCCTTTGTCTGAAGGATGCTGCGGCTCCTAGGGCTGCATTCATTGCTGTCACTGTGCTTTCTCATCACCTTGTGTGTGAGAGAGTAGTATGCTACAGCCAGTGCTGTAGTTGGAAAAAAATATTTGTGGGAGCTCACCTTTTCATAGAGTAGATATTGATGCTACTGGATTTTTGCTAAGCCAAAAGCCGATTTAAAACATTTAGCCAAAAATTGGCTTTTTTAATTAGCAGTTATAATTATTATATTCTATTTTTTATAGTATTGTATTTGTATAGCATTCATCTAAAAGCAATATTTAATCAATCTCATAGTAACATTTTCTATTATTAATCCAAATTTAATTGAAATAAATAAATCCTTATATAACTTATTGGCACATTTATCCTAGAAGTTTTTATAAAGAACGATAATGAGAGGTGTTTTCTGTGCTCTCTGATTTACAACAAGCTGTCTCGTCTGATAATCTTCTTCCTGATCGCAACAAAGATTTCACATATGGTTCAGGACAAAATTCTTTTAAGAGAGGTCCTACACGGCTTATAAATATAAGTAAACTGACTCTTTCAGTAAGGAGTGAATTTTTCGTATTGGTCATAAAGTTATTTATACAGCTGAATGCTGTTTTGCATTCAGACATTGAAATGGATATAGTTTTTACAGTCTGGAGAAAAAAAAAAGCTTGTACTCGTACGCTATATACAGTAAAACCTCTGAATAACGGACACCTCGGGAGCACAGAATTTGTCCGTTATTTGGAGGTGTCCGCTATTGAGAGTTAAAAATGTACAAATATACAGGTTTTGGGGATCACAAAAATGTCCGCTAAATAGAGGTGTCCGCTATTCGGGAGTGTCCGTTATGGAGGTTTTACTGTATATATATTTTTTACAGTAACAAAACAAATATTTCTGGGAACGGCGTTCCCACCCAACTACAGCACTGGCAACAGCTGTTTTCTGAATGACAGCTTGGCTAGTTATAATTGTTTGTCATATAGTTCAGATACATGGAGATCTTGCTGTAGTAATTCATTTCCTGTTATTTTCAAATTTTTTGGGGTACTTTCAGAGCCGTCCTTAGCGAAAGCGAGGCCGGGTGCGAGAACTTTTGCGAGGCCCTTCCATTCTGACCATAGTTGCCAATTTAGCTGTTTTACTATTCATCTACAAGAAAATTTTAATATTATTTTTTGATTTATTTAATGACAGATATCATGTGATTAAATAAAGTGACGTTAACTTTTCGGAAATTCTGGTAGACATTTGGAATGAAAATAAATCATCTCAATTGGCAACATTGCTTCTCACGACATAATCGGCTTTTGGAAAAGCTCACGCTCTCATGACATACACTGTGGCGCATCAAGGATTACGCTTTTTTTTAGATGTGCGTGTGTGTAGGAAGTAGTATGTTTTAGTAGAGGTTTATAGAGACTCGGACCTATTTCCTTTCATATTACTCGGACTGGGCTCGGTCTATTCTTTTTTCTGCAGATTTAGAACGGGCTGAGAATTCATTCTGGCAGTGTAATGTTGGAGTGGCTTTTTCTTTCTTTTATATATACAGTGGAACTTCCCTTTAACGAAGTCTCTATTTAACGAAGTTTTCTACTTAACGAATTTTTCTGCAGAACTTTGACTTTGAACACCATTAGCATATAAATTAATCTCCATATTACGAAAAATATATTCTATATAACAAAGTTTATTCCACTTTTGTACTTGTACAAAATTCAAACTGTTGCTGTTGCGATGGATATACGAAATTTTTTCAGCAGATTGTATGAAAATGAACACATTTAAATAATTTCCGTTCTACTTTGGGCTAAACAAAACGATTTTTTTTCGCACTAAGAAAAACACTTGCTATCAGCACTCTCCCACACCGAGACTCCAGGGCTGACAGTTGGGGGAAGTCAAAATCCCCTTTTTACATTCAATGATATAGAAGATGCAATGACGCAATGGTGTCAGATGCATTGAAGCAAAAAATATCAATTAGAGTCAGACAGTTACCATTCTGACCTTCCGTTGTTGATAGACAACTGCTTTGTACATGTGTTCCTGCCAATACAACTTCTAAACTTCAGCCATTAGTCTAAAGAATAATAAAAAAATCTTGAAGAACATTATCGAAAAAAGCAGAAAAAAGACAATGTAGTGAAAACATTAGTTTGAGAACCTGTGTATCAGAGCTGATGAAAGCTTGAGCCAAAGCTTGGGAATGTGGGCGTGATTTAATCAACCGTACACAACTATTTTGTAAAAGACGGCTTCATAATTGAAACTGAATCAAATGCTTCTGAATCCAACACCTATTTATCATATCTGAAACAAACATTTCATGAATTTATGGTGATTTCTATTTAACGAATTTTCTTCATAACGAAATTTTTAAGTGTAACGATGAGACTTCGTTGAATGGAAGTTTCACTGTATATAATATATATGGGGAGGGGGAAACTAGTAATATTGTACAGTCGTTAAAAAGAGAGAGAGAGAGCGAGCGAACAACCTCATACTTTTAATCGTCAAATTGCCACAGAATGATACGAAATGTACTGTTCAACTGCGAATTTTGTTAATTTTCGATTTTGAATACAAATTTTCGAAGAGGAGTCATCTTCATATTAAAAATTGTATTGACTTAGAAATAAAAAAAATCTTTTCATCAGCCAAACGTCAGACCAACCGTCAGCTCCCTGGTTCTGTCAATTTTTTATCGAAGACCCCCCTCTGCATTTTAGTGTATCATAAATATAAGGGGCGAACAATTTAAATCATAACGTGATCAGTAATTATTGTAGAATAGTCTCATATTTTGTATAAATATAGTATTTATAAAAAAGGGACTTTGTCGGTTTATTAAACCGAAGCCCCTAAATTTTAGTATAGCACGAATGTAACAGCTCATTAACCAAAATCACTTATTAATCGGATCCATACTGTCGCGATTCAAAAAAATTTTGTATGGTAAACTTTTCAAGGGGGGGGGAAGAGGCTCTGTCGATTTTTTGTCGAATATGCCAATATTTTTGTGTTTACATAAATATAAAGTGGTAACAAATTAAACACTTATAATTTGAGCTGTAGTCGTCGTAGTACACTCATATTCTATGTGGCATTTTTATTTATTATATTAAAGCGACAAAGTCCCCCATTATAAAGATTACATTTACCATACAAAAAAGAGTGTTCTATGATAATTACAGCTCGAGTTATTAGTGTTTTAAGTTGTTAGCACCTTATATTTATGATACATTAAAATATGGGGGCTGATATAAAAAAATTCGACAGAGCCTCCCCCCCCCCCCCTAAAACAGTTAAGTTTTTCATACGAAATTTGTGTGGACTGTGACAATTTCATTCCGAGATATATTTTGTGATTATCGGGCCCTTATATTAACGCTATATTAAAATTTAAGGGGCTTTTCGGTTACAAAAAACTGACAAAGTTCCCCCCTCCCCCTCCCACTTTATCAAGATTAAGTTTACCATACGAAATATGAATGTTCTACGATAATTACAGCTCGAGTTATAAGTGTTTTAAGCTGTCAGTACCTTATATTTATGAAATACTACAATAAGGATGGCTTTGATAAAAAATCGACTGAATTCGCTTCCCTCCCTCCCCCCTTAAAATGATAACGTTTACCATAGAAAATTTGCATAGGCTGCAGAAATTTGGATCCGAGTTATAACTGTTTGTGGTTATCTAGTCCTTATACTTGCACTATACTAAAATTTAGGGACTTCTGTTAAAAAAAAAAAAACGACAATGTCTCCTGTAAAATTATGTCACTTTGTTCACGCTCACAAAATTTGAGTGTGCTGTGACAATTTGATCTCGAGTTATAAGAGTTTAAATTTGTCAGGCTCTTATATTGAGCTTTTTATAAAATTTTGGGGCTTGAAAAGAAAATGATATTGTCTTGAAAATGATATTGAACCATACAACATTTGGTGAGCCTGCGACAAGCGGCGAGTCCGAGCTATAGGAAGGCGAAAAGGCACCGACGGAACCGAAGTGTTATGTACTCAAAATTTTATTATGAAATAGATAACTCATAATAAAATAAAAAATAATTATTTAGCTATTTTGCATCAATTGGTTTTTGGGGCGCGAGGCCCTGTGCGGTCGCACCTGTCGCACACCCCTAAGGACGGCTCTGGGTACTTTAAAGTTGGAATTACCCAGCTGATTTTAACTTGCTTACAAGGCCATAGCCCAGGGCTGCCAACTACTACGCTTTGGGTATAGTAACTCCTCTTTAAGCTGTTTCTATTACGCACTACGCTTCTCTTACATGAATCTATGCTTTTCCTGTTTTGTTTGCTATGAGCGTGTGGTGATTGTGCAATCCTTAACACTAGAACGGCAGAAAAATCTTACTTACTGGAATGGCAGGAAGGGGTCATTTTGACCCCTCGATGAAACTACTGAAATAACAACGATAAAACGATTTTAAATGCCATACATCGGAAAAAATATGTAATTTACGTATATTTCATTATTTTTATTTAATTTATATTTAATGTTACTTGATAATTTATTGAATTTTTTAAGTGCTGTAAAGTACCTACAGGGCGATCAATTGGATCATACTACAACTTCTCAAATAACTCATTAATTTGATATAAAAATTGATTGGTTTTACAAATTAAAACTAATGCTAACTAAAATAAAACACAATTTATAAATTAATATTTTTTTCATCAATATTTCATATATATATCAGGGCTTGAATTTGAGGGCGGGATTGCAGGATTCGCGTCGAAAATTTTGAAATCCCGCCCAAAAAAGTATCGTGGGCGGGAGCCCCCCGCCCAAAAAATTTCCCCATTTCCGGAGAAATTTCCATTATTTAATTTACTTGCAACTAAATGATAAATTTTGTGATTTTTTTTTCCCAGCAACCGATCGACGAACTTTGCGTTTTTTAAGCGACTGATCGACGAACTTTGTGGTTTTTCCGACACTGATCGATGAACTTTGCGTTTCTTCCGCGACCGATTGACAAACTGAGTTTTTTCCGCGACTGATCGACGAACTTTGTGCTTTTTTCACGACTGATTGACGAAATTTGTGTTTTTTCCTCGACCGATCTACGAAATTTGCGTTTTTTTCCGTGACCGATCGACGAAATTTGCGCTTTTTTCGCAACTGATCAACGAACTTTATATTTTTAAGCAACTGATCGATGAACTTTACGTTTTTTCCGCGACTGATCGACGAACTTTGCATTTTTTCTGCGACCGATCTACGAAATTCACGTAATTTCTCGTTTTATTTTTGGACAGATTGACGAAGTTTGTGATTTTTTTTTTCTGTGTCCGACTGACAAATTGAAATTTTTTTCTTCTTGCGTTCGACTGATGAATTTCACAATATTTTCCCAGGACTGATTGACGAATTTCGCGATATTTTCTGACAAGCAATCAACGAATTTCACGATATTTTCTTGCGAGCAATCGTCGAACTTCTCGTTTTTTTTTCTTTGACCGACTGACGAATTTTTCCATAACCGATTGGCGAATTATTCGGTTTCTTCTGACAACGGATTGATGAAATTCACTATTTTTTTTCTCGCGCCTCACTGAAAAATTCAAGATTTTTCTGCGACTGATTACGAATTTCACATTATTTTCTTGTGACCGATTGGCAAACTTCGCCATTTTTTCCCACGATTGATCGACGAATTTAGCGATTTTTTTCTATGAATATAGACATAGATAAGGACAAAAATAGCCTTTCGAAGAAGAAAATCGTTTCTCGAAAATTGCTTCAAATACAATGTCTGTGTAGGACAGTTGTATTAGTTCGCCTACTGTTTCAAATTGTGTGCTTGAGATTGACAGCCATCGTCTGGTAGGTATAATAGATTTATTCTATGGTATGTATCCGTATTGTTGTCTCTAGGTGGCATTACCTTAGAACAGTTGCACACTGGCTGCCATGTAGTTCCAAAGTCGAAAATCTATATTAATGCTGTTTCGTTAGACTCCTTTTTAATCCTTGTGAAGGAGTAAAAGTGTATCTTGTGAAAGAGGCTTCAGCAGCACCCTAAATCAAATAAAATCTGAATTCAGAAATTCATTTAACAACCTAATTGTTAAGGGCCTCTAATATTTGGTGAAAGTTGAAAAATACACTGTATATATAAAATTTAACTTTCTTCCGTTTTTTATAATAAAAATAAACATTTTACATAAGCATTCTGAGTTGACTTAATTTTTTCAATGGTTTTTTGTCATGTCTGCATTAATGTAATACTTTAAATAGCACATAAAGTAATAGTGGGGTTTAAAGATATTGTTTCTCCCTTCCAAACATTACAACTCCCCTCCATTTAAAAATGTTGGGAGGGAGACTCCCCTCCTTTGAAAAATTGAATTTCAAGCCCTGTATATATCTATTCAATATTGTCCAATATTTCAAAAACTAACAAATCTAGAATGCTGATTTTTTTTTTTTTTTTTTTTTTTTTTTTTTTTATGCTTGTTATTTATTTAGGAAAAGTCAAAAAATTTCTTCCAACCAAACAAAAGTAATCAATGGACAAAAGTGCTCAGGGGTCAAAATGACCTCTGCCGCCGTTCTGGTGTTAAATACCAATCGTAGTTACGGAGGAAGTAGGTTGAAAAACCAGTACATTCTAGAATTTCCTCCTCATGAGCTGTGATGTGATGTGCACACGCATATCAATAGGATGTTGTGATTGGATTATTTAGTATGGGCCCTTTCCTGTTGCCTGTCGCTAGACTTTACTTATTCTTGTTTAGTTTATATCAGATTCGGATCTTGCCAAAATCAATATCCTGCTTCACTTTGACTTGTCGCTTACATTTTATTACCGTTTCTGAAGTTTTATTCATTTTTTAATGTGATACCATTTGAAATTCTATTCATTATTTTTTCATTTGTCAAGATGAGTGATGATCAGAGCCAAAGAAGAACAAAATTTCTGATCAAAAATTAAGATCAGAGTATTCTGCAAAATGATTTTGTTTGCATCCTTTGGATAATTTATCATATGAAGCATTCTGCACAATTTGGAGTAGTAGTTTTCATGTTAATTGCAGTGGAAAGTTTGATTGCTCACGTGATATTACATCCGGCAGACATAGAATTCAGTGAACGAAAAGCGATAGCAAAAAAAAAATGTTAAGACTTTTTTGTGGAAATCGATCTATCGGTAAATATAACGAAATCAGAAATGCTCTTTACATAACTTTTCTATAGACCATAACGTGCCACTAAGTTCAGCTGACCATTCAGGCCATATACACTGGTGTGCAAAACTTAAGCAACAAACACAAAATGCTAATTTCTGAACACGTGAGTACTCAAAAGAAAGTTCTATAAAGAACAAGTGTAGAAAAGAGGTACTACCCTAACAGCACGGCCAGTCGATGTGAAGTCCCCTTGACATCGCACATGGTTAGAAGTGGTCCGAAATTTCTTTTAGGATGACCTCAGTAGCCGAATTATCTGTGTTAATCTACAGCAAATCAAAATTTATCTGCGACTCAAATAGGCCAGACCAAGCTTACTATCATAAGAAATTATAGTAACTCATAAAATAAGCAAAATTTGTATTTATAAAGTAAGTATAAGAAGAAAATTTAATAAATCTAGAGACAAAAAAGAAATTTTAGTAATTTTTCATAGCCCAGAATTTTGTTTTAAGCTGTTAGATTGATCTGCAAAGACTAAAATAATCTGCAGTGCTGCTGCCATGCTGCACTGTTTCTGCTCCTGAGAGGATAACTATAAATATGATATTAACCAAGGTATATAGTCAAGATTCGAAAATCAACCACAGCCAAGATTTAAAAAGTCAAAATTCTACGCTCGCATATCTTTATTGTTTGATTCTGTTAGTATGTCAAAAAAAAAAAAAAAATGCAATTTCTAAAGAATCTTACAAATTCATTAGAATTTTCTTGAATGAGACCTTTTAAAAGCAGAATGTTAATGCTGTCAAAATAAAACTATTACAACAGCCTGATATAGATCGTCAGTCTTGTTTAGCCCAAATTCTTGAATAATGCAGTGAAAGCCATTTAAAATATTCACAAATTTAGCTGTTCTGACGTTATGGTGTAAATTAATTATTGCTTGAGATGAAGGTGTAGTTATATATTAAATAGTTATGAAGTTCTTTATTTTAAATATTGCGTTGTATTCGCTAGACCCCTTAACGTTCTTTTTGGTCAAAGCAGTGGTAAAAAAATAAAAGGAAAAGAAACTTCTTACTTGAATGGTGTCTGCTGTACACAAAATGAAGAGGAGCCTTGTTAACGATATAATCAAATATCTTTATTCGCTTTTTTTTTTTAAGAGAAGAAAGAGGCCTTCATCCGTTGGTCACCTTTTTATTTTAATAAAAACGTTGGCCGATAAAAATGATCTTTTCCACTCGAAGAAATGTCTTTAAAAATTAAAATGCAGCATTAATCCAGATTTTAAAGATGAGAATTTCAATTAAAACCATTGCGCGCCATCAAAAAAATAAATTCAGACAGGGGAAACATCATCGTAGAATTTCGCCGGACTCCGCAGGCATCGCCGCAGCAGGCAGGCAGGCTTGGCCCGCGATCTTTTGAAACGAAAACTACATTATGGCAGGTTCATCAACAAAACAGATTCTGATTTAAAATTAACGAAATTTTTAATTTATAGTAAGAAACAGGGACACCAAAAGTATCCGGACGACAAGATTTAAATCTATTAGAGAATTTAAAAAAATAGCTAATATCTTAATTAACAAATCCGAACAATTCATTTAAAAACATTTATTTTAATTTGCGCCAGCAATCGGAAAGTAACCACGCCCCCAAAAGATGAGCCTCCTTTTACAGCTACCTAATATGTACGTCACAAGAGGGAGCGAGATAGCAGCTCGATGACGTCATCACAATACGAACAGAACGGAGAGGGAGCACATCGGTGAAGAGAGCAAGGAAAACGCGGATTAATGCCCGATGTAAAACACTCGCGTAAAAATAAATACGGAATTGAATCCAAATAATATCGACGTGAAAGGCCGAAAGAAATAAAAATATAACATGATTTAAACATTGTGAGATTTCATATCACAATACCCCCATTTACCGATTAAAATTTTGGCAGAACAAGTGATGTAAAAGGTAAAATGAAATAAAAACCTTTTACAGAAAGGGGATGACAAAATTTTTGCACACCAAACACAGAGAAAAAAAAATTAAAATGTTAAAGTAAAGCCAAACGTTAAACTGTTGCAATCAAAATTAATAGTGGTGACCAAACTGGAAGGGAGAAGAAAAAGAAAATACATCAAAAGTATACATAGTATATTCAATAGTATACATATAAAAATGCCAAATCTTCTTATTTATGGCAATCTCTTCTAGTATGATCTCATAAAATTCATCATCAAAATACTTAAATACAAATGCTAAACAAAAATCAGAATTAGTATATATAAAATGAGATATATAAAATGAGCTCATTATCAAATATTTAAATTGGTACCATTAAAAATAGAAGTTGCGCTTTACAAGCAACAAAGATCAACATACCTTCAGTATTTGATCAACTGCCTAGGACTTACAATTTATTTAATATTTTATAAAATAGAGCATTTATTTTCACTTACTCTAAATAAAAACTGGCCATACTTAAAAATATCTTTAGTACAATTTTCATAATACCATATTCAATTTGTTTTTTTTTAATGTTATTTTATTTAGTACTAAATACGTAATTGACTTGAAATAACCAGCTGTACTCTACATGAACAAGTAGCCAAATCGTGCACTAAATGACCACTCACATCTAAAACTCAGATAGTTAAGGTAGTTGCAACTATATGTATATATATATAAGAGAGACATGTCTAAATAAATTAGGTGTTTTAATGCTGAAACATATACTCTTACCACTTTTCTCATTACAACTGAAAATATGTGTTGCAAAAGTAATATCAACAAACACCAATATAAATATTTCTCTGAAAATACTGGATTATTTACTCAGTAAGAATTTTCAAAATATATACCATTCATTAAAATATGAGACATCACTTAATACAATTTTAAATATGTATAAAGATAAACTCATAGATAAATCATGTTTTTTATGAATCAGTGGGTATTTGGTTGGGTGGGGATCCCCAGAAAAAAAAAATTAACCTTTAGTCTTCATTAAAAAAAAAAGACAAGTTAAAAAAAATGACACTTTCATGGGAAGAAAATAAAAACACAGTGCACCTATTGTAATGGCCATAATTATCATCCAGAAATATACATATAAACTGTTATTGAGAATAGAAATTGGCTATTGTAAAATACTAGTATGTATAAATTGAATCTACATAACTCACATAAGTGCTAATAATGCTAGCCATAGAAACTATCAGCAGTTGTGCAAATTAAGCAAAATCAAAATATAAATATACATTTGTTATAATTCACAAAAATACACTAATAGCTCTGGTACACAACCATCAGCAAATTATCAGTAAATCAAACAAATGTAAAATAAAACAATCAAATCTACAAAAGAGACAATGGCAATCTCCAAAACCATTGGCAATTGTGTACACCTGATAATAATATTGAAGCTAAGAATATAACTATTACTGTAAAAAAAAAATTATTACAGATGAGGGATGAGTATCGTTCGGCCACTTACAAATAGTAAGATGTGATAGTTATAGTTAATAAATCAGTTTTTAACAAGTAACACACTACATCTCCTTTAAAATATATTATCTGCTAGTAAAAAAAAAATATTTGCAGAATAACTTTAGCAGATTTATGGCACACTGGTGGACACGATGGCACTGAAATCACAGCAATTTGGCCACAATCACTATGATGACACACCATATTTTTAAGAAATGAGGACAGAATTGGGAATATTTAGCACTGACACAAAGCACTATGACACACTTCCTTTTTATTTTTGTAGATAAGCTGAGTGACTTGGGGAACACTAGATTCACCATCACATAAAGCTTAAGACACAATAGGGAAATTTATCGACATAATCAGGAACAGAAGAAAGTCACATAGAAATTTGAGACGACAAAATCGATGAATTCAAAGAGCACTTTTTCTTTAAATTTCTTAGTAAATTTTGAAGATTCACCATGGAACACTTCTATATATTAAAAGGCGCTGTTAAATAGTACTAAGAACTGTGCTTTTCTTTTCTTTTTATATAATCTTGTATATAAATTAACTTGGCACTTAAAATCTTCAAATTTCTTCATTAATAATAATAATTCTTCAGAATTCAATTAATTATTTCTTGTATAAAAATATGAGGCATATGACAAAATAATATTTACAGACTTTGGGTATATTCACAAATGAAAACATAAAGGCACAATATAATATTTGAAAAATGGGAAATTTGCCCAATAAAATAAATTGATCTTGAGAATTCCTGTATCAAAATAGCAACTCTTGAAATCACAGGTAAACATAAGAAAATGCATCATACAAAATCACTATTGAAAGTAACTATTTTTTTTTTTTTAATATTTCATAATAAATAAGAATTTTCTTGATTTTGAAAATATAAAGCAAAAAAAATATTGCAAAAGTAGCAACACTGACTTTTAGGAGTAGATATGTCAACCAATCCATTTCGTAAGGATAATGCACAACTCACCAAAAGAAAAGGCCAACTAACAATACTTCTTAATCAGGTCAAGAAACAGCTATTAATTGAGAAAAATATTTAAAATTATTGTAAATCTTATTTTAGCTTTCAACACAAACATCAAAGATATTGAAGCGAATCCGACATTGTAAGGATAGTATACACATACATGGCATGACTCTTCTTCAATAGTTACTTTAAAGTTGAAAATGAAGCATAAATTTTAAAGTTATTGTTCTAAAACAGTTATTTAGGCAGGTAAGTGTAGTATTATAATTTTTTTTTTTTTTTTTACTGTAAAACAAGGAAAATATTAGAGAAGCGGTTAGCACAAATGGATACAACTCATCAGTGAATAGCCAACTTCATCAGGTAAGGAACTGTTGAAAATGAAGCATAGAAATTTATTTATTTATTTTTTATATAGATGATGTAGAAGAATTTCTTGAATATAACTGTAACAGGAATGAAGTAGCCCTATGCCTACTTCTTCTCAAGAGTAGAAAAAAAATAATGTTGCTTTCATTCCTTTTCTGAGAGCAACATGAGAATGCTGGTTGATGAAAACTGTCACAGCCTGCACATATAGTGAAGTGAAAAGGTCTTAATTCCACAATTACAACTTGCCATAGGAATATTTTAAAACAAAATGAAGCAACATGAATTTTTCAAATATAATATTTTGTCAGCTGAGAGTTAGTTCCTTTACAAACAACATGAAACAGTTGTAAAATAAATGTGAAAATATTCTTAAATGCATATATTCTTAATTTGTAGACTTCATCAGACTTTGCACTAAGCCAAACTGTATGATTATTAACATCACAGTTTAGATGGCATAAGAATAAATCTATGAACAAACCATTCGCATTAAAACTATTGTTAAAAAAATGTCTTAATTTGAAATTTGTAGAATTGAAGCATAGAAATCTGCAAGAATGTTATGTAGGATATTTACAACTACTAACTTCTGTAAGAATTTCAGCTTCAGAAAGAAAAAATTACCATAATAAATAAGTATGACATAATAAGAATAAAATTTCTCAGCATCAATAATCATAATTTCAAAAATAATGCTTCTTATAAAATTTAATCTTCTAAAATATAATATATATAATTTGTAAATTTGTTGCAATAGTGCCATAATTTTTTTATTTTAATTTAAAAACCCAAAGTCATAGCCTCTTAAAATATGAAATATGTTTTTGAGAACAATTTTATTATTTCAAACTCATAAAAATTTTCTTAAAAAGAATATATAATTCATTTCAAAAATATAGATATACCAACTAAAAATTCTTGATAAATATTATATTCTACAATAATTTATTACAAAAAAAAGAATATGTAGAACTATTTAAATGGAATAATAAGTATGCATCATCAAAAATATAATTATTCTTCAAAGGAAATTCATTTCAATTTAAATGATTATTCCAAAAAAATATGGCAAATTTAGCAAAATATATTATTTTTCTTCAAGATGGAAAAGAATAAATTCATTCTAGAATTATGAAATTTAATTCTCCAAACAAAGTAGCAAAAATCAATTCAAGAAATTTTTGAGAACAAGAACTTCCAATATTAAAAATATTTTCATATGTCGTTACACAAAAATTCTTAAATAAATTATTCCATATATCTTTAAAGAATCCTCTTTAAAATTCATTAAAAGAACAAATCTTGAATTCTATTAAACACATCAGAAAAATTTTCAAAAAGTTATTCTGAGAACAAAAAAGTTCTAAAATATTTCGTTTTTCTTTAAATCAATTAAACTTTCCTTTAAAACCACTGCCCTTTTATGCACCAATTGTGGTGTAAATTAATTATTGCTTGAGATGAAGGTGTAGTTATATATTAAATAGTTATGAAGTTCTTTATTTTAAATATTGCGTTGTATTCGCTAGACCCCTTAACGTTCTTTTTAGTCAAAGCAGTGGTAAAAAAATAAAAGGAAAAGAAACTTCTTACTTGAATGGTGTCTGCTGTACACAAAATGAAGAGGAGCCTTGTTAACGATATAATCAAATATCTTTATTCGCTTTTTTTTTGAAGAGAAGAAAGAGGCCTTCATCCGTTGGTCACCTTTTTATTTTAATAAAAACGTTGGCCGATAAAAATGATCTTTTCCACTCGAAGAAATGTCTTTAAAAATTAAAATGCAGCATTAATCCAGATTTTAAAGATGAGAATTTCAAATAAGATTCTTGTAAATTTTGCAGCCTTTCTCTCGTCGTAAAAGTTAATGGCTCATCACTTTAGATGTTTCGGGATTTACAGTAACCTTAACCTAGGCAGTGGCGGGGCCTGGCAAGCTCCAGTTTTGCTTTTCCAACCCCTGCTTATTCCAAATTATTTTATTCTAAATTTAATTCGCTACATGCTGCTATACCAGTGGCGGACGGCACAATTCCGGAGCGGCGAGTGGCGGTGGCCCAAAGATCGCTTCTTTTATTGAGTTACTTCTATAAATATAAATATTTTGAGTCGCCTTAGCAGTTAAGTTCCAGAACCTCTCTCTATAATGTCATCAACAGACCAAAGTATGCTGCAGGACACCACACTTTCACGTAGTCCAAGCATGGTGCCAATAGCATCAACAACAGAAGAATATCAAATTTCGGACCTAGTGAGAAATGGGAAGATCACTCTGAATAAGATGCAATCCTCAGATACCAAGGATGAATGCTTAACGTACATAAAGAATCTGCGTTCGATACTTATAAAAATCGATAAAACAGATAAAAAACAGCAAGAAGAACAGCGCCTTAGAATCACACAACTAGAAGAAAGAAACCGTGGCTTTGAAGAGCAATGCCATAGCTTAAGAGCAGGTTTCAACAACTTAAAAACCATCATCCCAACGCCTGCAGACATAGCCGCGGTAGTGAGAACAACACTAGAAGAAGTAGAGAAGCAAAAGACCCTCAAAAACCATTGCACCACTCTAGCGCAAAACACTTTACATGAATCCACTGAACATGCCATCTTCCAAGCCACTAAACAAACCCTTCCTAAATCCCTAGTGCAGCTGCCAGCAAGATCCCCAACCACTGAAAAGCAACAGTTCACAGACAGAAGGAACAGGAGAACCATAGTACTAAGGGGTAGCTCAAGAAAATCAGGGAAGGAAATTGACAACATTTTCGTGAAGCACCAGATTACCAGCCCAATCATTCTTGAAAAAGTGACGCAAGGAAGATTTCACCTGGAAATCCTGTGTAAAACAGAGAATGACAAGGAAACCCTGATAAGGGACCTGCAAAAAAACAAGCACCTGAACAGCGAGCTCAACTTCGTAACCAAAGCACCGGACCACCACAAAATGATCCTTCTAGGCGTCCCAGACACTGTCACAAAAGAAAGAATCATGGAGACTTTTGAGTCAACATACAAGGTACAGCCTGGTGACGTCATCATCCTAACTGCCCTCAAAAATAAACGTTCTGAAGATGCCAAGGACTGGATAATACTGATACCACAGACGCTGGGCCGGATGGTGATAGCAGATGGGGACATCACCATGGGCTTTAGAAATTGTCAACTTCGCCCACACACCTACATACAGCGTTGCCGAAACTGCCAAAGTTTTAAACATCCGACAAAATATTGCAAGAACAACACCTTCTGCGAAAACTGCGGACAAAAACACCCTCGACGTTCTTGCGATGACAAGCCAGAATGTATCAACTGCTGCGAATCAAACGAATACAACGAAACACAATATCAGACCGACCACAAAGCGTCGGACTCGTGCTGTGAAATATACAGAACTCTATACACCAGGGAAAGGGAACGCTTAGATGACATTTTCATTCCAAGAGCCCACCTACCGGAGCTTTATCTCCCTGAAAACCAGCCACCTTCATATCCAGAAGCTCACTTTGGCTACAGTAATTTCCAGACGTCCCCCACATTGCATAGTTCTAGCCTCCATCCACGAGGACGTTCAGGGACTCAGTTCAACAACTGGCAGTCTGACGGCTACAACCACCCAGGTAACTTTTAATCTTAAACTAACATTTAATATTAAATCAACTTCTAATTTTAAACAAACTTTTAATCGTAAACTAACTTTAAATTTTTAAACAAATTTTTAATCTTAAACTAACTTTTAATTTAAAAGTAAAGCATACTTACAGAGATGTCTCACGCACCTCCCTCTCCATCTTTAGGCCAACTAAATTTCCTACAAATTAACTTAAATCACTGCAAAGCAGCAAATGACAGTGCAAAGAAGCACATTCTTCAAAATTCTATTGATATCGCACTACTACAGGACGCCTACTGCACCAAAGATGGAACTCTCGAGGGTTTTCCAACATCATGGGCAATCTTCCCCTCCAAAAAAAACAGCGCACACTTGGTCATTAGGAATGTTGAGCTAGTGTACTCGCACCTCTTCACGGGTAATCACTGTGCCTTTGTCACCATTGACGCTAAAGAAGGCAAGACCATCATAGGGTCGACCTATGCGGCGCCTTCAGTCGATTTCGAGGAGTCAATGGAAGAATGGAGCCATCTAATCACACAAAAACACGCATTCATCTGTGGAGGAGACTTCAATGCCAATTCTGCTCTGTAGAATTGTGTACGGGAGGACCTCCGCGGGGAATTCCTCACAGAACACTTAGTGGTACATAACCTAGCAATTGCAAATGTCAACAATTCAGAGGCAACCTTCGTAAAAGTAAACTCTAAAGGTAAGGTCATTGCCAGGGGCTGGTCAGACCTCACACTCACGAACACACAGACACTTCAAAGAATCTCTCAGTGGCAAGTCATAGACATTTATAGTGCCTCTGATCACAAATACATACATTTCACATATCAGACAACTCCACTTTACACGTTGAGAAGACGTTTTAACACCTCGAGGGGTAAGGTCCATAAATTTGACAAAATTCTAAAAGCACGGAAACAGGCATTAACTGAACAACTTCACAATATCAACAACACAGAACAAATCAATACTTTCACTACCAAATTCATAGAAGAAATCCGTTTAGCAGCAAGTGCTTGCTTCCGACTAAAAACAGTCAGAAAAACGCGCTCGTTCTCTTTCTGGACTCCCGAACTCAAGGCACAGAGAAACCTACTTACGGCACTCAGGCGGAAAATGAAAGCAACCAGACAACTCGACCCAAATGCGGATGAGCTAAAGGTCTTGGGTGCTAGATATTCGAAGCTTGCGGCACAGTACAAGCGCAGTGTCCTGCTGACCAAGAATGCAGCGTGGAGGAAGTTCTGTAGTAGTGAGTCCAATCCTTTCGGCACATCGCAAAAATTTTTCACAGGAAAATATTTCACTCCTGATGAAATCAAGCTTGAACTGCCTCCCAGCGAAGCATCCAGACAACACAGTTTAGAATTCCTTACAGATCAGGTTTTTGGCAAGACAGCATACCCACAACACGATAACGAGGACATAGAATTCACAGCACCACCAGACAAGCCCTTCACAAAGACTGAATTAAGAATGGCCCTTAATTTACTAAATGACAAAAAAGCACCAGGTCCCGATGCTATAGACATCCGATTGTTAAAACGGATATTCAAAATTCTACCACAACTACTCACAGACTGGGCAAATCTTTGCCTCTCTCATAATTACTTTCCACTTGTCCTGAGACAGGGGGAAGTCGTATACTTCCTGAAGCGAGGGAAGTCGCCCTCTGAACCGCGCTCATACCGGCCGATCTGCCTACTACCAACGCTAGGAAAATTGCTTGAAAAGTTCCTGGTCCAACGATTGACCTTTTTTCTAGAAACTAACAATATCCTGCACCCCCGACAATTTGGGTTCAGAGAGAGCAGATCTTGCGAAAAAGCTCTTCATGCCATCATGACTTCCTGCGCTGATAACATTGCCCGTGGAAATTACACTTCCCTCGTCTCACTTGATATACAGGGGGCTTTCGACAACGTGGAATGGCGCGACATTATACGACAACTACAAGTACTCAACTGCCCAAGAAATATAGCTGGAGTCATCCGCTCCTACTTATCACAGCGCAGCGTTCTAATCAACTGGGGTGCAGGCACCTCAATTCACAATTTAGAAAAGGGTTTCCCACAAGGCTCTTGCCTCGGACCCATTCTTTGGCTGCTAATAGCAAATTTATTCCTTAAAGAATTAGACAAACTAGGTTTCCTCCTCTACGCGTTCGCGGACGACTTCACCTTTATTTTTTCGGGCCGCATCCGTTTGAATTTGGAGCAAGATGCAGCTTCAGCTCTCCCTGTGTTCTGCCAGTTACTGGAATCCCTACACCTACAACTTTCACCAGGCAAATCTCAAGCACTGACATTTGCAAAACCACGCCTTCTGCGTGGCAGGAACCCAATCATTCGCGTCAACGGGACCAGCGTCCACCATGTTCCATATCTCAAGCTTTTAGGCATAACTATCGATAAGCATCAAAATTGGCTAGCACATCTACATCAACTTAAAATAAAACTCATAATTTTTCACCACAACTCACTAAAAATGACGTCAAAAACATGGGGTATTAGCAACTTCATGCTTAAAATATGGTATCACAATATAGTACAGAAAATTATAACATACGGGGCAAGCATATGGGGGAGACACTTAACAAAACAAGCAATAACAAAGTTGATCTCACTACAGCGAATGTTTCTCTTACAAATCTCACGAGGCTACAAAACAATCTCCACGGATGCATTAAATACCATAACTGGCATACCACCAATCGACACAATACTTGCATATGAATACACCAAGGGACGTATTCTCCACCTTAAACATGAACCGACTGCAAGCGAATTCCTTCCAAACACCAAAATACAGCACAAAGTTCCAGGATGGCAGATACACCCCTCCGATGAGACATCTCACTTCCAAGTAAACACCAATCTTAATTCATTCTCCCCATCCTCTAGAATTACTCTCTTCACTGACGGATCCGGAACTGTCACCGGCGTGGCAGCAGCATTCTGCGCCATGGAAAGGAATGCCGTCACCCATCAGTGGGCCTGCAGACTAGATGACCACAATTCTGTTTATCAGGCAGAACTCTATGCCATCCTAAAAGCCCTGGACTGGATCCAGACAAACACCACACATCCCTTCGTCCAAATTTATAGCGACAGTCTCTCTGGTCTGCAGGCTATCTATGCCCATAGAACCAAACATCCGCTAATCCTAGAAATCAAACTTAAGTTAAAGTCCCTTCTAAATAGAGTAGCTCTTGGCCCCGTTTCAGCGCACACGGGCGTTCAAGGTAATGAAATCGCGGACGCACTCGCAAAGGAAGCAACAGCTAAACCACACATTGACATTCATCTTCCAATTCCTTCCACATACATAAAACGTTTACTAAAAGCAAATATACTCACAGAATGGCAATCAATCTGGGATAACAGCAGCAAAGGCCGACACACATATAATTTAATACCGAAAGTCTCAATAACACACTACAACCTCTCCGCACACACAACAGCATTTCTCACGGGACACGGTTCCTTTCGAACATACCTCTACAAATTTAAATGTGCAGACACATTCCTTTGCGAGTGTGGCGCAGAGGCGTCGGCTCCCCATTATTATTTCACCTGCCCGTTAACAGCACAGTGGCATATTAGGAAGCCTGCAATCCCTCCCAAGGAATGGCTTCCTAATATTCTAAAGAGGCACACCCTAAACAGAAAGCTACTTAAAATCTATATTTTTCTGACAGAACTCTCTAACCTTACTTATTAGCCGTCAGCTGCCACTCTTAATGCACAACTCCTATTCAGTCCCTGCTAACTGTCGCGAAAAGGGTCCTTCCCTAGCAGGGCCGAGCTTATATATGATCTGGTCGTTGACCATAGTTTGTATTTGTATTTGTTTTAAACATTCTATCCCGCTCCTTGTCGCGTTTAACGGCGGGTCCAGCTTCGGCTGTAGTTTGTAATTTTTTTTTTTTTTTTTTTTAAAGGCCTTAATAAAGGGGACCGGGAGGGACACTATGCTCTACAGACTTCTACTAGTCTGAGCAGTCCCTCTTAGGCTATCAAATCAAATCAATTAAAACCTTTGCGCGCCATCAAAAAAATAAATTCAGACAGCGGAAACATCATCGTAGAATTTCGCCGGACACCGCAGACATTGCCGCAGCAGGCAGGCAGGCTTGGCCCGCGATCTTTTGAAACGAAAACTACATTATGGCAGGTTCATCAACAAAACAGATTCTAATTTAAAATTAACGAAATTTTTAATTTATAGTAAGAAACGGGGACACCAAAAGTATCCGGACGACAAGATTTAAATCTATTAGAGAATTTAAAAAAATAGCTAATATCTTAATTAACAAATCCGAACAATTCATTTAAAAACATTTATTTTAATTTGCGCCAGCAATCGGAAAGTAACCACGCCCCCAAAAGATGAGCCTCCTTTTACAGCTACCTAATGCGTACGTCACAAGAGGGAGCGAGATAGCAGCTCGATGACGTCATCACAATACGAGCAGAACGGAGAGGGAGCACATCGGTGAAGAGAGCAAGGAAAACGCGGATTAATGCCCGATGTAAAACACTCGCGTAAAAATAAATACGGAATTGAATCCAAATAATATCGACATGAAAGGCCGAAAGAAATAAAAATATAACATGATTTAAACATTGTGAGATTTCATATCACAGACGTATGCTACTGACAAGACATTTTTGGTAATAAAGCATTTGAAAACATATGTAAAGAATGTCAAACATTAATTTGGTTGACAATAATGATAAATAATATGTCACCAAAAAAGCATCTAAATGAGATTATAATTTTATTTGCAAAGGCTTAAATTTTCTTTTGTAATTATATCAAATTGAATTATTTGAATTCACAACAAAACTTAATAAAGACTCTTAACACTTCCTTCTATTCAATTAGTAAAAAACAAACCTAAAATAAGACAAGAATAAAATTCTGGTCCCCAAATCCTCCTTCAAAATATTTTTCTTGCTGCAGTATGGGTGCAAGACCTTCAGTCTCAGGACTCGTTTCAGTCTTGAAGAGATTTTTAACTGATAGTAAATTCTACTTTATGTACTTAAATAATAGCAATTTTGCTATCAAAAACTTTTAATCTCTTTCTTTTATTGTAAGAGATCAATTTTTAGCCATAATGCAAGACAGAAATCTTTTAGTCTATTTTCATTTGGTTATTGCTAATACTCAGAAAAGTTTTCTGTCTTGGCTCAGATAGACTTCTTGCACCCATCGCCTTGCTTGCTTGTGACTACAAAACTGTTTATTTGAGACTTTTGAAGTCTGTTTTGGAATAATATTCTGATAGATTTTAGCATACTATATGGAGTCTGATTGCATCTGCCTACCTGTACATTTGATACATTTAGTTGTTTGTGCTTACTTATCCTTCTGAATTCCTGATATTTCTACAATATTTGTAAAATAAATATAATGTGATGCCCCAAAGGACTGTTTTTCTTTGGTTATCAATCACACAAACCTGAATTACATAACAATATTTTTCATTATTAATGTATAATTGCAGGGCTGCTATTTGCGACTAAAAAGACTAAAAGCTACAATTTTCAGCATCGGGTGTTTTTCTCTTTCTACTAGACATAATTTAAAAGTATAATTTTTTTTATATGATCTAATAATATAGAGGAATTTTGACGGCATTATCAAGGACATTTTTTTTTTTTTAAGTTTGCAACTTTTAATGCAGGGATTTTGTGATTTTTCATTTTCTTTTATGTAGGTCCAACATGGAGAAATGGTTGTCTCGGGCTCCAGAATAGAAAGAAAGGAAAAAAACATATCAATGCCTCTTGCTCTGTAGTATAAAATTATTTAGATGGCTTGTCTGTTCCTGGGGTCCTTGAGAGTCTTATACTGCATTAGTTAACCAGATTTTCTTCTAAACAGCATGAATTTGTTTATAATTTTCTTGCTTTTGGTTGGGTTTACTTTTATCTTTTTGGGTTGGTTCTTCATTCTTGTGGTCAGGTCTGGGAATAGCTGATTTTTCAAAAGAAAGTTTAGAATATTGTTAAAGATAAAATTCATATTAATGAGATGATCAAGGATTATTTTTTACTTTCTTGTATTATATATAAGAAAATATGAAAATCATAAAATTTTTTGGCTTATGTTTGGATTGATTTACACATTTTGAGATGGCTTACAAATTTTGGGAATTTTTTATTTATTTACTAGCGGAGCTTCACCCTCTTTGCTGGTTGGTTTTTCCAAAATGAGACTCGAATTACACAAGCTTAGGGTTCGAAACCCGGTGCAACATACACCCGCTCTGATCTTGTATCAAGCGAACCTTGAATTATTGTGAATTTTAATTTCCACCAGATTAAATTAAAATTTTCAATATCACTGTTCACATTGCCAATTTAGTGTTCTTCCAACTTGAATTTTATCATGGCAGTTACAAAATTTACTTTTCTGCTTCCAGAAAAAATTGTCGAAAAATCAGCACTGAACAACAACAACTACCAAAAAGAAAGAAAAAAAAAACACTAAAAATTTCAGGAAAACTTAAAAAATCACAGAGAACAAAATTTTCTTAATTAGGCTAAAATATTAAAGCCAGATTCTTTTTACAACTGTCAAAAAATTGTCAAATTCATAAATCACATAGGACAAAATTTACCATATTGGGCTAAAGAAAACCGAATTCCTTTTACGAATGTCAAAAAATTGCTGTTAACGAGAAAAAAAAACACTAAAAATCGCATGAAAAATTCACCAAAAATTCAAAAATCACTGTATGAATTCTGAATAAACTTTATTGAAAAAAGGACAAAATACATTATATGGAACTAAAAGATTGAAACTAGATTCCTTTTATTAATGTGAAAAAATTGTCACAATACACAAAAAAGTACTAATAATCATATAAAAAGTTAAATAAAAAAATCTGGAGTGAAACCACTTTCTGAACCCTTTGTTTAAAGAATACTTTGCATTAAGATACTGGGTAATCCAAAAGTAGCTGAAAAATATGTAACACAACAATATGTAATTTATTCTACTAAAATACCTCAATTATAGAGCAACATCTGTAAAATGTGAGGAAATTATTATATAGAGGCATTATTATTAGAGGAATTATTATATAGAGGATTATTATATACATATGGAATAGTGAAAATGGATTCAGGGTGAGAACAAAATATAAAAATATATTAATATTTCCATAATTGGGTTTTATCATGAGTACAATATTTTCCTCACTTTGTATGTACAAAAAGTAAAAAAAAAAAAAAAAAAAAAACTAATCAAAAAAATACAAAAATTGGGTTTGAGTTGCATAACTTCACACTTTCTGCCAAACGTTGTAGTTCTGCATGGAGCATTCTCTTCAGAAAGCAGTACACGGACGCATCTATCTTTTTATCACAGATGTTAGTTTGCTTTTTTCCAAATAATTTTTATTTGTTATTTCATTAAATTGCTTGAATTTCTTAAGGGTGTACTTAAACAAATATTTTCATTTAGGTTCTTGTTAAAAATAAACTGCTTAAAACAAATGATTGCAAAATCTTATCTGAATGGTTCACAGAAAAGATAGTTTGGGGTATAGAGTTTAAAATTGGTAAAAAAAATTTAATGATGAAAAAGTTCTATGCGTTATCTGCAGTAAAAATACCCACTGTACAAAGAAAGGATTTGCTGCTTTATCGCACCATGTTACAACATCTGTTTACCAAGCCAATGCAGATTTAAAGTTAGGAAGCCAACAATTACTTTTGATGTCACATTCAGTTGAAAATTCTGAGAGTATTGAAAAAACACACAGGGTCTAAAGAATGCTTCTTGTACTGAAATAACATTGTATAATTCAAAAGAAGCATCAACGAAGGCTGAATTAAATTGCACACTAAAATCCAGTGAATGTAACATGGTAAGTAGTGTTGTGGATGATTTGCAAGAAGTTTTTACTACTATGTTTCCTGGTTCTGTACCTGATAATTTTCATGGGATGAATTGCTTTCTGATTTGAAGAATTTGAAGAAATCACCAGACTCTTTACTGCACAGTGAGACAATAAAGAATGCTTAAAAAAAAAAAAAAAATGAAGAATTGCAACTGTTGCTGAATTTTACTATTATTTATGTGATATTCATGCTTATACAAATGTGTATTTTTTATAATAAAAGTACAAAAGTTATTTGAGTAGAAGCATAAACTTTGAAATAAGATGTGGAATTTCATAAAGTCCTTTTAGTTATTATAAAAACATTTTATTTCTTCACTTTTTTAAAAATAAATATTCAACTATTCTGGCTACTATTTTTGTACAAATGCTACTACTTTGGCTGCTATTTTTTTCTTTGGAGACTACTATATCTACTATTTTCTGTGTTATTAGACAGTGGCAGCCCTGTAATCAGAACAATGCTTTTTTTTTTTTTTTTTTTTTGGAAATAGTGTATTCTTTCTCTGTTAATTTTATATATAGAAATGCTTTAATAAAAATGAAAGAATATTGTTATTTTTGTTTTTATAGTTACTAGATGAAATGTTAGATAATGGATTTCCTCTGGCCACTGAATCTAATATCCTGAAAGAGATGATAAAACCTCCCAATATTCTACGCACTATTGCTAATACTGTGACTGGAAGATCTAAGTTAGTAAATTTTATCTTATACTAACAGACCTGCACATAATAACCTTAAACATACCTAAAATAACTGTACCATTTCCCACGATTACTTTAAATGTATCTTGCACATGGCGAATTTAAAATATGCTCCTGACTGCGCAGTCATGTGTGTAGTAGTCATAGTAATATTTTTTGTGATAAAAGAGTTGCTTAGAAAAGCAACACTGTAACTTTTCTCTCTTTCTTCTCTGCATTTCAGAAAAAAAATCAGTAGCTTTTCTTTCTTAAATAATTAATTAAAAAAACTATTTCATTAGGGCTAAAATATATACAATAAAACCTCGTTACTCGGACTAATTGGGATCAGAGCCAGTCCGGGTTAACTGGAGATCATGTAAAAAAGAAATTAAAAGAAAACATACTTACAGAAAATCAACCTTTTATTGCACAAATCGTTGCATATTGCTTAATCCAAACATTGTTTTAGAGAATTGGAAAACATCTAGTCTGAATTAAAAAGGTTGTGATTTTCTGCTGTTGTAGTTTTTAATATCGCTCTTGAGTGGTACGATTACACAGCCGTTAGACTACAAGAAGATCATTTGGCATTGTATCAGTTTTTCGCTCAAAATAGACCATCAATTGATCTAGCTATGTTATTGCCTCAGCATGGCTCATAGTAATAGAATTAGTATCAGTCATGATTTCACCTGTACAATCAGTTTCAGTTTCTTTAGATGAGCATGCGGCGATTATCTCTTTATCAGTCAGTGCGGTGTAACGTTCATCATTGTCAACATCCAATCAATTGCTAATTGCTAACATCACTGATATCAACGTCGGTGCAGCCATCAATTTTTTTAAACATGTCCACAAAATCTTCAGGACTTCATTCATTTCATTATTCTTACTAACTTCACCTACTTTTTCTATGATGCAATCCAGTAAGTTGCACACTGAAGGCCATAATTTTTCCCTGGACTTTCTCCAACAGCAAGAGATATCGGCTTAATTTTGGCCTTTTATAAGAATTGTCGGTAAATGAACGGTAATCGTAAAGAGAATGTTGTAGTTCACACGATATCCTCTCAACAATAACTGTTGAATTCTCTATGCATATTGTCTCTGCAGTAACCCTCCCCTGCCCACACACACTCTGCAGTGAAGTGTGTCATATGACATAAACCCACCAATATCCTTCAAGATCTTTATCTCACAACCCCTCAAAAAGCTGTTTCCAAACCGCAGTTTTAAACAGAAGACGATAAATGCAGTACAAGTCAAAATTACTTCCAAAGGAAAATGTTTCTTGGTGAATATAAATAATTCTTTATGTACAAATCAATAAACCTTTATCTGATAAAAATATACCGATAGATAGTAATGTAAAATAAATTTATAAAAGTTTATTTTTAAAAAATAATAATTACTTATAGTCATTCATAATTAAAAATATACTTTGATAAATGGAACTTAATAAATTCACTGATATATTTGTAATAAGCAGTTAGAAGGACTTGCTGTTTTATTGATGTAGATAAACTGACAAATATGAGAAAATATCTGAAATTATAAACTACATATTATTTGCTCTAAATGCATTTTTTAAATTATGAATTAGAAAATACTGAATTAATAAAGTAATTTTTTTTAGAAATTATTAAGATAAATTTAGGAATTAATAAAATACGTCGCTTGAACTGCAATAATGAAATAAGACATTAAAAAAAAATTGGATCGTTTTTGAGTTATTTTCTAGATGTTATGATGTAAATTGTTTTATACAGTAGATCATCTTTTTTTCTTTTTTTTTTCTAGAGAAATTTAATTTTATGCTTTTTTTTTTTAAAAGTTAAGAGAATATTTTTTATTGTAAGATTCAAACACTGTATAATTAATAAAAATGTAAGTTTGTTTTAATTCAAATAATAAATTTTGCTAATTGGGAATATTTTCCACTATAAAATGCAAAAATATTTACCTATCGAGTGTGTAACTTATTAAAACGTAAAAAATTTCATTTAGTTTAAAGACTAAACATTGCTGTTTAATGATTTTACAATAAAAATTACATTTACTTACAATTTAAATTACACTTAATTTTTCATTGTAAGAGGCAAAAATTTTTATATAGCAATAGTATAAGTAACTAATAAGTAAGAACGTAGTTTTTAATTTAAAATATAATGTTATTTGCATCTTACAATGGAAAATTAATTGCAATTTAATTTTAATTGTAATTAAATGTAATTTTTATTGTAAAATGATTAAACAACAATGTTTAGTTTTTAAACAAAACTAAACTTCTTACGTTTTAATTAGTGACACACTCAATATATTTTTGCATTTTTCAGTGGAAAATATTCTCATTTAGCAAAATTTATTATTTGAATAAAAACGAACTTTCATACATTTTAATGAATTATACAGTTTTTGAATCTTACAATGAAAAATATTCTTTTAACTTTAAAAAAAAGCATAAAATTAAATTTCTCTCTATTGAAACAATTTACTTCATAACATTTAGAAAATAAAATCTCAAAAACTATCTCATTTTTTAAAATGTTTTATTTATTTTAATTACAGTTCTAGCAATGTATTTTAATAATTCTAAATTTACCTTAATAATAATAAACAAATTAGTTTAATAACTCAGTATTTTCTAATTCATAATTTAAAAAATGCATTTAGAGCAAATAATTTGTTGATAATAATTTTAGATATTTTCTCATATTTGTATACATTTTTTCCTATATGCTATTGCTTACTAATCGGCAAAATATCATATGATATTGCACTGCACTCGGCAAAAGATTACCAACTGAGCAAGTGATCAAAAACTTCAAAATTGATTCAATAGTAGTCGGGATGCAACGATCGAGAGTGGGATTGTCGACCGGACAAGAAGCCTTTTCTGCTGACCTTAGGGAGCAAGGTCGCCTGGACGAAAAATGTAGTCGGGTCAGAACATTTGGCAGAAGTTCGGACAGGGATTATTTGCTTCTTGGGTTCTTATAGTGCTCATAGCAACCTGTTTCCCAGATTCAGCCACCACATAAATCATGGTTTTAACATTTATTGATTTTAAAATCTCCACATTCTCCTTTATCTTCTACAAGTTAACTTAGCATTTGCCGTCTGTAAACTTTTTTGATATTCGTGAGAACCCCTTGGTCCATTGGCTGTACCAACACTGTCACATTAGGCAATAAAAACATTACAGTAAGGTCACCTTTTCTTCCTGCTGATCAGAGCAGCTCGTTAAGAAGCATTTCCTGTTAAGAAGCTCTGAATACCAATTGTCACTGGTAATTGTCACCAAATGTAAAAATGGTTTGTGGCCGTTTTGAGCAATACTATTTGGAAAGCCCTACTACCTGAAACACCTCTTTCTTTTTACTGACAATCATAGCCATTAGAAAGTTTTGAGAGTACAGTAAAACCCCGATAATTGGATTAATTGGGACCAGACCCAATCCAGATTATCTGGAGAATGAGAAAAAATGAAATAAAATAAAACATACTTACAGAAAATCACCTTTATATTAAACATATTGAATATTTACAGACAGTAAAAATGTTTACTTTGTAATTATAAAGTTTGTAATCTTCTGCTGTGCCAGTTTTGTATACCTTTTGCGGGCTGCACGGTCGCACATCCGGCTTGAGCATAAGTAGTTCGTTGGGTGTAGTCTCCACGTGATGTCCACCTGAAATAGATCACATAAATTATTTATTGGCTAGATAATTGTTTACTGACTAAATAATAAATAAAATAAAATACTTATATAGAACTTTTAATTTGTTTCATGCAAATTAACTGTGAAAAGTGAAGAATATAGTACTAGAATTACCTATAAAACTTATTCATAGAGTATTTTTCAATCATTTTTACTGTAATACAGAATTAGTAATTTTCAAGTCATCATCTCAACTAGTTTAACTCTAATTTAAAAAAATTTGTAAGTTATTTTTGTATTGTTAATAATAATCTCAAGTTATTAATTTACAGTTCATTCAAGATGAAAAAAGGGGGGGGGGTGTTAAAAGCAAATGCTGAAAGCTGGTGCATTTCTTTAAATCACTTCATTTTGATTTTTCAGTTTTAACTTGCTTCCAAAAATTAGTAATGAAGCTTATAAATAAGATTCTTAATTTTGTGTTTTCTTTTTCTTTACTCAATAGCATAAGCAATACATTGCCAACAGGTCAGCTTTCTAGTATTCCATGGCGCAGAACAGGTGTGAAATATACAAATAATGAAGCCTACTTTGATATTATCGAGGAAGTAGATGCTATAATTGACAAAAGTGGTTCTGTAATATCTGCTGAAATTCAAGGATGTGTAAGTATTTTAAAACTATTTCCTGTATTAAGTTGTCCCCAGAATCTTTTACCATTGAATTAGTAATCAATGTGTGGGGTGTCATTCTAACTAAAGTTAAGATAAATATCCTACATTTCTCCAATTAGAATAGCACAGTTACGTAAACCTATCTTAAAGAAAGTTTTGAAAATTAAGTTAACTTATTTGAAAATTTAATGTTGCTGACTTAATGAAAAAGGAAAATTTTTAAAATACTCACAGGTATCGTGGTTATTCTGAAATTATTGTGTAGACTTCATTGACGACAATTTCATATTAGAGGTCATAATTTTATTTAGATAAATCGTGACACAACACATAAACAAAGTTGACTTTGCACTTCACAAAATAAAACACAAGAACAAACTACTTGTCAAACTAACACTATATCAATTTCAGAACATCCTTTTAAAGATGTTCTTACTGGAGATATTAGGTGTTTTTGAGAGCATCACAGTACATTTTTATAGCAATCAAACCAGGCTTAAATAGTCAGATAGTCAACCATTTTAAATTGCTACGTCACTGAAGGAAAATAATGTTTATTTATTAAATAGTATATTTTTCCATGCATCATTCATAACAGCATCAGAAGTGTAGGGAACAGCAATTTTTGAATGTTTGAGATTTAAAAGTTGAGTGTTTTTCACCCGTGAACATGTATTTAGCACCCAAAATAATCAAAAGTTAATTTAGAAATTTATTGAGTAATCAGAATTCAAATAATCTGATGCAGAATTAAAAAAAATGGTCCTGAAAAACTGCCAGATGCTTGAATTGTGACATGTGCCATAAAAAAAACGACAAGTATGACATACAGAAAAGGCAGAGGAATGTATTGCTGCCTTCTCTATTTGTGATCCCCTCCATTTACAAATGTTGACATGGAGTTCCCCTTTTAAAAATTAGTATTGTATCCCCTGGTATACATACCAAATAATCCTTCAATAATAGGTAGATTTAGTCTTTTTATGTGCAGAAAGAAATTCTAGTAAATATGACATCATAATGAAACAATCATAGAAAAATATTTTATTTTGACTAATGAAAATCCATTTCTTCTTAATGACGTCATTTTCACTATATTCAAGCTTCTAAGATTAGTGCATCATTTAGCACAATCATTTGTTTGAGTTTTATTGAATACTTATTACGATTATGTGGAAAAGATGTTTTTAGAAACTTAAGATCTTTAAATAAATAGTTGGGAATTCAATCTCTCTTTATATGCAGAAATAAAGGTTAGGGGATAGAATGTCATATCAACACAGTCATAGCAAAATATTTTATTTTGCTAGATGAAAATCCATCTCTTCTTTTTAGAATGACATCATTTTCACCATTGGAACTGTTCTGCTGTTCTGTCATCATTTTATCTAATCATTTTAAAATGTTAGAGTTTTATGAATGCCAAAACAATTCCTTTAAATATACAATTTTAGTGGTGGAAACATGCTTTTGATTGATAGAACTTATTCAGGCAAAATTAATATCATGTTACAGTGAGATAGTTGTTGTGCAATTGTAAATATGGGAAATCTCGTAGTTTAGTATAAAATTATATCTCTAACACCCATTTTGCTTTTTACTTACCCATCATACGTAGTATAGGGTAAGTCTTGTAATCGTTTTGAAAATCGAAATTTTTTTTTTTTTTGACGTATTTACACGTTTCAGACACTGGAGATTCAGAAAAACATACTTTTAGAAAAAAAAATTTGCCGTCCGTCTGTGTGTCTGTGTGTGTGTCTGTGTGTCTGTAAACGCTCTATCTCCCGAAAAAATTGAGATAGAGACTTGCAATTTGGTATGTACTTAGTATGTAATAATGGGAAGAAGCCTATTTCATTTCAATAACCTCGATTAACCGGAACTATTTTTTTCGGACTCTCGAAATATTCATTCTGATAAAAGGTATATAAAAATTTTTGAAATTGTTTATTTTAAGAAATGAATATAAAAGACAATAAAAAAACATAAATTTTGCATAAAGCATGAAGTCGATCGGATAATTAGTTGCCGAGATATTTGTAATCCTATTTTTCACACTCTTCGATTTTTCATGACCCTGTATTTCATCCAAATTTCACTTCAAAGATATATTTTAATTGGAAATTTTACGCTTAATCAGATGCAATAAACCGCTAGTTAATAGGATTATTATTTTTGGAGTTATAAGGATGTTTCTTTCAAGCAATTCAGTAATCGAGCCTTTAAAGTTTGTGACGTCATCAAGCCTCGATTTTATTTGAATTGCAATGCATTTTATAAGTAGTTTACACATTTTTTTATTTTAATATTTTACATTATGCATATCCATGATGGGTAAGTATTACGGTGGCACCCAACGACTAGTTTGAGTATGTATGTTTTGTTTGTAAATGTACATCCTCTTGAGCCTATATTGTACAGAATCAATAAATAAATAGTTTATTACTGCTGCAGGTCAAAAATTTGCTGTTTTTTCCCCCTATTATTTAAAAAAAAAAAAAAACAGGATAACATCTTTTTCTCTATTTTGGATTGTTTTCCCAGTAGTAGAATTTTCTGTGTCAATCTGCAGAAAATCAAAATTTATCTGTGATCGAACAATGCTGGACCAAGTTTACTATCATAAAAATTAATAGTAACCCATAAAATAAGCAAAATTTACATTTAGAAAGAAAATAATAATATAAAGATTCAATACATACAATATGTTTAGGAACAAAGTAAATTTTAGCCAGTTTTTTTTAAAGCCCAATTTTTCTTTTTAAGCTATGAGATTAATCTGCAAAGTTTAAAATAATCTGCAGCGCTCGCGTCGTGGTGCACTATTTCTGCTACTGGGATTGTTTTATTTTTATTGTTTCTTATTAATAATCCCTCTTTATTTATTTATTTATTTAAAAAAAAAATCTTACTTTTATGATCCACCTTTCATATTAATGTCATTTTTTGTAATATGATACATTTTCTTTCTTTCTTTTTTCTTTCAGATTGATTGCTGCATAAAATTAAGTGGAATGCCAGATTTAAGTCTTTCTTTTGTAAATCCTAGAGTATTTGATGATGTCAGCTTTCATCCATGTGTAAGATTCAGACGTTGGGAGGTAAATTTTCATTGTTTACGTATTTGAGTGACACAGTTATTTATTTTGTTAATTTATGTTGACAGGTTATCTTTATTGATCTTATGTATCTTTTTGCGATTTGTTTTAAAAATAGCTATTTTTCTTTAGTCTGAGAGGATTCTTTCATTTGTTCCTCCTGATGGAAACTTTAGGTTGATGTCATATCATATAGGATCTCAAAAGTAAGTTTTTAAAACATGAATAACATATTAAATGTAATGCTTTTCTGACTATATATATACAGGGATCATTCTAGAACATAAAAAAGGGCAGGGTGCACATTACATAATAAGGGCAATTTTGTTGAAAAAGGGCACATCATTTCATAAAAAGGGCATTTTTGTAATAAGTGCATATGCCAATATACTGGTGGGGAAGAGAAGTCTGGCAATGGCAACAGCTTAAAGTACTGCTTAATTTTAAAAATCCAATAACATTTCTAATTTCCATAACTTTTCCTATGATATTCAAAAACCTCTCTCTCTAAAACTTTTATTCAAAAGATAACTTTTTCCCGGTTTTAGCAAAACTGGTTTTGAAAAAGCTACAAAAGGAAAGTTCTAAAGCTACTTCTCAATTTTTTTATACAACTTATGTTAGTTATCATGTGGTCAAAGGCCAGCATGCCTGATCTAATACTATATTTCACTAGAAAAGGTGAAATTAATCAATGACCCTTAGTTACCCTTTATGTCTTGTTCAATGGAAAAAAATGATAAATGGAAAGATGAATCACTCAAAGTCAAAGATTAGACATACCAGGGCATTTCACAAAGAAATAAAGAGGAGTGCTCTCCCTGACATACTGTACTAGCATTCTAAAAATAAAAGATAGGTAAAGAATTTTTGAAAGTACAATGCAAACAAGGCAGGATTCTACCCAGGAATAAAAGGAGGGTAGAAATCTACCTAGAAAAAGGGCAAGGAGGGTAAAATTCTACCTGGAAAAAGGGCAAGGAGGGTGGGATTTTATCTAAAAAGGGCATGAGGGTAGGCTGCCCCTCTGAAACTCTCTAGAATGATCCCTGTATATATACAGTAGACTGCCTTAAAACCGTGCAGCTTAAAACCATAGGTTGTACGGATTTTAGAATTTTGGGAATTTGTGGTCACTGTTTTTATTACATTTTTTTAAACAATAATTTGATTTTAATAATGCACTCGAAGTTATAATGAATGCTTACAATAAAGTAAAATAATAAAAATTAAGAAAACTTAAAAAATCTATAAAATATGAAAAGTAAAAATCAAGCAAATAATTAATTAGGCATAACAATGATGAGATAATTTTTTCTTGAATTATTCAGTGAATTTCGCCTTATAATTCTCGCACTAATAATTCACATCAAAATCTTAAAATGACAAAGTTTTATTTCATGCTTAGCCATACTTAATAACCAAAAAAGCTTGATTAATACAGAAATGTATTTGGTAAGAAAATCGCAATGATCACCGATATCAGCACTATCTTAATTTTTTTTCAAAAATAAATTTATTCCTTTTTATGAGAAAACATGAGTTGAATCATATTAACCAGAATTATAGATTAAAATGTGTACAGAATGATATAAAAATAAACTTGAATTTTACATCTACGTCTTAATTATAAGTTTCATTGTTTACATCGGAAACGATGTGCAGATTTTAGGTATTTGCAAATTTTAGGGAGTCTATTGTATAAGGTTTAATATAATGTTAAAATTTAATAGCACAAAAGTAAAATTTAAAAGGGTGCCATTTTTGTAAAGTCGTACATTCTTTCAGTTTTAACCTTAGACTACTAAGCATTTACATAATAGTCTACTACCCCCCTCATCAATTTTCATATTAATATTAAGTTCGTAATAAAAACAAGTATTTGTGATTAATTGCTTCTTTTTCAAAGTTCAGTTTTTAATAGTTTTTAAATTTTTTCTACATTAAAGGGTAAAATAACTGTTCAGAAATTCTATGAAAAACAGCTGATGTATTTTTTCTCAGGAAATGCTAAAGTATTGTTTGTTATTTTAGCACAATCATACTGATTTGTAAAGATACAAGGTTTTTTCCTTTTTCTGAGTGAAAAAGTGTCTATACCGAGTATCGAACCCAGAACCTTTGGTTTAAATTGCCAATGCTCTATAGCTGCTGCTTGTTTCTTTATCAGTGGCTTATTCTGTTGAGCTGTCTACATGGCAAGACGATGCTATTGCTGTAAGGTAGCCTGAGTGAATTGTGTCAATTGGTTGTCGTTCCAGGTGGCTCAATTGGAAGATCATTGGTAATTTAAGAGAAAGGTTCTGGGTTTGATTCTCATCCTGGACACTTTTTCACTCAATTAGAAAATAAACCAACTTAATACTGAACTGATTACATTTTATTATTATTATTTTCTTTGTATTATATTTAGTTATATTCAATTATTTTAAATATTTTTAGTAACATTAATTTTAAGAAACCTACAATTATAGACTGATAATTATTATTGTATTTTTTATTTTTATTGGTTGCTGAATGATACATTTTTAGTTTAGCTACTGCTACCAAAACTATTTTTTTTTAAATATTGAAGTAGCTTTTTAGTAGCTCCCTAGAAAAAGGTACTTCAATATCACATGTTTTCTTTAAGGATTTTATAAGTGTTGTTGCTCCCTTATTTTTTTAAAGGAAAACCTTACTAGTTTTCTGACAATATTATGTACAATTATTTAAAAAAATGCATGTTTACATTAAAGAAGGCCTCAAAATAATTTTTGATGTGGAATTCTTACCTTTAACCCCTTAATATTTGAAGACAGATTAGAGAATTTATGTATTAATAAGATGAAATTTAGAAATTATTCTTTCATATAAACTCACTTATTAAATTGGTGGTTATAGACTTTTTTGTAAAATATTTGCAACTACTCAGGCACGTTGCTAGTGAGCGACTGGCCTATATAGACCTGGGCTTCATCCATCTATCAAACATGCAGCTGACCATGTGATAAACAAAAATAAAAATACTTATATTTTTCCCAATAATTAAAAAAAAATCTGTAACTTTGAAAACAGAACAAAATATATAGAAGATAAAAACAAAATATATTTATCTGTATTTCAATAACTGGATGATGTCACTATGTTACATCATAGGATGGAGGGGAAAAAAGTCAGTGGAGCTTCAGTTATTGTGATAAGGGTACATACTTCACTTAAGGAAAACAGTTTTCACTCTTTTTTTTTTTTTTTTTTTTTTTAAATAGAATATTTTCTCTGGAAAAAAAATGCAACAATAAATATAGAACAAAAGGCTTAATAAATGTATAAAAATAGACAAATACAAAATATATCTGAGCCATAAAATTTTAGCCCATGCAAAAATCCAGGAAAATAAAAATGCATGTCTTTATATTTATCAAAGAACTACTGCATATGATGTATATCATGTTATCTAGAGGTCCTGACCTTGACTCAAATCATAGGATGAGTAAATTTCCTTTCTTGTTCTTCATTCTTCAGGTGAACTAAAAATTGCTTCTAATATTTAAAAAAAAAATCATTACAAATTACTTAATGAATATATTTTTTAATTTCTTTTTTTAAAAGTTGCCGAAAAAATTATTTTGTATAGGATCTAAATTTCAAGTCTGAATGAGAATGATTTGTGATTGAAATCACTTAATATAAAAAAAACTGCTTTATTTTGTCTCATAAAGAAGATTAGGGGAAACAATCATGAAAAACACTATAATTACCAATTAATATACAGTGTGTTTATAAAGTCCCGGACCCATTTTGATGTTTAATAACTCATAAAATAATGAAGATATAAACAAACTTATGGCATTTATTGATGGAATAACTCATCATATATTTTCCTTTTCAGGTTTGAATATCTTTACTTTTGTAAATATCGTCTGCGCGTGTGGTTAATTTCAGATAATTTCATTTTCCAGTCTAAATATCTGTACTTTTCTAAATATCGTCTGCTTATTAATTGCATTTTTCTCTCTTTTGTTTTTGGCAACTATTGCAATGTTATGTTTACTTTTGATGTGTTTGTTCTATGTTACTTTTGTATGTGATGTTTTATTCGAGCGGATATTAAGGAGAATGCATACACCACAAGAGAAAGCACAGATTTTATGGTGGTTCATAGAAACAAAATCGATAGTGCAAGCCCAGAGAAATTGCAGAAGAATTTACCAAAAAGATCCTCCATCCAAAAGCAGCATCTTGCGGTGGAAAAAGAATTTTCTAGAAACTGGAAGTATCGCAGATAAGAAACGTTCCGGAAGTCCCTGCACAAGTGTTTTTGATGTTGAGCGTGTCAGAGACACATTTTTACACAATCCTGGAAGATCTCTGAGATCAGCGGCAAGAGAATTGGATATGCCAATTTCGACGGTGTACAAGGTTATTAAGAAAAAAATTAAGACTGCATGCATACAAAGTTCAAATTGTTCAAGTTTTGAAACCGGACGATAGGTCTAGGAGGATGACCTTTGCAACAGATATGCTAAGGAGAATAGAAGATGATGCTGATTTTCTGAAGCGCATAATGTTCTCCGATGAAGCATCCTTTCATGTTTCTGGCATTGTTAATCGCCATAATGTGTACATATGGGGATCTGAAAACCCCCATAAATACCATGAGGCAGAAAGGGATTCCCCAAAGATTAATGTGTGCTGTGGACTAATGCACGACCGAGTCATTGGGCCTTTCTTTTTTACAGAAAAGACGGTCTCATCAGTCGTATACTTAGACATGTTGGAAAACTTCGTATTTCCACAACTAGAAGAGCTTCAGCCACATGTCTTTTTGCAACAAGATGGTGCACCACCTCATTGGGGTACCATCGTTCGTACTTCTTTGAATGACCATTTTCCAGGAAGATGGATTGGGCGAGGAGGTCCAATTCCTTGGCCACCCAGATCACCTGATATAACGCCGCTGGACTTTTTCCTTTGGGGATTTGTAAAGGACAATGTTTACAGGAGGAGAGTGTCGAACATTGATGACTTAAAAGCCAGAATTACAACCGCAATAGCCTCTGTGGATGCCGACATGCTTGCCGCTACCTGGCGTGAAATTGACTATCGACTTGATATTCTCCGTGCGATGAAGGGGCACACGTGGAAGTTCATTGACAAGGGTCATGAAACGTTTTGAGTCTATCTAACCATTTATGTTATTAATTTTAATCTATTATTTTATGAGTTATTAAACATCAAAATGGGTCCGGGACTTTATAAACACCCTGTATATTGAAATGAAGAAAAATATTGAGTATAAAGATTGAAATTAAATCACTTTTAAGTAGGTCACTACAAAGGCTAAAAAGCAGAAAACATAAAAATAACATACGAGACATAACTTTAAAACATATAATATAATAAAAAGTATGAAAATCAGGTTTCAAAGTTTTCAGTTAGGTGTTCCTGGCACCTCTGTGCCAAATTTCACAGTTCTGCATTCAGTGTTCTTCATATAATCTTGCACACACATACAGACAGACACATGAATATTTCAAATTATTATGTAAACTATAATGAGATTGATTAACAAATAATATTTTATTTTTAAGTCTCTGAATTTTTATAAAATTTTCGAAGTAAATATATTTTTATTTCACTTCTCTCTCTCTCTCTTATTTTTTCTTTAAGCATAAAATTTTCCATTACACTTTTTTAAACAGCAGAAAAGCTATTCATACATATATAGTTGGAAAATATCCATTTTGAAAAATATTTAGCTTTGTAAAGTTGACTGTGTTTTCTAAACATAGTAAAGTGAAGTATTTTTTACTTAAAATCTAAAATTTTCTTTTATTAATAGATGTATTAGACAAGTTTTATATTAGAGTTTTTTAATGCGATTTTAAAATCCTGCTGTAGCATAAAGACTTAAAATGTATTAATTATGGCATTCACTCATCAATGCAAAAAATACCTTTTCAGCATGGTAGCTATACCACTATATGTTAGACATCATGTGACTTTTAAAGAGGCTGGTGGTGGAAGAATGGATATCACAATTGGACCAAAACAAACGATGGGCAAAACAGTAAGTTGGCTATTTCATTCTTCTCTATTTAGTTTTGCATGAAAACTTTTAATGCTGTATTCATTTATATTTTCTAAAATTTTGTAACTTATTGGGTCAAGGAAACAGTTCGTGGCATGTTTCCCAATAGATGGCTTCAGAGTCTCATAACTTTGGTAACACTAATCCAATCAAGCCATATTATAGCGCATTTGAAAGGTGTCAGTCCATAGATCATTTTAAAAACAAAACATTGTGACATTTGTTGATTTAGTTTAAAGTTATTGCGTTTTAAAAATGAGCCAGTGTTTTGAAAAAATTTGCTATATTTTACAATATAACTTCAACCAAGGTGATAACGCTTGGTAGCTTTGTGAAAAAATTTGTGATGTTTATGGTGAAGGTGCTTTATCAAAATCAGCAGCACACAAATGGTTTGCTCGTTTTCATTCTGGAATTTCAATGTTAAAGATACGCCACACTCTGGTCGATCAATCAGTGAAAAAGTCAATTAAATTCTCCAAAAAATTGAGGAAAACTGGCGCATTTAATCTTATGACATCGTTGCAGAACTAAACATCGACCAAGAAACAGTTTTGAACCATTTGCTTATGCAAATACAAAAGGAAGGGTGGGATACAAAAAGTAGCTCAATATTTGGGTATCACATGGATTAACAGTGAGAAATTTAATGGACCGAATTTCCATCTACAAATCGCTGCTGAAACGAAACTGTGCCATTTTTGAAGAGATTGATAATGGCCGAGGAAAAGTGGAACATATCACTATAATTTGCAAAAAAGATCGTGGTCCAAGAAGGATGAAGCTGCACAAATGGTGGTAAAGTCTGGATCAAAGCCATGTAAGGCAATGCTTTATGCTTGGTGGGATTGGAAGGGAATTGTGCAACATGAGCTGCTCCAACCTGGACAATTGATTCTACTTTTTACTCTCAACAACTAATGCAATTACAGCGCACAATTAAGGTAAAGCGTCCAGAATTGATCAATAGGAACTGCGTTGTCTTCCACAATGACAATGCCAGATCACACCTTTAATGACTTGGCAAAAATTGAGAGAGCTCGGCTGGGAAGTTTTAATGCATCCACCGTGTAATGAAAAAAAAAAAAAAAAAGAAAAAATAATAGAGGTTTTGGATGTTCTAAAATACAATAAAAGAGAATTTTGAATAATTAAATAGACATTTCAAATTTTGATTTTTCCGAAAAGAGAAGTGATAATTTTTGTTACGATAATCGAAAGTGGTAAAAAGAGTACAATGCTTGTCTATACTAATAAAAGAAAGTATCGGTCTGTGTGTGTGTGTGTGTGTGTTTGTTTGTCTGCGATGACTAGCAAAATCTAGCCCATCTAGAAGCCTGTTAATTTAGATTTAGGTACTCCTGGTGCACCTGAAACTCAGAATTTTAATATTTTAATTATTTACTGAAATATTAATTAAAATGCATAAAGAACTCTCATTAAAAATAAGCTTTTTTTCTTCAGTTGGTTGGTTACATAGAGACTTTACAGAAGAAATTAAATAAACCAGAGTAGCAATGCACAGATAAGGACTTCAAACGAAATAGTATTAATATGAATTGCAGTTACCAGCAGACAGCTATTCTAAAGTAGGGCCACCTGCACACGGCAAATTTCACAGGTGCACCACCTGTTTGAAACATTTTCCAGGCATGTTTTTTTTTTTTCATGATAATTAACTGGGTTTAAGGGTTTTTTTACATAACATTGTGATAGAGATTATTAATACAGAAAACTTTGTAAAACAGATTATTTGTTATATTTGTGGGGATGGAGCAGGGTAAGAGTACACAACTTTTTATTAAATATCACATTTATTTTACTTGACTGTGCACCACCTGGTGGTGGCTTTTTCCTTAATTGACCCCCCTTATTAATAAATCCAAATCTACTGCTCTGATTTTAACAGAACTAATTACATTTAACATTTTTAGCTTCACCCGTAGCTTTTAATTGCTGTTTTATATAGATAATACCACTATTTTAAATCTCAGCTAATAATATTTCGAACTTCTCCAAACCAGTTCCATTTCTACTAAATTATCGTAAAAATCAGCATTCATAGCTTCAAGGTGTATTTCTAGAAAGCCGTTACCAGAATTTCTGAATAATAGTCTAAGCCAAATTTCAAATTAAGTTCCTAGCTTAACCAAATGAATCAATCTTTAAAGATGTATAGTGGCCCTCCTAATTAGTTATTTGCTGAAGGGGCACTTGAACATTTATTCCAACTCCTGGCCCCTCCTTCAAGGTTTTTTCTCTAACTATGCCCCATTTCCATATCTGCACAACTATCTTTCCGATTTCAATGCAAGTGATTCCTGATGTCATATCGCGGCGTTCTTGCCGATATCGAAATTGGTGTCGACGTCATTGTTTAATGTCGTTATGCTTTGTGGCTGAATTCTGAGACTGTTCGGTATCGTTGTTTGCTTTCTAGTCTAGTTACAAAATCTCTTCAGCCGCAGCTTACGAGCGTTTATTTTCCTTTGACGGTATGACGTCATACTTTTACGAATTCCACACATCTGGAGATGAATGACTGTATCTCTGTTTCAGCATTGCGTCATCGTGCCGATGACGTACGCTAGTTCCTGATTGGTTGGTTTGTATAACTGCATGTTTCACTGTTACAGAGTTTACCTTGAATTGACAAGAGAGTATATATTGGAGCAGCTTCATGTTTGGTTGGCTCGTTTTGTTACACGTGTTTGGAATAAGTAAAGGCTCATTTAATGAGCGATTTAAGTTGTTGGCCGAAGTTATGGCCTTAATTGATTATATTAAATTTCTTTAATAATGTTTTTAATTGTTTTTAACAAAGTTTGTTTAAAGTTCTATTTTGACTTCTTTCTGCATGTGTGTAGACATTAATCCTTAAATACTCTACTTTAAGTAGTTGTGGCTTCTAGGCTTATACGAATTTTTGCCCTAGTAGCCCGTTAATTCCAAACATTATAATTAACTTAATAGTCACCCTCTGTAACATTAAAGTAAATTTATGAGTAGTGGTTACTAGTATTTCCGAATAATAGTTTCCCTAGGGCCTATATCCCTCGAGTAGATAATCGGCCATCATAAATCAACCTACCAACCGAATAATAGTTTAAGCCAAATTTGTAATTGAGTTCTTAGCTTAACCAAACAAACGAATTTTTAAAGATGCATAGTGGTCATCCTAATTGGCCATTTGCTGAAGGGCACTTAACATCCCCTTGCCCTCTGGACCCTCTTTCAAGTTTTTTTATCTACCTATGCCCCATTTCCGTAACTCAGCAACTATCTTTCTGATTTCAACGCAACTGATTCCAAACATTATAATTAACTTAATAGTCACCCTCTATAACATTAAAGTAAATTTATGAGTAGCAGTTACCACTATTTCCAAATAATAGTTTAAGCCAAATTTTTAATTAATTTCCTATCTTAACCAAACGAGTGAATTTTTAAAGATGCATAGTATTCCTCCAATTTAGTCATTTTCTGAAAGACCCTTGAACATCCCCCCCCCTCCCAACACCTCCCTCAAAGTTATTTTCTCTAACTGTGCCTTATTTCAATAACTCGGCTAATAATGTTCCCATCTTCTCCAAACTAACTCAATTTTGTAGCACACCTACTATATAGTGCCGTAGGCAGCGGGAACCTGTCTCAGAGGTTCGTTCGGAAAGAAGTTTGTTTAGAACAGAATGCTTCCCTGGCGGTGGAAAGGGGAAATAAAAGATTTTTTGGAGTGGATGAGCATGCCCGGTATACTGTGCTGAAGCCATCGGAGACTGTGGCCAGAGTTTCGCTCTTTGAGAGATTTAAGTTTATTACATGGGCTCGGGCAAGGCCGGGCAGGTCAGCTTGTAATACAATAAAATAAAGAACTGTTTAAATAGAAATAAAACTTCATGGTAAAAAATTATATAAAATTTCACTCACCTGAACCAGACTACAGATATGCTGTAAACACATTAATAAAAGTGGAAATATGATGTGCCAAAATTAAATTATATATATATTAATCTATAATTTGATTATTGATTTTATAAATACACTTTACATTTTAAAATGAGGTATAGCTTTTATCTCTCAAACTTTTTTGTACAAATTTATATTTTATATTAAGGTAATTCAGGTACTTTCATTATACTTTTAGATTACTGGAAATTTCTTTCAATTTTACTTTCAGTATATTATTTTAAATATCACCCAAACAAATATTTTTCACTGTATAAATTACTTTGTTAATAACGAACTTTAAAGGCACATATAATTAAATTTTCAAATGTAAGATATTTCGTGTATAAAATATGAAACAATAAAAATACATAAGTATATCTAATCATTTTATTATATATGATATGAAGATTATGTTATAGACACTGTCTGCACAGACTACACATCAATAAAATCATTAATTTTAAATTATATTTACAAAGTATATTTTATCATTATACTATAGTGAATAATATTTTCAGCATTTTACTGATATTTCCAGCTAAAAGAGTTATTATTTTGTAGATACTGTCCAAGCTATTGTATAAAAGAGTCATTCACAGTCTTGTTATTTGTGATGTCCATTATTAGATATGATTAAGGTAATAGTTCGAATAATTAGAAGATATGTCAGAGGAGGGTTGCACCCTAAATATTAGGAATCATAATGGACGAATTGTTCCATTCTGTACATAAGCATAGACTCTTTGATAATTTTTCCCTTGGCTATGAAGATAATTGTGCAATATGATCTTTAACATGTAAAAATGTTCTTTTTGATGAGGAAAATAATATAATAAATACATATTACCAACAGCTAAGACGACTATAGAAGCCCGGAACAGACATATCAAAGCACTACATCTTATTCTCCAAATTGGAGATAGTTGACACTTTACGACTAGATTTAGGACATCTTTAGTAGAATGGTCGATTACTCCATACATTCATCTTCTCCGTTATACATCAAAATTTTCCACCGAAATCCATTAGATATTTTTTTAAAATCAAGATAAATATTTTTTAAGACATGATTATCTATATAAAAAGAATAATAGGGCACTACTGTATGACCAGTTTAGTCCAACAGTAGGCCTAATGCTAATTGAAAAATAAGTTATTATTAAAAGCACTGATGCGAACATCTTTCCACATGAGCGTCCAGAAGTGAAAGCGACTGGTAGTTACTCAGAGTACGCAGAGCTTACCCGTTTTATGCCGAACTTAGCCAATCAGAGGCCTCCATGCCATTACGCCGTTAAAACGACTCCGTAAACGATATGATGCCACAGAGAAAATGATTAAAGATTTGAAAAAGCGATGTGCAAACTAGGGTTGCGCTTGCAAAAGCAGAACATTGGCGAAACAAAATTAACGTGTGATTGCAATCGCATATAGAATTTGAAATGGTAGTGAAGAAGATGAAAAGAAACAAAGATGGCGATTGTTTATAAACAGAAAGAAATAAAAATTAAAGTTATGGTTGCCGATCGAATAAATAAATTTAGAAAATGGGAATTATCGGAAATTAAATAAAAATGGGAAATAAAATATTTTAAGTTTAGAAATAAATAAATATTAAATTTTAAAAATGGAAATTTTAAATATTGAAAAAGAAATAATAAAGTTGATGCATGTCTGTAACATAACACACCGTATAGTCCGGACTATGCCCCGTCCAACTACCATTTGTTTTGCTCGCTGCAGAACTCTCTTAATGGTGTAAAGCTCGCTTCAAAAGAGGCCTGTGAAAATCACTTAATTCCGTTTTTCTCCCAGAAATCCCAGTAATTCTACAGTGATGGCATATTGGTTTTACCAGAAAAATAGCAAAAGGTTATCAATCAAAACGGCACATATTTGTTTAATAAAGTTAATTTAAAATATTTGTGTTTGAATTTTGGTGAAAAAACGGCACAAACTTTTCCTTGATCCAATATTAATTATAAATTTAATTATTTAAATTTTAAACATATCTTTTGGTATAAAGCAGTATTTTTAGGATAACTTGTCACACAAAAAGTAATCTTTTTAATTATCTACTATGCACATTATTTAAAACAATTTCATGTTTCCCTTTTTTTATTTTCTTCCAATCTCATGCCTGATTATATGAAAAACAAATTATTTTTTTAATCATGGGACTTCCAGACTTCTGTAATGCTCTTGTGGTAAGCCAGTCAATGAAATTGATTTAATTGTGCTACTTATTTTTGTATGAAATTATTTAAAGAGTATAGTGTCAGTTATTTTCCTTCCAATGTTTCTATCCAATGTTTTTGCTAAAATGATTTTTGAAATTTGTTTGTTATATGACAATGTCTTTGTGGAATATTCTGTCAAGGGTGTTGGTCAGTGACATTTCAAATTCGTCTTCCAAATGTTAAACCTATGGGTGTGGAATTCATTCTTATTTTTAAAATATTTCATGAAGAAATTAATATTTTTAAAATCTTTTTGCATTTGTTCTTCTTAAAAGATGTCTTTTTCTTTTTTAGTTGTCAAAATATTTCTATTAATTGTATTTGAAGTGTTAAAATCTCGCTCGCTCACCAGCTTTTAACATATAAATATAAAACATATATTAAATTAAGCATAGATATTTTCTGAACTAAAATGAAATAGACATCCTTTACGAAAAGTACACAGAAACAAGAAATTAAAAATATTAATTTCCTGATGAGATATTTTTAAAATATGAATGTATTCCATGGCCATAGGTTTTTAACATTAACGAGGGGAATTTGAGATGTCGCTAACCAACACCTTTTTCTTAATATATTTTTTCTTTTTAAAAATAGGTGGAAAATGTTGTTGTGGATATACCAATGCCTAAGTCTGTTTTAAATATGACTTTAAATCCTAGTCAAGGAAAATATACTTTTGATCCGGTTAGTAAAGTAATGGTTTGGGAAATAGGACGAATCGAACCAGGTCGAATGCCTAACATCAGAGGCTCAGTGAGTATGCTTTTAAAATTTTACTGTAAACTAAATATAAATATTATGTTGTATGCCTAATTTGAATTTTTCTTGAAAAAACTAAAAAATTAAAAATTAAGAGCAGAAAGCAAGGAGGGCCTTGCTTTCTGCTCTTAATTTATTTATTTATTTTTTATAAATATGATATTTTTTTCATTGTCTTATTGATTTGCATTCTTTAAAAAAATATAATCACCTTGTTCTATACTGAATTAATATAAATACTTAGCTAATCTTGCTTATGTTTGATACTTTTAATCTAAAATATCTACACTCACAGCTCATACAATGTGAGAGTTTGGGGGGGAAAAAACTATAATAGACAAATTAATCATTTTTTATACATCTATATATATATATATATATATATATATATATATATTTGTCTTACGTGGCATGGAAATAGGGCTGAATTTCTACCTTATTGTTGGCAACAACCGTAGTTTCCAGAGCTCAGACCAATGAACAGACAAGATTGTGTTAGCTCCGCCTCCAATATGGCAGTTAGTGTCAGAGCAGTGAAACTCAAGATAGCAATTATTAAAATGAAATAATATAAACGTAATCCAAAGCGTCTGAGATGATTCCTCATTTTAATTATGAGTAATATTGTTAATTTCAAATTAATTCTCAACTCTTATTTAGAATTTATTTACGAATTTCACTCGCACAAAAAATCAGAGATAATAAAATATAAACTTTCTAGAATGCCTCTGCTGCTGTTTTATTGAAGTAAAAATAATTTCTTTTTCCGAAATCTGTAACCAATTAGAATAATAAAATGTCAAACGAAATTTAAACAATCATTGATGATAAACTATCTTCCTACCACTTACTGTTTTTTTTTTTTTTTTAATGAATTTAAGCTGTGCTGTACAATATTATAGGTGCAATAAGTTTTAAACTAATTATGCTTCCAAGATCCTTTTTTCATAGTATTTAAATGATTTATACGCCCTTTAGAAGCATCAACTAAATGCATTTTTAGTTGTGTTTTCAACGGAGTTTTCAATTTTATACATTAAAGAAATTGTCAATTTCATATGTTCAAATGATTTATTGAAGTACTTATTTCGGCTAGAATTACTAGAAAAATAAAAAGGGGCGAGCGAGCGAAGCGAGCTGTGATCGCATAGCGGTCTCAATGTGAATTGCTTTGCAATTCACGGGGGGTTGACGAGCGCTAGCGAGTAGGGGGCTGAGCCCCTTAGTATATATATATATATATATATATATATATTATTTTAAAATAGATCTATAATCTATACTAATATTATAAAGTAGTAAAGATTGTTTTTTTGTTTGTTTGTTTGTTTGTAGGGGGTAATCTCTGGAACTACTGAAGCGATTCCAAAAGTGATGGTGGCAAATTGATGGTGACAATCCCTGCTCCAACATAGGTTATATTTTATGTCGGTGCCACTACCTCCAGAGGATGTACAGAAGCGAAAAACATTCTAAAATTTCGATTTTGTTTATACTGAAGGTGTTAGAAACATGAAATTTGGCATAATAGTTACTTACAAGATGTAAATGCTCTCTAAGAACAAATTCTAAAAAAAAAATCGAAATTTAAAAGGGTGAGAGGAGCGAAAAGCGTTCTAAAAACATTCTAAATTACAATTTCTATTGAATCTCTGGAACTACAGAACCATTTTCAAAAGTGATGGTGGCAAATTGATGGTGACAGTATCTGCTCCAACATAGGCTATATTTTATGTCAGTGCCACTACCTCCAGAGGATGTACAGAAGCGAAAAACATTCTAAAATTTCGATTTTTTTATACTGAAGGTGTTAGAAACAAGAAATTTGGCATGGTAGTTACTTATAAGATGTAAATGCTCTCTAAGAACAAATTCTGAAAAAATTCGAAATTTAAAAGGGTGAGATGAGCGAAAAGCGTTCTAAAAACATTCTAAATTACAATTTTTATGAAATCTCTGGAACTACAGAACCGTTTTCAAAAGTGATGTTGGCAAATTGATGGTGACAGTATCTGCTCCAAGAAAGGCTATATTTTATGCCGGACTACCCCCAGGGGGGTGCAGGAGCGAAAAACGTTCTAAAATTTCAATTTTTTTTATACTAAAAGTGTTAGAAACATGAAATTTGGCATGGTAGTTACTTATAAGATGTAAATGCTCTCAAGAACAAATTCTGAAAAAATTCGAAATTTAAAAGGGTGAGATGAGCGAAAAGCGTTCTAAAAACATTCTAAATTACAATTTTTATGAAATCTCTGGAACTACAGAACCGTTTTCAAAAGTGATGTTGGCAAATTGATGGGGACAGTATCTGCTACAAGAAAGGCTATATTTTATGCTGGACTACCCCCAGGGGGGTGCAGGAGCGAAAAACGTTCTAAAATTTCAATTTTTTTTATACTAAAAGTGTTAGAAACATGAAATTTGGCATGGTAGTTACTTATAAGATGTAAATGCTCTCTACGAACAAATTCTAAAAAAATTCGAAATTTAAAAGTGTGAGATGAGTGAAAAGTGTTCTAAAAACATTCTAAATTACAATGTCTGTGGAATCTCTGGAACTACAGAACTGTTTTCAAAAATGATGGTGGGAAATTGATGGTTTCAGTCCCTGCTCCAACATAGGCTATATTTTATGTTGGTGTCACTACCCTCAGGGGGGTGCAAAAGTGAAAAAATTTCTAAAATTTCGATTTTTTTTATACTGAAGAGCTAGAAACATGAAATTTGGCATAGTTGTTACTTATAAGATGTAAATGCTCTTTAAGGACAAATTGTAAAAAAATTCGAAATTTAAAAGGGTGAGATGAGCAAAAAGCGTTTTAAAAACACTCTAAATTACAATTTCTATGGAATCTCTGGAACTACAGAACCGTTTTCAAAAGTGATGGTGACAGTCCCTGCTCCAACATAGGCTATATTTTATGTCAGTGTCACTACTCCCAGGGGGGGTGCAGGAGAGAAAAACATTCTAAAATTTCGATTTTTTTTTATACTGAAGGTGTTAGAAACATGAAATTTGGCATAATAGTTACTTACAAGATGTAAATGCTCTCTAAGAACAAATTCTAAAAAAAAATCGAAATTTAAAAGGGTGAGATGAGCGAAAAGCGTTCTAAAAACATTCTAAATTACAATTTCTACTGAATCTCTGGAACTACAGAACCATTTTCAAAAGTGATGGTAACAGCCCTTGCTGTAACATAGGCTATATTTTATATCGGTGACACTACCACAGGAGGGGGGGGGGAGGGTTCTAACATTCTAAAAAACGTTCTAAAATTTAGATTTTTTTTTTCAACCTTAGTGTGACTTAATTAGTAATTTCTGAATTATGTGTGGCAATAAAATTTCCTCTAATGAAAAAAGGCCAATGAATACCACTTGGCATTTTTCAAGAATTATGTGAGCAAAGCCGCGGGTTTTGCTAGTAAATACATAAAAATATAATAATTTTCACAGACTACACAAAAAAATATTTTCTTCTAAATTCTAAAAATGAAATTTCAACATTTTTTCTGCATATCCTGAGCAAATACATATTGAAAATAAAGGTAGATGGCAGCGTACTTGCCGTATTTGGGAAAAAAAACACTTTAATTTCTGATCAAAATGTAAATCAAAAAACTCATTTCCCCCTCTCTCTTTAAATGAAAATATGCAAAGCATGCATCTTTAATTCATTTGAAATATTCCAATATAAAACGTAAAAAATTAAAAAATTTATTTCCTGTAAAAACATTTTCCAAAAGCAAAAGAGAACTCCCTCTCCCCAAATCCAATCCAATTTCTATAATCCAAGATTCGAAAAATAGATCAGTGTTCACAGTACAGCAAATGATATACTTTGAAAAATAAACTGTTGTCAATTTCTAACATCAAGGAAATAACATCATTGCTGCATGTTCTGAATTGGTTAACAGCATATGATGTGCACAGGCAGTTGATTGCTTTGCATGAATAGGTAAAATAATTCATCCATGGTCTTTATTTTATTGAATCACAAAGGAATAAATCCCTTCAGTTTGTATCGTTTAATGTGTATAGCTGAATTTCAACTGAAGGTGTCTCAAAATATATGCATACTTTGATGTAGCTTATGTCTCAAGATGTTATTGTTTTTTCTGCAATATTTCTAAATAAGTAAATTTTATGCAGCTTTATTAAAAAATATATATATCTTGTGGCTGGCTATTTTACTGCTTGGTTGCCCTGTAATGAACACTATCAGACCTGAGATTTTATTATCCTAATAATATTATAAATGAGATTGTATGTGTGAATGTTTGGCTGAATTAAACGTAAAAACGGAGGATTTAATGACCCTGTATCTTTGCATATAAATGGATTATAACCCAGAAATGAACATACGGTAGATGTTTCTTATTTTCAAATATTTTTCTTAATAATTCAAAATTTTATTATTTTTATAGAGAATCAATGAATATTTTTCCTGTAAAATTTAACTAACCATTTTAAGTTGCTAAGGATTATTGTTATCAATAAATACAAAGCCTGGAATAATATTTTCCCCAACAATTAATTTTCAATTTAATGATTTCGATGTGAAAAATGAAAATTAAAAAGAATTGAAAAGAAGATAAATTGTTATAATATTTGAAATGAAAATATGGAGTGTTTGTTATTATACATGAAGTATGAATGTCGGTTACGTTGTGAAGTGGTTTTCTAGCAAAATTTGCGTTTTAATCAGAAGAAAAAATGAACAATAATTATATTATCAAGAAAAGATTTCTGGACCATGGAACTATGTAAAGGATCCTCCTTGGCTTGGACAAATATGACATCATATTAGAAACAGGGCTGTAGCTAGAAGTAAAAAATAGGGGGTGCTCAAGAAAATGTAGGGGGGGCTCATGTTATTTCTCTCACCCTGACACATGCACGCACAAACACCGATATATATATGATCAAAGTATTAGAAAGATAAATTAGTACATATTCATATTGTAGGCACCATGTTTCTTATTAAATTGTTTATAATAACTTTATTCGATGCTAAGAAAAGTAAAGGCTGCAGATAGGGATGTAATGGAGGATATACGGTGGATAGGCCGTATACCTTCTGGATTATTTTAAGGTATACCATAAACCCTCTTCTCAAAAACACTATAGCATATACTTTTTAGGGTATACCCTCTGCCTAAAGCGTACGCTCTGGTTTTTTTACTGCTACATCACTGGCTGCAGAATGAAAATTGTCAGTGTATAATTATACTAGTGAAATAAAAAATGATGATGTCAATAAGTAAATAAAAAGCTGACAATTCAACTGTTTCTAAAGAGTTGCAACCTTTAATTTTTTTCGGAATATTCCCTGCCCTTAAGGATTCTAAAGTTATGTTTTTATATGATAAAAAACATTAGAAAAATCAAGGATGTATTTTGCATTTTAAAATTATTTTTGTGTCTAGTCAAAAGCTAAACTTGTATTTACATTAGCTGTAACTTATTAGAATAACTTTGTTTTATGCTAATGAAAAACACTGCAAAATGAACAGATTCAGTATATAACTAATGCAAAAGTCAATATTTGCATTTGCTAATTCTGAGTATGTGCAGATAGGATGTGCGCCTATTGAATAACTTATTTGCAGTCTTTAAACAAATGCTACAATTTAATATTTGTGCAAAACTGTAAAAAGTCCCCAAAGCTAAGTTCAATTTTTGAACAGAGTTTCATTTAGATTTTTGAAACAGAATTTCATTTGGTGGCCTTGGCAACTTTCCCAGGGGGGGCTCAAAAATTTTCAGGGGGTGCTGAGCCCCCCCTGGCACCCCCTAGCTACGGCCCTGATTAGAAAAAAAACATGCATTTTCAAATATTCATAATAATACAAGGAGCATGAAAATCGGTATATAATGAAAGTAGATGGATAATAATGTGAGATTTAAAATGAAAAACTGAAATATTTTTAATCGCTACTAATTAATAAGCTTGTATGTCAGTTAAATATAGATGTGAGTTTTCTGCCAATATCCATGTTCTGATTCCCAGGAAAAGAACATTAACCATAATTATATCATTAAAAAGAGATTTCTCTGGGAACAAAATTACGTCATATTTGAAAATGGAACAGGAATTTTCAAATATGTTTTTAAAGGAGCGTGAATCAATTTTATACATTAATAATACAAGGATCAGTAAGTATAGAAAGTAGAGGAGTTTCATGCCATATTTAAAATGAAAAATTGAAATATTTGTTTAACTATACTGTTTATTAAGTATGAAAATATCAGTTGCATACAGATGAGAGTTTTCTGCCAAAATTCTCATCATTATTAGTAGGAAAAGAAAAATAAACATGAATCTATTGTATTAAAATCTGATCATCTGTTTGTATTTTGCGACTACTCCTCTAGATTATCGAACACAATGCGATTTAGTTAACAAGCAGTTATCATTGATCCGAGGATGTCATATAAACTCTTAGAATTAAAAATTTTGAATTAAATTTCAATATATATATATATATATTGTAAATGTTAACGAAATTTCTCTAAAAACGTCAATTAAATTACTCCATTTTTGTAGATAAAAATGAGAAGTAAAATGGATTAGTAAGTTTCTCACGCCAGTTTCTCATTAAAACTGAAAAAATAATTTATTTTCAATTTGAATAGATGGTGAAAACAAAATCTTGATTACAGTAAAATTTTTCAAAAATATAAACATATTTCTACATATTCAAATTTTATGAATTAAGTTATTCTGCAGAACAAAAATCGTCTGTCAACTTATTGTCATTTAGAAATAAAGATTTATTTCAGCTATCGATTAAACCAAAGAGGCAAATTTAAGCTCCTTGCATTTAGGTGTACAAATTGTTGCTCCCTATTCACAAGAATTGAATTTAAAGAAAAAGCATATCCAATTTCCAAGTAATTATTTTTGAAGTCTTAAAACGTTACACAAAATCATTAAAATGGTTTATCAGGTAAAATTGACATTTGATTTTACCCAATTCGTCATTTTCCAGGATTTTATTTGGCCCTCCTTTTTCAATTGGTTGCAGTTTCATTTTCGAAATTATTTGGCACAAAATTTAACTGTTTAAAAATTGAGTTATGTCAAGGCCCCTATAATAAAGAAATACCGTTTTGTCTTCTATGAAATGTGATAAAGAGTTAGTTAATTATTTACGTTTTTAATTATCGGGAGTGAAATATTTTGCTTAATTAATGCATTTATTCTTCTTTCAATGTTACGTGAACAAAGTCACGGGTAGCAGCTAGTAATGTTATAAATGCGATTTTGTGTGCGAAATTTAAATTAAAGTGTGTTTTTTGTTTGTTTGTTTCATTGTATAACAACTATTCTGAAGTTAAAAATTAGTGGCACAGATTCAAGACAGTTTGATTTTGTGTTTATAGCATTCCCTGGAGGGAAATAGGGTAAATAAATTGAAATAAAATTATTATTATTTTTTTAATAAATCCTCAGAATAAGCTTCTGCCACTGTCAAATTTATATTTTGCTAAACATTTTCATATAATCAGTTTTTTTTTCTTTACACTGGTAGTGCCCCTGGTGAGAAATTGTATAACTAAAATTTTAAAATGGATTTTCTTTTTATGTTTTCTTTTGTGATAGCCATACTCCCAAGTTAAAATTAGATTGGACCGATTCAACTCAATCCTTATATATTATTTCTCCTGTCAACATCCCTTTTACTCAGAAAATATGAAACGCAGAACAACGAATGAGATACCATATGAAAGGTTTTAGAACAGGCTTCTGACATAGCCCACTTAAAAATTCGTTAAAACATGTTTTTGATTAAAATTTGCTGAAATTAAAAAATTAAATCGGCATTGTTTTCATGAAAGAAATGAAAGGTTTTCCTGAAATTATTGTTACCAAAAAAATAAAATACCACATTATATGATGCTCATAGCAATTATTATAAAAAACACCGCACGGGTTTATTTTATACTTATGATTAAAAAGTGAAATTGAAATTGAAATGTTTAGATTGATATTTCTAAGTCCCATGGTTTTCCCGAAGCGGAGGACGTCATCCTCTAATGCAGTCAAAATACGATTGTTAATTTTTTTTCTCGCGCATGCCTTTAGCAATCTTGAATCAGTTTTTAGTCTAACTTTGATGGAATAAATTAGATGATATTCTGGCTTGACTAACAACTAAATGTTGTTTGCAGATATTTTTATCCTTGCTTTTTCTTTAGAAGGTTAAACCTGCATCTAATAAATATTACATATTGATAAAAAATGATACTTCTCTATTATCCCGTCGACCACTTTTCATAACAAAAAACTATCGCCAAATAAACGGGAGAACGTTGCCATTGGAATATCAATAAATAAATAAAATATAAGAATTTAAGGACACAATTGTTGTTTTAATTAATAAAATAACTACTAAATCAGTAAAACATAATGAAAAATACACGCAAATGTTGAATGTAATACCACTAGATGACGTAACAAACACGCATAATGATTCTGACATCAAGTAAATGGGACTGCATTTTTGGCGTTTAAACTTACAGTTTGTCGGTAGTTTTTTGTTATGAAAAGCGGTCGACGGGTTAATAGAGAAGTACCTAAAAAATATTAGATTCCAGTGCGAAATCTTCGCACGGGCCCTCTGGTTTTCTTTTATACTGGGAATGCCCTAAAATTTTATACCGGGAATGCCCTAAATTTCAAGCATGAAGTATTTTAATCTATTAACAAGTGATATAATAATAAACATTTCTGGTAACATTAATATATATATATAAGGAAAGGACCCCAATAACATATGTAAAACTAAGGTGAAATGGGCAGTTTTTTCGCAGCTAGATATTTATTGCTGAAGTTTGATGAGTGCACCCTTCTCTGTTTTAAAATAAATGTACAACACACAGTGCTTTTAAAAATGAAAATAAATCTTATAATATCTATCCAAGTACTGCTATCTGTGGTAGTAATAAAAAAAAATAAATAAGTATAATGTATGTTTGATAGTTTGTTTTGGAAACACAAATATAGTTTGCTTTGGAAATTATATAAAATGAGGTAAATAGGAAACGTGTTACCCTTCATTTCATGAATAAAGCTTTTTAACTGTATTATTTGTGTAAATGATTATGGAATTGAGTAATTTTTTTAATTTCAAAGTCAAAATAAATTTCCTGAGACAAAGAAAAAAAAAACACATGATATAACCAAAGGTAAGAAAGATAGATGATAAGCTACAAAGAAATATACTGTTTTGGTCTAAAATATCAGTTTATATGTATATTAAAATTAATAAAATTGACAATAGAGAATTGCCTTTATGTAGTTGAAATTAGAAAATTATTTAAAAGTTCAGTTAAGTTAGAACATTTTTGGTTGTGGGACAGATTTGAAACAAAGAGAGTGGTCTATCTGAAGGAATTATAAATAGAGGTGCGATATAATATGAGAGGCTAATGTATAATAAAATAGGAAACTAAATTAAATTTATTTTACTTACAAATTAACAAAACATTTTGCAGTTAAATGCTAGTAATATGTAGTAGCACTTTAATAATGGTATTTTGATTTTATAGTAATAAAAAATATATATATATGAAAGGATAAAAATAAACCCTTTTTAAAATGCAAAATTAAAATTTAAAATCCCAAAACATTTATTCTAACTTTAAATCTAATGCTTAAATCTAGTCTGCCCCTGTGATCTTTGTTTCTCAGCCTCACAAATATTACTTCCATCTATCAATTTCGACATCTCTTTAAGTTTTAAAAGTGATGAGTTTGCATTCCTTGCAGCAGTCTGTGGGGTGCGGCTCCCAGGCCCGGCCAAGCCTTGGTATCGGCATAAGACCCCAGACATCAATCAAAAGCTAATTGACCAATTAAAATAAATGATCCTCCCAATTTGACTCGTTCTCCCTCTGCTGGAAAATATCCTAAATCCGAATTAAAAACCGCATGCAAGGTCGAAGAAGACGGAATTTTGGCACATTTTAGCGGTCAGCCAAACCCTCGGCCACGTAGATCTCAAAATTTAACGTAAATGGCTCGCGGGACCTCCGACTGAACGCGCGAAGATGTCTGTACTAAGAAATGCTTATACTACATGTATATATGTAGTATTCTAGTAGGAGTAATATCAAATAACTTTATTTTAGATAAAAGTATGACCGAAAAGTTTTTTTCAAAATTTATGAAACAAGTAAAACCAACTGTGTATATATATATTTAAATATTTAAAAATGAAAACACATGTGAAAAACGAAGGATAAGACATTATAAAAAGCAATGGAATGGACACTGAAGGAATTATACTTAAAAGGATGAAAAAGCAAAAATTGGAAAAGCAAAATTGGAAAACTATGAATATCTTATAGAATCTTCAGAAGGGCTTTATAAGAATATTTATAGTAAATGTATGTTATTTCATCAAATATTGTCATATATATAAATACAAGTGCTTACTTATGCCCTAATTCTAAAAGCATTAATAAAAATAAGGTTGAACTTTTATAGTAATGTTCATGACAAAGTGAAATTAATGTTGCTCAATCCCAGTAGAATATTGTTGAAGAAATTTGTGTTCATCTAGATATAATAAATAATTACAATCCATTCTACAATTTCCTCAAATTGTCTAATTAGAAAAATTTACTCTTAATCTCAAAGCCATTTCTTTCATTCTTCATATAGGGTAGAGCTATTCACATGAAAACCTGCCCAAAATAATTTTTTTCTTTATTCCCTTGAGATTTATCTTAAAAGTCTGAGCTGTATAATTGCATTTTTAAAAATTATTATTTTACGTTAAATAAGATTCTCTACAAATCTCATAACAAGACCATCTTACGTAGTCATAAATTTTTCAGATTGCTCTTCAGAGTGGTTCTTCAGCTCCTGAGTGTAATCCTACAATTAATGTAAGTAATTATATATTTATTGTTGTCTTTTTATCATATTTAATTCATTCTGATTTTGCTGTAATTTCTATCTAGAGTTTAATCTGATATAAAGGATATTTTTAGGACTGAGAATGTGTTTTAAAATCCCTAATTTGTTATGTTCTGTCAAGTTAGATTACTATTCATGACATAAATGAATAAACTGATAAATATAAAATAAACAGTGCATTTTTGTGTATGTAATGTTATCAGATAATTTAAAATTTTATGTACAATTTTCTTTTGTAATCTTCCTACCATTCAAATTTAATTCAAACTTTTTATTTTTACATGCAAGCACGTAATGATGATTATGCGCAATGGTACTAGCAGTATTCTTAGTTTATTTTCCATGAATATACTTCTCTAGTGCAGTGTTTCTCAAAGTGGGGTTCTGGGAATACACAAGTCTGTGTCAACAGCCAATGTATGGCTCAGTGCAGCTAAATGAGTCGGTGAAAAAAAAAAATGTTTTTTCATTGCACTATTTTTAAAATAAAATGTAAAAACACTCTAGATGTTTATATAGATACAGCAGCTCAAATTAATATTTAGACACTTGATGTTTTTAAACTGTTTTGTAAAAAATCTCTACTAAATATTAAAGGATCATTATTATTTTTTTTTCCATGCATACCCTACCCTGACTTGTAAATTTTAAAATGCACTAACTATTAAAAAGATACACTTGGAAGATTTTTTAGAATGAAATAATATGTTTGAAAAATATAAAGAAGAAAGTCACATAAGTATTTGGACACTGAAAATTTGTTTAATATCTTTAGAAATATACAAATAACAGACCTGTTAGTACTTTGTTGGGTATCCTTTAGATGGAATTACTCTTTTCAAGCATTTCAGCATAGATACAACTAATGTTTTGCTGTAAGATTGTTTGATTTTATTAAATTCTGTTTTTAAAACTTTTTGCAGTTGGGATTTTGGAGAAATATCATGATCTATTACTACAGTCACCTCTCACTTATATGCGTTTGAAGGGATTGATTTAAAATCACGCATTAGTGAGAGGATGTTGTATGTAGTAATCTTTTATACACATTATGGGAAAGGAAGACATTTTGAAATATAAGAATTATGATTAATAACATTTTATAAAATAAAAGGGGCATAATATTAGTATAGTGAATTTTAAAAAAAAATCCTTACACTTTCACTATAAAATTTAGTTTAAAAAAATACCATAAACGTAAAACTTTATTTTACATAGAAGATGTACTTACGTTAAAAAAAATGCCAATTAGTCCTTTTTTAAGAAGTCATTAACTGGTTAGTTTTTGTTTTGGCTGCATTTGTACACCGACCTTTTCTAATGCATTAAAGTGCGTCATTGTATTTAATGCTACATCAGCCTTTTGAAGGTAACATCTCAAAGTGTCCAGGTCTCCTAAAGCAGTAGCATAAGATGGGACAATTACAGTACCAGTTTCATCATTATAATCATCTTCTCCTTTTTCAGCTGTCATGTCATCAAAAACAGTTTCAATATCTCTTATTACCGTTGATGTTAAGTTTTCATTAACGATGATGAAATCTTGAAAAGAAAAGATAATCTTGGCTTATGCTGTTCCATTCTCCTTCGTCTGTGTTAAAATCATTGCTGCTGTTTTCATTTTCCTATAATGGAATAATTTTAGCATCATTTGAAGGAACAAAACACACTTTTCCAAAATAGTTAGAAATTGTTGTGGCTGTTACATTATTCCAAGAGGAAACCAACATATGCATAGCATCCAGAATCTGAATTTTTTCTTGAATTCCTTTTCCTATTGTAGTGATAGCACCAAATCTTTCCTATACAGCGCTTTAACTGAACTTATTATACCGAGATTATACCGGCTGCAGTCTGCTAGTACAATTTGCAGGAGAAAATATAACTCATAAATGTGTCAGAAATGGGGGAAGGATTTGCAGGACACTGATCCATAAGTAGCAGAACTTTTTTTTTAGCCGTCTTTATCAAATTCCTTCAAAAAAATCTGAAAAAGTTTTTCGATGTCATCTAGATTTTGGTGCCACTTGCATAAGAACATGCCAATTTCTTCACATTTTTTAAACACTGTGGTTTCTTGGATTTACCAATCACTATTGACAGTAACTTTTCTGATCCGTCTGCATTGCAACATAAAAGCACAGTCACTTTTTCTTTGCTGTGTTTGCTACCGTGGCATGTTTCTCCCTTAAAATCCAGCATTTTATTTGCCAAAAGACGATAAAATAAACCTGTTTCATCACCATTAAAAATGTTCTTAACATCAAAGTTTTCAATTACATTTTGAAGGTCTGCAATCCATTCATTAGCAGTTGAATCTGAAACGGCCGTGCTTTCACCACAAAGACAATGATTTGTTAAATCATGTATTTTCTTAAGTTTTTCTAGCCATACTCAAGATGCTGAAAAATTTGATTCCCATTTTTGATGACAAAGTGAGTGCCTTTTCTTTGAATAACTCACCGCTAATGGGTAAATTAGGAGCTAACGTTTCTCTGAACCACTGAATTAAAGTGATTTCTAAAATTTCAAATTTTAGATCTGTGCATGGCATGAAGAGAAAGAAAAGGAACCATTAGAACTGAAGGGAGAAGGTTCAAAGTCGAATTGTAACACCCTCTCTTCCCTCTCAGGAGCTTTGTAGAACTGTGTTTTGTCCTTAACACACGCAGAAAATTCTTTAAAAAAAAAAAATTCGCACTGAGCTCAGAGTTTGTGAATTGCGCTGTTATTTCTGGGTATAACTGAGAGAGACAATTCAAAGAGGCGCTTATAAGTGAGAGATCTATAGCATTATTTTCCTATTCCTTGTGACAGGACCTTACCAAATTCGCGTATAACTGAAAGAGGCACATAAGTGAGAGGTGACTTTATCTTCTCTAATTCACTCCAGACATACTCAATAGGATTTATGTCTAAAAAATATGGTGGTGTTTTAATAAGCGAGCATTTAATGCTGTACACTTAGGATCGGTATCCTGGTAGAATTTGAATGCATTTAGAATTCAAAGTTTCTGCACAGATTCTTTTAAATTTTCTTTTAGAATATTTATATATTTACACTGATCCATAATATTTTTTTCAAAAACAAAATTTTGCATTCTAGATGCAGCAAAACATCCCCAAAGAGGGTTCAGGAAAAACCTGGAAAACAGGGAATTTGAAAATTGAGGCAAAAAGTCAGGGAAATTAAAAAAATATTTGAAAAGGTCAGGGAAAAGTTGGGGAATTTTTAATGTACTACTTTCCAACAGGATCTCAGTTATCGTTGTAAATGAAGAAATTTTTTGTTATTCCTCTGATCTATAATTTTTATATAAAGTTTATGCAAACTATGCAACAATAGCATAATTTGAAAAATAATTAAAAATTGGAAATAATGCAGCACATATATTTTTTAGCATTTATCTAGAATAAAAGAGAACACAGCATACACGAAAATGGCACTCTTCTTTTGGAAATTAGTTCTGGTCAGGTTAACAAAGATTAATCTGACCCAAATTCTAAAAATTGCTTTAAAGTCAATCCCCCCCCCCCCCCTCCAAACCTGGACAAACACGAAATGAAAGAAAATTAATAATCTATAATTAAGTATTTAATATGAATTTTATTTGTTATGGAATAATTTGAATACATACTCATTCATATTCATAAAGTTTATTCGGTATTCGTCTGGTGATTTTTGTTCTGCTATTTTTAGTTTTTTCGTGTTCTGTGGCGATTTTTTGGACATTTAAATTCAGACAGAAGAATTTGGTTCAAAACTTTTAGCCTAATATAGCAAATTTTTTCTTCTGCCATTTTTTAATTTTTCTGAATTCTGCAGTGATTTTTTGACATTCCTAAAATAATTCAGGTTACAATGTTTTAGCCCACTATAGCAAATTTTGTCCTCTGTGATTTTGAATTTGACTGCTTTAATACTTTTGAATCTTCTCTGCTTCTACGTTTCAGAATGGCATTCAAGCATGCACCACAGCAACGTTCTGCCAGAAGACCCATTTTAATTGTAGGCTTTAATTAATATCTCAGCTAATTATAAAAAAAAATGAAAAATCTGAGCCTCAGGTGCATTAGGACCCTGAACTATCCTTATTCAAATTTTCAGACCTCTATACATGGTAGATTTTCCTAGCCATCACACACAGAGAGACATCTTTCTTTAATTATAGCGTAAAACTAGCTGACCTGCCCAGCGTTACCTTAGTCCGTGATAATAACCTTAAATAAACCTCAAATTTGTATGAATTTATATTTTAAAATGAAAAATTCATAAAAATCATATTGATATTTAGTGGTAAAAGCATTTGTAAGAAGACATTTGATTTGTTTTTTCATATAAGGTCGCTTCATAGTTTAAAAAAAAGTTTTTGTTGTCTGAACTCTTTGAAATTTTTATTGGTTATAACTCTAAGGGTTTTGCAGCTTGAGTAAAAATTTCGTGAAAAAAATATTGATATCTAGTTGTAAAAGAAATGTTTTCTTCTCGCTTTTTTTTTTTTTTTTTTTTTTTTTTCTGCACCAGATCCTTTAATAAAAAAAGTTCTTATCTGAACTCTCTGAAATTTTAATCAGTTATACATATAACTAGTATATCTAAGTCCTTTTTAAAATTTTGTGAAAATATATGTATATTTAGTAGTAGTAAAAACATAGTCGAAGCTGTGCCGAAATAGCCCACGTTTTATCGTTTTCATCGAAAATTTCTCAGATTTTATATTTTTTTAAAAATATTTCTACTTGTCCAAACATTTTGAATTTTTTTAAGGTGATGTAAATCTGGTCTGCCGAGATGCTCTAAAAAGATTGTGTCATAATATGTATATTTAGTTATTTTTATTATCCAAAAATATAGTCTTCGGGTGGCACAAAGTTTCTGAATGTTCACCAATGTTTCTGAAAGGGTTAAAATTCATATTTTTGAAAACCAATTGCACTGTCAAGAAGAGGAATGTCTCAGCTTTAACAGTTTTTCTTTTGTTTGTCGGTAACTCTAAAATTGTGGCCTAGGGAAGTGTTTCTGTAAGGAGGAAAGCATCAACTGCCAAAACGGCCCTTTTTGAAAAAAAATTTCAAAGGGTTAGCAACATTTTTTTCAAACTGATTGTGGAATTTAATGACATAAAGGTACACACTTTAAGAATATGTCTTCTGTTTTCTGTATCCCGAATAGTTTGGCCGATGGAGGTAAAAACAACAGCATTTCATTTTTCTTTCTTTTTTGCTCGAAAATCAGGTTTTGGACATGCATGGGTGCACTTGTCAATTTTCAGGAATGTTTTCAATGAGTTTTTAATTAATATCTCGTCTAATTATAAAAAAAAGTAAAATCTGAGCGTCAGGTGCATCAGGACCTGCCTTGGACTGTCTTTACCCAAATTTTCATACTTCTATTTGCGGTTGATTTTGCTAGCCATCGCTGACACACAAACTTTCTTTTATTAGTATAGATAACAGCGAGATATTTGCTTTGACTAAACAATGCCGAATATGGCTCTTTTTATTTTTAACACAAGAGCTGAGAGTGTATCATCTATATTACTTAGAACAATGGTTTTTCTTTTGCATTTTTTAATTTGCTTGCACCAAGTGCAATCAATATATAACTGTTGATACTGTTATTTATTTCTTTACTAATGTAAATGCCCATCCTAGGACGGTGGGTAGAAATCGCAGTTTTCACTTAATATTTGAAATAATTAATAAAAATATTCATATACTCTTTATCAACAATAAGGAAAACTGACCTAAACCGTTAAGTTCAGAGTTAATGGTAAATTTTTTCAGCTCAAAATTTCAAAATATTTTTCTGAATAATTAAAATCTTAATCCTAATAACGATTTCAATAATTAATTAAGATCTCAATAATTAATTATGGTAAGTTAATTATAGGTATTAATTTTCGCTCTCAATAATACGAAAATGATCTTTTAGTTTAGTTTATTCCAAATCTAAAAGAATGCAGTAATTTTTACACAAAACCAAATATTTCCCTTTCAAAATTAATAAGAAAAATAATTTATTTAAATTCATTAAAAAAATAACTTTATTTTTAATTACATAGGGAAGTTGCAATCAGCTGATGACTTTCTCATCTGCCAATCACAACTGCCCGATTGACCTCCAGCAATGTCCATAATCCCCACAACTGCCCTGCAACAGTTGTTTGACCTTCAATGGTTGATTTGTAATGTCATTTGGAACTATCCTATTCATGATTCTTAACGATCTTTTTATTATTCACAATTCCAAGAAAGTTAAAAATTCATTTTCATTTAAAATCATTCAATAAGAATTTTTTTTTCAATCTTTCCAATCATTCTCATAAATTTTCATGTTAAATTCAATCCAGTTAACCTTTGCAGACCTCTCACGACCTAAAGAAAATAGTTTGGTCCATAAACTGTTGCCACACGACAAAATACTGCTTAGAAAACTGCCGGATCGCGAGTAAATACAACCGGTTACGAAATTGATAATGCACCGTCATGCGTATTAGTCAACCATCCAACTGCAGTTCAGGATTTTTCAAAACAAACCATTGGCAAGAGGAGTGGATCAAGATAGGCGGATATTTGGGGCTAATCGTCATCGATTATGCTTCCTTCCTATCATCGATTATGCTTATTTTTAAAAATTGTTGTGGCACCATCTATTGGCAATTAATATAAAGAAACCTTTACTTGAAATTGTATTATTTTAGGAACATTTATATAAAAAAAGCTATATAACTTTAAAATGTTATTCAATGTAAATAAAATGTAAATAATTATTTTTCATAAAATTTTAATTTAGTGTTATCAATTTATAAAAATTTAGCTTATATCCACTTAAATTTTGCTTTCATTGTAAATAAAAAAGAATATTTATTTTCAAATGTAATTAAAATATTAAATTTTGTAATGTGAAAAATAATTTTTAGCCATACTAATGTAATTAATAGTTGTAATTAATAATTTACTTATGGAATTAAAAAAATATTTTTATGATAAAAATTTAATATAATTTTCTTTAGATTAGGCATATTAAGAAGAAAAAAAATCAGGATTTATTTTGCGATAAACTTCTATAAGTTTAAATTATATAAATTTATATAAAATGAAATATAATGAAAAATATTATTATTATTTTTGTAAATGTATACATTAACTATGAAAAATCCAAATTGTGATAATTATTTTTTTTTCAACTTTCACCTTTTAATCCATTTAATGTTTTTTATTATGTTTCCATCATAAACAAAATAAGTATTTTTGAAATGTAATTAAAAATATATAAGAAATATATAGGCTCCTTATTTTCCTTATATTTTTTAATTACATGTAAAAAATACTTATTTTATTTATAATGGAAACATAATGAAAAAAATTAAATGGATTTAAAGGTGAAAGTTGAAAAAAAAATATCACAATTTGAATTTTTTATAGTTAATGAATATATTTACAAAATATATTCATTAACTATAAAATTGAAATTGTGATAATTATTTGTTTTCAACATTCACCTTTTAATCCATTTGATTTTTTTCATTATGTTTCCATTATAAATAAAATAAGTGTTTTCTAAATGTAATTTAAATATATAAAGAATATATAAAAACATTTTCTGATACATTTACCCTCTGACTGTCCAGCCAAAGGGAAAATTGTAATGTTGTTTTCTCTGTATTTTACTTTAAATGCTAAAAAAGATTAATCTTCCAACTTTATGTAAAAGATTTAATTACGTATATGAATGTAATCCTTGAGAGTTTTAATCATTACTCAATGAATTAAAATTGCATTATATCCATAGAAGTATATTAATTAAAATAATGCTTGCATTGCAGTGAAACCTGAAGCTTAGTGAACATATTAATACGGGCATGTCAGTGAGAGGGTTAATGCAGATAAAATTTAATTTGAATATAATATTTGAATTAAACTTTGTAGTGGGAAAAATAATTGTAATTTAATAAAATAATGTGAAAAAAGTAATTTTCAGCCATAGTAGAGCAATTAATAGTTTAAATTTACTTATGAAATAAAATTATGATTTTTAATGATAAAAAATTCATGTATTTTTCTTTAGGAATTTTTTTTTTAAATAAGAGAAACTCAGGATTTAATTCAGGATATTTTTAGTTTATTGTGTTAAAAAAAAAAAAAAAAAAATTAAGTGGTTAAGTAAAGCACGATAAGTATTTAAAAACTGAGAAAAACGTAAAATATGACAGCAACTGCAAATGAATCTATAATAACAAATAATATTAAAAATAGAATATATGTATATAATTTGCCAGTAGATGGGGATAAAACAACAAACGTAATCGATAGTAGGAAGGAGTCTTGATCCACTCCTCAGAAAAGGGGATCTGGTATAAAATTTTTTAGCGTCTAAATTACCTAAATCATTGAAATTTAGTTTTTTTAAACTTTTTTATAGAAAAATATGCTGAACAGAGGTGATTTGAGGTAGAAGATATTTGTATTTAAGCAGATATGTTTTCTCATCCACATCTCAAATGCAAATTAAGCCTAACATGGCTCCATCTTATTACCGAACCGACTGGTAAGATGGATGGGTTCGCACCAGAATCATTACACTGTGTTTTATTATATAAGGATTGTAAAGCTGTATGTATTGACAGCCTGTTAATAGCTCTTTAACAAAGTAAATATAATTTAGATAGATACTAAACATTCTTAATTAACTATGACTTAACAGGAAGCTTTTAGTTCACATTGAGCATTATTATTACATTTTAATTTTCTGTCATTTAAATGCAAAATCTGGGATACAAAAATTCAAAGATTTTAAGAGCCCCAAAAAATAAATCTCCAGGTTTGAAATTATAGCTATAATAATTAAATAATTATCAGTATAGCAGGTTGCACTAACTTAGTTACAAAATGAAGCCAAAACAGCTTTATGATGCAAGTTATAGTTTGAAATAGAATGTTATACCAGTTGGGTGAAAACTTTCTTGGACTTTGTCCTCTTGAATATGTGATTACAAATCTTATCATTTCAGTGTTTTGCACTTTCTGTTTAGCAGTTGGTAACATCGTCTCCTTGTTTTAGAGATCTTCTTTCAGTATTAAGCACTATAAAATAAGTGTCCATGTAAGAGTTTTTGAAAAAAAAAGGGATATTCTTATTAGAGTAGCATTAATGCCTTTTTATGGAAATTATCAACTGTCTGTAACTTGGAGGTGTCCATTATGAAGTGTTTTACAACAATATATATAAGCCAAAATTTTATTAAGACAGATCAGGAAAATTTTTGTAAAAAAGTCAGGGAATTTTTTTTCTAAAATTGTATACGAACTCTGCCAAACCATCACTCATGTTTAACAATATGCAACAACATCTCCATGTTTAACAATATGCTTTAGGTTTTTAAGATTCAGTTCTTCATTGGGTTTCTGCCAAACAATGATTTGTAAGATATTCCCCTTGTTTTGCTGAGAAAAGTAAAAGGTCACGTTTTTCTCAGGCTATCCCGGATTATCCCTCTATAAGAGTTAAATTTCTGTAAATAACTTTTTATTTGCAGTCATAAAATGTTTTCGAGTGTTGGACCAAACTCAGTTCTGACAAGCTGAAGTATCATAATTTTATGAACACTTGGAAAATCTGATGGCTCTGCTGACATGGGAATGTAATAATTCTTCACATGCTTCATCCACTTGAAATACAATGGTAGAACCTGGACATATACACAGCTGAAAGAGGTCAAAAGAGGACTTTATCAAAAGACAGCGAGCTGGAGGCATCTCTGATTTTTCTCTTGCTAGTGAGGCGAAGAGGTAAAAGTTGGGACTTAGGCCGGTCATGAGAAAAGTGTACGGAGCCTGGACGAAGGCTCATATTTTACCAGGAGAAATAAGCTGTCCTCCGGAAAAGTAATGATCATTGTTAAGAAAATTTAGCGAGGCCAAACCCACAGGCAGTATGTAATACTGTCGACAGACTAATTTAATGTTAGTCTAGTTATTATTACTAAAAAATTCTTTCTGTCTAGTTGTTTAATACATTGTGCTGTCCTTGTGCACAAGTGTCCGAATACTTATGAGAGAGTTCTTTTTTTGTACTTTCCAAAGAAATTATTCTTGTATTTAAAAAAATTGGAAATATATTTCTATAATAAGTGACAAATCTTAAAAGACATAAATAAGAATACATGTGACAAAAAAAAAACCCTCTGAAGCTGATCTTTTAATATTTAGTAGATATTCTTTACAAGAAAATTTCAAAAACACAATTCTACGAATATAAATATGAACCACTGCATAATTTTTTTTTTCTAATGCTGTTTATTATTATTTTTGTAGTCAAAATATCTTTTTCTCTCCCTCTTTTTTTTTTTTTTTCTGTTAATCTATTAATCTGATAAAATTTTTAACCTTTCCTGCTGCATTCATTGAAAGTCGAAGTTTAGAACTACCCAATACTTTTGCAGAATAGATTATTAATAATTTTGTGAGTTATTCATCATGAAGTATAATTGAATTTTTTCCCATTTACTTTTATTTTTAGCTAATTACCTATTTTCTTCACCAGTGCCATCTTACTGCTCATTGTTTTGCTATTTTATAAAATTGTAGTGAAACTGTTAAGAATTTTTAATTATGAACAGTATTGATTGAATTCAATCCTTTTTCTCCGGGGAGGCATTTCTGAAACTTTTTTTTTTTTTTTTGTGTGTGGTGAGGGGGGGGGGGGGATTTGCATCATAAAATTGAAAACATCCAGGATGGGGGACACTGATGCTCTGATAAAAAATATTGCTTCTCCTTGGGCCACCCCCCTGGATTCATAAATGATTATGAAGATAATATTAATCATAAGACAATTTAAAATCTTTAGTGAATCTGTGAAGTTGGTAGTGTATTTATGTCTGCTTCACATTTTAAGACTTCATATAGTCTCTGAATTTAGTTAGTAATATGAACTAGTATGAACAGTTTCGAATAAGACAATTTTATGTTTTTCCTTTTTGCTTGGAGAATTCTTGAAATAGTTTCTGCAGCTTCAAGGTCTAAAAACAACACCCCCATCTTAAAAATGTTTAATATTTGATGGATTATTTTAATATTTGAAACAAAGCCACTCAATGGTTTGGTTGATTCAAAACAACACATGCACTTTATGATGATATATGCTAGGAAGAATCTCTTTATATGTGTTAAACATATAATGTATAGTCTCTGTTTCTTAAATATCAATAAATTATCATCATCATTTTGTAATGATCTGCTGATATTTTGTTATGATTATCATTAACATAATCTATTTGTAAATTTACATTTTGCAACCTTGAATTACCATTCCAAAATATGTTGTAAAATTTATGTATTTTGCAGATTATATTTACTATTAACCAGTTGGCAGTTTCTGGTTTGAAAGTTAATCGTTTGGATATGTATGGTGAGGTAAGTTTCTTTCATTTATTTTTGCTCTTAAATAAAAGGCATTATTAATGTACAAAATAAACTTGAATTCATATTAAAAGTTTGTTTTTTCTCAGCCAAAAAACCTTCGATATTTTGTAACAATTCACTTGAAGTATATGATAATTTTATGGTAAAAGTGTACCAATCAAAACAGCTGTCTTTAGTTTTTTTATATGACAATATGTATATGTGGTCAGATTTTTGTTTAGCGGCTAAGTTAATTCTAAGACCCCAATTAAATCTGTCATCCCCCACAACTCTTCTGTCTTTCGTGATCCTTACAAGGCCTATGAAGGCAATATAGAATAGAGATCTGCACGGGCCGGGCTCGGGCCTATTTTCCCTCATGGCACTTGGGCCGGGCCGGGGCCATACTTATTTCTGAAGGCTCGGGCTGGGCCGGGCCGGGCCTTGTTTTTTTCCTGAAGGATCAGAGCGTGCCTTAAATTATTTTTTCGGTACAGAGCCGGGACTGGTTTCACTTTTCCTACTCTTCACGCTCCAAAATTTTCAGTCCTGGTTTTGACCCGTATGAAAATCATTGTGTCGGCGTGGCCTGGTCCGTTCGAAGGTCAGTAAAATAAGACCTGGCACAAAAATCTTTGCAAAACATGCATACATTTTTAAATTGCCATTATTCTACAATTAAACATTAAATTTTATTATTTTTAAAGAATAGTAGATTTATACGCTTATTACAGAGCTGCCAACTGCTATGAAAAAATCGTAGTTGCTACGATTTTGAGCCACAAACTACGATGCTACGAAAATCTGTCAAAAACTACGATTTTCTGCAAAAAAAAAAAAAAAAAAAACCCGCGAATTTTGTCACAGAATCACTTGGAAAATCACGAATTTCGTCACAGGATCGCGTGAAAAATCAAGAATTTCGTCACAGGATCGCGTGAAAAATCACGAATTTCGTCACAGGATCGCACGAAAAATCACGAATTTCGTCACAGGATCGAGCTAAGTGATGCGAATTTCGTTACAGGATCGCTGAAAAAACGCGAATTTCGTCAAAAAATTGGCGGAAAAAAGCAAATTTCACCAAAATATCGTGAATTTCATTCAACTGATTGCTGAAAAAATGCAAATTTCGTCAAAGGATCGTTCAGGGGTGATTCTGGTCTGAATTTTCCGAAAACTTAAGCAATCATTTCCGAAAAAAAAAATATCGGTCATAAATCCGAAAATTCAGACATTAAGTGTATCGGTATTTCGGCAAATGATCGCTGAAAAAACTCAATCTCGTCATTCGTTCGAAGAAAAGTCGCCAATTTTGTCGAAGTATCGCGGGAAAAAAAACGTGACTTTCGTCAGAGAATCGCGAAAAAATGGCAAATTTCATCAAAAACATTGCAAAAAGTGGCAAATTTCGTTAAAAGATCGCGAAAAAATGACAAATTTTGTCAATAGATCGCGGGAAAAACGTGACTTTCGTCAGAAAATCACGAAAAAACGGCAAATTTCATCAAAAACATTGCAAAAAACGGCAAATTTCGTCAAAAACATTGCAAAAAACGGCAAATTTCGTCAAAAGATCGCGAAAAAATGACAGATTTCGTTAAAAACATTGCGAAAAATGGCAAATTTCGTCAAAAGATCGCGAAAACACAGAAATTAGCACAGACCTGACATGCAGGGTTGTATCAGCTTACTCGACCTGATGAAGGACTCAAACTCAGACATTTTTCTCTGGAAGATATACCCGTAGTTCCATCACCCCCTTCCCCCAACCTCCTTGGAATCTTTCAGAAAATTCACTGTGAAGTTCAGAAATTTGGCTTAGGAGTGGACAGAGCTTTAATTGAATAGGAATAATTATGTTTAATCAATCCCAGTCGCAACAAAAAAATTAGCAAAAACAAGAGTCTCCTATACTTTGTGTGCTTATGGATATACACATGCGTTTAATTGATTAGTATTTGCTCGCTTAAAATTTACAGTGTAAAAAACAGCCACCAACCAACCAACCTTCAGATAAATTTGAATTTGGTGTGCTACTATTTCTCATTTTAAAAGGTTGGCAGGTCTGTTATTAAAATATGGCTAAATTAAAATGTAGTGAAACGTGTGAAAAAGAACCTGCTTATGACGGAATCCTGTCTTAAACTGAAAAATATGTTGATCCATGCAAAATTAATATACTAATACATAAGAAAATAATATATAATACATTTACAGGCAAATTGTCGATAGCTCATTTTTGTTTCTTCCCTATGCAATTCCATCTTAGAAGGTTTTCTCTGTATAGCATTTTTCTGATTTTTAACACTTCAATACATGGGATATGGATTAACAATATTAATGATAACTTAAACACATACATACAACAAATAGAGATTTATTAAAAAAATAAATATTGCAGGCTGTGGCACTTCTATAAAAATGAAGATTATAAACATGAAAAAAACCCCGGCTAAGATAGGAATTTTTGGTTAGATCTCCGCCTACGAGGCAAATTTTTAACCAAATCGACGTAAAAATCAATGTTTTGTAGAAATTCACTCAGGCCGGGCCAGGCTTGGGCCGAACTTTTAACTTTTAAATAGGGCCGGGCTGGGCCAATATTTTTTTGTTTGGGCTGGGCCGGGCCCGGGTCTGGAAATTTCGGCCCGTGCAGACCTCTAATATAGAATATAATGCTAATAATGAAACACACTTCTTTAAAAAAATTATTACTTTTGACAAGACAAGACTTGTAATATTTCAAAGGAAAGTAAAAAAAAAAAAAAATAGCCTATATGCTATTACAAAAAACTATACTTGTTTCAATGTTAAATATTAATCATTTTGAAACTCTTTGTGCAAACATTTTATTGTATGAATAACTATAAAAGTAATAATGAATAAATGCCTCAAATGTTTGGTCATAAAATTAAAAAAATAATTAAATAATATTTGTGTTTGTATGTATCAATGTATGTATATAAGTTTAAAATTTCAATTGGGACAGTTTCGTTTTTGGCCAAAACTCAAGAAAGGACCAAAATTCAGTTTCAACAAGAAAAACTTGTTTTAGTTGATCTCTAGTTATATCCAGTTATAATCTCTAGTTATATACGATCGTAAAGTGGTAATTAACCCAATAATCGACATAACAGTACTAACTTAAAAAAATTTAAGAAAAGGCCAGATAAACAGTTAAACAAACTTCACTAAATAATTTGGAAAAGAAAGTTAAAATATAGGAATCGATTATTAGATTAAGATGTAAAGAAATAAATGTAACACTCACCCAATTCTTGAAAAGACTACACAGAAGAATTTATAAACATGTAATAATTTTATTTAACAATATTTCACATTACTTACGATCATAGGACAAACACGGTTGGCCAACCAAAACATACAATACTTAAATTCACTTCATTATCTAAGTTAACATCCTTCTATTTTAATTTTCAAGTAATATCAACAATCAATTAACAAATAATTATAGCATAGGTAATGAATATCTTAACTTGAAGTAATCTTAACTCTATTATATTCTATTGTCAATACTTAAGCTGTAATGGGTTAAGTTCATATTTAAAAATAGTTTGTTAGTTAAAAATGTTCTGTAAGTAGTATCTAGAGCAAATCAATCGTAGAAAGTTAATAAGTTAAAGTTGTAAACATGATAGAAGTTCATGATGTAGGCGGTTATGGTTTATTGAGATGAACCATTACTGTATATTACTGGAGAGGCAATATTGAAAAGCGGAATTCACGTAACTAGAAAATGAAACTTTTTGGCCGGATGGATTGATGCAGCGAGTTCTATATTACGATGATTGCTGTGAGCTTATGAATTCTTTGGCCGGATGGATCGCTGCTACAATTTCTATTCTATGAAGATGTTACGAGTCTGAGTAGATTGAATATAATAAATTATATAATGAACTCAGAAGATGGAAATCGAACATCTACGTCAGGAGATAATTTAATCATGAAGAAATTACAGGCTATCGGACACGCTGGAAGCATGAACAAATTAAAGGATGTTAATACGGCCTCATCACTAAAATAGCTGGTTGGCCTGAAGAAATTGATGAAGTCGCTGTCTATGAGGAAACGTAACTTGAAGAATATCAAGCTAACTCCATGGTGATGTAGGAAATGAAAACTAGAGAGTTTACACTCTAAATCGAAGGCATTTACTAAATAGTGAAATTGAAGACTGCCGAATCTAACATCGCGGTGGTAATGAACGTTCTGCGGGACCCGAAGATCCGCAGCTCAAAAAAAAAGACACAACCACCCTAGATGATCTCAGTTTAGCCACTCTCTCGGAAGAAGATATTCGAAGAGCAGTTAGAATTTTCGAACGCAAACTTTTCAGCCAATGAGCATCGAGCGCTCGCTACGCCATGCAGAGTTGAGATGTATAAAATTAAAAGTTACTCCTGAATGGCAACGGCGTCAGGAGAATACCCGGATCGATGCGGCGTTGGGATAGCGTCCCCACCGGAGTGCAATGAACTGTAAGCTATTTATTCCGAGAAATCCTGTCACGTGATCGTAAACAACAAGTATATTGGGGAAGATGCACATTCAAAATGTCTATATTTCTGCACAACAAAACGTGCGATCTTTGAATAGTACATTGAATAAATAGAATTTCTTGCCATAACTTCCGAACCAAGCAACGTATTAAAAAATTGTAAATGGATTCTTGAAGTAAAAATTTAGATCTATAGATTGAATATGGTTTTAATACAAAATATTTAATATTTAATAATTATGATGTTCGTTTTTGGACTTAGAAATATTTCGTATTTGTTTGTTATGATATACGAAAAAACGTATCTTTTACTGAAAATAATTTTACTAAATATTGTATTAATGATTTTATTGATTAAAGCAATTGAATTATTGATTAATATTATTATTTAAAAACAGAATAAAATTACTTTAACGTAATATTTGAGATTTTAGAAAGAAAAAGACATTAAAGAAAAATGAATATAAAAATAAGTTAAGTAGTTATTTAAATTAAATTAATGAATTAAATTTGCATAAACTAATACAGAGGCAATGTGCGCGGTGGCGTAACAATCAGAAGAAAATTATTGTACAATTAATAAACCAGATCAATTTTACCCCGCTGCATTCTGTAGCACATAACCAGTTTTGCACATTTATTTACAACACCCAAATGATTTCTGAGTTTAGAGTGTATAAAGCTAAAGTTTGAAAATACTCTCTCAACTGATGCTGAGCTAGCAGAACTTGATAGCAAAAGTTCAGCTAGTTCAGTAAGTTTGGAGGCAGGTTCAATTGAAAAACTATTGCATCTTGCATCTAATGATACCTTTCCACCAAGTTATAGGGTTTACTGTCCTCCCTGTAGCTTGAAATAAGGAGAAGGGAAATGGGATTCTTCAGCTTTGTAGGCAATCAACATGGGTAAACAACCATCGATTCTCTCTGTAGCTCATATGCAAACTGAATCTGTGCATTAGTCAACCCCTCACCTTTAAGGTTGGGATGAAAAATATAAACCATAAAATGGTATGGTTTCATGATTTGATAACTGTTACACACTTTTTCAATATTAGGTGAAATTTCTTTTAGAAAACTGAGCCAAACATGACATGCATCAGCAATTGTAGCAGTACCTCATTGAAAAATGCAACACCTATGTGTTTTACCAGAAGTAAAAGATCTTTCCGCTGTTTATATAAATTAATAAATTAAAATCATTAATCAGTTAAAAAATTCCAATATCTATTGCATCCTCATGCTCTTCCACTATTTTCTGAAATATTGACCTATTGTATAAAAAAGTTTCAAGACAAGCGAGTTGACTATTTCAGTGGGTATCACTTGGCCAACTGGGGTTTTACATATTCTTTATACTCTTTAAGCCATGCTGCAGAAAGATGATGATATCATTGTTTTAAATTACTAGGACATTTAAGATTTTTTAAGTAAGAGAAAAAATGTGCAGCTCATGTGAGCACTTCAAAATCTTATATTTACTTTTTAAAAAGCACAATTTTGCCCCAAAAATTTTACCGAGTTAAAAAATTACACTTAACAATAATACTTTACAACATATTAATTATTCATACACAGTAATAATGACATTTTAAACATTACATATAATGTTGTATATATGTGTGAAATTTTATATATCAATGTACAGTCAAAGCACCTTATAACAAAATCGAAAGTGCTCCAAACATTTGCTCGTTATAACGAATTATTTTGTTATACAGTAAGAACTCCAATTATCTAAATAATGTGGTCTGAACGTATTCTGGGTATTCAGGAGTCTGGATAATGGAGACAACCATAAAAAAGGGTGGTTTATTACATATATCTATTAAATAGCTTTTGTTTAATTTAAAAAAAAAGGCCTTATGGAGGGGGTTCGTACGCTTTTACCACAATTTTTAAATAGATTTTTTCTATTTAATATTTAAATAGCAGAAAATGTAGACTCCTCCTTTAATTGCAGGATTTGCCCTTTTATCCATTTAAATAAGGCGAAAAAATGCTATTAAAAATTGTGGTAAAAACGTACGAACCCTGTTATGTATTCATATTACATTAAGCCATTCAGGAAGGATTAATTTTACTACAAACAGTGAAAAGAAGAAAAGCGTTAATTTAAAAAGATTTTCAAGGTAATTATATTTTTACGAATATATACGTACAATTCATATCATAATTTTTAATTTTTGCGATTATTGATCTGGATTACTGAAATTCAGATAATTAGAGTTTTGTTGTATTTCTTTGTCAAAATCTAAAATCCATTCTTCAAATTAACATTTCGCCATAAAAGATTTGCAGTTATGCCTGTACATTACAGGAAAAGTTTTCATTCCGTTCTTTGGGATACACCGTGGTTACTTTGCTTTTCTCATCTGCATATTTCGCTGTACGTGTACGTTTAAACAATAAGGAAACTGCACCCTTTTCGAAAAGTTTAAAAATATTTTCTCGATCTTTCAATAGTGTGCTGAGAGAGCTAATTGGAATGCCAATTTTGTTTTTCGCTACATCGCTTTTTTAGGTAGATTTTGTAAGAAATACTACATACCTATTACATTCTCACCTAAGTTGGAATTTTTGAAAAATTTTTGCAGATCTACGCCGATTATGACTCCCAGAACCCAAAACCACCCCCAGTTCAAAACTTTATCTATCTATCTATCTATGTCACTTTTGTATGGACACGATAACTGGAAAAATTCTGCATAAATCTCTTCCAAACTGATACATAAAATCAAGGGGAATAAAATCTCGGTCAAGTTTGTTAATGGGCAAAATCGAACGAAAGGGGAGGGTTTTTTGTGAAAACAGAAAAAAAACCATAATTTCTTAATTATGATACGTTTCGAATCCGTTTAAAGTTATTATTACTTCTAGGAATAGGGCCGAAAATTTATGTAGGACAGATTTTAGATATCATTTAAAATGACCCCAAGGGGGAGGAGGGGGGTTTTAGAAGGAAAAAAATCATAACTTCGTCAATTCACAAGTTATCAAATCCGCTTAAATTTATTATTAATCCTCTTAATATTATCTAAAACTTTTTAATTGACAAGTTTTTTATAGGACCAACCCTTATAGCCAAAAAAAAAAAAAAAAAAAAAAAAAAATTCCTGCTGGCTCCGCCTGCAAACAAGTTAGGTTTTGAAGTGGGCGGTTCCCATGTGCCGTATCATGGCAAAAAGGTCATTTCTTCTGCAATTCCCAACAAACAGGCGCCCCGCGGTCTGCATCTTCGAAATCTACCTGTGCCTGTAGGCCGAGCCGTCAGGGATTTTTTTAACATTATTCTCGACGCATTTTATAATTTAGACTTTCTCTTCTAAACTCAAACATTTTTCTTTCTTTTTTTTGTCTGACACAGCCAGCGACAGCGTACAAAGAGTTTTAAAAATTAACACGCCATAAATTTACAGGAAAAGCAAATGTCTATGAAATCGGTCATCAAATAAAAAATAACATAATCCAGTTTAGCTAAGCTGTCGCCTCTCTGTTTGTCTTAAAACACTGCCCCTCGCCAAATCTCTCTTGCAAGTATTGAAAGTATGTGATTGGCCGTAGAGAAAAAGATTGACGGTTATATGATGAAAAAAAAGAAAAGCTGGTATTTAAGAAATAAAATTCTAATTAAGTAAAAAAGAAAAAAAAAAATAATAATAAAATAATTCGCTATATCGTTTTTATTTCACTTTTCATGCTCGAATTCTTTTCGTTATAGCGTGCTTTTTGTTATAAATATTTCGTTAAATCGTTTTGAATTCTGTATTCTTTAACATACAGACCAACTAAATGGTTTCCAGCATTTCGTTATATCGTGCTTTTCGTTATATCGTAATTCGTTATTAAGTGCTTCAACTGTACTATTTGAGGTTTTCGACAAGGTTTTTGACATGACGACAGTTTAAACCATGGTTTAAACCGTCAAAAACCTGCCAACCCTGATTGCTGTTAAATGATTTTACAATGAAAATTACAATTAATTACAATTTAAATTTAATTTGCAGTTAATTGTTCTTTGTAAGATGCAAAAAAATATATATATCAATTGTATAAGTAACTAATAAATCAGAATGTAATTTTTAACTTAAAATGTAATGTTATTTGCATCTTACAATGGAAAATTAATTGTAATTTAAATTGTAGTTGTAATTAGTTCTAATTTTTATTGCAAACTCATTTAAAGCCGCTATCAGATTCACCAAATTTTCGAGCAACCAATTTTTCAGCCGAATTTAACCCCAACTTTTTCGCGCTCAAAGTGAAAGAAAGGTTGCAATTGTCGTTGATAAAGTTGGAGGAAAAACCGGTACCACGAGTACTAGTTGTTACTATTTATCACTCTTCTTAAATAAATCGCTCCGTACTATCGGACTTGCTGCAAAACACGTTTTGTTTTTGCTTTCTTTTGTTCCAATCTTTGTATCGACAATATGGTAAACAGCAAATTTTTATCGCTGAAGGATAAAAAAAAGTTCTGTTTAGCAATTTTATTATTAAATTCAGATAGCAGAAAGAAGAAACAGAAAAGAGAAGTTTGGATTAGAAGTTGTATGTAAATTGTAAAATGGAAAAAATGTAAAAATTATTCTCATGTGCCCCCCCCCCCCTCTCCCCTATTATTAATTTGAAAAACTATCATACAATAGCTAAAATGCTTTTAGCAGTTTTCATGTTTATTCATTTTTACAATAAGTAATGCACTCGGAATTTGCAAATACCTGATATCTTTTATTCAATTCCTACTATTAGTTCACACACTCTATATATTTATATATCTTGTTCCAATTTTCAATCGTTAATAAAATACTTTTTAGCTCACAGGCTAACAAAGCCTGAGAGCTAATGTGCCCGCCGGTTCTGTATGTACGTAACGTGATAACTCTTGATAGAAATATCCGTTTTACTTCAAATTTTGGTTACAGGTTTATAGTGATAAAGGCGCTTCCCTGATTAGTTTTGGGGGTTCATTGGTTAAGTATAAAGGAGGGAACGGGGGACTAATCCCCCCCCCCTTTATTTTTGTAAATGGGTTTTTCATGCAGAATTACCCAATTTGCTTCAAATTTTGTATATAGATTAATTGTGGTAAGGCACTTCCCTGATTAGTTTTGGGGGTTCAATGGTTAAGTATAAAGGGGTTGAAACGGGGGGGGGCTATTCCCCCCCTCTTAATTTATTGTCGATCTCTTTATTTTTCAAGGGGCATTATTCTTTGAAATCAGAGTATACTATACAATTAATGTGAATAGCCTGTGAGCTCACTGCCATCAGTTTAATTGGACACTTTTCTTTTTATTATTCATTCACTCAAGTTCAAATACATTTTCTTAAACTTGTAGTGGATGACACTTCATGTTAATACAGTTTTTTTCAAATATTAATTCAGTAATTAAATTAATTTTAGTTTTATATTTATAAAAAAAAAACTGTGCTTTCTTGTTATACGAGCTTCCAAGGTTTAATCGTCAAGTGACCGAGATACTTTTTTTTTTTTTTATACCGCTAACCAGGCCCCTACCTGCCCAGCATGAATGCCTAGCTTAACGGGTTAGTACCTGGGTGCGGGGCGGAAATCGCCTGATCACAGCATGGCTGTGATCCACCTGACTATTGATTTGTTCACATCGCTGCTGTGCTTGCTCTCTTGTGATTTGCTACCGCTATCTTTGTTTGCCGGTTCAAGGTTTCTGTTTAACTTTGTTGAATTGACAGATTTAATAGGTCTCGTAATTTAGAACCTTGATCAGGTGACGAGACCCTCACCTGACTAGGCACCCCCAGAGGTATTATTCACAGGTAACTTGGAGGGCTTTGCACCCACGACGGATTATTTTATTACAGAAATTAATCTGCAAATGATATAATTCATTTCACGGAAATAAAAATCATGAAGATCTGAATATTTATATAATTAGCTATAGTACGAATGTACCTCATTTGTCACATTTGATGTACAATTTCCAACTTATGTTTGTAATTAAATGTAAATAATTAAATTAATTATGTTTAGTTTTATATTTTCAAATTTTCAATCGTTAATAAAATAAAGACTTCATTAAATTATGTGGGAATATTGAATGAAGCTTTCCATCCAAGACTATTTTCTCACGCCTGGGAAAGGTATTTTCCTACGACCAAGTCAACGCCGTGGTGTCTGGGGTGCTCAAAGGAAAATTGACGTGCAGAATTTGGTTCAGTGGGAAGGTGATCGATATGATTTTTCGACATAGACAAAGAAACGAGGGTATTTCCCTGATTTTACGAGGAGACAGAAATTGGCAACAAGGCGCCAGGTATGAACGCTGATTTCCCAATCAGAGAGGGTGAACGGACTTTATTGGGCTTTGAGAAACCGGTAAACGCCCAATAACCCCCCCACCCCCCTCTCCTTCAGCGAGCAGCGAGAAAAGAGGACTCTGGGGAAGGGAGTTGAAAGTTGGAAATCAAGAGAGGAGGTCGGAGATTATCAGACCTGCCAAAGGTGGAGAATCATCTCCCGGAAAAGAGATAGGATTTTATCGGCCGGACACCACGTCCGGAGGTTTGAACATTGCTGAACACCAGCAAAAGGAAGAAAAGACCAGAGACATCACGTCTCGATTCTGAAATAGTTGTAGTTCACCGTCAGCGTGTTTGCAACTGGTGGGACACCCTGTCACCACTAAATAATCGAACTTTTCTTCGGAACTGGGACTTGCATTCCTGGAGTGATATTTGGCAATTAGTTAATGAAATAGACAACGAATCAACTATATATTTTCTGTAAAACAAAAAGATTTCAGTGTAAATAATCAAAAGAAATAAATATATTTCTCTGGATTAAATATTCAACGTTTGTGTTTCACTACCATAAAAATTTTATAACACTAAGTAGGAAATCTTTACAGTGGTGGCAGCGGTGGGATTTTGTCTTAAGATTAACTGGCCGTAACCAGGCTGAATTAGTAGCAAGTCCAACGAGTGTGGAATTAGCCGCAACCAGGCTAGATAAGAAACAAGTGCAACGAGAGTGGATTAGCCGCAACCAGGCAGGATGAGAAGCGAGAATGCATCGACGAGAAGTTACCGGAAAGCCCAGAACAGTGTGCCGGAGTTTTTAGAACCCTGAGAGCTTATAGAAGTGAAACAGAAACAGAGTGCCGGATCTCAGACCCTACAGAGGAGTGTGAAAGTAACCAAGGAGGTGATCTGAACTCAGGAGATTCCAGGTTAGAATTTTTATTTTGTTCATTTCAGAGGTCTTTCTGTGGGTTTTGTTAAAATCTTGGTCGGTAGTATATTATATTGTTTATGTAAAATTTGGTAATAATTTTGTTTAGTAATTTTGGATTGAGGCTATGAAACATAATTTTCTTCAGTTTCTCAAAATGAAAAAAATGATTAACATTAATTATTAGGCAAATTAAGTGCAGGGGTGTAATTCTGTAGAATTTTACAAATAATTCGTTTTGGTGTAATTGAAATTCTGGGTGAGTTAATATTACCAGCAAAAGGGATTTGCAGATGCAAAAGGGATTTTGGCAGTGTATTAAGTGGAGCAGCCTTGTTAATTAAGTTAACGGGAAAGAAAAAAAGATTACCTTCAGGTATAATTTATTGTGAATTTATTTCCAATTTAGAGTGCTTAATTTGAAATAGTTCTGGGAATGTATATGAGAAAATACATTTGCATTTGGTTGAATAATGATAAAGGTTTTTTATGTTATTATTGATATTGTATTTATTGTAATGCTATTGTGAATTTATATATTGATTAAAATTGCTATATGGGAAAGTTTTTAAACGTTAGAGTTTAAGTTAAGAGTTATTTTGTATAATAATTGTAGATTGATCTATCAGTGACTATGTCTGTGTGGTCAGGGAAAAAAAAGTGCGATTTGAAAGAATTGGCAATTGAATTTGGCGCAACGATTGACAAATCGGACAAAGTGTTCCATATCATTCAGAAACTGACTGAATCTCCAGGTTACGAAGAATCGCTAGCGCTGGGACAATTCGCGATCATAGAGAAAGAGAGATTGCAAAATGAATCTGAGGAAAAAGCGGAGAGAGAAAAATTGAGGGCATTTGAGAGGGATGAAAAATCAAAAGCGTTAGAACGCGAACATGAATTGGCTAAATTAAAGATAGAAAGAGGATTAGATGAAGCCAGTTTAACTTCGAGTCAAAGCGAGGGCGAATCAAAAATTGCGTTGAAATCAATTCTTTCAAAATTCGACCCAGAAAAATCCGAAATTTCTATTTATCTCAATTTATTTGAAAGACAGGTGCAGAAGGCCCAGATAAGCAAAAATCATTGGGTGACACAATTATTGGGACTACTTCCTGCTGAATTAAGCAAATTAATTTTGAAAGAAGACAGAGCAAATGGAAGATTTTGAATATGTGAAAAGGATATTGCTAGAAAGGTATCAGTTATCGGCGTAGGATTTCAGACTTAAATTTGTTATATCGAAAAAACCTAAAAATAAAAATTGGCGAGATTTTGTTTTCGATATTTCTAATTATTTTGACCAATGGGTAAGCGGGCTAGAAATAACGTCTTATGATCAACTCAGAGATCTTATTATTACGGATCAATTGAAACGTAAAGTGAATCCTGAAATAAAACATCATTTTATCGATTCGTGGAGTTCGATGAACACTTCTTTTGAGTTGACTAAGAAGTTAGACGCTTATGACTCAGCTAGAAAAAATTTAAGACTGCCAGGGCTTCCTAAATTCCAAAGTAATGAGAAATCGTTGGAGCGAAATAAGGTGCCAGGAAAACCGAAATCTGATGGTAGGGCGGCGGAAATTAATTCGAATTGGAGGAATAAAGAGGTTGTTAGAAATAGGAATGAAGTATTCGATAGAAGAAGAGAGATTACCTGCTATCTTTGCAAAAAACAAGGTCACTACAGGCATTCATGTCCCGAATTAGAACAGTTAGAAAAAACAGAGTCGATTCATCATGTAGCGGGCTTAGACCATTTAGAAGAGTCTTTCAAACCTTATTTAAGTCAAGGGTTAATTAATGGGAAGGAAATGACCATATTACGTGACTCAGGTACTAATATTGATGTCCTTAGTGCTCATGATGTAACAGCGGATCAATATACAGGAGAAAATGTTTGGGTTAAACAAATAATGGATAATAGGTGTCGCCGATTACCTATTGCGGAAGTTGAAATATTATTAAATTCCGGTGAGAGAATGAGGGCGAAGGCAGCAGTTGTCGACAAAGATATAGATATGAATTATTACTTGTTAGGAAATAGAACTCATGAATTAATTCAGAAACAGAAATCTAAACCCCATTCTTTTAGAGCAATGCTCACAAGACAAAGCGCACGTCTGAAAACCGAAACTAAAGGTATGCCGTTAGCGGGGAAGGGGGCAGATATTTCAAAAGGTCATTTGACAAGCGAGAAACGGGCGACGCAGATAGAAGAAGTAACGGAGAATTTCAGACTCTAACCCAGCGGGATAAAGATAGGGGAATCGGGAGGTGAGGAAGATAAAGAAATTCTTCCACCCCCATTTGAAAAGGAAGATTCAGGGGTGAATTTAGCTCAGATTAGTAAGCTAGACTTGCAAACAGCTGAAGGCGGAAGTCACGGTGGACCCTATTAGCAAAGGAATTGCGGATAAGGCTTCCCATTTTGACATGGAAAAGGAGTCAGTAGTCAGAACAATAACGGATAATGTTTGTTTAGGAAGAGATAAATTTGTTGTTCCGTTAAGTTCGAAAAGGGGGATTTTATCGCTGGGTCAGGACAGTGTAGTGGGGCAGTTAGGCATGAAAAGGTCTAGAGACGAAATGTATAAGGATTATTTTTGGCCGAATGTTTTGGAGGAAAATGAAACATACACCGAATCTAGCGACCCCTGCTTAGGTTTAAGAAAGGGAAATGCTGAAGGGAAAGAAATTCTTTTGTCCAGTGGATATGTTGTGAGTATTATGACGCGTTGGTACACGGACACGGAGAGAACCGTACCCCTTTTTGAAAGCAGAAATAAATATTTAGTGACAGCTCTCAGAATAGTGTTTGAAAAATGGAAAGGAGACGAATATTCAGAAAAACTAGTGACCGATTACGGGCTGGATTTAATCGCCCATAAGATGGAGTTAGCAAGCGAGTTACCAGTGAAGATTCTTTTCTATGGAACTTCACCGAGATTCTTAGAGGCGGGATAATAGGTGAGTCAGATTTAGGCGAGGGAGTTGAAGGCGCGTCTGATGCTTATTCTATGTTGTTTTTGATAGAGAACGCGGGATGGGATCCCTTCTGTTGTTTAAAATACTCGAGTCCCGTCCAAAAAGGGAAAATAAATAGTGAAGGGCACCAGGCAAAATTTTCGAGCAGGATATTTACACTACCTAAGTTAAAAATTGTTACGAGCGAAAAGAAATGTGCCACGATAATTTATGTTATGATGAAATTAAGGCATCATTTGGATGACCACGATCCTTTAAGTTGGCTGAAAAATAATGATGTGTATAATCCCCGGTTGTTACGTTGGAATTTGATTCTGCACAATTATCATTATTCAATCAAATACAAACCAGGGACACACATACCTCATTTTGATTGTTTAAGTAGAATTGACTAAGGAAGTTAAGGAGAAAGAAGTGTACATATATTTTAAAATTCTTATCATTGTAATTTGAGTATAATTTGGTTTTAAATTGGAATTTGTTTTAGAAAATGTATTTTTGGGTATAAAATGTGCGACCAGGGTTAAGACCTCTGATTTGAATAAAGTAAGAGTCTGACTGGATCGCGACTAAGATTTTTCAGCCATGTGAAAAATCCCATCTGTGGGAGGGAGTGCTGTAAAGACTTCATTAAATTATGTGGGAATATTGAATGAAGCTTTCCATCCAAGACTATTTTCTCACGCCTGGGAAAGGTATTTTCCCACGACCAAGTCAACGCCGCGGTGTCTGGGGTGCTCAAAGGAAAATTGACATGCAGAATTTGGTTCAGTGGGAAGGTGATCGATATGATTTTTCTACATAGACAAAGAAACGAGGGTATTTCCCTGATTTTACGAGAAGACAGAAATTGGCAACAAGGCGCCAGGTATGAACACTGATTTCCCAATCAGAGAGGGTGAATGGACTTTATTGGGCTTTGAGAAACCGGTAAACGCCCAATAACCCCCCCACCCCCCTCTCCTTCAGCGAGCAGCGAGAAAAGATGACTCTGGGGAAGGGAGTTGAAAGTTGGAAATCAAGAGAGGAGGTCGGAGATTATCAGACCTGCCAAAGGTGGAGAATCATCTCCCAGAAAAGAGATAGGATTTTATCGGCCGGACACCACGTCCGGAGGTTTGAACATTGCTGAACACCAGCAAAAGGAAGAAAAGACCAGAGACATCACGTCTCGATTCTGAAATAGTTGTAGTTCACCGTCAGCGTGTTTGCAACTGGTGGGGCACCCTGTCACCACTAAATAATCGAACTTTTCTTCGGAACTGGGACTTGCATTCCTGGAGCGATATTTGGCAATTAGTTAATGAAATAGACAACGAATCAACTATATATTTTCTGTAAAACAAAAAGATTTCAGTGTAAATAATCAAAAGAAATAAATATATTTCTCTGGATTAAATATTCAACGTTTGTGTTTCGCTACCATAAAAATTTTATAACACTAAGTAGGAAATCTTTACAATATATATAAAAAATAACAAGATTTTAAAAACACAAATTATTCTTATTATTTTTCTCAATATTTAAACACAAATAAAAGTTTATTGGCTTTTTCAGTCTCTAGTCAATTGTGCAGTTTGGGCTTGTTTGGCCAAAATTAGAAAAGTTTTTCACTGATGAAGCAATACAGCCATTGTAAAAAAAAAAAAAAAAAAAAGTACGTAATTACCAAGCTATTTTCAAAAATATCAAACAAATCCAATATTTTGATTTATATTGAATAATATTTTCAATAGGTTAGCCAACCTATTAAACTTACAAGCATGAATTAAAAATTAAAATACTTCACTTAACATAAAAACTGTTATTCTACATTTCTTAATAAAATATTTTAAATTATTTATGCATTAAACGACAAAATTGTGATAAAATATAAATATCAACAAACACAAGAACAAAAAATTTTTTTTCTAAATTTTTTTCTTTTAAAAGAAGTATTTTATTTTTGAAAATGGGTTTTAAATTTATTTAAATATTATACTTAAATTGAGGATCAGATGTTTGAACTAATTTTTTAAGCTGATTATTTATATAATAACTGATTTTTAATTCTAAGTTAAAATTAATCTATGCAAATTTTAACTGAAAATATGGAAAACCTTATACTAACAAGCAATTAAACATTAAAAACATGTAATAGGATATCTATAACTGATTTTACAATGTTTTGTATGTATCCAGAATAATTATATCGTAGGACTGATAACTACATACAAAACTTTGATTACACTCTAGAGATTCATAACTAGAAGCTTTAAAAATCAATACAGAGCAATACTTTTTATGCAGAATTCATTACATGGCAAAAGTAGTAAAATGAACACTTTCTGCTATTCCTGTAATGCAAGGATCGATCCAGGCAAAATTTGGGGCCTATTTAGGGCTCCTTCATAAAAATCTATTTAACAAAAGAGGTCCTTCACAAAAATCACTTTAATAAAATAGGACCCTAAACAAAAATCAATTTGATAAAATGGGCACCTTCACAAAACTTTTTATAACAAAACAACCCCTTCACAAAATTTCTTTTAATAAAATAGGCACTTTCACAAAATTCTATTCCATAAAAACTTACTGTTTATTAATTATTTATTACATTGTGACATTTTAAAATGTGTAATTTGTAAACAAACAAGTTCACCAGAGAGGAAAACTTCGGCAAAATGATTTTAAAAAGTTTTTGTTAATAAATGCTTTGTTCAAATTTGAGCAACTAGATAACTTTCGTTACAAAAAGTTATTTTTCACAAAAATATAATAAATTTCACAAAAATAACCTTTACTTTTCACAAAATGGGCCCCAAGAAAAAAACCCTGCATCAACCCCTGTAATGTTTACAAACATTGGCGATCAATCTAGGCAAGCCAAATCACGCCAATCTCATTTCATAGCAAAGAGGCGTTCCAAACGCCTCTCTCTGATTGGCTGAAATGTTGGAAGTTGGATGAAATGTCGCTCCTAGCCACGATTTTTTAGAGCTATGGCAAATAAATTGGGGATATTGTTGTTTGCTATCACACTGGGTGTTGGGATGATTTTTCACGGAAAATCGGCTCAAATCAAGAGTTGGCTCAAAAGTTGCTCGAAAAGTTGGTGAATCTGATAGCGGCTTAACAAAAACATTTAAACTAAAACACATTTTTTTTTTTATTAATTTTTTTTAAAAATTAGTTATATAATTAATACGTAAATATTTTCCATTATAATAATGGAAAATATTCCCGACTAGCAATATTGATTTTTTGAATTCAAACGAACTTTCTTACATTTTTAAATACTGTTTTTGCATCTTATAAATTTTCCTATATGATATCACTAGCTAATCCGCAAAAGATCATATGATATTGCAGTGCTCTCAGCAAAAGATTACTTAGTGACTAAATGATCGAAAACTATATTGAGGGTGATCTTAGATCGAAAACAAATAGAAAACGGCTTCATAATTGATTCAATAGTAGTTAGGTCAAGAGGTGGTTTGCCAAGCGGACAAGATTCCTTCACCGCCAACCTTGGATTGTGAAGTCATAAAGACGAAAAAGTAGTTGGGCTGGGCTAGGACATTTGGCCGAAGTTCGGCATAGAAATATTTGCTGTTTGGGATGGTATTTTAAAATAGTTTTATTTGGTAAGAGGGATTGGGGGGGGGGGGGACAACCCTGCATCTTCTATGCATAAGATGGAGTCGAACTGGTCCTGCTTGCATGTGTGCTTTTAGCACCTTGGAAACTCTCATGTGATGAAAGGTTTATGGAAGTAAGCACCAAAAAGCATAAAGGACTTTGGACTCATTCTGCTGATTTATCTTTCTATAAGCTTCTGAGGAAAGGAATTTGAAATGTAAATATTCACAGAAACACGATTCACTCATGGTTAATATTATAGGTGAAAATTAGCGGTCGCCACTCGCCACGTGGCGATTAAAGTTTAAAAATTGGCGATTAAAAAATCAGCCATCGATCGCCACCCAAGTCGCCACTCGCCAAGTGGCGATTAAAAAATCTGTTATCGATCGCCAAGTGAAATACACCATTTTTCATGGAAATATGCATCTCTACATTGATTACATCTAATTAGAGAACTGGTTAATTATTTTTCCTACCAGATGCAAACAGATTTCAACGACTTCGCTGTATTTTCAATATTTCGGCTTTTTCTCGTGTGCTCTTACGTGCATGTTATCATTACTCTTTAGTTGGATTATTTTTTCAAGATATGCAGTTTTATTCTGAAAAATATATTCATCAGCTTTGATTCCACATGCATTTCAAGTAATTTATTCCTTTTTTCCCCACCGGATACTAGCGGGTTTTAAGGACATTTCAGTATTTTCAATATTTCGACTTCTGTCACATGATCATCCGTTGGATTATTTTTCTTTAAGAGATACTGTTTAATCTTGGGAAATACACTCATACTCATACAATAGGTATAAAACTCTTATAGAAAATATGTTTATATACAACGATTATAATTTATCTAGACGTTAAGAAAGTTTGAAACATAATTGTGGCTACTAACTTTAAAAAGTGGCCACTAATGAAATTGAGTCTACCGGCCACTGGCTACTAACTAAATTTCCCAGTTTTCACCTATAGTTAATATCCATTTAAAAGAGTTTTGTTTTAGGTAGTTATTTTTTTTACTCCAAATTTTTTTTGTCTTGCTCCTTTTTTTTGGAATGTCTAAATTTTCGCACTGAAGACCAACTTTTTAAAATTTTCGAAACTAAATGCCTTAAATTTTCGGAACAGAATCATCCCTGGATAAAGCATAAACGCCAAAATGAATGAATTTTTTTTTTTTATCTCTATGCTAGAAAGTTGAAATAGTATATAATAACAAAAAATATTTGAAATGTTATCATGATGGTAAAGTTTTCTTGCAATCTCTAGTGGAAACTCCTGATTTGACAAAGGATCAAGCAAGTAAATTGAATTGAGAATAACAGTAACATTTATAATATTGGGTTGAGGAAAAAGTAATTTAGTTTTTTCCCAATAGATGGTTTAAAGTTGCATATCTCTAGTAATGCTTATTCAATGAAACCATACTATAGAGCGTTTGAAAGGTAACAGTACATAAAACATTCTTGATATAAAGGTAGCGTTATCTGTTTACTCAGTCAAAAGTTATTGTGCTTTGAAAATGGAGATTCCAGAAGGTCCTTTTCATCATATTTTGCTTTTCTATTCCCGAAAAGGAAAAAATGCAGTGCAGGCTCATCGAAAATTCTGTGGGGTTTATTGTGATGAGTGCTTAAGTCAACGCCAGAGTCAGAATTGGTTTACTCATTTTCGTTCCGGAAATTTCAATGTTAAAGATGAACCTGCCTTGGCCAGCCAATCATTGAAAAAGTCGATGAAATTCTTAATAAAATCGAGGTAGACCGACATATTTCATCTCACGACATCGCTATGGAACTAAATATTGATCAAAAAACAGTTTTGAACCATTTACATAAGATTGGATACCAAAAGAAGCTCAATACTTGGGTTTTGCATGAATTAACAGCAAAAAATTTAATGCACCGAGTTTCCATTTGTGAAGCGTTGCTGAAATGAAACAAAATCGAGTCATTTTTTAAATGAATGATTACGGGCGATGAAAAGTGGATCATGTAAGACAATAATGTGCGAAAAAGATCGTGGTTGAAGCCTGGAGAAGCTTCACAAATGTTGATAAAGCCCAGATTGACGCCAAGGAAGGTGATGCTGAGTGTTTGGTGGGATTGGAAAGACATTGTTCACCATGAGCTGCTCGAACCTTTCCAAACCATTAATTCGACTCTCTATTGTCAACAACTAATGTGATTGAAACAGGCGATTAAAAAAAAAATAACGGCCAGAATTGATCAATAGGAAAGACATGTCATGTCTTCCATCACGACAACGCCAGATCACACACATCTTTAGTGACTCTGCAAAAATTGAGAGAGCTTGACTGGGAAGTTTTGATGCATCCACCCTATAGCCCGGACCTTGCCCCGTCCGACTTCCATTTGTTTCAAACTCTGCAAAACTTCCTTAATGCTGTAAAGCTGGCTTCAAAAGAGACCTGTGAAAATCACTTAATTCAGTTTTTCTCCCAGAAATCACAGTAATGATACAGTGATAGCATAATGGTTTTACCGGAAAAGTGGCAAAAAGTCATCGATCAAAACAGCACATATATCATTGATTAGTGTTTGAAATTTATATGAATAAATTCTCTTTGAAAACATGAAAAAAAACTAAATTACTTTTTCCTCAACCCAATATATACATTTAAAGGAGACCAAGGTGGTTGTTAGAGGTGTCTAGTGATGTAAAATTAGGTGTTAGTATTGAAATTTTAAAAGTTTTTTTCTGTTTCAAATTGAGACAGCCCCAGAGGCAGATCAACTACATCCTGGGCCCCTAGGCTTGGCCTTTTTTTGGGGTGGGGGGGAGGCATCTCCTTAGGCTTGACCTTTTTTGGCGAGGGAGGGGGCTCCCCTCTTTCAAAGCAATATATACCGGGAAATTCAAAATACATGTTTGCTTAATTATCACCTAAACCATTGATGATGGAAACTTACTTCCAATTATAAAAAGTATACAAATCAAGTACAGATTTTATAAATGGCATTTGCTTTACAAGGGATTGTATACATTTTTAATACAGATTTTAATTTTTTATACAGAATTCAATTTTTATACTATCCCTGGGTCTTAAAAGTTATATTTAGAAAAATGTCATTTGTTTAAGAAGAAGATAAAAAAATTCCTATTCTTTTGCAGTCAAAACATATTAAATAATGATACTTCAAATTTTATGAAATTTCAGTTTTAAGTTTTGTTTTAAGTGCAGATAAACATTGAAATAAAATTCAAAGTGTCATAATTCAAAAGTTTTGGTCGTAACAGAATGGGATTTATGAAATGTTCCTCCTAGACGAAAAAGAACTTAAAAAAAAAAAGTTTAACTAGGACCTACGGACTATATAAAAAATAAAATTTTGTACTGTAATATGTATACAATCTCTTATAAAACAAATGACATAACTAAAAGCTGTACTGGATTTGTATAATTTTTGCAAATAGAAGTATATTTCTAACACAAGTGGTTTAAGAGACCACACATATTCAATTTTATTATAAAACACCAGTTGCCATACAAAGCAAAAATCGTCATTTTGGCGCCAAAAATGAACCCCGGTGCGTCTGCGATATCTGTACCGATTTAATCCAAATTATTTTTGTTGCACCGCATATTGCAAAATTAATTAAATCCATGATTATTGTTTCTTTCTCAGATTAAAAATAAGAAAATTTTTCACAGATGTCATATACGCACCACATTGGCACGATTTTTTTACCCCGCCAATTTGGCGAAAACTTTGTTTTTGAATATTAGTTACAAATAGCATGGAATAATAGCACGTGATTTTTTATTTCAATATAAAAAATAAAATAACGTAATAAATGAAATAGCTTCTATTATTTAAAAAAAAGGAAATAAAAATAAATAAATGATGGTTTGATATAAATAAATATTGATATACATAATAAAAACAATTTATAGAAATAAAAGTAAATCAACAGCAATATAAACAAAATAACCGGGTTACCATGTGAGGCATAAAATTACCATTTTGTTGCAATCGCGCCAATCTGGTGCGTATATGACATCTGTACCGAAAATTTAATGCTTAACGAAATTCATTTATTTGATCGATCGCAAATTTTGGTACTTTTCCGTTATACGGACACCATGCCATACATGTAAATGTATGCTTGGCGACAATGGTGTCCGTATAACGGAAAAGTACCCAATTTTTTCTTAGTCCGGTCTATACCAAAAACAAACGTTTTACAGGTAACAGGAAAATCGGCAAAAATGACAGCTTCATCAGCAGTTATGACTGCAAAGTTGTATAAAATCTAAAAACCTGAATTTTACAACGTTTATGCGAAACACCACAGAGAACGCACGCTATTTTTATATAAGTAGGGGATATTTAAAAGAATAAGAGAACTAACAACCTTCAATAATATAATGCATGAAAAAGTAAACAAATAAGTGATTCAGCAAATCTTAAACATATGTATTTCTGGTACTTCTCTATTATCCCGTCGACCACTTTTCATAGCAAAAAAACTATCGCCAAACTGTAAAATTAAACACCAAAACTGCAGTCCCATTTCCTTGATGTCAAAAGCATTATACGTGTTTGTTATGTCATCAAGTGGTTTTTAATTCGACATTTGTATGTATTTTTAATTATGTTTTACTGATTTATTAGTTATTTCATTAATTAAAATAATAATTGTGTCCTTAAATTCATATATTTTATTTATTTAATTATTTTGATATTCCAATGACAACGTTCTCCCGTTTATTTGGCGTTACAGTTTGGCGATAGTTTTTTGTTATGAAAAGTGGTCGACGGGATAATAGAGAAGTACCGTATTTCTTAATATAACTATAAAATGCATAAAAAATTCTGGTACTTCTTCATTATCCCGTCAAAATTCTGTTCATTATCCCGTCGTCCCATTAAGAAAAAAAAACTATATCCAAATTAGGTACTTTTCAGTTAGTAAAAAAAACCAGTAAAAAAAAAAAAAAATAATAAACTTTTACTTCTGCGTATGACGTCATAAAGTCAGCAATAACTCCCACTGTGGCGAGGCACAGAGTAACGAGAAACTCTGTGGTTGCGAGGATAAAAGAAAAATAATAAATATTAAAAGCAGGGGCCTTTTAGGCCGAATTTTTTAATTTGCAAGTTAAATTTCGGTGAAAATACATATCCATGTGTTTTATAAGCGAATAATAATTCATATTTATTGTGACGTCACCGGAATATTGTCCATTGGGTTTATTTTATCATTATGCATTATAACTTTCTTGATGCCATTTTTTCATTACAATTAAATACAAAATATATTTTTTTTGTATACATGGTGTTTAAGCATAAAAGTAACCTATACAAAGAAAAATTGATTGTGTCAACATGACGTAATTGATTTTTAAATTTTTAATTTTAAAGGTCAGAATTGGAGCCTTTATTGGTTGCTTCATCCTGATTGCATACCTTGATTACATGTTACCAATTACTTTTTTTTTTAATTATAGGTTAGAAGATTTCATTTTTTAATAAAAAAAATCACAAAAGTAAAGGATTTCAGGAAAATTAAAATTATTAAAAATAATGTTATGGTTAAAAAAAAAAAAACTGAAACTATGATTTTTAGCTAGAATAAACAATCTAAGGCTAATATTTTATAGGAATTATTTTGGTAAGTTTGTTATAAGTTCATTTAACAGTTCCTTATTAGGGGCAAAGTCCTATTTCTTTCCCTGTGATTTTCTCTTTCAATGTCAAAAAATGGTAGTCTACTTTTGGACGCCAGCCAAAACACAGTGGCAATTTTTAGAAATGTATAGCGGTTGTGACAACAAACGGCGCAATCGCTTTAGCTTTCATCGCGCTTACATCACTTCTAAATACTCTAAATTATCAATTTATTTACTACATTTTACTACAATTTACAATTTCAGTTCTTACATCATCAATTAAAAAATTACTTTTCGATTGAAATTTATTTGAAAACTGAATTTTTAAATAATTTTCAAGCATGAAAGATTTTTCAATTCTATCTGAACAATGATCATCAGTTTGCTTTAATAATGTAACATAGTCCCTGGGAAAGTTGTCCCAATTGAAAATAGATTTTCCTAACCATCATAAAAACTGAAAAAAAATAATAAAATTGATACGTTGATGTATTATATGTTGCATCAGAATATGCTAGGAACTGTATTTTATTACTTTTTTTAAAGATCCGTTGGATATTTAACTGTATAAGAGGAAAAAATCCCCGACTGTGATGGTAAAGGAATAATCATCCTGATTATGTAAAGGAACCGAAGAAATCATACAAATAAATTACACTTGAAAACATTAAAAATCTCCCTCATCTGCAAATTGATTTATTATTGTAAAAAAAATTATCCATCTTTACATAAAAATTGATTAGCTTAAAAAATGGATGCGTTTTAGAAGATATGGATTTGAAACGAACAATGATTAAAGAGGACATTTCATTTATGAAAACAATGGGAGAAAACTTTTTCTCCCATATAAAACTAAAATTAATTAATTTAATTTAATTAATGAATTAATATTTGATAAAACTGTATTAACATCAAGTGTCAACCACGACAAGTTAAAAAAATTTATTTGAACTTGAGTGGATGAATAGAAAATATTTTATTAACGATTGAAAAATTAAACAAGATATATAAATATATAGAGAGTGTGAGCTAATAGTAGGAATTGAAAAAAAAAATGATTAGCTTACAACAATGGATGCGTTTCAGAAGATATGGATTTGAAACGAACAATGATTAAAGAAGACATTTTAAAACTTTTAATTTAAACATTTTAAAACTTTTTTTTTAACGTCTAATTTTGACGGCGCGTTTGGGAGATGCAATGCACACACGCAATTCGGTTGCATTATTACAGGGGGGAGTGGAGATGTGTGCTTTATTTACTATGTTCTTTTATTGACTGAATATCAGATGAACGTAGGGATATACTATTTGTGTGATACTTCATAGGTCCAGCAAATTTTCTTTCTTGCCGTGGGGAATATGGCGGTAATATCAAACTGATTTGCATTATTACACGGTTGTTTACGGTTTGTTTGCATCGGAAATAGTACTGTATTTCACTGTGGGAAAAAACTTTTAAAATAAAATATTGGAAAGACTGTTTCATACGCAAGCTTATTTTACTAATATTGTTATTGTAAATTTTTTTCCGTCAAGTTTTGACGGGTTCCATCTAGTAGACATTTATATGGAATCTCTAACCTCAAAAGGACTTTCTTGTTAAGGATTTAACAATGGACACAAAAGGACTTAACAATGAATTGAACTGGAATAAATGGACGATATTAGGCGATCGCCCAGGGTGTTAAAAAATAAGGAACAGGAAATGGGCAAAATGCTTGATTAAAACTTAATAACCATTTTAACAGACATCATTCATAGAGGTGCTGACAAAATCTCGCCTAGGCCACGTGGCTATAGAAGCCGCCTAGCAAATCCAACACAAACTGGAAGCCAAAAAATTTCATGAATCCATTTGGATATGTTAGTAACCTAAAAGATTCAATAAGTAAATGAAACAAAGAATATTGTATATTAATTTATTATGTTAGCATGATATGAAGAAAAAACCCGAAAGAAAATCTTAGCACCAAGGCCCCTTTTCTTCAGCCTACTCAGCCTAATGGGTAATCCGCCTCTGGACAGCCCCTAAGCTTTCTTTATTCATACAAAATTTTAAGACACAATTCCTATTGATTGATACCTCTCCCATCTCTCTGCGATAATTTGGCAATAAAATAGTATGACAGAGTGCTCTTTTAATCAACTGTACATAGATAAGTAAATATATTTAAATTTTATGTACAACTGTGTTGTATAGATTATTATTAATTTTGTTTTTATAATGTTGTTTAATTAACTTCTTTCTTCCTCTTTATTTATTTAGAAATACAAACCATTCAAGGGCGTCAAATATGTTACAAAAGCTGGTAGATTTCAAGTTCGTATATGAAAATGCTGGACATTATTCATGTTTATGTGAAATGTTTGTATATATCAAATTAATTTATATTAGGGTAATCATTTTGTTAATTTTTTGTATATATTTTAATCAATAAACATTAAAATATTTATATTTTTCTAAAAATCATATGCCGTTTGTGTCTTTTATTTTTCTGACATGAAACAAGACATTTTTCAAATTCAATTATTTATGCCTTAGTAACATTTCATCTAGCCGTGCACCTTGAGATACAATTTCATAAATGGAAGCAAAGAGAAATGAGCGTTATAATAATTATGGTTTTAAGCAATTTTATGTTTTTGAGATTTGTATGTAGTGAAATAAAGACACATTTAATTAAATACATTTTCTAATTTAAAAAAAGGCAGGAGGTTGGCAAGTATGCTTTGTATAAGCTTTAAATAGAAAATAAAAAATCTGATTAGTACTAATTAGACAAGTGCTAAAGGTTTTAATACGGGGAGGGGAATTTGTCTTGTCGAAAAAAGGTTTCCTGATTTTTGGCTTTAAGATGTTGGCAGCTCTGCATTTGGAGATTTTTATGAACTAATTCTTCATGTTGTTTGTGTAACCTACCACAGCTTTGTGCAACAAGAAAAAGATGACCTTGTTGTTTAGGATACAGACCCCAAAATACTGTTTTTCCAAAAAAAAGCAGCAAAAAAAAAAAGATCCAATAAATAAGAAAAAGTAGGACAAATTTGTTGAAAAAAATGGGAATACATCTACTAAAGAGAATAAAATAAATACAAAAATAAATCAAATTTAAGATAATTTATTGAAACGTGATGTGTCAAATACACAATTACTCTTAAACATTATTTTTCTTTTAAATCAATTAATATATAAAATAAAGAAATGATAATGGCAGCAAAACCTAAAGGATCTTACAGAAAGTGTTGTCAAAACTGGCATTTTGAACTCTGACATGGTAAAAGCTCACTAAAAAAAAAAACTGAACTTTCATGCCCTCACACAACCTCCCCAAGAATACTTTTGTTGAGTAAAGGAGCACTTTATTGCATATTGATTAAACTTCCCGTTGAATTATTTGTCAACGTAGATCAGTGTTGGAATCAAACATTTTCTGAAAGGTTACATCAGAGGGAGAAGGAGGAAATCCTCTCTCAGCACTATTTTTGTTGTTGCCGGTCGGATTAACTCTGCTTTTGATTAGTGTCAATTTCAGGCTGATTGTAGATTCCTGCAAATCGGGTTTACTGATTTTTCAAAAGTTAGTTCAGTATATTGTTTCAGATTAAAAACTATGCCTGTATTAATAAGCATAGAACTTTGTGTGTCTGCTGTTTTCTAAAGGAAAGTTGCATCTTATCCGTGACTATTTCACAAAATTCACGTTTTTTCCGTGATTCTTCGACAAAATTTGCATTTTCTCCATGGACCTTTGACGAAATTTGCATTTTTTCTGTGATCCTTCAACGAAACTCATGTTTATTTTTACAGTCTTAAGGAAATTAGACATTTTCCGAGAGATCCTTTGATGTTTTTTCCTTGCTCTTTGGACAAAATTCACGTTTTTTCTGTGATTCTTCGACGAAATTTGCCGTTTTTTTCAAAATCCTTCGACAAAATTTGCCGTTTTTTAGATCTTTCGACAAAATCTGCCATTTTTTCGAGATCCATCGACGAAATTTGTCTTTTTTTGGCGATCTTTCAAAGAAACATGTTTCTTTTAATGGTCTTTTCACGAAATTTGTCGTTTTTTTGCGAACTGTCAAGGAAATTAGTCATTTTCCGAGAGATCCTTTGATGAATTTCACGTTTTTTTTCTTGCCCTTTGGACAAAATTCGCATTTTTTCAGCGATTCTTCGACGAAATTTGCCGTTTTTTCAAAATCCTTCGACAAAATTTGGCGTGTTTTTAGATCCAGCAACAAAATTGGCCGTTTTTTCCTCGGCCTTTGGACAAAATTCGTGTTTTTCCCGCGATTTTACGACAGAATTCGCCTTTTTTTTTTATCCTTCGACGAAGTTTGCCTTTTTTCACGATCCTACGACGAAATTCACCATTTTTCGGATTCTTCGACAAAATTCGCCTTTTTTTCTTGATTTTTTGATGAAATTAGTCTTTTTTTTCTGTGGCCCTTTGACAAAATTTTTCTTTCTGCGATTCTTCTACGAAATTTGGATTTTTTTGAGATTCCTCAATGAAATTTCTTTTTTCAGCAATCCTTTGATGAAATTTTTTGCAGTGCTTGGACGGAATTCACGTTTATTTCACGATTCTTCGAAGAATTTACTTGTGCAAAATTACGCATCCCATGGGATGCGTAAGAACTATTTTTTTGCAACCCAACTCCAACTTTTCGCGTAATTTACGTGCTATAGCGCGTCTGCGGCATTGCTAATTGCTTTGGTGTGCGCGATCAGACAGGTGGAAGAGAGGGCAGGGGAAAGAGAAGAACGGAGAAAAGCAAAAACAAACTCCATTTGGCAGCCACTCTTTGTTCTCCCATTTCTGGTGTATTTCGTCCGCTTCCTCCCCCCCCCCCCCCCCCCAATTACTGATTTAGCGAATCTGGCACCAATCAAAGCAGCTAAAAGTTCCATTCTAGGTATGGTTGTGCATTTTAAAGGACCTATGCGGGATTTCGAAGCAAGAAGGAATAATTCAACAAGATCTTTACTTGCTATCTTCAAAAATATAACAGCAGCGTATGCATATTGACTTGCATCACAAAATGTGTGAAGAGTGTGTCTTTTACATTATCTGGGGTGAACTGAATATATCTTGGAATCTGAATTTCTTGTAAAATATTTAATTCACAAAACCATTCAATAAACTCATATTTTAAGTCACTTGCAATTACTTCATCCCAGGCGATACCTTCTTTCCATGTTTTCTGCAACATCATCTTGGGACAAATAACAGGAGACGTAAAACCAATAGGATTAAAAACTTTATGTGCAACTGATAGCATGATTCATTTAGTTATTTTTTCTAAATTTATATCTTTTGTCCAGCTTACATTACCCTTCAAAACGTCTAGAAATCTGTTCCATTGTAATTCTAGTACAGCAGTTTCTTCGCCATTTTCGCTATTTTTTTCTTTCTTCTGTATGTTCCCATCCTCTCAATCATATCCACCTAGGAACATAAATTTAAATTTTACAAAAATTGTTAATTGAAATTTCTGCTATTCTTTATATATAGCATTTATAAAATGCTACAGGTAAAGCTAAAAATGTTAAATTTCTGAAATGGAATTTGTTTTTGTGGGGTTTCTATCGCGGCTCAGTAAATGACTGCAAGTTGTTTTTCCCTCGAGTCATCCTCCGCTTCGTTTCTCCTTGACAATCGCGGAGTTAGAGGCATGATGTCATGTGACATGTAGCAAGCGCTTGTAAGGAGACCAATGGGAGCTCCTCTTACATATTGATTCCAACCAATGGGAATCTGTTTTTCATTTTTCTCTTTGTAAATAAAGCATTCTTCATATGTCTCTCGTGTTTGGATGCGAGTTATTTTTTGCTCCTCAGCAAAAGCGGCAATTGCCGATGAAAACCGAAACGAAACCAAAAGAGTGTTGGAAGATCTGCCAACATATGGTTTTTAGAGCGTGGTTGCGCTATTTCGTTTTAGATTTGTGTATTTTAGAACGTTATTTTTGTAAAGAAAAAATGGATTCTGGAGAAAAAAGCTCCGCTTTTTGAATACAAAAATTGGATTGCGAAAATTATCGGCAATGGAAATTTAACATACAGATGCTGTTGATGCATCAAGGACTTTACGGACTTGTCAAGGGTTCGGAAAAAACCAAATACGGATGATAGCAAATACAATGATTGGATTAAAAGATATGCAAGAGCCTTTTCTACGATATGTTTATCCATAGAAGAAGATTTTTAAAATCTCGTTATGGACTGTATGGAACGTTCTAAAACAGAACTTTGAGCCGACTATGCGTGCTCGATTGCATCATTGCATGCCGATTTTATGAGTGTAAAATGAAAGAAAAAAAATCTATGTTGGTATTTTTAAGTCGTCTTCAAAAATCTGCTAAAGATTTAGAATTGGCGGGAAAATTGGTTCCCAATGACGAAATCGCATATCAGATACTTTATCAGCTACCTTTTCATTATGACAATGTTGTTATTCAGCTATACCAGTTAGATGACGCAAGTTTCACCTCAGAAAATGTGAGAAAAGCACTTATTGCCAAATTTGATCGTCTAAGTCATGAAACAGAGACTATATCCGGTTTGCATGATGGGACTAGTACAGCACTGGCTTCAAGAGAGAAAACAGGTTTTATTCTATCAAAATCTAATAACTAGTAACAAAATTACAAAGTATTCACAATGCATTGCTTACTGGTTTCGCAAATGTGAATACAAAATTGCCATTGAACTATATTTTGTAGAGACCAATGGCTAATATACAGAGGCCGGTCAAATCTCAAATACTCATGTATTACATGCACCTAGATTTTTTAAAAGTAAATTTGAAAGGAAAAACCACGCGGCATAATACTAAAAAATACACTTTTTTTTTTTTTAAGAATGGCTGTAATCACTCGAACTTTACCTTTGTAAACATGGGAAGATTTTTATTTTATTTCCTTTCCTTCAACAACATATATGCTTAAGCAGTATTATTTCACTGTATAATATATATGTTTCTATTTTCTACTCCTTGTATACTTCAATTAAATTATTGTTCAATGCTAAATTATACTTTACGATAATTTAAGGATTATTTAGTTTATTTAAAGAATTCTAAGTACTTCTTGGAAACTTTTTTATTTCTAAGTAGCTGTGTTTGTGCAGCTAAGTGAAGGCGTCTGTATGGACCCTGAGTTAGAAGTACAATTCTGAGAAATATTATAACATTGTACCAAATAGCAAAAACTATTTTTCTTTTATTTGATTTTGAGGATTTCTTTAAGTGTCTTGTTCTCATGGTCATAGTTCGCCTCTATATTTTAAACAGAATCTTAATATGCTTTGAATAGACCAACAATTTCAAAATTTAACTTCTTAAGAATTATTTTATTATTTCTCTAGAAAAAGTTTAAAAAGGACTAAAAAAGTAAATGGTTTTAAGTGATAATCCTGAGATTTATTTTAGATGAACACATTTGATTATTCTATTACCTTAATAAAGTTTTCAGTTTTTTTAGGAGAGACATCTGTCAATCCACTATATGAGGAAAATAGCTCTTATTATGCATATTAGTGTTTCTAAAAGTGGGGTATGCATCGAGTAAAGTATTAGTCACTCTGAAGAAGAAATTAATTATTTACGTGCCCTCCAGACTGTAAGCAGACAGTACTTTTCATTTCAATTTTCTGACAAAAGAATAGATTTGTGGTCCATTTACAGTTGAACAAAAAAAAAAAAAAAAGAATAACAGAGTTGAGCTGATAAAGACTAAAATGTCTGTTTTGACCAACTTAATAATTGAGGATATGCATTTTTTATTTTAGAAGTAATAATACAAGGTGCATTCAAAAAGTTCATGGAATTTCGTTGTAACTCTATAATACCACAATATAATTATTTGTTTACTACTGGAAATCGTAATAGACAATGTGACATCAGTGTAGCTGAAGGTAGGAGTGTGTGGTGATCAGTTGGCGTGATGTCTAAGTTCGAGCAAAGGGTGAAAATAAAGTTCATGTGCAGATTGGGGAAATCTACTTTAGAGACTTTGTTAGCCTTAATAACAGTTTATGATGACGATTCTTTAAAGAAAACAGTCGTTTATGAGTGCTTTTCAAGACTTCAGGGTGGACAGGAATCACTGGAAGACGAGAGCTACAATGGTAGACCTGCAACCTACAAAAACGAAGGAATGGTCAAGCAAGTGAAACAGTTAATCAGATCAGACCGAAGCATGACCATCAACAAATTGGCACAAGAAATGGAAATCTCTCATGAATCCATTCCCGCAATCCTGTCAGATGATTTGAAGATGAAACGTGTCAATACAAAGTTTGTCTCGCAACTGCTGAATACAGATCAAATAGGAACTCGGAAGTTGACTGCAGACAAATGTTTTGAAAAAGGCACAGAGGACCCAATGTTTCTTGAGACAATCGTCACTGGTGACAAGACCTGGGTGTACGCTTACAACCAGGAGACAAAGAATGAATGGCACACTGTTCACACATCCGAATGGCACACAACATCCTCTCCTCGACCAAAGAAATCACGTCATGACAAATCCAAAACAAAAGTTATGCTCATTGCATTTTTCGACAACGAAGGTGTGGTGCATCATGAATTTCTACCAGCTGGAAAAATTGTTAATGGTGCTTTGTACGTGCAAGTTTTGAAAAGACTGAGAAAACCAAAGAAAATGTCCTGCCAAATGGTAAGGATGATGGTCACTGCATCATGACAATGCTCCCTCCCATACATCAATTGTTGTGCAGACATGACTCGCAGAAAAGAAAATTCTACTCCTCCACCAGCCTCCCTACTCACCGGATTTAGTACCAACGGATTTCTGGCTCTTCCCCAATATCAAAAGGGGCTTCAAAAGTAACAGTTTTGATGCAGCAGAAGACATCATAACCAACGCAACGGCTGAACTTGGGAAGATACAAAAACAGGACTTTCACCATTGTTTCCAGCAATTGCAGGAGAGGTGTAGCAAGTGTGTGTGTTCTGATTCAGCCTACTTTGAAAGCAGTTAAGTAAATGTGTACCTATATTGTAGTAATAAATAGTTACAATGAAATTCCGTGAACTTTATAACTACTGCTCATAAATGCATCAAGAAAAAAAAAAATAAATAACACAAACATAGGTTTAAAAAAAAAAGTGGGCAACATTTTTCTGTTTTTAGAGGTAAATTAATGTTTTCGATTTTTCATCATAAACTACTCATATTTTTCAGGCTCTAAAAAAATAACATACCAAGAAAATTAAAAATGCTTTAGGACAAACAAAGAGATTATGAAACTCTTTGACCTATATTTAAGGGATTACTTTTGATGCTTAGCATTGTTTTTCTAAAGAAATATATGTATTTGGTTAAAAAAATACATATCCTCAATCAATGAAGAACAACATTGAAACTGACCAATAAAGAAAAAAAAACAATTCTATAATAATTAAAATTTTATTATAATATTACAAAAAACTGCTATGCTAAAAAATATTCAGCATTCACATTATGGACACAAGTCATTGAAAGTTTAAGACAAAGGAATGAAGAAACAAGATGATTTTTAAGCTTTATAGTTTTATTTAATAAAAATATTCAAATGATTCAAACAACCAGTAAAGATAAAAAAGAGTTAAATAACTCTTTTTTTTTTTAACCATATACATTTCAGTTTGAAGTTTTTAGAAATTACATTGCAGATTTTTTCAAAGAAAGAAGAAATAAATCAATGCATTACTGAAAGTTAAATTTTTCATGAAATCAAAATCTTTGGTTTATTTACTAAAGTCTTCTAAACTCTATTTTTGTATGAAACTCAGACTATAATTTATATATATACCTAACATTAAAAAAAAAAAAAATTAAATAGTTAAAACAATAATAATGCCTAATTTACACTATAAACAAATGTTCATAAAATAAATATTTCAATGATGACAACTTATTTTAAAAGTATGCAGTACAATGTATGAATCATTCCTGAAGTATTCTGTGACATTGTAGCATTTTATACATCAATAGATTTAACAACCTGCAGACCATAGACATCCATTTATCACTTGCAGAACTGCTTTAGGTGAAAAACTTCATAAGGTGTCTGGCAGATAAGTAGACCCATGATGCAAAATAAGCCTTTAAAAATAAATATGTAACTACTTTAGTAAAAACATCACACTAATAAACAGTAACATAAAAGCATGTAAATGTGAGTTTTGACTGTACAATTTATTTTGTATAAATAGTGAACAACAATGAAACCAATTAAGGGTGTTTTGTGACCCCTCCGTTTTTTATGTTTGGATGTTTGTTTTTCAGGGATTTTTGGTATATTGACTTAGAAAATGGATAAGTGTTGAACGAAAAATGTGTACTATATGAGTAACTGTGCCAACATAGTAAAGCAGACGACAACTATAATTCACAATTAGGGCTGGACGATATCAGAAATTTAATATCGCAATATATCAACGAATTGATATTGGTGATATATCGCGATAACTACCTTAAAGTGTATGGGAATAGAAAAATTGTTAATTTCCATAGATAAATGATATGGTAGCAGAAATTTAAGTACAAACATGTGTAGAAAGCAACGAATCAATTCTGTATACCTATTTGCTCACACAGCATCCTTTAAATATTATAGTTTCATATTTATACAAAACAGAAATATTTTAGGGAAAAAGCGCGTTGTTCGATATCTATTTGGGTTTATACCGTTGATTGGATAGTGTTTTTTTTTTTTTTTTTTAAACAGTATGTTGCCTATTCTTCCTATTTTATGCACTATTTTCACCATTGCATCTTTATAACTGAGGATATTAAGAAAAAGAAACTAAAATAAAAGTTCTTAAATTTAGGACGTTGCTCATTTTAATATGATTAAAATAAGTAAAAAGCAACAGCAAAAACTGAAATTGGTTTATTACCATATGTAATGCTAATATATTTGTGAATAACAAGCTTTCAATGGATGACAGATGCAGCAGAAATGTTGGTTTTCAATCTTTCTCTAAGGTATCAATGCATTCTTAATAGAATTTCTAAAATGTAAAAATTCACCTTCCTATCTATTTACTATACGTAAATACAAAATTGAAATCTTTTTTGAAATATAAATATTCAAATCACATTTTGAAATAGTTTTATAGTACTTATTTTTTTCTTTTTTAGTTTATTTTAAGCTGAAATAACAATACAACATATATTAAATTCACTGGGATTCATGCTCTCACTACCGATAAAACACAGAGGGAAGCAGGAATGAGTCTCTTCGCTGATATTCAGCGTACGCACTACTAGACGTTAATAGCTAGGAAGCCCCGCTCAAAGATAACCAATCACAGTGAATAAGTGGCGAGGCTTCCCTTCACGAACGTGGCGAAATGAAAATTTTACCCGCACTGTGATTGGTTGCTCGCGAACCGAGCTTCCCAGCTGCTAAGCTCTAGTAATATTATCGACTACACAATAACTCGTACATATTTGAGTGCTTATTTATTCGTCATGACTTATCAATATGTGTGAACTATTGCAATATGTCTAGTCTAGAGGAATAGCAGCGACGGTAGTGAAACACAGACGATAGGTTCAGTAAGGAACGGAGAGTGGAAAATGCGGTTGGGTGGAAATAAAAAGTAAAGCGAAGAATGTATGGGGATATATTGAGATAACAACGAAAAAGAGATAATCGTTGGAAGGGATAGCGTGAATAAATGCGTGGGGAGAAAGGATTATTCAGATATTAGTACAGGATTTTCAGCGCTTTTTCTAGGATTTCGAGGTTGCGCTGCGGGAAAAAAAATGATACTGGCATATATCGGTAGAGTTAGAACTTAGCTATCGTTATTGGGATATATTGTCAAAATCGAAGCTTTGTTATCGTTATTGCGATAATTAAAAAATATCAATATTTGATTGATTTATTGATAAATAATCTAGCCCTATTCACAATATTTGGAGCAACATCACTAGCATTCACTAAAAATTTATTTTCAACATAATAGGTAATACAAGAGTAGATAGTAGATAGATATATCTTCAATACAAAACTCTATCATGTGCAGATATTTACAATTTATCGCCCATTTCTTTCACAATTGTGGTTCTTTTTGTCCTTGTGCATAACTATTTTTACTATAGCATCATTCAGGAACATCTTTTTAATTAGGGATACTACATATTATGAAGCATTTAATGGTAAACTATGATCCACTAAAACTAAAAAAGACGAAAATAAATATTCTGTTTTAATGATTCTTTGATCCATTTAATCAACATTTAATTTGATGGGTTGTAGATTATTATATGATTTCGGACATTAGTATATCTGGCAAAAAGGGAAGTCAAAACAACATACCGTGAATTCAGTATGCAGACTTTCTTTCACCCATAATACATAGTACACTGCTCAAAACAATTAAAGGTTATTTGAAGTTTTATAACGAAATTTTTTTTGCCGAAAATAGAAGAAGAGATTCACAAATGCAAATTTTTCTGGTTTTCAAACTGTGGAGTATGCAAATTTTGAGTTCGACGTCAAAAACGTCGCTTCAGCGGCAGCGAATGAAATTTGACTTTCAACTGGATAAAAGAGAATGAAGACAAGGATGATCGGCATTCAGTGATTGCTTTGTTTCGATGAGTACGATGTCTCAGCGAAGTCATTTGACAGATTCAGAAGCTTGGAGAATTGTTGGTAGGTTAGAAGGGGGCCAAACTCAAGCCGAAGTAGCGCAAGCCATTGGAGTGTCACAAAGTGTCATTTCCAGGATCTGGAACTGTTTTTTGGAGAGTGGATGTGCAGGCCGAAGACCAGGGCAAGGTCGTAGACGGTCAACAACGCCCAAAGAAGATCGGTATTTAGCGTTAACAGCTCGGAGACGCCGAAACATGAACGCTACTCTTCTCCAACAACACCTTCGGTCGGCTACAGGCACCACGATTTCAACTCAGACTGTCCGAAACCGGCTCCATGCTGTAGGTCTGTATGCTCGCCGACCGATGGTATGTGTTAGATTAACATCAAGGCATCGTCGCGACCGCAGGGAGTGGGCAACCGAGCATGTCAACTGGAGGAGAAATGAATGGATCAATATTCTGTTTTCTGACGAGTCCCGTTTTTCTGTGCATCCGGATAATAGGCGTATTTTCATCTGGAGGGACCGTGGCAGTAGAAATAATCCTGCGTTCGTGCACGAAAGTGTCAGATTTGGCAGTGGAGGAGTGTTGGTGTATGGTGGCATCTCCATTGACGGGCGCACTGACCTCTACATCATTCAAGATGGAGCTCTGACTGGTCGCCGATATAGGGATGAGATCATCAGACCTATTGTAGTCCCTTACGCTGCAGCAATCGGAGATAACTTCATTTTAATGGACGATAACTGCAGGCCACATCGTGCAAACCTGGTGGAGGATTTCCTTTTCGAGGAAGGAATCATTCGAATGGAATGGCCAGCGTGTTCTCCAGACATGAATCCGATCTAGCACGTTTGGGACGCTCTAGGAAGACGAGTTTCTGGCCGCCAACAACCCCCACAAACTCTCCAAAAACTGGAAAGAGCTCTTCTGGAAGAGTGGGGCAGAATACCCCAACTCGTCATTAATAGCCTCATTGAGTCCATGCCTCAAAGGTGTTCAACGTTGCTGGCTGCCCGTGGAAACCATACCCCCTACTGAAAATGATTTTCTTTGAAGAAAACACCTTTTCTTATTCATTTTTTCTCATATGCACAAATTGTGTTTTTTTCCTTTTGTACACAAATGCGCAATAAAATGCATTTTTTTCTGCCAAACATGTGTAAATTATTCTCATATAACCTACTATGTCTGTCGACCACGTATCAATCAGCTAAAAAGTTTCCCAGATACAAAATCCACCTAAAACTGCAATATCCTTTAATTGTTTTGAGCAGTGTATTATCAAAATCTGTGTTTTGCGGCGCAATAATTAAATATAAATCGAAAAACAAACGAGGAGATTAAACACTTAATATCACTTAATATAAACTTGCCCAGGTTAACATAAATTAAAATACAATAAAATAATATGATAATAACAATGACGGAGCTTTGTGTATTCTCGACATTGATAAAAAAGACAATTAAAAAAAAATAGCGTTATTTTGACTCAGCCATAGTAAAATGTCTCAGCTTTATAAATAAGAATGTGCGCTTTCTGCGCATACAATAGAAAAATATACGATTTTCCTGACAATGATAAAATATCAACCAAATGTTGTAACATTTTGCGAAATTCGCTTTCATATGGCATCTATCTATATTATAAAACAAAAACATATCCGTGAGTAATGTCAACATCATATTGACAGTAGCAACGACCTAACCATCAAATTTTGCTTGTACTGCATTTTTGTAACTACTAAATATCGCATAATTTCATTTTTTAAACTATCAATTAGAAAAAAAAAAAATTTCACTTTGTGTCCAATCCAATTACGAAAGATGAACTTATTTTATCTTTATAAAGTAAAGCCATTTACTTCTAAATATAGCACATTCAATGTTTATGCAGACGAATAACAAAAAACGTACTTTCAATGTTATTTGTTTGAAAAGCGTATCTCAATTTACTGATGTTTTATGGATTTTAAAGTAATTTTCAAGAATGGATATTTTTTAATTTGCGTGCAACTCAATTACAAAAGATTAACTGGTTTGCTCTTAAAACAATGTAAATAATTCAGCATTTGTTGGTTTACATGTAATATTCCATAACTAAATTGCCAAATTAAATTAAAACTTGAAAAGATATAGAAAGAAAATATGGAAGACTCGCATAATATTAGAAGTGCTCAAAATATATATATTAATTTCACCAGAATCAATATAACGAAAGAGAACATTTGATTTTTTTTTATTATTATAAAAAAAACCCTATAAAACTGGAAAGTTGCCAGATTCGCTATTTAGCGTGCCAATAATTTTAACAGCAAAAATAAAATAAATTAATGGAAACATGGAGTTAGTAAAAATGACATTATATAAGGAGTATCTTAATATTTACTTTTAAGTTGGGTATAAATTGCATAACCCAGCCACTACAGTAACATTTAAAAAACTTATTTCGTGTGACTTAAACGTAATTGTGGGTAAGTCTTTACTTTATTGATAATAATAAACGTTAATTTCGGAAAATCAAGACTTTTCACTGATAATAAAATATCTTTTTAAAATTTAAACATAAATTTTCATTAATAAAAATTAAATCTATAATGATTAGATGAAAGTAATGTCAATGTTATAAGTACTTTTAGTCGTGAAGTTTTTGTTGAAAAATGAAAGAAATGATACTCTCTTTAACCATCTCACCGCCGCAACCTGATATATCCGTTTACTATGCTGTAGGTTTCACAGCAATACAAGGTTTGTTTAAATTAATATAATTCTACAAATATAATACATTTTTAAAACATCACGTAATGATTGATACTCTCAAGGATTATACTTATATACGTAATTAAGTTTTTTATCTCAAGTTTGAAAATTCAGATTTTTTAAGCATTTTAAAAAAATTACTGAGAAAACAACATTACAAATTTGCCCTTTTTGTTCGGTGGTCAGGGGGTTAATATAAATCAAAGAAAAATGATACCACTGCTTCTAAATCATTAAAATACTTAGCAATATAACGTATAGCTATAAGATACAGCTGTAGTACACAACCGAAGTAGGAATAAAACATAGCAGACGATTACTTAGACTCAGTTTGAAATTTAAAAAAATAAAAACCTTTAATAGAATATGACGTCATATCTAGATTTTTCTTTTTTTTTAACCTTCTTTACTAAATTGTTTTCTTGAAATTGAAACATCTGTATTAAAGTAGATGTGTTAATTACAAATAAATTTAAATTAAGGTACTACATCATTCTAATGCATTTAAAGTTATCGTTTTCTATTTATATAGAAACAAAATGCGCATTTTCTTCTTAGAATCACTTCAGTTTCAAAAATGAAAAAATATAGCAAGTGATTCTGAATTTTTATTGGCTTATAAAAAAAAAATAATAAACGTGTTATGATTTGTTTTTAAATTTTTGTGCGGTTTTTTAGAGTGTGGCAACAGGATAGAATTATTGCATTAGAAATTAAAAAAGATTTTTGCAATGATAAACTATGGGAGACGTTTAAAAAAAGTGGTAAAGAATTGTCTGAAATTTTTTTAAAGTGGACAGTAATTTTACTCGTGTTCTAAAGTATATGTACATCAAGTTTTGTTCTAATCGGACAAAAACTGTAGATTTGTATAAGGACCATACATACATACCAAGAATGGCTTTTATATATATAGATAGATTATTAACCCAAACATAAAATTCAGTCCTTTCTATACAATAGAAGCTGAGATGCTATATATAATGTTCATCCGAAAAAGCATAGTATGGAAATGCCCCCTAGGAACTGGTCAAAACCCATACTGAATCGATATTCATAATCATCTTACACATTAAATTTGGTGAAATTCTATCCCAAACATGCCGAGATCTGGATATCATGGAAATCGTTAAAAATGCAACCCAGTTATGCCACCTGTTGGATGAAATACACCAAATTCTAATCAGCATCAATTTATGTTAAGCGCTAACTGAATGTGAAGTTTGATGAAATTTCACCCAAATTGCCTTATTAAAATACCTCATGTAAAATGTAAAAAATGCAGCATAACAGTGCCACCTGTTGGGCCATATATGTCAAAACATAATCAGCACTTCTATGTGCTAAAGTCTAATTAAATAGGGCATTTGACGAAATTTCATGCTTCAACTTTTGATGTAGACAAAATTTGTATCGCATACAGAGAGAGATTTTAAAAAATATATCAAATCATATTCAGGTCAACCTAAAACGTGTAAATCCATCAAAAAATGAAAATTATTTTCATGATTCTAATACTTTCTTCTGATAAATATATATTAAAGAATATATTAAAAGAAGAAGAAATTGTAATTAAGATTTCCTTTGATAGCTGAGATATACTTCACTGCATCAAAACCGAAAACAAAACTACATCTATAATAATATAGAAGTTAGTCTGTGTGCTGAAGAGACTTGTGCGTAGAAGGCAGGAAGATACCCGTAAGTCTAAAGTTAGTTTTTGGATTTTTTGATTAAATTTTTTTTAATAAAATTTTTTATACGATTTTTACTCTTTTCTTTCATGTTTCATGGCGATTTTTTCACATTAATAAAAGGAATTCAGTTTTAATTTTTTAGTAGTAGTTTTTTTTTTTTTTCCTTTTATCAATAAAGTTTATTTGGAATTTGTATAGTGATTTTTTAATTTTTCATGAATTTTTTATGCAAATTTCAGTTTTTTTTTTGTGACTTGTGGTAATTTTTTGACATTCATAAAAAGAATTTGGTTGCAAACTTTTAGATTTTGTTCTTCTGCAATTGTGTTTTTTGATTTGAATTTTTAGTTTTTTTTCCACAGTCTGTGGAGATTTTTCGACATGTGTGAAAGAATTCCGGTTACATTATTAGCTATAGTCAATTTTTTCTTTTGCGATTTTTATACATTTTGCAGTGATTTTTTGCAGCGTAGTAAAAGGAATCAAGTTTCAATTTTTTTTTAGCTCAATATAGTAAATGTTATCCTCTTTTTAATAAAATTTATTCGGAATTCGTGTAATTTTTAAATTTTACACAATTTATGCGATTTAAAAATTATTTCATGTTTTGCAGTGATATTTTGACATTCTGAAAAAGACTCCGGTTTCAATCTTTTAGCCCAGTTTAATAAATTTTCTCCTCTCCTTTCAATAAAATTTATTCAGAATTCATGCAGCGATTTTTGATTTTTGGCTAATTTTTTATGTAATTTTAGGGGTTTTTTTGTGTTTTATGACAATAAGTTTTATCTTGTAGATTTTTGAATTTTTAGTGATTTTTAATGAGATTTCTAATGTGTTTTTTAATGTTTTTCTACATTCAGTGGTGATTTTTTGACATTCGTAAAAGAATTCTGGTTACAATGTTTTAGCCCATTATAATAATTTTTGTCCTCTACGATTTTACTACTACGAACTTTTAACAATTTTTAAATTTTTTTGCATTTTGCGGCAATTTTTTTCCAGTCATAAAAAGGGGATTAAGGGGACCAAAATGCATAAAAGGGGACTTTAGGGAGGAAAAAGGAGACCATTTGGGAGCCCTGTAAAAAGTAAACAAACACAGCCCTACTCATCTACATTACTTATCGAAAGCCACGGCACTTCGTGCTCATTGGTAGTTGAATCGGGACTACTCCCACTGATGATGTGACGTCAAACGTACTCACCAATCACAGAGGAGAAAGTGTTCAGGAATGCTTCTGACAGATGGGTTGGTTGGTTGGTTCTGTTTGACGCAATAAAAGGAAACATGTCCGAGAAATAAGGAAAAAATAAAAAAAGTGGAAGTCTGCAGATTTTGAAAATAAGCAAAAAAGCGTAAATCCTCGTGTCTGCAGAAAAGTGGCATGCCTGAAATCTATAAATTATTATTGTTTAATTGTCTTAAATAATTACCATTACACTATAGAAATTAAAACAGTTAAGTAACAGTGAAGATGATAAAATCAAATTTAAGAAAAAAGTTAAATGCCTTATATTAAAAAATTGTGAAATTGTACTTTGGGAGGAAAATAAATTGAAGAACAAAAATTTTAATTAAAACAATTCAAAATTTCTGGGCCATCATTTATTGGTGAAAATTAAAATCGGTATTATTTTGATTTTGCCTTTACAGGGGTGGAAAATCAGAAATGAATTTTGTAGTAATTTTGTATTAGGACAAATTGCAGTTCTGTATCAGAATTTAATAGTTTTGTAGCAGCACAGGGCCGAAACTATATATTTTTTTTCACCCGGAGCAAACATGAAGTTTAGCATCTCTCATCCCTCTTTTCCAAAATAAATTTACAAATAGAAGTTTTCGATCCATTGCCTTTATATTTTATTTTAAATTTAAAGTAATTGTTAGAAAATATATTAATCTTATGATTTTTAGGTTGATTCCTTTAGAAATCGATCTATTGCAAACATTTCGGTTATATATATACAGTGAACTTCCATACTGCAGTTTCCGGAAGCCATTTTTGGCTTACATTAAACGATGTACACATTTGAATGGAGTAAAATAATCCCTTTCATGAAATAAATTTCACTTTTTGACAGAAATTAAATAAGTTACCAACTTAATGCTAAAATAAATAACTTTTTCTGTAATTTAATAAGCAACTTAGTGACAACTTGTTAATAGAAAAGAAAAAAAAAAATAGTGAGAACAAAAAAGTATGCAAAGAAATTGTATGCTTACATAAATATATAATAAATATATAACTTTAATTAGAGCAATTTCACTTATACTTGAATTCTTGAGAAAATGATCTTTTAACCACATAATTTTTCATTTTTACGACAAACTCGAGAATTTCATCTGTTATATCCCAATTTGATTGGTAATATTGGCAAAGAGTCATTAGCAATTTTTGAACCACTCACATTTTTGGTCTGTGGTAGAAAGTTTTCATTCTCTTCATAATTGTTATAGACAATTTCTTGATTTCTCAATCAGTCATGTCAAAGTTGCTTTTGAAAAATAATGTTACAAAAGCAGTTTTGATTCTGCTTGGTCAATCTGTGATAAAGATGTCTGCGTTATCCCCAGTGGCAGAAAGTTCTGTAGCTGTCTGCGACAAGCTATTAAAATTTCATAATCTGTCTGCAAATTTTGCATGTAATTTTAATGAATGAATAATACACTAAACTAGGGATTTTTCATTATTTTATTTATAAAACATGGTAAGCATGATGCATTCTCATCAAATCTGCTAATAACTTTTGATGTTATGTCATTTCATCATCTCACTTTTTGTACGATTTCTAAAATTGGAAGGATACGCTTATCCCAAGACCAAGGGTGATTCTGAGTAAAAGAATATTTTCTGAAATGATCCAGGGTGGGAGGTGTGGAGGATGAGATAAATCTCTCTCCTGACACAGCTACAGAAATTCCTTCTTGAGAAAAATGTCTTAATTGAAGTCCTGCATTAGCTGCAGATCGGGTTATTTCTGTTTTCAGTTCGAACTGAATTTATATTCCTGCATGTTGGGTTCGGGTTAACCCAATTTTTTAAAAGTTGGTTCTGTATATTGTTTCAGATTTAAAAATTTATGTGTTAAACATAGATGTTTGTCTGTGTGTGATGTTTTCTGAAGAGACCGCTAAGTGCAGAGCTGCAAGATTTGGCAGGAAGTGTCTGAAGTGTTGAAGTGTCTGAAATTATGCACTTCAAAGCCCGCTTTTGAACTAGTTGTCTTAATTTTTTATGTATTTTTATTTATTTATTTATTTTTTTTTTTTGCAGCAAATTTGCTACATTAGTAAAAAGAATCCGAAATTCCTGTATCTATTTTTGAATTTTTTTGCAATTTTTAGCATTTCTTCTCGTTTTGCGACGATCTTTAGACATTAGTAAAAGGAACTGAGTTTCAATATTTTAGCAATCTTTTTATACAGTAAATTTTGTCTATGCTCACGATTATTTTTTTCCACAATGGTTTGATAAAAATCGCGTTTTTTTTTTTAAAAAAACCACGATCTTTTGCCGAAATTTGCTTGTTTTTACAGCGATCTTTTGCCGAAATTCGTGTGTTTTTACCGCGATTTTTTGCCGAAATTAGCGTGTTTTTACTGCGATCTTTTGCCGAAATTCGCGTGTTTTTACCGCAATCTTTTGTCGAAATTCGCGTGTTTTTACCGCGATTTTTGGCCGAAATTCGCGTGTTTTTACCGTGATCTTTTTCTGAAATTCGCGTGTTTTTACCGCGATCTTTTGCCGAAATTCGCATGTTTTTACCACGATCTTTTGCCGAAATTGCTGTGTTTTTACCGCGATCATTTGCGGAAATTTCTGTGTTTTTTTAACGCGATCCTTTGCTGAAATTCGCGTGTTTTTACCACGATCCTTTGCCGAAATTCACGTGTTTTTACCGCGATCCTTTACCGAAAGTCACGTGTTTTTGCAGCGATCTTTTGCCGAAATTCGTGTTTTTTTGCCGCGATCCTTCGTGTGCTTTTACCGCGATCTTTTGACGAAATTCGCGTGTTTTTACCGCGATCCTTTGCCGAAATTCACGTGTTTTTACCGCGATCTTTTGCCGAAATTCGCGTGTTTTTATCGCGATCTTTTGCCGAAATTCGCGTGTTTTTATCGCCATCTTTTGCCGAAATTCGCCTGTTTTTATCGCGATCTTTTGCCGAAATTCTCGTGTTTTTAAAGCGCTCTTTTGCCGAAATTCATGTGTTTTTACCGTGATCCCGCGGGCCGAAAGTTGCGGACAATGTTTTAAATTAATTTCATTACTGCAGACAGAAACTGTCTGCAAGAGATTTTCTTTGTCCGCGACTATGTCGCCATGTCGCGGTGTTTCTGCCACTGGGGCGTTATCTAATGAGTAGTATCCTTTAAGCAATGTCTTTAACATTAATTGCAAATAGAAAACAATGGGTGAGACTAAATTATCCTCATTAACAACAGATACGTCTTAAGGAGCCGCTTCACTGAAACTCCTCAATCATGAAATCCTATGGGAAAAATTCAAAGCACAATTACTTATTACTTAATATAATTATTAAAATACTATGGTTTATATCATCAGAAAGTAGACATCAGATGCTGATGATGTGTGTTTTTAAAAATTGTCTCCGTAAGTTTTAAGTATTTTAAAGAACATGATAAAGTTTCATCAAGTGGAAATTTCAGTTCACAAGCATTTTTTAAATACTTAAAATTTAAGGAGATAATTTTTTTTTTTTAAACGCACATCATCGGCATCCGACGTTTACTTTCTGATGGTGAAAACTGTATTTTAATAATTATATTAGGTAGGTGATGAGTAATTCTCAGGGATCATTCTAGAACATAAAAAAGGGCAGGGCGCACATCACATAATAAGGGCTTTTTTTTTAAAAAAAGGGCACATCATTTCATAAAAAGGGCACTTTTGTAATAAGTGCATAATACCAATATACTGGTGGGGAGGGAAGTCTGGCAACAGCTTACAGTGCTCCTTATTTAAAAAATCCAATAACATTTCTAATTTCCATAACTTGAAAAGTATTAAAAATAGCAGCAAAATGAAAGTTATGTTCTCGATTTTTATTGTAAAATTGTTTGCTATATTCACGGCCATTTTCTCCTTTTCATACTATATTCAAAAACCTCTCTCTCTAAAACATTTATTCACCAGATAACTTTTTCCCGGTTTTAGCAAAACTGGTTTTAATAAAAGTATAAAATAAAAATACTAAAGCTACTTTTCAAACTTTTTATAGAACTTACGTAAGTTATCATGTGGTCAAAGGCCAGAATGGCTGATCTAATACTATATTTCACTAGACAAAGTGAAATTAATCAATGACACTTAGTTACGCTTTTTGTCTTGTTCAATGGAAAAAATGATAAATGAAAAAATGAATCACTCAAAGTCAAAGATTCGACATACCAGGGCACTTCATACAGAAATAAAGCGGGAAAGAGGAGTACTCCCTGATGTACCATACTAGCATTCTAAAAATAAAAGATAGGTAAAGAATTTTTGAAAGTACAATGCGAACAAGGCAGGATTCTACCCAGGAATAAAAAGAGGGAAGAAATCTACCTGGAAAAAGGGCAAGAAGGGTGGGATTTTATCTAAAAAGGGCATGAGGGCGGGCCGCCCCTCTGAAACTCTCTAGAGTGATCCCTGTAATTCTGCTTTTAAGTTTTCTCATAGGTTAAAATGGGATTTTGCAAATGGGCAGCTTTAATAAAGCGGTCCCTTAACAGAGATGAGTTCACTGTATATAAGCTTAATATTGTCATTTATAGGCTTAATGCTGACAATATTTGACAAATTAACATATTTTTACAATGAATTATTCTTATGAAGATCCTCTGAAGAATCCATAAGATATTCATAGTTCCTAATATTTGCATCCAATTTACTGTGTTATTTTTTGTATTATCTTTTCTTTTGATTTTTACACATGTGATTTCATTTTTATTATATATATTAAAAAGGACAAATGTGTCTGCATAACGCTGGTGACTTCTTGAGGTTGGAAACACCTGACAATTAAATTTCCAATTTGCAATTTTCGCTACTGTAATTTTTTTTTAACTTGTAAGAATTGCACATTTTCACTTTTTACACTATTGCATACAAAATGTACTTTCAAATGCAATTTGTTTGAAAACTGTATCACAATTAATTTATTTATTTATTGTGGGCTTTCCAATAATTTTCAATCATGAATTTTTAAAATCTATCTCCATCATGTGCATTATGGAAGAATAATAACCCACTTGCATTAAAATATATATAAATAGGTCTATAGCTATTGCATTTGTCTTTAGCTAATTTTCCATAATGAAATTAAATCTTCATCAATAAACAATTAATAAAAAATAAAATAAAAACACAAATTTAACATATGTGTAATTAACAAGTTCAATTTTTACACCGCCAGCCAAATAGGAGTTCGTTAAAATGTATTTTAATAAAAGAAAAATGATAACCCAGTCTGCATAAGTTTGAGACCAGATGCTATTAGTAAAGTAGTAATAGAAATGAATATTTCAGAACCAATATTTCTAGTAAACAATGATGGGTAACATTTTCTTCTACATTCATTCTCTGTTTATTCAACATATTTTATGTCAAATCTAAGGATTTTAAATAAGGCCTGAAATAGGGAAAGAAAGACCAAAAACTAAACTGTTAAATAACAAATAGCCCAAAATACCTTATACAAAATGAATACCTTGAAAACGAAAAAAGATCTAAGAATGCTTTTTGTCCAGACAACTTATTTCAAAACAATCTTATTTCAACAGAATCAAATTGAGGTCTGTAATAATTTAAAATTGCAAATCTTAAAATAAAAAAAATAAAAAATTGTAATTGCAAAATGTAAAAAATGCAACAGTGTGTTTCATCATAAATAAACATTGTTCATCCAAATAATCTCAGTTGTTGCCATCCTGCTTACTAACAATGTTATAATATGATCATATTTAAAAGCCCAGTACATTAAAAATCTTGGGACAAGGCTTTAGTCTCTTCTTATACATTAAATATAGTAGGATCCGACTGTATGCATTATTTGTATATAATGAAATATTGTTATTTATAAGCATTGCATGATTTAAAAAAAAAATTATTCTATTTCTTAAAAGTTCTCTAAATATTTTATTAAACATTTGCATAATAATTTTTTTTAATGTTTATATTTCTACAGGACATTACATTCTTTAAGATTTTTTAAATCACCAATTTTTTAATAGTAGTATATCTATACTAATAAAAGAAAGTTTCGCTCTGTGTGTCTGTGTGTCTGTCGGCGATGGCTAGGAAAATTTAGTACACCTAGAAAAGTCTGTAAATTTAGATTTAGGTAGTCCAAACCCTCTCCTGGTATACCTGAGCCTCAGAATTTTAAAATTTTGAAAATTAAAGTAGTTATTAATTAAAAACTGATCAAAGATCACAAATAAAAAAGTCATTATTCTGAAGCTAGCTAGCGCATGCTCAGAAACCAATATCCGTATCTTCTGGAATAGAAGAAAAAAAAACACAAGACATCCCGTTTTTTTAAAAAGTTTTTCTAAATTCGCCATGGGCAAACGGCTAGAAATACAGAAGAACCGTCTACATATTCTGAAAGAACATACTTTTACGTATTAAACGATCTGGTTGGTTTGAAAAAATTTTACATTTAACCCTTTCAAAAAAAATAATCAAAAAGCATCGAATTCGTGTTTTTTATTTTCTCCCGTTTTCCGAGCCTTGCATCCACCGGAATACTAAAGATACGGAAAAATGAAGGTCACCAAATTAAAGAGCTGACTTTGCCCTTTTCAAAGCCACCTTTGGTTTTAAAAAATACAAAAATTAACCCTTCAAAAAAGTACATTTTCTGTATGCCGTTTTGCGATTTTGGCAATTTTTAAAAATTCACATCGGCGATTCAAAGAAAGGTATGAAAAACTAAAAATACCAGACAATATCTACATTTATTCTTTTTTCGACATCTGTATTTGTTTTTGAAAAATACCAATATTAACCCTTCAAAAAAAATTCGTGCGCAGGACTCTCTTTTGCGAATTCCGATTTTCTGTGATATATAAAATCTGGCATCGGCTTTCTAAAATAACCAAACAAAAAGCAAACACACCTAAAAACATCTACATTCTATCGGGTTTAGCCAGAAACCTTTAGTTAAAAAAAAATCACATTAACCCTTTCGAAAACGTTTTTTTACCGTAAGTCAATTTCGCTTTTAAAACTATTTCTCCTATCTTTAAAAATCCGAATTGGCATTTATAAACAAGATACAAAAAACTAAAAATACCGCGCCTAATCTACATTCCTTTGTTCTTTAAAATCTGGTATCCGTTTTTAAAAATTTTAATTTTAACCCTCCGAAAAAAATCCTTTCCAAAACTCACTCACGCGATTTTCGGTCCAGATTTAAAAATTGGCATTGACTCGGGAAATGCGAGTACGGACAAACAGTAGACTTCAGATCATAGATATGTTCATTTTCTTCAAAATGCACCATTGGATTTAAAAAAAAATCTACATTAACCCTTTCAAAACCGATCGTTTACGTAGCCAGCTTTCGCGATTTCCGCTATTTTGGCAATGTTTACCTGTGGTTAAATTTCAATTCTACTAGGAAATTTAGTTGAGTCGAGTGTTCTGAAAAGGCCTCTTCCAAAACAGACTGCGCCCCCTGGCGGTAGAAGGTGGAACTATAGGAGTATCTCTGGTTCTATGTGCACGATTACGACGAGGTTTGGCTCATTCAACTTGATATCAATAGCCTTAAATATTTTAGTTGCACTTTCGACCGCCAGGATGCGCTTTCTGATCTTGAGTTTTACGAACCCGATTACGACGGGGTTTGCCTCATTCGACTTGATTTCGACAGTCTTACAGATCTTCAGTCATATTCGTTTAGAACAAATGATTAATATCTCGGGCCCGGGCAACGCCGGGTGGGTTAGCTAGTTATACAATAAAATGAAGACAATTTGAAAATTAGATAAATAAAAACTTACTACACGTTAATTCTTCAATTTAAATTCCTCATTGCTATAAACTTAATGCAGATGCACTTGAACTCCGGATTAACTTATGATTTTCAATTATTTGGAAAAGCTCAGGTGGTGAAGGAATTCTTCCTGTTTGAATTTTGGACCAAACTGGTACATCTGAAATATTAAAAAAAGCAAACTCTAAAGTGCACATTTTGACAAAAGTGACAATCATCAGAAAGAAAAGATGAATGTTTAAAAGTTATGTAGGTGTTATGTATGTAAAAGTTATTCAGTGACTATGAAACATAATTTTATCAATTCCACAATAAGTTGCATCCTAAGAAAGCAAAGATTATTCAGTTGTAATTAGAAGTGTTATGTTATGAAATGAATTGTTAGTGTAAAAGTGCTAATTCTCATTCAAAGAGAGTGAAAGCACAGTATATTGATAACGTTTGAAGGATATCACTTAAATTGCAATAAGCCTTTATTTATTTTTAATTTTTACGTTACTGTTGGTTTATGAGGTAAGCAGAGTAGCTCATAAATCCATTGCTAAAACTTCATTTAAATACATTGAACCATGTTTTAAGATTTTTTTTTCTTTAATGATAACAAATGGATCTCTTTTTAATTGCAACCCAAGCTTCATCTATTGTAACATTTTTCCATTTTTCTCTGAATAAATGCTTCTTACTGTACTTATAAAGAAATTCTGAATCGTGTTATACGTTTGGCGATATATTGTGGAGAAATATTAACATTGTGTTTTTGGCCTTTTTAAAATTCAAATCAGTGTTAATGATTTTGTTAACAGTTGACACTGAGCATTTTAACGATTTAGCAACAATCCTTTGACTTGGAGGATTTTCTTTTACCATACTTACCTTTGCAATATTCAAAGAATTCCTTTTTGTTCTTGGGTACATACTTGGAAAAATTTTTCCACTTGAAGCCAGTCATTCATGTTTTTTCCCTGTCTTATTGACAATATTACCTACTGTGGTTTTAGATATAGACAAAACATGTCTTTCACAACATTTTTTAACAACCAAATAATTCTCTTTGGAAAATGCAGAAATATAGCCTTCCAACCATTGATTCTTTAAAGCAGGGATCTGTCCAGACTTTTCTCCTAGGGTCCTGTTTTTGTGAAATTATGAACAGCTTTTTACATTTGTGAAAAATCTAGACATAATTTTGTGAATTTGAAATGATCGTTATATTCAGGTTCTTGTTTATACATTTTTAAGAAGATATATGCATGTAAAACACACATATTTTCTTTATATATGTAAAGTGACAGTCAGATTTTACTTTTAAATGATTAAATTTGTGAAAGATTCAGTTTGAAGAGGGAAAAGTTTTGTAAAAAGCCTATTTTTAAGACAAAGAATTTTGTGAAGGGTCCTGTTTTAAGGTGAAAAGTTTTGTGAAGGGTCCTGTTTTGGGTTGAAAAATTTTGTGAATTGTCCTGTTTTGAAATGAAAAAAATTGTGAAGGGCCCTTTAAAGGACCCAATTTTTTTCTAAACAGATCCCTGTAAAGGTACCAATTTTGCAGCTGCCAGAAGAAATTTATACATTCAAAAACATATTAGCTGTGAAAAATAATTTCTCTATGCAGACGATTTTTTATTACACCAAAACAAACTTGTCAAAAAAATGTGCAAACAGCCTCTGTAATAGTAAACACCTTGCCATTTCAGTTACAATCCTGTTAGCTCTTTCCGCTTTACAATTCTGCTGGAGTGTTAGAGGAGCTGGGAATTATTGTTTTATAACACATTCTTGAATATACAGTAGACTCCCTAAAATCCGCACTTAGGACCAGATGTTGTGCGAATTTTAGAATTTTGCAGATTTCTGGTCACTGTTTTGTTTACATTTTTTAAACAGTAATTTTAATGTAATAATGCATTCAAAATTATCATAAATGCTTACAATAAAGTAAAATAATTAAGGAAAATATAAGTAAAATAATAAAAATTAAGAAAATTAAAAAAACGATTAAAGTGCAGTAGACTTCTTCAAATCCACGATCGCCTAAAATCCATGTATCGTTGCCGATGTAAACAGTGAGACTTACAGTTAAGTTGAAGGAACAAAATTCAAGATAGCACTGAAATCGGTGGCATTTGTGATTTTTTTTTTTACTAAATTTTTTGTTAATCAAGTTCTTTTAGCTATTACAGCTGGCAAAATTTCATTACTTATGATCTTGATGTAAATTAACATATCTAAAGCAAAACTTCACTATATTGTATCCTTTATAATATTTCCAAATGTAAACTGTAACGGAATTGTTTATTTTTCAAGCATTCATTTCCCCGTTTTTCAATATTAATTTTTATTTTTTCCTTATTATGTATGTATTTTAGTATGTAATTACGGTTACTATGGGCAAACTCAAACATTTCCATAAAGAAAATATGAATTTTCTTTCGAAAAAATTCAAGATTGCGCTAATTTCAGTGGGGATCGCTATTTTTTTTTTTACAAGGTAATTTTAATTAATCAAGATAACTTATTTCAAAACAATCTGAAAAGTTCTCACATCTTACACTTTGGAACCTAATCACTTTCAAATTTGATGAATTTATTGGCTAATGAGTTGAATTTTTATGACATTTATTTAACGGAATAAACATTTAGGATTTCTTATTTTTTTGGACATTTCTTTAAAAATTGAAATCTTTGAAAGGCTATCACAGCACCCCCTTTTGATGGAATATCCCCAAATTCAATTGGGATCTGCAGGCCATAGTCAAAATCATATACAGTCAACCTCGGTTATAACGACATGGAGGGGACCGCGAGATTTATGACGTTATACCCGAGGTTATAGGTGAAAATTAGCGGTCGCCACATGGCGATTAAAGTTAAAAAAGTTGCGATTATAAAATCAGCCATCGATCGCCACCTTAGTCGCCACTCGCCCAGTGGCGATTAAAAAATCTGTTATCGATCGCCAAGTGAAATACCCCATTTTTCATGGAAATATGCATCTCTACATTGATTACATCTAATTAGAGAACTGGTTCATTCTTTTTCCTACCAGATGCAAACAGATTTCAACGACTTAGCTGTATTTTCAATATTTCGGCTTTTTCTTAGTTAGATTATTTTTTCAAGAAATACAGTTTTATTCTGCAAAATATATGATTCTACATGCATTTCAAGTAATTTATTCCTTTTTCCAGACTGGATACAAGCGGATTTTAAGGACATTTTAGAATGTTCAATATTTCGACTCCTGGCACATGCTCACCAGTTGGATTATTTTTCTTCAAGAGATACTGTTTAATCATACGAAATACACTTATACTCATACAACAGGTATAAAACTCTTACAGAAAAATATGTTTATATACAACGATTATAATTTATCTAGATGTCAAGAAAGTTTGAAACATAATAGTGGCCACTAACTTTAAAAAGTGGCCACTAATGAAACTGAGTCTACCGGCCACTGGCTACTAAAAAAATTTCCTAGTTTTCACCTATACCCGAGGTGACGTTATATACGAGGTTAATTTTAGAGATTACATACATGGAAATAATAAAAAAAAAACATACCTGTATGATGTAAGAGCATTTATTATACTAAATTATAACACTTAATCCTCATGAATGGAACTTTATGACGACGAGAAAAAGTTTGTAATTTTCGATAGTTTAACTCTAGTAGAACAATACATTTCTTCCAAATTGCTTTCAATGTCTGCAATTTTTTTTTATTATTTGTTCATTACTTTCTCGGGTTCTGTAAAACCGCGATACAATTTTTATAGCGTTCAAAGCATCTGCAGCAGTTGGTATTTCAGGTACGCTGTCAGGGTCTTTGTGATTAGCATCATCATCGTCTGTGCCGCTAATTTCTTGATCATGGTGATGTTTTATTTCTTGAATTATTTCAGATTCTGATAAAACTTCAGTAGTTTGCAAATTTTCGTCTACTGTTACGAATGCATCTATGTCATTTTGCTCAACCATTAAATTTCCAGGTTCAAATTTGCTGAGCCATTCTTTCAGGGATAATTCATTACATTCGGTTGATCCTTCTTCAGAAAAAAACCATGCATGCCGGAAACAGTTTCTTATTGCCTGAGGATTCATTTGGCGCCAGACTTTGCTTAAAAAACAAACGGCATCCAGTACGCTGATTATGCAATCTTTCTTTTTTTCAACACATTCTATAATTTTGGCTAGAACTTGCGCTCGATACTTGCATTTTAAGATGCGAGTAACACCTTGGTCCAAAGGCTGTAACAGGCTGGTGCTATTTGGAGGTAGAAACACTTGTTTGATCTTTTGTAATGTGTCAATTTTGGGATATGCTGGGCAGTTGTCTAGTAGGAGAAGCACTTTTTTATTTATTTTCAGCAACTCGCGATCCCAGCGTAGCATCTCTGACTCGAATAAATCAGATGTCATCCAAGCTCTCTGGTTCGCCAGATAGTGAACGGGAAGATGCTTAACATTTTTAAAGCACCTATGTTTCTTGCTTTTACCAATAACAGTTAACATTCGTTTTTCAGTGCCGTCCATATTTGCACATACTAAGACTGTTAGGCGATCCTTCGACAGCTTTCCGCCAATACATTTTTCACCTTTAAATTTTAAAGTTTGGTCTGGAATTAAACGAAAAAATAGACCAGTTTCATCGGCATTAAATATTTCCTGGTCTGCATACCCTTCGTGAAGTTTTGGCCATATTTTCAGGCACACAGTTTCTTTGTTGACACTCCTGGCCTCTCTAGATATTTTTAAAAACACGATATTGTGGCGCGCCTTGAAACGATCTATCTACGAAAATTCTAATGGAACACGAAAATTTTTCATCCTTCAAAAGTTTTGTTAATTCTTCCGCTTTTGCCGCAAGAAGAGGACAATTAATCGGAATGTTTGCATTTCGCTGCTCTGTGAACCATTTCAGTAATGCTTCGTCTAGATCTTTTTGAATGGGCTTGCGAATTTTTTTCATAGTAGACCCATTTTGTTGAAAAGCTTCCATAATTTTTTGTCGGTCTTTCCATATGGTACCTACTGTTGAATTAACTAAACCAAATTCGCAGCAGATATCAGCTTTCTTTCTTTTCTTTTCTAGCTCCGTTATTACTTTCGTTTTGTTATATAAGCTCAAAACTTTTCTTTCACGGTTTTCGGCCATTGCAAAACAAAAATGCATTTCCTAAAACATGCAGACACACAGCTTCACTGACGACAGACATCTCTCGATAAGTGGGGAATGTTAGCTGGAAATCTCCTCCGCCCCTTCCTTAACACCTCCGTTCATGATGTCATGGAAAAGGAAAAAAGAGTTCTAGGGATACAATGGGAAGTTAAGGCCAGTCATTCTGGAAAGAGGGGGAGGGAGAGGACGATTTCCCGGTTTACAACAGTGGGCAATCACTCACAATACACCTCGAGAATCATTATAGCTTCACTCGACAATTCTACAGTGCTTATATGACTTTCTTTCATCTCCACTCCTTAAAATTTCACTCCAGAAAAGATACTAACTTGGAATTTTCAAGAAGAAAAGCATGAAAAATATGACGTTAAAACCGAGGTTATCATTTTTATCATGACGTTAAAAGCAAGGTTGTTTAACGTTATTTCTTCTGGGTATCTGCCGGTACTAGCGGTTTGTTGACGTTATAACCAAGGTGTCGTTAAAAGCAGTACCGTTATAACAGAGTTCCACTGTACAAAAAATGGGGTTCAATTCTCTGCTTAACTTTATACTTTTTGATGATACAATAATGAAAATGGAACAAACATCGCTATCACAGCACTCCGTTTCGTCGAAATACCTCCAAATCCAAGTGGGACCTGCTGGCCATAGCCAAAAACCTATAAATGAAATTCAGTTCAATTCTAGGCATAACTTCGTACACTTTTCGATGATACAAAGAGGACATACACACGGACAGACATACATTTTGTAAAAATATGTTTTTCGGACTATCTGACCCCTAAACGTGTAAATCCGTCGAAAAAAATTCCTATTACAATACTTTCTTCTATTATAGATAGAAGAAAGTAAAAATGGAAAGCACTATTCGATTCCAAATCGCTTCAATAGTCAGACCTGAAAATTCTATACCTTTATGTTAAAAAATGTGTCCTTTAGTCAGAAAATGTCAGAAACTTTTAGTCAAAAACATTTTGTCAGAAAATGTGTCATAAAATTTCATGTTGTTGAGCAGGGAATGAGAACCACCTTAAATTGTCAAGTCCTAATTTCTGTAAATTGCAAGGATCAACTAGTTTGTTGTTTCTAAATTGATTTCCTTGCAGTTCATAATTTTTTTTTTCATGTGCACCCCAAGATCTTTACAGTTCTTCTAATCTTATTTTTGTTAGGGCTGGATGTAAATAAATTTGGCAGGGCGCAGTACCCGGTGACTGTTACTGTCCTTTTGGTTCTTTTCCTATTTTGGTCACAGGAGAAAAATTGTGACATACGTCCATCGGTTGTACGAAAAAAAATTGTGAATTTCATTATCGGTTGAGAAAAAGACATCTCAAAATTTTTCAATCAGTTAAGAGCCTATGCTAGTGACGCGAAGAAACGCTTCAGCTAATGTTAAGTCTATGGGAAGGTTATCGCACAATTTCTCGCTCGCATTTGAATATTTTTAAATGATACTTTTTGCATAGGATAGCTGAGGTCGATCTCTAACGTTGTTAGTTTTTACTTTTTCGATTTTGGTTCCAGTTTTTTTTATATAAGGGTACTTTCACTTTCAGAACCGGTTCCAAAATTAAAAATGTCCACTTATTAAAAAACCATAACCAAAATCAAAAAATAAAAACTAACAACGTTAGAGACTGACCTCAGCTATCCTATGCAAAAAGAATCATTTAAAAATATTAAAATGTGAGCTAGAAATCGCGCGATAACCTTCCCATAGACTTAACATTAGCTGAAGCGTTTCTTTGCGTGACTAGCGTAGGCTCTTAAGAGGAAAAGTGATGAATTTCATTGATTTGTAGTGGGAAAAAATTGCAAAATTTGTCATTCATTGCGAGAAAAACTGCAAATTTTTCCAGTCGATCGTGGGAAAATAAAGCAAAATTTGTCAATTGGTCATGGAAAAATAACGCAAAATTCATCAATCGAACTTTTCGCGATCTTCCGACAAAATTCGTGATGTTTTTGCAATCTTCTGACGAAATTTGCTATCTTCTGATGAAATTCATGTTTTTTTTTTTTCTTTTTTTTTTTTTTGCGATCATTTGACGTAATTTGCAATTGTTTGATGAAATTTGTTTTGTTAAACAAAATTCGCATTGCTTTCGCGATTTTCTGACGAAATACGTGGTTTTTCGCGATCATTTGACGAAATACACAGTTTTTCGCAATCATTTAACGAAATTTGCAGTTTTTTGCAATCATATGGCGTAATTCTTGTTTGTTTTTTTATCCTTTGGCAAAATGTGTTTTGTTTCGCGATCCTTTGACGAAATTCGTGATGTTTTCCCGATCCTTTGACGAAATCCATGATGTATTTGCGATCCTTTGACGTAATTCGTGTTATTTTCATGATCCTTTGATGAAATTTGCAGTTTTTTCACGATCCTTTGATGAAATTCGTGCTGTTATCGCGATCCTTTGACGTAATTTGCAATTTTTTTTTTTACAATTCTTTGATGAAATTTGCATTTTTTTAAAAAAAAGAAATTCGCATTGTTTTCGCGATGCTTTAATAAAATTCGTTTTTTTCGCAGTCCTTTGATGAAATTTGCGTTTTGACGAAATTCGCGTAGTTTTCACGATCCTTAAACGAAATCCTGTATTTGCAGTCCTTTGACAAAATTCATGATGTATTTGCGATATTTTGACATAATTCGCGTTATTTTCGCAGCCATTTAATGAAATTCACAGTTTTTTCGCGATCCTTTGACGAAATTTGTGACGTTTTCCTGAGCCTTTGACAAAATTTGTGCTCTTTTCATGATCCTTTGACGTAATTTGATTTTTTTTGGCGATCTTTTGATGAAATTAGTGTTTTTACGAAATTTGCATTGTTTTCATGATTTTTTGATGAAACTCGCAGTGTTTTTGCGATCCTTTGACATAATCGCATTTTAAAAAATGTAATTAGAGTTTTTTAGCGATCCTTTGACATAATATGTGTGTTCCCCCCGAATCTTTGACGTAAGTCGTATTTTTTTTTTTTGCAATCGTTTGACAAAATTCAGATTTTTTTTTTTTCAATTTTTTGACGAAATTTGCGATCTTTTGACACAATTCACTTTTTTTGTGATCCTTCTACAGTATTGTAGACTTTTTTTTTTTCAGCGATCGATTGATGAAATTTGACCGTATTTTCCAGAACAGATTAGCAAAATGCAAAATTTTTCCGTGATGCTCGGCTAAATAAAATACCGAACATCAATAAAATTTAAAGTAAAGGTAGGTTAAAACAATATTGAAAAATGGACTTTACGTACCTAATAATGATAAAACGGACCAATACGGACTTGAAGCAAAAAAACAGACCTAGTGGGAGCCCTGTAGTATGTCATGCCATCTATTGGCTGTATAATGAATTTTAATAATTTCAAAGCTATTCAAGAGCCAGTTTAAAAGATGTTCCAACGTAACTTAGATGCAAAGTTGCTGGGACAAAAGTGGATCAAATAGCTTGGTTTAAAGTTTATATTTTTAAAATCTGTTTCTTCTGTAAAATGAACTTCAGAAATGTAAAAAGTCAAATTTCAAAACTGGCCTAAAAGAGTTTGACAAAGATTTGTACAATTTTGGAAAGCATTTTTCTCAAAATTACAGCTGGCATGGTTGGTATACATTGGTTCTCAATGCCTCAAATATGAGAACATTAAAATAATTAGGATTTTAAATTAGAAAATTTGTTCTATTTAATTTCTTAAAACTTGTAAAAAATGTTATAACTTAACAATTGTCAACACACGAAAGTCATACAATGTTTTGTAAATGCTAAAACTGGAATTTGTTACTGACAAGAGAAGATCAGTGGTTGCAGCCAGGGCTTAACAAATGCAGTCGCCAGGTTGCCACTGGCGACCAAGTTATTTAATCTGGCAGTTTTTTTCCCCTTGGTACAATATTTGGTACAAATGGCATTTTCTCTCTTGCCCAACCCTGTTCATGCGCAGCAAGCAGTGATATTTCTCTCATACTTTTAATAGAAGAACCAAGTTTAAAAGGCATTTTCCATCTCATGCAAAGAAAACACCATTCTTCTTCATTCTAGCCAGCTAGCATGTCATGTAATTAGAGTGTGGAGAAAGGGGGGAAGTTTCAATAAAACTGTAAGAAATAATGTCAATCCAGCCAGCCTCCATGTCATCTGTAAGATGCTCCAAGTTTTTCTGTAAGTTTCAAATCAGGTTTTAGTGTTCATAATTAAAATTGATTATTCTATCATATTCATTTTAAAGAATAACACATATGTGATTATAAGTAATTCATTTGAAGTAAATTTATAAAAATTTAATTAAAATTCAGGCTCTTTATAGTTTTATTAGAAAACTTAGTTTATATTATCTTTCTAAATTATGTAACTAATTCTAAACAATACTTGTTATTATTTTTTCTCAATTAATTCATAAAAAACTTTCGTGCTTTTTGAAAATCTATGAAAGGAGAAAAAAAAAAAAGTTGTGGGGGGAGGTTACTGGTGACTATAATATTTTGCTGGCTACCAGATTTTGTCAAATTTGTAAAGCCCTGGTTGCAGCAATGTAGGAAAAAATTTATTTTTTCTACCGCTATCCCTAATCAATAATCTACAGGATAAATTTCTTTAACATATGAAAGAGAAATCTTCCATGAACACAATTTATTCAAAATCGTGGTAGCAACAGTAAATTTTTTCCTATACGCTGCGAGATCTGGAAGATAATTGTGATGTACACATCATTTTGCTCAAAAGGAGCAAGGGTTATCACCTGATTTGTAAAATGACATTTTTATTTGTTTCCAAAAGTAACAATAGTGTTTGCTACAAACTAATGATATTTTGTATTGCACTACATGCTACATTATATTTTAGAACAAGAACGAAAAATCATGCGTCAAGCATAGATTATGTAACACTTTCCAACGCTTCCAAAATAATTTTACAAATCATTACCGTTTAATAAGCTGAAAGATAACATCGAAATAAACAATTTGGAAAACGCATAACATATTTAAAAATGTAATTTCAGGAATTTCCAACATTTATTTCCAACATATACAATATTCGGAAAAATATCCGAATACTTTTATTCAGCCCTGTATATAATCTATAGATTTTTTATATATACTACATAGGATGCTAAATTTTAGTTCAGTTAAGAAACGCGTAGCATAGTTTAAAATTCTCCTTCTGCAGTTTTTGTCAATAAACGGAAATGTGTTCGCGAACTTTTGTGCTTCCCTGTATATGATCTACAGAATATATGCACACCACGTAATAAACAAAAAGTGAGTTAAATTTAAAATCGCGTTCAGTAACTTAAAACGCACTTCCAGGAATTATTGTTAACAGACAGTAGAGAATTCTTTTGTGTGTCCCTGTAAATGAACGATGACTGCTATACACACAATATTTTGTAGTAAGCCTCTTGTAATGCACCTTAGTGATATATATAAATTTCAATGCATTTAAAATAGAGAAACATTATTTAAATAAACCGCAGACGATTTTTCTCCATAGACGTAATGTAACGGAATTCTTTTGACTGTCCCTGTAAAGTAACTATAAGTGCTATGCACACCCTATTCCATATTAAGCTTCTTGTAATGCACCTTAGTAATATATATCAATTACAATGTGTTTGAAATTGAGTAACATCATTAAAATGAACCGCAAAAGATTTTTCCCCATAGACCGTAATGTAACGGAACTCTTTTGAGTGTCCCTGTAAAAAAACTATAAGTGCTACACACTTCAGTTGAAATAGGGAACATGCTATAGATAACGACAATAACATATAAAAATTGCAGAGCAATCCGAGCACATTTACGGGAGTTAGAGCACGGACAGACGGCAGACGGCCAGACAAACCGAAGTCATAAACACTTTCCAACTAGGTTGGAAAGTGTTAAAAAGAGCGATTCCACTATTATTTGTGGGGCTTTTAGAGAGTGTTTTTTTGCAAATCGAGACAAATTTGGAAGTGAAATTATTTAGATAACGTTTTACCTTTTCTATTGTTATTACAGGACGCATACAGAATCATTTTTGTAGTGACAACTTTAATCTAAAGTAAAAATAATTTTTTTTCTTTTAAATAGTAAAGTCGTCGTTACGTGTGTGACTCAGAAAAATCACACACGTAACAACGACTTTACTATTTTTTTTTTTTTTAATTGTTATTACTTTAGACCAGGGTTGGCAAGTTTTTGCCACAGGTGGAAAAAACTGTGGTAAAAACCGTCCTGGCAAAAATAGGTTTTTGCCAGCAAAAATGACAAAAACTGATTTTTTACATATAAATGCACGTTTCATTTCTTTTACTTATCTTAAATTAACAATTGCAGAATAGTAGTACAATGCATTATGATGATAACTTAATATACTCATCTTAATTACTGAGAAATTATTAATTTCATCATAAAAAAAAATTCTTTAATTGAAAAAAAGCCATTTTTAGTCTGATTTTTATGCTGCAATAAATTAACAATATTGCAAAATCTACAGAAATTATACACACTTCTAGTTTTAAAATAAGATGTATCAACCTATCAATCAGCATAATGCAATAATTCAGAGATGCAAAATATAAGCAATAGTAGTAAGTACATGTATTAATATATTGTGTTCAAATAAGTGAAACCTTAAATTTCTTTTAAAAAATTAAATATTTTAATAAAAATAACATAAAAAATTACACATTCAACACTTAGCAGCACTTTTATTACCATCATCATCATTATTTACTAAATAATTTTTTTTTCAGCATTCCATAACAAAAAACAAGTTTGTAAACATTACTTATTGTCAACCTATTTCGAATTTTTGAGTGGACAAAAGAGAAGTTGGAAAATATTCTCTTGATTGCAGTACTACTGGCTGGGCATGCTTGCAAGTGTGCTATTAACCCACAAAATTCTTTGGAAATTTCACATGACTTTGGGACACTTCACCACTTATTGGCATCAATTGTCATAATTACTTGTTCTGAAAACAATGCACTTTGGAAAGGTTTTTCTTTTAGTTCAAAGTTCACGGCATATGGTAGGAAAGATGGATTAATTTTTTGTAGCCATTCTCTGGCCTGTTCTTTTTGTTCGTAACTAAGGTGCCCACTGCCCACCCTTATATTTTGGGTGTAACAAACAGGCAAGAAGATGCCAGGGCAAAATTGTTTTCAAACCTTTTTTTAACTTTTACAAAATGGGGTTTCAAATTATCATCTTTCAGCAAATTGCACCATAAATGGCAAGCATCTGCTATTGTTGTTGAATCAGCCTGCAAGATATCTAAAGCTGTTGAGACTGGTTTTAATTGCTTAATGAGATCTTTTACTTGTTGCAAAAGATTAAAATCATGTGAGCGATGATATCTTGATCCATTTCTTGTAAATGGTCATTTGATACTTTTATATATGAATTATGATTTCGTTCAAAAGTTTCTAGGCAAGTCAACGAACTATTCCACCTAGTACTTCCTGGTAACTGAGGTGAAACATATTCACTACATTCTTCCAGCCATGCGGAAGAAGCATGGTGGTTTCGAAAATATTTATGAACCTCCACTACATGCTTAATGATAGTAGAAGGTGTAATGTCTTCCCCAAGGAGGTTTAACCAATGAGCTACACAACCATATGATATCAGACATGAATTTTCACTTTCATACTTTAGTTCCAGCTCCCGTCTCATTTTTTTCCATATTTTTAGCATTGTCAGTTACTATACTTTTTATTTGGCAATCATACTTTTTCCAACAGTCTGAATAATATCACTGCATTTTTTTTTACAAGAATTCTGCAGTCTTTTTGGTGGCACCTGTATCCTTTACGTCTACAACATATGATTTTCCATCAACTTGAACACATGAAGCAGTTATGGGTTCATTGTGGATGTTACACCATCCGTCGATAACAAGTGTACCTTCTCTGCCTTCCAAACTTTCATGTACTGATTCTTCCATTTAACTGTGAACAGAATCTAAACGATTACCTGCCAATTCTTTGCACGAAGGCGGTTTGTAGCTTGGTCTCAAGATGTGGATTAAGTTTTTAAATGCATCACTTTCCACAACATTAAATGATATGTTGCAAGCATAAAAGAATGTTGCAACAATCAGATCAATCTTCCTTTTATCTTGATCTGAAATTTTGACACAAATTTGTTTATACTGCCTTCTAAATATCTTGCCTTTTTAAAAAGAGGCTGCGACTTGTCCACCTCTTCATCAATCACTGTATCACTGTTATTCTGGTTTAAATCTGCTTGTCTTTCAGATAAAGAGGATGCTTTCACATTCACACATTCATTTGTAACAATTTTTACACAGCTTGAAACATGCGCCCTCATTCTGGCTGCTTTATTGCTCTGAATGTTTCCACATTTTTTACACTTAGCAACAGTTTTTCCATCTACAGATAACTTATAAAAGGATTCCCAAATTGGATCTTGTCTTCTTCCTCCTTTATTCATTATTTCTTGAAATTGTTATTTCTTTATTTTCTGCAGCCAAGCTTAGAATCTAAGCTATGAAAAACAAAATGGCTAAAGTTACTTCTCAGATTAACTGTAAAACTGATAAGGTGAAAACTGAAAACAGGAATTTTGTGCACCTGCTGTTGTGCTGATTCCTGATTGGTAATTGGCTACCTGTGTAGGGAGGGAGGGTCCACACTTGCTTAGCTCATGGAGAGCAGGTGGGAAACAGGTTTGTGGATGATGAATGGAAAGGCAGGTGCATGAAAATCTTTTCTTTTTTTTGGTCGGGGGGGGGGGGGGGGGGTAGAGACAAGAGTAGTGCAAGAAAACAGAATAAGAATATATTTTTTTTTATACTTTTGTTTATTTTTACCAAGAAAACACTTGGTTTCATTTGTTATTATGATTCCTTTTCATATATAAACTGCATCACTGCATTAGTTATGCAAAATTGGATTTTTGCCATTTTTACCATTTTTGCTGTTTTTTACCATTGTCCCGGCAAAAATACCCTTTTGCCAGCAAAATGACCAACCCTGCTTTAGACTAAAGGTGTCACTACAAAAATGATTCTGTATGTGTCCTGTAATAGCAATTTAAAAAAGAAAACATTATCTAAATAATTTCACTTCCATATTTGTCTCAATTTGAAAAAAAAAAAAAAAAAAAAAAAAAAAAAAAAAACCTTTCTAAAAGTCACACATGTAACGGTGGAATCACCCAAAAGTAGTATGTTACACTACAACTTATGAGAAAAGAAGCAACTATCATAATTTTCCTACTTCTGACTACACACCACTGCAAACATTCATTTTAAAAGACACACATAGTTCCATACAACAACTTACATACAATGCACACAATGTGTTTTTTAATAAATAAAAGTAATAGTGATCACTGTTGTTTATGAGATATCTTTCATAATCAGAGAGTCTTTTTTTTTTTTTTTTTTTTTTTTTTTTTTTTGTCAGTGGTTTTCAACAAACAAAAACTACAACTACAGTGTCAGTATAAGGAAGTTGCAATCAGCTAATCAACCATTGTACCTTGACAGAGGTCAAAGCAGTTTCACCAATAAAGACTGCCTATTTGTTGTTTGTAATCTCCATGATGATATCATTCACAACTACCCTATTACCCCTATACTGATTTTTTTTTTTTTTTTTTTTTTTTTTTTACATTAAACAGGGAATAAATTTAACAATTAAAATATCATCAAAAAGTAACAAAATAATTACCATTAAATATTATTTCAAATGCTCCTGTAGATATTAATTGGCCTTCAATGGTATTACCCAAGAAAAAAACCATAAGACAGGCATATATCTAAATAGAAAACAAGATGTAATAATTTTAAAATGCACACATATTATCAATATAATACTTATTTTATTTAGTAGGCAAAAAAATGAATGTTGTGGAAGAATAAAGGAAAAACAAAAATTAATATAAATAATATATATTTTTTATCTTACTCTCCTAATTGATATACATCTTATTTATTACTCTTTCTTAAATTACTAGCAGAGCTTTGCTGGTCAATTTTTTCAAACAAATTCCGAATCAAGCGAACCCGGGGTCCCACTGTCTTTGGCAACGTAAGTCCTCTTCAGTATCAGATCAACCAAAAATTGAATTATTGTTTTTGATTTTTTTTTTATACGAAAATCTTCATAACATCTCATTATTTTCCTCTGTTTAAATTAAAAAAAAAATATCTAAATTGGTCAATTAGTTATTAAATTTTTGACACTCAACACCCAATTTAAAATAATGTTTTTCATCTTTAAACAATCATAAAGTGAGCTTTATGTAACCTATCTCATTCTTTTCATATCTTTAAACAAAAAACTTTTACAAAAAAGCATTCAAAGATGTCAATTAGTTAGAGATATTTAATTTGGAAAACACCCAGAGTGCAAATCATTACTACCTCATTTATATTTTCGCAGAGCCATGCAAAAAAAAAAAGAAGCTGCTGCCTGCAGTGAATAGCCTGCAGTCATAAAGGTGCCATTCTTTTCTTGTACATATGTTGACACTCGTTTGCAAAGGTATTCTACTCTGAGTAGCTGTTTATTTGTCATGTCTGTAAATCAATGAATATCTCCACTTACATTGTTTACTTTTCAAATCTTCAAACATTAACTTTGAAATAGATTTTCTCATGATCTACAGCACGTACAGAAGGTTTGTGAATAAAATTTAGAGTTCAACTGAATATTCGGTTTTGTTTTTATTCCAAAATCTTGATTTTGGCAAAATTACTGTCCGATAGTCAGCCGGGACTAAAACTATCAATATTCTTAAAATCTCATTTCTTCCTTCCGGAATTTTTAACATTATTCATAAATTTGAGCTGTATTGGCTGAAATGAGACCCTGTTTATTTACTGCTATGAACTTCACTGTTTATAATTATCAGTTACCATTAACTCAAGACATAAGTGCAAATTATAAGCAATGCATATATGACAAAACACTATGAGCATTTAAAATTAATTGTAAATTTGATTTTGAATTTTACAATGAAGTGCCGAATAGACAAAATTGAAAACTTATAGAAATAAAAATGAAATGATGGCATTTAGTAGAAATTACCTTATTTTGAGTCATCCAAATAAAAATATTTGGTGTATTTATTCCTAGAGCTGTAAAAGGGTTGAAATTTGCAATCACTGCGGCAATAATACACCATTTTAATATACCAATTAAAGAAGCAAGATGCATGCGGAAAGGAGGTGGTGGAAATGTATCTCCGAGAACAGTAATTTCAGGATATTTTTCTTGAATAATCGAGGCATACTGCTCGAAGACACGTCTGTAACCTCATGAAAAGCTAAAAAATAAAATATTGACTATGTAATTCAGAAAAATTAAGAAAAGTAAAAACACAGTTTCATTTAGGGATGCACCGAATATTCGGTATCTATTCGGTATTCAGCCATATTACCGAATATTCGGTTAGGCTGAATATCAAATTATTTGGTCTGCCAAATATCAAACTATTCGGGCTGCTGAATATTGAAATAGTCGATCAAATCGAATATTGAGAATAAAACTTTTTAAAAAATATTTTAAAAAACCCACAATTTTTACTTTTAACTGTCAATTAATAAAGATATTTAAAATAATTAGAAATAGAATCATATTTAAATGAAAGAGAATGCTTTAACATTATTTATCTGCTGTTTGAAAAGTGTCACTTAAGAAAATAAACCATTAATGATGACCTACATAGGAATTAATTATGTACAAATAAATGCAAGTTCCTGAATATTGTCTAATAAATAATTTGTTTCTTGCTTTTTCACCATCATCAGGTTTCTAAACAAAACGGAAAAAAACTTTCACAGGTAATAATAGACATCAAGACAGACAATTTTTGTCCAGGAAAGCTAGATCGCAACACACTTATTCAATCAAAAGTGCATCTCACTTCAGGTCAGATTTGAATTTTTGTTTGTTACTTTAATAATATTGAAAATATTGTAACTATATTTTCAACATGGCTACTTTTGATTTCTGTGAATCACGAGAAGTACTGGAAATTGTCACCATTCATATCTATTCAACATTGAGCTAGATATTCCTTTATTCAGAGTGCAGCTGACAGAGCTACTTATATGTGTCACTGGCCAAAATTCAGCCACTTCCAATAATATCATCATATTTGCTACAAGCAAAATTAATATGATGCAAATCTCGCTAAAATATCTTCATTGTTGTTAAAGTTGTGAACAAAAATTCAGTTTCAGCTTGCAGTGGCACACCCTGTATTTTTGATCGAATAAGTTGATTGAGATAATGTTTATGTTAATCTACACAGAAAGTTTCTTCCAAGATGTATGAACACCATGTATGTTTACAACCTCTGAATATGATCACCTATTCCAGACACCTGCTCTCTGGTTAATTAAAAAACTTCCTTGCCAAGTCAAAAGGAGCAGGAAATTTAATCTTCTTGATTTGCCACTATTTTAATACATTATATTGTTTTACTTTAGTCCCTTCCTGACAAATAAACACTACATCACTGTAGAATGTTTTTTCTAACTCATTAAAAATTTTCTTTGATTTAAAAGTATTTGTTTTAGAATATAAGAACATTTTATAAATTTATTTTAATTCACAGAAGAAGCCATGAAGTTTAAAGCTTTATTAATTAAAAAAGTTTTAAGACTGTCCTCTTTTTAAGTTATAACTCAAAGCATATTTTTTTTTCTTTTTGTGTGTGTACAGGTTTCTTTTAAAAAGGGTCTAGATCATAAACTGGTAATATCTGTGTTAAATATTATGCAAAATTGTTTTATAATTTAACTTTTAATAATTTAAAATTCTGAAATATAAAAATATTCGGCCAGCTGAATATTCGGTATTCAGCCGAATATTCAATGAAGTGGGTTGGCCGAATATTCGGTATTCGACCAAAATCACTATTCGGTGCATCCCAAGTTTCATTAGCAATATATTTCAAAATTAGTTACACATCATATGTACTTATTTCAAAAATAATTTAGATGTATCAGTGAAGTTCTTCAAAAAAGGCAAAAAACAAAGAATGAAAATAAATTATTTTTACCAAATCTGATTTAATAATTATACTGATATTGCAATATCTAGGATAAAAAATATTTTATTTATATAGAAGCAGTAGATTACAACTACCTAGTCGAAAAACTGCACTGTTAATAACCATAGTTTATGATCGTCTGATAAAATAGTTTTAATGATTTTTATAAATATCTTTCTATTAAATGATACTTTACCTAATAAAAGTAAGCTCACAATATATACAAATTCATTAAAATTTTAGCATCTATTTGTATGGGCCTGTTGAGTTTCGCTTTGTGCCACTCTTATGCAGTGATACCAATGTTTTTTCTGTAACTCTACTCCTAAACTGTTTGTCCGATGTCAATCTAATCTGCATAGTGATAGTTTCCGCAGCAATCATAATTTTTGTAAAAAGAAAAAATCTGACAAAAATTGTGTTGAGAAATAATTACAGATTTAATGCCAATCTTTTTTAAATTTCCAAATCCATTTTTTTTTTCTTGTTGCTACAAAAAGAAACTGCATATTAAATGAACAATACCTATATTATATGGCAAAAACATTTCCATGAGTAACGCTGGTGTGACGTCAGATGTCATATTGACAATGTAACTCAATTTTGCTTTATTGCAAATTTTTTAATTTCTAAACATCACACAATTTCAATTTTTACACTGTAGAATAAGAAAAAAAATGCACTTGCAAATGCAATTTGGTGGAAAGCTGTATTGCAAGAAAAATATATTTTATTGGTTATAAAATTATTTTTAAACATGAATTTTTTTTTAAATTATCATGTTCAGGTGTCCTATATATTAGTGGGGAAATTAAGCCCTTTTTGTACAATCCAGCTCAGCTATGACCAGTCTTGCAATGATATAACCTCATCTGAAGCCAATAATGGAATTGCATAAACTCGGGAAATATAACGTTTCAATCATTCGGGTGTTTTCTGATTGCCCCTCAACACATCTTTTTTCCCCTTCTTATCTGTTTATACATTGTTTGAACAGGGCTTTCAGAAAAGCACCAGGTCACAGTGTGAAGCTGGCCATGGTAAAGGAGCTGCAGATAACATGGGAGCAGTAATTAAAATAATCAATAGCTTGATATCTTATAGAAAAGACATTTTTATACTTGTGAACTTTATGAAAAAATTCAAGGAAAAACAGTCGTCAGGTTTTTTTTTATATTAAGGTGCGCCTCAAAATTATATGGACAGGCCATTTTTCGAAATAACAGCTAAGAAAATAAAGCAATAATCACGAAAAAAATAATTAGACTATGGAATCCTAACATAAGTTTATTACGATAAAAATATGTTATGGTTATATCACAGATTGTTTGTAAAAAAATAAAATTCAAAATAAGCTGTCTCAAAAATATATGGACAATGAAGTGAATTGCTTTTATTACCACCGTATCAGAAAAATTTGCATTTTCTGCATTCTGTACTTGTGACGTAACCACTTCGAAATATAAAATCGCTGAGCTGTTTCTTCTTCAATTGTCGAATAGTTGGAAAATGCCTCACAACGTTGAATTCTCTGCAGATGATATTGCTAAAATTTGGTGTTTAAAGGCTCAAAATGTTAAAGTTTCTGATATTGCAAAACAAATGAAGCGTAGCAGATCTGGAATTTATACAATTTTATCAAAAAGTGACAATATGACTGCAAAAAAGCATTGAGGTCGACCAAGAAAAACATCTTTAAGACAAGAGATACGGAAATTTTACGAGCAGTTTCAACCCAAAAGAAGTCTGTTCGTGAAATTGCGATGACTTTGGTGTTTCCTATTTAAAGATCTACTGTTCACCGTTGCATATAGGTAAGCAAAAATCATAAATATCACAGAATGTGTCGGACACCTATGCTGAAAGTGCACCATAGAAAGGCTCGAGTTCTTTGATAAACATGCAAAATTAACAGCGTTAACATTAACATTAAAATTAAGATTATTTCTTTACTCTTTCATGTATAAATTAACTTATGCAGCTGAAAAAATTTACTTGAGAATTGATGGCATTCAAAAAACAGGTATTCCAGGCTTAGAAAACACATGCATTGGACGGATGAATGGTTAAGTCTTAAGTGTTTTCTTCAGTGACGAAAAAAATTCAATTTGATAGCCCTGATGGCTGGGCATACTATTGGCATGACTTACGAAAAGAACCTCGCGAGTTCTTTTTGTTGGGGCACATTTTGTTTCAACGGAACAACGGATATTGCTTTTCTTAATGGTCGACAGTGCTTTGAGGATTATCAAAATGTCCTTAAAAGCAATCTACTTCCAATCGAAAACACCTTAGGGGTGGAAAACTGGAAATTCCAACAGGACAATGCGTTGATTCACACAACAACAGCTTGGTTTAAACAGGATCAAGTGACTGTTATAGACTGGCTAGCCATCAGCCCAGACTTGAATCAGATTGAAAACCTTTGGGGAGTACTTGCACGAGATGTGTATGCCTATGGTCGGCAGTTTTCTACTATTCCGGAATTACAGCAACAAGTAGAGCAGAGTTGGATCTCTTTACAGCCGCACATACTCCAAACACTAGTTGGAAGCATGCCTGATAAGGTTTTTAAGATAATTAAAAGGAATGGATATAAAATTTGAATTTAAATGCAAAATATTTGAAAAGTCCATATATTTTTGGGACAGCCTATTTTTATTTTTATTCTTATATTTTTACAAAAAATCTGTAAAACTTATACTTTATTTCTTTGCTGTAATAAATTTATGTTATGATACTATATGCATATTATTTTTTTCGTGATTATTGCTTCATTTTTTGAACTGTTATTTCAAGAAATCGCCTGTCCATATACTTTTGAGACGCACTATATTATTATTGATAACAATGACGACATCCATTCTGTCTGAAATACCTGCTCTTTTAGTATATTTAATGTGCATCAGATAATCACTAATGACAAAGGAAAATTATTTCGTACTTCCCAGTTATAGGGCCACGATGCTTTTTTAAAAAGCTTGATGCTATTCAGGTTTAAGAAAGTGAGATTTGTCTCCAAATGATATAAACAGCTATGAAAACAAAACTAATGAACTATTATGCTTGTTTATGTATGAATTAAAGAAATTGCAGTTAAATCCTAGAACAAGCGAGACACTTGGAGTCGTCGAATTTGGCGAAGTGATAAATGAGTTCTTTTTGCTACCGGTTTGTTTCTTTGGTTTCTTCCATGCCTACTGTGCTTTGTTCCAGCATGTTCAGAATGCATGGTTCTTGAAATTGAGCTGGTTTTTGAGGGAATTAGATTGGATTGGTAAGTTGATAGATTAGAATATTCGGTACTTTTCGGTTAGCTGGGCGCCAATGATATATATACATGTATATATACACAAATATATATATACACATACACATATATGTACATACATATTATATATACATATATGTATGAATATATATGAATATATATATACATACTAGGGGGCCTACCCCTGTGAGCTACGCTCACCAACCCCCGCTCAGTCTTCGAGGCCTCTAAAAACATGACAGCGTGCTTTGTTTTAAAAATATTGGCAAATCTGTAATTGGGTTGCCATGCTTTTAACGTTTTAATGGGGCATTTTTTGATTATCATGGCCTCATATACAGCTGTTGCGACAACTGACGACTGTTTTCGGGATTGATAAGTAAAATCAATTACAACTTGAAAACCAGCTGGTATAAAATGGTTAGGTTTAAATTGTGGCTGCCTCTCGGACTTTTATAACAACGATCTGTATTCTATTCTTCCTTTGCATTTAAGGATGAGAAAAATTCCATCTGCTTGTGAATAACATTAAGAACCACGGTATTGTAAAGTACTATGTTATAGACATTTTCAGTAACAGGTTTTAATTTTCTCTCTATTTTAGTGCACCATCATGCATATTTTCATGTTATTTTAAATATGTAAATTATTTATTTTAATTAATATGTATATACGAATTTTCTAATAATTATTTATCATACAAAATTAATTAAATATTTTGTGCATGCATGCCTGCATTTATTTGGCATCAATTGATGAGATATTTAAACAAATTTGCTATCCGCGATAATTTTACACCATGTTATGTCACTTGAATATTGTCCATAAGAAAATCGGGTACTCTTCCAGTATAGGATCCTTTGCTTTTAGGTTTGGCGTAATTCGAGCTTCAAACAGGGATAGATTCGTTAATATACATAGATTTGTTGCCAAAAGTTATGAAAACAAACCCAATGAACTTTTGGTGCTTTTCTATTATAGGGGTCTTGACGCTTTTTTAAAAAGCTTGGCGCAGTTCGGGTTTCGGGCATCAGAAAGTGAAATTTGGTGCCAAATGACATAAACAGCCATGGAAACAAATTCGACGATTTTTTTGTTTATATGGGTATTTCAATTATACGTATATTATTATTGTTTTTTTCTATACAAATTACTTCTGATTATATATAAAATAGGATAAATGACATTTTATGCTAAACAAATTGTATAAATATTGAAAAAATGCTTCTGTATACGAAATGACAAAGTGAATAGGTTGACAGAAAGTATGTTGCCAAATTTCCTTTTCCGCCAAGGCTATTTTCTCTGTTTCGTCAAGCCTTTGTTATTTATGTGTAAACATATAATTCATTATTAAAAAAGTAATGCTACTGAAATATTCATTTGTTTTAAACTTTAATAGCATTTCTCTAATGTATAGGGAGCATTTTTTTCCTTGCTGCCAATAAAAGAGAGAAAGGTGTAAATGTCATTTTACCATAATTGATGTCATATTCTCATTAAAATTGGAAAGAAAACCAAGCAGGATATTTTATTCTCCTTCCGTTCAGTTGGGCAATTATTATTTTAGATATTCGTTTCAAATATCCGAATTAGTGATTTTATAAATTCGTTTAATTAAATTTTACAAAAAAAATAACAAAATGATATCAATAAATAATACTTACTATTAATTCCTCCCCCCCCCCCGCCTCTTTCTTTTGCGTTTACATAAATGACGTCATTTGGACGAATTTATTCAAAATATTTTCAGTTTATAAATTAAATTAAATGCTGACAGACAATTGAATCCTGACGATAGAAATGTGATTTTTTTTTTCAAATTTTCCTGAAAAACATAATTTAATCACAATCTTGTCTTCATTATCGATTGAAATAAAAGATAAATTCAATTTCAATTTGAAAATGACGAATACAAAGAAATCAATAATCCTTATCGGGATCCTTTTCAATTTTTTTCCCTTTTTTGTCACAAAAAAACTGAGTAATTAGTTGCCATCATTACAGAAATGTCATTAAAATTAGAAAAAAAATTAATATCTCGAAAACTAATTCCAATTTCAAAATTCTATTACCAGTTTTGACATCCGCGGATTTTTATAGACAGTTGGTATTAATTTCACCATCACCCGTTTAATATTTTATTAAAAATAGCCCTGAAACATAATCAGTCGTTTCATGAAATCGTTTCATAAATTCGTTTTATAAAAACGTTTCACAAATTCGTTTCATTAGGATTTTATATATATATAGGGTAGATATATTTATATATGTGCATATATCACTGGCGCCCGGCTAACCGAAAAGTACCGAATATTCTAGAGTAGGGTAATATTGTCTGTGGATTGGTTTATTGTGTCGTATAGTCAGATTTGTTCAATTACATTTGTGGAATGTGTTTTGTGAAGTTTAATGGTTTGACGTTTTGTTGTATGTCATAGAATTCCTGTGAAATATTTTTAAAAACAAAAGATGAGAAATAAAGGTAAGTGCATTTTTGTTGATTTTATTTGATAAGATGTATTTTAATTATGCACTTTAGAGATTGCTGTAAACTGATTTTTGTGAGCACATTACTGGCTGCAGTTTGAATGGATTTCATGCATTCTAGAGACTGCTGCACAGCGAATTTCATGCATCCAGAAGGTTTTTTTCGGTTAATGTATGTGAAGCATACATATATATACAAGTTATTAACCACTGTTTGAATGAATTTCATGCATTCTAGAGATTGCTGCACAGCGAGTTTCATGCATCCAGCATTTTTTTTTTTTTTGGTTAATGTACGCGAAGTGTACATATATATTATAAGTTACTAACTGCTGATTGAATAAATTTCATGCATTCTAGAGAATGCTGCACAGCAAGTTTCATGCATACAGGGTTTTTTTTTTTTGGTAATGTACACAAAACGTACATATGTATGTTACTAACCAGTGCTTGAATAAGTTTCGTACTTTCGAACAATCAGAAATCTTGAGATTCTCCACAATCATAACCTGTGTGCTTTGTGGCAGAGAACTCATTATTTACGCAGTTCCCATGAAAATTTCTTTAACGAAGTAAACATTGATTTTATTCCGTTTTGTGACAATTTACAAAGTTTAAGCAAAGAGGAAAAAATAGCTAAAAATTTGTAAAAATAGAAAAATCAGGAGGAAAAAAAAATTGCTAAATGTTTATAAAAATCGAATTATCCGGAGGAAATATTGCTAAAAGTTTGTAAAAATAGAAAATACAGAGGAAAATAATGCTAAAAGTTTGTAAAAATTGAAAAATTGTGAAGAAAAACTTGCTAAAACTTTGTAAATAGTCGTAAAATGAAATAAAATCGATGTTTACTTTAGGAAAAAGCTTGCCGTAAGAAGTGCGTAAGTATCACCTTGGTTGCCGAAAGCAATGTTTTTGACGAAATTTGCCGTTTTTTCGCAATCTTTTGACGAAATTTGCCGCTTTTCGCAATATTTTTGACGAAATTTGCGTTTTATCGTGATCTTTTGACGAAATTTGCAGTTTTTTCGAGATCTATTGATAAAATTTGCGGTTTTTTTCGCTATTTTTTTTGACGAAATTTGGCGTTTTTCGCGATTTGTTGACAAAATTCGACGTTTTTCGCAATGTTTTTGACGAAATTTGCTGTTTTTCGCAATGTTTTGACGAAATTTGACGTTTTATCGCGATTTTCTGACAAAAGTCATGTTTTTCCCGCGATTTGCTGACAAAATTTACCGTTTTTTCACGATCTTTTGATGAAATTTGCCGCTTTTCGCAATGTTTTTGACGAAGTTTACTGTTTTATCGCGATTTTCTGACAAAAGTCACGTTTTTCCCGCGATCTTTTGACGAAACTTGCCGTTTTTCGCAATGTTTTTGACGAAATTTGCCGTTTTTTGCGATATTTTGACAAAATTTGCCAGTTTTTCGCAATGTTTTTCACGAAATTTGCCGTTTTTTGCGATCTTTTGACGAAATTTATTGTTTTTTGCAATATTTTTGACGAAATTTGCCGTTTTTTGCGATTCTCTGACGAAAGTCACGTTTTTCCCGCGATTTGTTGACAAAATTTGCCGTTTTTTTCACGATCTTTTGAAGAAATTTGCCGCTTTTCGCAATGTTTTTGACGAAGTTTGCCGTTTTTTCGCAATTTTTTTGGCCACTTTTGACTAGTTTTAAAAAAGGAAGGGCAGGGCGTATTTTGCCGATTTCAAAAAGGGCAGGGCGCATTTTGCCGATTTTAAAAAAGGCAGGGCGCTGCGCCCTTCAAAAAAAGCCTAGCGGAAACACTAGTTTGTATTATATAATAAAAGAGAAATGGCTTTTGTATCTGAAATAAACTGTACAAATATTGAAAAAAAATCTTGTTTGTATGAAGCAGTGAATAAATTACCAGAGAATACATGTGAAAAATTTCCTTGTGTTGCTGAGGGCATTTTCTGTATCTCACCAAGGCCCCAAGGATAAGGGGGGAAATACCAATATTTTTATTAAAATATCAGCTGTTACTGAAAAAACAAAAGGACTCTGTGAATGCTTTTTTATGGAGGATTTACTTAAAGATCTTAAAAAGATGAAACCTCAAGCATAAAACATTTTTCAAAAATAAGAAAGCTTAGGGTCAGGTGGGGTGGAATGGGTAGTACTGTTTTGTTTATGAATTAAAATCATACTATGTAAAAAAAAAAAAAAAAAATTATGTAGGGGAGACTGGTACACAGTGGACCACTTTTTCAGTTAATTTTTTTTTTTATCTTTAACGGTCAAACCGATCTGCGTGAAAATATTTTTTTATTCCTTAAACCTTTATACATTCATCATAATTTTCTCAGAACATAGTTTTCAAATATTTAAAAAAAAAAAAAAATTATATGCACTCGTAAAGTGGACCAGTGTGCCCCAGAAATGGGGCACACTAGTCCACCCACTGGGGCACAGTGGACCGCTATTAGATATTATCTGAAACACAATATAAATCTAAATCTAATTCTTTGTTATTTCCCCTTTACCCACAAAATAACATAGTAATATAAATTTACAAGTAACATTTTGAAAATATATCTCTATCTCTATAAAAGAGTAAGTGTCTGTCTGCCTGCCCGCGGATTTCTCCGTAATTTTATAACACCTAGGACTCTAAAATTTTTGTCATGTGTAGATGTTGTCACCGGACAGTATACCTCGGGGCCGGATTTTTAAATTTTAATTTAGATTTTTTTTTAAAAATTAAAACGTGTATATGGAATTTTGGGTTCGAGGCTATTTCAAGCTCTCCCAGCGAAGCGACAGCAAACGTGCATATGACATTCTGGTTTGAGGCTATTTACAATCCGCCAATGCGAGCAGGCGAAAGGTCTGTCCATAGCCCCAAACATTCACTGCTCGGAGCTTATCCGCCAATGAGAGCAGGCGAAATGTCTGTCCACAGCCCCAAACATTCACTACTCGGAGCTTTTAGCTTGGCTAACAAGATCAAACAACAGTTTTTACTGTTGAGCTATAGTTTTCTATTTTTAAACATTTTAGTATTGTAAAACATATTTTTTACTAATTTAAATTCCCGTAAGTTAGTTTCTTTAGTTTCTGTTCCTTTTTATATATTTATTTTAAGTTTCCGTAAGTTATAGTTTATTTACTTTCTTGTTCAGTGAAGTGTAAGATGAAATAGGCCTAAACCCAGTGACAGAACTATTTTCGTGTGTCTGCAACGCTAATAATATTTCAAAAATAGTTTGAAATATGCAATATATATCATATTAAGTTCCCGATAGTTAGTTCTGTCACTGGGGTTTAGGCCTATTTCATCTTACACTTCACTGAACAGAAAGTATATCTTCATGTATCTGCAACGCTTATAATATTTTTAAAAAAACTATTCTTGACTGTATTTTTAGTTAGTTTGTTTCATTTTTTAACATTTTTAGTATGAAAATATTCAGTAAATAATTTGTGCAATGCTTAAAATATTAAAAAAAAACTGTTTTTGACTGTATTTTTAGTTAGTTTGTTTCATTTTTTAACATATTTAGTATGAAAATATTCAGTAAATAATTTGAGTTCTTGGGCGGTTAGGAATCCATTGTGATTTATTTTTTACCTCATACTTACAAATTAAATATTTTTGATGGAAACAAACAATTTACATTAAATTTTTGAGTATTTATTTATTGTTTACAATTTTTTTCCTGTAATTGTTTTGGACTACATTTTTAGTTCCCGAGAATGGTGAATTCATAACATGCGATAAATTGTTAAGATGTATGTTCTCATTAAGATTTGTTATTGAACTCCATTTAAGAAGTTTCATTTAAGAACTTTTTAGTCGCCCAAGAATCTAATGTCTTTCTTAAACTTTACTTAGAATAAAATGAAAACATTCAGTAAATAATTATTAAATTGTTTTGATGAACTGATTGGAAATTCCAAATGCGTGAAATATTTATGATTTGCATTTTGTGACATGAGTTTCATAAAAATCACACATGAATGGACTCTTAATCACCTGAGAACGGAAATTATTTGCTGAATGTTTTCATTTTTTTGGAAGTAAAGTTTAAGAAAAGCAGTCGATTCTTGGGCGACTGAAAATATTCTTTAATGAAACAGATTTGCTGAGCTGTTTCTATGTATTCATTATTTTTTTGTTGGGGCGTTTTTGAGTGATGTTTATGACTTCATAGATAGAAACAATATTTACTTAATGTCTTACTTTTTGATAAAACTAACATATAGGACAAAATTAGCACTCGCCAATCGGCGAATAATACTGAAAATTTGTCGATTGACTGTTTTGTCACCACTGGCAATCTTATTAGTCACACTCGCCAATTTTTTTCCCCTGCTATCTTTTGATGTATTTCAAAACCATTTGGTAAGTTTCACATCCCCCCCCCCCCCCCCAAAAAAAAAACAACAAATATTTGACAAATTGTGTTTTTTTTTTTTTCGAAACCATTTGCTTTTTTTTTCCCTGATACCATTTGATGAATTTTGAGATTTTTCAACTATCAAATGATGAATTTTGCAATTTTTCAACTATCGATTGATGATTTTTGTTATTTTTCTGCTATCAGTTGATGAATTTTGCGATTTTTCCGCTATCAGTTGATGAATTTTGTGATTTTTCCGATATCGGTTGATGAATTTTGTGATTTTTCCGCTATCGGTTGATGCATTTTGTGATTTTTCCGCTATCTGTTGATGAATTTTCTGATTTTTCCACTATCTGTTGATGAATTTTGTGATTTTTCCACTATCTGTTGATGAATTTTGTGATTTTTCCACTATCTGTTGATGAATTTTGTGATTTTTCCACTATCTGTTGATGAATTTTGTGATTTTTCCACTATCTGTTGATGAATTTTGTGATTTTTCCACTATCTGTTGATGAATTTTGTGATTTTTCCACTATCTGTTGATGAATTTTGTGATTTTTCCACTATCTGTTGATGAATTTTGTGATTTTTCCACTATCTGTTGATGAATTTTGTGATTTTTCCACTATCTGTTGATGAATTTTGTGATTTTTCCACTATCGGTTGATGAATTTTGATTTTTCCGTTATCGGTTGATGATTTTTTTTTATTTATCGACTCTTTATTAACGAATTTCAAGCTTTTTTTTCCATGAACGTTCAACAAATCGCACACTCTCTTTCCGCTGACGTTCGAATTGCGCACTTTATTTCCACTGTCATTCGACGAATTTTGCAATTCTGTTCTGCAATTATTAGATGAATTTTGCAATTTTTCTCACGTGATTATTTGATGAATTTTGATATTTTTTTTCTGAGAATATATGACGGATTTCTCTTTTTTTTTTTTTTTTTTTTTTTTTTTTTTGACAATTTGACAAAAAAAAAAAAAATTCTGTAATTTTGCGAATTTCGCTATATTTTTCGAGATTGATTGACAAATTCTGCTATGTATTTCCATGATTCCATGACAATTTTTTTTTTTTTGTGGTCATTTCATGAATTTTGTGATTTTTCCTCAACTGACAAATTTTGCGATTTATAACCGAGACAATTTGCAGAGTTCTATCACAGGGGTTTAGGCCTATTTCAATTAAGGGAAATTTTTGAGTATTTATTGTAATTTACAGAAAAGTAAATAAACAACATGAAGAAAATCCGGCTATTTTTCCCCCCTTGCCAATAAATAAATACTCAAAAATTTAATGTAAGATGTATGTTTTCATCAAAACAAAACTATTTAATTTGTAAGTATGAGGTAAAAAATAAATCACAATGGACTCCTAATCGCCCAAGAACTCAAATTATTATGAATGTTTATATAATTGAATGTTTTCCTTTTATAGAAAGTAAATTTCAAGAAAATCATTTGATTCTTGGGTGACTAAAAATGAAACAAACTGTCTAAAAATACAGTCAAAAACAGTAATAGGAAGACAGATTGTAAATGACAATGAATAAATACTCAAACATTTTGTGGAAGATTTATGTTTTTATCAAAATAAAATAACATGCAAAATGAAATAGCTTCTATTACTTTTAAAAAGGAAATAAAAATAAGTAAATGATAGTTTGATATAAATAAATATTGATACACGTTATTAGCATTGCAGACACATGAAGATAGTTCTGTCACAAGGGTTTAGGCCTATTTCAATTAAGCGAAAATTTTGAGTATTTAATGTTATTTACAAAAAAGTAAATAAACAACGGGTTCCATGTAACACGTAATTACTGATGTCATAATTAATTAGCACTACAACTGTAGCAATAATAGATTTATATGATATATATATTGCGTATTTCAGACCATTTTTGAAATATTATTAGCGCTGCAGATACATGAAGATATATTTTCTGTTCAGTGAAGTGTAAGATGAAATAGGCCTAAACCCCAGTGACAGAACTAACTAATGGGAACTTAATATGATATATATTGCATATTTCAAACTATTTTTGAAATATTATTTCAATTGTGAGTTGCAGACACACGAAGATAGTTCTGTCACTAGGTTTAGGCCTATTTCATCTTACACTTCACTGAACAGGAAGTAAATAAACTAACTTACGGAAACTTAAATTAATAAAAACAATAAATTTCACAATATATGGAATGATACATGTAGTTAGCGCAGGCAAATTTTTTATAATGCCTAAAAGATAGGCTTTTGGTTTATGGCTAAAACATAAAATAAATATTTGATCCTATAGCGAAATTTGCGTTTTCCCCCGCAATCCTTTGATGAAATTTGCATTTTTCCGTGATCCTTTGGCGAAATTTGCGTTTTCCTCGCGATCCTTTGATGAAATTCGCATTTTTCCGTGATCCTTTGACGAAATTTGCTTTTATAATGATCCTTTTACAATATTCGTGTTTTCTCTGCAGCCTTTTGATTAGATTCATGTTTTTTTAGCGATCCTTTTACAAAATTCGTGTTTTTTCAGCGATAATTTGATGAAATTCGTGTTTTTCTTGCGAACCTTTGACAAAATTCGCGTTTGCCAGCAATTCTTTGATAAAATATGTTTTTTTCTCCTATGATAGGGAAAAGCGGATTAGAATAGTTAGATAGGGAATAGATAAAGGGGGGGAGAGGGAGGAACGACTTTTTATTTAATATCGTATTTATTCTACATCAACATCCTCTCACCACCAGGGGGTGCTTTGATATCTGTTTCTATGGGCTGGATCACGACGGTGTATGGCTCTTTCCACTCGACATCAATAGAGATTACCGATTTTAGTTCGGATTTTCACCACAGGGGGTGCTTTCATATCTCTGGTTCTATGGGCTGGATTACGACGGGGTATGCTTCATTCGACTCGACATCGATAACCTTAATGATTTCAGTTATGTTCGTATAGAACATATTGTGCCCCTTGGCGGTGGAAGGTGTAACTAAAGGATTTTGCAGCTAACTCTGGTTCTATGGGTCACATCACGACACGGTTTGGCTCATTCGACTCGACATCAATAGAGCTTACTGATTTTAGTTCCAAGTTTCACCACCAAGGGGCACTTTTGTATCTCTGGTTCTATGGGCTGGATCATGATGGGGTATGCCTCATTCCACTCGACATCGATAACTTTAATGATTTCAGTTATGTTCGTATAGAACATATTGGGCCCGCTGGTGGTGGAAGGTGTAACTAAAGGATTTTGCAGCTAACTCGGGTTCTATGGGTCACATCACGACATGGTTTGGCTCATTCAACACAACATCAATAGAGCTTACCTATTTTAGTTCTGAGCTTCACACCAAGGGGCGCTTTCCTATCTCTGTTTCTATGGGCTGGATCACAATGGGGTATGGCTCTTTCCACTTGACATCGATAGAGCTGACTGATTTTAGTTCGGATTTTCACCATTAGGGGTGCTTTCCTATATCTGGTTCTATGGGCTGGATCACGATGGGGTATGGCTCATTCAACTCGACATAGATAGAGCTTATCGATTTTCACCACCAGGAGCACTTTTCTATCTCTGGTTCTATGGGCTGGATCATGAAGAGTATGGCTCTTTCCATTCAACTTACGGTAATGTATGGGAGTGTGTATGGTACGCCCAGTGTTTGCTGTCTAAGATAGTGGGGCCTCCAACATTAGATTTGTTTAAAAATAAAAAATTGTTCAACACTGATTTCAGGTACATTTAAGGTTGTTGGCACGGGCAACGCCGGGCGGGTAAGCTAGTATATATATATATATATATATATATATAAATATTTTGAAAATAATAACAGATTAATACAGGAACAATTGCAATTTAGTTGAAATTATTACTTAAATACAAAAAAATCAGCGCACATTAAAATTTGCAAATGAAATTCCAAAATATTTATGAGTAAGATTGAGCCTGGAATTCTCCTGAAATAGGGGAAACATGGGAGGTTTGACCCACCCTATCTTTTTCATATTTAAACATTTATTCAGCTGATGAGTATCAGATGGCAGCACAGTATCAAGCAAAATAACATATTGTTTCTGTCTGTTTGCCATTTACAAGCAGAATCAAGGAGAAATCACATACGATATCATTTTCAGCCAGAAATTATTTTTTTGCTGTTGCAAACTCTTTTCTCCTGTGTCATCTGTCATTAATATATATAAAAGTTAGTTGAATTGTTTGTGTACTACTTAGATTAACATACTAAAAGACAGTCTACTTATTTTTTACTTTTACTTTTTATTTTAATGCGTTTTTTACATTTTTTCCCAAAATGGCTATTAAGGGAGGTTTGACCCATATCAATTCTGGGAGGTTTGGCTTGGGTCAAACCTCCCATTTAGTTTAATTTGATGGTCTAATATTTTTAAACTGTACAACAGTTAATTAGTTTTTGATAGAAATGTTTCTCTTAACTCAAATTGGAGAAATATTTTTCTTATATTCAAAGTTACTGAATGTAATATAAATATATTTGAAATACTTCTTGTTTATGCAGTATTCTGATCAACCTAAATATAACTGATGTCAGTTTTTTTTTTTTACTACGTTAGGACTTTTTAAGAACAACCAATCTTTAAATTCCTCACTCACTAGCTAGTATTTCTTCTTTTGTAACCTTTGTTTTATATTTATAATATGAAAATTTAATAAAACTAAACTAGAAATAACCATTTTTCTTCTATATTAGTTTATAAAATGAACATTGCATAATAATTTTCTTATGGTTATTAAAATATGAGTTAACTAAATACACAATATAAAAAAGATATAGAAAACTGCATAAAATAATAAAAAGTGAAGAAACAAATGAAAAAAACGAATAATAGATTTGTCTTTAGACAGTGAAACTGAACCAAAAAGTTTTCATGTGCAAGTGATGAAATGATTTTGAAAACTCCGAAACTGGAATTGAAATTAGAGATTGTTATGGTAAAATTTACAACCAAATCTAATCCTAACTGCATTATAATGGTTGTGCCATGAAAGTAAATGAGGATGGTTTTTCTATAAATTTTCTCAGATCTGATGCATGTAGTTTGTTTTATTTACCCTGAAAAAGAAGATGTTGCAACATTGTCAAAAAGAGGATACTAAACTCACGCAAAAACACTCGGACACTAATGTTAAGTCCATGGGAGAATTTTTTTAAAATATCTCGTTTGTATTTAAGTATTTTGAAATGGTTTTCCTTTTGCATTGGATAACTGAAGTCGATCTCTATGCATGCTGTTTTTTTCTTTTTCGATTTTGATTGCAGGTATTTTATGAGGATACTTTCACTTTTGGAACCAGTTCTGAAAGTGAAAGTATCTGAATAGATAAAAAACCTTTAAACAAAATCAAAAAAGTAAAAAACAGCATGCATAGAGATCAACCTCAGCTATCTGATGCAAAAGAAAAATCATTTCAAAATATTTAAATACAAACGAGATATTTTTAAAGTCTGCCACATACTTAACATTAGCATGCAAGTGTTTTTGCATGAGTGGAGTAGGCACCAAAAGAATTATTTTACAAATGAAATTTGACTGCAACATATCTAACTATCAGAATTTTCACTGATTCAAACTAAATTCATTTAACAATTTTTTGTTAATATTATTTATTATTTTTAATCATTAAATAAATATTTGATATTTTGAAGACATAATTATTGCATGTAGCTTGTAATAACATTTCTTTAGACAAAGACATTTAATTATTGTTGTATACAGTTTTTAACAATGCTTGATTCCTGTGGGTCAAACCTCCCTCAAGTGGGGAGGTTTGACCCAGCTTCTAGACTCTTGAAAAATCACTAATCAAAAGGATAGTTTATAATTTAAAAAGAAAAAAATAGTGTAAAATGATGCCAAACATTATAAGCTAGCAAATAATGTCAACATGAAAATTTTATTATGTTTAAAAAAAAAATAGAAAAATATTTTTGTGAAAGACGGGTCAAACCTCCCATGTTTCCCCTACTTTTGGGTCTGGGAGCAATATTATGAAATCATTGACAACAACAGATTCATCTACACAATTTCGTTAAAAATAAACCGATTTCCATTCAATTTGAGTCTCACGAATCTTACTTGAATAGAATCATCACCAATTAGACTACAGTTATATTTATCAAAAGCAGTAACAGGGCTTGAAATTCAATTTTTCCAAGGAGGGTAGTGTCCCTCCCAGCATTTTTAAATGGAGGGGAGTTGTAATATTTGCAGAGCCGTCCTTAGTGAAGGCGAGGCCCGGTGCAAGAATTTTTGCGAGGCCCTTTCCTCCCAAACTAGTTAATCCTTCCCTCCACTCACACACATACATCACAAATAATCATTGAATAATAGTTACTATTTATCTAAAATCAGCAATAGCACTGGCTTTTTAACAGTTGATATTATAAATTCAAAATAATAAATGAATCACGACTGAACTGGGATTCTGAACTCGGGGCATTGATTAAAACTTAGCAGTATCAGCGCCGTATCTGGACCTTAGTTTGATGCCTCAGCAGCTTATCATAAAGGTTTTCACGGGTTCGTACCTACATCCGAAACACAATCCCTGGCCAAACTCGGACTTATATTTTTTCTGCAGACTCTGATCGCTGATCGGATGGACTTTATTTTTTTCATGTCGGGCCAGTCTCTGGTTTCACTTTTTCAACTGACTCTGACCGCGACCTACGTTATACACGGCCGGTGCATGACGTTTAAAACGTCACATGGAATGGATCATTTTTATACGGCGATTCGTGCAAAACGTGGGGCGCGCCGCTTTGCACCAATCACAGTGCAAAAATGATCCACTACATGTGACGTTTTAAGCGTCATGCACCGGCCATGTATAACGTAAGTCGCGCCCTGACCGAGTTGAGCATGGGCTTCATTTTATCTGTGCCGAGTAAGGGCCTGGACTTTATTCTTTCCTTGTAAGAAAACTGCTCCAAGCCCATGTCGATCTTTGTTTTTAAGTAATAGTGATATTGTACTTTTGTTTAACAAAATCTTTAGAAATTTAATTTGATTTAAAAAATTATTAAGAAATTATTTTTTAAAGTTTTCAAGTGCAGTCGTTGGTAAAAAAGAAGTCCACGTACATTCCATTAGCAAATTGTCGCAAATTGTTGACAGGTGCAGCGAAACTGGAAATCAGGTCTATATTTCGAATATGAATGCAATTTTTGAAATAGAGGTCGTTTACATATTAAAAGTTGTTAACTTCCCTATGTTAGCATCCACTTTTGACACTATTTGATTTCCTTGGATCAAAGCAGCCTGGAAAAACGTTCAGTTTATCTACTTTTTGTTAAATCTTGACAGAGTTAGAAAAGGTGAAAATTTGAAGATGTAAATGTTAAATGCGTGTGAAAAATTTTAAATTTATATCTTTCCAAAAATCCTCCAATCCATATTCCATGTCTTGCGAACATGTAACCAGAAAAATTATGTAATTTATTTATTTTTTTTTTTTTTTACAATATTATTAAAATACTTTTCATTTTGAGATAATGTTTTGCGTTTGATTTCCTTGCATGTAATGCCCGATTTTATTGAATTTTTACACGGGCCCAGCCAATAAGGTTTTCACATGTTCAGACAGTCCTAGACCAGGAAATTTCGACTCGTGTTAGGACTATAGATTTTATTGATTGCCTTGAGTATAATGGCGTGAACTAGTTCGATTTCATTCTTGAAAAGTATCACACTTGTAACTTGTTGCATTTTAAATACGTACATAGTATGCTGAGAGAAGATCAGAATCAATTTTACTTTTCAGTGTTAAGTTTAGAAATTAAAACACACAATATAATACACTTAACATAACTGGTAAAAATCTTATGTGAAATAAAGTGAATTGCTCAATGAATGTTAATTATTTTAACATTTATAAAAACCTTAAATTTTCATTTTTTTTATTTAAATAAAAAAAAAATCATTTTTTCCCGAGCGCGAGGCCTTTCTAGGCGCGAGGCCGTGTGCGGTCGCACCTGTCGCACACCCCTAAGGACGGCTCTGAATATTTGGGAGGGAGTAAAAAAATATCTTTAAACTCCACTATTATTTTACATGTTATTTAAAGAATTACATTAATGCAGACATGACAAAATACCATTGAAAAAATTGAGTCAACTCAGAATGATTATGTATAATGTTTATTTTTATTATAAAAAAAGGAAGAAAGTTAAATTTTATATATGCAGTGTATTTTTCAAGTTCCACCAAATGTTAGGGACCCTTAACAATTAAGGTTGTAAAATGAATTTCTGAATTTAGATTTTATTTGATTTAGGGTGTTGAAGCCTCTTTCACAATTTTCTCCAACTTGACAGTGTGCAGCAACCGGTGACTCTTACTGCCCTTTTTTGTTCTATTCCCTCTTTTTGGTCGCAGGAAAAAAAAGCTTTAAATACGTCTATTGGTCGTTGGAAAAAATTGTGAATTTAATCAATTGGTTAAGGGAATAAAATAATGAAATTCGTCTTACGCATGAACAGAAATAGATATGGACTTCTAACGAAATAGTGTTAATATTGATTTGCGACTTTGGAACTACATTGCAGCCAGTGTACAACTGTGCTAAGTTAACGCCACCTAGAAACAACAATATGGATAAATACCATAGAATAAATCTATTATACCTACCAGATGATTTGAAGAAGTAGGCGAACCAGGGTTGTAAAAATCTCGGGTTTTAAAAAAAACAGCCCGGGCGGGTACCCGGGCAGCTACCCACTACAACCCTGAGGTGAACTAATACAAATGGTTCAACACAGACATTGTATTTGAAACATTTTTCGAGAAACTATTTTCTTCGAAAGGCTACTTTATTAGAAGTCCTTATCTATATCTATGTTCATAAAAAAAATCGTTAAATTCGTCGATCAGTTGCAGGAAAAAACGGCGAAGTTTGCTAATAGGTCGCAAGAAAATAATGCGAAATTCGTCAGTCAGTTGTGGAAAAAATCTGGAAATTTTTCAGTGAGGCGCGAGAAAAAAAATATTGAATTTCATCAATCTATCGCCAGAAGAAACTGTATAATTCGCCAATCGGTTACAGAAAAATTCGCAAAGTTTGTCAGTCGGTCAAGGGAAGTTCGTTGATTGCTCGCCAGAAAATATTGTGGAATTCGTCAATCAGTCACGGGAAAATATTGTGAAATTCATCAGTCGGTCGCGGGAAAAAATTGTGAAATTCATCAGTCGAACGCAGGGAAGAAAATCCAAATTTGTCAGTCGGACACAGGAATAAAAAAAGTCCTTCCGGCCTGTACCGGGAGGAACAGGTAGCTTTCCTATATCTTCAATTTAAAGTTTTAGCTAATGTTACTTGAAAACAGCAAGCAAAAATGCAAAGAAACCGTTTACAAAAGATTCGTTAATACTGAATTTGAATAAGAAATTTGCCAAATTATTGAGCTATAGCCAAATTGGCTTCATTTATGAAAACCTATTTCAGTCGCCAAATTTGGCGATATTTCACCAAATGTCACCAAGTTTGGCGATAATTTGGCGCTAACGGATATGAATATATAGTTTTATGCGTATGATTGAGAAAATGATTACAACAATGAAAGATAATAATTAGCGAGAAGTCGCGTTCACTAAAACTTATAAATTAATCGTTGGAATTTTGTAATGTGCTATCTTGTTTCAAAATGTCTGCCACCCTAGAATTTCAAACTGCTGTATCTCAGCCGTTTTTTAAGATAGAGGTAAAACAAAAAATGCTCCAGAATCCTTGTATCAAGGCCTAACACGTAAGTATAAAATAAATTTGAATTTTTAACTTTTTTGTACATTTATTTTAGTTTTAAATTTTTAAATGGCCGCCATCTTGAAACAAGATGGCAGACAAAGCCGGCCAACGAACTCGGTCGAGACATTAGTGACCTTAATACACACAATTAGTTTCATCAAAATCGATTTATAAATACGGGCGTTATCGTATGACATAGGTCAGATATATATATATATATATATATATATATATATATAAATCAACATTTGAACGCAGGGTGGTTTTGTGGTCTGGGGGTCATGATCGGTGAAAATATACCAAAATTTTCCGGAATTGCTTTCCTCCGAACGGCTGCAATAGGTAGCTTTATACTTTTTTGTATTGAAAGCTACCTAAATTCACGAACTTCATCAATCTGTCGAAAGAAAAAAAAAAATGAGAAATTACGTGAATTTCGTCGATCGATCGCGGAAAAAACGCAAAGTTTGTCGATCGATCGCGGAAAAAAGCAAAGTTCGTCAATCGATAGCAGAAAAAATGCAAAGTTCGTCGATCAGTCACACAAAAAAAAAAAACAAAGTTCGTCAATCAGTTGCAGAAAAAACGCAAAGTTCGTCGATTAGTCGCAGAAAAACCGCAAAGTTCATCGATCAGTCGCGGAAAAACGCAAAGTTCGTCGATCGGTTGCGGGAAAAACAATCACGAAATTTACCGTTCAGTTGCAAGTAAATTAAATAATGCAAATATCTCCGGAAAATGGTGAATATTTTGGGTTGGATTTTTAAATTTTCGGCGCGAATCCCGCAATCCCGCCCTAAAATTCAAGCCCTGAGTAAATACAAAACAAAATATTTCTTACTATGTTAAATAAATTGTTATTTTTCTTTGTTAACTTTATTTTACAGTTAAATAACTACTTTTAAACAATATTTCTTTATAGAAAATAAGCAATTATTAAATATTTTGAATATTCTGCATTACAGGAGCAGAGTGGATTGTGGACCACTGTGCCCCAGGAGCGGGTGGTCCACTGTGCCCCATGTTGAAGTTCAATATTTAATCATATTAATATTATTTATAGCTTTCTTTTAAACATATTAACTTTAAAGTTAAATAAAAACAATTATCTTAGCTTTGCAAAAAAGCTGTTTTATCTTATTTATCTACAACCTTTAATTACTAAAAAAATTAAAATATGATGATGAAAAATTTTACTTTTAGAAGCTCAAAACAACCAATCAGGATAAAATAGTTCAATCTGAGTTAAACATATTTTCTGAAGGATGTAAATAATCAGTGCAGTGCTGTTGTCTATTAGGATAGAAAAAAAACCTTAAAAATTTTTTTAATAAATAAAATATTAGGGGGTGGTCCACTGTGCCCATAGGTCCAACGTGTACTGGTCTCCCCTATATAATTTATCAACCATTCAACTTTCATTTTAAGTTTAGAAAAAATATATTGGCAACACTTAGTTCATTTAGAATCAGTTTTGAAAGCCACATGGTGAATGTTAACATCACTTAGTGCTGGATTAACTTTATTGTTTCTTTTTTTTTATTGCATAAATATTTTTTTTTTACATCATAGTTTATACATAGCAGTGTCTCCCTTATTGACTGTAGAAAACAGGTAAAAAAAATTCTTTATTTTAGGGGCCGCGCTAGGATTTTCAAAATGCTAGCCAGTAAATTAGCCAAATTTATCTATAATTAGCCAAAAGTATATAATACATTTTATATCATTAACTCTTTCAGCCCTGACTTTATTGAATGGGTTAAAAAGAATTTTTCTCACTGTATTACATTTGCTGCGTGTCCAAAAATTATGCCCATTTTTTTTTCTTTTTTAATTTTTTTAAGTTATACTCCATCCAAAAATAAAAGTGTTACCTTAAAGCATGGCTGCCAACTGTTCCAAATTTTGCATACCAGTAAAATTCAATAGAAATTTTTTCCTTATTTAATCGTTGAAATGCTGTGGTTAAATAAGGCAAAATTTTCTATTAAATTTTAGTGGTAGGGGAGACCGGTACACACTGGACCTATGGGCACAGTGGACCACCCCCTAATATTTTATTTATTTAAAATGTTTTTAAGCTTCTCTTCTATCCTAATAGACAACAGCACTGCACCGATTATTTATAGCCATCAGAAAATATGTTTAGCTCAGATTGAATTATTTTATCATGATTGGTTGTTTTGAGCTTCTAAAAGTAAAATTTTTCATCCTCATATTTTTTATTTTTTTAGTAATTAAAGATTGTAGATAAATAAGGTAAAACAGCTTTTTTGCAAAGCTAAGATACTTGTTTTTATTTAACTCTAAAGTTAATATGTTTAAAATAGGGATGCACAACCTGTGGTCCGCGGGCCAAAAGTGGCCCACGATGGGTTTACTGGTGACCCGCGATTCAATTTCGCCGATCGGACGCGAAAAATCGCGAATTTCGCCGATCAGGTGCATAAAAATCACAAATTTTGCCGATTAGGTGCGTAAAATCGCGAATTTTGCCAAATTTCGCCGATCGAACAGGTAAAAATCGCAAATTTTGCCGATCGAGTGTGTATGAATCGCGAATTCTGCCGATCGAGTGCGTATAGGGCAGTTGCAATTGACGTCAGCTTGGAGGTCACACACTACAAATAGGCAGTTCTGATTGGTGGAAGTACCCTGACCTCCAAGTGAAGTACAATGGTTGAGCAGCTGATTGCAACTTCCCTATAAATCGCAAATTCTGCCGATCAGGTGCGTATAAATCTAAAATTTTACCGACCGGGTGAGTATAAATTATAAATTTCGCCGACTGGACGCATAAAAATTGTAAATTTTGCCGATCAAGCACGTAAAAATTGTGAAATTTGCCGATCGAGCACGTAAAATTCGCGAATTTTGCCGATTCGGTGCGCATAAATCGTGAATTTTGCCGATTGGGTGCGTATAAATCGCAAAATTTGTCGATTGGGTGCATATAAATCGCAAATTTCGCCGATCGGATGCGAAAAAAATCACAAATTTCACCAATTGGGTGCGAAAAAATCGTAATTTTGCCGAACGGGAGCATAAAAATCATGATTTTCGTCAGTCACTCATAAAAAAAACTGCGAATATTGTCAATCATGTGTGGAAAAAAAATGCAAATTTTTTCCATCCTTGCTAACTGAATTGGGTTATGTTGACTAAGGAGATGGTTGAGTAATGAGTATAGGAGGCGCTAACGCTCCTTTTAAAATTAGCATTTTTATGAACTTTTAGGCCGATCCTCCCCCTCCTTCCCCAAAACAAAATTTTGTCCACACTACGGATGTTGGCTCTCGGCAATCTAGTCATTTTTGTGACTGACCCACCTCTTATAAAGGTTGTGCACGCCTACTTCATATCCACATTTTATGACTGAATATGTTAAGAAGTACAATTTAGAATAATATGTTTATCCCCCTTCCTACCTTCATTCACGAAAACACAATTTTTTTTTCGGCACTGGCCACCTTTAAAGCTAAATTTACTCCTTCAAATAAAGTCAAAGAGTATTTTCACTCTTTGAAAATAATCTTAGCTCTATCTCTTTTATAAATACAAATGTAAACTGTTGATATATCCTTGCCAATAGAACTGAATATGTTGACTGGGGAGGAAGGAACCTAGGGGGCTAAAACTACCCTTCCGAAATTGATGTTTTTTAAAAATCCGATTGTAGACTTAGATCCCCCCCCCCCCTCTCCCCATCGCCACACCTCTTCGAAACAAAATTCTCTCTGTGTTACTGATGGTGGCCCTCGACAACCCAGTCATATTTGTAAGTGGCCCTTCACTTAAAAAGGTTGTGCACCCCTAGACTCCTGCCACATGCTCACCATTTGGATTATTTTTCTTCAAGAGATACTGTTTAATCATGCAAAATACACTCATACTCATACAATAGGTATAAAACTCTTATAAAAAAATATGTTTATATACAACGATTATAATTTATCTAGATGTCAAGAAAGTTTGAAACATAATAGTGACCACTAACTTTATTACTAAATATTCAAAAGTGGCCACTAATGAAACTGAGTCTACCGACCACTGGCTACTAACTAAATTTCCCAGTTTTTACCTATATTCCATAATCATTTCAAAAACTTGTATTTTTATATCCATTCCACCCCACCTGAGACCTGACCCTATTCTAGTTCCTCAGACAGTGAAGTATCTATTGATTCTGATTGTGAATTTATTATAGAAGTAGATCAAACTGGGGATATTTCTGGAGAAGATATCTGCTGATAAATTGTGTGGTCATGTTTGGTAGAATTTATTGGAGGAAGTAAAAAATAAAAACAAAAAACACAAATGCAAAGTAAAATAGATGAGGAAGATGAAATTTAAAGACATTATTTAAAGTTTATCATATGGATTTAAGATTAGCATTCTCAAACTTTGAACTCTTCTAACTCCCAAAATTTGCAAGGAGCCAGTGGCTCCTAAACCCAAAAAAATCCAGTGGCCACAATTGTGAAACAAACACATAAAAACATAAAGTGTTTATATAGGGTAAAAAGCTAAACAAAAAAACTCAGGAATGAGTGTAAATACCAAAAACTCGGTGTAAAGTAATTTATTTAATATACACACATGTAAACAAAATTTGAATATTATTTAAGTGTAACATAAATCGGTACTTTTCGGTTAGCCGGGCGCCAGTGAAATGTATATATCTATATATACATATCTATGTATACATACACACATATATGTATGTATATATACATACATCAGGGTTCATACTCTCTTTACATGATAAAATTCAAGCACCTTACCCAAAATTCAAGCACCTTTTCAGAAATGAAAATTTTAACGTTACAAAATACTATGTCTGTATAATGCAAATATATAAAGAAAAAAAAATTCATTTTGATATGTTTTCAGGTGAATGCCATACATAACATATAGCAGCAAAGTCTTAAATGTGAAATGTTATGAGAAAGTCTCTGAAAAATACAGAAAATACTTTTGCAGTATACTTTGAAAGTTATCTGTGCTAACACTAGACAAAAGTAGACACTTGATAATTCTGCACTGCTATGGTACACACAATTTTAAATAAAATAACTAAACAATTTTTCATACTTTACCTTAATTTGAAAACATCCACTAAATCATTTTACAAAAAGGTATATTAAAACACACACACACAAAGAAAAATTTGCATGTTTCAACATGAATAATTTACTGCATTTTAAATACAAGACTTTTTTCAGAACTTCAAGCTTTGTAACTGCCTCTTCTATTTTTTAATCTAAAATTTTAACTTCAGTCTGTTTTTCTTCTATGTTTTTTCTCAGGCTGTTTGACTGTATGCAGAAAGTTATTTTTTTTTGTAGACTCTGCCTTCAAAGAAAACTCATCCACTGAATCCAGAAGGTCAACTTCCAGACATTTTTTCTTTTTCTTTAAGTCATCTAAACTAAATCATCTTCAAGCTTTCTTTTCTTGTTCACAGTGAGACATTTTTCCTTCTCTTTTTGCTGATCTTTCAGGTACATCATGTACCTTTGTCAACCACTGGATGCAAACGAAAGTAGCTCTTTTGTTATAGGTATTTTAAGCACGCCACCACAATACTCTATATGATCTTTTATAATTCTTAAAGAAATATAAGAATGTTCTTTTAGGTTTTCCACTTCCATATTTTTGTTAATAGAGAATCCTCTCTCGACAGAAGCTTGTCCATGGGACAAAAGCAACACAAATTTGGTCACATGGAAGGCTTTAACATGTCCTTTAATACACATATGATCATAAAAAATCATCTAATCTATCTGTCGATTCATTAAAGCTCATGAAAACTGATAAGTTTGTTGTTTCAAGGAAATCTTGATAATCCAGAAGACTGGTTTTATAGTCATCTTCTGGGATCCAACCATTTTCTTGGAAGGCATTTATGATGGATTTCATTAGTGAAATGCAGTTTTCTTTGTTCCGTGCAATTTTACCAGGATTCAAACAAGATATGCGTACAATACTATAATTTATTGGGCTTTTTTCGATGATTTTTTTCATCATTGCATTAATCCTTTATTGCATAAATCCCTCCTTAAAAAAGTCCCTTATTTCTTGCTTCAGAGCAATAACGTCACTTTCTTTCACAGATTTCTGTTCTGTTAAGATTTTTGAGCAGTTTTTCCCCAGTGAATTCAGTTTCTATTTTAGCAATGGCATTCAACATATCAAATGGCATTCATATTGGTTTGAATTCAAACTGAGAAAAATTTCGAAACTGTTACATTTTTTATTTCACCCTCCTTAAGAATTTTGTAATTCAGTAAGCATGACCGAATTAACTTTGTTAAATCAGCGGCAAAAAATGGCAGCACAGGTTTTTTAGTTTGATATTTCGTCATGAAAGGCTGCACCAAAGATGCAACTGATTGAGAGAAAATGCAACTTAACAATTCATCTTTTAAAAAAGATTTTATGGAGTCATATGTGCAATTGCTAAGATTGGGAATTTTTATTTTATTTTTTTTTTTTTTTGACACAAGAGATGAATGACTTTAAATCTTCTAAGATTTCAATGGCTCTTTTTATAGCTGGTAGGCTGTCAAGCCATCTGTGTCAGCAGAACTTCAAGGCAGTCTTGTCAGTTGATGATACTTCATAATAATCTTGAAGCCTTGTTGGACAGTACTTGAATAGCCTATGCAAATTAATCAAAAATACATCCATTTGCCAATTTGAAGAAGCTCTACTAGCTTCAAATGCATTATCTAACACATGCAAGCCGCAGGTAACTATGTCATACCATGTTCCATGTTATGTCATACCATTTAGTATACCATGATCATACTTTTTTTAAGGTTTTTTTTGGAGATTTTCATATACTTTCCAGTTTACAGCTGGTCCATCCATGGATAACTACACAATATTTCCCAAATTAAAATTGCTAAGTGCAGTTTTTATGCCATTAAGCAAGTCATTTGCTGTTGAATGACCTTAAAAAACTGAATTTATGTACCTAGTTCATACATGGTTTAAGCTTGGATGCCAAAATCGGACTAATAAATCCATTTGCTTGGACTGTTTCGATTTATTCAGCGTTTCATCAAATAATACAGTGAAATTATTTTTGTCCACTAATTTGATTAAGAGATCTTTAAAATGTGGTGCAATGCCAAAACAACATCAGTAAACACATTTCGCTGGTGATAATGTAAATTGTTTAGCTATATTGCTATCTGTGAACATAATTTTCAGTACATCGACTACTTATGAGCAAGGATTGTAGGATTAATTTGAAGTCACACATTTTAATGCCCACAAAACCTCAGCTGTTAAAACTTCTTTGCCAGCCATAAAATCATTTATAGATTTAGGTTTAGATGATAAGGCAGGAGCTTGTGATGATGATAGCACAGACGCTTGTGAGGTTGAAGGAACAGACATTTCTGAGGTTAAAGCCGCAGACAATGGTAAAGATGCAGACGCTTCTGACTCTTCAGAGGGCTGTTGCAATAAAATAGTTACTTTTCCACAGTCAAAAACAGATTTTTGCATCTTTGAAGTAGCCAGTAACTTTTTCTGTTGAGCTCATAGAAAATTTAAATTATTCAATGTCGCTATGCATCATAATAGAAAATTCACACTATTTCTAAGTAATTTTTACTTTCTTCTATCTTTACAAGAAGAAAGTATTGGATTCATGAAAATTTTCGACTTCTGGTTTTCGATGAATTTATATGTTTTAGAAGGTCCTGAACACTATTTGACTGTTTTTAAAAGTGTCTGTCTGTGAGTCTGTGACTTTGTATGTGACAAAAATTTTGTGGTCGTTCTATCTCAAGAACTAATGCACTAAATTTATTAAAACTTTATATTCAGTTAGTTCCTGATACAAATTGGTGCTGATTAGTGTTTGGTGAAAATCGCTCTACAGGTGGTGCTGCTATGCTGCATTTTTCGCGATTTCTGCAATAGCTCTATGTCAAGAACTAATGCACTCATTTTCATGAAATTTCAGATTCAGTTAGACCTTTACATAAATAGACGCTGATTACGTTTTGGTGTAGATATCCCAACAGGTGGCGCTGTTATACCACTTTGTTATAATTTTTACAATAGCTATATCTCAAGAACAAATGTACGAAGTTTAAAAAAACTTCATATTCTGTTAGACTTTGACATAAATATAGTTGCTGCTGTAATTTTTTTCACATGTTTAAAAAAGAGAAAGAAGTGAGGAGATTAATTAAAATGAGATAATAAAAATCTCATAAAACTGGAATTATTAAAAATAAAAAAATTAATAATAATAAAATTATCATATGTTCAGTTTGAAAGATTTTCTTTTCTTTAAAAAAAAATTTAAATAATGCAAATTTGATTGGAGTTTGGTGACATGCACGAGATATGCTGTCGAAGGCAGTCTGGGGACAACAATCACAGTTTCGTTTTTAAAGATTTTTGTCAAAAATATAAATTCAATAGGGGTCTTGATCAACATCGGACGATGCACATGACATACACTGTCGAAGGTAGTGGAGCCACCAATCACAGGTTCGTTTTGAAATATTTTCGTATAAAAATAAAAATTTGATCAGGGCCCCAGCAACATTGGGCAGAGCAGCCAAAGTCAGTAGAGGTCCCGATTCGTTTTGAAAGATTTTTGTGTTAAAATATAAAATCATACAAATTTAATCGGGGCCCAGGCAACTAGTATGCAATAAAAACAACACTAATTAGTAAATCAATTCACTATGCGAATATTGTCAGAACTAAATTTAGGAATGGGACATTTTTTCTTTCTTTTTGGCGGGAGTTCAATCATTGCGTTTTGATTAACAAATAAGTATTTGATTAATCAAAACAAAATCACGCAACAAAAATAAATTTCATTATTTTTCTTAAAACTAAAATTAAAGTAAATCCAAATAATTTTAATTATCTAATTAAAACAATTAGAATTACAACAAGGGGGACAACCTTTCCTTGCTCCTGTTTGCTGGTACCCATGATTCATGACACGTGAATAACATTGCTATCACATCACCTCCAATCTTCCTCACATTTTACAACAGGTATCAGAATTATATATTTATTGTTATGGAAAACACTTCCCTCTCATATGACTTGTTAATGCAGATTCTCCCATATTCTCCAATTGCCGGGTAACACTGCATAACTAGCATGGGAACTGGTATGCACTATTTGGTACTGCTTCTAACCAACACTTGTATTCTTCTTGTTCTAGCCACAAGTCACAGAAATTGCACATTCTAGGCATCGTTATAGCATAGATCTCAACGAATAATTACTACTACAGACATACAGAATGCACAAATACAGATGAAAACTACTTGTTGTGAAAACCGGCATACATGCATGTGTGCATGCGTCAACTGACCGAGTTTTAGTGTTGCAATAGGTGTAGCAATATTGAAGAAACACAACATATAAAGGAAGAAAGATAAGAACAAAATTTCCGATCATGCTGTCAGTAGTAGCAATAAGTTACCCTTCTTTTCATTTTTCTTTTGTTAACTTAATCCTATAGAGGGAAGGGAGAAACGACAAATGCTCGCACTTTGAACTCCTGAAAAAAAAAAAAAACGATCTCGGAACAAATATTTTCGCTTTTTTTTTTTTTTTTTTAAGTTTGCGATTATATTTTATTTTGAATATCTGAATAAGAAAAATTAAGCACCTATAAAAAAAATAATGAAAATTAAGCACCTTCATTAAAATATAAACAAATTCAAGCACTTCCAAGGACCTTTTTTCTCTCTTAAAAATTCAAGGACTTTCAAGCACCGTATGAACCCTGATACATGCATATATAAATGTGTGTATGTATAGATATATGTATATATATGTATACATAGATATATAAATTTCACTGGTGCCCGGCTAACCGAAAAGTACCCATAAATCTTAAATCATGCATAGTCAGAAGACAAAGTTGGGTGAAATACGGTTAAAAAAAATTTTTGTATAAGCTAAGCAAACATGATAGCGGGGAATATTAAAAAAACAATAGTTCTTATTTTGATTTTGTCATACAAAAGTACATATAAAATAAAATCTGAATGTGTGATATTATTTTGCACTATAAAAATCAAAACACTTCAAATATTTGTTTTTCTATAAGAAAAATACTATTTAAAAAAAAAATCACAGACTATGTAAAATTATCAGACTGAAACTGTTAAGAATAACATTGCTATTTGAATATATTTACTAGTTTGCTGTGTTAAACAGATAATTCTGAAATGTTATTAAAAGATAATAATAAAGTTTGTTATGTGTTTTGCTCTTAATCTTTAAAAAAAAAAATCAAAATTTCACAATGATGACTGGGAATACCAGAAATTGTGATCACTTTTAAATCACATGGCGACTTAAACCCTGAAAGTTAGTGGTCACAGCAAAACATTTAGTCGCCATGTGGCGACTGGTGACCGTGAATCTGCACCTATATTTTAAGGGGTGCCTTGATACAAAAAATCCACATATGGCGTCAAAAGTGGGCGTTACCATTTGAAAATTTAAAGTTAGTATTAATCAACATGACTTTTATTTCAAAAATTGCATTCATATTCTGACAAAATTCTCAGTCAAACAGTACCTTTTGCATCTCTCTGCGATAATTTGGTGACAAAATAGCTTGGGGTGATGCATTCCTCCCCCCCCCCACCCCTGTTCAATTACTAATATATTTTACTTTTCAGCATTTAAAAGTGAAAAATTTACCAAACATCAACCTTCAAACTCTTGCATTATACTGTTTTTTATATATCCTATTAACAGTACATTGAAAATTATCATGCCCATTTAATGGACCATTTCTTATCTAAAGCCAAGATCTTTGAGTGGCTATTAAAAATCACAGATTATTGACAAATTAATGTAGCATATAGATAAATATTACGGTCGAAAACAGTGTGTAAGTGTAATTAATAATTAAAATAGTATAAAAATTTTAGCTTAAAATATTTTCCTGTTTTAAAAATTTATTCTTTCTGGAGAATGGCCGTTCAATATAAAATAAATTGAAAGGATAAACAAAGAATAATTATAATCTTTCATGCTCATAAATCTAGTTAACATGCCATATCCTGAGCTATTTTATAGTGGTGGCCCATTATTCTGGGTCACAGCCTTGAGCTAATTTGTAATCATTAGTATATCCTTGTAATTCAAAGAAAATTTGATAGCTTGTAGAAAATGTATGAATTGTAGTGCTAACTTTGTGGGGGAAGAAAAGATAAATTACTAAAGTTACAGGGCAGTGGCAGGCGCAATCAATTGCCCAATCAAAAATAATCGATTAACGCCATATAATAAATACAGACAAAAGTTAGCACAAACAAAACACAACGAAGTGATAAAATGGAATAAGAAAGATGGTCGTAAAATGACAATTGAAATCCACTTCATTAATCCGTTCAATTTATTTCTTACCAATAGTAGAATTTCAATGTTGGTCCCGTAAAAGCATGTTGAAAAGTAGTTTTTGGAATTTCTTTCACAGAAGTACCATCACTACTTGAAAGCATTTCTCGTACAGAAGATGCAAGAAAAAGAGCAAATAATCCTGCCATAATATATCTTGCACTTTCCGCCATCCTAAAAAATAAATTTTAACAATTTACACAGAATCATCAAGTCTTGTTGTTTATTTAATATATCACTCATTGCCAATACTTCTTTAGAAATATATTTGGTACTGAAAACAAATTATTTTAGAAGTGAAAATTTCATCAAAACCGAAAAATAGCCTGGAATTAAAAGAAATAAAATGAATAAAATATTTTGATGTGTTCAAATGTATGTATATCTATTTATTAATTTTCATGAAATTCAATTTCTGGTAACCTTTCAGCTGACACTCATTCCGGCGTGATTCTATTGGGATATGAAATTCGTTTCATAATTTTTTGTTTGTTTTTGTGTAAATTATATTAGGTTTGTTGTTGTTAAAGGTACGATGTTTAATTTTATTTTCTGTCACCACGAATTTATTTTATCCAAATATACAGTGTTAATTACTGCTGTCCAAAATATATGCTGTAATTGTTTAAATTGTTTTATCCTTTTAATTCATTTCATCAGCTGTTTAGTAATAGTCAAGCTTTTCAAAATTTTTGTTTTCATTAGTATTGACTATATTTTATACCTTAAAACTCTAAGCATTTACAGATGTCGGCATTGGACATCAGAAAATTTCTTCTTTACCTCTTCAACTTATACGTCGACAAAATTATTGGCGCGTAACTAGACTACCTTTAATTTACTTCCCGGTTTAATTATCAACTATCGTCCTTTTTGTTGTATTACTATAACGGAATATATTGAAGAGGAAAAAATCCCTATTATGTTATCATACTCTTATATACATTCGACATAAATGTGAGCATTAAAAATACATTTTTTTTTTTTTCATTTTTCGATATTTGCCTATTTACATTCGGCCATTTCTGACTATGTATCATTCTGTGTATTTAATCTCTACTTTTGTTTATTGCATACGAAATATTTGAGTTGAAAAAAAATCTTGTTTTTGAATCTGTGTTTGTTGCGGTGTAATAATCACCATTATTGTATTACAATCCTTATTAAACAATGTCTTCTTTCGAGTTCTAATTTTTCCAACTGAGTGGAAACGTGTCCATGTCTGTCGAACCATGACCTTTCTGGCCTAAATTGCCAATACCCTACCACCTGAGTTACTTGGATGACATCCCAACCGACACAACTCACTCAGACAACCTAATGGCATGGCAATGACATTTTCTCAGTTAATCTGAAGCAATTCAACCGAATAAACAACAGGAAAAGGAACTCCAATAAATGATGGATACTTAATTTCACTTTAAAAAAAAAAAAACTAATACAAACTGATTGATAAAGAGATCGTACAGGTTGTAATTTTTCCGACTGAGTGAAAAAGTATCCAGGCAGGGAGTTAAATCCAGGGACCTTTCTGACTTAAATTATCAATGCTTTACCACCTGAGCTATCTAGGCGGCATCCCAACTGACACAACAGGATTTTTTTCTTTGCCAACTCTCCTGTTTTTCACAGGAGACTCCCGTTTTTTAGCATGATCTCATCTCATTTTTTTTTTCATTTAGGTATGAATTTCTCCCATTTTTCACAGGAATTTTGAAATTTGTAGAACTTCTGAAAATAAGAAAATTGTTCTTTTCAATCTCAATAAATGGTGCCACAGCATTGCTCGGATCACTTTTATATTTCTCAAAAACATGAGATCTATTGATCATTTAAAAAAAAATTGTGTATATTGTCAATCGCTGACGGGGAAAAGATAAAAAATTTCATTAATTTCTTAATTGAAAAAAATTGCGAATTTTGTATACATATTTAGGGAAAAAACGCAAATTTTGTTAATCTGCCATTGGAAAAAACTGCAGATTTCATCAATTGGTTGCAGGAAAATACTCGCGTATTTCATCAACTGTTCATGGAAAAATTTTCATGAATTCCATCAATCGATCTATATAAAAAAAAAAAAACTTCAAAATTTAAACATTTGTTAAAAAAAAAAAAATCTTATTACTGATTATATAAAATTATCAGACTCAAACTGTTACAAAGAACACTGCTACTCCAATATATTTAAAGCAACTCTAATATAAAGTAATCTGGTTTTAAAAGATCATTCTGAAATGTTATTAAAAATAATAATAAAGTTTGTTATGTGTTTTGCTCTTAATCTTTCTTCCTGAGTATGTTTAAAAAAGTACAAGATATTGACTTTGTATATAGTTAAACCAGATTGTTTTTCAGAAAAATAGCTGTTATGCAAAATTACATTGAATTAAAAATTCAATCCATTAAAATGTTATCAGTTATCAGTAATATTGTCTGCTATTGTTTAAAAGTAATAAACAGAAAATTTTAAATTAAAATCTACACAAAACTTAAAATAAATAACCTTTTACTTTTCCTCTCCATTAAATCTGGGCGATGGAATTTTATAGAATCTTCCCACCATAATATTGTATACAGTTTGTAGGAATAAATGTTTGCAATGTAAGGAGTGAACATTTTATGAGTAAATGATTCTATAATGATTTTTGTTCTATAGATACAAGAGCGGATCTAGAGAGTCTTCAAGGGGGGAGCAATATCAGAAATTTGGAGGTTCCAATCTGACCCGAGGTTCGGGTCAGCCCAAGGCTAATTTTTTTCACTGTGGGTCGGGTTAACTTCTCTTTTTTTGCTGCGGGTCGGTTGATTTCTACTTTTTTGCTGAGCGTCGGGATGACTTCTACTTTTTTGCTGTGCGTTTGGTTCCGGTCGTGTTGATTTATACTTTTTAGCTGCAAGTCTGGTAGATTCTACAATTTTGCTGCACGTCAGGTTTTTGTCGGGTTGATTTCTAATTTTTATCTATGCGTCAGATTGAATTCTACGTTTTAGCTGTGATTCAGGATCATGTCGAGTTGACTTAAATTATTTTGGGTCGGTTTCGGATTGGGTTTTCGCTTTTGAGAGTCAGATCGGGATGACCTGATATTTCAAAAGAAAGTCTAAATATTTTTCCTGATAAAAACTATATACATTAAAAGCTCCACAACGGACACTCTCAAATAGCAGAAACCTTTATTTAGGGAATACTTTTAATGTTTTATATAGTAAAACCCCTGAATAGCGGACACCAGTAATTTCTATAATAAGTTTGCTATAATCGGGATTTTTTTAATAAATAATTTAAAAATCCGTTTTATCATTAATTTAGAAGTAAAAAGGGGCGAGAATCTTTTGTATTTCGGCAGATTTTCACAAAATTAAATAATAATTCATCAAAAATAAATAAATATATAAAATCTAAACCCCCCCCCCTAAAATCTGCCCCCTTCCCCCCAAAAAATTGAAAATCTTTTTAAAAATATTATATTTTTCTTTATTTTATTGTAACAATAAATAATCAATCATCTAAATCCCCCTCAAAATTACTGCTTCTCCCTTTGCACCTACCTCCCTCGCTCTAGTACCAAAACCCCGTAGTTTAACCTTTATAACTCTTTAAATTAATTTTTTTTCAGAGTTATTTAATACTCTATATTAACAATAAATAAACCTAATCTACCATCTAAATCAACCCCTCCTTCTAAAACCTTTGCTTTTCTCCCCCCCCCCCCCCAGGCTCATCTCATGAATATTCTTCCCCTGCAAATGCATCTCATTAAATTTTAAAATTCTTAATTTTTTTTGGCTCTATTTGTTATTTTTTGTAATAATATTTAAATAACAATCTCCCCAAAGCAGAATATGCTTAAAAATGCGACGTACGTCGCAGAACAATGGCCTTCCCTGCAGAACATTTCAAATTATCATTTTCAAGAAAAATATCCATTCAATCGAAGGAAAATCGTGAAATTTGTCACTCCAATGGCCGGGGAAAAAATATCAAAATTCTTTGTTCATTTAAAAAGATTGCAGAATTGATCAATGGGTCGTGAAAAAATCTTGCGCCGTACGATAGTCAATCATGGAGAACAATTCATGAAATTCTTCAGCTTGTTGTGCAGAAACATGCAAAATTTGATGGACAGTCACGAAAAAACATCCACGGTTTTCGCCAATCGGTCGCAGGTAAAAAACACTGCAAAATTCGCCAGCGCATTGTCGGAAGGAACTGCAACAAAACCCACGATTTTCTTAAATCGGTCGCAAGAAAAAGCCTCAAAATTTGACTACAGTACGAGGAAAAAATTGCAATTTGGTCGTAGTTAAAAAATCGCGAAATTAGGAAGAAACTGTGAAATTCATCGAACGTTAGAGGAAAAAAACTCACCATCTTCTCCAATTGGTCTCAAGAAAAAGCTATTAAAATTTGTCTATTAGTACAAGAAAAGTATCGCAAAATTTTAAAATCAATCACAGGTAAAAAAAAAAGAAGAAAAAATGCTAAATTTGTCAGTGGATTCTCAGAAAAAATCGAAAATTCATCAATTAGTCGTGAAAAAATCCAAGAATTGGCCAATAGATTGCAAAAAAGCGACAAAGTTTCCCAATCAACAGATAGAAAATATCGCAAAATTCTGTCGTGGGTAAAACGAGAAATTGGTCGATCGGTCACAGAAAAAAGTGTGATTTTTATCAATCGTTCACAAGAAAAAGCAAAAACAATTAGCCAAACAGTAGAAAGAAAATATCACAGAATTTGCCAAAAGGTCGTTATTAAAAATATGCGAAATTCGTCGATCAGTAGCAGAAAAAAATTGCAAGATTTTCTCCAATGTGTCGCAAGAAGCTGCTGCAAAATTTGCCTATTGCTACAAGGAAAATTTCGCAAAATTCCCCAATCAGTTGTGAGAAAAAAAACGCGAAATAAGTCAGTGTTAACGTGTGAAAAAATCAGAAATTCGTCGATCAGTCAAACCATGAAAAAAACACGAAATTCGCAAGTTGACATACGGAAAAATCTGCAATATTGCAAAAATCGTCAATCGATTGTTGGAAGAAACCACGAAATTCATTATTCGATCAGGTAAAATTGCAAAATTCACCATTAGTTTCTTTCATGTGTGTATGTCAGCATTTTACAAAATGGTTTTTGCATTTCTATAAAAGATACAATTGCACTTCTTCATATATAAGAAAATATCCCTGTGTCCTTATTTTTTATTCCCGCAGAACATTTTTTATCAACTGAAGTTCGTTGCAGAACATTGCAAAGTATTCTGCTTTGGGGAACAATCTAAATTATTCCCCTCTTCTCCCCCCAAACGTCCTCTTTATTTTCTTTGCCTCCCACTCCCCAGTACATACTTTAAAATCTTTATTTTTTTTCCCTACAATAATTAAATAATCATTTTCAATAATAATAAAATAATTATCTAATTTGCTCATCTCCCGCCCCCACCCCAAAAAAATTCTGCTGGTGTATTTATAGAACTTTTAATGCCGATTCCAAAAATATCAATCATATTGAAATTGATCAAACGGTTTAAGAGTTATGAGCTTTTCAATATCTTCCAAGATGGCCGATTTGCAGCCATTTTGAATAGCACATGTGACAACATAAAAGTCTATAACTCCTTACAGGTTTAACCTAGAACCCCAGTGGCAGAACTATCTTCAAGTGTCTGCAACGCTAATAATGTTTTCAAAAATAGTCTGCAATACGCAATATATCATATAAATCTATTATTGCTGCTGTTGTAGTTGTAGTGCTAATTAAGGCATCAGCATTTATGTGCCTGAGTAAAAAAAAATTCTGAAATTCACAGCAAATATTCTGAAAGGTTACAGAAGGGGTAGGGGAGAAAATCCCCTCTCGGCAATAATTTTTCTTGTTGCAGGTCGGATTAACTCTGCTTTTGATTAGAGTCGATTTCAGGCTGAGTGTAGATTCTTGCAAATTGGGTTTGGGTTAACCCGATTTTTCAAACGTTAGTTCAGTATATTGTTTCAGATTAAACACTATGCCTATATTAATAAGCATAGAACTTTGTGTGTCTGCTGTTTTCTAAAGGAATGCTGCATCTTTTCCGGGACTATTTCACAAAATTCACGTTTTTTTTCGTGAACCATTGACGAAATTAGAGTTTTTTTTTCCTCCGCGATCCTTTGGTGAAATTCATGTTGTTTGTGCATGGCCCTTCGACGAAATTCTCACTTTTTCCGTGATCCTTCGACGAAATTTGCAATTTTTCCATGATCTTTTGACGAAATATGATGATCCTTTGACGAGCATTTTTTCTGCGGCCATTTGACGAAATTTACGTTTTCTCTGTGGCCCTTTGATGAAATTCGCTTTTTTTCCGCGGCCCTTTGATGAAATTTGCATTTTTATCGCAATCTGTCGACAAAATTAGCCATTTTCCCAGATCCTTTGATGAATTTAACAATTTTTCTTTGGCCTTTGGACAAAATTTGCGTTTTTCCGTGATCCTTCGATGAAATTTGCTGTTTTTTCAAGTTCCTTCGACAAAATTTTCTGTTTTTTCGAGATCCTCCGACAAAATTTTCTGTTTTTTCGAGATCCTCCGACGAAATTTTCCATTTTTTCAAGATCCTCCGACGAAATTTTCCATTTTTTCGCGATCTGTTGGCAGAATTCTCAGTTTTTTCGCGATCCGACGACAAAATTAAGTTTTTTCGTGATCCTTCAACGAAATTAACAGTTTTTTCTACGATCTTTCGACAAAGTTGGCGATTGGAAAACTTCATATTTTTATGTTGCATAATAAAATCTTAATAAAAAGGCATTATAAATTACTATTTACCAAGGTTGGCACGGTTTAAACCAAATGGTTTTTTTCTGAAAAAAAACCAATTGGTTTTTTTGTTAATTTTTTTAAAGATTTTTTTCTTATATAATTAAGTTTTCAAATTATTTGATGTACAAATAACTTCTACTTCTAACTGAACAGCTCAACTCATTTCAGCAGTCAACCTGCATAAGTCACAGTTGCATCATAGTTGCACCTGTGTATGCACCTATGTATGAATGGTCCAAGAGTTAGCATTTGAGAACAAAAAATGTCTAATTTTGGTAGAAGAAAAGATTTAGTTTGGTTATATTTTAATGAAGTAAAAAATGATAAAAGGAAAGGTTGTAGAGCTAGATGCAAAAATTGTAATAAAGAAATGGAAGGTCAAGTAGCTAGGATGAAGAAAGATGTTGAAACTTGTAATAATTCTCATCATCATTCTGATTCTGATTCTGTTGATAATGGTAAGTACTTATTTTATCATTATTATTGCTGCTATTATTTTTAATTTTGAAAGAAAATTGTTAAAAATTTGTTAATAAGTTAAATATTTGTTAAATTCAAAATTTTTAATTTATTTGAAAAATTACAAGTAATGCATATTGAGAACACATTATGTATATCTTCATTCAAATGATTCTAAACTCTTATAAAAAATTACATTATTATTTGAAATGCTATTTGATTGAGAAGATAAATTATAAAAATCACATATATTATTATTTAATTTGCATATGCTATTTGATTTTAGAAAGTTATATTCTATGAAATAAAAAATATTTATGTAATTCTAAGTAATGAAATTTTGGAAAAAACAAGAAAATTTTAAATAGACATTTTTTTCTTAGAGAACTTTATTTTGATAATCTTAAAATTACATTTGATAAAAGTTTGAAAGTTTTACAAATTAATCATATTATTAAGAACAAATTATGTGATCAGAACTGTTATTAAATGAAATTGTTAATTTTTAATTTATGCATGGCTCTTAGAGATTAACTAAGTTTTCACCAATCATACATATCCAAAATTATAAAAGACATGGTAATTTTATCTCGAGTATTAAATAAATTATCAAAAATAAATATATCAATATGATAGAGATGTTTACTTTGCAGTAAAACAAAGAAAAAAAAATGTCTTTGTATTGAATTAGTGTTAATTATATGATTATGATTTTTGAAGTAATATGTTCTGTATCATTAAGCAATTCTTATTTTTATTTTTGTGTAGATGATGTGTCAGTGTCACTATCCAGTATTTCAAGTTCTTTGGATTCAGCAATAACACAAAGAGCAACAAGTGAAATTGGTTCTTTAAAAAGGAAAAGAGATACTATGGACTTTTTTGTCAGTAAATCAACACCATCTCAAAAGCAAATGTTTGATGAACAAGTTGCTAGGTTTATATATGCTACAAATACGGCATTTAGCGCTGTAGAGCATCCTGAGTTTATTAAAATGGTTCAGAGTTTCCGCCCAGAATATTCTCCACCATCAAGAAAACAAATTGCTGGGGATTTATTAGATCATACTTACAGCAAAGAAAAAGAAAAATGTGCAAATATATTAAAAAATGAAGTTGTCACATTAGGATTAGATGGATGGTCAAACATTCACAACGAACCTGTGATCTGTGTTACTTTAACAAACACGAATACATACTTAGCAGACACTATTGATACATCGGGAATTGCTCATACAAGTGAAAATCTGTATGATATTGCGACTACAACCATTAATAAATGCCAGTCGGAATTTCAATGTTTAATACAAGCATTAGTGACAGACAATACTGGAAATGTCCGAAAAATGAGGGATATGTTTGATGAAAAAGAAGAGTTTAATATTATTACTTATGGATGTGCAGCCCATATTTTAAATTTACTGGCAAATGATATAAGTTATCCAAATGTAAAAGAACAAATTTTGCATGTAATCAAATACTTCAGAAACAACCAATATGCAAATGCGTGCTTCAGAAAAGATGCAAGTACATCAAAACTAATAATGCCTTGTGAAGTTCGCTGGAACTCATTTGCTGACGCTTTAGACAGCTATCTGAAATCATGGGCAGTTCTTGTAACTATATGCAAAAATAATAAAGACAAAATTGATAAAAATATCCAAAGTCTAGTTTCAAACATTTCATTGAAAAGAAATGCTGAAGACTATTTTCAACAATTAAAGCCAATTAGTGTAGCTTTAGATAAAGTACAAAGCCAAAATTGTACAATGGGAGAAACTGTTTTTCTTTTTAAAAATTTAAAAAAACAGATGGAAGATTTGAAACTGAATAAAGACATTATGAAAAAACTAGATACTCGTTATAAAATGACAATAACACCAGCCCATCTTCTTGCTTATCTGTTGGATCCAAGAGCCAAGGATGCTGATCTCGAATTGTCATCGGAGGAAAAAAAAGAAGCATTGGAATATGCTAAAACAAAATTTCCCAAAACAATTTATTATCTCTGATACTAAAATTTTGTGCCAAAAGTTCTCCATTTCAAAGATATCTTTTTGAGAATGATTTTAGTAAAGATGTATCAGCTATAGAATGGTGGCATATTCAAGAAAATGAAATCAAAAAGTTCAATGATGGTGTGTTGAAAGAAGTTGAAACTATTCTTACTGCAAATGTAGAGAGAATTTTTTCTTCATTTGGTGTTGTACAATCAAAGTTACGCAACAGACTGGGTTTACAAAAAGCGGCAAAACTTGTTTTTTTGTTTAAAACATTAAACCCTAATAATCCTGTTTATTAACTTCATAGAATCTTTATAGACATGTGTCGTACTTCCATTTTCTTAAAATTTTGAAAATTTATTCAATTTCCATGTTTTTAAAATGTTTCTTTTATATATATTTTTTAAATATATTTCAATTTAATTTTCTTACTGAAATTCAATTTGTTTTTTTAAATTGAATAAAAAAGTGAGTCTCACTTTCTTTTCTTTGCATTATTTTTATTTAAAAAAAAAATTAGTATAGCATACCAAGGTAAAATTCTACATTATATCTTTATATTCTTATGTAACACAACTAAGTGTTGCTTATTAAAATGAAAAAATATAGGAAGGCAATAGATTAAGTCTTTAAAGAATTTAATATAAATCTTGCAATTAAATACTATTAAAAACTTTTAAGTATCAACATTAAGATACAGAATCCATTCTATGAATGCAATATGAAATACATAAACATATTAATATGTTTTATAAGTGTGCTAAATCATTTGGTAAACATGAATTACAGGTTGCATTTGGAAATATGTATATATAAAACAGCAATTATTTCTTCAACTTTTTTAAAAAGTAATCTTTAAAAATTATTTAAAACTTATCACCATTACTGTAGAACCTGACGGCACAAGTGATCATGTTCTATGTATTACATAGGAAACTTTTGTATATATATAACTGTTTTGAATTTGAATGTAAATGATGTTAGCTCAGCTCTAAATAAAATTTAATGATTTGAATTTGTACATAATTAATAACAATTGTTTATTTATTTTGTTTAAACTGTTTTCAGAATATATATATATATATTGTTATTGTAATATTAATCATTCTTGTCAATGTTAAATTTTATTTACTGATGTGCATATATGTAATTAAAAAAGATACAAAAAAACCCGGTTTAAACCAAAAAAGCCTGGTTTAAACCAAAAAAAACCGGTTTTTTTGGGGTTTTTCAAAAAAACCCGGGTTTTTGCCAACCCTGCTATTTACAAACTAAGTTAAAAACCATTATTGTCTTTGTAAAGTCATAATGTTACGTCAGTTACATAATAAAAGTTATGTCACTTACATGTGTAAATGCTATTTTTTATTTCTCAGTAATTAATTAAACAAGAAGTTACTGTTATAATTTGTCATTACTTAGTGTTGTTGAGAACATTAAATCACTTTTTTTTAATGGGATAGTCTTGATAATTTTTACACTTCAATGAAGACAGAAAAAATGTTTGTCTATTTTATGTTACATCAGTTACAGAATTTTGAATTGCAATTTTTGGGACTAAAAGAAAAATTGAAATGATCTGCAAGTATTTCGGTATTAAGTCCTTAGTAAGAAATATTTTAAATTTTAAAAATTTGTTCTAGCTTTATTAGTAAATTTTCTACACAGTTTTGAAAACAAAATTCGATGATCAAATGTTACATCAGTTACGATGGAATTTACCTGAATTAGATGGCCATCGGCCACATAGTTTAGGAGGAGTAGAGTCGCAAAGAAACCTTTAGAATCGCTGCACAAGAGCCTAGTTCAATTACGCATCAATGGACAAAATACAGTCTTTTAAAACAAAATTAAGTGTAATCTTTTAGTCACTCTGTGCGTAATCAAATCTGCAAATAAGGCTTTTAAATCTATTTTCATGTTTTCCTTTTTTTAAATTTTATTTTAATATGCAGCTGCTTGATAATATCTTTATAAAAATTTTATATCTTCACAATGAAAGAATTTTATGAAATTCAAAGCTAAGGTTTTTACATCGGATTTACAGTTAAAGTTAGCATCAAACATGAGCAGATGTTGACAACAATATTATTTCAAGCATACGAGTTATATTAAACATAATAGTAAATGTTTATATTGAAATGTAAATTATCTAAACGGTGGTTTATATAATTAATTATATAAACAGAAATTATATATATTTAAAAAAAAAAATTACATGCATTAATTTAATCTTATTTTAGATATGGATTGTATTGATTGCAGTACATCTGCAAATTCAACAGAAGTAGATCCAGTTTTGCTAACTGTTGATGATATGAAATCTGAAACTTTAATCAGCAGTAATTTATGGTATGTTTTTTTCCCATCTTTCACTTTCATGCATGAGTATTTGAACATAACATTGTGCTGTCCTCTAAAAAAGCACAGAGTGAAATGTTTCCTAAAAAAAAAAAACCATCGTAGTACTACATCAAATATTTAACTAAAGTCATTTTTTTTTGTTTTGTTCTGTTTTTATGTACCAATTAAAATAACAAAAATAATTAAAAATACTTAAGAAGTACTAATTTAGTTTTAAAATAATTTAAACTAACAATTGTAGAATTCTGGCCAAACATGAGCATCCTTTTTCCAAGAATTTTAGAATGATCTACATAAATAATTTTTTTTTTCATGTTAAACCATTAATATCATAGTAAAATGCTTCATTTTCAGTTATGTCAGGTGTGGGTGTTTTTCAGGTAACATGGATTATTTTTTGGAAAAGTGTATTTTTTAAATTCTTAATTGGCTGCCATTTTGTAATAAAGTGATGAAATGAAAAATGCTCAACATTAAAATCTTAGTCAGAACATGTTGTAAAAATTTAGCCATGATAAAAAAAATTTTAACATTCACATTTTGGAAAATTTAATCTTCAGACACTCTGTCTATCCAAATCCCTGGAGTTTGTTTCCAAACTGATATGCAGAACAAAAGATCAGATTATGTTATGACTTATGAGCATCTGAAAATCATGTAAATAAAGCTGTTTAAAGTGTAGACTTTAACAGAGAAAGAAAGTTTCCATAAGGTTCTTTTTGGAATAGAATATTTTGTCCCAATATAAAACACTTTTAGGTAATTTCAGTGATGTATTTGTGCAGTTTTATTTCTATAGCAAAGAACACTTTGACATGCATATATTTAGCATGGAACTTTTTTTTTTCCTTTAGAAAGGAGGGAAATTATTTTAAACAGAAATGATATTTGTTTGAAAAAAAATCAAACTAAAATGATATTTGTTTTGAAAGATTAATCACTGTATTTCACATAAATTCATTAGATATATTTGGATTTGCACCCAGGACCGTGCAAAGAGAAAACTGCACCCGGGGCAAAGTTTCAATTTGGCGCCCCTCCCCTCCCATTCTTTTTGTGACAGGTAACACAAAACTGATAAAGTACAGAAATAAATTCTATTGAATAAACATTTTGCGTTCATGTTGGAACTTTAAAAGGTTTAATTTTAATTCAGAAATTGCAAACTAAATAGCATAAGAGAATTGCACTTATTTGTTGGAGATCATGATATTTTGAGACAGAAAAAAAGAATGATGAAAAGAGAAAAAGAAATTCCCCAGAAAATGATCGATGACCAAAAAATGAATAAATAAATAAATTAAACTGTGGTTGGTAGTATAAATTTTGCGCCCCCCCCCCCAATTTCCGTGCCGGGGCGAGGGCCCCCTTTGCACTGCCCTGTTTGCACCTTTAACAAACTGTCTTCCATTTTCTTTTTTGATTCAATGCACCTATAGTTTTATTCTTAGTTCAAATTTGTTTTTAATACTTTCTAAAAATAACAATCATATGTACAATTATATTTCATTTTATTGTATAAATAGTTGTTCAAATGTGTCTAAATTATAAGAATTTGTCATTATTGTTTAGATACAAAACTTTTTCCACCCCCACCCCCCTTTTTTTTCTATTTCTGGCTTTCATGCCTGGCAGGAACACATAGGTGCCAACTTACTGATAATTTCTATAAAATTACATCAATTTGACCTAGATCAAATAAACTTGTTTTGCACTAGACATTTTTAGGTGCGTTCGTAATTATATAAATACGTAGCACCTATTGTCGTCGCTTGGTCCATCCGTCTGTCTGTCCGTCCGTCCGCATATAACAACGCAAAAACTACCCAACCGAATGGTTTGAAATTTAAGATATATTATCTTTGCAGAATTTTATCAAGACATTTCAAATTTTATTAAAATCGAATCAAAACTTTAGGAGATATTAATAAAAATATTTATTAAGAAATTTGAATTTTTTTTTTTAATCGGTGCTTTCTTGTTATAGGAGCTTCCGAAGTTTAATCGTCAAGCAACCGGGATACTTATTCTATTACAGAAATTAATCTGCAGACGATATCATTCATTTCACAGAATTAAAAATCATCAAGATCTAAATATTTATATAGCTAGCTATAGTACGAATGCACCTCATTTGTCACGTTTGACGTACAATTTCCAGCTTGTTCTTATTGAATGAAGTTGAATAAGAACCACAAATAAACAAGATACATTAGTTTAAATAATTTTCCTTGGTTTGAATTGTGTTTATTTACTATAGTAGATATCAATACAGTTTTATGGAAATTGTCAATAAGTTGGCTAGTAAGAATGTTATTGTTTTTTAAAGGATCAAACTTATATATTAAAGTTTTAAAATAAGAACTAAACCACACACCTATAGAACAGATACTTTTGAAATTTAGAAAGTAGTTTTTAGCTCACAGGCTATCAAAGCCTGAGAGTTTATGTGCCCGCCGGTTCTGTATGTACGTACGTATGTATGTATGTATGTATGTACGTAACGCGATAACTCTTGATAGAACTAACCGTTTTACTTTAAATTTTGTTTATAGGTTCCTTGTAATAAGGTGCTTCCGTGATTAGTTTTGGAGGTTCATTGGTTAAGCATAAAGGGGGGAAATGGGGGGCTAACCCCACATAATTTAGATAAATAGGTTTTTCATGCAGAATTATCCCATTTTCTTCAAATTTTGTATATAGGTTCATTTTGATAATGCGCTTCTGTCAATAGTTTTGGGGTTCATTGGTTAAATATAAAGGGGGAAAGGGGGATGCCCCCCCTTCTAATTTAGATAAATGAGTTTTTATGCAGAATTATTCGATTTTCTTCAAATTTTGTATATAGGTTCATTGTGATAAGGCGCTTCTCTGAAGAGTTTTGGGGGTTCATTGGTTAAGTATAAAGAGGGAAAGGGGGGGGGGCTAATCCCCCCCTTAATTTAGATAAATGGGTTTTTCATGCAGAATTATCAGATTTTCTTCAAATTTTGTATACAGGTTAATGGTGATAAAGCGTTTTCCTGATTGGTTTTGGGGATTCATTAAGTATAAAGTGGGTAACGGAGGGCTGCCCCCCCCCCCCCCTTAATTTAGATAACTGCGATTTTCATGCAGAATTATGCGATTTTCTTAAAATTTTGTATATAGGTTCATTGTGATAAGGCGCTTTCCTGATTAGTTTAGGGGGTTCTTTGGTTAAGTATAAAGAGGGTAAAGGGGGGGGGGGGGCTTATCCTCCCCCCTTAATTTAGATGAATGTGTTTTTCATGGAGAATTATCCGATTTTCTTCAAATTTTGTATATAGGCTCATTGTGGTAAGGATCTTCCCTGATTAGTCTTGGGGTTCATTGGTTACAGTATAAAGGGGGATACGGGGGGGTAATCCCCCTTAATTTAGATAAATGGGTTTTTCATGCAGAATTATCCAATTTGCTTTGAATTTAGTATATATGTTCATTGTAATAAAGGACTTCCCTGATTAGGTTTGGGGGTTCAATTGTTAACTATAAGGGGGTGGGGGAATGGGGGGATGATTCCCCCTTAATATATTGTCGATTTCTTTATTTTTCGAGGGGCTTATTTCAAATCCTTTGAAATAAGTGCATAATATACAATTAGTGTGAATAGCCTGTGAGCTCAATGCCCTCAGTTTAACTGGGCAGTTTTCTTTTTTATTTTAATTTAGTTTTATGCATTTATTTCCTTTTTGTTCAGAATTCTTATTTTCAATACATCAGTCAGTTCTTGCAGCATATAGAAAAAATGTTATTGTTTCTACCAGTATCCCTAATCAACAATCTTCAGGATAAATTTCTTATTCATATTCAGTAGAAATATATCATGAAAATAATTATTTCAAAATAGTGGTAGGAACAATAAAATTTCTCTTATACACTGTGGTTTTTTGACACTCTATCATACTTTTTGCTAGATGTTACTTTATTATTTCAGCAGTGAAGAAAATATTACTGAGAAAGAAGTGGATGATTTATCAAATTTGGATAACTTAGAAATCTTAAATGGATGCACTGATAGGGATTTGTACAATCCTAAGATGATGGATTTATCTGATTTTGCTGATAATTTTGATATCAATATCCCTCCAATTGATAATGTAGATTCAGGTATGTTTAAATATTTCAAAATTAATTTGTATCGATATTTAAAAAGTTATGTACACATCTCTCTTTGAAAATTGCCCTTTTCAGTTTACATAAAAAAAAAAAAAAATTTAAAAGAAATCTATAATTCATAAAAAATGTTGTAGTGGCACCAGATACCAATCGTAATTGATTCAAAAATTATTTAATCACAATGTAATCATAATTTTAAAATATCACTTATATTATACAGGTATCACTCTAGAGAGTTTCAGAGGGGCAGCCTACCCTCATGCCCTTTTTATAGATAAAATCCCACCCTCCTTGCCCTTTTTCCAGGTAGAATTCTGCCCTCCTTGCCCTTTTTCTAGGTAGATTTCTGCCTTTCTTTTATTCCTGGGTATTTATTCCTTTTATTCCTGAGTGCCTTGTTTGCATTGTACTTTCAAAAATTCTTTACCTATCTTTTATTTTTAGAATGCTAGTATGGTACATTTAGGAGTACTCTTCTTTCCCTTTTTATTTCTCTGTGAAATACCCTGGTATGTCTAATCTATGAGTGATTCATCCTTCCACTTATTTTTTTCCATTGAACAAGCCATAAAGGGTAACTAAGAGTCATTGATTAATTTCACCTTTTCTAGTGAAATATAGTATTGGATTAGGCATTTTGGCCTTTGCCCACATGATAACTTACATAAGTTCTATAAAAAATTTGAGAAGTAGCTTTAAAACTTTTATTTTGTAGCTTTTTCAAAACCAGTTTTGCTATCCCGGGAAAAAGTTATCTGGTGAATAAAAGTTTTAGAGAGAGAAGTTTTGGAATATTGTAGGAAAAGGGGGAAATTGCCATGAATACAGTAAACAATTTTACAATAAAAATCGAGAACATAAGTTTCATTTTGCTATTTTTAAACTTTTCAAATGGTAAAGTTATGGAAATTGGAAATGTTATGGGATTTTTTAAATTAAGGATTACTTTAAGCTGTTGCCAGACTTCTCTTCCCACCAGTATATTGGTATATGCACTTATTACAAAAATGCCTTTTTTTATGAAATGATATGCCCTTTTCAACAAAATTGCCCTTATTTTGTAATGTGCACCCTGCCCTTTTTTATGTTCTAGAATGATCCCTGTATTATAGTCACAATCCTATCATGGTATTTTAATGTGAACTATTGAAAATAATATAATCATAATTTCATACGATCTCTTTCTCTCTATAATTGAAGTTTCAGTAATTTATTGTTCAAATATTTTAGCTTTTGATTTCAAGTTAGGTATTCCATATGTATTAATTACATGCCATCTTTAAATTAAAAATTTAGTAAAAGAACTTGTTCGTTGTCTTTTGATTTCAAATGTATTATATATATATATATATATATACATACAATTTTATAAACAAGAGAAAGGCCTTTAAGACATGCAGAGATGTGTATTGTGATGCTTGATACAATGAGTTTTGAAGTCATATATATTTAAGTGTGTAAATTGTTCTGTCAGTGCAAATACCAGAATGACATGATAATTTAGATTTTTCTCTTTAATGTATGAACTCTGTCCCATTATCACTCTGCACAGTTATAACTTTTCTTCTAAAAATCTTTCTGCTCTTTGCCCATGATTCCTATTTTGTCTTAGTTTGGTTTTTACCCTCTTTTAATTTCTGATGCCATCAGTCATACATTGCAAAGAATTTCTGTTTTTTTGCTCAGTTGTTATGCATTATTCACTGTTTTTAGGTGTCCAACTTCTAGGTTCCTATTCAAGTTTTATAATCAAGATCCTACTGTGCATCAATTAGTGCTATTTCACTTTATATTTGCTTACAAATTTTATCGGTATATTCCAGGGTATCCCAAAAAGGAAGGACCCTTTTTTAAACTAAATTATTTGAAAACAGTTGATGATAGAAATGCCTTATTTGTTACATCTTTATTACAAAAGAAATAAATTATTAACCATATGATTTAAAAATTAGTTTAAAATTTCGCCAGCATTGTAAGCTGAAAAAGCTAAAAGACAATATTTTTGAAATATCTGCTATTCACAGCAATAACATAACAACAGTGGACCCATGTGAAGATTTCGCATTGCAATCTAAATTTTTTTAACAATATCTAATATTTCTTAGATGCAGGTTTAAACTTCTAAAGAAAAATTTAAGATTAAAAATATCTGCAAACATTTGTCAAGCCAGAATATCATCTGATTTATATCATCAAAGTTACAGTAAAACTGATATAAGATTATAAAATGCAAAAAAATAAAAATAAATAAATAAATAAGATATAAAAATAAAATAAATAAAATATCAATCTTATTTTAACTGCATTAGAGGATGACATCATCTGTTTCAGAAATAAACATGGGACAAAGAAAGATAAATTGCGCATTTGATATTTGAATTTTGAGTTTGTTTTTTAATCATAAATATAAAATAAACCTGTGCAGCAACGATGTCCCACTTTATCTTTATTGTACTATTTATTTTTTTTTATAATCCTTGTTCAGCATGATATAATGCAGTATTTTATTTGTGTGGCAACCTGATTTGAGAAAAATCTTTCATTTCATTTATGTAAACAAATGTTGATTTAATTTTTGATTAACTGTAATTTTTAATTAAAAAAAAACTTGTTTTAACGAAATGTGAGTAAACTATGTCAGAAACCTATTCAAAATCCTTTCATATGCTATCTCATTTATTGTTCTGCATTTTGTATTTGCTTAGAAAAAGAGATGTCGACAACAGAAATAATATATATGATAATCTTTGAATAAAACTCGCTGATACCCATGAATATGTCTCATCAGGAATGTCCTTGCATGCTTTACATTTGTAATATTCCAGTTCTGCTTAACTTTGTAGGTTTAGGTTGTTTTAAGTGTCTCTACAGAAAAAAAAAATTGAAATTATTCAAATCCGGCAAATAGGAGGGCTTACAATAAGTAGCTCACAGCACCATTTATTGACAAAGTTGTGAACTAATATTGATATCATATGGTTAAAAATTAATTCTTTTTCTATTAAAGATGTAACAAACGGTCATTTCTATCTTCAATCGTTTTCAATTTTTTTTTTTTTTTTTTTTTTTTTTTTCCCCTGGGGTCCTCTTTTTTTCGATACCTGATATATCTATATATTTTTGCTTTTTATTTTTTTTTTTAAAGTTTAATTCCTGCATTGTCCTTTCCATTGCTTTTTATAATGTCTCATCCTTTGTTTTTCACACATGTTTTCATTTTTAAATATGCACTGAGTGACCAAAAAATTAGAGACACCCCTTATTTGAAAGTCAACCAGTCCGACTGCGACGTAGAATGACATAACAATGCAGAGTTGCTTATATAAAGAACTCTCAGCTTCGTGCAACATAGTTAGCATGAAGTTAATGGTAAAAATTAACTGTAAAAATGGGTAAAAACGAAAGATTTAAGTGACTTTAAACGAGAGATGATCGTCGGTGCAAGAAGAGCTGGAGAGCATCTCTAAAATGATGACTCTTTTTAGGATTTTCTCGCTCAACAGTATCTCGGGTCTTTAGAGAGTTGGTAGTTAAGAAAAAAACTTCAAGCTATAAGGACAATTCTGGTTGAAAAAGGCTGATGAACAAAAGAGGTAAAAGGCGAGTAGTACTCATAGTCTGCAGCAACAAAACGACAAATTACAGCTGAAATCAATGCAGGTGCATCACAAAGCATATCCTGGCACACAACAAGACGGACTTTACAAAGACTGAGCTTTAGCACCAGGAGACTATCAAGAATGCCTTTGGTATCGCAGAAAAATAGGAAATGGCGCCTTTTGTAAGCGAAGGAACGACGAAATTGGTCACTTTGTTATGTCTTAACATAACAAAAGAAAACAGGTGCAAAATAAATTCAATTAAATTGTTAAGAGCAACCCATGACTTATATAAGGAAAACTGAAAACCCAATATTCCATAAAAGCAGACCAATTACTATTAAGATTTAAACAATTAAAATTTCCCATATCAATGAAAACATTAATTTTAGCATTGAAATGAGAAATTAATAAACAGATTAAAGATTAAGAGAGTCAAATAAAACATTTTAATGGAAGAAGTAGGAGCTGCATTGTGTTCTGGACTCCTGGTTTAGAATAAAGAAATTATATAATTAAAATTAAATGAACAAAATAACCCAAGCCATGGTCAGTGAATTAACTTCTATGTTGATATAGCATCATCTTCATTCAGGCAAATTTTAACAATTATCTCAGACAATTATGTAACCAAAAATTAAATTAATAAACATAATGTAAAATCTGAAAATTTTGAATAAGACATCAGATGACTGACCCTCATGAAGATGATCTTAAATCCCTAAAAGAAAGAATTTATCTACAATAACTGAGAGGCAGGCTCTTCAAGAATGACTCAAAATATAAATTTAACTGATGTTTATTGATTAGATATAATTACTTTTACATAGAGTTGTTACAAAATTTAATAAAGATTTTGTCAATATTCAAGACTATTACAGTATTAATCACATTTAGTTCCTTGAAGTTTAATTATTACATATCTATATGGTCCATTGAATTTTAAGTTATTTGTAATACAAGAATCAATTATATAAAGCTCTATAGCGACATATTCATTTAATTATATTCTGAAACATGATTCTGATTTAATCAGAGTTAATTTCCTCTATCAAAATATAATTTACCTTGTAATTTAATTAATAATACCACACCTTTTAAATTAAAAAAAAATATGAGCTACGAAGTCAAACTTAGCACTATTCATTGTGCTACATTAAAAGTGGCCAGCTAAAAAAAAAAAAAATAATAAACAAAGATTAATTAAAATAAAAAGAAAATATTAGCTGCATCACGCTGTGCAGCTAAAGTTATAGAAAAAAGGGGGAAAATACTTAACACTTTCGGTGGGCCCATCTTATTATTGATTTGTTGCTCGTCTAAAAAAAAAAACTCTTCATCCACCGCTGTCTGTTGAGATTATCCCAGTCCCTTGTCATCGCTCCCACAGACACAGAGTTCACTTTACTCCACAAAATAAACTACCTCCGCACCATTAAAATAGTGCTGAAGTAAAACTGTAGAAATGGATGTAAAATTATATTTTTATGAAGTATGATGTGCATAAAATTGCACATCAAGATGTTTATATATTTTTAAACATTATTGCTTGACACAGTAACAGTAGAAATTAAATTGCTTTCAAAATCAGCTGTTGGAAATGTAGTATTCCTCTGCGGAGCATGATGTCAACATCCATTCGAAACTGGCATCCCACACCTGACCAAAGATCGTTTGGCGGGAGAGTGAATATCAATGTTACTATCGTTGCCAGCTGAACTTAAAAGTGTAAAAATGAAGAAAAGAGAAATGCAAGGATAGAAAAGCAAAAATATAAAAAGGAATTTTAATGTATAAAGTGAAATAATTTAATAAAAATACCTAAAATAAAAAATATAACTCCAGTAGCTCAAAATTAACTCCTATAGTTACACAATTTTGTATACCTATTATTTTATCAAAATAACTATATTGACAATATTAAAATCACAATTAGCTAATTTTTTGTGAAAAATTTGATAGTCCACAGACTGAAGGCGTGCTATTTCAACCTGCGCAGCACCAAATATATAACATCCAACCAACCAATCGATTGAAACATTGTACAAATAGTATTTTTATTTTAACCTGATGGATAGTGTGAAAAGCAATTACAAATTTGTGCCAAAGATTAAACAGAACAATTTAAAAATATAATTAATTTAAGTTTAACTGCAAAATGTACTGTGACCACTAACCCTAAAAACCAATGCTGTGATAATGTAAACGAACTGGACGGAAGTCACGATTTGTAAACAAACAAGATCGAAAATGCAATCTTGAATAAAAACAAACCACAAATTAAGATTTAGCAAAAGTATGATTTTAAACTAGAATTAAAAGAATTTCATAGAATATATTTGTGTTGTTTGCGACACAACAACTTCAGTACTAAAAAAAAAGTAGCCTGGTCCGATGAATCTTGTTTCTTGCTCCATCATGCATATAGTAGGATCAAAAATGGCACAATCAGCACAAATCCATGGACCCTTCCTGCCAAATGACAGCTCTTCAGGCTAGTGGCAGTGGAAGTATGGTGTAAAAAATGTTTTCCTGGAGTAAACCGGATCACTTGATAGTATCTGTGAACACAACTCTGAACAGCAGAGCTTGCCTCAATATTGTTGCCGATCATGTGGACTCAGTGCTGTAGTTGAAATAAAATATTTGTGGGAACTCACCTTTTCATAGAGTAGATGTTGATGCTACCGGATTTTTGCTAAGCGAAAAGCCATATTAAAACCTTTAGCCAAAAGCCAACTTTTTTTAATTAGCAGTTATAATTATTATATTCTAGTTTTTATAGTACTGTATTTGTATAACATTCATATAAAAGCAATATTTAATCAGTCTGGAGAAAAAAAAGGCTTGTGCTCATATGTGCTTTTTTGCAGTACAACTCCGATTCAAAAAATTAGAATAATGAAAAGAAATACGGTCAAGGGAAATGAAAATCGAATTTATCAAATAAATAATCAACAATATCAAATATAAAGTACTATAATATGAATCTGCATATTTTGCAGATTATAAAAATGTAAACACATTACAATGAAATAGAAAATATATTTAAATCAGCTAACAACAAAAAATTCAAAATATTAGAATACTTTCTAACATAGTTCAAAAAATTAGAATAATGAAAATATATTGAAGATAATTTAAACTCTAAGTATTTTTACTTGCTAATCAGTACTTTGTTGCATCACCCTTAGCTTTAATGACAGCTCTTAAACGTTCTGGCATGTTTTTAACTAAAGGTTCACAATGTTTTTTATCCAAATTCGCCCATATGCTCTTTATACTAGAAATAAGTTCTTTTTTGTCTCTAGGCGGAACTTCTTGAAGTCGTTTCTTCATAATTCCCCACAAATTCTCGATAGGATTTAGATCGGGTGAGTTTGCAGGCCAAGGGAGTACAGGTATGTCCTTATCTTTGAGCCATTTAGTTGTTGATTTGGAAGTGTGGGGAGAAGCTAAATCTTGCTGAAACAAGAAATCGTCATCACATAAATCCTCAGCTGAAGGAATCATGAAATGTTCAAGAATTTCTTTATAGACTTCTGAATTGACTGTTGTGGAAACAATACACAACCTACCTGGGCCTTCAGCAGTCATGCAGCCCCATACCATAACAGAGGTCGCAAATTTAACCGAACGTTTTAAACATTCTTTCTTATAAGCTTCATGTTTGAGTCTCCAGACACGTATACCTTGATTTCCGTGAGACACACAAAACACACTTTCATCGCTGAAAAGTATCTTTTTCCAATCGTCGTGATCCCAAAATAGCCTTTGTTTACACCATTTAACTCTAGCAGCCCTTTGCTTAGATGATAAGAATGGCTTTATCTTAGGCACACGTGATCTAAAACCTAATTTGCGAAGTCGTCGTAGTGTTGTAGATTTGGAGACATTTATACCCATTTCTTTCCATTTTCTATGCACATATCTCACACTCCGAAAACGATGTTTCTTCACAATCTTTTTCAATTGCCTTTCATCTCTTCTTGAAGTTACTGGCTTTCGACCACTTTTAAAGTGTTTATTTTGAAAACACTTATTATTAGAATATTCTCTCAAAACTCTACTCACACTTGCTTGAGAGCATTTCACTTCTTTTGCTATAAAAAGTTGTGTTTTTCCTATTTCGTGCAAGTACACAGTACGATATTTCACAGCCTCAGATAAATCGCTCTTTCGTCCCATATTAAGCAAATACTACGCTACAATCAAATGCCAAACGACTTCTCATTTTCAACGGAGCACATTTTATAGTCCCACAGATGTTAATCCCGCAGCCGTTCTCTCAACTTATAAGAAAAATTTGAATATTCTAATTTTTTGAACCATGCTATCGAGGTATTCTATTTCTTTGAATTATTCTAATATTTTTTAAATAGTTAATTATTAATATATCAGATAAAAATAAATATTTATGTTATATTTATAAATGCTCTGAAGATAATTAGATACTTTTAATATATTTTTTCCTGGACGCAGTATGCAAATTGATGCGTTAGCAACATCAAACTCATTCTTTTTTACATTATTCTAATTTTTTGAATCGGAGTTGTAATAAACCAAATATTTCTGGGAACGGCGTTCCCACCCAACTACAGCACTGTGTGCACTCATTTATGACTATAATGTCCCCTTATGGAGATGGTCACTTTCAGCAGGACAATGCACCTTGCTACCATGCTCGATCGGTCTTAAATTGGTTTGAGGAACATCAATCAGAGTTTAACTTGCTTCCATAGCTAGCTGAGTCCCCTGACCTCAATCCTATTGAGCATTTGTGAGACAAAGTCAAAAGAGCATTTCAAAACTTTGAAACGCCACCATCCAATCTGACCAAAGTTACAGCTGCCATTATGTCAGCGTGAGCCAACATTTCTCAGCAACGGTATCAGCAACATATTGAGTCCATTCCGAGAAAAATATCGGCTGTGATGAGAGCTAAAGGTGGACCAACTGGTTATTAGAGGGTTTCTCTAATTTTTTTCGCCACTCAGTATATTGTGATATTGTATATATATATACACACACACACAATTTTTATCAGATTTGTGATTTATTGAAATTATGAAAAATCTGGAACCTACCCAGATTCTTTTTCTTTTTACATTTCACATAGAATTAATGTATTATGACACTTCTGCACATTGTTTTGTCATGAATAAATAATTTTTCTCTTTATGCCATATTTTATTTATTGATTTTAACAATTAATGATATTTTATTTATTGTTTTTAATTGTATTTGTATAAATGTACATAAAAAATTAAAAAGACAAAAACATTTTGCAGTTCTGCCTATGTATGGACCTTATCCTGAATTTGAATCTCAATCTTCTTTTGAAACAGATGCCATAGGTAAGTTTAAATATATTGTTTATGAAACAATTAGATTAATGGGAAAATTTTATATTTTTGTTGTTGTTGTTTTTAGTTATTGTGGTTTTCTGTAATTTTGTTTCATATTGCTGATAAAGATTAGATTTAATTAATATATGTTATAAGGAGTTTAATATTGTCATTTTTAGGTTTAATGCTGACAAATTCGACGATATTTAGTATGAATTATTCTTATGAAGCTCCTTTGATGAATCCATAAGATATTCATAATTTTTCATACTTGCATTTTATTATGTTTCATTTTTACAATGTATTTTCCTTTGATTTTCACACATCTGATTTCATTTTAACTATATATACATAACCGTTATAAAACAACACAGAAACAACATACCCGAATAGGAGAATAAAAATCGTAAATTGAAATATGAACACATACCTGTTTAACTACGGTACCTGGTTTTATATAAAAAAAATAAGTTAGTGATTGAAAAGCAGCAAAACTTTTTCTTTAAAATTTTTTTTTGAAAAATTGAATGCTAATTTTGTCTTGCTAATAATCCACACTGTGTGGTAATAATGTTGTTATTTAATATTTTGAGGATTTTAGATATAACTGGCTATTCTTTTATATTTACTCTGTATGTGTGTATGAATGAGTGTGACTCATTTTCATTTTTTTTTTTTTAGTTAGCATACACATGTGTGTAAGTTTAGATTTAGGCGATTAACAGTAATTCTTCTAAGTACAAATGCAAAAAGACTTGCAAATGATATTTGTTTTGTTATTTAACTAATGAAATTTCTTATTTGCAGTTTTTATTAATTCTGTAATTATTTACAGAAGTTGTGTAATTCCCTCTAAGCAGTTTTTAAGGGTGCAGCACACTATTCTTTTTAAAATTGACAAAATGTACCCTGCTTTTTTTAAAAATAGTGAAATTCACCTTTAGTGAGAGACTCCTTGTAAAAAATTTCCTAATACCACAATATTTTTAAATCTGTGTTCCCAAGACTCTTGCAAAAATTATAGAACTTTATTTCTTTAGAAAAAACAAGATATTGTAATTTAATTATATTTTTCAATTTGTAATTCATAAAATGTTTAAAAATTAATGTCACTTTATATAAACGAAGTGATTAAAATTTTTATATACTTTTTTCTTTTCTCCTTACTACAAACGTACAAACATTACTAATGTATTTCCTCATGAAATAATGCTGTTTCCTACTGAACTAGTGCCCTTTTTGGGAACTAGCCACCTGCCCTTTTTTCTTTCTAGAAGGAATACTGAATTAGTAATTATCATTTTAGTAATTAAAACATAAAAATGTGTATTATTTTCCTAATTGGAGAGTTAATAGTTTAATAATTATTAATTTTAAGCAATGTTAATAATTTAATATTACATGCAGTTATTAATAATTTTAATAAATGTAGTTATTAATAATTTTAATAAATGTATGTAAATATCAGGGCTGCGGAGTCGGTAGTGAAAAAAAAAAAGACGACTCTGACTCCTGAAATTTTAAAGGAACTAACCTGACTCTGGGATGGCTAAAGTACAAGCCTGTTGGGTTGTTTTCTATTATTCAGATTGCTTCATTGCTGTCATTTGTTTTGAAATAGTAATAGTTGCTTTATCAAATTTGTCATCAAATAGATGAAATGTTAATATTTAATAAAAGTGGTAGCAATCAGAATAAAAAAAGTACCCACCTGGCAACACTGCAACCTACTGGCACATTTCTGTTTGACCTTGAAGCATATGATGTGCATATCATCCAATAATGTTTTTTCATTTCATTTCTTCGGATGAATCATGGGTGTAAGCTGTGATAAGTAGTCAAGACCAGAACCTAGTTACTGCAGCGGCAAACTTGCAACAGTGTTTTAGTATAAAAATTTTCACCTTTTTTAAATGCTTTTTTTTAAATAGGGCAAAAATATTCTTATAAAATGCTTGTAGAACTTTTCTCCTGAATTAATTGGTTCTGGTCAAGACTGAAAATATTTTGAACCCCCCCCCCCCCTCCCCTCCCCAATCCCATTGATGAAAATAAATTGTGATATTGGTGTTAATTTAAATTTTTATTGCAATGTGAGAAATATTTATGAAAGCAACTACCCGATTAAACAAAGTTGCTGTTCTTTAGGTCCACGTTACGTTATAATAAGAAAAGAAAATAATAAAAATAAGTTGATCTTACTTGCTGGTGAAAAAAAACAAACTACAGTGAAATCCCGATGTATTGTTCCCGCATCCATTGTTTTCCCGCAATGATCGTTTTATTTCTATAGTCCCTGCACAAAATATATTTAAATAATGTGAACGAAACCTGTGTGCATTGTTTTTAAAAAAGTTGTTTTCCCGCATTCATCGTGCCCCACCAGTGGCTGAGAGGTTCTGCTCTCGAAGCTGGTAGACGGGAGGTGCTGGGTTCGATCCCAATCGTGCCCGTCGGCCTAATCGTTCGGAGTTTTCGTGGTTTTCTTCAAGCCGTGGATTTATCCATGCGTAAATACGGGTTAGGTTCCCTTAGAAAGACCCCCACGAAGGGCACCCCCCTGTCCCCCGGGCCTATATCCCAAGTGTAGATAATTGGCCGTCAATAATCAACCCAACCAACCCGCATTCATCGTTGTAAAATTTTTCTCCTCACCGAAATGAAATTGAAGATCAAGCGGATCCATATGACATACAAACTGGAATTACTTCTTTTATCCTAAATAACTCATTTGTGCTGTCTTAGGGGAGAGGGGGGGAGGCAGGAATTAGCGCTGATATTGCAACATGTATGTAGGTGTAAATAATTGGATGCGGAACAAGTGTTCTTGTTTGGAGAATGGGTTATTCTATTCTATGTAAAGGGGAGGATGGATGCATCCACTTTGGCCAGCTGTCCCATTCATTCCTGGCTAATCTGTTGTGTGCAGTGTAGTGATGCAACGAATAATGGTTTGGCCGAATACCGAATATTCGGCTTATTCAGCCGCCGAACAATGAACTCATTTTTGTCTAAAATCAAAATATAGTATGCACTATATGTACAATTCTTGTATATTTCACAATTAAAATATATTATTTTCTTTTTTTAAGATTATTTATATGCAAATTTTTAATATTTTGAAGCATTATTTTATTCTGAAAAAATATTCGGCTATGTTCGGCCTTAAAATTGCCTCAGTAACATAATTCGGCCAAAAAAAATTCTTAGCAAAAGTTCCTCATTAGGTGCTGTCTAGTTACTTTTTTAATAGGTATTATGTATGTTGTTGTTACATTTTAAAATAATGACAAAACTTTAAAAGTACTAGAAAACATAAATTTCAACTTTCAGATGAAAAATCTGGAGATTTTTTTTGGTGTAAGCACCATGAAAGACATTCTTCTACAAAATTTGGAGAAGCATTTTGCATCGATTCAAGACAAAGAACACTATTCCATTGCAACTCTTTTGGACCCCAGATTTAAAGTGTTCTTTTTCAACAAAGATGAAGCAAAGGATGTAGATGTAAAGTCCAAGTTAATTGCTATAGTAAGACTAATAAGAAAGGCTAGTATGAAACATAGACATCTAATACAAATTTGTTATGGTATGAAACCAGTAACAGAATCTGAACAAAATATTTCCAACATAACCATTCCAGCTTCTCAAACTCAAATTTCAAATTCTTTGTGGGGACATGCTATAATGAAATTGCAAGCCAATCACAGAGTGAATCTTCTATAGAAAATTCCCCTAAATGTGAAGAAGTAAAAGAAATTAGTAATTTTCTTTCCCAGCCACTTCTAGAAAGACAACAGTGTCCTTTGGAGTGGTGGGCAAAAAATTCGAAAAACTTTCCAAACCTTTCATAATTAGTCAAAAAATACCTTTCTACACCAGGAAGTACCATATATAGTGTGCGATTATTTTCAGAAGCAGGTATCATTTATCAAAAAAAATAAAAGAGGAATAGACTGGACAATTGCTAAGGACGGATCACAAATTGCAATGTTGCATAACATTAAGCGAGATATGAGGCCTAGTATGATAAAATATTGTTGCCACATTGTTCAGACATTAGAATAAAGGACATTTATTGTTCAGGAAAATACAAAAGGCTATGAAATATCTGAAAGAAAAAAAATGTTCATTTGATGCTGCATACGGAGAAATAGAACAATGCATATGAAAGTCAGCAGGCACTTTGGAGAAAGGTATCAGTATGGGACATGTCCACCGTGGAGTGTGATGCAACATTCTACACGTTGTACCATACTCTGTACAACATTATCCAGCAGCTGTTGAGGCAATTTATCCCATTCCTCTGCCAGTGCACGGATGAGGGTGTTTTTGTTTGTTGGGGGATAGTTTCTACTAGCAAGTTGCCTCCCCAAAGCATCCCAAACATTTTCAATGGGGTTTAGATCTGGAGAACGCACTGGCTATACAAGGCATTGATATCTTCGCTGTCTAGACAATCCTGAACAGCGAGTGTTCGATGACATGGTGCGTTGTCATCCATGAAAACAAATTTATCACCGACAGGATCACGGAAAAGGCGAACATGAGGAAGTAGAACTTCATCAATGTATCGTTGGCCCATCATAGTCCCAGTCACAACCACATGTAGGCGCGTGCGGCCATTGATCATGATGCCGGCCCATATCATGACACTACCTGTCGGATATCGGTCCCTTTCCTGGATATTTTCTGGACGATAAGCAGTACCACTCTCTCGCCAGATCAGTTGGCGTCTACAATTTGATGACAGACTGAACCTACTCTCATCTGAGAATAGTAAGCATGCCCAGTCCTGTTCAGTCCAGTTGCGATGCTCACTACACCATTGCAAACGGGCAGTACACTGCTGTCTGGTTAATGGGCCACACACAACAAACAGGTCTGCGGGCGTATAATCCTCCGTCCTTCAAACATCTGGCTACAGTTTTTCGGGAGATCTGCTGTCCTGTGGCAGCAAGAAACTGATTTGCCACCTGTTGAGCAGTGGTGCGTCAGTTCCTTTTTGCCGATAGGACAATGTATCTATTTCCTGCAGGTGTCGTACTTCTAACACGACCTCCCCCGTGATGCCTGCTACACTTTCCAGTAGTTTTAAATGATTTCCACAGCCGCGAAACAATGCTGTGGGCAATGTTGAACTCCCTGGCAACATCTGTTATTTTTCTCCCTTCGATCTTTCCAATAATTCGCCCACGCATAAAATCGTCTAAGTGATATCAGGAAGACATGCCGAAAATTTCAAGTTCGTCAATTAAGTCTTTCCTGTAAAACTTTGACTTGGAACAACAACTGTCCACACGCGTCAAATCCTTTAAAGTTCTTATCAGCGCTATCACGGGATGTACAGACGTGGAAAAGAAAATTTGCGTACGCACACCTCTTCTTACTATATACCACACTTATTTTAATTTTCCACATTTTGCTTCCTTTTATTTTGTCGTTGCTATGGGTGATAGTGTTATCCATCCTTAGCAGTTGTCCAGCAGTGTATATGCTTATATGTTGTACTAATTTGTTTATTCCAGTTATATGTAATTTTAGGAAAATTGTTATAGTAGTAGTAAACATCCTTTTTAATTTTTTTAGTAAGGAAAAATATAAGATTCAAGAAATAAAGTTTCATTTATCTTATCACGTTTTGGAAAATTAATCAATGAATTTTTATTAGAGGATTGATCATAAAAGCTGTGCATTTTTTCTTTTGATGTTGCTCAAATATATATATATATATGTTTGTGTGTGTATGTAAATAATTGTGTGCATTTTATTTTAGATATTCATGCTGTTCCTGGTGTTTGTGGTCTCTGTAATTTAGGGAACACATGTTTTATGAATGCTGGCTTGCAATGCCTTCTGAATAACAAGATTTTCAAAAGCTATTTTTGTGACAGAGAACTAGATACTTTTGTGAAAGGAACATTAACTTTTAGATTCTCTGAAATAATGAAAAAATTCTGGAGTGGCACTTATTCTACTTTACACTTAGGAGAATTTAAAGAATGTTTTGGTTCTATGCATATCCAATTCAGGAACTTCAGACAGGTAGGTGCTTTTTTTTTTCTTTAATTGTTATTTTAAACTTGCATGCAGTGCAATCTGTGTTTTTAAAGACCATGTCTTTCTAAAATATTAGATTGCAGTGTGAACTGCTAGCACAGGTCCACTGGTCCTATAAAACTTTACAAAAAAAAATTTTAATGACAACAAACTTTCTACTCCTTTAAAGATGAAAGACATGTGGAATTAAAATCCGGTTGCCAAACCACGATCTACAAAAGCGTCTCAATTGTACCAATGTACTTCAAGCCCTCGAGCCTTAATTTTAATACTGTAGAGCAGTGGTTCCCAAACTTTTGGGCTCGCAGAGTCCTTTTTGGGAAGAATTTCTAAGGCCGAGCCCCTTAATATCACGATATTCTATGGTTTACAAACTAATGTTTCTTATGCCTATGGAGCAGAGATAGATCTGCTGGATAAGAGTCCGAACTAATAGTTTCCAACATTGGACCAAGGTTCTCAATTTGGCTCTTTTCTTGATGCAAAAATTCTGAATTCATACTAGAAATTTTGAAAATCGAATTTTCTATTATTTAACCCCTTAACAGTTGTATTTAATATTAATATTATTGGACACAATAAATTAAAAATAAGGACAAGAAACCACTTTTTGTATTACGTTATCTGCCTTGTATAATCGAGATATGTCCGCCAAATATAGCAAAAATTATAGTTAAAAATTTGTAGTTTCTAAAAGCTTTCAGCGGCAAAGAAAACATACTCTTCTTACCCGAGCGACGTTCGAGCAATAATCTTAAGGGGTTAATGCCATCAATTTTTCAAATAAAAAATATTCTTTCGGACTTTCCAGTATGAACTCGGAATTAAAGATCAAAGTGGTTACTTTGTCTAGGTCATGCATTGCATTGTGACTTCCGTGAAACTATTATTATTTATGGCGAAAACCACACACAAACAGAAAAAAATGTAAGTTGTACTGTTTTCGTTTACAAAGATAGACTTCTGTATAATCCCAATAGGATACGTGCGAGAAGAAAGAAAATGCGTAGGCCCAGTCGCCCATGAGTAATTATATAACACGTTTTTGCTAGTTCCGCCCACCCGTAATAGCATCATGCGATTACGGATTCTTTTTTCGTTTTTCTTTACGTTTCTAGTACTTCTAAATATGCAATGAAAACGAATCACCTCTGAGCTTCTTCTTCTGAACCATTTTTAAAAATACATTTAGAAGCAGATCATCGTTTTAGTGTTTAAGCGGGCGAGGCAAAATCTATAACCTGCATTGTCAGATGCAGCTATTAATTATAGTTGTGAAAGAAACTTTCTTTCACCATTGTTTCTGCTTCAAAATAGATATACTGTTAAAAACAACACATGTTAAAACAACTGCAACCAGTAGAAAAACTTTACTAACAAAATGGGATAGATGGTTTTGGTTTAATTTATATCAGGGCGAATACTTATTGACGAAAAGCCTAAGCAAAGGGTGGAGCTGAGTAAAAGTTTAGATTGTTAGTGTGATGACAAATGTAAAGAACCAATATATTTTTTTAAATTGCTACAGTCTTATTTCTGATAGGAAAATGTTGCATCATAACATAAGAATCTTAACCAATGCCGAGACCAAATGAAACAAAATTTTAAAGAGGGGTTATAAGAGAGGGGTTACAAGCAACATACATTGCTTTAAAAATTAAGTACAATTATGTAAAACAGTATAGGAAATTTAAATTACTAAGAATTAATAAAAATAAAATAAACAGATTAAAGGAATTAAACTTTCAAAAAGAAAAAAGAAAACTAGACACAACGCATACAAATATTAAATGAATCTAATGAGGCTTTTATTAAATGATACAAGATGTTGCAAAAAAGGGGCGTTTTAATCGACAAACTATGTTCTAATATCAAAAACAGTATAGAAAATTTAAATATACAAATAACATAAACTGATTACAGAAATTAAAGTTATATAAAAAAGAAATATATATACACAATATGCACAAATGTAAAATGAATCTAATGAGGGGGTTTAAATGATACAATATGTTATAAAAAAGATGTTTTAAGCGACAGACATTGTTTTCCTATGAAAAACAGTATAGAAAATTTAAATAACTAAAAATTAATACAAATAACATGAACAGCGCCTTTGCCCTTTCGATTCACGTTGTGCATTCGATTCAGAATACTATTTCTTGTAGCTTATTTTGAATCGACAGTAATTTTTAAAGCACACTAAATGCAGAAACATAAAATAAAGCAGTTCAAACCAAAAATATTATATAGAAAATTAATATATGTATAATGCAAATTCTTATATGATTTTTAAAAATGTATTGTAGTATTTTTCAACCCAGTAATAGATGTATATATTTTTGACACACACACACAAATTCCTATATACTTTCGAAAAAAATTTTCTTGCAATATGCTAATTTCTTTCAAGTTTTGTTTATTTTCCTGGAACGCTGCGGAGCCCCTGAAAAGTACAGGCGGAGCCCCAAGGGCTCTGCGGAGCACACTTTGGGAACCTCTGCTATAGAGGGAAAATGATGTTACATTGATGCAATAATATTAAATCTTTAGGTTTTTATGAACGAAAATGCCACTTTCTTTTTAAAAAAAGATTAATTTTTATTCAGGCTTCCTGAGATGAACGCCTTGAAAATTAACACTCGTCATTTTTTTTTTCAGGCAATCAGGTTATTATTTTGTTTTTTGTTTCTATGAATGAAAATAACTGCTTCCTGTTAATCATGACGTCATTTTTAACATGAATAATTTTGCGGTGCATATTATTGACATTTGCTATCCATTTTCTTTTCAAGCATTTTTAAAATTTTATTTTTTTAATTTAAATTGAAAATACGGTATATTTATGTTAGCTGCGCACAGACAATAAACCTCACCATCATTCTTATTGTATTCATTTCATTTAAAATACAGAGCTTTAATTTAAAACATACATTTAACATACATATATTACATACATTTAAAATACATATATACATTTTAAATGTACCATTTCAAGTGAAAAATAAAAGACAAAAAAAAAGGAAGAAAGAAAAGAAACAAAATAATAAAAAGATAACCCACGATCATTTTATTTCAACATCAAAGCATATCAGTTTTATTTTTGATATTTATGATGTCATAATCGCCTACTTTCGTACTTATACTCGTATTCATGCATCTTGTATTATTATCAAATGCTTGAAAATGTGTGTTTTATTTCTAATAATGTTATTTCATTGTATTTTTAATTCTTTTTTTTTTTTAAATTTGATTTTCATTTTTCATGTGTAAAATTGTCTATTGAAAATAAATTGTTGAGTAAAAATTATTATTCTGAGTTTTGATTTAGAATTGGCAACGATAAAGTATATTTAACCATATTAAAGTTTTATACAAAAAAATTGTCCATTTATTCTGTATGAAAATACTGAAATTTTGAATTATTAAGAAATGCTTGAAAATATGTTTTATTTCTAATAATGTTATTTCATCTTCTTTTTAATTCTTAAATTTTTTTACTTCATTTTCATTTTTCATGTGGAAATTTTTCAATTGAAGATAAATTGTTGAGTAAAAATTATTATTCAGGGTTTTGATTTAGTATTTATTGGTAACGATAAAGTAAATTTAACCATTTTAAAATTTAATACAAAAAAAAATGTTTATTTATTTGCTATGAAAGTAATGAAATTTTGAATTATTAAGAAAAATATTTGAATAAAATAAACAAAATATAGCCTATGTTCATTTCTGGGTTTATAATCCATCTACATGCAAAAATACAGGGCAATTAAATCCTCCATTTTGACGCTTGCTTCAGCCAAACATTCACACACACAATCGGATTTATAATATTATTAGGATTGCATTAAATGATCATCGGGAAAAAAATTGCAAATTTCCTCAAATAGTCATTGAAAAAAATAAATAAATAAATCAGCCGTGAATCGCCTCATTCAGTCACAAAATTTGCAAATTTTTGCTTCACAGAGATAAGAAAACTTTTATTAATGATTTTCTGTGAATAAAGGTCACAAAAAGGCTTACAAGGTTTGGTCTTTCTTAGTCTACAATATTGATGTCAGAATTCATGTTAAATTTATTTTATTAAAATGTAAGATCTAAAAAGAAATAAAATCTCTCCATATTTTTTGCATATATATTTTCATAGGTGCCAAGGGTTTGAATTTTGAATACAACAATTTTTCTTCTTTGTTTTATTTAATTGTAGATTTTTGCATAGAATCTGCAATTATATAAGACGAAGAAAATGTTTTAAAAATACTGGTGTCAAAATCCATAATCCTTGGAACTTTTGTATTTTTTATTTTTAAATATATATATATACCTTAAAATCCCAATTGTAAGCCCCCCCCCCTTTTTTTTCAAAACCAAAAAGGGTTACATGTGGGAGGGGGCTTATAATCGAGATTTTTAAAAAAATTCATAAAAACCACTTTTTATCATTAATTTAGAAGTAAAAGAGGGCACGAATAATCTCTAGTTCGACATATTTTCACTCGAAAAAAAAATATATAAAATTTAAATCCCCCCCCCCCCCCCCCAACAAAAAAAATTTTAAAAACTTTAAAAATCTTTTTTTAATACTTTCTTTATTTGTTATTTTATTGTAACAATAAATAATCAATCATCTAAATACCTTCAAAATTACTACTTCCACCTTTGACTCTCCCTCCTTCCTTTAGTACTAAAACCCCATAGTTTAATCTTTATAACTCTTTAATTTTAAATTTTTTTTCAGACTTATTTAATACTCTATATTAACAATAAATAAACCTAATCTACCGCCTAAATCAAACCCTCCTCCTAATATCTCTGCTTTTCTCTTCCTGTCCCCCCCCCCTTTCTTCATCTCATGAAGACCCCCCCCCCCCCTGTAAATGCATCTCATTAAATTTTAAATCTTAAAATTCTTATTTTTTTTCTGCTCTATTTCTGATTTTTTGTAACAATATTTAAATAACAATCTAAATTATTCCCCTCCTCCCCCCCAAAAAAGTCCTCTTTATTTTCTTTGCCCCCTCCCTCAGTACATACTTTAATTTTTTTTCCTACAATAATAAAATAATAATTTTCAACAATAATTAAATAATTATCTAATTTGCTCTACCTCCCATCCAATAAAATTCTGCTTCTCCCTTTCCTCCCCCCCCCCCCCAGCACACAAACCTTAATATCCTTAAAATTATTTTTAAAGATTTTTTATGCTGTATTGTTACTTTGTAGCAACAATAAATAAATGATAGTTTAACTCTCCCCATACATTACCATTCTCCATGTTTTCACCCATCTCTAATGTGAAGTATTATATCAATTTGACCATGTCAGCAGTGGTGTAGTCGAGGGGAGACGGCGTTCTCTTACTTTTTTATTTTATCTGGAGCGTCCCCTTACTTTTAGGTAGCTTTCAATACAAAAATGTATAAAGCTACCTATTGCTGCCTTTCGGAGGAAAGTAATTCCGGAAAATCCTAATAATATTATAAATGCAATTGTGTGTATGAATGTTTTGCTGAAGTACATCAAAATGGATGATTTAATGGCCTTGTATCTTTGCATATAGATGGATTATAACCCAGAAATGAACATAGGATAGGTGTTATTTATTATTTTTAAATATTTTTCTTAATAATTCAAAATTTCATTATTTTTCCTGTAAAATTTAATTAACCATTTTACATTACTAAGCATTATCGGTATCAATAAATACAAAACCTGGAATAATAATTTTTCCTCAACAATTATTTTTCAATTGAACAATTTTTACGTAAAAAATGAAAATTCAAAAGAAGATGAATTTCCATGATATTTGAAATGAAAATATGGAGTATTTGTTATTATAGATGAAGTATGAATATCGGTTATGTTGAGAAGAGATTTTCTGGCATAGATAGTGTTATAATTAGAAGGAAAAATGAACAATAAATGTATTATTAAGAAAAGATTTCACTTGGACCATGGAACTATGAAAAAGATCCTCCTTGACTTGGACAAATATGACGTTATAAATGAAACATGTATTTTCAAATATTCGTAATAATACAAGGAGCATGAATATCAGTATAATATAATGAAAGTAGATAGATAATGGCCATATAAATGCCGTATTAAGGTGAAAAACTAAAGTATTTTTTATCTATACTGATTATTAATAAACTTGAATATCAGTTACATACAGATGTGAGTTTTCTGCTAAAATTTACGTCATGATTGCCAGGAAAAGAAAATTAACTAGAATTATATCATTAAAAAGAGATTTCTCTGGGAAAAAGTGTCATCATATTGGAAATAAAACTGGAATTTTCAAATATGTTTTAAAAGGAGCGTGAATCAATGCTGTACATTAATAATACAAGGATCAGTAAGTATAGAAAGTAGATGAGTTTCATGCCGTATTTAAAACAAAAAATGTAAATTTTTTTATCTATACTGTTTATTAAGCATGAGTATCAGTTACATACAGATGAGAGAATTTTCTGCTAAAAATCACATCATAATTTTAAGAACAGAAAAATTAACACAAATCTATTATTAAAAATTGATCGTCTGTTTGTATTTCGCAGTTACTCCTCTTAGACTATCGAGCGCAGCGCGATTTACTTAACACTGGTTATCATTGATCCGAGGATGTCACACAAACTCTCCGAATAAAAAAAAAAAAATAAATTAGATTCTGAGATATTATTATTATTATTATTTTGTAAATTTTAACGAAGTTTCTCTAAAAACGGCAAGTAAATTACTACATATTTGTGAATAAAAAGGGAGAAATAAAACAAATCAATATATTTTTTACGCCATTTTCTCAATAAAACTGAAAACAGAATTTATTTTAAATTTGAAAAGATGGTGAAAACAATCTTGATTTCAGTAAATTATCCGAAAAATAAAAACATATTTTCACATATTCAAACTTTATGAATCAATTTTTTCTGCAGAGCAAAAATCGTCTGTCAACATATTGTCATTAAAAAAAACAAGATTTGTTTGAGTTATACATTAAACCAAGGAGGCAGAATTAAATTTAAAGAAAAAGCATACACTATTTCCAATTAATTATTTTTGAAGGATGGTTGTTAAAACGTTTCCCAAAGGCGTTAAAAGTAAAATGGTTTATCAGGTAAAATTGACGTTTGTTTTTACCCAATTCATTGATTTACACAATTATATTTGGTCTTCCTTTTTGCATTGGTTGCAATTTCATTTCTGTGATTATTTGGCACAAAATTTCACTCTTTTAAGACTGAGTTATGTCAAGGTCCCTATAACAAAAAAATGCCGTATTGTTGTCTCCTATGAAATGTGATAAAGAGTAAGTTAATTATTTATGTTTTTAATTATCGGGAGTGAAATATTTTGTTTAATTAATGCAGTTATTCTTCTTTTAATGTTGCGTGAGCGAAGTCACGTGTAACTGCTAGTTCAATATAAATATCCATGGACCTATTACAGTGTAAATACTTTGACTTGGTCTCGCTACCAGCTTTTTTGTATTCAAATTTACGGGGCAATATCCGATCTTAAAATCTATCAGAGGCGTTTGAAATGTTTATCCTGCTAGATGGATGAAGCTGCAGTCGCAAGTTTAATATAAGAGTAGAAGTCAATGCTACTGAAGGCAGAGAGGATCCTCACCACTAAGTGTGTTTAGAAAATTCAGTAATTAGGTGGGCAAAGCCGGGTTAGTATATGTACATGTGTATGTATGTAGGCGTATAACATGGAACATATTGCTCACTTATTTGTAAAGTGACACAACTGAAAAAATGAAGTTTTCAGAAAAGGTAAAAAAATATTTTCAAGCATGAACAGAAATTATTTTATTATTATTATTATAAATGGATCAGCAAATTATTCAAATTTTTTATATCTAGAATCAAAAGTAGTTTGTTTTCTTCAAGATGAGCAATGTTACAGTTGATTGTATGAAGATTTATAGATAATTGGTTTGTATAATGTCATATGTGAAAAATGGTAAAAACTGTTTCAATTCATTCGTTTTTGAAGGGATTTTGAATATGTTTTTAATGACAGATGTGAAAATATTTAATTTAGTCATATTAATATCTCAAAAATATTTTTTTGTAATTGTGTTGCTTTAAGAAGAGGTATGCAATATATTATTTGTTTGATAAAAATGATTTTGAAAATAATTAATACATTTGCCTTGTTTACTGATTTTATTTATTTTTTCTTTCTAGCATGACTGTCAAGAATTTTTGGCTTTGTTATTAGATACCATGCATGAAGAATTAAATGTTGCTAATAGGAGAAACAAAGGTGATTCATCTAATCCAACAAATGAAGTAGATGAAGATGTTGCACAAAGCAAATATTTTGAAGGTGATTATGAGAAGAAGATGGAAGTATGTGATAAAGAAAGCAAAACAGTGAAAGTTTTTGAATCTAGTTCACCAGAGACATCTGAGCAGTCTCTTTCAGATTCAGGATCTGTAATTAGTGACATTGCCAGTGTAGAACCTGCTGCTAATAATGTTAAAGAATTAAATAGTGTGCTTGAACCTCTAACAAAGAAAAATACTTCAGGATCCTCTTCAGGTCTGTTTGAAAGAAATACAGAAAAAATGGCTGATTTATTGATTAACAATAATAAACTTAATAAAATTTTGAACAAAAATGAATTGGATGTTAGACATAATTCAAATCAAAATACTTACCTTAAGCCAAAAACTGCTGAAGAAAATCGTATGCTCAGTGTTAATAAACTAGAAAAAAATGAATTAGCATGTCAGTTTAATATTGCTCGCAAAATTCCAAGTATTGAAGATTTTGTAAAAGATACCAAAACTCTAAATACAAATGTCTTAATTTCTGATGAAACTAACAATTTATTTAAATTTGACAGCGAAAAGTTTCCTAAACATGATTCTAACAGACTTCAAGAAACAGTGGACAATCTGGGCCAAATAGTAGATTTTGGAATGAAACAAGGTGGTGTCAAAAGAGTTAAGATTACAAATATTGTGCATGAGAAACATAAAATTATAGAGAATAATTCAGAGACATCTTGTTCAGGACTTCATAAACGCTTAAAAATTGAAAATATGGAAACAAACTTAGATTCGCCTACTTCAGAACAAGATGAAGCAGTTGAAATGGAACCTGTGCCCTGTGATGAATTTTCAGAAGGTTCAAGTCAATCTAGTGAATTATTTGCTTTAAATACAGAATGCCGTGGACTTATTTTTGCTGATGAAGTTCGCAGAGCCTATAGTCATTGGGATCAATATAAGTCGCTCAATCAGTCTGTGATTGTTGATACTTTTCATGGACAATTTCGTAGTTCTGTAAGTATCAAAATGTATTTAGTAGTTATTTAAGGAAGATTTTTTTCTTTGTTGTTAATTTATTGTTCAAAAATTAATTTTACAATTTCTCTTAAATTTCAACCTTGCGTGCAATCTTTGAAATGTGTCAATTGAGTTAAAGCAAAAGATGGTTCTTGTAAAACAAAAATTTTTGAATAATAAATATTATTCATTATATTAATATAAATGTTATGATTGTAGTCTAAAATCATGAAAAATATAAATTTCTGATAATTTGTAATAAAGATTTATTGTCATATAACTTTATTTTGTTGTAAGATTGTAAGAAAGAAAAAGATTTATTTCTGATGTGATATAAGTCTGTTGTTCCATGAATTGTTTATTCATAGATGAACAATAGACAACTAACCTATTATGTTTTTTCTTTCTTTCATTTAAGAAAGCAGCTTTTTGTGTATTTGCTTTGAATATTTTGAATATCACTTCCAAATTTGCTCTGTGCAAGCCAAAATTCTTGTCAGTCTTGCATTTATTAAACAATTAATAAAAAATGGGTGTGTGTGAAGTTTTCAAGAAATTATCTTGTAAAATTATCATGAGAGCTGCTTAAATATTTTATTTGAGAGTTGTTAGATTTCTACAGGAAAAAGAAAACATTTTCCGCTAAGGTCTGTCTTAAAAGTTTAAGCACAAGCATAAAATGTCGATTTTCAAAGAATTATAAAATGTTAGAATGAATAACATTTTTTTATTTGCAAATTTTGCAACCTTATTTAAATAAATGATATCAAAAGTAGAAAAAATAAATTATATAATTGTAAAAAATATAATAAAAAAATGTTTAAAAAAAACTGTCTCAAAAGTTTATGCATAATGTCAAAAACAACCAGATTTATAATTTTTACAGAACTTTTACTTACAAATTATTTTACCGTGATTTCGGATTAGTTTCAAATAAACATGCGTCCATCGAAATTATTAGTTTTTGTAAAGGTTCCTGGTGGCAAAGAGTATTATGCTTTCTCAATAGCCTCTTGGAGTTCTTCAATAGAGTCCTATTGCTTTCCATTGCTGTAAACCTGGCGGGTCAAAATACCCCAGACATTCTCAATCAGGTTTAAGTCTTGCCTTAAAGCTGGCCAGTCAAGAACTTTAACATTTTTCTGAGAAAGCCAAAGTTTTGTAGAATGTGATACGTGGATTGAGGCATTGTCTTGTTGAAAAGTCCATACAGGACACCCCCCCCCCCCCCCCAAAAAAAAAAAAAAAAAAAAAAAAAAAGTCACCGAATGAAAGCATATGTTGGTTTAGCGTCTCTTGATACTTTTTTTAATTTTGTCTTCCTTTTAGAAAAGCCAGAGAGATCTGGCCATTGAATCCAAATGCCCCCCAACCATAACAGATTTGCTGCCTGCTGAAAAATGCCCTTGGTTTTTTTCGTAAATCATGCCAATACGCATTCCAACCATCAGGGCCATCTGAGTTCCACTTTTTCTCATCGCTGAATAAAACAGTATGCCATTTGTTCCCGTAAGACATGTGTTTTTTAGCCCAGTTCATTCTTGCCTGTTTGTGATGTAATTTGAGAGACAGTTTGCGAGCCATTTTTTTTTTAGTATGATGCAATCACACTCTTTAATACGTCTATGTACAGTGTCTTTGGACACCTGTACACTGAGATTATTTTTAATTTGCCGTCTGGTATAGGTGCAGATTCACGGTCACCAGTCGCCATGTGGAGACTAAATTTTTTGCTTTTGATGTCTAAGTCACGAGGTGTTTTACATGGATGCTCCTTTTCCGCCGAACGGCAGACATTTTTTTTCTTTTTTCTATTGTCCATAATTTAAAAATATGATTGAACGTAGATGCCACATTTCCCCTGATTCACAAATTTCCCGTTTTTTGTAATATGCGATGTCAGTGGAATCTGGAAAAAGAATTATGTTGATATGCGCCGCAAATGAACTTTTTGGAGACGGCATACAGCAATTAGGCCGCAACGCAGAAAAATTCGTGCCAAGAAGAGAGTAATTTTGTCTGCACTCATTAAATTTGTAGCTTTGGAATTTTTAGCTCTGTAAATTTCTCCAATCTGTCGCTGAAAAAAATCGCGAATTTCGTCAAATGATTACAAAATATAACAACAAATTCATCAATTGCCCATGGATTAAAACCGCGAATCTCATCAAACAGTTATGGGGAAAAAAAAAACACTAATTTCACCAATCAACTGCAAAAAAATTGTGAATTTCATCATTCGGTCACAAAAAAAAACAAAAACGCAAACTTTGTTAATTAGTTGCGGAAAAAATACTGAATTTCGTCAATTAGTCATATAAAAAAAGAATGAATTTTGTCAATCAGTTGCGAAAAAAATCGCGAATTTTTTCAATTAGCAACGGAAAAATAGTGATTTTCATTGAACAATCGCGAATTTCGTCAAGGAGTCGCGATAATAAAACTTGAAAATCAGCGATCGTTCACAAAAATTGCAATTTATTGTATCCATTGGAATTTAAAAAAATCCCCTTGCCAACAAAAGCTGCAACGAGGCTTATAGTATTGGATCTTCCTCCATTATCCTTGAAAATGTCAGAAATTGTTAAATTTATTTTATTAAAATCTAAAACATAACAAAAATATAACTTCTCCATATTTTTTTTATATTTTTTTTAAATTTTGATTTTTATAGACATTTTTTTAATGCAAATTCCTATGGTGAGCGTTTATTTTCAGCTATGTAAAATACTTTGTGGGGGGGGGGGGGGAGTTTATCTATAGAATAGAAAACTTTAGAGAATCGTTTATTCATAAAATATTCAGGCCTTATAAAACAAACATTTATTCCTACAAATTGTATACAATTATGGTGGGAAGATTCAATAAAATCCCATCGTCCATCGAAAAATCCCATCGAAAAAATATTGTTTTTATGTGTTGTTTCACAATGTGGCCACTGGATTTATTGGGTTTAGGAGCCATTGGCTCCTTTGAGATTTTGGGAATCTGCACCTATACCGTATGGACATATTTTGTCTAGATACCAATCTCCGTATTCTCCGATCAGTCTGAACAGTCATCATACGTGGTCGTCCACATCTTGGTTTCCACTTAAAATTATCATTTTTAGAGAGTACTTGATATATACCTCTCTTTGATCGATTTAAAACTTTTGCAATTTCAGAAACAGTTTTATTTTGCGATTTCAATTTTAAAACTTTCAAAATCTCACATTTTGTGAATTCTTTACCCTTTGACATTTTTAAAACGAGAGGAAAAAAATTTCTCCATCTTTTATACTTTTATAAAAATGCAATATGATGTCATACAATGTCATTACACACGGCCAATCCCATGTTTCTAAAAAAATTGCATAAAGTGCTTAAACTTTTGAGACAGCGTTTCTTCAAGAAAAAAGAAAAAATTTATAAATATAAATATATTTTTTATTTTAACCACCCAAAATGGCTTATTTTATTTTATTTTGATTAAATGTCGAGTATTTATTGTAAATTAGCATAAAATATTTTCTTCTTCAATTATTTTAAACCAGATTTGCAGAGTGCTTACACTTTTGAGACAGGCTATATGTTGATATTAGTTAGTCTCTTGCAGAATTAGTTGTAGCTTGTCGATAACTCTCTAAAGCAAAAAATATGTATATTTATTATTTAGTTAATAAAATAATAGAGGCAGAGTTGTATAATATAGACGCGCACGGCGTGCGCAGAAAATTTTTTTAGAAGAAAAAAAAATTTTTTTTTTTTTTTAAATACCAAAAAAATTTCCCAGTTTTATGTAAGATTTATTTACTGTTTGCGCACAATTCAAAATTTAAAGATTCAAAACATTGTGACATTACAGACGCTTGCAAAGAGGTCAAATTATTAAGGATTGGGTTGTTTCTAAATGCATTGACAAAATAATTGATAAGAATTCAGCTCTTCTTATCCTTGATTTTTAGCTTTATTATTATTTTTAACCAAAATAATTATTCTTTAATTAATATTAATTTTAAATGGTAATTATTTTAAACTACTGTTTTTAATTATATCGTCAAAATAATAGAACATGTAATTTTATTAAACATTAAATTAATTTGCAAAAAGTTTTTGATTCAATATTTATGTGTGCAGAAAGTTTTTGGTTTTATACAAGTCTGAATAGAGGTATTCTGAAAGAGCATGATGTTACAAAAGACATGGCATAGTGTTATCTAGTATTTCAAATTATTATAAAAAAATCTTCAATGATATGACTCTGTTCATAGTGGTCAGTCATAGTGGTACAGTTCATTAATTTTGAAAATTTGCTGTAAGTTTATGGAGGATAACCAGACTATTAATAAGAAAACCAGTATAAGTCATAGGTCCACAAAGCGACTGTAGGTGTAGATAGCACCAGAATATATTCTACCACATTAAAATTCATTATAATGTTTCTAGTAAATCCTTTGATTTTAAAACATTTTTAAAAATGTGACTTTCATCACTATGAGTTAAGAGCCTACACTAGTCATGCGAAGAAATGTGCAAGCTAATATGAAGTCTATGGGAAGGTTATTTTCAAATTTCTTGCTTGCATTTTAATATTTTTAAATGATTTTTTTTTTTTGCTTAGGATAGCTGAGATTGATTTCTAATGTTGTGCATTTTTACTTTTCCAATTTTGGTTCCAGTTTTTTTAAGTGAGTGTTCTTTTGCTTTCTGAACTGGTTCCAAAATTGAAAATGCCCACTTATAATAAAACTTTTACCAAAATCAAAAATGTACAACATTAGAGATCGATCTCAGCTATCCTATGTAGACATATGAGGCACTCTTTAAAGTGCCTCATATGGGCAGAATATAAAATTGAAATCTTCAACCTCAGGTTTCTTTCTTTCAACCCCCCCCCCCCCCTCTCTTACGATTTTTTTTAGCAAGTTAAATATAATGAAAACATAAAATTAAAATAAATATATAAATAGCAGGAAACAATTCTTATACAAAGAAAAAGTGTTTATCAGAATATGTGTGGATTATCCTTAGAATTAGAGTAACAATACAGGGTGATTCATAAGTAAGTATACAACTTCCAGATGCTGTAAAACAGGAACAGATTAAGGCACATTCCCCAAATGCAAGCCGTAAGGTAGGTGAACTCATAAAGTTATTTTCCTGTTGTTGTGTGAAGTGATATAGGCGATAGCTAGCGTGTCACGCGAATATCAGTAGAAATGGCTGCGTCTGCAGTGTAGAAGGCATTTTGTGTTCTTGAACTGAGCAGAACGGAATCTGTTACCATTGTGCAACAGCATTTTCTGACACTATTTGGAAAAGAATTTCTAACCAGAAAAACATTCATAGATGTTCTATTTGTGCACCCTTGGTCACATGACACTCATCAAACCGTTAACCCATTTCTCTCCACTTTGCACAAAAAGCCCGTAGTTTCAAATTTTTGAATCAAAAAATAAATGGTTTTTCTGGTTAGGTTTTTTTCCAAATCGTGTTCTAAAATGTCGTTGCACAATGGTGACAGATTCCGTTTTGCTCAATTCAAGAACACAAAATGCCTTCTCAACTGCAGGCGCAGCATTTCTACTGATATTCACATGTAACGCTAGTTATCGCCTATGTCACTCCGCACAGCAGCAGGGAAAAACTTTGAGTACACCTACCTGGCTTGGATTTGGGGAACATGCCTTAAACTGTTCCTGTTTTACAGCATCTGGAAGTTGTATACTTACTTATGAATCACCCTGTATTAAAGAAAAATTTCTCTTACAATTGTTGATGCAGACCAAACATTTTAAGCAGCTTTCTTTTATTGAAGTAAAGTAGAAAAATTTATTTTGTGCAACATTCTAAAAGCATATTTTCATGGAGAAATTTCTGTGTAAATTACAATTTCTATAAAACTGTCATTCCATTATTTAAAAAAAAAAAAAAAAAAAACCCAGAAATTCTTGTTTGTGAAATTTTGGGATTACTCTTGGTATCCTAGGATTTTGTGTAAATTGTTTTAAAATCGAAGAATGATAAATAGATGTTGAAATTGTATTCCATTCTTATAACACATTATTTGACCTTCGTCACTATTCTTATCTTAAAATATTAGCTTAAAATAAGAAAAAAATTCATAAGTGAATTTTTTGACCAGATTAAGAAAAGAAAAATAATCCCAGGTTTAATCCACAAATCATTTTGGTAATGCTCTTTTTTTTCACATTCCCCCACCCCCTTCCCCCTCCTATGAGCTATGCTCGCCAACCCCTACCCAAACCTTGCAGGCTCTTAAAAACTTGCTAATTTGTTCTGCTTTAAATAGATTACCTGTTTTAAAAGAAAGGGAGTTTTAAAGATATTATCATGACCAGTGGTGATCTTTCGTAATCAGGTTTTCATTCCTTTTTGACTAGGAGATTTTTCGTGTCTAAAGGCTGCACCCACCGCTGTCATTGAAGGCTCCTTTTGTGATTGATTAAGTAAGATTAATTACTTATTTAAAAATCAGCTTGTGTGGAACGGTTATCTAAAAAATTTTGCTGCCACCCAGACTATTATAACGAATAGAAAAAGAAAAGTTTTTTTTTAAATGCTATACCAAAATTGTTTTAAATATATTATTTTCACCATTAAATGCGTTTTTTACCTAATTAGTTTATTACTTAATATTACTTCACAGAAAGAAGGCATATATATTTTATTATATTACATTATTTACAAATTGTGGTAATGCCAACTGCTTCATAAGACATTCATTTCTACAGTGATGTATCGTATGTTCTCTGGCATGCAAAGAGCTCACAAAAAGAGCCTGTTCAGTGGCACATCTCTGATTACAAATGAATACTAATCTTTCATTGGGATAAGACACTCTTCTCCTCGTCGTTCAAACGTACCACTGGTTCAATTTGTCTATTACTTCTTCGAATTGGTTGACTATCATTTTTATCCGTCTTTACAGGAACAGTTTTCTGTAAGTCCACATCATTGTTTATAATAGACTTGTCCTTTACAGATATATCTACAGTATCATTGCAATCTTTATTCACAACTGTACCGGTTTCAATATCATGTGAAAACTGAGATTGGTTAGATTTTACAGCATTCTCAACATTAATTTACTTTTTATTATTTACATTATAGCTAAAAGACCTGTTTCTATTAACCCTTTCATAACTATCATAATCTTTAATTTTCTCTAACATTTCATAACTTACTTCTCTGTTATGCCTGAACTGATTAACATGACATTTACACATTATTTTATCACGTCTATTTGCTAAAACCCATCTACTCCTCAAAAATTTTATAATTTTCCCCTTAATCCATTTCTTCCCTTTTTCAAAGTTTTTAAAAAAAACTAATTTATGAAGATTGTATTTGTGTAAGGGTTGCTGTATTTTAGACTTGGATGGTAATACCAAGTGTAGAGCTGTTCGAACTGACCTTCCAAACATTAATTCTGTGGGAGTCTTACCAGTCACAGAATAGGGGATGTAATGATTTTCCAACAAAAATCGTGAAATTGACAAATTTATGTCACTCTTATCGAGTTCTTTACGACAAATTTTCACAGTTTGCACATACCTTTCTGCTTGTCCATTCGATGATGGATATTATGGCAGAATAGGTGTTTGTTTAATTTTATTAGATTTAAGAAATTCCTGAAATTCATCAGTTGAAATGAACACACGTCCATTATCACTGACCATTTCAACGGGCAATGCATATGTAGTAAAAATTCTCTGTAGTATTCTAATAGTTGATCAGTACTGGGTACCACCTGTACCTCTAACCATTTAGTATAAGAATCAACCACTGTTTAAAAAAATTTACCTTCAAAGGGAATGAAAAAATCTATATGAATTCTCTCCCAAGCTGATTCTGATTCCCATTTTAAAGGTTTCATTTTAGGATTATCCCTAGAAAACATTTAGCATCCACTACGAGAATTTACCATTCGTTCAATTTCTTTATCCATATTAGGCCACCGGATTACACCTCAGACTTTTGCTTTCATGCTAGATATACCCTGATGAACTGAATATAATAATTTTAACATATATTCGTGACCTTCATCTGCTATAATTACTTTGTCCCCATAGTAAACAATTTTCTGAAAGTGAAATTCCCTCACATCTACGAAATTGTGGTTATTATTCTTTTTCAGCCATCCATATAACACCTACTCTAAAATGTGTTTTGTTACTGGGTTTTCAGTTGTCTACTTTGCAATAGTTTTAGAAATAACAGGCCAATCATTACTATCTGAAACAAACATTACTTCCAATGGATTATTTACTATATTTACAGTTCTTTTACTAAAATTTAGTTCCATCATCCACCACTTTGGGCGCACTCTGTTCCAAACAAACCACTTTCCTAATGAAATACAGACTCCAACATATGTCCCTGCTGCCTCTGGCACCGTATATCAGGCATGCTGCGAACACACTGCAAAATCCAATTAGTTCCACTTTCCACTACCAGGGGTGCTATTTGTTCTATACGAACATCCGACATGGGTACCCGTTGTACTCAAGAACAAATCATTTACTTTGATTGTTGGTATACATCAAGTAAATACAGGTTGTGTACTTTTATTAGGAACATAAATTTAATTTTTACGAAAATTGTCATTTGAAATTTCTGATGTATGACATTTATAAAACGCTACGGGAGAAGCTAAAAATGTTAAATTTCTTCAGTGGAATTAATTTTGTGTAAATTGGAGCAAGGCATTAACCCCCTCCCTCCCCATACCCGCAAACATAATTAATAATTTGTTCAAGAAAACCACCTTCCCCTACATTAACGCAATCATTAAAAAAGAATGATATTTTTCTAATAATTAGAACATAACGAAGATGCTATTCTTAAGTAGCCGCCAGATGGCACTTCTTTCCATCCTCAAATTCAAATCTGTATCTTAATATAGTTATCTTAATTTTTGTTTGTTGTAAAAATTGGCAATTATTTCCTTTTATTTTCGCAAACTAAATGGAGTGATCGGCCAGAGAAACAGATCTCTTTGTAGTTCAGTTTTTAATGAAAGCTGATTTCTGTCTGAAGCTTTCTCGAAATTTTTTTTTGACTGGCGCCATCAGATTTTTGAAAAAATTAAGAAAAATTACCAGCTGAATTTTTCAAAAATTGCATTGTCGGATGCAGAACATTCTTTTACATATGCTCATAAATTTTCAAATTGATATCTTAATTAGTTTTCTTAAAATTCGCTAATTAATAAATGAATTTCGAATTCATTCATTTCCGCTTGCAAATCGAGAACAGGAGTGCTTTTCTTTAGCCATTTTGATAAAAAAGATGACATTTTCGATGCAATGTTTAATAAGATTCTAATAAATATCTAGGATAATTATCTAAATATTAAAATACTGATTCTCAGGTGAAACCTGGACAGGTTTTGAACTACAAAAATCTAAATTTTCAGGCTTCTAGGTGAGCTAGATTTTCCTAGCTATCGCCAACAGACCCACACACATAGAAAACGAAACTTTATTTTATTAGCATAGATAACTAATTTCCGAAACCATAAATTAAAGATTTTCCTTATTTAATCTTATACGATGCTCAAAAAAACCTTTACTCCAAAAACTAATCTTAAAACTCTAAATAACCCTTAATGAGTATTAATAGTTAAAATTTTACTACTCTCATCATCTACAGGTTGTTGCAAATATGCATCCTTTAAATCAAAAACAGTAAAGAATTTTTCACCTGCTAATTTAGAAAATAATTCTTCCATTCTTGTAAGAGGATAATTATCATTTTCAGTATTAGCATTAACTGTTACTCTATAATCACCTCAAATACGAACAGTACCATTTGGTTTTAGAACAATTACTACAGGACTAGCCCATTCAGAATAATCCACTGGTTTTAAAATACCCGCTTTTGTTAATCGTTCCATTTCTTTATCAGTTGCTTTTCTAAAAGCAAAAGAAACAGGTCGAGACTTAAGAAAAACTGGTTTTGCATCATTTTTCAAATTAATGGAAATGGGGAGATATTTTATCATACCAACCCCGTCTGCAAAAACATTAGGAAAATTTCTAATTAAATCATCCTTTGAAATACTTTTAATCATATTTACATTAGACCAAAATAATTTTGATACTTCCAACCAAGTTTTGCCAATTAAACTCTGATCTTACTCTTTAATAACTAACTTTTTTAAATTAGGTATACAATTATCATCAATAAAACATTTATTTTTAATTCGCCTAATACTACAGTTAAAGAATCCTTAGTATAAGTTTGCAAAACTTTAGGTTTACCTTGGAGGTTTACCTGAGAAGAATTTATCAGCAACATTTTACTTACAATAGAGCAGCACCACTATCTATTTAAAAATTAATTTTAATACCATTAATCATAACAGATTTTTCCCTTGCTTCTCATTTATTTTAGAGAATTTCTGGTTCTGACAACAGACTTTTAGGTGCCCAACTTTATGGCAAAAATGAAACTTGGCAGTTTAAATGGACAGTCTACAGGTTTGTGATTTCTGGCTCATCTATAGCAAGGTTTCACTTTAAAATGGTTTGGCTTAATGGATGATTTAATGGTTTCCAGGCACGTACATCTCCTCTTTCGGTTTTGACGAGTACTTCTGTACTTTCAATTTCTCTGTTCTGACATCTCGAACTTTATTTACAGTTGTTCCTTCACCGATATGCAACGATTTCACACCAGCTTCCGCTGATTCAAACGATTCAACAATTTCTACTGCTGTTTGAAATGTTAGATTTTTAGTATCTAACAATTTTTTTTTGGATATTCTCATCTTGAATTCTAAATACCAGCTCGTCACATAGGCGGTCATTTAAAGTATTACCGAAATTACAATATTCGGATAATCGATGTAGATCTCTTACAAAATTAGCTATTCTCATTGCTCGCATAATCGTTTTTAAAACTTAAAACGTTCAACAATTTCACTAGGGCGTAGTGAAAAATGTTCTCTAGCACTCTTTAAGAGATCCTCGTAACTGATCTTTTCCAGTGAATTCGGCTCAATAATATCTCTTAAAATGGAAAACTTTGAAGTTTTAACTAAGCTTAATAAGATATGTTCTTCTATTCACCATCCATAATAGTATTAGCAGAAAAATAAAAGTCAAATTTTTCAATATAAATCGACCATGGGACATTTGAAGTGTATTCGTCTAGTTGTCCTAACAAGAAAACTTTTTCCACCTTTTCTTTTTTGTTGTTTTTTTGTTTAGCAATTTTTCATCATTTAAAATATTTGGAATCTCATCCGCTTTCTTTGGCACTAATATAACTTCATATTGTTACTTATTTCACAGCAAGGAGACATCTATATTTAATTATATAGATTTATTATACCTTATTTACAAATCGTGGTAAAGCCAACCTCTTCATAAGACATCCATTTCTACAGTGATATATCGTACATTCCCTCTCATGCAAACAGCTTGCAAAATGAGTCTGTTCAGTGGTGCCATCTCCGATTACAAATTAATGCTAATCTTTCATTGGGATATGACAGTTAAAAAAATTTGAAGTTCTCTTTGTTTTCAATATTCATGTGTAAATATATATTTTAGTTGAAAATACTGTATTTTGAAATATCATTTGGGCCTTTTCTGACAATAAATAAAAATGGCTATTTGAAAATGTGAGTTAAATCTCTACTTAGAAAATGAAATTTTGAATATAAAGTTGGAAAACTCTTAATAAATTAGACAAATTTAAAAAATGTCTAGACACTGCACAACACAATCTAATCAAGTATGTACCTGCAAAAAATAGTTAAATTGCTGTGTGTAAATTTTGATCCTATAAAATTGATTTAACTGAACTATCTTGTCTGATTTCAACATTAAATAGCACTTAAAATAATTCTTCGATTTAAAAGCTCTCCTTCAGTGTGTTTATCTATAAAACTACCCTGTTTTCATGTTTCTACATGTAGTAGTTTTTGCAGGATAAAACAGAGAAAGTGAAAAGGTCACAATAGATTCAATTACAGCAATGACACTGTTAGTACTTTTTAAGAATAGAAGGATAATTATATGGATTACTTATCAGTTTGACTACATATTTGCATCTTTAGCTTGATCACTATGAATAATTAAAAAAAAAAAAAAAAAGGATTACAATCAAAGTTATTTTGTGAATAGCTAAACTCTAAAATGAGCTCATCTTTTCATTTATTTATTTGTAGGTTGTGTGTTCTCAGTGCTCTCATAACTCTGTAACATATGAGCCATTTATGTATCTACCAGTATTTCTTCCTCATGCATTAGAAAGACAGATAGGTTTGTATAATCATTTCTAGTAGTATTTGTATATTCTAATATAAGATTTAATGTGATTATCATAATTAAAAAAAAGTAATTTTATTATTTTAATTTTACAAAGCTTTAAATTCTGAGAAAAAAATTACTTTTAAATTCTATTACCATATTTTCCTGCACATAATCGATAGATTATATGTTAAAAAAGTTTTGATTTTTGTTATGCGGTTATACTCTGCTGCAGAAATCAGATTATTATTATTTTTTTTATTCTACCATAAAATTTTTGAAGGAATGAATGAATTTTTTAGGATAGTGAATAATAGATGGTGTTAATCGTTTTTGAGATCCGAAGTTTGTCTACAAATTACAGGTTTGCACGGCTAAAATTTTCGAACCCAGGCCTGATGCGGTCCAACAAAATCGAACTTGCCTGGCCCGTTTATTTTTTCTCAGTTGATGTCCTGGCCATCGCAAGAATCAATTAAATCAGATTCAATTTCTTTAAAAAAAAGAGCCAATATTTCTTAACTAAAATTATTTAACAATTAAAATTATTTTAAAAGAATATTTATGTGCAAATGCAACATGTTTTAGCTTACATGTCCACAAGTCATACAATATGGAATAAAATTGGTTGCTTGTAGATATACATTTAAATGAAGACTCGTTAGAAAAGTAATGTAGTTTAAAATGGAAGAAAAAGACACTTAAAAAATCATAACTTTGAAAATAGAGAAAAAAATTTTAAGCTTGGACCTGGTCAGAGTCTGTGCATATTTCTCTTTATAAATTGCTTTATCCAATCGTGTTGTGTTAAAGCAGGCATGTCAAACATGTGGCCTTCCAAACCTTTTGCATTTTACCTGTATTTGATTCAGTTGATAGAACATGCATGCAGAAAATATACTTTGCAGGAACACACTGGCACTAAACGTGGTCAGAGGTGTCATACATCAAGAAGTATAGTATATTGTGGCAAGTTGACATCTTGATTGCACACATACTTGTAAGATTAAAGTAATTCTATGTGAATGGAAGGGGTCTTGTGAATTGTCCCCGTTCTAGGAAGATAATTCTTTGGAGGAGTTGTGGGGAGTTGACCTGCCAATTATACACATACTTGTGGTATTAAAATAATCCCATGTGAAAAGGAGGGGGTCTAATGAATTGGTCTCATTCTAAGAAGATAATATTGTGTGAAGAATTGCATTTTAATTTGAGTTACAAGAGAAATATTTCTACAATGTATTGTATGGAGGACAATACCTTCTAGAGAAAGAGATTAAGGTTGTATCAGCTATTCTTTAGAAATAGATAACTAAGCTCCTAGGAAATGAAATTTCTTACTTGTAAGAAAGGGATTAAAAGAAGTTGCAATCATAGGAGATTATACAGGGTCATTCTTCCTTATATAAGAAAGGAGAGTTTCGAGAGAGGGGACAGATATCGAAAGATGCCAACGGTATGCTGACTGAATACGATATACGGAGGTGAATGCTGAAGCAAGTTGGGGAATGAGATTCTCTGAGCGAATGTCAGAATGTTAGTTTATGAAACTGTATTTATACATCATGGATATGCTTAGCTTTTCATTTCTATTTTTATTTTTATTTTTTTGTTAATTTGCAATAAAGTTTTTTCGTTTAAAATGAGAATGGACTGTATTGATTATATATACATTGGTTCACGTTATCACAATATGATAAATCTAACTCAATTTTAAATTTCAGCTTCAAGAGATTGTGTATATGAAGGTAACCAATTAAAACAGAACATAGCTTGTAATCTTAAAGTTTAAAGCTTTATAAAATTTTTATTGTATTTTTCTTATTAATTATGTATTTTTGGGTAGAAACTAATATTTTATTTTACTTCTATGATTTTTCACTATATATATTACGAATTAATATGCAGTATTTATTAAATAATGAGAAATGTATTGAAAAATTAATAAAATACAGTGCTAAATAAGTACAATTAAAATTTTTAAAAATATGAAATTCAAAAAATGAAAAAGTAACTTTGAAAGTATCAGATATTCCTGTTTCTTTGCAAGAAAATTCCCGTAAATGTTACTAGTTTTGCTTCACTAGCTATGTATGTAGTTGAACATGGGGATTTTCAGTTTACCTCTATCTTTTTTTTATTTAGGTTAGTAAATGTGTCATTGTTAATGAACTTGTGTGATCTTTTTTTTAATTTTTTTTTTTTAATTTCACCTTTATTGTTATATTCACACTCGCATACATCTTTGAATTTGTAACAATTATGTAAGCTGTTCACCAGCATGAATAAATATGATTAATTGAATTTAAACATTACAGATTTCAGGGAAAAAAAGTCTATATATTTTTTATATTTAAAAAAAAAAAAAAAAAAAAACTGAAATTTTATGTGTGACATTAATTAAAGATACTACACTACAAAGTATAAAGAAAACTCAAATGTGTCTTAAACTTTGGAAAGGAAACTGCCATAAAACTAAGTGTACTCATCAAGTTTATTGAAAATAATGCAGCTGCTTTAAAAAAAAAACTAGTCATTTGCTTTATTACATTCAATTGCTTGCAAGTCAAAATCATTTACTATGAACAGTGGCGTAGTATATTCAGCACCCTGGAGCAAGTGAAATTGGTGCACTTACTTGTCACTCGGAAAAATACTTACCAAACTTTCTTTTGAAGTTTAAAAATCATATATTAATTCTGATTCAAAACCTTACTTTTATTGCAAAGTCAAAGCATTTTAACAAGATATTCAATACAATAAATGCAAATAAAATAATAAAATGAACTATAATTCTTTAAGTACGGAGTACCTACTAATATTTACTATGAACTCGGCATAATTTCCTTTTTATATCCACCTCATGTGCCCAGTACTATCTGCTGCCCTCAATATACTTCCAAGGATTTCAAAACATCATAGAATGCTCAATAAAAAAACACACAAGAATTTTTTTATTTTGATTTGTTGTTTTTGGATGAAATGCGTTAATGCCAGAAAACACTTAAAATTCATATCATCATAACTCTGTAAGTTTTGGTCATACAAAAAAAGAAATTTTATTCTTTTACTTGTTGGAGTATGGGGAGACATTTCTAAATATAACTTATAGGAACGAACCGTATAAAAATTTGTTTAGCAATTTTTTTCTTTCTGCAATCTGAACTCAACAAAAAGGTTTTTATTCATCCGCAACCTGACCTGAACCCAAACCAGACTTGAAATCAAAGAAAATTTACCTACAATTTTATAACAATTATAAAAAATAGTCTATGATCGTATCTCTAAATACCAGTTTCATCTTTTATATTGAAAATGAACATGTAAAAACTTGTTCATGTTCAAATATATAGTTTTCCATCTAAAGCAATATCAGGAGTCTGTGCAGACTTTTTTCACAGGGTCCTGTTTTTGTGAAATTGTGAACAGCTTTTTATATTTCTGAAAAATCTAATCATAATTTTGTGAATTTGAAATAGTCGTTATAGTCAGGTTCTTGTTTATACATTTTTAAGAATATATATGGCTATAAAATACATATATTTTTTTTATATATGTAAAAGTAACAGGTCAGATTTTACTTTTAAATGATTAATTTGTGAAATGTTTGGTTTAAAGATGGAAAAATTTTGTGAAAAACTTATTTTTACGACAAAGAATTTTCTGAAGGGTCCTGTTTTAGGGGAAATAATTTTATGAAGGGTCCTGTTTTAGGGAAAATGATTTTGTGAAGGATCCTTTTTTGAAATGAAAAATTTTGTGAAGAGTCCTTTAAAGGACCCAATTGTTTCCTAAACAGATCCCTGAATATTCTGTACTACATTTGAAAAATTTGGGTTAGCACGAACTGTGGACCTGCTTGAAGCAAAACTCAACCTAAAAAAAAAACTGAATCTGAAACAGTTAGAGTAAACCTGATCTGAAATGAAAAAAATTAGCAGCGACTTAACCCAAGGGTCAGATTGGGTTACTCGAACCGTTGTAGTACCCTACATTTGTTCTCCCTCTCACGAAAATCCTGCCTACGCCCATGTGAGACATAGCCTATATTGTGTTGCATAACCTGCAGGTTATATGAAGTATTTTTCCCCTGCAACTTGAAATTAAGCACTTGTGGATTACGGGGTTTGTCTGTTAAGTAATGAGACTGGGAGCTGCGAAGCGCCCCAGTCGCAAGCACTCTCTGGCGACAGGATTTGTGGTGAGGGATTTAAGCTAATCAACGCACCGGCCAGCAGTTGCGATCGAGCTCTGACGTAGTGAGGACCACGTATGGCATAAAAGCTGTTTGAGATTTTGTCACGCCAACGGTCTACTTTGAAAATGAATGGGAGTGAAAAATAAGGAGTGCTGCTTTATTGTTTATTGAACATTTATAAATCTAAAGATGTGTTGAGTTTAGCATAGATATGTTTAAAAAAATTTTGAGATTTTTAGTTAATAACTTAATAATTTTATCCCTAATATCAAAGTAGATGTGACTAACTATCAATCAATTTTGTTCATAGAGATGTGAAAATCACTGTTTTGGTAGAATTTTTTTAAGAAAAATCATTCAGAATTTTATTGTACGTAAAAAGAAACCCAAAAAACTTTTCATTTTGTGCTAAATAAAAAATTATTGTTCTTTGTAACATAGCAATATAACAAATCTTCATGGACAATGAAGATTTATTATATTGCTTAATGTATCCTTCTATATGAAAATATAAAAGGGATCTTCGTTAACAAGCCTTTTCCCTCCACTGAATCCTATGGTCTAAAAGTTTGAATTGAGGAAAATTCTCAAAACTCACAACTTTTAATTATATGCCTTTTAATGCCCATCTGAAATTAAAGTTCTTTGATGAAAACTAGAGATTTTTACACCCAAGAAGCAAGAACCCACTATCAGAAAAGTATTCTATAGAATTTTAAAAAAGAATTTAACAGAAAAAGTATTTAATAGAATTAATTTTTAACGTATTTTTATACATTATAACTGCTCAGTATGAGGATTTCAATTCAATAGGTACTGTGCATCGTGAATATGCCCCCGGGGGCAAACAGTCAACTATAAAGGTGTCCTTGTGCATTTGTGCAAAAATGTGTGGAAGAAAAGGCCTGCACTCTAGCGAGACAAGAATTAGATTCCCCACCACGACAAAAAAAAACGTCTCATAGTGCACTCTCCATCAGGAAATTTTTGGCTGAGTTCCAACTCCAGATATAACCCCTGCCAACTTCTAACTGTTTCGTAAATCTGAGAAAGGGAAACGGTTTAAATCAATTGAAGACATACAGGAAAATCCGGAAACAGATCTCAACACTCTTACGATAGAAAGTTTCCAGGAATGTTTCCAGAAGTGGAAAACACCATTGGAATCTGTGTGTTCAGACAGAACGGGACTGACTACTTTAAAGAATATTCATCGTAATAGCCAGTATATACTGCCATTTTGAAATTACAAGTCCAGTCATAAAATTTTCCAATCACACCTAAATAACAATAAACAGTAAAATGTGTGTTACATAGGTACTTAAATATGCTTTTTTTTTAAGTAAAAAGTATTTGAAATCTGAAATTACCTGTATTTGAAATTTAAATTTTTTTTTCGTTGGTGACAGCTGAAAAATTTATAATTCTACAGGGAAAATATACCTTATTCATTGATTCTTTCATTTGCATTAACAAAATCATTATTTTGGTTTGTATTGTATATTTGTATAATAATGAAAAACAGCTTGAAAGGAGCGAGAAAGGACAGCTTGAATACTTAACAGTTTGAGAATAATATATGTTTGAATTTTCTTGCAATTTCTTTAAATGCCCATCTATCCAACATACAACTTTCCATGTTTCAAATTTTCTGATTTTTTGGTTCTATAATTTTAAATGAAAATCTTATAAGAACAGAATGAATAATGCAAAAATTTTAAATCAATCCAATTTGGGCATTTTATAACATTGAAAAGCCAAACACACTGCTGAGCCCAATGCACTTCAAACAACACAAAAATAATAATAATAATAATAATCTTTGTTGAAAATATTTTTTTTAAATAGAAGTATTATTTCCAGACATTAGATACTTTAATCTCTTATGATTTTAAAAATACTCAGATAAATATTTTAGACATTCAAAACAAACTTTTTTAAATGATGACCTTTTGTTCTTTCTAACAGTGAAAAAGCTTTTATAAGAAAAATTGAACAAAAGTTACATTAACAAAATAATAATAATAATCAAAATTAGAAATTTGGGGTTCCAGGTGCATAAATTCAAGGTTAGGTCAGCCTTAGTACTAAATTTGGTAGCTCTAGATGCAACCATTCATCCACAGTACAGGAGACAAACAGACATATACACGATTTTATTATACATAGAGACATATGAATAGTGAATAATAAAAAATGATGAAATTGCAGCATTTAATTCTAAATGGCCACTATATGTTCAAGTTTAAACGTTTCAGTAAATAAAAATTCTTGAGAAATCTAATAATGAAATCATAACAAAACATGGAATGTCGATAAATAAATCAGTATGGTTTTTTTGGCTTAGTATAAAACAAATCCCATGTATTGCACACATCTGCCGAGTAATAGAGTGACTACTCCACTTCAAGGTGGAATTGGAAATCGGAAGAATCTCGTGTGATGAAAGTTTTAATATTAAAACATCAGATCATTCATCATATATGATACGGAATGTAAGTTTAGGATATTGGTTAAGTAATTAGATTTAATATTAAAATTTAAAGGTAATTAAAGATGGGATAATAATAAATTCAAATGAAATAAATATATTCATCCAAAATCTGACACTCACACCTTATAAAAGGCCAAAGTGTTCATTATAGTGGTAGTTGATAGAATCTGTAGCGTTATAAAAGATGAAAAAGTAGAAATTATTCTTCAAAATAATCTTAAGAAATTAAGTTTTTAAAATATCTCCTGAAAGATATCAGTGAATTATCAAACTGCAAAGGTAAATGAACTTTTATACTATTTTACTTTTTTATTTCAAATTTTCTTGTTAAGATTTTATAAGTTTAAAATTATACCAAAATACCCCATATATATTGATATTTTTCTTGTATAAAATACAAGAATTTTTTTTATAAATAAAACTATTTATATTTCATAACATATTTTAATTAAAGAATTATTATGATCGGTTACTTGAGCTAAAACAAAATAATAAAATGATTAACTCACCAGTTGAAGAGATGAAAAAGAATAACGAACACAATTTTCTTAACATCAAACATTTCCTCTTTTATTAAATATTTCACATCAATTCTATTAAACTTTCATTAATGAAGGATGCATCCCTATATACCTTTTGAAAACTATTTTATAATACTAATTCATAATAATATTGCACGGTAAACAGAATTTTTCAGGCTCTCATATCAAGTTGTATATCTAAACAAAAATTTTAATAGTCAATTTTAATAAAGGCAACAGATCGTTTCATCTGAAGAGGATTAATGAAACTATATGTAAATTAAGTATTAGTTATTATAGAAGCAAAACTTTTAAAGTTCCAGAAATATAAATGACAGTAGACAGATGTGGTTCATTAATATTTTCATATAGTCTTTCAGTTCCTGTAATCCTAAATATTTATTTTATGATTATAAATGTTAAACATTAGACATTGTTCCAAATATCATTAAAAGTTTCTGAAATTAAACAAGATATAAGTGAGTGTCCATAGACGATATGATTTATAAAATATTGAATATATATGAAGATAACAGGGAAGATGAATCTATTTAAGCGATTTATATTGATGACTGAAGTATGAATATCTTTCACAAAATTATTAGAAGTATTTGAAGATGATCATTGTAGACTAATTCTAGAAATTGGTTCCACGGCGGTATGTTCACCGAGCTTGAGGACAAACTGACTCATATGGATAGAAGCAAGGATGGACCAGTTCCTTACAATTTTTCTTGAATTTTTTTTAAAATATCATATTAAATAATTTACTGCACATCCATAACTAATTCTGGCATGTAAAAGAAATGAATAGATACCTCAATATGAGATTACAATGGTTGCTCGAAGAAAATATTCAAAAATATACGTAAAGGATGATGAATACTTGAAGAACATATTCAAAAAATAAACATTGATAATAGTACAGGGATATTCTTGCTTCGTTATCGACAGTCTTTTTTTAAAAAAAATTACATTCTAACTTCTAACCCTGGGCCACCGGACCCCCTTCTATTTAAGGGTGCAACCTCCCGAAGAAACACACGTTGATCTTCCTCTACTAATCCCTCAGACTGACAAATATTCTGCATATATTCCCCTCATCTCCAACCAATTATATTTTTAAACTTTTAGCCAATGAAAATGCGTATTGTTGTTGCAAATTCCATTAAACATTGCAAACTTTACGTAAAACGTGGTTGATGGGTTTCTTAAAATGTGCACAGTTACATTCAATACTGATAACCAGCTGCTTACGCTAGCGATCCAAATGATTCTTCCGTATTATTACTCTGATTGGCAACAGTCTGACCCAAAGGAATTTTGTTTACAAATGTGGGTGGCATGAATGCTGCCGAATGTGACAGCGAGTTCAACGAACCGGTGCACGATATGGCTGCTAAACTGTCAGGTCCAGCTAGAAACATGTTGTTTCATTACAAGACAAAGCTTAAAAAAGATGTTGGATTTCGAAATGCCATTTTTTTGGCAGCGTGTGCTTTGAAAATCGTAAAAGATAGCAAATTATTTTTGCATTCAATTTGCCTTTAAATTGATTTAAGTGCATGAAAATTTTATCAAATAAAGGGTTATTTTAAGTTTATTACTAGAAAATAAGATAAAAGCAATAAATATATTATTAAGATTTTTAATAAAAATAAATAACTTAGAATAAGTGCTTATTTTCGTATTGTAAGATATATTGAATCAAAGATTGTTTATTATATATAATAAAAATGATTATTCAAATTAACATTTATAAAAAATAAGTATTAATGATTTTAAGTGAAAAATATTAAGAGCTTAATTTTGAAAATGAATAATTAGAGATAAACTTTTGCTGAAGTTATATAGAACTAAAATGAAATATGCTTATTTAATACTTAATATTTAATTATAGAAATTATTTTAGAGTTAATTGTATTTAAATGACATCGGAAACGATTATTTTTTTATTTGAATTAAGTTAAAAGATCATTTAAATATTGTATTTAAGATAGAGCATATTGTGAATTTTCTGAATTATGTACTGAGATTGTTAGCTTTTAAATTTATTTAAACAACATCAGAAATTATTATTTTTTTAATTTGAATTAAGTGAAAAGATTTTTTAAATATTAAATTCCAGATAAAGCATATTGTGAATTTTCTGAATGAGATTGTTAGCATTTTTTAGAGTTCTTTTAACTCAGAATTTTGAACTGAAAAATTAATATATAGATCATGAAGTTAATGAAATTTCTGAATTTAAAGCCTAATTTAAATTATTTGCCATAATTAATGGAAATCTGAAAAGTAATTTATATTATAATTTTAAAAATAACAAGTGAAGGAAAGAAAAATGTTACATCTTGTAACAATATCTAAAATGCTAAAATAATAATAAAGCATATCATTTAAAATAAAACTTACTATAGTCTGTTCAGGGAAAGGAAATAACGAAAGTAAACAAACGGGTTGCAGAAAAATCGCCAAGGAGCCACACATTTGGCACAAATCCCTAGGTTGGTGAATTTTATTTTTTATTTCGATTTGTTAATTTTTTAAACCTTTATTTTGATAACTATATGAAAACAACACAAGTTGCTAACTGACTTACATCGAGATTTTAAACAAAAATGTAAAAGTTTAAGACGTCAAAATATTAATTATTCTCTATTTATTTTAAACAGCGTTGAATTCAGACATATTTTTTCCTGGTGGGATTTCTGTACCTCCAGGCGAGACATTATATAGTTTCGGGGGGGGGGGGGGGATTATAGTTTTTGACCATTAAAAGTATAAAATCTGAAATATTCCGGGAGGGGACATTTTAATGCCCCGAACGGAATTTTCTCCCGGGGCAAACCTTCTGAATTCAACATTGTTATAAACCATCAACAGGAGTTAATTTTGTTAAATACAAAATAGTACAAAACTATTTATATCTTACATTATTGAAGCCCACTTACCTCATAAATCATTCAGAAGATGAAGTTGAAGTATCGGAACTATTAGAATCTAGATTGATTACTATGGAATCTACTATATTATCTAGAGCATTATCTAAATCGCACATTTGTTTTTCCACTGTATTTGTTACATGTTGAATGCATCTTTTCCATTCTTCAGTGCCAATTTTGCTGATACTTTGAGAGAATATATCTTTTACATGAGGCATTTTGAATGTTTTGTTTTCTTTCGCAACGAAGTTCTTTATTTGTGCCCAAATCAGTTCAATAGGATTAAGCTCGCAATGATAGGGGGGTAATCATAAGACAGTTTTATTTTGTGCTTTTGCCATTTCATTGACAGCGTACTTGTCATATTTATTTTTATTTTGCTTCACTAACTGCAACAGTTCCGCTTTTAACATTCCGTCCTCAAAGGGATATTTTTTGTTAAAAGCCAATCAGCAATTTTTTGTTTTCTCCACGAAGTATTCAGTATTTTTTCTGCTTTTCAGGAATGATAAGGAGCATTGTCCATTACTATCACACAGTTATCTTCCAGTTGAAATAAGATATCACCAAACCACTTTTCAAAACGTTCTGAATTCATGTCTTCGTGATAATCTTTATTTTTATTTGATTCGAATAAGTCAAGCCCTCCATCAACGAAACCAGAATCGCTACCAATATGGATAATTATCATCCGTTTTCCTTTTCCGGAAGGAGATTTTAATCCGGAAGAGAGACCAGACAAAAATGCTTGTTGTGATGATTTTACTGAGGTATCCTTCCAAACTTTACTAACTGTATGGCCTGCATTCAACCAAGTTTCATCCATATAATATATCAGTACAAAAACCCTTAACGGGTTAAAAGTGTTGACGCAGCACTTTCTTTTGGCTCTATGAATTTTAAATATGGGTCTTAAAAGCAATGATATCAAATTTAAGTGACGCTATGTTAATAATTTTTTTTAAATCATAATTTTCTTTTTAGTTTTATTTATGTTCACAGGTGCAATTATTATCTTAATATGAAAAAATATATAAAATTTATTCGCTGATGCTTTTTCATTCACATCTCTCATGAATTCAAAATATGGGTTTTAAAAGAAATGATATCAAAATTTGAGTGACACCTTGACGTTAATTTAATAGGACTCTTTTAAAATTCAATTTAAATTATTTTTGGTTTGTCTTCTAAAGTATATTTACACATACAAACAATACTTTTAATTTTTCAATACACTTTTAAATATATTACTTTCACTGAGCCTATATTATGTATTGAAATGTATTTATTTCAATAAATTGATTTATCTTCTGTGCCACGCTATCCAAAATCATAAGTAAAATTTATGTAAATGATTATTTTGCGTCATATTATTCACTTGCATACATTTCCCTTTGTTTGGATACTATGACGCAAAATAATCATTTACATAAATTTTACTTATGATTTTGGATAGCGTGGCACAGAAGATAAATCAATTTATTGAAATAAATACATTTCAATACATAATATAGGCTCAGTGCAAAGTAATATATTTAAAAGTGTATTGAAAAATTTAAAGTATTGTTTGTATGTGTAAATATACTTAAGAAGACAAACCAAAAATAATTTAAATTGAATTTTAAAAGAGTCCTATTAAATTAACGTCAAGGTGTCACTCAAATTTTGATATCATTTCTTTTAAAACCCATATTTTGAATTCATGAGAGATGTGAATAAAAAAGCATCAGCGAATAAATTTTATATATTTTTTCATATTAAGATAATAATTGCACCTGTGAACATAAATAAAACTAAAAAGAAAATTATGATTTAAAAAAAAATTATTAACATAGTGTCACTTAAATTTGATATCATTGCTTTTAAGACCCATATTTAAAATTCATAGAGCCAAAAGAAAGTGCTGCGTCAACACTTTTAACCTGTTAAGGGTTTTTGTACTGATATCATTACTTTTTTAAGGTTATTGATGAAAATGTCAATTAGTCGAAATTAAGTATAGGGTATAAATTAATCATTAGAATAAAATTTTAAAGAAATGCTAAAAAAGACCCCTTGGACCCCAATAAAATATGAGGGTGGTGGCCCAGGGAGAGGAATCCAAGACTCAACTTTTAAATTATACAGCGAGAGAGTAACACAATTAGAAGGATGAAAATGCATGGCAAAACCCGTTTGTTCCATCTTCCTCCGCCAAAGGGCGCAATCTTTTCTATACAAACATAGCTGAAAATTTTCAGGCTTTCGATTCCGAGTCAAATGAGCCATACATCGTCGTGATCGGTCCCATAGAACCCGATAGGGAAGTGCCCCTGGTGGTGAAACTTGGAACTAAAATCAATATATCCTGTCGATGTCGAGTCGAATGAATCAAACTGCATTGTGATGGGACCCATAGGACTTGAGATAGCTGCAAAATCCGTTAGTTCCATCTTCTACCACCAGGGGGCGGACTCTGTTCCATGCAAACGTAGTTGAAATCTTTGAGGCTGTCGATTTCGAGTCGAATGAGCCATACCTCGTCGTGATGGGGCGCATAGGACCCGAGATAAGAAAGCGCCCCTGGTGGTGAAACTTGTAACTAAAATCTATATATCCTGTTGATGTCGAGTCGAATGAATCAAACTGCATTGTGATGGGACCCATAGGACTTGAGATAGCTGCAAAATCCGTTAGTTCCATCTTCTACCACAAGGGGGCAGAATCTGTTCCATGCAAACATAGTTGAAATCTTTGAGGCTGTCGATTTCGAGTCGAATGAGCCATACCTTGTCGTGATGGGGCGCATAGAACCCGAGATAAGAAAGCGCCCCTGGTGGTGAAACTTGTAACTAAAATCTATATATCCTGTTGATGTCGAGTCGAATGAATCAAACTGCATTGTGATGGGACCGGACCCATAGAACTCGAGTTAGCAGCAAAATCCGTTAGTTCTGATGGTTGATACTTTAACGTATCACCATAAAAATTGATTAACAATTAAGCAGAGGTTAGTCATTAAGACTAACACGCAGACTGAAAGCGTATTAGCTGAGGTCAAATTTATTTGTAAAAATGTGTATTATGATTTATGTAAATAAAGCATTAATCTAAAAATAAAAAGGAAGTCAAATTTAAAATCAACAAATATCTTTATTAAAAATAAAATAAAAACAAAAGAAATTAACATAACTAAATTATAACATTTATGAAGATCAAGATTTTTATAACAAGTACTTTAAATTAATTTCAATTAATATTTAATTGATATACAAACTCAACTGAAAATGGAACCATTGTTAAATTGAACGTTAAGCTAATTCCCAGCACGTCAAAAATGAAATTAAACTAAATAAGTAAACTTTAAATATTCATTATAAATAGAAACCCAATTAAAACTATTGAAAAGATTAAACATACTAACGATATGATGATGATGCCGATCACGAGAAAAGAAAACATCTACCATCGTTTAACGAAACAATCCTTGAAACCTCTTAATGACAGAAGAGGGAAACTCGTTGTCTTTCCTGCACATCTTTACTATCAATACTTCGTTATCCAAACTTCTAACACTAATTAAACATGAAGTTGATAACGGCCATCGTTGAACGTGCAGACGAAAAACAATTAACACTTCTAAACGGATCACCACATTATCAACACAACGGCAGCTTATACTTGAAACAAAAATAAGTTCTTTAAAAGACGATATCTGTTTGTTATAAAGCTGAACAAAATGACCTACTAAGCTACCTGTAACTAAACATCAACTTAATAACTGAAGAAACAAAACTAAAGGTTTAAAAACAACATACACGAAGCTGATTTAAAACTTCCAGCCATCTGCTTATATACTCTCCCGTTGAAGGAAAAACAAACATACTACGCAGCTCGTACACGTGCCTTCCGAACTCTAGAAGCATCTGGGAAGTGACGCAATACGTGACAGCCGCAGTAGTGAGAATCGTATACTGCCATCTGCCGGCCTTCGGCCAAACTCTTCAGTCAACTGGTAAGAGTGAAATAACGATGTTTGGAGAATGTAAACAACAGATGTTCCCGGGAAATTGAAATGTAATAAAGAGTTTATAAAGGATAAAACTTAAATAGAAAAGGTAAATTAAACTTATTTGAACTTATAATTTATTTAATAAAAGTAAATTATATTTAAATATAATGAAATTATGTTCAAGAATATTAAAAGATAATGAAACCAAAACATAAACATTTAAACTTAATGTGATAGATTTGAAATAAGATAATTAGGTAAATAGACGTAATGGGAATGGAATTTAACTAGAATAGTGACAATTAATAGTAATGATAGAAGTTATAAGAACAGTTATGTAACCTATTTCCTAACAAAGCCCCCCCTCTTATCACTTCTATCTTAAATATATAAAACTACCAGAATGCATTCAATAAGATTACAAAACCTCAATTTGGTCAAAACCTAACACGATGATGCATTCCTAAAACTGTAGAACACCAAGAGGGAAGGAAAAAAAAAACTATCAATGCATTATTACCTATCCACTAATCCAAAAACCAAACCCAAAAAAAACTTGACGGCTGAAAAAAAACACCAAAGTTCCAGAACAGCCTCACATATGTCTCGATTCATCTTCCATCTTTTTTCTTCATAAAAGACATTACACATAAAACATTTAAATTAAAAATAAAACTTCAAAGACATAGTAAAGGTCAAATTGTTATTACTCAGGAATCACAGTGGTATATCTTAACATAGTAACATGTGTATTACTTTATCGACATATCTTACACTAGCAAGGGTAACATTCTCTGCTCAATATCTGATAAATATTCAAAAATTTAAAAGTCCTGATTAAACAAGTATGTAGCTTCAGTTTATCATATATCAATTTGATACCTGTGACTTCTATATATAACATTAACAAAGTATTCAAAAACATCAATAATACGAAAATTTATTTTAAAAAAAAAATTAATAAAATGAAAACTTTAAATAACTAAATTATCATAAATACACATATACAGGAACCCTTATACTCCATATTAAATCTATTAATTAACTCTTAATTTTTCCTTTATAGTAATCTCTCATTCATAAAGACAAAAACCGGCCCAGCATCCATAGTAACCTATCAACTTCTAAAAAAAAAAAAACTTCAAGGAAAACTTCACTTAGCAAACCATGCGAAACACCCTATGCAGCTCAACTGGCCAGAACACAACTCCACATTAGCGGACAAATGGCGCTCTCTCCTAAAAACATCTCCCCGTTATACCTTTAATCCAAAAATAAAACCTTTAAAAATCTAACAAAGAAACACCAAAATAAAAACCAGAAAACGCCAACTAACCCAAAATTCTATAAATAGAACATCGGTAGAGCAACAGTCAAAATGAGAATTAACTTAGCAAAATTACTAACTAAAAACATCTCAAGATAGCATTACCATCAAGAGACTAGAGCATCCAGTTCCAACACCACTAGTCGAGACTGCACCCGATACTACATACCATGCCAAGCGAACATTTTCAAATTTTCCTACCTGACAGAAGGAGTATCAAACGTCTGAAATCAACCCTTCTGCCAAGAGTATTAAGCTACAACATCTCCTAAGAATCCAGAAATATAGGCAAATATAGTGGTACATCACATTCATTCAACTTTCAGTACCGTATATCCTCGGCCATCCTTTCACTCACTCCATTTGCCCAGGGTCTTCACACACATTTTCTCTAAAACAATGAAACATAGGCAAGAGTTGTAGTACGGATATATAAAAATTTTAATTCCTAAAAAAAAAACCTGGAATAGCCACACAAATTTTTCAAATTTGTTTGAGCATAGGCCAAATGTATCAATACCAAGACCGAACATCCTTCATTCCTGAGAGATCAACTATCCAGAGATTACTAAAATTTGAGAAGCATCCCCCTTTTAAAACAGATTCTCCACACAAGCACAATAAAAACTTGTTCCCAGCTGGCTGAAAATACCAATACAAATTCCACTACTTAACAAGAAGAGAATTGAACATCTGAACTGCATCTCCCCTGCCAAGCATAGAATTTCATGGTAAAATAAAACTGAAACACCTTATATTCAGCATTCAAAAACCAGCCTATAATAATTGAAAAATTTATTCAATTAAATTGAGAATCCTATTTTATGTGAGACACCCCTTAACTATTACTATCTCAATTCAATACATTTTAAAATCATTCAATTAAATTCATGTCCAGACCTTACAACACCCTATTTAACACTCTTAAACATTTTCCTAACACATTCTTTAAAAATTCCAGAAAATGTAACACGAGTTCCCAATATATAAAATTATACAAAATAAAAAAAAAATATATATATATATAAACTTGATTCACTGGAGATCTATACATTTCTATCTGAGCAAATTGATCTAACACTATACTCGTGACCATACAGCTCAAAAAAAATATGTCCTTCCTTATCCACAATACAAATCTAAAACTTTGAAGCAATTAATCCCCAGATGAATCTAACATAAATTTAACACTAAAGGAATTAAGAAAAATATTAATTTAACTAAAAAAAAACTTCCAAATCAATTCGTCTGCTCAGTGCAAAGAAACTAAACCCAGAATCAAACCACTCAATCATAAAGGTCAAATATCCAGGGTCTAAAATATATCCTCTTTTCTTCAGAGTTGGAAATATAGCAATCTAAAACAATGTGCAATCCTCAACTCCTCATTGGTAAAGCCAATTTCCACATGTTTACATTTCAGCACTGAGCAGTAAAAAAAAAAAAACATATCAAGATCAACTTACATTTAAAAATTTTACACTTTTACTTGACCCTGATACTAATTTTACCTTACACTATACTTTATACAATATTTAACTCCGCATTGCTCAACCCAAAACAAAATACATCAGCATATCCGTACCAATATATATCCTCTCTAAAAATCAATTTGAGGTGGTGCTTACACTAATATGCCCAATGACCACACAATGTTTCCGTTGAGAAGCAAAGACAGCTATTCTAATTAAAAAAACTATCCGTCCATTGAAAATAAGCAAGCCAACCATACTACCCATCTCGAGAATTCACCAATTAACAATTTCAATTAAGTAATAAGTTCAGGTTATGTAAAAATATATACTTTTTCCTGATATTAAAAATTCAGAGACAGAAAAACTATTCAGAAGACCATCTGTGAAAAGACAACATTATCCCATACTAAAAATTCAAAACACCCATTTGAGTATCAGCATGACACCTATCACAAAAACATGCTTTTTTTTTTTTTTTTTTTTTTTTTTTTTTTTTTTTACTTCTAAAAATAGAAGACATAGCAAATATAATATTCATACATAGGACAACTGGTCATATTTTACCAAAAGATCAAATATTGTAAAGATTCAAGCTAAAAATTTCAATAATAAATTAAAATAAAACATAACATACATAATTTAATAACTAGACATTTGCATACGCATTAACCAGGGCATGAATAGAAACAATGCACTAAGATTCCAAAAAGGACCTAAAAAAAAAATCTCCGTACACAAAAATTTCAATAATATACTGGAGTCAAAGGGAAACCAACAAAACCTTTAAATGATCTGACCAGCATATAAAAACAACCCATAATGCCATGCAAATGTCATAAAAAAAATCATAAAACTCAAGCAAAAATATACATAAGCATATATATAAAAAAAATTCAAACAAAATAAAACAACTCTCATCCGGCAGAATGAACTCTAAGTAGCATATTCAAAACTAGCCCACTTAACTAAAACATTACCACTGCCTACAGTGGAAAAATTCCATATTTCACCTGATGAGACTATAACTAAATACTTAACAAAAATTCCATTTACAAATTTAAAAAAAAATTAATCAAATTTAAAGAGGAAAACATAACAAAAACTTTCTGAAAACCAATTAATTATACCAAACAAAACTTAATAGCTTAATTTTAAAAAAAACTCAAATTTATATTAAAATAAGCCAGATTTAAATATTCTAAACTATATAAATTTCCCAAGACAGGCAGCACATATAGTCAGCCCACATGTCAAATAGCTTATCTTTCTTTACAAGTAATTTTTAAAAATCTTAACAAAATTCCATATTAAAAAAAATTTCATATTACTTATTCACTTTAAATTTCTTATAAAAACCATTTCATTCAAACATTCAGCATAATTTTAAACTGTTTAATATAATTAAAAAGTAAAGTTCACTTATAAAAATGTTCAACATTTTACAATAATTAGCACAAGAACCCCCCTTTTCTTTCTTTAATACGCCGAATAACAACACATGTCTTGCCAGTAATTCCGAAAGATGACACCATAATGTCCCGACGATAAGTCAATGTATATCAGTCAGCCCAATAGCCAGGAAACCAAAGTTCCTTGTCACACAATAAAGTCAAAAATCAGAGGGATAAGCGATCAACCATCAAAAAGGTGCCCATCACGCTCCACTTTTAAAACTTCTCACCAAAAACCTTGAGCCCTTGAACACAGATCACAGACAATTCATTTTGGGAAAAATGCCAAGGACACTGTCCTTATTCACCACTGAAGAATCACTAAAGCAACTTTTGAAGACAGCACTGCAAAACCTGAGATTCACTATAGAAATACTTTCTTGTCAAGCTTCAAATCATTCTAATTTTTGATCATTCAAGATCATCACAGAAACATTAACTCCAATGTAGCTTCAAAACATCATATTGAAGAGGATCAAGACTTGAAAAGTCCTCAGGGATCGGCATCACATCATTAAAAAAATTTAATATTTAACATAATTAACCATATTTTACATAATTAATCATAAATTACCAACACTAAATGCAATATCGGCCCCCCCTACTAAAATACTCTAAGACTTATAGGCCGAATTGCCATAAAATTACTTTAATACAGGTTGAATTTTTTTTTTTCTCTTCTTACTTAAACTATCTGATAACTTAACATCTCAACTAAATAAACTTCTTAACTTTTAATTATTAAGCTTAACACAAACTTCAAAATGATATACTAATTCAAACTTCTTAACAAATCTTTAAACTGCAAAAATAGTTATGGCAGGCATTATCCAAAAGGGGATAAAAATGACCATACGCCCATAACCCATGATGGTTGATACTTTAACGTATCACCATAAAAATTGATTAACAATTAAGCAGAGGTTAGTCATTAAGACTAACACGCAGACTGAAAGCGTATTAGCTGAGGTCAAATTTATTTGTAAAAATGTGTATTATGATTTATGTAAATAAAGCATTAATCTAAAAATAAAAAGGAAGTCAAATTTAAAATCAACAAATATCTTTATTAAAAATAAAATAAAAACAAAAGAAATTAACATAACTAAATTATAACATTTATGAAGATCAAGATTTTTATAACAAGTACTTTAAATTAATTTCAATTAATATTTAATTGATATACAAACTCAACTGAAAATGGAACCATTGTTAAATTGAACGTTAAGCTAATTCCCAGCACGTCAAAAATGAAATTAAACTAAATAAGTAAACTTTAAATATTCATTATAAATAGAAACCCAATTAAAACTATTGAAAAGATTAAACATACTAACGATATGATGATGATGCCGATCACGAGAAAAGAAAACATCTACCATCGTTTAACGAAACAATCCTTGAAACCTCTTAATGACAGAAGAGGGAAACTCGTTGTCTTTCCTGCACATCTTTACTATCAATACTTCGTTATCCAAACTTCTAACACTAATTAAACATGAAGTTGATAACGGCCATCGTTGAACGTGCAGACGAAAAACAATTAACACTTCTAAACGGATCACCACATTATCAACACAACGGCAGCTTATACTTGAAACAAAAATAAGTTCTTTAAAAGACGATATCTGTTTGTTATAAAGCTGAACAAAATGACCTACTAAGCTACCTGTAACTAAACATCAACTTAATAACTGAAGAAACAAAACTAAAGGTTTAAAAACAACATACACGAAGCTGATTTAAAACTTCCAGCCATCTGCTTATATACTCTCCCGTTGAAGGAAAAACAAACATACTACGCAGCTCGTACACGTGCCTTCCGAACTCTAGAAGCATCTGGGAAGTGACGCAATACGTGACAGCCGCAGTAGTGAGAATCGTATACTGCCATCTGCCGGCCTTCGGCCAAACTCTTCAGTCAACTGGTAAGAGTGAAATAACGATGTTTGGAGAATGTAAACAACAGATGTTCCCGGGAAATTGAAATGTAATAAAGAGTTTATAAAGGATAAAACTTAAATAGAAAAGGTAAATTAAACTTATTTGAACTTATAATTTATTTAATAAAAGTAAATTATATTTAAATATAATGAAATTATGTTCAAGAATATTAAAAGATAATGAAACCAAAACATAAACATTTAAACTTAATGTGATAGATTTGAAATAAGATAATTAGGTAAATAGACGTAATGGGAATGGAATTTAACTAGAATAGTGACAATTAATAGTAATGATAGAAGTTATAAGAACAGTTATGTAACCTATTTCCTAACAAAGCCCCCCCTCTTATCACTTCTATCTTAAATATATAAAACTACCAGAATGCATTCAATAAGATTACAAAACCTCAATTTGGTCAAAACCTAACACGATGATGCATTCCTAAAACTGTAGAACACCAAGAGGGAAGGAAAAAAAAAACTATCAATGCATTATTACCTATCCACTAATCCAAAAACCAAACCCAAAAAAAACTTGACGGCTGAAAAAAAACACCAAAGTTCCAGAACAGCCTCACATATGTCTCGATTCATCTTCCATCTTTTTTCTTCATAAAAGACATTACACATAAAACATTTAAATTAAAAATAAAACTTCAAAGACATAGTAAAGGTCAAATTGTTATTACTCAGGAATCACAGTGGTATATCTTAACATAGTAACATGTGTATTACTTTATCGACATATCTTACACTAGCAAGGGTAACATTCTCTGCTCAATATCTGATAAATATTCAAAAATTTAAAAGTCCTGATTAAACAAGTATGTAGCTTCAGTTTATCATATATCAATTTGATACCTGTGACTTCTATATATAACATTAACAAAGTATTCAAAAACATCAATAATACGAAAATTTATTTTAAAAAAAAAATTAATAAAATGAAAACTTTAAATAACTAAATTATCATAAATACACATATACAGGAACCCTTATACTCCATATTAAATCTATTAATTAACTCTTAATTTTTCCTTTATAGTAATCTCTCATTCATAAAGACAAAAACCGGCCCAGCATCCATAGTAACCTATCAACTTCTAAAAAAAAAAAAACTTCAAGGAAAACTTCACTTAGCAAACCATGCGAAACACCCTATGCAGCTCAACTGGCCAGAACACAACTCCACATTAGCGGACAAATGGCGCTCTCTCCTAAAAACATCTCCCCGTTATACCTTTAATCCAAAAATAAAACCTTTAAAAATCTAACAAAGAAACACCAAAATAAAAACCAGAAAACGCCAACTAACCCAAAATTCTATAAATAGAACATCGGTAGAGCAACAGTCAAAATGAGAATTAACTTAGCAAAATTACTAACTAAAAACATCTCAAGATAGCATTACCATCAAGAGACTAGAGCATCCAGTTCCAACACCACTAGTCGAGACTGCACCCGATACTACATACCATGCCAAGCGAACATTTTCAAATTTTCCTACCTGACAGAAGGAGTATCAAACGTCTGAAATCAACCCTTCTGCCAAGAGTATTAAGCTACAACATCTCCTAAGAATCCAGAAATATAGGCAAATATAGTGGTACATCACATTCATTCAACTTTCAGTACCGTATATCCTCGGCCATCCTTTCACTCACTCCATTTGCCCAGGGTCTTCACACACATTTTCTCTAAAACAATGAAACATAGGCAAGAGTTGTAGTACGGATATATAAAAATTTTAATTCCTAAAAAAAAAACCTGGAATAGCCACACAAATTTTTCAAATTTGTTTGAGCATAGGCCAAATGTATCAATACCAAGACCGAACATCCTTCATTCCTGAGAGATCAACTATCCAGAGATTACTAAAATTTGAGAAGCATCCCCCTTTTAAAACAGATTCTCCACACAAGCACAATAAAAACTTGTTCCCAGCTGGCTGAAAATACCAATACAAATTCCACTACTTAACAAGAAGAGAATTGAACATCTGAACTGCATCTCCCCTGCCAAGCATAGAATTTCATGGTAAAATAAAACTGAAACACCTTATATTCAGCATTCAAAAACCAGCCTATAATAATTGAAAAATTTATTCAATTAAATTGAGAATCCTATTTTATGTGAGACACCCCTTAACTATTACTATCTCAATTCAATACATTTTAAAATCATTCAATTAAATTCATGTCCAGACCTTACAACACCCTATTTAACACTCTTAAACATTTTCCTAACACATTCTTTAAAAATTCCAGAAAATGTAACACGAGTTCCCAATATATAAAATTATACAAAATAAAAAAAATATATATATATATATAAACTTGATTCACTGGAGATCTATACATTTCTATCTGAGCAAATTGATCTAACACTATACTCGTGACCATACAGCTCAAAAAAAATATGTCCTTCCTTATCCACAATACAAATCTAAAACTTTGAAGCAATTAATCCCCAGATGAATCTAACATAAATTTAACACTAAAGGAATTAAGAAAAATATTAATTTAACTAAAAAAAAACTTCCAAATCAATTTGTCTGCTCAGTGCAAAGAAACTAAACCCAGAATCAAACCACTCAATCATAAAGGTCAAATATCCAGGGTCTAAAATATATCCTCTTTTCTTCAGAGTTGGAAATATAGCAATCTAAAACAATGTGCAATCCTCAACTCCTCATTGGTAAAGCCAATTTCCACATGTTTACATTTCAGCACTGAGCAGTAAAAAAAAAAAAACATATCAAGATCAACTTACATTTAAAAATTTTACACTTTTACTTGACCCTGATACTAATTTTACCTTACACTATACTTTATACAATATTTAACTCCGCATTGCTCAACCCAAAACAAAATACATCAGCATATCCGTACCAATATATATCCTCTCTAAAAATCAATTTGAGGTGGTGCTTACACTAATATGCCCAATGACCACACAATGTTTCCGTTGAGAAGCAAAGACAGCTATTCTAATTAAAAAAACTATCCGTCCATTGAAAATAAGCAAGCCAACCATACTACCCATCTCGAGAATTCACCAATTAACAATTTCAATTAAGTAATAAGTTCAGGTTATGTAAAAATATATACTTTTTCCTGATATTAAAAATTCAGAGACAGAAAAACTATTCAGAAGACCATCTGTGAAAAGACAACATTATCCCATACTAAAAATTCAAAACACCCATTTGAGTATCAGCATGACACCTATCACAAAAACATGCTTTTTTTTTTTTTTTTTTTTTTACTTCTAAAAATAGAAGACATAGCAAATATAATATTCATACATAGGACAACTGGTCATATTTTACCAAAAGATCAAATATTGTAAAGATTCAAGCTAAAAATTTCAATAATAAATTAAAATAAAACATAACATACATAATTTAATAACTAGACATTTGCATACGCATTAACCAGGGCATGAATAGAAACAATGCACTAAGATTCCAAAAAGGACCTAAAAAAAAAATCTCCGTACACAAAAATTTCAATAATATACTGGAGTCAAAGGGAAACCAACAAAACCTTTAAATGATCTGACCAGCATATAAAAACAACCCATAATGCCATGCAAATGTCATAAAAAAAATCATAAAACTCAAGCAAAAATATACATAAGCATATATATAAAAAAAATTCAAACAAAATAAAACAACTCTCATCCGGCAGAATGAACTCTAAGTAGCATATTCAAAACTAGCCCACTTAACTAAAACATTACCACTGCCTACAGTGGAAAAATTCCATATTTCACCTGATGAGACTATAACTAAATACTTAACAAAAATTCCATTTACAAATTTAAAAAAAAATTAATCAAATTTAAAGAGGAAAACATAACAAAAACTTTCTGAAAACCAATTAATTATACCAAACAAAACTTAATAGCTTAATTTTAAAAAAAACTCAAATTTATATTAAAATAAGCCAGATTTAAATATTCTAAACTATATAAATTTCCCAAGACAGGCAGCACATATAGTCAGCCCACATGTCAAATAGCTTATCTTTCTTTACAAGTAATTTTTAAAAATCTTAACAAAATTCCATATTAAAAAAAATTTTATATTACTTATTCACTTTAAATTTCTTATAAAAACCATTTCATTCAAACATTCAGCATAATTTTAAACTGTTTAATATAATTAAAAAGTAAAGTTCACTTATAAAAATGTTCAACATTTTACAATAATTAGCACAAGAACCCCCCTTTTCTTTCTTTAATACGCCGAATAACAACACATGTCTTGCCAGTAATTCCGAAAGATGACACCATAATGTCCCGACGATAAGTCAATGTATATCAGTCAGCCCAATAGCCAGGAAACCAAAGTTCCTTGTCACACAATAAAGTCAAAAATCAGAGGGATAAGCGATCAACCATCAAAAAGGTGCCCATCACGCTCCACTTTTAAAACTTCTCACCAAAAACCTTGAGCCCTTGAACACAGATCACAGACAATTCATTTTGGGAAAAATGCCAAGGACACTGTCCTTATTCACCACTGAAGAATCACTAAAGCAACTTTTGAAGACAGCACTGCAAAACCTGAGATTCACTATAGAAATACTTTCTTGTCAAGCTTCAAATCATTCTAATTTTTGATCATTCAAGATCATCACAGAAACATTAACTCCAATGTAGCTTCAAAACATCATATTGAAGAGGATCAAGACTTGAAAAGTCCTCAGGGATCGGCATCACATCATTAAAAAAATTTAATATTTAACATAATTAACCATATTTTACATAATTAATCATAAATTACCAACACTAAATGCAATATCGGCCCCCCCTACTAAAATACTCTAAGACTTATAGGCCGAATTGCCATAAAATTACTTTAATACAGGTTGAATTTTTTTTTTTTCTCTTCTTACTTAAACTATCTGATAACTTAACATCTCAACTAAATAAACTTCTTAACTTTTAATTATTAAGCTTAACACAAACTTCAAAATGATATACTAATTCAAACTTCTTAACAAATCTTTAAACTGCAAAAATAGTTATGGCAGGCATTATCCAAAAGGGGATAAAAATGACCATACGCCCATAACCCATGATGGTTGATACTTTAACGTATCACCATAAAAATTGATTAACAATTAAGCAGAGGTTAGTCATTAAGACTAACACGCAGACTGAAAGCGTATTAGCTGAGGTCAAATTTATTTGTAAAAATGTGTATTATGATTTATGTAAATAAAGCATTAATCTAAAAATAAAAAGGAAGTCAAATTTAAAATCAACAAATATCTTTATTAAAAATAAAATAAAAACAAAAGAAATTAACATAACTAAATTATAACATTTATGAAGATCAAGATTTTTATAACAAGTACTTTAAATTAATTTCAATTAATATTTAATTGATATACAAACTCAACTGAAAATGGAACCATTGTTAAATTGAACGTTAAGCTAATTCCCAGCACGTCAAAAATGAAATTAAACTAAATAAGTAAACTTTAAATATTCATTATAAATAGAAACCCAATTAAAACTATTGAAAAGATTAAACATACTAACGATATGATGATGATGCCGATCACGAGAAAAGAAAACATCTACCATCGTTTAACGAAACAATCCTTGAAACCTCTTAATGACAGAAGAGGGAAACTCGTTGTCTTTCCTGCACATCTTTACTATCAATACTTCGTTATCCAAACTTCTAACACTAATTAAACATGAAGTTGATAACGGCCATCGTTGAACGTGCAGACGAAAAACAATTAACACTTCTAAACGGATCACCACATTATCAACACAACGGCAGCTTATACTTGAAACAAAAATAAGTTCTTTAAAAGACGATATCTGTTTGTTATAAAGCTGAACAAAATGACCTACTAAGCTACCTGTAACTAAACATCAACTTAATAACTGAAGAAACAAAACTAAAGGTTTAAAAACAACATACACGAAGCTGATTTAAAACTTCCAGCCATCTGCTTATATACTCTCCCGTTGAAGGAAAAACAAACATACTACGCAGCTCGTACACGTGCCTTCCGAACTCTAGAAGCATCTGGGAAGTGACGCAATACGTGACAGCCGCAGTAGTGAGAATCGTATACTGATCGAAGGACGCCATCTGCCGGCCTTCGGCCAAACTCTTCAGTCAACTAGTAAGAGTGAAATAACGATGTTTGGAGAATGTAAACAACAGATGTTCCCGGGAAATTGAAATGTAATAAAGAGTTTATAAAGGATAAAACTTAAATAGAAAAGGTAAATTAAACTTATTTGAACTTATAATTTATTTAATAAAAGTAAATTATATTTAAATATAATGAAATTATGTTCAAGAATATTAAAAGATAATGAAACCAAAACATAAACATTTAAACTTAATGTGATAGATTTGAAATAAGATAATTAGGTAAATAGACGTAATGGGAATGGAATTTAACTAGAATAGTGACAATTAATAGTAATGATAGAAGTTATAAGAACAGTTATGTAACCTATTTCCTAACAAGTTCCATCTTCCACCACCAGGGGGCGCACTCTGTTCTATACAAACATAGCTGAAATCTTTCAGGCTGTCGATTTCAAGTCAAATGAGCCATACCTCGTCGTGATCAGGCCCATAGAACACAAGATAGGAAAGCGCCCCTGGTGGTGAAACTTGTAACTAAAATCTATATATCCTGTTGATGTCTAGTCGAATGAATCAAACTGCATTGTGATGGGACCCATAGAACTCGAGTTAGCAGCAAAATCCGTTAGTTTCATCTTCCACCACCAGGGGGCGCACTCTGTTCTATACAAACATAGCTGAAATCTTTCAGGCTGTCGATTTCAAGTCGAATGAGCAATACCTCGTCGTGATCAGGCCCATAGAACACAAGATAGGAAAGCGCCCCCTGGTGGTGAAACTTGTAACTAAAATCTATATATCCTGTCGATGTCCAGTTGAATAAATCAAACTGCATTGTGATGGGACCCATAGAACTCGAGTTAGCTGCAAAATCCGTTAGTTCCATCTTCCACCACCAGGGGGCGCACTCTGTTCTATACAAACATAGCTGAAATCTTTCAGGCTGTCGATTTCGAGTCGAATGAGCCATACCTCATCGTAATCGGGCCCATAGAACACGAGATATGATAGCGTCCCCTAGTGGTGAAACTTGGAACTGAAATCGATATATCCTGTCGATGTCGAGTCAAATGAATCAAACTGCATTGTGATGGGACCCATAGAACTCAAGTTAGCTGCAAAATCTGTTAGTTCCATGTTCCACCACCAGGGGGCACACTCTGTTCTATACAAACAGCTGAAATTGTTGAGGCTGTCGATTTCGAGTTGAGTGAGCCATACCTTGTCATGATCGGGGCCATAGAACCTGAGATAGGAATGCACCCCCTGGTGGTCAAACTTGAAACTAAAATTGATATATCCTGTCAATGTCAAATTGAATGAATCAAACTGCATTGTGATGGGACCCATAGAACTCGAGTTAGCTGCAAAATCCGTTAGTTCCATCTTCCACCACCAGGGGGCGCACTCTGTTCTATACAAACATAGCTGAAATCTTTCAGGCTGTCGATTTCGAGTCGAATGAGCCATACCTCATCGTAATCGGGCCCATAGAACACGAGATAGGATAGTGTCTTCTAGTGGTGAAACTTGGAACTAAAATCGATATATCCTGTCGATGTCGAGTCAAATGAATCAAACTGCATTGTGATGGGACCCATAGAACTCAAGTTAGCTGCAAAATCTGTTAGTTCCATGTTCCACCACCAGGGGGCGCACTCTGTTCTGTACAAACAGCTGAAATTGTTGAGGCTGTCGATTTCGAGTTGAGTGAGCCATACCTTGTCATGATCGGGGCCATAGAACCTGAGATAGGAATGCACCCCCTGGTGGTCAAACTTGAAACTAAAATTGATATATCCTGTCAATGTCAAATTGAATGAATCAAACCATGTTGTGATGGGACCCATAGAACTCGAGTTAGTTCCAAAATCCATTAATTTCCCCTTCCACTGCCAGGGGCGCACTCTGTTCTATATGAACATAACTGCCCCTGGTGGTGAAACTAAAATCAGTAAGTTCTATTGAGGTCGAGTCGAATGAGCTAAACTGCATCACGATTAGGAATGCACAACCTGTGGCCTGTGATGGGTAACTGGTGGCCCGCAGAGACCATACATGCCAACCTATCCAAAAATTTCGAATTTCCTTAATAATTTGTGAGAAAAATGCGCAAATTTTGTCCATAGATCGTAGGAAAATATGAATTTCATCGATCAGGTGCATAAAATTATGAATTGCATCGACTGGATGCAAATTTTGTCGAATGGGCATGGAAAAATCACAAATTTCGCCATTTTGTCGCTAGAAAAAGAAACGCAAATTTCAATAATCGGTCAACAGAAACCAGAGATGCCAAAATCGGTAATTCTGGAGTTGTAAATTTCGTCAATCACTCAAAATCTTGAATTTTGTAAATCAGTTGAAAAAATCTGCAAATTTTGTCGATAAGGCACTTAAAATCGCAAATTTCATGGATCGAGCAATGAATTTCATCGAATGGCATGGAAAGATCGTGAATTTCAACGAACAGTCGCGGAAAAAATTTGCAAATTGTCCATAGATTGTGGGAAAACATTATGAATTTTGTCTATCGGTTCTGCAAAATTATGAATTTTGTCGATAGGCATGGAAAATCGCAAATTTCATATATTGGGCGTGGAAAAATCAAGAATTCCATCGAATGTTTGTGAAAAAATTGTAAATTTCAACAAACGGTAAAAAAAAAAAAAAAAATGAAAATTTTGCCATTGTCTAGAGAAGAAAAATTGTGAATTTCATTAAATGGCCGACGGAAAGCATATCAGTTGAAAATCACGAATTTTGTCAATCAGGCACAGTAAAAACATGAATTTTGTGGATCGGGAGAAGGAAAATCATAAATTTTGTTGAACGCATGCATAAAAATCATGAATTTTGTTTATCGGGCATATAAAAATCATTAATTTCATCAAACGGATCCATAAAAATCAAGAAAGTCATCAATCGGGTGCGTAAAAATCTTGAATTTCATCGATCAGGCGTGTAAAAATATAGGACAAAATTGCCATTTGCCAATCGGCGAGTAATACTGAAAATTTGGCGACTGACTTTACTGCCACCACTGGTCAAAGTTAATAGTCCCAATTGCAATGATTGAATGGAAAAAGATTTTTTCCCCGCTGTCGCTCGACAAATTTCGAAACCATTTGGCGAATTTCACGATTTTTTCCCCGAAATTATTTCACAGATTGTGACTTTTTTTCTTCTCGAAGCCATTCGACGATATTAGAAAAAATTTTCCCTTGAAACCAGTTGATGAATTTTGTGATTTTTCCACTATCAATGAATTTTGTGATTTTTCCACTATCAATGAATTTTGTGATTTTTCCACTATCAATGAATTTTGTGATTTTTCTGCTATTGATTGATGAATTTCGTGATTTATCGACTATCGATTAATGAATTTCACGACTTTTTCCATGAACGAACAAATTGTGCACTTTTTTTCCACTGCTATTCGACGAATTTTGCAATTCTGTTCCGCGATTGTTAGACAAATTTCACTATTTTTCTCCCGAGATCATTTGATGAATTTTGTGATTTTTTTCCCCCGAACGTATTTGACGAATTTCTCTAATTTTTTTCACGACAGTTAGACATAATTAATTTTTTTCCTGCAATGCCTGATTTCTTTCCCGAGACCATTTGACGAATGTCGCGATTTCTTTCCGAACACTATTTGACAAATTTCGCCGTTTATTCCACAATCGTTTGACAAATTTCTTAAATTTTTTATCAAGTATTTGTAAATTTGTTATTGGTCATTGCTGAAAAACAGGAGTAAAAAAATCCATGTACTGGCCAGTGGTCACTGAGAAAAAAGTTGAAACCTATACATAAAAGTTGAACCTATACATAAAAATCATGAATTTTTTAGAACGGGCACATAAAAATCACAATTTTGTCAAGTAGCCGCATAAAAATCACAAATCCATCTAGTGGGTGCATTCTTCCAAATTTGCAACCGAACAGTGCTGTATGTATGGATAATGCTAATTATCCCCCCCCCCCCCCCCCCTACCCAACATCTCCTCGAAACAAAATTCTCTCTGTGCTACTGATGGTGGTCCTCGACAACCCAACAATTTTTTAAGTGGCCCTTCGCCTAAAAAGATTGGGCACCTCTACTATCAATTAACAATAAATTAACCTATCGCTTGTGTCATGTATTCATGAGCGGTGATTGCAATGCAAATTCTTGTTTACAAGAATAAGACTCATATTAGGTATTTTATTATTTATTTATTGTTTGTTTACTTATTTTGATTTGATTTTCTTGTCCTTTTAGAAATTGACTTTAGTTTGTTACTTAAATGGTGAGATGATTGTCAATTACCTGTTTTATCGATAAAAATGATACAAGGTAAGGAAATTGCATCGTGTCGAGTGAATATTTAGGAAGTATTTTAAAACCCGCAGACTAAAGAAGATTTGTGTTTTACTTGTTAGCTATATTTTGCAACTCTCCAAATTACTGCAATGTAAATATAGTATGAAGTTAACTTTCCTCTGTTGTATAGCTAATTTTATTGGAAAAAAACCCTGAAAATGCATTGTTGTAGTAATCAATTATTTTTGCAGTTGTGTAAATTCTGTCATAACAATTTTCAACTAAGGGAAATCTTACATTGGACATTTAATCACAGTATTTTAAATAAGAAAACTTAAAATATTTGCAAATTAAAGAAATGAAAAGAGATTTTGTTTAAAATTACATCTAAATATTTTTTTTTTTTACAAAAAATGCAAAATTCGCCAGTCATTCGGGAAATTATCACAAAATTCTACTAATAAAATGGGACTGTAAACAAACCGGTTCAAAATGTGTCCTTTTTAAAAATTAAATTCCATCCCAGCAGCCCTGTTATGTTAGTCGAGCACTAGCTGATCGACAAAATTTTTTAATCTCGCCAACCTTCTTTTTCTGACCAATCTTTAACATAAGCTAATAAAGTATAGCCAACATTTTAACATTGCTATATAGTATCTTAAAAAACTTACTTAAAAATAGCTGAAATATAATCTTGATAAAATACGTAAACACAAACATATCAATACAAATAACAAAATCTCATGTAATCGGGTAGGGGAGACTGGTACACAGTGGACCACTTTTTCAGTTAATTTTTTTTTTTCTCTTTAACAGACTGACCAATCTGTATGAAAATATTTTTGAATATTCCTTAAACCTTCTTACATCCATCATAATTTTCTCACAACATAGTTTTCAATACATTAAATATATATATATATACACACTGGTCCACCCACCAGGGTACAGTGGACCACTATTAGGTATTATCTAAAATATAATATAAATCTATTTTTCATTAATCTAATTCTTTTTTGTTGCCTCTTCATTCGCAAAATAACATAGCAATATAAATTTTGAAACAAAAACAAAAAATTAATTATATTTTGAAAATAATAACAGATTAATACAGGAACAATTGCAATTTAGTTGAAGTTATTACTTAAGTACAAAAAAAATCAGCTCACAATAAAATTTGCAAATGAAATTCCAAAATACTTATCAGTAAGATTGAGCCTGGAATTTTCAAGAAATAATTTTGAGTCTGCGAGCAACATTATGAAATCATTGACATCAACAGCAGATTCATCTACAGTTTCGGGAGAAATAAACTGATTTCCATTCAATTTGCATCTCATGAATCTTACTTGAATAGAATCATCAACAATTAGACTACAGTTATATTTATCAAAGGCAGTAAATACAAAACAAAATATTTCTTACTATGTTAAAAAAAAATTGTTATTTTTATTTGTTTACTTTATTTTACAGTTAATTCTACTTTAAAACAATCTTTCTTTATCGAAAACAATTATTACATATTTTGAACATTCTGCATTAGAGGAGCAGAGTGGATTGTGGACCACTGTGCCCCAGGAGTGGGTGGTCCACTGTACCCCATGTTGAAGTTCAATAAATAATCATATTAATATTGTTTATAGCTTTCTTTTAAACATAATAACTTTAAAGTAAAATAAAAACAAGTATCTTAGCTTTTCAAAAAAGCTGTTTTATTTTATTTATCTACAACCTTTAATTACTAAAAAAATAAAAATATGATGATGAAAAATTTTACTTTTAGAAGCTCAAAACAACAAAGCAGGATAAAATAGTTCAATCTGAGCTAAACATACTTTCTGAAGGCTATAAATAATCATTGCAGTGCTGTTGTCTACTAGGATAGAAGAGAAGCTTAAAAAAAATTTAAATAAATAAAATATTAGGGGGTGGTCCACTGTGTCCATAGGTTCACTGTGTACCGGTCTCCCCTATATTAATGATAGGCTTAGTCAATAAAAAAAATGTTAAAGTAAGCCATAACATAAATTAGAAACATTGTATTTCATAATGAAAACATCGTATCTAATTTTATATACATAAAAGTGAAAACTTACGTTATATAAATTCCCTATATAATATACCAAAGTTTCATCACAATTAAACGTATTTCAATCACACTGAAATAAAAAGTTTTAGTTATTAAATTTGTGTGAGGTGAATGATGGGAAAGTTTGATTTGGAGAGTTGGAAAATATAGCTAACAAGTAAAAAACAAATCTTCTATCGTCATCTGATTTTTAAAAGACTTAAGGACAATCTAATCAAAATAAGTAAACAAACAATAAATAAATAGTAAAATACCTCATATGAGTGTTATTCCTAAACAACATTCGCGACTCAAAACAAACAGATGATTGATTCGTTGATTAGAGACTGTTTCAAATTAACTGTTAAAAAAAAATCTGAATATTTTTTTTCCTTTAAAAAATGACAAATTAAATTGTATATATATAATTATAAAATATTTCAATATTTTAATCAAGGAATCTAAATATTTTTCGACTTAATGAAGATTTTGAAATAAGAAATTCTTTATTATAACAAAAAAGAAAAATATACAAACAATAATTTAATTTAATACATATATATTACATATTAAAAATGGCATTAAAAACTGTTTTCGTATTAAAAAAAAAAAGAATTAAATAGTTTTTCAGCGATATGGATATGCTTTAACGTTTAACTGTAACCGTAATAGGCAAGAGCTTCCTTATTGCGCAGTAATAAAAAGCAGTGAAAAGGCTGAAGATCTGTAATGTTAGTCTACCAGAAAAAGCATAAGAAAATAGTCCGATTTTAAAAGTGGATTATATTGAAAACAAGAGTTTTCCTACGTTAGCGCAATATCTTAAACGCTTCATCTAAAACTGATTAATATAATATATTAATTTTTAAAAAATCGTTTGATCCATTTTCGAGATAACAACTCTGTGCCCATTACACCATTACATTTTCCATTTTCGCTTAAAAATTGGTTTCCAGATCTCAAAATCTACTGCATGTAGAAATCTATAAATTTCAGGATAGAGTTAGGCCATAGATATAAGACTAATGTGAAAAAATCGAAACGGTATGCCTCATATTTACTGAGATATTAAATGTCGGCGTTTCGATTTTCCTTTGATGTCCTGCTAGCTGTATATATGAGAGTGACGGAATCTTCGGTTTTGGGCTTACGGTTTTCGGTTTTTTGCTGCGTCACTCAAGAGACTACCGTCTCTTATGATTCTGTGCCCTTCTTCTCTGAAAGATTTGATTTGCCTTAAATATTTTCTTCGCCACACAATTATTTCGTTTTTATCAATGAGAGTACTGTCTTGTCCTCTCCGTGAATATCTAAAGTTTAATTCTTTCAGGAGATGTTAAAATGTTGTCCTTTTAAAGGTTGGCAAATCAGGGTCATCATTTACAACTTCCAAAACTTTATTTATAGTGGGCAATTCATTCCTCAAAAAGAACTCGTGGATTTTTCTCCTAATAGCATTCCTATCAAAATCATCTATATTTTCTAAAACACGTTTATGTAATTTTATTTTCTTCGGCGAGTTTAACACACCACATTTTTTATACTCTCTTAACACTCGAAAAACAGAAGCTTTACCTACGCCTGTTATACGAGCAGCATTATCTTCTATATGAGAAATCGGAAGTTCAGGATTCGATTCAAGTTCTGTTTTATATACATTTAAAATCATATCTTTCTCCACCTTACTCAAAGCTTTTCTTTTTACTCACTTCTTAGGCGGGCTCCAAGAAGAATTTTCACACTCCATTTGTGTATATAAAATACCAAATCAATCGAAAAAAATCATCAATTTTAAAAGTGAAAGACAAGAAATAAACAGCCGTTTGGAGCTCAATTAATTCAGACAGTTTGGCGCTTCTGGCACAGCGCCAGGTTTAAGCATCGTCAATCCTCATGTGCATTTGTTTACTTTCGTTATCTCGTTTCAGCGAACGGAGTATTATAGTGTTCATCATTTGAAGGTGAAGAACAACAATCTCCATATTTAAACTTCCATGAATCATGAGCAAATCCCAGATTGATTGTTTCATATTGAGATTTGCAAATGATCATATCTCAGAAGATATTACACTTATGCCAATTATCAGTATACACAGATATTATTCATATTTCTAAACAGTCTTTCTAAAAATGTATCATTTATTTAATTTTTCTCAAAAATATCACTTATTTTAGCAGATTTCAAGCAAATGGTTTACCTCAGTTAGAACCAGAAGCATTTCAGATAAATTTGAATTTTTGTTATAATAATGAAATCTTGAGAAAAAATATGTTAATGATAGCTTTTAATCAATTCAAACTTAAATTGCTGGATATAGCTTTTGTAATCCAATCACTATAGCATAGTACTAATGGCTGTATTAATTTGCTTTTTGATTTTTTATTATTATTTTAATATTAAATGTTGTATTAAAATAGAAAGTAATCTTTCTGCCATACAAGTGTAAAAATTCTTTGATATTCCATTAATTTTTTCGTATTATATTTTAGAATATATTTCTTTTGCATGGCACGAAAATAAGGCTGAATTTGTTGCTTGCTGTTTGGCCACAACCGTAGCAATATAAAATTAATTTGCCTTATACATTCCACCAATCAGAAGCGTGTTTTTACCACTGAAACTTGCATCAATTGAAAAGAAAAATTTCAATGATTTTCATAAAATATAAACATATTAAAATAATTGTGTTTATGTACTGAAGAGCAGAATACAGATTATTTATAGAGAAATAATATTCAGTAATCTGTGTAAATAAAATAACAGTAAGTAATCTATCATAGTAAGTATTATGCAAAGCGAAATGTTTCTGATAAAGGAAATGATGTCATTTGGAAAACAAAAGATGCATTTTCATATTTGCTATCATGTAGTCTTTTTCCAAGAGTTTTTCAAAATAAATTTAAGCCATGCTGCACTGTATTATAGGCCCAATGAGTTTTAAATTTATATTTCTAAAGTATTTTTCAGTTAATTATTTTACATTTCAAAAATTTGTACATTTTATAGCGTTAAAATCCCCTCCCCCCCTTTTTTTTTTTAAAAGAACTCATGTTTTCACTGCTAAATATGCATATTTTTTCACAAAATTTTAAAATGGGTTTGGATACAGTTAGATTTATAACAAATTGAAATGTCAGAGAGTTCGGAAGATTAGTATTTTTTTATTGCTATGTTAAAGGAGCCGACGTGAAAACAAACAAACCAAAAAGTGAGAAGAAAACATTTCTTTTACAACAACTAGATAACAATATTTTTGGCTGTAAAACAGTTTTATTTATTACCAATAAAGATTTCAAAGAGTTCGGACAAAAAGAACTTTTTATTTTAAAACTATGAAACGACCCTATGTTAAAAAAAAAACAAGAAAATGAGCATTTTTATCACTTTATATATCAATATTTTTTCGCAATTTTTCATTTTAAAATATAATTTCATATCAAATTTTAAAGAGAACTTGGATACAGTGATAACCAATTGAAATGTCAGAGAGTTCGGAAGATGAGAACTATTTTTTTATTGCTATGTTAAAGGAGCCGATGCAAAAACAAACAAACAAACAAACAAAAAAGCGAGCAGAAAACATTTCTTTTACAACTGGCTAACAACTTTTTTTCACGAAATTTTTACACGGGCTGTAAAATTGTTTTATTTATCACCAATAAAGATTTTAAAAAGTTCGGTCAAAAAGAACTTTTTATTTTAAAACTATGAAACGACCCTACATAAAAAAACAAGAAAATGAGTGCTTTTATCACTAAATATCAATATTTTTTCGTGAATTTTTCATCTTAAAATATAATTTCATACAAAATCTGGTTAAAGATATAAAATAATAAAACTTTTTTTTATTTATTTATTCTCATGGCCCCGGGCAATGCCGGTTGGGTGTCTGCTAGTTTTATTTTATAACTGTTTATTTATTGTTTCCATTGTTTATTTATATTTCAAATAATATAAATTATAATGTTATTTATTTATTAATTAAATTATTGTTTATTTATATCTATTTTCTTTTTTAAATAATATAAAATGTTTAGTTAATCATGTTTTTATTTTAGTTTCATATTAAAATAAAAATTATGTGCAGTTTTCGCACCTGATGTTTAATTGGTATTAAACAAGATTTTCATCAAATTGGTGCAAAAAAAAAATAAATAAATAAAAATCGCACCTGGTGAACCTGGTGCGTCTGCAACAACTGTTCCAATAATACTTTCAAGATTGTAATTTACGATATTAATTTATTGATTACTACCTAAAATTAAAAACAGTACTTAAACAAAATAACTGCCAAAGTAAAATAACTTCCATATTTTTATTAAGAAGCTTTGTGTACCGTATTTTCGGGAGTAAGCGCCGCAGAGCATACGTGTTTAAAAGTTCAAAATATCGGTGATGCGGCGCATACGCAAGGGCGGCGGGTACAATGACTTTTTTTTTTCTCAACATAGCAAAATCTGTATATTGTGGGGAAAAAAAGCCTTCATTTCATGTTTTTTTTTAGTCTTACTGCCTCAAATACACTTTTAAACACATGGATTCATTAACATTCATTCATATTTCACCTTTATTAATTTAATTATTTAATCTCAGTATAAAGTTCATAAACATTACATATCACAATATATCTTTATTATAAAAACGTAATTACTATAGTCAAAATATATTTAACTTACCCATATTTCTCTATTTTCTGTTCAATATTAATAGCTCACTCTTTAAAAGTATTTACTGTATACTTTACAATAGTAGATAAATTATATTTATTTCATAAGCACACTGCATACGGCGATGTTCGATTAAAACGATAATCGAATAATCAATTGGCGTAGTACACTTTCGTTCCGAGAGATGGCGCCAGACAAGTCTTTGTCTGATTCGCCAATCTGGTGTTTATTCATGTTTTGGGCACGCGTCACTTCCGTGATCTTTCCTAGAAAAGGGTTTTCATTGGCATGTGTATGTTTGGCAAAGTATATTTACGCCTTACCTCGATTGTTTAAAGCCGGGTTTTTGTTTTGATTAACTAATCAATCTCGTAAGCAGTCGTCTTAAAAATGGCTGTGATATATATTTAAATATGGAATCTTATGAGTTAAAACCGGCAGCTTGGTATTCGATTATGGTATGTTTTATTTGAGTTTTATTTATGTTCTGTTTATCTTTATGATTTACAATAAACCAAGAATGTGTTTTTCTAAAGGGAAATTCTATGAATTTTTAATTAGTAATTGAAGCCTAATCTTCTTCAAAGCATCGATCTTCAAAGTAAGCATAGACAATTTTGTTAAATTGAATTTTTTTGTATGATTTTTTTTCCTATTGTATTTTAAGATAACCTGTGTTTTATTGTTAATTCATATATCTTGTAATATTTTATCGCTATTCTTGTTACTTTTAATCCAATTTTGCCGATCGTTTTTTATCGTCACTATTTCATTTTTACCGATTTTTTAATGATGCGGCGCTTACATGTATATTTGTTTTTTTAACCGATTTTCTCAATGATGCGGCGCATATTCCCGAAAATACGGTATTTGTATTTAGAAGTTTTAGGGTTAGCCTTTTATATATTATATAATAATGTATTCATATCTGTAAAAAATTATTTTTTAGTAATAACCTTTGTACAAAACAATGGAACACTGCCTGTTTCTTATCTTGTAAATGTTAACAAGTTTGACCGTATTCACAAAATCAGAGAAGCATTGCAAAGACTTCTAGATGTTGCTGCTGAAGAGATAATTCTTGCTGAAGTATTTGAGAACCATATATCAAGAATTTTGGTAATATTTTTCTGTTTTCCTATGAATTCATGTTGATTTAAAAGAGAAAAAAAAATTAAGTTCCTTTAAATAATACATGTACTTTATCTTGTACTACCAAGAGTATTTTCTGATACAAAGAATAAATATAAAATAAATTTTTTTATTGAGTATTTTGGTCTAACCTTTGCTTTTTACATAGAAATTGTTTAAAACCTACTTTTTTCCTTTATAGAAATTGCAATTTGTTTTTACCATCTCTTTCTTTCTTTGTAAAGTACTTTGATTTTCTATCTTACTGAATCATCATTTGACTGTAATTGTCTAAGTCATTTTTTAAAATGAGTGTTTATGTACATAATTTTCTAAGTGGTCATTAATATTATTGTTATTCCGTACATTAATATTGTTATTCCATCTGCAATTCTAGAATCTATGCATAAGTAAGTGTGCTTTTTGAATAATTTTAATTGTAGGATAATATTGCTTCAGAAATATCGGCATGTTTTGTAGAAATTTAGTCGCTCAGGTGAAATTTTTAGCTTTTTTACAGAATCGGGCCGAGCCAATAAAGTTTTAGTACAATTCATACCCGAGCCTGGAAATTTTTACCTGTGTATTGTCTAAAACCCTGAAGTGAGTCCAACTGTCCTTCTAGTGAAGATTAATAATTAAAACTGTTTTCTTGAACAAATTATTTTATTAATGTTAATTTTTTATGGCACATATAAGAAATAAATTACATTTACCATATTTTTTAGCACATTCTAAATGAGTTTTATCTGCATTATGTATTATTGTTGTGGAGAGTAGCCAGTACAATTTAATCAATTTTTAATTAAATCTGATAAGTTATCCTGCTTTGGATTATTCACATTATACAATGTACTACAGTACAGAATTTATTATTTTTTTAATCATGTTTTTATTTATAAATTTTTATTGAAGAATGGGTCAATATTAAAAAAAAAAAAAAAAAAAAAAAAAAAAAAAAAACCTTCTTTAATTAACTTATTTTTGTAAATGATATTAAAATTAGAACTAAAAAATTGCAATAAAAGTTTTCTTTGTTATAGTTATAAAATCACAGATCAATAACAAGATATTATATTCAATTTCATTCAAAAAAACTAAATGAACTCTATGTCAGGCAATAATGTAGAAAGTTACTTATTTGTGAAATCTAATTTTTCAGAAATGATGTAAAGTTTTTGTGCCAATAAAAATCTGCAACTTCTTTTGAAAGAAAATTTTAAGATAAACTTTTTAGAAATATTTGTTATTGTTACATTTAGGTTTTTAAGGGAGTCATTAGTCAATTTTTTGCTAAAAATCTATATTATAATAACTCAAGTTGTGTTACTGTCCTAAACAGATACAAGGCTAACTGCTTCATGTTTCATAATGCCAAGAGGCCATTCTTACTCAAAATTATTCTTTCAAGTAAAACTGCATAAAAGTTCTTAAAGTGTAGAAATATATTATATCTGTTCATAAACAATTAGAAACAAATACATATATACAGACAATTAAACATTTTCAGAAAGATTGTTTAAAAATTTTTATTTTGAGAGAGGAGTTATATTTAAATATGTACTATATAGTCTAAGATAACTTCCGTTGAAATTCAGCTGACAACCCAATATCTCATTACATCGAAGTAAACAAGAGATTCGTTCTTCTGTGAGCAAAAAATAATAATAATCATTCACAAACCAAGTTCTCTAGCTATGAACTTTTCTGTGTTCCCTGGCATGTAAAGATAATTCGCACCTGTAAGCCAATTAAAGATTAGCATAATTATGTTAGGTGAAATTAGTGTTGGGTGATAACGAGATGTTTTTACCAATTTTTTCGGTTGTATGGACACTTTGATTTTTTTTTTATTGTGTCAAGTGTTTCTCAATAACTCCAGTCAATCAATTACTATTCTTATCTGATCTGAACTCATCAAGAATCATTTGCTGGTGAACTGGGGTGAGTCGTCAGCATTAATAAGGGTTTCGGCACTGAGTTAATGTAGATGGGGTAATCAATTTTTTTCTGGCCTAGTGGCATATGTCACACAGGAACATGCATCTTGGTTATTATTATATGTGCTATAATAGCTTCTCTCTCCTCATGAGATCAAATTAGCCATTTTCCTGCATTTCTGTATGTTTTCCAGTTCTCCTTAGCCTCCCCTCCCCCCAGTTTTCTTCTCATGGTACATTCTTTCTGTCCCCTCTTTCCCCACGGCAATTTGACTTCTTTTGGCAAGGAACGTTGGCTTTTTCATTTCTTCATTGTCACCTCCCTTCCACTGCATTCCTTAAATATATTTTATAATTAAAATAAACCTTCAATGGAACCCCCCACCACCACCACTTGTAGGTATTCTAGTATAGGACCATTAGGTCATCGTCCTTAAATTTTCCATAAATTTTTCACTAGAAGCCAAAAGTTTCTGGGATTTATGGGTCTTTTGCTCCCACTTTTCATTTTCCCCGTTCCTGCCTCCCATTAATTTTTATCGCACATTCATGTTTTTTCATTTTTAAGTACCTTAGCCTTAGCACTTTTAAATTTTTAATTTGGACAGTAAATTTTAGCTAAAATACAGTTGGCACTACCCTTTTTTGTCCCCCCCCCCTCTATTCCCTATATCTTAGCTCTTGAGGGGAATTGCTCTTATTTTGAACATTACTTTATTCTCAGAATTCATTCTTGCCTATCCCTCTTCTCCTCCGTCAGCACTTATATATTTATCAATTGCCCCCCCCCCCTTCTTCCTTTTATATATTTTATAACTAAAATAAACCTTCTATGGATCCTACTTGCAAAGCATCCTAGTATGGGACAATTAGATCGTCATTAAATCTGTCTTTAGTTTTTCGCTAGGAACCATAGTTTCCAAGATTTAGAAGACTTTTGCCCCATACTTTTCATTTTCCCCCTCCTCCCCTCTCCCTAATTTTTATCTCACATTTATGATTTTTCATTTTAAACACCGTGGACCTCAGCTCTTTGTTTCTCTAAATTTCCATTTAATTCAGACAGTAAATTCCACCTAAAGTACAGTTAGCCATTCCTTCCCCGCACTCTTCTCTAACTCTTAGCTCTTGAGGCGAATTGCTCTTATTTTTGAAATTCTCGGAATTCATTCTTGCCTTATCCCTCTTCTCCTCCTCAGCAACTTTTGCTCCTTCTGGCAATGGCTGTTAGCACTATATTTTTCTCAATTGCTCCCCCCCCCCCCCCTCTTTGTATATATTTTATAAAAAATAGACTATTTTCTAAGCCCAGCTACTATTTTTGTAAAAAAAAAAAAAAAAAAAAAAAAATCACCAATTGCAGAATTGCTAACTTTTTAAGTTTTTTATTCAATTTTTAAAATTTGTAAAAACTTTCATTGGAAATATATGTATATATATATATATGTTAAGAACGAAGAGTATAGCAGACTCTCGCTCTTTGGTGTTTGTAGGTGGAAAAGATCACAATTCTTTTAACATTTTATACTTTAATTACTAATCTATAGACTATTTACAGTATTTACATGGAAAATTATAATAATAGGGAAATTCGGGAATTTACATCTAAGTCCCGTGCTACAATTCTGCAACACATTATGTGCGATTCTGCTCTCAACTACTCGACACAATACTGTTATACTCCTACTTATAGATTTAATAACAGCTGACTCTGCTGTTTTGGACAAAGAGAAGTTCAATCTTAACTGAGTTAAGGAAAACAGATGAGTCTGCTCTATTTTTCTGCTGTGCAAGGATTATTATTAAGAAAGGGTTTTACGTCACAACAGAATCGCTGAGTATGTTTGTTGCTATGGGCTTAGTCTTTACACGTGTATCACTGTTGCTATGGACTGCGAAACCCTTCTGCGATACCCACACTCGGGCATCTGACTTTAGACTGGACCCCCAATCTGCATAGCAACAATGAGTATAATACACAAATATATATAAAATACAGATAAACACAATTCAATTACACTTCAAACCAATAAAAAACAGAAGAAAAAAAAATTTCCTTTTGCAGAACTGACACTACATCTCTATTTGTTTTATCATCGTCCTTTTATAACCATCATCCGTCGTAATATATTATTCCAACATACCATCGTCCATGAATCATCGTATCATCGTCCATCAAAAATGCCATTGAAAAAAAATTACTAATGTTCATCGTCCTATCTTCAACAACAACAAGGAAAAATTTACTATACTGACCAGAAATTTAAAAAAAATCACTATTTCTGTCAGTTGTACTTTACTGTGGAAATTCAAAAACAAAAATCTCACTTTAATTTCTTAGAATTGTTTAAAAAAAAATAATAAAAATAAATGTATGAGCCCACAAAAAAAAAATCACTGGGCATCATTGTTAAGAAGGAAAACCACAATAAATATTTGGGAAAAAAATATATCAGCTTGAAAAGAAAAAAATCACTCAAGCGATACTGAAAATTTTCTTTGCACTTAATACTTTTCTTTCCACTTAATGCACTCCAATACAAACAGAATTTCTTTACGTAGATCACAGAAGAGAAAAAAAAAATCGAATGTTTTTTCATGAGGTTTTTTGTACTGTTCTTGACACTTATCAGTTGTTTAGTATGTTGTCCAAGGTTTTGTGCGATTCATTTGATTCTACTACGTGGATATTGCTATCATGCTTTGTCGCGGAGTTTTGAGAGGGGGTGCCTGGGTTTGAAGACTTTCTATCGGCAGCGCGTTCTCTACACTCGAAACTTTTGTGACCGAAACGAAAACAAGAAAAACATTTGGGGCCCTTACTTTTATGTATACAATCGCTTGCCTTATGATTAAGATTTCCGCATAAATAACAGCTAAACTTGGTCTGTTGTTCGATGGCAGGGGACATTTTCTGGCTGTAGTTTTGGGTACACGTTCTGGTTTCGCGTGTCGAGCTGCAGATTTCCCCATAAATTAAAAGTTTTTGTTTAAATTGAGCCAAATCAGTGCATCCAAATAGAATAGCCTTATTACGCGACGAATCATCTATGCCTAGGATTATATAGTGGATAAGTGATCTTTCATCTATATTTCCTGCATTTGCGATATCTCGCATATGCAAAAAGTATTCAATTAAATTCTCATTTTGCCGCTGTCTACGATTTGTTAACAACTCATGAATACGGGCAGGTGAGGAATAGTGTCCGAATTCCTTTAGCAACGCTTTTTTAATTTTCTCGTACGAGTTTATGTGTGGCTCGCTGCGTACAAATAATACAATTTAATAATACAAATAATAAACACTTTTAAAGCACGCTCAATAAATATAAATTTTTGTATTTCAGAAAGTGAAAATGATTCAGCTAGATTTTCAAAGCGATTTATCCAATTATTAATATTCTCTGTTTCCCGGCCACAAAAAGGGGGAATTAAATTTTAAAAATCCGCGAATGAAATGAGTGGTTTCGGTGAAATTTGTACACCGCTTGGGTTACCTATTGTCTGCAAGCTCGTATTTACATTAGTATGTATTGTTGAAGGAACGGGATTAAAATCTTCTGGCTCTGAGTCACTGACTACTCCAAGTGCATTGGAAAATGCTTCTAAATTTGTCAATGCACTCAACATACAACGGGCTAATTCATCCTCATTCCCTTCTATCTCCACCGATAATAAGTTCGCGATGCTAATCAATTGTAATTTTGAGAACGCCTCTTTTATTTCGAGTAATTTGGCATTAAAATCATCGCTGTCTATTTCAAATGCAAAGCCCTCAAAACTTCGTAAGTTTTTTCGATTTTGCCTATTTGCATCTTTATTAAATATAAACTGGTGAATAATTTTATTTTATCTGCCTTAGCTAATTGCAGAACAGCTTTCATTTGGGGGATATCTTTTAACATCATTTTTACGAAAGAGATAAAATCGAGAAATAATAATAATAACAAAAATATCAGTACTCACTCACTGCGATATGACTCTTATAGCACATAAACAAAGTGGTTCCTTCTCTCTTTTTTTTTCGTAGCTTCTCTTATCGCCGAATACAGATATCGGTCAGTGCTGCTTCTTTTGCCGTCAATCTAGGTCAACTTTCTCCTCTTTCTTCTTTTCTTCAATCAGCGAAAAAAAAAGTCTCACTTTGAATCAGGCTTGCTTCTTGAGTCGTCTGTACATGAGGAAAATTTAGACTTCAGGCGGCATCAGGCTTCGAGGCTTACTGTGCTGTTGGTGGGGCTCCTTGATGAGGCGTTTCTCGGGTCCGGACACATCAGGCTGCTGGGCTGGCAGGGGCGGCGGAATTCTCCAAAAAGTAGCTGTTGTGTAGAGGCCGGCTCAGGTGAGGTCGTGTCGAAAAGTAGCGACTTGGGAGAAGTAGCATCGGTCTCTTCAAAAAATAGCTGGGTTATGTCTAGGGACCAGGCGAGCGACCATGTTAAGAATGAAGAGTATAGCAGACTCTTACTCTCTGGTGTTTGTAGGTGGAAAAGAGCACAATTCTTTTAACATTTTATACTTTAATTACTAATCTATAGACTATTTACAGTATTTACATGGGGAATTATAATAATAGGGGAATTCGGGAATTTACATCGAAGTCCTGTGCTACAATTCTGCAACATTTTCTGTGCGATTCTGCTCTCAACTACTCGACACAATACTGTTATACTCCTACTTATAGATTTAATAACAGCTGACTCTGCTGTTTTGGACAAAGAGAAGTTAGTTCAATCTTAACTGAGTTAAGGAAAACAGATGAGTCTGCTCCATTTTTCTGCTGTGCAAGGATTATTATTAAAGAAAGGGTTTTACGTCACAACAGAATCGCTGAGTATGTTTGTTGCTATGGGCTTAGTCTTTACACGTGTATCACTGTTGCTATGGACTGCGAAACCCTTCTGCGATACCCACATATTTATATATATACCAACTAGATGTAACCCGTCAAAACTTGACGGCAAACAACTTGATAGTACCATGAAAATAAAATTTATAGCTGCTTTAAAATGTTTGAAATTTTTGCAGAATAATTCAAATAAATAAAAAAACCACCTCTAATTAAAGATAGATTGGGAACCTACAATTGACAGAGTTACACTCACAGAATTTCTTTCATCTGACACTTTTCCATTTACTGGCACAATAGTGATAAATCATACATAATTGTCATTATACAACGTCAGTGAATCAGTGTTGAATTCAGACACTTTTCTCCGGGAGGGATTTCTATGGCTCCAGGGGGGACATTGTTGAGTTCTGTGGGGAAAATTGCACTTTTTAACCATTAAAAGCATAAAATCTCAAATCTTCTCTGGGGGACATTTCAATGCTCTTAGGGGGAATGTCCACCTCCTGAATTCAACACTGTAGTGAATGCAAAGTGCATTTATATACACTACACACTTTTCCATCTATTGATCCGATAACCATTTTGTCATTATAGGGTATCTAAATACAGTTTGTGATGCAGGAAAAAATTAACACTCGCCAATCGGCGAGTAATACTGAAATTTTGGCGATTGACAATTTTGCCACCACTGGCCAAACTTAATAGTCACACTCGCCAATTGTGATGATTGAATGGAAAATGAGATTTTTTCCACTGTCGCTCGACAAATTTCGAAACCATTTGGCGAAGATTTTCCTGAAACCATTTGGCAAATTCTCTGAAATCATTCGACGAATTTTGTGATATTTTTCCTCGAAGCCATTTGACAGTACTTGCAATTTTTTATCCGAGACTATTTGATGAATTTCGCGATTTTTCCGCTATCGATTGACAAATTTTGAGGTTTTTCTGCTATCGATTGACAAATTTCACGATTTATCGACTATCGATTAACAAATTTCACAATTTTTTTTCCATGAACGTTCGACAAATTGCATACTTTTTCTCCTGCTGATGTTCGATGAATTGCACACTTTTTTTCCTGCTGGTGTTCGACAAATTGCACACTTTTTTTTGCTGTCATTCAACGAATTTCGCAATTCTGTTCCACAATTGTTAGATGAATTTTGCGATTTTTCCCCCCAAGATCATTTGACGAATTTCGTGATTTTTTTCCTGAGACTATTTGACGAATTTTTTACGACAGTTTGGCGAAATAATTTTTTTTTTCCTCACAATTTTGCAAAATTCCCAACTTTTTCCCGATTGTTTGCCAAAATCTACTATTTATTTCCGCGATTCCTTGACAAAATTAGCTTTCTTTTTTTGCGGTCATTTGACAAATTTCATGATTTTTCTGCAATTGATTGACAAATTTCACAATTTATCAACCGAGACAATTTGCCGAATTTCCTGATTTCTTTCCTGAGACTATTTGACAAATGTCACAATTTCTTTCCCAACACCATTTGATGAATTTTGCTATTTATTCCACAATCGTTTGATGAATTTCGCATTTTTTTATCAAGTATTTGTAAATTTGTTACTGTCCAGTGCTTAAAAAAAGGTATGTACTGGCCAGTGGCCAGTGAGTAAAAAAGTTAATTTTTTACCTATAGTTTGTGAGTAATGAATGTCCGATAATGCCAGTCATATATGATTTATCGGTGTTCTGTCAGTAAATGGAAAACTCGCTTAAAGTTTTTCATTGCACATATTGTTTATGCATAGGCTTCGTAAATATCATGGTATTTTCAAAACAATCTGATATTTTATATGTATATATATATATATATATATATATCCTATATTTTAAAAAAAGTTAAATTATTGCTGATTATAAATATTTTCAACTTAGCATATATATATATATATATATAAGAAACTAAAACATTGTACCTAACATGAAAACTTAATAAAACATTTTTCTAAATGTCTTTTTCTTTCTTTTTTCACTTAAATAACAAAATTGAAGATAAATTAATTGAAAGCAGAAACAATTTGCTTTTTACATTTATCAAAATGCAAACAATTCAGTATCAAGTATCGAAAAAATTTTGAATATAAATGTAATTTTCTCTGCTTTTTCATTCCCTAAACTGTTGTGCAGTTTAAACAGAACAACTACTAGATCAGAAAAGATTATTTCTAATAAAGCTGTAAATAACTGAATATCATTATGAAATTAGATAGTTTATCCTTCAATGGCTTTTCTAAGTTAAAATTGTCACACATGATTATTGCTTCTGCATTTAAAATCCTGCAAAAGGTTTTTTTATTATTATTTGAGGGTGGGGGATAAATAAGTCACTGCCAGAGACAAAAGTATTTGATCTACAGAATGATGCAGTCAATAGCAATTAAAAAATTCATTTACAAACCTGTTTTGACTGAAAATATCTTACACAATAATGTAAAATAACTATCAAATGCATGTTAATATAAATCACATTTTAAAAATAAATATTGGATATATACTATACGAGCAGGGAAGACCGAGCTACGCTCGGTCAAAATTAGCTTTGAGTTCAACTTGATATATTTCTCTCTCTCTATTATTACTATAATGCATTTATTTTATAAAAATAGCTTGACCCATTATGACCCATAATCAAAATTACCCATTAATCAAATTTTCTCAAATATGTGACCAAGCTCAACTGTTTTCTCATACCCGAAACCCGTAGGATATAAAATTTAGTCAAAATAGTCAGCTGTTTTTTAGATAAAATTAGCTTGACCCAAAAATGATCCACTAATCAGATTTTCTCGAGCATGTGACCTAGCCCAATGATTTTCTCATGGCCAAAAACCGTAAGATACAAAATTTAGTTAAAATCGTCTGAGCCGTTTTTAAGATAAAAATAGCTTGACCCATAAAGACCCACTTATCGAATTTTCTTGAACATGTGACCTAGCCCAATAGTCTTCTCGTTCCCTAAAATCGTAGGATATTAAATTTAGTTCAAATCCTTTGAACCGTTTTTAAGATAAAATAGCTTGACCCATAATAACCCATGACCAAAATGACCCACTGATCAAAATTTCTCGAACATGTGACCTAGCCCAACAGTCTTCTCATGCCTGAAAACCATAGGATGCTAAATTTAGTCTAAATAGTCTGAGCCGTTTTTTAGATAAAAGTAGCTTGACCCACAGTGACCCCAAAATGACCCACTAATCAAATTTTTTAGGACTTGTGACCTAGCCCAATGATTTTCTCATGCTCAAAACCCGTAGGATATAAAATTTAGTCAAAATAGTCTGAGCTGTTTTTTAGATAAAATTAGCTTGACCCACAGTGACCTAAAAATGACCCATTAATCGAATTTTCTCGAACATGTGACCTAGCCCAATGATTTTCTCGTGGCCAAAAAACCGTAGATACAAAATTTAGTTCAAATCGTCTAAGCCGTTTTTAAGATAAAAATAGCTTGACGAGTGGATTTTCTGAGAGGGCGGATGAATTTTTAGGCAATCTTTGAAAAACTGCAGGCTATAGAAGATAGCCAAAAACTTAATATTTTTAACTAGTTAACTATATTTTGTAACTTTCCAAATTATCGTGATGTAAACATGGTACTAAGTTCTATACTAAACTTTCCTCCGTTGTATATATTTCTTAATTTTATACAAAAATATATGAAAATTCATTGTAGTAAAAGTAATTAACTATTTTTGCAGTTGCATACATTTTGTCATAACTTTTAACTGTATGTTGCATCTTGCTGGCTGGTAAGAAAAATCATTGGCTGGTAAGATTTTCTGAAAATTCCCCAATCCTGCATCCAACTGATCATTAGGGATTTGATCAATTATATCTGGCAATACTAAAAATGATAAAGTTTATGAAAAATCTCACTTTTTGTTTGAAATTTTTGTTGTAATTTTTTTTTTTTTTTAATGAAGTGGTTTTTACAATTAATACTTGATACTTTTAGCATTTTAATTCGTTCTTTTTTTAAACTGAGAACGTTTGCCGTTTCTGCATTTATGAAATTTATAGAACTTCTTTAATCTAAAATTGCCTTTTCCCTCACATGGTTCCAAATGCACTTTCGATAAATAAATTTACCGTACAAAACAATGATATAGACTTTTCATTTTTATTCTTTAAATTACTTGTGAGCACTGTAGCACTTACTCCCGCTTGGGTCTTTGATAAGGCGATTGCATAATATGAACTGGCACAGTTTCTTCTTTCGTCTCAGAATCAGAAATTTCCATTTTTTTTTTTTCGAAACATTAAAATGAATTAAGCTGTTATGAAATCCATTGCATGACTTCCATTTAAAAATGGATTTGCAAGGGGCAGAATGATGTTTCAAACAATTCAAACATAAATTGTTTACTTTGAGAATTTAAATTATTTTTTCAACACTCATAGTTAAGAACTTCTGACATTTGAATAAGGGTTGAATTCTTCATTGCATAAGACATAATGTTTAGTGAAACTTTTGTTAAAACCATTATTAGACTCGACTAAAAAACTGTTTTGTCGATTTGTTATACTTTGATTTCCTCTTTGTGTTTTAATAAATGAGATTTTATTTAATTGATCTAACATAATAGATCGTGGTTCCAAAAATTCTATAAGATTATTCAAAGGAGGAGTGTCTTTAGTATAGGTGCAGATTCACGGTCGCCAGTCGCCACGTGGCGACTAAATTTTTTGCTGTGGCCACTAACTTTCGATGTTTTAGTCGCCATGTGATTTAAAAGTGATCAATTTCTGGTATTCTCAGTCATCATCGTGAAATTTTGATTTTTTTTTTTTTTTTTAACGATTGAGAGCAAAACACATAACAAACTTTATTATTATCTTTTGATAACATTTCAGAATTATTGTTTAACACAGCAAACTATTAAATATATTCGAATAGCAAATGTTATTCGTAACAGTTTGAGTCTGATAATTTTATATAGTCTGCGATTTAAAAAAATATTTTTTTTTCTTATAGATAATAATAAAATAACATTTTCCTTACAAGTGTTTTGATTTTTATAGTGCAATATAATCTCACACTCTCCTCTTTTCTTTTATATGTACTTTTGTATGGCAAAATCAAAATAATAAATATTGTTTTTCTAATATTCCCCGTTGTCATAATTGCTTAGCTGATACAATTTTTTTTAAACCATATTTTGGCCAACTTTATCTTCTGCCTGTACATGATTTAAGATTTATATTACACTTAATTAGTATTGAAATTTTGTACATGTGTTTATATTAAATAAATTACTTTACACTGTGAATTCCTGAGTTTTTTTGTGTAACTTTTTATCCCATATAAACACTATTGCTTTTATGCGTTTGTTTCACATTTGTGACCACTGGATTTTTTGGGTTTAGGAGCCACTGGCTCCTTGCAAATTTTGGGAATCTGCGCCTATAGTCTTTAGATGTTAATAATAGTTCATGACTTTCTCGTTTCTTTATCCAATTTTTCTAGCAAGGTATTTACTAATATAGCATTGCTAAGTTCATGGCATTTTAATCTTAGTACTTTTAGATCTCTCAAGCCTTTATTAACAGTGTCAGCTATTAAGCTCTGAGACCTTTAGCTGACTTGAAATTTAATTTTTCAATTTTTAAAATTGACTGGATGTGAATGTAAATTACAGTGCATTTATTTTCAAATCATTCTTCGAGCTCTTTAAATAATGATTCAAAAATATTTTCACTTATTTCTATCGATCTGGCTTTGGAACAAAACGATCCGTGCCAATAAAATAATTTCTGATCATTAGTTAAATTTTCATTTTTTGCAATTAAACTGATGAATTGCTTTTTGAATTCTAAAAATTTTTCAATTTCGTCGCAAAAAATTGGCAAAGGAATTTCAGGAAGCTTTGATAAAGTGTTCGCAGCATTGTTATTTTGCTTTACACTGATGTCAATTTCTTGATCAATATCATTATTCAAATTAAATTTAGAGAAAAATTGTTCAAACTTACTTTCAATTTGTCCCGCTGATCCCAGATTAACTTATCATTCTTTGTTATTTCTTCATCGTTCCTTCATGGATGTTGAAATATTTCTGAACTAAACTGCTTATATCTGTTTTAAGCTCTTGTAATGAAGCTAACTTTTCCTTGGTTTTTATAATGTCCAATTTTTCATCAGCAGACTGTACATAGTCATCTTTGAACTTAGAAATGATCATTAGTTTTGATTTGATTTAATGCATCCTCGAGCACGATTTAACTCCTTTAATGTGTATTTTTTATCCATAGTATAACTAGTCAGGTCTTCGGATCACCAGGACCAATGGTAAAGTATTAATTTGAATATATTTGACAGACACTTTTTATAAAATGAATATTTGTTTCTCCGCTGGTGGGAACAATGATTATGGTTACATTGCTTTAAGCATGGCTCTGACTGAATGAATGCTGCTTACTGTCACCACAAGAGGGCATACATGCAAAAAGGGGAAGGGGGATGACGCAACATTATCTTTTTACAAATATGTATAATTCATATCACAAAATTTTTATTTTATTAAATCTGTATGACTGGATTTCAGATAATTAGAGTTGTATTATTTTAACAGTATATATTTAAAATAATATATATTACTTTGCTACACATTAAAAAAATGGGCAAATATAAATGTAAGAAAATATTATTGATTTAATTCTCTTAAAGGGCAGTTTTACATACCTATATCAGTTTGAAGAATGAAGTTAACAAGATCTGCTTTCTTTTCTTAACAGAATTGTTTAATATTGTACACTCTATTTTGCCAACATACATTTAACATGTATGTAGTTTCGTCCATTAACAAGTTTTCATTTTATATATACCACACAATTGTCTGTAAATACTCAAATGCATCAGTTTGCAAAAGTTTCTCACCAGCTTCTATAAATTCTTCTTCCTCACTGACACTGTTATTGTACAACTCATCTTCTGCACTTCTTTTGACTATATTCTGTTTATTGAGCTCTTCATTTGCCATTACTTCTGTTTGTATATAGAAATAGATAAATTGCTTCTTTATATTAAATAAATTATATAAATATTCAAAAAATTGCTTATGTATATGAAACAGTGAATAGGTTGCCAGAAAATATGTTGCCAAATTTCTTTCTCTCGCCAAGATCATTTTCTCTGTTTCGCCAAACACCCTACTCTGGAAAAGTATTGAATTATGTGTAAAAGTAACATGTTGCAATTCTTAACATACATTTAAAGGAGACCAAACTAGTCACCAGAGGTGGAACATCATGATATAAAATACATATTTTGATGTGAAATTGTAAGATTTTGAAATTTTTATTTTTAAAGAGGTGGTTAAAGGTCGTATTAAAAGTGTATTTTAAAATATTTCGCCCAGTTCCTTCGCATTATTCATCTCTCTTCATTGGAAGGAGATTAATAATCGTATCTTCTGTTCTATAAGTTGATCCCATAATTTTAGTCCTAAAATGGCATGTTTTGGGTGTATTCAGTATATAAGTTGGTCCCTTAATTCACTCACAGAAGAAAGAATACTTTTTTGAGAAAACAAAAGTGTGGGGGAAAAAATAATCAAAAGAAAAGCAAATATTGCAATGATTTTTCTAGAAAGAAATTAATGTTTCTATAACAATACTTATAGAAAATAATTTTTTACTGTACAAAATATGTTAGATATGATAAATTTTATGGGTCATAAGAATAAGTAAAAAGTTTGACACTTTACTTCATAAATATTGTTAGAGCTACAAACTGTGATTGTCATATGTCTGATTTTATATCCAGTGTACAAATCACTTTCTGAATTTTCTTTGCATTTTGGCAGTTTAAAAAATAGACTTATACACTGAAAAATACAGTATATACATGTACATGTTCATTTGGAAGTTACATATTAAATAATATCTTGCATTTCTCATTTTAGGATGAAAATCAGTGCATTCGCCGTGTAAATGATGCATCTAGATCTGTATATGCATTTGAAGTTGGTAAAATGTGTGAAGAAAATTCTAATAAATCTAAAGATTCGAACTCTGAGTCCTTAGACTGCCATGAAAATCCAGACTCAAAACAATTTTCAAATGTTTCTTTATTTAAAAATTCTGAATTAGATGACAAATCACAAATTCAGAAGTGTGATGAATTGTCTAAACATTCTGGTTCTCAGTTGAGTGACAAAAAAGAGTGTGACCAAACAGAAAAAATTTCATCTGAATATCAAATGTCAGAAAGTACTGTTCAGCAAAATTCATTGATAAATTATCCCAGATCATCACAGCTCAACCGCTCATGTGCTATTTGCTTAGAAGATTATCCAGATGATAATCTGTCTTTCCATCCCAATTGTGAATGCATTTTGTGTAATAATTGTTTTGAAGTAAGTATATTCCAAGAAATAGTCCCCCCTTTTCCTTTGTTCTTTTAATCTCTATTTGTTTTGAAATGTTTTGCTCCTTTGAAGCTTTCATTTACAAAAGATAAAACATTACAAATTGTACATTAAGTTAAGTTAGTGATTTATTAAATGATGTAAATCAGGGATCACAATAGGTGGTAGGTTTGTGCAATACAATTTCCATAGTATTTTTACATATTTTGCTTAAAATAAAATTATTTGGTCTATTTCCTTCTGTTTTTTTAAACCAGTATCACTCATCATCGCAAAATTCTTTCATTATGTAAAATAAAATTTAAATTTACGTTAAGTGCTAAACATTTAAGTAACTTTATTCTTATTTCAAATGAAAGCTGTGAAAAGTGTTAAACATTTCAGTTGATAAAGCGGCAAAAAAAATTAATGAAGATAAAAATGAGAGGTATTGTTAGGTTTTATTTTAAATAACTGTTGTGAAAATCTTATATGTAATATTCCTTTATTTTTTATACTTGAGCAGTGCCAGATATTGTGGTACTCAGCCCCATGTGTATTAGCCATTCTCTTGGGTATATACAGTGGAACTTCCATTTAACGAAGTCTCATCGTTACACTTAAAAACTTCGTTATGAAGAAAATTTGTTCAATAGAAATTAACTTAAATTCATGAAATTTTTTCTTGAGATATAACAAACAGGTATTGGATTCAGAAGCATTTGATTCAGTTTTAATTATGAAGCCGTCTTTTACAAAACAGTTGTGTACGGTCGATGAAATAACGTCACATTCCCAAGCTTTGGCCCAAGCTTTCATCAGCTCTGATACACAGAATCACAAACTAATGTCTTCACTACATCGGCTTTTTTCTGTCTTTTTCGATAATGTACTTCAAGATTTTTTATTATTCCTTAGACTAATGGCTGAAGTTTAGCTGTATTGGCAGGAACAAAAATAACTTTGATGTTCTTCGATTTTTATTTTGAAGCACGTTCTTTTGGATGTACAAAGCAATTGTCTATCAGCAATGGAAGGTCAGAATGGTACCTGTCTGACTCTAATAAATATTTTTTGTTTCAATGCATCTGACACCATTGTGACACCTCATCTTCTACATCATTGAAGGTAAAAAGGGGATTTTGACTTCCTCCAACTGTCAGCGCTGGAGTCTCGGAGTGGGAGAATAGTGATAACAAGTGTTTTTCTTAGTGTGAAAAAAAATTGTTTTATTTAGCACCAAGCAGAATGGAAATTATTTAAATGTGTTCATTTTCATACAATCGAATCCGCTGAAATAAATTTGCATATCCTTCGAACAGCAATCGCTTAATTTGAATTCTGTACACGTACAAAAGTGGAATAAACTTTGTTATATAGAATATATTTTTCGTAATGTGGAGATTAATTTACATGCTAATGGTGTTCAAAGTCAAAGTTCTGCAAAAAATTTCGTTAAGTAGAAAACTTTGTTAAATAGGGACTTCGTTAAAGGGAAGTTCCACTATATATATATATATATATATATATATATATGAGAGTTATTTTTAAAATAAAGTCATATCTATTTAAATCTATCCAGTTTTTGACAGCAAGAAACATGACAGCAGCACATTCATCACCAGATCTGTGAGGTGTATGGTCTCAATGTAATGAGTGCCTACACACTGCTGCTCAAACACAATATGTACTGAGTATTTTTTTTAATTGTAAAACTGATTTTACTTTAAAAAATAACCCTCATATATATGTCAAATATCGACTTTATGTGGAATATTAACTTATTATAGCTTCCAAATAAGTTGACTCAGGACAAACTTATTTTATTGAGTCACTCCTTCATACAGTTGTAGTCGTGAGTCTGAAGGAGTCCCCCCTCCCGAGAAGCATGTTATTAGAGACTTGCAATATTTTCCAGCAAGGTATGAAAGTGTCAAATTGGGGGGAAACTTTAATTTAATTGGTTTAATAGCTTTTGATTAATGCCTGGGTCTATGACTTGAGCAAGGGCTGACCAAGTCCAGTTGCACCACTAATCACAGATGCTTAAAAATTGCACTTAGTTATCTGAAAGTAAAATTTGTTGAGCTGAGAAAAGAACTTAAAAGGGACAACTTCAAAATTAGACAATAAGAGTTAGAAAATATTTAATTGGAAATTAATTTAAATGTGAGATTTAAAATGGTATTTTAGTACCTGCCATATCCCCACCTCTCTCCAAGATGAGGTCCAGCAAGCTTGCCTGTAAAACTGGTGAGACTCAACTGGAAGACAGAGAATGCAAAGTTAAAGAAGGAATTTTTTCAATTGTTAAGGCTTTAGATTAAAGTTAATGTGAAAATTAAATTTACAGTTAAGGTTGCCAAGGCTTGTTGGCTGAATTTTGATGCTAGAAATTTAAGGTTTGAATTTTGAGGCTTAAGAGTTAAAATTGGAGAGAGGAAATTTAAGATTTTAGGATTTTACATTGGAAGTTCTAGGTTTGAGGGTTATAGCTCTTGAAACAACCTAATCAAACTCTACATATGCAAATCTTGAAAAATACAATAATAATAATAGTGTGGGAGGCGACGACAAAAACGACTATGTCACCGAGTTACGGAATGAAATCATAATGTAGGACAAGATTATTAAGAGTAGATTAAGGAATGACTGGTCTGCCTCATCACACCTTGATACGATATGAGCAGCAGAGGGTTCCAACTCATCATTTTGCTGGTAATATCATGTCATCAAGTTACGAGATTAAATTGGTGCCAAATTAATGGTTAAATATAGTATTTTACTATTCGAAGGCACAAATGAAGAGGTTATAGCCCATCTTATCTTAGTACTAGTCACATCGTACAATAACTGCTTAACATTGTGTGTGCAAAAATCTGCACAACAGTGTTAGTGGCAGAATGGCACATTAAATGCAGCAGTGCAAAATTTTTTATTTATGTAATTATTTTATTATAATTTTTTGTATTGAAAATATTTATATTTAATATAATTTTCTGCAGGTGTCCTGTAAACATTATGGTAGTAGTTCCTTCATTTGTCCTGTAAGTATCTTTGTTTCTATAATTTATGTAGAGTAACTGATTTATATCAGATTTTATAAACTTTAATTGATAAATTATGTGTAAAAGGTCTTTGTTGATAGTAATATCACTCCTCTCATATACAGTTTGTTAAATACGATGAGTGATATTCCTGTCATTGTGTGTTCTATCATTTGGTTTTAGACTCAGATATCATCTCTTTCACTTTCTGCTTGTGAATTACTCTAAGAATTGCTTGTGAATTACTCTTGTGAATTGCCTGCTCATCTGACAAGGAGAAAATATAACTCTAATCTCTAATGTAAAAAAAAAAAAATGCTTCTACCATTGAAAATAACAAGTTTGTGGTATTTATGTATTATCTGTGCCAGAAATACATACCATGAAAAGAATAGCACTGAAAGTATTAATTACAGTAACCCTTATTCTCTCCCCCAACTTTGTAGTTAATATTATGTAGTAAAAATATTAAAGACTGTTGCAGAAACATTAATAGTATATCTATTATTATCACTATATAATATAATGTAATATGTCATAGATATAGAAATGTATATTATTCATTCCTGCATGTATAACATTCTGTTAAAAATAAACCTACCATTGTAAATATATTTTTTTACTAAACAACACCAATAAAAAAGCTTAATAGAACAGGATTAGGGATAATTAGAGAAGGTTTTCTGCAGGCAACTAAAAGGTAACTATTTTCAACTATTATCTGCCTCGCGGGAGGAGGGGAGTATTTTTTAGGTTTCTGCTGGATGTATTGGTTAGAATTGAAAGTTTAATATAACTAATTGTTACAAATTATATCGTCATTCACTAGATCGGGGGCCCTTTACTTTGGAAATATTTTCATTTAACAGTATATAGTCATACAAATTCCAAGGTGCATGCTGCCGAAGGCAGAAAAAGGAAGTTGTTACTACTAAATTTCCTCAAAATTTTATAAATTTCATTGTTTACATTCAAATATATGTATTGCAAATTAAAGAGAGTTGACTGTATTTTATCCTTTATGCTACTATTTTTGCAGCTATTTTTGTCATATTTATTCTGTAGCAGCCCTTAATACACAAAACATGAGAAGAAAAAGTAGACATTGCAGTTTATTTATTTATTTTCTGTTAGTTTTCTTTCCTAGAATATGATCACATGTTAATCGTGTATTTTGTTTTAAAAGATAATATTCTCCTCAAAAAGTTCTTAGAAATGTTTTTTTTTTTCCTTTTATTTTGGAAAAAAGGTGGAAATTCTGTTTCTTTTTTACATTTTGTCGCGAAAAAGATTAAAGGTACATATTAAAAAAATAATTTTATTTTCTATAAATAAACCAAACGTGTCACTTAAAACAGCATTCATTGGCAAAAATATATCTATGAAAATGTGATTTTTATAAGAAAACAAGCATTTTCTTTAATGAATTCAAAGTGATTTGCTGTGGTTACATGACAATTGTCATTTTCAATAACTTTTAATTTTGCCAGTGACAGGATTAAATCTGTAGGTTTTTATTGATTTGGTGGAAATAAATTAATGTTTTTCTACTACTCTGGCTTTAAATTTTGCCAAAATTAGCAACATTTCTTAAACACTTAAAGCATTTGTTAATGTTAGATTTCTTTAACATTGTCTGGTAAAATTGTTATTTGACTTTATGCAAGACTCTAGTCTATGTTAAAGTAGTATATATTAGCTGTAAAGTAGCATTATACTTTTAATCTACTTTATATCTGTAATATATGTCTACACATATTTTTTTCCTTATATTTTATTTTGAATATTGAATATCATGCTGCATATAAGAATAGATTTACCCTAAAGTGAAACTGTTAAAAATGTAGTAAATTTATATACACACCGTTACTTACTTCTGTATAATGCACATATTTTCCCAAAATTTTAGGGCTAAAAAGTGGATGGAATTATACATGGTATATTTACAAAAATTATATGAAACGGTGCATGCTTTCCCTGTGTCACTGAATATAACACATAGTTATTGCAATACAATTGTACGAATATAGAAATAGTAAGTAAAATAAGCTAAGTAATTGCACTTTTACAGGCTATAGTTTGTTTATTGTGAGCAAATACATAGTTAACTAGTCAGATGTGCCAATCCCAAAACTTTCTTCTATCTCACACAGATTTCGCATACACTAAGAAGAATCAGCACCAATTTATATCAAGGTATTACTGAATCTAAAGTTTTATTAAATTCCATGCATTAGTTCTTGAGATATGACTATTGCTAAAATCGTGTAAATCCTGCAAAATACAGCATAGCAGCGCCACCTGTTGGAAGATTTAGACCAAAACCTAATCAACAACAACTTATGTCAACGTCTAACTGAATCTGAAGTTTGATTAAAATCCGTGCATTAGTTCTTGTGATATAGTTATCGTGATAATAATGAAAAAAGTAGCATAGCAGCGCCACCTGTTGGGAAATTTACATAAAAACGTAAGCAGCATTTATTTATGTCAAGGTGTAACAGAATCTGAAGTTTGATGAAATTCCGTGCATTAATTCTTGAGATATAGCTATTGTAAATATCATGAAAAAGTGGTATAGCAGTGCCACCTGTTGGGATATCTACACCAAAATGTAATCAGCAGCTATTTATATCAAGGTCTAACTGAAACTGAAGTTTGATGAAAATAAGTGCATTAGCTCTTGAGATAGAGCTATTGCAGAAATCACGAAAAATGCAGCATAGCAGCATCACCTGTCGGGCGATTTTCACCAAAAACTAATCAGCACCAATTTATATCAGGGACTAACTGAATATAAAGTTTTATTAAATTTCGTGCATTAGTTCTTGAAATAGAGCACACACAAAATTTTTGTCACAGACAGACATTTTCTAAAAATAGTCAAATCGTGTTCAGGGCCTTCTAAAACGTATAAATCCATCGAAAATTTTCATGAATCCAATACTTCTTGTAAAAATTTGTGAATACATATTAGTATTCATTTCTGAGTTTTTTTTTTCCCATATGACTGGAAAAAGCCATGATTTTATCTTGCCTTATATTAGCATAACTAAAAAGTAAAGGCAAAATTTATTAAATAAAAATATATCATAATTCTTCATTAGGTTAGTCTTGCAAAATTAAAACTTAGGGAAATAAAAATACTCACACTTTCAAGTTTCCCTATATGCAATTCATAATTAATTAATGCTGAATTGCATATAGGGAAACTTGAAAGTGCGAATTCAAAATACAAGCACATTAATCATTGTCACTATTGCTACTGTTGCTGGAATCATCACTCGCACAGTCTGTCTTCATCTGTCATATCATGTCTTCATATTTAATATTCCTGTCACTTTGAAACTTTTAATGACCATCTTTACAAAGATAATTTTTTTTAGTCAGAATTTCTACAGATTTTGTTTTTCAAATTCCCAAACTTTCTGCCGTTAAAATTTTATGGTGCATATTATACACAAGACATTTTTTTGTTTTTTTCCAATAAAAAACAATAGTGTGCATTATACATGAATAACTATGGTACTTTTTTAATTTTTTTTAAAAGGTTCACATTTTGTTTAAATTTCTCATGGAAAATATATTTTCTTAAATGCCCATTTTGTGAATTAAAATTACCTTTCATCAATAAGCAAAATCTATGTATATACATATAATTTATTATTTGCCTTTTTTACAAATGCCATTGTATTTTTACTTTCTTTCTTTCTTTAGCTTACAATATCTGAATAGGAAAGAAAGTGACTTTTGTCCAATTTCAAGTCTAATAAACATATTTTGAACCAGAAAATTTAATAGCACCTTTTTCCTATGTGGCGCTTATTTGATTTCAATTGTGTTGTGTTGCAAAACACAACTAAAATTTAAATATAAATTAAATTATTTTAAATCAAATTTGTATAGTTAATAACTTTTAAAATTTAAAGTAATTATGGGATATTTTGTTTATTTGGTACGATTTGTTTGTATTCACAGTTAAAGTTACTGTTACGGTTTGCAGGTTGGTTGAAGGCTAAAATTATTTGCAAATCAAATTATTTTCTGGCACAGAATTTTTATTTAAAATTCTCACACTGTTCACCAAAACTGATGCTGAATTAAATATATATATTGACCATTTGGTTTTAATAATAATACAATTCTATTGCTAAAATTGATATTAGGTAGCTTTCAATACAAAAAAGTATAAAGCTACCTATTGCAGCCGTTCGGAGGAAAGCAGTTCCGGAAAATTTCGATATATTTTCACCGATCATGACCCCCAGACGCCAAAACCACCCTCCGTTCAAATGTTGATTTATATATATATATATATATGAAACGAAGCGGGACTCCGTCGGTGGTTGGGCGCCGGGCCGGGCCGGTGGCTGCGCGGACTGATGGCGGCTCCGTACGTCAAAGCGCTCATTCTGATTCCCTTACATGTTCGTGTAGTCCTGGGCCGTAAGCGGGATTCGGTTAAATTCCGAGTGAATGTATTTCTGTTTAAATGAAGACGCAGTTTATTACGGAACCTGGTTTATTTCTTTTTCTTACATGATTCCTTTTAAACCAGGCCCATATTGGCGTGAGAGCTGCTTTTTAAGTCTGTCTGGACATCGAAGGTTCGTCCATCGCGAGGCAATTCCGAGAGAGCAGATTGGCGTGGATTTGTTTAGATGAGGGAAATCATAAAAAGTTCGCTCCTGATAGCCGTGTAATGGTATAAATATGAGGTTTTTGCATTATTTCTGCTAGAGGTCGTCGAAGTCAAAAGAGGCGTATTTTTAATTTTAATTGGCCGCGAGCTGAGTGATTGATTGTGCGGAATAAAGGCGTTGGCTCCATCGGCCGATAGGATGCAGCAAGACTTTAAAATCGCGTTAGCGTCAGCACAAATATTCTTATGAAGAGTCAGAAAACGATCTCTGAAAGTTATAAGATGCGATGCAGGAAAACTAATTTAACAGGGGCAACGCGAATTTCAATCAATTGAAACACAATTATTAAAGCATTTAAAAAGTTTTGATTTAAATTTCTATTTTTTAAAACGGTAATTTAAAATTTTAAAAGGGGCAAAAAGGGATTTTGCATTTTAAAAAGGGGTTTAGCTTTTATCCTTTCATATCCCCCCCCCCCCACTAAAACAAGAGCCACAGGGCTCGCCTGCAAGACCTGTGGGTCTTATCTCGTGAATTTAACCCGTTTTTTAGATTCTTATTTTCTCCAGCTCTCAAGTAATTTCTCCAGCTCTTCAGTATTTACTTCAGCTCTCAAGTCAATTGGACCTATTTTTACATTTATATATCAAATTTACATAAAAAATATTGGTTACACTAAAATAATGGAATTCTTTCAATGGTGCTGCAGCAAAACAATAATGTGCCTCGAGACATATCTTGATTATACCAATTGTCATAACATAACTGTGTTTGTAGTGTTTCCCTTTCTTTCCAGTTTTTGTTTTAAAGTTTTTGATATAGTTTGTTGGGAAACATCCTTTTGTGTATAATTGCAAATTGCAACCATAAACTATATAGTATATTAAAATATTCACAGGTAAACATACTGAAAACTATACAACATATGCAAATGTAAAAAATATTCCAATGTAAAAAATATTCAATAATAGACAATGTTCAAATGTAAAAAAAAAATATTCACAAATACAAAATATTCAAAAACATAAAATATTCAATAATACAAAATATGCACTAATACTATCAACAAAATATATTGTATATCAAATGCAATTTGAAAAGCTTGCATTTATAAAAATACTAAATTTTCACACTGAGATAAAATAACAGTAAAATAACCTAAAATACTAATAACAAAAACAAATTATATTTCTTCGTATACCTTTCTGTTTTGTTAGGGACTTAGCTACTTCTATGATGCAGCCTTAGGTTTATATCCATGAAAAACAACACTAAGTTGTTTAAAAAAAAAGAAAACTACAGCTAATAAAAACTAAATATACACTTGCTATAATTTTCACCATGCGCAGGGTCAGTGCGATATGGGTTTTAATACTCTGAGGGGAATATCACCCAAAAATGTGCCACTTGCACGACAGAAAAAGAAAAGTGGGTAATCGATATTCACCTGCAGAGGGGAAGCGAAGCAGTTTTGCCAGATTCTCCGTTCAACCTGGAAAGAGAATCTGGGAAAACAGTCCGGCTAAAGATGGGTGGCCACGGAGCGGAGGACCCCTTCATGTGTCATCAATTCGTCATTATAATATTTTTTAAAAATAATAAAAATTCTAACAGTACTTTTAAACTGTCACCATCATTCTACACTGCTGGGGAGATGGGTTACACGCCCAGCTGGATCCTCATCCAAATGCTACGAGTAAGGGGGACGATAGGAAAGCAAAAATTTAAAAAAATTGACAGCTGAAAGAGATAGATGGGGTTTATTCATGGCTGAGTTTAAGATTTTGAGGAGGGTGGTAGTATCTTAACTTGGAGGAATGGACAATTTCGGAATTTCTCTTAAAATATGGGCTGGGTTTATCAATTTCAAAGGATACATCAGAAAGTTGTTTTAAAATGGTGTATGGGCCAGAATATGGTGCCGTCAATTTACGGGTATTCGGATAGTGAAATTCTTCATACATCACAATGTCACCAACTTTAAACTTTACAGGAAGGAAACGAGCATCATAACGGACTTTATTCTTTTTATGGTAAGCAATTGTTCTCTCTTTAGCCAATTTTCTAGCTTCTTCCACAGGGGGATAGTAACTATTATTTGGTAAAGGGGGATCATATGGTAAATTTCCTAAAAATAAATAGCTAGGGGTGAATTGGGTTACAGAATGAGGGGTGTTATTATATTCATATAAGACTTCATCTAAAAGCTTAGTCCAGGGTATTTTCTTGGATGTGGAATTGACTTTACATTTTAATCTAGTGACAATAGTCTGATTTAGTCGTTCAATTTTCCCATTCGTTTCCGGGTGATGGCTGCTCGTCAATCTGTGTTTTATATTGTAATTACGAAGAAATCTCCTAAACCTGGAAGCCGTAAATGCTCCATTTCTGTTGGTTAACAATCTATCTGGTACTTGTATTTGAAATAATTGTTTCAAAATGTTTGTATAAGTTTTGGTAGTTACACTTTTTGATGGAAAACCCCACACATAGCGAGTTGCATGGTCAACGACTAAATGCAAATATTTTTTTGTAGAATTGTAATAATTAAATCCGCCAACAGAGTCTACTGCCAAACATTCAAAAGGTATCTCTGTTGGGGGCATTAATTGCAATAAGCCAAATCTTTTTTGTCTACATTTTTTGTTTATCTGACAAGTGTGGCAGTGTTTTACAAAATTTTCAATGTCCTGATTAAAGTTAGGCCAATAATATTGCGGGGAGATTAAATTTATCATTTTATAAATTCCAGGGTGGCCAAATTGTGTGTGGGTTTTTTCTAATAGGGGTAAACGTAAAGACATGGGGACCACAATCTTATACAAACTTTTCTTTTTAATCACAACAACATCATTTATCTCAGTGTACTTTTTACCATCAATTGTTACATTTTCTTTCTTCTGATTGTCTCTTACTTCATTCAAGTCAAGGAGATGTATAATATGGGGTAAATTTTCTGAAACAGGTTGTCTAGATAGCATATCAGCTTCAACATTAGTGGAGCCTTTCTGGTATTTAATTTCATAGTCAAACATACTAAGTTTTAGGGACCAGTGGAAAAGACGTCCTCTTAAATTTTTAACACTTTTGAGCCAGGTAAGTGCCGCATGATCTGTATGTATGACAAATTTTTGACCGTGTAAATAATGATAAAATTTATCTAAAGCATCCACAATCGCCAAACATTCTAACTCAGTAATTCCATAATTTTTTTCATAATCGCGAAGATTTCTAGAGTGATATGCTATAGGATGTAATGTTCCTTTTTCATCAACTTGTTTCACTACACATCCCACTCCATGACTTGATGCGTCTACAAACAAATGACAAGGTGTTTTGGGATCAAACAACTTTAAGATTGGTTTTTCAATTAAAGCATTTTTTAATTTTTCAAAAGAATTTTGACAATTTTGGTCCCACACATAAGGGACATTTTTCTTCAACAAATTGTTGAGAGGGTATCGAATGTTAGCATACTTTGGAATAAATTTGTGATAAACATTTATAGATCCCAAAAAACGTTGTAATTCTTTTACATTCGTTGGTGGTGTTAATTTCTTAATCGTCTCTATATTAGGGTTGTCAGGTGTGATACAACCTTTCGAGACTTCATATCCTAGAAAATTAATTTTGGATTTCACAAAATTACACTTTGACAATTTGAGTTTAAGGTTTTCTTGAACACATATATTAAATAATGTCTCTAAATGACATAAATGTTCCTCTTCATTTTGGGAGAATACAATAACATCATCAAAGTAACTACAGGCAAAGTCAATTTTGTATTTATTAAGAATTCTACGGAGGGTACGGTTAAACCAAGCAGGTGAGTTTTTCCATCCAAACGGTAAACGATTCCACTCATATAATCCAAAGGTGGTGGCAAATGCCAGCTTCTCAGTGTCTCGAGGGTGGATAGGAATGTGCCAATATCCACTAGCTAAGTCAAGAGTGGAAAAAATTTTAGCATGCGTCAATTTATCTAACAGGGTGTCGATTCGAGGTAAGGGTTCTGCATCTGTTTTTGTAATGGCATTTAATTTTCTGAAGTCAATACATAACCGGGTTTTCTTCCCTTCACGTTTATACACCAAAGTTACGGGTGATGAATAAGGGGAATAGCTTTCTTTAATGATACCGGCTCGCAATAAATTTTGAATTTGTTCTTTAATTTCCTCTTCTTCCTTAGGGGAAGTGCGATATGCTCTTAAAGAAACGGGGAGATCTGATGTTAACTGTATTCTCTGGGGTTCCATGTTTACACAGCCTATATCATATTTATCTTTGGCGAAAATACAGACATATTTGGCTAGAAGAGCAGGTAATTGTTCTCTGACAGACTGAACATTTTGCACATGGTCAGTGGTCTCGAACAACTCCGGCTCAAAATTTTCTTCGAATATCTCTGCATTTTCAATTGCTGGCTGGTTAGTATATACTTCTGATAAATGTAAAGTATGGTGAGATGCATTTGATGAAATATGGTCCATGAGAGGTACTTTCTTATTATCTTGAGTTATTTGCATTTTAACACAGTCAATATTTAATCTAAATAGTTTACAATGGGGTAGCCCAATCAAAGCATAAGGTAACTGATTGTTAATTATAAAAAGTTCAATTCTCTTAGAGATACGTCCTAATTGCAAACTAACAAGGCATTTTTCTTTCAAAGCAAGAACACCTTGTGTTTGGGTGACTGGTATACTCTGCTGAACTTTGCATATTTTTAGGTTAAGTTTATGGGCTAAGTGACAAGGAATAACACTAATCGAACTCCCAGTATCGATCAAACAAGGTAGTGAGTCTTCATTTTTTACATAAGTAACTTTATGACAATCTCTATTTGATTTTTTATAGCTAGCTTTTTCTTTTTGTATATGTCCGGACATAAGAAATCGTCATTGATTACTAGATGTATTTTGGGATGACTCATTAGCGCTATGATCTTGGTTGGGGTTCGGCAAAGTCATATTGTGACTAGGGGTTGGTACTGCTAACACTTGTTGTCGAAAAGGGCAGTTTCCCACCCAATGATACGCATTTGGTATTCCGATATTAAGACAAACTTTGCATGGAGAGGGCGGCAAAGTGGTCTGGTGGTGTACATTAGGTCGTGGTGGAACATTTGAAGTCGGTCTAAACGTATTTTGGGGATTTCTTGCTTGATTTGATGGAAAAGGTCGAATGGGGTGTGTTTGATAGGGAACTCTGTAGTTCCACTGCCTGTTAAAATTCTGTCCATTCTCATATGGAGGTCGGCTTGGTCGCCATTGTCGATACTGATTGGGGTTTTGGGGGCTTGCTTCAAATTTGCTCTCATTTCCCTTTCTGTCCAGTTGCAGTTTGCTAATTCTGAAAACTAATTCACGCCATGAATGTGTAGTTGAGGGGTTGCCTGCAATAACTAACTTCTGCATTTCTAATGGCAAGCCCTCCGTTAACCCTTCCAGGATAAGTTTCTGCTCTAAACCTAAGGTTCGGCCTACTTTAGTCTTTTTTTGATAATATTCGTTCAAGTCCTCTCCAACTTTATATCTAATACGTGAAAAATCAGTGACAGAAAGGGTATCGGGAATTTCGTAGTGTTCATTAAACAAAGTGACAAATTCGGACCAATGAAGTACATTTAGACCATTATTAATGTACAACGTAAGTGCACTGTCCTTTAAATACTTCTGTATGTGCCTAATTTTCCAGCACTCGTCTTTTCCCTGTCCTATACAGACACTCTCGAAATAGGCTAACCATGGTATCCAAGACATTCCATCTTGCGGAGAAAACGCAACGATATCGGGGTCTACTGACATTTTTGGGTTGGCGGATACTGAAGTGTGACCAGACCCAGCTTGAGCTGACAGGGTCTGTCCACCTAACATTGTTACACCAGATGTCTCTGGTGCACCTCCAGATTCCTGACTAGACTTCTGATTATTTTTCTCTTCAGGATTATTAACGGGATTATCATCTTTGCTCGAAATTTGATTTTTTTCTTTTTCAGGGTCACCTGATTTGTCTGTTAAATCCTCTACTTCTTTGGGAGGGGTTGGGCTACTCATGATGGATATAAATACAAAATATCACCGAATTACACAGAAATATAATACACCATTAAAGCACATAAGAATAAAAATGAAAAAATCTTTCAAACTATTTAAAATTTGTAACACTATATCTGTAAAAATCTGTTAAAATCATCTTTTTAAAATTAAAATCCACCTTAATAATTTTTTTTTTTTTTTTCAATAACTTGAATTCAATAAAAAATTTAAATAACCTCGCTAACTATAAAGTACGTTGCATATAAATCACCTTTAAAAAGTTTAACACCTAATAATAAAAATATTATAATAATATAATACTAATAAAATTTTCACTTCTGTTAAAATATTTTCAAACTGTCTAGAAAAATGATTTTAATATGAGGTTTATTTAATGTTATTTTTTCATTAAAATCGTAATTATCAGTTCAACACAACTAAAGAACTTTCATAAAAATCACCATTCTTACCTTTTCATCTCTTTAAAATTACGTTAAACACAATACATAAACAATTATATATTTGAACTTAAATAGCTGACTTAAAAATAATTAAAATTTTCACACAAATAATAGCATAATAAACATAATCATCTTTAATTTATTTTTGGCATGCATAAAAAATTAAATAAAAAGTTTGAGAACCACTTGTTTATGCTTCTAATAATAAAAACAATATTTCTTTAAAAGATTACTTGGCAGTCCTTTTAAAACAACCAAAATTGTAAAAAAGAAAAAAAATTCTTCAGTGCTTGTTATCTAATAAATCAAAAAGCATTCAAAAATAAAAGTTTGAGAACCAATGCCTCCCACTAAAAGTCTTAAAAAAAAGTTTTTCTTCGTTAAGGTTAATATCAAAACTATATTACATACCTGTAACCTTTACTTTAAATAAATCCAAAATAAAACACAACACACCGGACACAACAAAAAAAAAATAAATAAAATAGCTTTTACTTTCATTTCACCACCACGACGCGAAACAATAATAAAAAAAATAACTTTCGCAGAAAGATTTCTCTGATCATTAACCAAATGATTTATTTTCTTTCCTTTTCTCTATAGTCCACAAACCAAAACTCAAACATCTGGCGCTTAATAGGTCACTTGAGTTCATTTCTTTATCAGCGCGCTCTTGAAAATTGAAAACAGCTGTGTAGTTGACCTACTTTTCTTCCTGCTGATAAAACACTTGATTCTTGCCGGCAGAATGAAATACTGCACAAGATTGAGAATGAAGAGAACAGTTAATGATTCACTTTCCTTTTGACGAAGGGAGATTAAGTACTTTTGAGTTCTTGGGATAAATTCCGTAAGTCTTTCACCGTATGCTGTAAGAATTTTTCACGGAGGTATTCGCTGGGATTGACGGGCGTAGATTACGTAACTGTTTAGTTTTTGGGATTTTCCCGTTGAGATGAACTGTCCTACTCGACTTCTGAAACGAAGCGGGACTCCGTCGGTGGTTGGGCGCCGGGCCGGGCCGGTGGCTGCGCGGACTGATGGCGGCTCCGTACGTCAAAGTGCTCATTCTGATTCCCTTACATGTTCGTGTAGTCCTGGGCCGTAAGCGGGATTCGGTTAAATTCCGAGTGAATGTATTTCTGTTTAAATGAAGACGCAGTTTATTACGGAACCTGGTTTATTTCTTTTTCTTACATGATTCCTTTTAAACCAGGCCCATATTGGCGTGAGAGCTGCTTTTTAAGTCTGTCTGGACATCGAAGGTTCGTCCATCGCGAGGCAATTCCGAGAGAGCAGATTGGCGTGGATTTGTTTAGATGAGGGAAATCGTAAAAAGTTCGCTCCTGATAGCCGTGTAATGGTATAAATATGAGGTTTTTGCATTATTTCTGCTAGAGGTCGTCGAAGTCAAAAGAGGCGTATTTTTAATTTTAATTGGCCGCGAGCTGAGTGATTGATTGTGCGGAATAAAGGCGTTGGCTCCATCGGCCGATAGGATGCAGCAAGACTTTAAAATCGCGTTAGCGTCAGCACAAATATTCTTATGAAGAGTCAGAAAACGATCTCTGAAAGTTATAAGATGCGATGCAGGAAAACTAATTTAACAGGGGCAACGCGAATTTCAATCAATTGAAACACAATTATTAAAGCATTTAAAAAGTTTTGATTTAAATTTCTATTTTTTAAAACGGTAATTTAAAATTTTAAAAGGGGCAAAAAGGGATTTTGCATTTTAAAAAGGGGTTTAGCTTTTATCCTTTCATATCTGACCTATGTCATACGATAACGCTCGTATTTATAAATCAATTTTGATGAAACTAATTGTGTGTATTAAGCTCACCAATGTCTCGACCGAGTTCGTTGGCCAGCTTGGTCCGCCATTTTGTTTCAAGATGTCGGCCAATTAAAAATTTAAAACTAAAATAAATGTACAAAAAAGTTAAAAATTCAAATTTATTTTTTAATTCAGTGTTAGGCCTTGAAACGAGGATTCCAGAGCATTTTTTGTTTTAAATTTATCTTAAAAAACGGCTGAGATAGAGCAGTTTGAAAATCTAGGGTGGCTGACATTTTGAAACAAGACAGCACATTACAAAAATTTTCATTGTTGTAATAATTTTCCCAATCAAACGCATACAACTATATATTCATATCTGTTAGCGCCAAATTCTCGCCAAACTTGGCGACATTTGGCGAAATATCGCCAAATTTGGCGACCAAAATAAGTCTTCATAAATGAAGCCAATTTGGCTATTGCTCAATAATTTGGAGAATTTCTTATTCAAATTCAGTATTAACGAATCTTTTGTAAACGTTTTATTTGCATTTTAAGTTGCTGTTTTCGTGTAACATTAGATAAAATTTTAAAACGAAGATATAGGAAAGCTACCTTTTCCTCCCGGTACAGGCCGGAAGGACTTTTTTATTAATTGGCTCTTGGAAAGATAAAAATGTGCGTGCTTCTTCTTCTCAATTGTTATATTTGACTAATTAAATTGTGGTTTTATTTTCAAATGTATAATTATGATGAAATATTAATTATGCAATAATTTAGGAGCTACTGGAGTTAAATATTTGATTATGGTGTTAATTGAGGTTAATTAATATTTCTGGAGCTACTGAGGTTATTTAAAAGTTTTGGAGTCTATTAATATTTTTATTAATGTTTTTAGAGTCTATTAATATTTTTATTAATGTTTTTAGAGTCTATTAATATTTTTATTAATGTTTTTAGAGTCTATTAATATTTTTATTAACGTTTTGTTGTTATATATTTTTCCTATCTTTATCTATTTTCTTAAGTTTTTTCTGTTCTTTCATTGGCAATGGCAACAACATCGTAGTGATTTGCAACTCCCACAAAAATCTGAATGACCCCACATGACCATGCTACAGCATAGCGTCACCACTTGACTATGCAGCGCAAAGATCTCAAACATTCGAATTCACTAAATTAGTGAATTGATAAAATCTATAAGTTCAAGAGTGGAGAGGACAATCAACGACACATTCCATCGGATAAATTGGTTGATCTTGTAAATTTTTTCCACCTTTTTAATTTTACATAGTGCCATTATGTGGAGCACTTTTTCGGTGTGGATCTGTCATAGAATAGAAGGTAGCGTGGAGGAGCAGAGAAGTTCAGTTGGATACCGGAAGTCAAAATATCCTCGGCGATAAGTTTTTTTTTTTTTTTTTTTTTTTTTTTTCTATCTTTTTCCTCAATCTTAATTTTCATCATGCAAGCATTAACCTAATTGTTTATTTAATTCTTTTTAATAATTTTGAAAAGATGACTCCCTCAAATAACAATTTTTGGTAATAGTCTTTCAGTAGCTCCGCAAGCAATTAATATGATTGTAATGTGATAAATGAGTAATAATGATGTTATTAAGTTAAGATATTAAAATGAAATATAGTATTGTTAAATGTATCAAGTAGATCCTTGAAATTATATAAGGTTTAAGTTGTAAATTTTACTGTAGAAATAAGAACCTTTTGTAATTGAAAACTAGTCATTCCTCAATAATTAATACCAAATATTTTGTAAGTTGAAACCAAGTCACTAATTAATAATGTCAATAAATAGATTAATTTACAAATAAGTTCCTTATTATTGTGGCGATCTTGCAGTGTTGTTTGATTTCAACAGTTAGTGGAAATGAAATTTTATTTCAGAGAATACAGACGACTTCTACAAGAGCAAAATTTTATTAATCTTTAATTAGTAAAATTTAATAGTAGTAATGTGGATTTTGGGATGTCTGTTTTAAATTAATTCTCGTGTGATTTTCATTTATGAAGTTGTCTGTATTCATTAAATCTGATTTGGAGAATAACTGTTGGAACTGGTTGATTTGGGATAAATGTTCAAAACTAACAAACGGAGTTACAGTAAATTGGGATTTTACTATTTGTAGAATTTTGTAAGGTGTTTTGGTGATATAAGATGAAATTGATTTGGAATTAAAGTTTGTGTATGGTTGCAAATCAACTAGTTTCATAATGTTAAGATATTGAAGAAAAATTTATTTTTCAACTATATTTTGACTGAAGAGATATGCAGAAGAAATTGGGGAACAGAATTCAGTTTACTAACAAAATGAGACCATTGCAGTTCGTTTAGAGATTAAATTAAGTTTTGGATTTTATTATAAGTATGATTTGAATTCTAGTTTAAGTAATTTGTCAAAATTTTTGATTTTTAGTTGTAATTCCTAGAACAGAATTTGTCTCATTTCTTAGTAGTTATGAATACAGTAAAATCCCGTTACAACGAATTCCATTACAACGAAAAATCCCGTTATAACGAAATGCAAGCGAGTCCCGTTTTGAAATGTATTCAAATAATGTTAACATAATCTCAGTATAACGAAATATTCAATTTTTTATAATCTCGTTAGAACGAAATAATATGACACGGCAAATACTTTCAGTTGTACATTTTTATCGCTTGACAATTTTTGTTTTCGATGCCTAGTCTTAGGGACAATCAAGCTTATCTCTAAAGCAATCGCTTTTCTCCGAGCTTTGTTGTAAAATCGGTGTGCATAGGCATTTCACTGCAGAAGGAATGTTTCCTTTGTTCGCTCTCCCCTTTTCTCCACCCCTTTTTCTTGGAAGTCCAAGTAAGCTGTAACCAATGTAGGCAAACTTAACAAAACGTGAAATGAGTATTGCACATTCCCCCTTCCCTCTCCTCCCTACCTGAATAACTTTCGCAAAGGAATTTCCAAAGCTCGAAATCAGTTTGAAAATTTTCATCTTACCAGTAGGTCATAAAATGGCGGCTGTTAAGCGAAAACAGTTTAGTTTGGAAGAAAAAAAAGCCATAATTTCTGAAGTTGAGAAAGGAATGAAAAAATCTGATGTTGCTAGCAAATATGGAATTTCGCCGTCTACTTTATCCACTTTTCTAAAAGATAAAGAAAGCATTTTGAAAAAAATTCAAGTTAAAGTCTTTGATCCAAGCAGAAAACGAATTCGAAATGCCCAGTTTCAAGATGTGGATAGTGCTGTTTACAAATGGTTTATGGATGTTCGTTCTAGAAACATCCCTCTAAGTGGCCCTTTAATTAGAGAAAAAGGTTTGGAATTTGCAAGAATGCTAAACATTGAAAATTTTCAAGCCAGTGTCGGATGGTTGAATCGATTCCGAGAAAGATACGGTATAGTGGCAAAATGCATTTCAGGAGAAGCAAAAGACGTCCCAGTTGAATTTGTAAACGAATGGCGTAAAGGTGAAATACAAAAAATAATCAAGACGTATAGTCCTAACGATGTTTTTAATGCCGATGAAGCCGGAATATTTTTTCAGTTAGAACCAAGGAAGACTTTAGCGTTAAAAGGAGACAAGTGTATTGGAGGAAAGCTTTCCAAACAAAGGATTACAGCCCTATTTTGCTGCAACAAATCAGGAACAGAAAAACGAAAAGTACTCATAATCGGCAAATCTGAAAAACCCCGTTGTTTCAAACATTTTAAGTCCTTACCATGCATCTACAAAGCCAACAAAAAATCATGGATGACGCAAGGATTCTTTAATGAATGGCTGATAAATTTTGATAAAGATATGCAAAAACAAAAACGTAAAATTCTTCTACTCATAGACAACTGCACAGCACACAATGATCCTCCTATATTGAATCACATTAGTGTAGAGTATTTCCCGCCTAACTGTACTGCAATACTTCAGCCTCTTGACCAAGGCATTATCAGAGTCGTAAAATCACGATACAAAACTATGTTATTAAAACGCATTCTCTGTGATCTGCAAAATAACGTAAACAGAAAGTGCAACATGAAAGAGGCAATTGATATGATCTGTGGATCGTGGGATGATATAAGCCAGAAAACAATAGCCCACTGTTGGAAACACGCGCAGATTGACCAGGATTTAAATAAAGAATCGACGGCTCAAGGATCTAGCGATGTAGTACATGATGAGGAGCAGACAGTCGAATATGAGATCGAATCCACTTGGAACTTAGTAAAAGAAAAATCTGGTGTGTCTCAAAGCATAAGCTTTAAAGATTTTTTAACTGCAGATGACAATGCTGCAACTTGTTATTCATTAACAGAGACAGATATTGTGCAGTCTATTGTTGATGATCGCATTTTAGAAAATGATGAAGAAAGTTCTGAAGATGAAGAAAATGAGGTTTCAAAAGTTACATCTGCTGAAGCCTTAGAAAGCTTAGAAAGAGTGCGCAATTTTATTTCTTTACAGAGCAGTGTACCAGATAACATTTTTTCTAATATTAATCATGTACATAATTTTGTATTGTCCGCAGCTTCAAACTCCCTTGTACAAAAAAAAATCACTGATTTTCTGCATTAAATTTTTTCTTGTACAATTTGAAGATCATTGAAATGGTGGTAAGTCAATTTTTCAGTTCTATAAAAAATATTATACATTGTATTATACTAACTTTACGTTATTAGAAGGTACTACTAATTTTTATTACTATTTTTAATAATTAATTATCTACTAATTTGTATTATACTACTATATTTTTATAATTAACTATGATATGAGGATCTGAATTGAAATGTTTAATTTTCTATTGAATTCCGTTACAACGAAATTCCCGTTACAACGAATAAAATTTGCGGTCCCGTGAAGTTCGTTGTAACGGGATTTTACTGTATTATATCAGAAGAAAGAGAAATTAGAATTTAAATATTCTCAGATTAAGATATAAAGAAAGCAATATTTCAAATAGTGGAATTATATAATAAGAGAAAAATCATATATATGATTATTAAGATTTACAACAAAAAGATTCTTTATTATTTGAATTGCTTAAATAATTAATTGAGTAAAGTTTAATTTAAATGTAAAAACAGCAAGTATTTCTCTTGTTATGTGTGAGTTAAGAGGTAGGTAAGACACAACATTTTTTTAACCCTCTGAGCATCTGAGGACTTTCCTGCATTTTCATAAAAATATTTGTAAAACTTAAAATAATTTAAATTTTCTGTCCCCGTTTGTTTCCAAAATACACTTCATATATCTTAAAATACAATTTTGTTACAAAATCTTTTGTCTAGAGCCAATTTAAGTTGTTTTTGGGAAAAGGAAAAATACAGGCAAAACGCTTAGAGGGTTAAGTAAAATTTCTGGTTCAAAATATATTTGACTTTGAAAATAAGTTTTAAAGTTGGCAGCTATGCCTATAGTAGAAAAGCTTCTTTTAACTTGGTTTGGATTTGGCATCCTATTAATAGGACGTCTTTTCATTGAGTACTATTTTGTCTTAAGTTATTTTTGTTATTATCTGCATGTAGTAATGATAGTAAGATGTCTATAGATTTATTATATGACTTCATTTATGTTTCACAACTAGTAATAATAATAATAAGCAATAGTTTGCTTAATTCTCCTTGCATCATTGGCGATTCTTTTATTTCAAATGTATGTGTTTCACTCTTTAAATTTAAAATAAGGACTCTTTTCCTGAACAAATAATTTGTGATAAAACATAAAAAATACTAGAAAGTTGTTATGTCTGTTTAATTGTGTTGTTATACATTCTCCAAACATCTTCAAACATTCTTCCTTGGCTTATTGTCATATGAATAGTATGCAAAATAACAATATTCATTAGATTTCAGTAAATATCACATAGTCTTTAAATTTAAATAAACTTTAACTTTTGTAGTTTAGACTGCTACTTTTAATAGTATTAACGTAAAAGTAAGATTTTTTTAAAATACTTTTTTTTTTAAAAAAGCCCCAAAAGGGTTAAAAATTAGAAAAGTTATGTTGCTTTTTCTATAAATAAACATGCTCTTTATTTTGCAAATAATTAAAATATAGAGGATAACAAATTTGTTATTTTACAGTTGTATGTATTTAGTAAACTCCTAGTTGCAAAAAAGCTTTAATTGTGTGAATATTTCTATCAATCAAGTGAATAATTTTCATAACAGTCTCCTTTTAGATGTGTAATTAATTTCATTTTTTTTTTCCAAATTACATTTATTTTAGGTATGCACAGCTTCAGTTTCACCTACAGAAGATTTTGTGCCTTTAAGTAGAATTGGTGAATATAAGTTTAAAGTAAAGTAAGTAATTATATTAAAACACCTGAATTTATTATAAGATGTTTGTGTTATGCAGTATTTCACTTTTTTATGCATCTATGACTGTGTGCATTTATATAAAACTAGATAGTACCCATCAAAACTTGATAGTAAAGAACTTAAATGTTCCACCCACAGAAAAAAAGTTAAAATGTCATAAAATTCTACAGAATATTTGTTAGCAATAGTTAAAAAAATAAAAATCTCTTATTCAAACCGGGCTGGAGACCAGCTGCATATTAACCCTTTGCACTCCTTTGTAAAGTGTGAATCGACAGAGCTTGTCACTACCACTATTTCAGAATTAATCTTTCGCTACCACTAATTCAAAAAATTAATCTTTGTAGTATATTTTCCAATATTTGTAATATTAATCTACCACAAAGATTATAGTGGTAGCAAAATGGCGATCACTATTTTGAAACAATGATTGTCAAAGAGTGGAAAGGGTTAATTATATTTACATGGATTCAGACAACAGAAAATTTTCAAGAAAATTCAATTTTCAGATCCAAAAAATAGCTACTCTGTTTTTTTTTCCCTTAAAAATTTTACAAATTAAGAAATTTTTGAAGTTAAAATGATTTAATTATTGTTAAAAGCTTTTTCAAATATAAACATTAAATGCATTACAATACACAGTTTTTATATAAATATTTTTCTTCCTTTCTGTTTTATATTTTTCGCAGAAAATAATCATCTACTTTTCTTAGTATAAATGGCTTATTGATCAATTGTAATAAAAAATTATACTAAAAATTGTAGATCATTTTAATTTATCAATAATTGAATGCCAAAGTTTTAAATTTTAAATACAAAATCGTTAATTTAAAAAAATATTGGGATTAATAAATTTTACTTAATAATGAAGGAAAAAAAAAACAAATTCTATAGCTTTTCCTTCTGAAATAAAATATAAATTATATTATTGAACTGAGTCATTGAAACACTAACAATATTGGAGAAACATCTTATGCCAGAAGCAGGATTCGAACACACGTTTTCCTTAGAGAACCTGAATTCCTCTTTCTGGTGCCTTAGACCGCTCAGCCATCTTGACTTTGATCAACTTTGCGCTGAAGTGTAAAACTTGTTTCCACTCGGTTTAGCAACAGAAAAGAACCCAAAAATGTCCATTGCACATGCTCAGATCAGCTGAAATTGGTCTTAAAAATTAATTTTTGCATTTAAATATATAGATAATATTTTTTGTAATTTAATATTTTATTTTATAATAAATTCTGTATCATAGAAACATACCTATAAAAGCTGTATTTTTGTACACATTCTAACCTTGGTGTAAAGTGACCATATAAGTGGAGTAAAATTATTTATCTTGAATTTTACAGAAATTTTTAAGGTGATCAGGCATTCCAGTTTCATATTTAATGTCTCAGCAACAAACCATTTTTCTTAGATGCCCCAGCTTTAATGGAACCCCTAAATTATCCTAGTTTCTACAAATTCAACTTAAAAATATGAACAAACTTTGATCCTTTGAAAGGAATCATAGAAAGATATCAAGTTACACTTCTCTATTGACAAATTGTTGAAAACTTGTTGCTTTCCATGGTGAATTTTCCATGAAGTAAAGGGAATCAGTTGCTGCCACGAATTCCGAATATATTTTATTGCAATGAGAACAAAATCTCCTCTATTGGGCTAGAAGATTAAAACCAGATTCCTTTTAATAATACGGAAAAATCGCAGTAAATTGTGAAAAAACGCTAAAATATAAAAAATCCCAGAGGACAAAATTTACTCTAATGGGCAAATTATAATATAATTGGACAATATTAATTACTATAATTAATATTTAATATAAAGATTAAAACAGGATTTCTTATATGAATGTCAAAAAATATCTGCGAAATGTGAAAAAACTCTAAAAATTGCATAAAAAAATCACAAAAAATTCAAAAATTGCTGTACGAATTCTGAATAAACTTTGTTGAAAAGAGGGCAGAATTTACTATACTCATATTGGGTTAAAACATCAAAACCTGATGTATTTTGCTAATGTGGAAAAATCGCCTCAAGTTCCAAAAGCTGTGGAAAAAAATCTGATAAAAATCACTAAAAAAATAAAAAATTGTAAAGTTTATTACAATTAGAACAATAGTGTTTATGCTAATTAATTACAAAATTGGGGTTTTTAACAGGGTTGTTACGTTTAAAACATTTTGTTTAAAACAGCTGTTTAAAACATGTTTAAAACATTACATTTAAAACAATGTTTAAAACATGTTTATTGTTTATAATGTCACAATGTGACAATTCACAAATTAAATTCACGTGGAAATCTTTCAACAGAAAATTAATTATTGTAGAAAGATTTTTATTGTTGATTTTTAAATTGTTGGCAACTGCTATAACGAAAAATGTTTAAATTTAATAGGAAAAGGCTGTTAGATTTTTGGTTTTTTATCTTTCTATATTAAAATAATGATTTTTTCAAAATGTTATGATTTTTAGCGTGACAGTAGGTATTCAGCTGTAAGTACACAAAATTTCAAGTCTGTTAGCTATACAGTTTCTGAGAACCGGCTCTGTGACGGACAGACAGAGAAGTGGGACGAATAGGGTTTCGTGAGATGAACGAAACCCTAAAAATGTTATGCTGTCAGTTACAATCATAAATTCGCTACTCAAGAATCAAATAAAGTGGACAATTTTGTAGAAATAACACCTTTATCTTGGTGGATAAGCCTTGAAAAACACGTCGATAAAAATGTCATGATGATCGTAAAACAATTACAAGCAGCTGTATGCTCTACTGCTGGTTTAGAAAGAGTGTTTTCTACTTTTGGCTTTGTGCAGAACAAAACTAGAAACCAGTTAGGTGTTTGATAGGCTGCCAAACTTGTTACTATTTTTAAAGAACTTAATAATTAAATGTTTTAGTTTAGAATAAAAAAAATTAATTGTTAATTAATGTTTGGTATTTATTATATAATTTTCTTCCTTAACTGTTTAAAAATATTTTCATTCTTTATATTTAATTTATTAATTTTTGCTCACTTTAATCAAAATTGTGCTGTTGAATGAGAAAAAAACGTTTTAAACGTTTAAAACATGTTTTAAACAAAAAAAACACGTTTTTTGTTGTTTTTTTTAAAAAAAAAACATGTTTTTTTCCAACCCTGGTTTTTAACTAAGATTCCTATCAAATTTATTTCCTATTTATTATATTCTTATCAGATTTATTCCTATCAAATTAAAAACTAAATTAAATATATTTAAAAAAATTAATTTTTTTTTAACAAATTAATTTGCATATCTATAGAGTAAAATCCTTACTGCTTAAAGTCTATTAATTCGGTAAATTCTAATATGTAAAATGAATCCTCAATATGTTTGTAAATGTTAACTGGGCCTGTTTATGTTTACCTTCCCTTTTGGCTTAGTTGCTTCCTGTTTATATTACAAGACTAGTTTGGGTTAGCCAGAAAGCTAATATATTTTGCAGCACATGCATGGCATGCTTCCTATACAGTGTCACAGGTAGCGGGGACACGTGCCTGAGGTTCGATATGACAGATTTTTCCCCCTGGCGGTAGAAGGTAGAACTAATGGATTTTGCAGCACGTGCACAGGATGCCTGGTATATGGTGCACATGCAGCAGAGACCCAAGCCGGAGGTTCTTTCAGTAAGAGGTTTATACTTTTCAAGTGGAAATTAAGTGTTTTTTCGGTGCATGCGAAGCATGCCTGATATATGGTGCCAAAGGCAGCCGGGACCCGAGTCGGAGGTTCGTTCATTTTGAGGTTTTATACAAATCGAGAATTCATTTAGATTCAAGGCCCTGATGTAAATTAGGGGTCCGCTAGCGGGCAAAGACAGCTAGTAGCTCATTTATAGGGACATTCAGAAGAATTCTGTTACATTATGATCTATGGGAGAAAATCATTTGCAGTGTATTTTAATGAGGTTACACTATTTCAAACGTATTAAAATTGATATACTAAGGTGCACTGCAAGATGTTTACTATAAAATATACGGAGCATAGCATTTATCGTTCATTTACAACACACAAAGGAATTCTGTTGCATTACTGTCTATGAGCAATAATTGTTGAAAGGGCAGTTTCAATTGTGGTGTGTGTTTTCAAATGTAACTAATTTTTGGCCTATTACTTAATATGTATAAATTGTATAGATCATATACAAGGCTGAACAAAATAATTTAAGTCTGCTAATTGACAGAAATGGCTGAAGAGAAATTTTCAGCTATATCATGCATTTTCTGACTGAACTAAATTTTTACATACTATATGGTGTGTATACAAATCTATATACTGTCTGTAGATCATATTCAGGGAGGCACAAAATAATTCGGATATTTTTCCGACTATAGATGATAATTGCTTAAATTGGGTTTTCAGATGTGTTATGCATTTTCCAAATTGTTTACTTAGACATTATATTTCACCTTATTAAACAATTAAGGTTTTTTTTACAGTATTCTGAATGTATTGGAAGTATCTCGTAGTCTATGTTTGCTGCTTGGTTTTTCTGTCTTCTTTCAGTTAATTTTGAATTACCTGGTATCTGAATGCAAGGTATTCTATAAAGTGTTCAAAAAGTTGAGTGGGGTTATTCCAGTTTTTTTTTTTTTTTTTTTTTTTTTTTTTTTTTTTTTTTTTTCGTGCTTAGAAGTAGAAATAAAGGTTGAGTCAAAAATATTTTAAAAACTTACATAATTATGGATTTTTTCAAGAATTTGAATTTCTGAAAAATGCTGAATAAAAAGTGCAATACTGTAGTGTCATCTATGAGCTGAAGAAGTGACTAAATGATTCGGTTTAATGACTGAAGTATAGCAAATATCACATCCAACCTACTCCTCCCCTATATTTATTCATTAACTTGCCAATAAACTGGAAAATACAGTAGTGGACAAAATTGTGGAAACCTCTCTTTAAAGGTGTATTTTTGAAGATTGATAATTCATAACATCACTTTTTCTTTAAGTAATACCATAAAATTATATACCAGTGAACAGATAATTTAATCAAGAATGTAATGCAACAAATTTCATGAAGGAATGCTTATTAGAACAGCCGTTATAAAGAAGAAAAGTAAAACACACAGAAAAAATGAGATATACAAAAATTATCACTGTTAATACTTGGTTGGGTAACTCTTAACTATGGCCTTACAATGCCTTCCCATGAAGTGAACCAAGTCTTTAATTCTGAAGCTGTTATAATGTGATATCAAGATCAAATTATTGTTTCTATTAATTGGATTTTATTGCTGGGTTGCTATTGTGTAACAAGTCAGCTCCATAGATTTTCAATTGGGTTAAGGTCTGAGCTATTCCCGAGCCATTCCAATACTGAAATAGGATTATCTTAAAACCACTTTTTGCACACTTTAGAAACATGACATGGAGTTGAATCCTGTTGAAATATAAATGTTTAATTATCTTGGAAAAGATTACTTACTGTAAGCCTCAGTTCGGATTGAAGTATTTCATTTGTGCATTTTTGGGCATTCATATTCCTATTAATCACACAAATTCTTCCCATACCTTTTGATGTCATACAACCCTATATAACACTGACTGGATCTCCCAAACAGAGAGATTTTGGTCTCACCATACCAAATAACACCGTCCCAATGCTCTGCTCCGCTTTCCAGTTAATGAGTTTTAGCCCAGTTTAAACTTTTAACCTTTGTTGGGAAGATAAAAATGGCTTTTTTCGTGGAATTTTAGCATTAAAACCAAATGTTTGCAGTCTGCGCTGAACGGTCTTTGCACTTAACATCAGATTTGCTTATGCCATTTCACCTTTTATACATCCAGATGATTTTCATCTGTCACCTATGCACAGTTTTCTTTTCTTCTATCATCATTTGCTGTTCTGTCTTTACCAGTTTGGTTTTGTAGTGACTTAGTCTCCTTATACCACTTCAAAAATTTAGAAATGACAACTTTGGTTACATTTCTACCAATTCACCTTCTAATTTCTTCATAATTGTAACTTTGCTCACTAAATAGTGCTATTTTACATCACTTCTAGGTGACCTGTCAACTCCCTGTGCTATTTCTTTAATTTTCTTATATTTTACATCCAACTCTAATATCAGTTACATAAAGCACTGACAAATGTCATCGCAGCTCCAAAACAAGACACCAACTGTTGAATCCTACTGTTACTTGATTGATTCACTGCCAAAACAGGATGACAGATTGGCTCTCTAAACACTCATGCTCATTGGCTGCATTCAAATAAAGGCTTTGGCTGCAATTTCGCTTTTACTGCAATTACACCATCAAATAAAAAAAAAATACATATTTTCAAATGCAATTTGTTTGAAAACTATATCTCAGTTTACTGATTTTTTATGGTTGAATATTTTTAAATCTCTGTGCAACATAATTATGGAAAATTAACCCGTTTGCACCTAAAACGATGTAAATAATTCAGCATTTGTTTGTTTCTATGTAATGTTCCATAACTAAATTGCCAAATGAAATTTAAAATTTCACAAACAAATTTAATAAATAAATAAAACACAAATTTAACAAATATGTAATCGAACTATGCACTTAAACACTGAAATAATCATAATACTAAAGGTTTCTATAAATAGTGAAATGTTTCATGATTAACTGCTAGTATGCACTAATACAAAAATGCCTGTTTATGCAGTTGATAGGCAATTTAAGAAAATATGTTATAGTCTATTCAAAATTAAGATAGAAAACAAGTAAATAAAAGCGCGTATAAATTAGCAGCTTTTGTAATGTTTTGGCTACAGTCAATGCCAACCAATCATGGAAGGTTTTCAAAGACACGATCGTTGCTTGGCATACTAATGAATAGTTTATTGAAATAAATTTTTAATTTGTGTAATTTCATTTAGTTAAATTTAATCATTAAATATTTGTCAACAATTTTTGTTTTTCTTTTTTTAAACAAATATGTATTAATTTATTTTTATAAAATATTTAAGTAAGTGGGAAAAAAATCAGAAAACTGGAACTTCCTGGTATAAATAAGCAACCCCCTTATATTTATTTAATGTCTCTCTTAATTTTGAACGAACAGATGTAAAATATCTATTAGAATTTTGAATTAAAGATTTTCATCTATGCTGTACAGCAGGCAGCATATTGGAGATCTTTAATCTGTATAGCCTGTGTTTGATTGCCTAGTGCATATAATCCAAAAATAATAATAATAATTCAGTTTATAAATTTAAAGTTAAATATAATTGGTTTAATTTCACTTTGAAATTTTCCGACAAAAGGCTGGAGATCAGAGTCTGGTGTTTTCAGTGACTCCAACACTTTTTACCCAAATTTGACTCTCAACTCTGACTCCATAGCCCTGATATATATATATATATATATATATACATACATGTATGTATGTAATAAATTAGGTACTCCATTGCTTTTTAAGTCATCGTCACAGTTATTTTTGTGTAGTCATGTTAATAAAGCCGTCAAGGAAACAAGTTCATTTGTGGTCCTGACTTTTTATTCCTTTGAGTTACGTAATTTTTTTTTTTTTAAAGTCAGGTGCAGTTCAGTGAAAGTTTTTAATGTCCCATTAGTCTGAAACAATGCCCACTGTTATCATGGATTATAGATAACAAGTAGTAAGAGCGAAAAGCCCCAAGTTTTTTGTTGTCTCATCCATTTATTTGGTTATTTAGAAATCTTCTCAGCAGGAGGCAAAAGTATTTAAAAAAAGAAAAGAAAAAAAAGGTGGAACTTATTTTTTATTAGGATAAAAGATATCCAGCGTCTTGGCATGCTTCTTTACCCGAACACACTGCTGACCACAAAGAAGGGAGAAACACACTTGAATCAGCAATTTTAATCTTAAAGTTCTCCAGAATTAGTGATTGCTCATAATATATGTTGGGCTGAGAAATAAAGTTAAGAAGGGCAACTTAGTTCTAAGTATTGGATTTTAAAAGTTAGAAAAAAGAAGCTGGGAATATTAATTTTGAATTTTAAGAGTTTTATTTTCTTATCCTTTCATTCATATATATATATATATATTTTTTTTTTTTCATATCCAATTCTTGTTTGTTCTCTTGTGGTCCAGTTTTCCATTGTATAATGTTCATATTTGATTTATTAATCCATTTGTGTTTACTTAATAGCAACTCCAATCTATAATTTTTTTTTCCTTTCTCTCTCTTTCTTTTTTAAATATTATTCAGGTATGAGTAAATTTGGCCAATTACCATTGAAGCACATGCTATGGTAATTGATTGCACATGTTAATTATTAGATATGTGGTATTCTGTTTACACAATATCATTATTTATCTCTTTGTAGATTAAAGTAGAATGATATTGGAACTTGATATGTATTTTAAATTCATAGATATTATATATATATATATATATATATATATATATATAGGTAGGTAGGTAGGTTCTATCTTATAAGTGTATATGATCAGCAAATTAAATAACTCTGTTTTTTATTTATTGTCAATATTTTGAAAGCATGCCAAATCAAAATTCATGGCTCATGAGCACAATGACTTTAGACTTTTAAAATCAGAAATGCTCAGTCCTATATTTTTTATCACTCATGAAGCGTTAACCAACCTGAAAGCGGTTAAGAAAGCAACCGGCTGTGTTAGGCCTAATTGGGTCATTCTACAGTTATTGCATAAAATATTATTTCTGAGTATTTATTTTGGTATATTTAAAAGGCTAAGTGTAGCACATTGTAAAATTATGCATTTTCAAGGATTAAATCTCAGTTTGTATTAATTCAGAAACTTTTAGTTATTTAAATGTTATTAACAAAATTGCATTTTACATATCACCATACTACAAATATATAATGTTATTAGCATAAATGTATGGTTGTTATTGTTAACAAGTGTATGAACACTTAGTTGAATTAGTGTTTGTTAAAAAATTTACTTTTTAACCACAGAGTTTGTTATATAATCAACATTATTTTCTAATATTTTAATGTTTGTACTAACATTTCTTATTTCTTTGTCTTTTTCTGTAGCACTATTCCTATTCCCATTCTATTGAGACATGATTCATTTGAAGGTGGTATATTGAAAGATAAAGTTCTGATTGGCCATCCTGGTTTATTGAAACTCCCATCCACATTACCTGCTGCAAAGCTTTATGAATATGTTGATAATGCTATACCTTTTTTATCCACTTATTCATTATTATTTGTGGATGGTCAGGTAAATTTTTTTTTTCATTGTACTATTATTTCCAGTAGTCAGGCAAACACAAATCATAAGTGTTGTGCTTCAATAAACTTTTTGGCTAGAAAATGAAATAAAAATTACTTATGATTTGTTATAGAGTTGAAAATTCATTATGATCAGATACACAATATATTTTATGCAAACAGCCATATTGGTACCAAGTTAAGATAGTACAGAATTGCTACACTATTTGGAGAACCTGGAAAAGTCAGGGAATTTGGAAAATGATCAAATAAATCAGGGAACTTCTATATTTTCTCCAAATTAAAGTCCAAAATTTGATAAAATTTCTGAATAATTAGTGTGATCCTTAGACTAAGAGGGAGAATTTTCCATGTTTTGGCAGATTCCACATTTTTTAAAAACCCTTTTAGCACCAGATTATTGTATCCTAAGTGTTTATTTCATGTTTTTTTTTTCAAAATTGTCATATATTATTTTTTTTATTTCATATGAAATTAACAATACCCTTTTCTCCTTGAACACCACACCCCTCAATTATTATTCATAACATACGGGTAATACGTCTGGTAGGATTGAATGATGAAATCGTGATGTACGGTGCTGAAGGGGTTCAATAAATTTCATCTAGATTATTTTTCTTCTGAAATTTTCACTCCCTCCTTACCCCTCCACCACACTAAAATTTAAAAAACTTATTAATACACATTTTAAAATTTTTTTAGCAGCACTTTTATTTTGAAGTAACAGTCCGTTTCAAGACTCCATTTCCTCACTAAAATGTCTGTTTCCAGTCAAGCAGATAAATTAACCGTGTATGGATCCTGATGAAAATTGGAACATCTGTTCAAAAATTATATGTAGTAGTGATGAGCATAACGATTATTTTGATTGTTCGAATGAATCATTCGTGTATGTGCAGAAGCATATCTGTCAAACTTCAATTTATTTTTTTTTTATTCAATTACTACCAGAAATTTTGAAAAAAAAAAAAAAAAAAAAAAGTTTCTGCAAAAACTTTTTTTTTTTTCAAAATTTCTGGTAGTAATTGAATAAAAAAAAAAAAAAATGTGAAGTTTGACAGATATGCTTCTGCACATACCCGAATGATTCATTCGAATAATCAAAATAATCGTTATGCCCATCACTAATTTGTAGGCATACGTTTGGTAAAAATATACAAAAGAATTGTATGATCTCCTTTGTTGGAAGTTAGTTAATAATTGCAGTTATATAGTTACAATCAGGGCCGTGCTTAGGGTTTTGGTGGCCTTTTTTCCTGAATTTTTTAAAACAGACATAAAATATTAAATATTGTACAAATTATACAAAACATATCACAAGGGTTAATTAGTACGCACTCTTTAACACAAAAAGTTGTAGAAAATACATCATCAAAAAATTATACTTAAAATAAAAAATCAAATTCCCCATGCATATCAGTATTCATACTAATAATAATGGTTTTGGTTTACTTTGATATCCCATGAAATAAGAATAAATTTGAATTCACATGAATTCCCAAGTTTTAGTATCATAAATAATAAGTAAACAGATTTAATACATTTAATTTAAAATTAATTTTAAAGCATTATCCATAGTACGATGGTGTGAGATTTTTTGCCACACACATGGTCAGATATAATTTTAAAAAATTATTCCGCATCTGTACACGCCTCCCCCCACACACACACACAACCCCCCGAGCAGTCGAAATCGTAATTGCAAAACACATTTCATTAACGAAATTAGTAGAATGTACTAAATCAACTATTTATTCATCATAAAGAAATTTTTCTTGTTTCTTTTTTGCAGCAATGTTATGCATGAGTTCTGAAAAATTTATAGATTTGGCCAAATCGTTTTCAATCAAAATAAGAGTGAGAGCAGTGAGACGTTTAACAAGCATAGTTGATCTTAAATAATTCTTTATAAGTTTTAACTTTGAAAAAGAGTGTTCTTCTGAAGCAACGGTTGCAGTAAAAGTGAGTAACATTCTCAATGCAATGACAATATTTGGCATAACTTCCGAAAATCTATGGTTAAAAAATCATTACAAGCTTTCCAATGGAGAATGTATACCACTTGGAATTGTTCCGCATAGACGTTTCTATTCTGTGAGTAATTCTAAAGAATTTATGTCATCCAGCAAAATTTGCAGGTCATTGCACTTTTTTTACTTTCTTTTATCTATAATAGAAGAAAGTATTGTAATAAAAAAAAATTTCCACATACGATTTTCGACGGATTTACAAATTTTAGGGGTCACAGTTCCCGAAAAACATGTTTTTACAAAATGTCTCTCTTTCTGTGTGTTCGTGTGTCTGTCTGTGTCTTCTCTTTCTATGATCAAAAAGTGGATGACGTTATGGATAGAATTGAACCAAATTTCATTTATAAGTTTTTCGCTATGGCCAGCAAATCCCAGTTGGATTTGTGGATATTCTGCCGAAAGGCGGAGCTGTGATAGCAATTTTTGTGTTATTTTCTCAATTTTTTGTAGTTGTGTTGCACATCGGCTGCTCGTGCAGTGAAGGGTGCTTCTCATCCAAGTAACCTGTGATTTGCAAGCAGCTGACGTACACCATAATGATGAAAAATATTGATTTTATTGGCACTGCGATAGCGAATTTTGAAATATTAACATTTATGAGATAGAAGAAAGTTTTGGGACTGGCACATCTGACTAGTTAATAAATCAGCATCAGGCATAATATATATTTGCGTTAGGTCGAAAAGAAAACCACATGTTGAATTAAATGTTTTCATCTGATAAAAACGCTCCTTTGTCGACATTGGGGCTTGATTAAAGAATACATTAAAAAACACTAATTTGAATTTTCTTTTCCGGATCATGAATTTGTTCATGAGCAGCTTCATATGAAAATTGTTTTATATTTTTTCTGTGAAGTGATGATATCGGTGGAAAAATCATTGCTCTAGGATTCATCTCTAGCTGTATAGCTAGTTCTTTCTTATATTTGAGCATTAGAAAAAACACTTTCTTTAGAGTCTTGAAAATTGAAGCATATTCTCTATTAATTGCAAGGCATGGGTCGATTTTCATGTCAGAGCGTGGTTGCATTATCTTGCTAACAAGATTGAATTCCTCTAAAATGCCTTCCCAGATACACAGTATCATAAGGAATTGAAAGCTTTTAATATTTTTTGCCAATGAAGCTGCTTCTGTCCTACTTTTCATATCATTTGATGTTTCAGAAACTTTTTCTAACGCATCATAAACATCATTAACTCAGTAGCAAATAGCCTTAATGCTTTCTACTCGACTTTCTCCACCTCGTATCAGACAGAAGTTTAACCGTTAACTTACGTACATATTTTTTAAATATGCACCATCTTTGAGTAGAAGCCGAAAAATAATCGATGATATCCCATATCTCCTAATCCAGCAGTAAGATCCGCATGGAACGAAATATGCTTTTGAATTTATTTCTAATATTCTAGCTTCAATGACCTTCTGACAACCACACAGATTTGCTCCATTATCATATTTATTCACGGCTATTTTCATTTGAGAGACCTAACTCACTCAGATAATTTTGTTATAAAGACTTCCGTTAAACCTTTACCTGTGCTATCAGCCACTGTCAAGAAACAAATATTTCAACGACTACAGTATTGTTTTCAGAAGTTAACTGATCGAAGAACTATTGTTATTTGGTTTTGGTGGCCAATATCCGGAATACAGTGCAAACTTACTAAAAAATATTTTGAACTTTTAACTGAAGAGCAAATAGCTTCCAAAATATTTTTACTTATCAGCTGTATAAATTCATTCTGAATCCTGTTTCCAAAGTAATGCTCTTTAATTTCATCCTTGGAAATATGACGCAAATGTTAAAGCAACACTGGGTCGAAATTAATTCAACCAGTTCCAGAAAGTTACTCTTTTTCGAATAATACTTTTTTCATTTGAATCACGGAAAGGCAAATTTCTCAGAGATAGAAACTGAACTATCAATAACAGTCTTTCAACGCCAATGTTCTCTTTCATATTCATAGCTTTTTTAGCAGCAGAATCGATGGTTTGAGAAATTCGGAACCTATTTTCCATTTCAATCCAAGAGTGAAAGCTACCAAAGTGCTTTGTTGAAGTTTCATCAGATGTATAATGGACTCTGGTAAATGTTTCCAATTGTTATATCCCCGTTTATAAAGATTAATATCTGAGTTGCTGAATAATATGCAGCAAAAGCAGAATAGGGCGGGTAAACCTTTTGAATACGTTAGCCAATGACGATCAAGAGCTTGTTGATTTGGCATTTTTCTCGTGTAAAAATTATCTGAAAAATGACGCTTTTCCTCATCTAATGGCAAGTCATATGACAAGGACTTCACACGAACAGGATCATATTTTACTGTGAATTTTCTCCGTTGATCATTAAAATTTGTAAAAATGTAAAGTCCAATATTACTTGGATCAAATTTTGCTTTTTCAACGGAAGCAGAAATTGTTGGATTTTTCTGAAGTGGTGATTTGTCAGCGAAATGGTCAAAAACTGATAGAAATGAATGTGAAACCTGACTTGAAGTTGAAGGATCTCACTGTAAATCATGACTGAAAGTTTAAGGATCTTATTGTAAAGTATGTTCCATTTCTAACTCTACTTCTGTATTGCCTATAACAGAATTCATGAGAAAGTGTTTCAGCTTCCTGCTGTGATTTAATAAATTATTTTCCCTGTTGCTTTCTTTTCCGTTTACAATAAGCATATTCTTTTTTACTACCAATTCCTACTTTTAACATCATTAGAATCTGAAGGTGAAACTGGATCTAAAAATGTTGTCAATGATAAAATAATGCACGAACAAATAACCCATTTAGAGCGATGTGATGATGAGAAAATATTGTGTACAATTCGTGCAATTTCCAATTTAAGAAATCACTTCTCGCACAGATTTAATTTAGCATTCATATCTTCATGCTAAAATGTATATACTTACGTCTACAGCGGCGGTTCCCAACTATTTTCCTCTTTGCGTATCCCTTTTTTCTCTTTTCTACAAATTGAACACCTTGTTTTTAAAACAAGTTTTTAAATATTAACTCGTGTTCACTGTTTATCTTAAAATCAGGCCTTCTTGAAGACTTTTTAAGTACCTTGGGAACACTGACAGTTTTTCCAAGAAAAATATTAAATTTAAATAAATAAAAAAAAGAATATTTGCTTTTTTCGAGAAATCATGCCACATGTTTTATGCTGTTCTGGCGGGAAATAAAAGTTAGCCAAAAGATAACTGTTAAACTAGTGTTGACAGTGTATGAATCATATTTGGAAATTTTTGTTTATGTGAAACATTTAATTTTAATAGGATTTTGTGTTATTTAAGAATAAAATAATTTAAATTCTGCTATTCATACCCAGCTTACCTAGTACATTGCATACGAAGAACAATTCTGCTTTGTTTTGAAGAGCAAGAGTTTCAAATTTAATCTGTAACTATATAGACTAGAATTTATTTATATATATAAATGATTAATAGATGAGTACACTAAAAATAAAATAAAATCACTCAAAACAACATGTTAATTTTAGCTACGACATGTGAACGATATCTTCTAGGTGCTAGAATTCATCTGAGGAATGATCAGGGTTGGTCCTAAGGTGTGTGTGTGTGTGTAGGGGAGGGGGTGTCATAACCCCCCACTCAAGCTTCAGTCGACAAATGTAACATGGATAGATTGGCAAATTAAACCGGGAAAATTTTGCAAATTGTTGACAGAAAATTTTAAGATTATCGAGTCGAAACATTTTAGATTTTCGAAACTGATGTATTCGGTATATTCTTTATCAGGAGCACCAATAAAGATTTCTATTCGTTAATTCCAAGTTTTTTAGAGTTAGTAGTTCATAACTTAATAAAAATTGAATTCGGTAGGTTATGGCTGGTTGATTTCTTAGCTCAAATTATCTACATGAAGGATAAAGGCCTAATGGGAGGTATTTCTTGGGTGGAAGTCGTACTAAAAGTATGGGTGGAGGGTCGGCCATGGCTCGTATTTACGTTACATCTGAAAAAAAAAACATTCATAACTTCGGATATCCAGCTGGACTGTGTGAAATCGACAGATTGCAGATTTAGATACTAAAACACTTGAGAAACTAATTAAGTTACCAAACTCCAATAACTTAGATTTCAGTTATGGGCAATACCGTAAAGTATATGATAAGTAAAAGTTACAGAAATTACAGAAGATTAAAGAATATTTAAAACATTAAAATAGGCCAAGTACCGGCTCATGAAACATGCATTTTTCGAAAATTTACAAATTAGCAACTCGTAAAACATTTATTTATTACTTTATAAATTAGAAAGAATACATGGAAATGTAAAAGCAAAATCAACATTTTGGCGGCCCCCAAATTTTGACAGCCCTGGGCAAATGTCCGGTATTTCTTGGGTGGAAGTTGTACTAAAAGTAAGGGTGGGGGGTCGCCATGGCTCGTATTTACGTTACATCTGAAAAAAAAAAACATTCATAACTTCAGATATCCAGCTGGACTGTGTGAAATCGACAGATTGCAGATTTAGATACTAAAACACTTGAGAAACTAATTAAGTTACCAAACTCCAATAACTTAGATTTCAGTTATGGGCAATACCGTAAAGTATATGATAACTAAAAGTTACAGAAATTACAGAAGATTAAAGAATATTTAAAACATTAAAATAGGCCAAGTACCGGCTCATGAAACATGCATTTTTCGAAAATTTACAAATTAGCAACTCGTAAAACATTTATTACTTTATAAATTAGAAAGAATACATGGAAATGTAAAAGCAAAATCAACATTTTGGCGGCCCCCAAATTTTGACAGCTCTGGGCAAATGTCCAGTATTTCTTGGGTGGAAGTCGTACTAAAAGTAAGGGTGGGGGGTCGGCCATGGCTCGTATTTACGTTACATCTGAAAAAAAAAAACATTCATAACTTCGGATATCCAGCTGGACTGTGTGAAATCGACAGATTGCAGATTTAGATACTAAAACACTTGAGAAACTAATTAAGTTACCAAACTCCAATAACTTAGATTTCAGTTATGGGCAATACCGTAAAGTATATGATAAGTAAAAGTTACAGAAATTACAGAAGATTAAAGAATATTTAAAACATTAAAATAGGCCAAGTACCGGCTCATGAAACATGCATTTTTCGAAAATTTACAAATTAGCAACTCGTAAAACATTTATTACTTTATAAATTAGAAAGAATACATGGAAATGTAAAAGCAAAATCAACATTTTGGCGGCCCCCAAATTTTGACAGCCCTGGGCAAATGTCCGGTATTTCTTGGGTGGAAGTTGTACTAAAAGTAAGGGTGGGGGGTCGCCATGGCTCGTATTTACGTTACATCTGAAAAAAAAAAAACATTCATAACTTCGGATATCCAGCTGGACTGTGTGAAATCGACAGATTGCAGATTTAGATACTAAAACACTTGAGAAACTAATTAAGTTACAAAACTCCAATAACTTAGATTTCAGTTATAGGCAATACCGTAAAGTATATGATAAGTAAAAGTTACAGAAATTACAGAAGATTAAAGAATATTTAAAACATTAAAATAGGCCAAGTACCGGCTCATGAAACATGCATTTTTCGAAAATTTACAAATTAGCAACTCGTAAAACATTTATTACTTTATTTGACAGCCCTGGGCAAATGTCCGGCTCCCCCCCCACCCCCCCCCCCGTAAGCACGGCCCTGGTTACAATAAATGTTACTACTACCTTTTACTTACCCATCATACGTAGTATAAGGTAAGTTTTGTAATCGTTTTGAAAATTGAAAAAAAAAATTGACGGATTTACACGTTTCAAACAGAAAAAAAATTTGCCGTCCATCTGTCTGTGTGTGTGTCTGTAAACGCTCTATCTCCCGAACAAATTGAGATAGAGACTTGAAATTTGGTATGTACTTAGTATATAATAATGGGAAGAAGTTTATTTAATTTTAGTAATCTCGATTATCCGGAACTATTTTTTTTCAGACTTATGAAATATTCGTTCTGCTAAAAGGTATATAAAAATTTTTGAAACTGTTTATTTTAAGAAGTGAATATAAGACAATAAAAAAACATAAATTTTGCATAAAGAATGAAGTCGATCGGATAATTAGTTGCCAAGATATTTGTAATTATATTTTCCACACTCTTCAATTTTTCATGACCCTGTATTTCATTCAAATTTCAATTTAAATATATATTTTAATTGTAAATGAAATGCTTAATCTGACGCAGCAAACCATTAATTAATATGATTATCAGTTTTGTAGTTATAAGGATGTTTCTTTTACGCAATTCAGTAAAAGAGCATTTAAAGTTTGTCGTCATCAAGCCACTATTTTATTCAAATTTCAATGCATTTTATAAATAAGTTACACATGTTTTATTTTCATATTTTATATTAGATGGAACCCGTCAAAACTTGACGGAAAAAAATTACTATAACAATATCAGTAAAATAAGCTTCTTCATTATTTAACAGGGGGGAGAGTATGAAAAAGAATTTCAGAAATTTTATTTTAAGTTTTTCCCCGTAGTGAAACTCAGTACTATTTCGATGCAAACTCCAAACAAACAATCCGTAAACAACTGTGTAATGCAAATTAGTGCGAAATTACAGCCATATTCAGTACTGCAAGAAAGAAAATTTCAAGGACCTATGAAGTATCATACAAATAGTATATTCCTACATCCATATCATATACAGTAAATAAAGTAACATAATAAATAAAGCACACATCCCTCCCCCTGTGATAATGCAACCAAGTGAGCTCCTATGCGCTGGTGCATTGCATCTGCTAAAAGGCACTGTCGATATACGACATTAAGAAATATATATTTTTTAAAATGTCCTCTTTAATCATTGTTCTTTTCAAATCCATATCTTCTAAAACACATCCATTGTTTTAAGCTAATTAATTCTTATGTAAAGATGGAGAAATTTTCACACAATAATATTTACTATCTGCAGATGAGGTATTTTAATGTTTTCAAGTGTAATTTATTTGTATTGTAACGAACAACAGCGTCAAAGTTTGAGAAACGTTAATCGTATTTTCAAACAAATTAAATACCAATGCCCTTCAATTTTATACGATTTAAAAGAATTTTGGTACTTCTCTGTTATCCTGTCGACCATTTTCAATGGAAAAAAAAAACGAAAACTATCGCCAAACTATAGAATTTAACGCCAAAAATGCATGATCATGACTCATTCAGTTGCCGTCAAATGCGTTACATGTGCTTGTTATCTCATCAAGTCATTTTTAACTCGACGTTTAATGTATTTTTAATGATGTTTTACTGATTTATTAGTTATGAAAGTTGGTAGTTTTTGAAATTCAATATTTGAAAAACGGTATAATGATTAGATTTGAAATTTATATCAAGAAAAATACAATTTTTTACCTTTCTAACGCAGTTTGTCTAACAATTTTCTGACAAATACTTTTTGGGCTATTAATTTTTTCAGTAACTTCAAATGTTTCATTTTCTGAGATTAATCTTTGGCAACAATTAGCGAAAAACCCAGTCGTCAGCAACACGTAGCTTTTTATTTTAAAGATGATTATGCATATCCATGATGGGTAAGTATTACAGTGGCCCCCAACGACTAGTTTTGTTAAAGCTAGTATAAAATGTTTATTAATTTAATGATAAATATGTTAATTAGGATGAAAAAGTTATTTGTATTCTTTGTCCAACTTACATGATGTTTTACTTTTGCTAGCGATATATAATTTTTACATAAATTAATTTAAAAATCATTTATATTCTTTTGAAATTTTCTACATATATTTTTAAATCACTACAGTATTTGAAGTAATTAAAGTAACGTAGTTAAAAAAGTGATAAAATTTACAATACATGAAATCAAAATAAAATTGTAAAAAAAAATTGTTGATTTATCTAGTTGAAAATCTTTGACATTTAATATACTGCATCTAAAAAAAATTAGCTTGTGTAATAAATCAGTTTTCCTTGATCTTTACATTTGCTAATAGTTTTTCTTGAATTCTACCTGCCAGTTATCGAAACAAATGTATTAATTGTATTTATTTTTATGTTAATTTCAAGGCTATGTTTTACTAAAAGTTGTAACTACAAAATAAATAAATAAAAAACTGAAAGATATTTTTAAACTAATGATTAAATTTTAATGTAGTCCAAATTTCTGTATTGCAGCATAACATTATTGCCTTTTAAATGGAAATATAATAAGTAGAATTTTAATTATGCATAAATAAAACATTTCACAGCAGAAAATAATAAAAAAAAATTATCAAATAGATAGATTACTTCTCATTATAATTATTACTTACATGCTCTTTTGGAAAGGGGCAAAGAGGGCATGCAAAAGAAGTTCTATTGAGAAAAATATTTCAGTCAATTTTTGAAATATGTTGGTTTTGTTTTAGCTGACCAGCTAACTATTGTTTATGTATCCTTCCGATCACCTGAAGTTCTTTTATCTTAAATATATCATCTTGAATTGTGGTTCCATTAAGTGTTAAGAAATTTTCATAACACTTTTTTCCAGACTTTTGTACTGCAAACAGGAAAAATTCCTGACCTAATTAAACATGTAGTTCCTATGCTGTCCTTTCTTAAATGGAAATTTTCCATGATTCTGGCAAAAATGATACCATACCTGCTGAGGTGAAAACCTGTCTAAAATTAAATTTGTTTCTGCCCTCTTTCTTGGCAGGTTTTTACTGAATCTGAAATATGCTTTCTTTAATTTCAATTCTGGTACATTCATTGTACTGCAAGTATTAAAATATTCATAATGTATTGCTAAAATTAGCATGTTTAAAATAATTATGTTTTATAATTTCAGGGAAAGAATTGCTCTCGCTGTATGTACAGTGAACGATGTTCAGGGTGTGAAATTGCTCGTTCTGGTGATATCAGATTGCATTCTAGTGACAATATTGCTGTAAGATACACAGACCTTTCAGCAGAAATGTTGACCACAGCTTCTGCTGTAACAGAACACAAATCTATGCAACAAACACGTCATAAAACAGAACTAGATATATATGATTGCTTGGAATATTTTAGTGAGAGGTAATTTTAACAAATACTTATAATTTAGTCTTTAATAACTGAGTTAATTTTTTTCTCAAGTTATAGTGTTTTATTTATATTCTATTTGTGTTGAAATCTCACCATATTTTTTACGGTGTGGAATTTTAAAAAGTTATGTAAAATTGATAACTTTAATAGCTATTTAAATATTTTTTTGTAGTTATTAATGTCTTGAAACTCTTATATATGTTGTTAATCAAAGTATATCATTTTGAGGTATTTAAGTACATTTTATATTATGAATATACTGTTTATTTTACATATTTTTTAAATTTTGGAATTGTATACCATTGCTTTTAAATGTTAACAAAAAATTGAAAGTAATTTTTATATAAAAAGATGAAATTACATTCAAGGGGAGTTATGTTATTGCTGTTATAGTTTTAATGATAACATTAATCTGGATAATTTCTTTTAAAACACAACATTTGAAACTTGCATGTAATTTAAATATTTTGTTAACACTAAATTATTAGATTCTTATTTCATAACTATTCATTTATTTCTTCATCATTAATTTACATAAAAATCTGTTTTTTAATAAAGAGGTATATATTCTATTTATTTCTAAACCTTCTTAATTCTTTGCTATATAATTCTCATAGTTTTAATGTTATCTTGAAATATTTTCCTATTTTTAATACAGATGCAACTATCCTACACTGTTGCTATATTTTTATGATATCAAAAACTCTACTTTTAGATATTTTTTTATTCTTTGTCACATCTGAAAAAGAAAAAGCAAGAATTTCAAATTATGTGTCATGTTATTGTTTAAATGAAGAAACCTAAAACAGTAACAGAAGTAAAATCACTAACTCTCCAAATTTATGATTTTATTTATAAGAAGAAAAAAAATAGCAGTAAAGAGAAATAGTTTTAAAGTAGATAAAATGTTTAACTTTGGGAGGAGATGGGCAGAATTATTTTTCTTCGTTAAATGTTCGAGCAATTATACTTTAAGATCATTGATGTGAGTCACCACATTCTTACTTTGTCATATTTGTACAACATCTGTTCTTCTAATATTTAATCATTAGGTATCTTTTTTTTTTAATCTTTTGTTAGTTTATTAAGTTTTCTAGTTTTAGCCCACAAAATCTCTTTCTGTTTATAATCTGCTTCAATGCTCCTCTGGCAAAAACTTTTTAATTTTTACATCTACTAGGGAGTTCTTCTTCTCCCCCCCACCCCCCACCCCCCCAAAAAAAAAAAAAAGATTGGGGGGGGTTCACCAGGCTCGCGCATTGCAAACCTGTTCGTAACTCATTCATTGCTGGAAATACACTGTAATCTGCCCTAATAATTGTTAGATAGAAAAAAAATTTAAAAGAAAAAGGGGAGTTTTTCACTTTTATTAAATAAGGGGGTTAGTTAATTTTGAAATTATAATTATGGATTAAAAATATTGAGATTTCCGAATAAGAAAAAGATAATATTAATTTATGGCCAAATGATATCCTATAGTGGTTAGTTATTACAAATTGCATTGAGAAATTATCCTTCTATATATAAAAAAAAGTAATGGTTTAAAAATGGACCAATGAAAATCTGCGTAGATATTCCGGGTTATTCTCATCGCTTTTTTACTAGAGACTTTTTTGAGGAGCAATTACTATTTTTCTAGCCATCCTACGGATTCGAAAATCATACCACCAGACGCGAAATATAACAAGCTTTCAGAAATTCAAACGAAATCACGGAATTCAGAAATTCACGGTCAGAGAATAAAAACTAAAAAAATCTTTAAAAATCGAGTAAAACATCTTTTATTGAAAAAGTCATTTTTTTATATTGTTGCCAATTTCTAAATAAGCGCAAATGATTATATTTTATCTCAAATAAAAAATGTATTTGCGCGAGACTATTAAAAACAATAATGAAAGTTTAAAATAATTAAATGATCACGTGTTGAAAGCAGGAAATAAAGAAAATTACGTCATAAAAATCGTGTTTACACATGAATATCTAAACTAATAAAAGAAAGTTTCGCTCTGTGTGTCTGTGTGTGTGTCTGTTGGCGATGGCTAGGAAAATCTGGCCCACCTAGAAGGCTGGAAATCTAGATTTAGGTAGTCCAAACCCTCTCCTGTTGCACCATTACTTCAGAATTTTAATATTTTAATTACTTTCTGAAATATTAATTAAAATGCACAAAGAACTCTCATTAAAAATACGCTTTTGTTCTCTTGGGTTGGTTGGTTCACTGGCTGGTTGCATCGATTCTTCACAGAAGTAATTAAATAAACCAGAGTAGTGATGCATAAATAAGGATTTCTAATTAAATAGTGTCAACATGGATTGAAGTTATCAGCGTAGAGGAGCCATGCGAATGTCACGCCACCTGTACATGACAAATTACATATACGTCCCACTGATTGAAATATTTTGCAGGCATATTTTTCTTCATGACAATTAGTCGGGTTTAAGTTTTTTTTACATGACATTTATTATTATGATGGAGATTGTTAATACAGAAAACTTTATTTAACAGATTCTTTTTTATATTTGCGGGAATTAAGAGGGACAAGGGTCTAATTACATTTAAGCTTCAAGGTGTATTTCTAGAAAGCAGTTACCAGAATTTCCGAATAGTAGTGTAAAAGTAGTAAGCCAAATTTCAAATTACAGTAGTGGCCAAAAGTTTGGACATTTTTTGAAAGTTTCATGTTTTTCAACTTTGTGTGCTTGTAGAATATATTAATTTTCACTTAAATACAAACGTTTATATATCAAATTGAAGGTAATTTAATGTAAAATTTAATAATAAAAACAGTATTACAATATCTGTATTACAAAAAAAGTTATGCTCATTTTAGTAGAACAAACAAACACAAATCGTTTTGAATAAGGATGTGTTTTGTAATAAAAGCATACTAGCCAATCACAAACACTGTTCTGAGGACAAATCAAATGTCTGTAACTATAGTTTAGGTTATTTGGATGGTAAAAGAGTTATTGTTATGGAAATATTTTGCGGAATGATGCATACTAGTACAATTAAATAGAATATTGCTGTTTCTGAATATTTAAAGTCCCTTTTTTTAATTAAACTAATTTTAAACAATGTCATCAACAAGAAGAACTAATTGGACATCTACAAAAAGAAGCCGAATTGTCATATTGAGAGAAAATGGCCTCTCTTATGCTGAAATTGCAAGACAAGTTGGTGGTTCAGTGACTTGTTCTGGTGTACGAAAGTTCTGTTTATGTTATGAAAAAACGAAATCAGTGGAAAATAAGGCCAAATCAGGCAGAAAAAAATGCACAAGTGCTACTGCCGATAGAAAAATTAAACGGCTATGCCTTCAAGATAGAAAAAATTTCATCAGATGCCATTAGATGTGAAATGAATGCAGCGGGTATTGCAGCAAGTTCAAGAACAATAAGAAGTAAAATATATAGAAAAATCTATATAACACGAACGTCAGAATTCACCTTAACAAATTTTATAAGCACAATGTAAACACATTGATAAATTTCGTTACTACCGAGGTGCAATAAACCAAATCACAGTTTTAAAACATTAAAACTATTAGATGTTAAGATACATGAGCTTTCGGCTAAACATTAGCCTAAAATATATTCATATATAGGCATGACAACTCGCAAATTAAAGGAAATGATTAAGGAACATACAGCTGACATGAATAAAGGAAAATTATCCACTGCTTTATCCAGATTAAATCAAGCTAAAGACATTGATATATTTTTCAGTAAAGCTAAAATAATTTCACGAAGGTCACAGTATAATAGTTGCATAATCAGAGAGTCCCTAGAGATTTTGAAAAGAGGTGATAATACATGTAATGATGTATTATCTTATCAGATCCCTCGTATGTGGTATAATGTACTAGGTATAACTGGGTTTTCGGTTTCTGCTGACCCCCCCCCCAAGCTTGTAATGGTATCATCACAACTTCCGTCGCTCCCTTCGTTTCATAGCTGTTTGGTTTTCGCCCATTCCCAGCCTGTCCAAAAGCGCGCCATTCAGAGCCGCGTCTTCTCGACTGCTGGTGTTTCATCTGAGAAAGGCTAATGTTTAGCCGAAAGCTCATGTATCTTAACATCTAATAGTTTTAATGTTTTAAAACTGTGATTTGGTTTATTGCACCTCGGTAGTAACGAAATTTATCAATGTGTTTACATTGTGTTTATAAAATAAGAAGAAGGTTATCAGGATTTAAACTACAAGCTAGAATTCCAAGGAAAAAACCATATTTAAATCCAAAGCAACGCGAAAAACGAGTTAAGTGGGCAAAAGAACACATTAAATGGTCAGAAAATCAATGGAAGCAAGTAATCTGGAGAGATGAGAGTAAAATATCACTCTTTGGTAGTGATGGTAGAAAATACGTGAGACGTAGAGTAGGAGAAGCACTTCATCCTGATAGCATTGAAGCAACTACAAAAAACCCAACAAATGTCATGATTTGGGCATGTATGTCTGCAGATGGTGTGGGCCGAATTCAAGTGATTGATGGCATCCTGAATGCCAAAAAATACATCGAAACTGTCCTGGAACCAAAATTGATACCTTCCATCAGGGATCTCTTCCCCAACAACACACCATTTATTATTCAGCTCCATGCCACACAGCAAAAGTATGCAAAGCATGGTTTCAAAATAAATGTATAGATATATTACCATGGCCAGGAAACAGCCCTGATCTCAATCCAATTGAAAATTTGTGGCGACGTTTGAAAATTCTTGTACGAAAAAAACGTCCATCCAATAAAAGACAACTTATTGAAGCTATAATTGATTCTTGGCACCATGTGATTACGAAAGATGAACTCCAAACACTTGTTCACTCGATGAAAAGACGCTGTGAAGATGTCTTAAAAAATAAGGGTTATCCTACTAAGTATTGATTGTGTAAGTATCACTTTAAAAAAATGCAAATCTAAGATAGATCTTACTATTAGTTGCATAACTTTTTTTGTAATACTGTTTTATTTCTTAAATTCTACATTAAATTACCTTCAATTTGATATTTAAACGTTTGTATTTAAGTGAAAATTAATATATTCTACAAGCACACAAAGTTGAAAAACAGGAAACTTTCAAAAAATGTCCACACTTTTGGCCACCACTGTAAGTTCCTAGCTTAACCAAATGAATCAATCATTAAAGATGTATTGTGATCCTCCTAATTAGTTATTTGCTGAAGGCCACTTGAACGACCCCCCCTCACCCACTCCTCCCGGACCGTCCTTCCAGGTTTTTTCTCTAACTCTGCTCCATTTCCATATCTCAGCAACTATCTTTCCGATTTCAATGCAAGTGATTTCAAACATTATAATTAATTTAATATTCACCCTTTTATAACATTAAACTAAATTTATGAGTAGCGGTTACCACTATTTACGAATAACAGTTTAAGCCAAATTTGTAATTAAATTCAAAGCTTAAGGAAACGAACGAATTTTGAAAGATGCATAGTGGTCCTCCTAATTAGTTATTTGCTGAAGGGCACTTGAACAACCCGACCCCTCCCGGCCCGTCCTTCAAGGTTTTTTCTCTAACTATGCTCCGTTTCCATATCTCAGCAACTATTTTTCCGATTTCAATGCAAGTGGTTCCAAACATTATAATTAACTTAATAGTCACTCTTTATAACATTAAACTAAATTTATGAGTAGCGGTTACCACTATTTCCGAATAATAGTTTAAGCCAAATTTGTAATTACGTTCCTAGCTGAAGCAAATGAACGAATTTCGAAAGATGCATAGTGGTCCTTCTAATTAGTCATTTGCCGAAGGACACTTGGACAACCCCTCCCCCCGGCCCGTCCTTCAAGGTTTTTTCTGTAACTCTGCCCCGTTTCCATATCTCAGCAACAATCTTTCCGATTTCAACACAAGTGATTCCAAACATTATAATTAACTTAATTGTCACTCTTTATAACATTAAACTAAAATTATGAGTAGCGGTGTCATAATGATTTATGCCATTTTCTTCTTTTTCAAAATTCTCCCACCATTTACTTATTTAAAAATTGCTCTTCTTGAAAATTAAACTTTTCCAGATTTAATATTCATTTCTTCAGGGGAAACAATATAAATAAAGGTTCAGCAGTTATCTAAAAATTAACAAAATCTAATTCTAACATAAATAAATTAAGATAATTAAAATGTTCAGTCATGAAATTGTTAAGAGTTTTCTTATTCAAAGAAAAAAAAACGTATTTGATCGTTTTTCTCACAAAAAATCGTGACATTTATCTGTTATTCACAACGCATTTTATTTAGATCACGCTAAAATTTAACTTAAATAACATAAATTAACTTCGTTTGCATTCAAAGAACTGGAACTACTTTATTCAACTTAATTTGGAATTATTTGTATTTTAAATTAATCTTTTTACTTTTATTCCTATTTTAAAATAGCATTGAGAACGTTAACATTCATTACATGCTTTCCCCCCTTCCAAAACGTAATTTTCCCGCAGCGTAAATCTTAAAATTTAAACTTTTTTTATTCTAATTCTCAGGCCAAAGCATCGGTTTTTGGATTTTCATCCCTAGCCATCTTGAAGTGTAGGTGACAGGAAGCTTCAGCGACCATCCCTCAAGGACACGTCATTTAGGGTTGCCGAGGACGCTATCGTCGGCGCGATGCTCCGGACAGCCGCATTGGGCGAATTATCGCTCAGACGTCCCAAGCTGTGGACACTGTCAGGAATAGACGCCAAATGATGGAATGAGATGGGTTTGGCATTAAATTTCGGTTTTCGTTTTCCCGCACGCTTTAAAAGTCAGTAGTGTGTTCGAGTTCAGTGAAAGAAGGTGGTCTTCATGATGAGAGAAAAATTCAGTATTTTTTTATCTCTCCTATTTAAACCTAAGTTATTTAATACTAATGCTTTTAAATGAAATTAAGACTCCAGCATATTTATCCCTTGGGCATATAGCCTACAACAAATACTGATTAAAGTTTTAAAGATGTTCACTAAAAATAATAGCTTGGTATCCATTTTTTTATCAAGTGCCGGCGCTTCTCAATCATGAATTAGACGACCATTTCTCACAAAAAATCGTGACATTTATCTGTTAGTCACAACGCATTTTATTTAGATCACGCTAAAATTTAACTTAAATAACATAAATTAACTTCGTTTGCATTCAAAGAACTGGAACTACTTTATTCAACTTAATTTGGAATTATTTGTATTTTAAATTAATCTTTTTACTTTTATTCCTATTTTAAAATAGCATTGAGAACGTTAGCATTCCTATTTTAAAATAGCATTGAGAACGTTAGCATTCATTACATGCTTTCCCCCCCTTCCAAAACGTAATTTTCCCGCAACGTAAATCTTAAAATTTAAACTTTTTTTATTCTAATTCTCAGGCCAAAGCATCGGTTTTTGGATTTTCATCCCTAGCCATCTTGAAGTGTAGGTGACAGGAAGCTTCAGCGACCATCCCTCAAGGACACGTCATTTAGGGTTGCCGAGGACGCTATCGTCGGCGCGATGCTCCGGACAGCTGCGTTGCCGCATTGGGCGAATTATCGCCTAGACGTCCCAAGCTGTGGACACTGTCAGGAATAGACGCCAAATGATGGAATGAGATGGGTTTGGCATGGAATTTCGGTTTTTGTTTTCCCGCGCGCTTTAAAAGTCAGTAGTGTGTTCGAGTTCAGTGAAAGAAGGTGGTCTTCATGATGAGAGAAAAATTCAGTATTTTTTTATCTCTCCTATTTAAACCTAAGTTATTTAATACTAATGCTTTTAAATGAAATTAAGACTCCAGCATATTTATCCCTTGGGCATATAGCCTACAACAAATACTGATTAAAGTTTTAAAGATGTTCACTAAAAATAATAGCTTGGTATCCATTTTTTTATCAAGTGTCGGCGTTTCTCAATCATGAATTAGACGACCATGACTACACAAATGTGATGTATCGTTACCCAGGTAACCTTCCTTCATCTCTATCGTCCGAATTTATGAAACAGGTATGTTTTTAACTTTCATTCTATATATATGAATATTAATGCACGCTAGCGAGACTTCATTTAAGAACCTGGAGAAGAGTTGTAAGAATTTTCCATAGTAATTCCCATGTAACAAGATGACTCTTATAACTAACTATTAACCAAGTAAAAACATTACTACAAGCTGTCACTATTTACGAATAATAGTTTAAGCCAAATTTGCAATTAAGTTCAAAGCTTAAGCAAACAAACTATTTTTGAAAGATGCATAGTGGTCCTCCTAATTAGTCATTTGCTGAAGGACACTTGAACAACCCCTGCCCCCCGGCACTCCTTTCAAGGTTTTTTTCTATAACTGTGCTCCGTTTTCATATCTCAGCAACTATCTTTCCGATTTCAACACAAGCGATTCCAAACATTATAATTAACTTAAATGTCACTCTGTATAACATTAAACTAAATTTATGAGTAGCGGTTACCACTATTTCCGAATAATTGGGTAAGCCAAATTTGTAATTAAGTTCCTAGCTTAAGCAAATGAACGAATTTCGAAAGATGCATAGTGCTCCTCTTAATTAGTCATTTGCTGAAGGGTACTTGAACAACCCTCCCCCCCCCGGCCCCTCATTCAAGGTTTTTCTCTAACTATGCCCGTTTCTATATATCAGCAACTATCTTTCCGATTTCAACGCAAGTGATTCCAAACATTATATTTAACTTAATAGTCACCCTTTATAACATTAAATTAAATTTATGAGTAGCGGTTACCACTATTTACAAATAAAAGTTTAAGCCAACTTTGTAATTAAGTTCCTAGCTTAACAAAATGAACGAATATTTATGCATGCATAATGGGCCTCCTAATTAGTCATTTTCTGAAGGACACTCGAACATCTCCTCCCTTTGGCACCTCACTCAAGGTTATTTTCTCTAACTGTGCCTTATTGCAATAACTGGGCTAATAATGTTCCAATCTTCTCGAAACCAGCTCAATTTTGTAGTGCGCGTACTATACAGTAACGTAGGCAGCGGGGACCTGTCTCAGAAGTTCGTTCGGAAAGAGGTTTGTTTAGAACAGAATGCTCCAATGGCGGTGGTAGGGGGAAATAAAAGATTTTCTAGAGCGTACGAGCATGCCTGGTATACGGTTCCGAAGCCATCGTAGACCATGGCCAGAGTTCCGTTTTTTAAGAGATTTAAGTTTATTACAAGGGCTCGGGCAATGCCGGGCGGGTCAGCTATTTAAAAATAAAAAAGATGAATTAAATGAAAAAGCATTATAACCAGTTAAATGAAAAAGCATTATAACCAGTTAAATGAAAAAGCATTATAACCAGTTAAATGAAAAAGCATTATAACCTGATTACAGAAGATAGTCGCCGTTCGTGATATCATCATCATCTTTTTAAAACAGGATACATTTCATTTAACAGGTTTTAAGAGGCTGTGAAATCAGAACTGGGGTTGGTGAGCGTAGCAAGCAGGGGGCAGAGCCCCCTAGTTAAATAAAGAGAAATAATTAAAGTTGACATCATGGATCATATAAATAAACATTGGACTTACCTGAACCTGGTAAATGATAAAAGTTCTTCATATAGGAAACCTAAATTTCTTAATTATCTTCAATTTGATAATATTTTTCTTAGTTAATTAGTTTTATTTTATTAAATCAAGTAAATTGTTTATTCTTCATTTTATAAAATTCTAGACTAGACACTATTCTCCTTTTAGATTTGTTAATATTAAATTTATCATAAAATGAATTCCATGTTATTAAGTACTGAATTCCTTACTAGGCACATCAATATTAAATAATATATATATATATATATATATATATATATATATATATATATATATGCTCAATATGTAAAATACATAAGACAATAAACACTCATAAGTAATAAATTGATTGTTTTTATTGTATAAGTATATAAAATAAAGTATGAAGATAAATAAAGAATAAAAGGGGGAGGGGAGTGCGCTGTTCCCTAAGTATTATTTCTTTTCTCATTAAAATATTATAATAAACTTCACATTCCATTTATGATCATTTGAGTATTTATAAAATTATTGCATTTATATTTACCAATATAAATCATCAGTAACAGAAATATTTTCAAATATAGCATTTACATCAGGATAAAAAGATTTCATTATATTTATTTTTTACATATTTTGTAAATTATATATAAAATGACAATACCATCGTAGTTCTAATTTTAGCAGATGTATGACTATCCAGTCTATTTATATAATACGCAAGTGAGGTGACGATTCCGGGTGTTACACATCCTAAAGAAAAGGCAAACGTATCGCGGCCATGTTAGGCGTGCGTATTTCGATGCCGTAAGTATACCGATTGTTCAACTTATGGAAATATACACATAATCTGTTTTGTATCACATCTATATTCTTCATTATTTTCTCTAAAACCTTTAATAACTATCCAATTATAATGTTTTATAAGTTCTAAATTAAAAAGAACTCATTACCAGCTCTTATAAACAACAGATTAAAAAATATAAACTGACAAAGGCTGTTGCCTTTCAGAACCACAAATTCCAAATCTAGATACAAGTGAACGGCTCTTGCAAAGTTTCTTTGAAAAAAGTACTGGTTAACATCCGATTCTGCTCGTAAAATATTTATAAAAGCATATTGAAGCCTTTTTAAATATATTGGATTGCATTTTTCACTTTTTCATAACGGATTTATACTGACTCATGTTTTTGTGAAAAGTGAAGTTAATTGCCAATTCAGGCGCTCGAATACACCATCTGATAGAGAAAATATATAACTGGTCACTTCAGGAAAATCCTGTGCAATCCCATTGCAGTACATGTAATTTTAATTTGTTCATAATGATTATTTTTTTGTACAATTTCAGATTTCACGTGACATCTGTATTCTGTGTTTATACAACAAGATAAAAATTATCCAAATTTGAATATCTAACACTTTCAAATGCATTTACAATAAATAATGATTTCAATATCACTTTAGTATTAGTTAAAGAGACAATATTCCTGTACCGACAGCTGGAATTAGTGCTGTAGGCCTTTTTATGTCCCACGCCATTATATTTTCTCATAATTAGCGCTTTTTAAACTACTCTAGGGGGGGGGGGGAAGAAAAGGACATACTTTACATGCAAGGGTTGATGCAAGTTTATTTTATGACAAATAAATGTTTAACACTGAGAGATCGAATGCTGCAAATTATGAATTTATTATTAGTTTTTTAAAAGCATATTTCTAATATTTTTCTTTCTTTGAGCAAAATATTGATTATAAAATATACCTGTAAAATTTTAACAAGGTAAGTTCATGAGGAGTTTGTCTTATATGGAATTAAATTTTGCATTAAGGATTCTTTTTGTTCAATAGAATTTTGAGAATGGTCTCTTTTTTATTAAATTAAATTTTTTGAAAAGACCTTTTTATTAAATAGAATTTTTTGAAGGGACACTGATTTTTGCCTGGATCGACCTCAGATATGAGCTGTGTTAATCGTTGTAGGTAATTAAATTCAATTTTTCTTCTTTTATTGGTAATATACAGATTTACAAGTTTTAGGGATCAGAGATTCCAAAAAACATTATTTTACAAAATGTCTCTCTGTTCGTGTGTCTGTCTTTATGCCCTCTGTGTACTATCGAAAAGTGCATGAAGTTATGCAAAGAATTAAACCAAATTTCATTTATAGGTTTTTGATTATGGCCAGAAGGTCCCACTTGAATTTGGGGATATTCTGCCAGAAGAAGATGCTGTGATAGCGATTTTTGTCCCATTTTCATTATTGTATCATCAAAAAGTTTGTGGTTATGTATAGAATTGAACCAAATTTTCTGTATAAGTTTTTGACTACGGCCTGCAGGTCCCATTTTCATTTGAGGATATTCCTCCGGAAGGGAGCGCTATGGTAGCCACTTAATTTTCCAGATTTCAACGATGTACTAAAAAAAGTAAAGAAAAAGTTTTTCGTTGTAAAGATTTTCGTTAAATGCTCAGCCTTGATCCAAGAATTCTGGAGAAATTTTTGTTTTCTATCTATCTTAAAAAATGGCTGTGATAAAGCAGTTTGAAACTTTAGGGTGGCTGACATTTTGAAACAAGACCAAGGATTCCTCCATAAACGAGTTTAATTTATGAATTTCAGGGATGTAAGACCTGCACCAATTGCTCCAGACTGCACCAAAACCTTTTTCCTGCACCAAGCTGCTACAAAACAGCTATTTTTTTCAATTTTGTGCCAAACCTGCACCACATCGCCATTTCTTGCAACTCCACTTGAATTACCTCTTGACGTCACTGCTGTGTGTAACCCTGCTCGGCCGATCTCCGTACAGTACAAAGTTCATCCTTTTTTTAAAAAAAACTTGAAATAAACTGATTTGGGGTTGACTGCTCCCGCCTGCCACAAATGGTTGCCAGAATTTTTTTTTCCTTACTGCCGTCACGTCACGGCTTGTAAAAAACTTTGGATTCCACAAAGAAAAGATAGAAGTCTTTCGTATTCTTTCGGCACAACATATTTAAATCTGAGTTTCTGTTCGTTAATTATATTATTCAGAAATGAAAAGTTTTATATTTTAACAAATTTTATTGATTTCTGTTTTTTTGTTCGAAATTTCTAAAATATCGTCGCTAATAATGTTTATCTATGCTATTTTATACCGATCTCAAATTGTTCTGATATCATATGGTATTGGTTTTGCAGTATCGTATTTATATTATTTTTTTCCCTTCCGCGAAATTATCTACTTTTTTTATGATTAATAAATTACACAAAGAAAGATTAAAAATTTCCGTGAATCATCATTTATTTATTGATGTGTTATATATCTTGAATATTGATGTGTGATATATCTTGAGTATAAAGATGAAAATAAGTAGTCGCCATTCGTCGATTAAACTTGAAAAACTGGTGATTAAAAATATGAAAAGAATTGGCCAAATGCGCGATTTTCTGGTTTAATCTGTACCCATTCCCCTTTTATTTATTTTATTTTTTTCTTCTCCCCTACACTTTGGACGTTTCCGATTTCACATTGCTGCATCGTTCTACATCCACTCTCGTTTTAGAAATAATTCTACAGAATTTATAAATAAATTATTCTATAACATTAATTTTTAATAAAACGTTATTTTTAAATGAACATTTTATTTTGAATTTATTATTTTGTCTTTTTTGTACGTGTGAAATAAGAAACACTTATATTTCATGCATCTCTCAATGTTTCTCACATCTTATTTGATTTTATTATTATTATACAATATTTTCTTCAAAGAAAGAGTTTCTCAAACAAAATGCTAAATGAAAGTACTATTACCCAGTAATGTACTCAGTTTTTTTGGGTGGGGGGTGGATTTTATAGATTCATTAATTTAATAGTCAGCTGTACTTGCACATTACTTAGTATTTCTTTAACATACATGCATTATTGCAATCAGTACCCAAATGTTGTTTAGAATGTTGAGGGTTAGCAAAAAGTGTGGCAAAATTTTATCAGAGTAATTTTTTTTCAAATATCAAAGTATTTTCAAGATAGCAATAATTTTTATTAACATTAGAATTTCAATCTGCTCCAAAACAGTTTTTATTGCTCCGAAAACAGTTTTTATTGCTCCAAAATTAAGATTTTTGCTGCTACAAAAATGGATTTTACTGCGACAAAATTAGATTTTTGCTGCTACAAAGCTGCTACAAAATGACTTTAGTGCACTTTCATCCCTGGAATTTGAACCTTTTTTTTTTTTTTAAGGAAAGAAAAATACACGCGCGAAATGTATAAACCATACAGACTGAAATATGTAAAAATAGATTAAATAAAAATAAAATTTTAATGAAATTAATTTGAAATATTTAGAAAGATTAAAATTACTTTCTTGATTTTTCAATTTATTTAACTGAAAAATTATTTATTTTATGAAATTATTAATAAGAGTAAAAGATCGTTTTTAAGAAGTGAATATTTGAAAATTAATTTACATTTAAGTGAATATGTTTAATAAATAATTTTTTTGAATGATTAAATAGATTTAATAACAGAAATAATTTATTTAGTGTAGCGATAGAATAAATAAATTTTTGATGAAGAAACATAATTTTATTTTGAAGATTAGTTGAAATAAAGATTGATTAGATTTCTGAACAAATAGTTAATAAATTAATAATAAATATTAATTAATTAGGGTGATTAATATTAGGGTAATTAATGTTGAATTTTAAGAGATAAATTTCTGTGTTATGCCACAGCATAACTATAACAAATTCTGAATTCTTAAATTTAAGAACATTTTAAGAAATTTAAATTGTGTATGGATAGACAGGTCAAAAGCTAGATTAATTGCATATACCTTGCAATGTCACAACTTAGTTGAAAGTTTAGTATTAGTAATGAATTGCTAATTTGTAGTTATTTCCATATTCACAATTTAAAATTTTGTTTGTATTCTAAAATGAGTTTAAATTCAAAGTAATCGCAATAATTGTCTTCATACAGTAAAACATTTTTTAAAAAAATATTTAAATGTAAATAACCTATTTTTATCTTGGTGCTGTCATACATTAATACATAAGAAAGCATTTTTTATTTAAATTTAGTTAATCTTTTCATGCTAGTGGGTGTTATCAACATAAAAGAAAATTGAGTTGCATCTGTCGTATCTCATTTTATCTTGGTGTATGGTTGCCACATGAGAAAACATTAAAAAAATCCATTTTAAAATTTTAGTTATGCAATTTCCCACCAGGTAGAACTACCAGCGTAAAAATCCCATCATGTAGAAATTTTTATCAAAACATAAACTTGACTGTAGCAGAAGCATTTTCTGTGTTTTTTTTTTTTTTAACTTTAAAAATAAATTTTATTTTAATTTAGTTACTCTGTTTCCTGCCAGGGGGCACTGGAAAAAAAATTGTATTGAATCTATGCCACCTGTTTTTAACTTCTGGATAACTGTCATTCAGTGAAACATAAAAAAAAAATCAATTTTATTTAAGTTTGGTTACCTTTTTACTTTTTTCTATCTATAATAGAAGAAAGTATTGTAATGGAAATTTTTTTCGACTTCAGATTTTTGACGGATTTACAGTTTTTAGGCATAAGATATTCTGAAAAACATGTTTTTACAAAATGTCTGTCTGTCCTCATTGTATCATCAAAAAGTGTATAAAGTTATACTTCAAAGTGAACCAAATTTTTTTCTATGTTTCTGGCTATGGCCAGCAGGTCTTATTTGAATTTGGGGATATTTCAACGAAAGGGGGTGCTGTGATCGTGATTTTTGTTCCATTTTCACTATTGTATCATCAAAAAGTGATTGAAGTTACGCAGATAATTGAACTAAATTTTTTGTATATGTTTTTGACTATAGCCTGCAGGTCCCAGTTGAATTTAGGGATATTTTGACAAAAGGGGTTGCTGCAATCGCGATTTTTGTTCCATTTTCACTATTGTATCATTGAAAAGTGTATGAAGTTATGCAGATAATTGAACCAAATTTTTTTTTCTATGTTTTTGACTATAGCCTGCAGGTCCCAGTTGAATTTGGGGATATTTCAACGAAAGGGGGCACTGTGATATAGCCATTTAAAGATTTCAATTTCAAAAACTTGTGCAAAAAAGTTAGAAATCCTAAAAACTTTTTGCGTTAAATGTTCGGCCTTTATCCAAGGATTCCTGAGCATTTTTTGTTTTGCCACTGTCTTAAAAAAAAGAGATATAGCAGTTTGAAATTATAGGGTGGCTGATATTTTGAAACAATACAGCAGGATACCTCCATAAACAGGTTTAATTTATGAGTTTTAGTGAACATGGTTTCGCCAAATTTTCTTTCATTGTTGCAACAATCATTTCAATACTTACATGCTTAACACTATATATTTATATTCGCCAATGTCAAATTCTCACCAAGCTTGGCGACAAAAATACATTTTCATATATGAAGCCAACTTGGCTATGTCTGTCTAATTTGGCGATATTCTCATTCAAATTCAATATTGACGAGAACTGGGAATGACTCTTCTGTAATTGAGTTCCGTGCATTTTAGCTTTGTGTATTTTCAGTAGAATTAGCTAAAATCTCAAAACCAAGCAACAGGGAGGCTATTTTTTGCTGCTGGTACAGGCCAGAAGAACTTTTCGTAGTTTAGTATAAAACATCGGCTGTTCGCATCCAGGTAACCCTACGATTCACGAGCAGCTGACGTACAACAGAATGAAAAATATTGATTTTTTTTGCCTGTGTGATAGTGAATTTTGAAGCATTAACATGTATGAGATAGAAGAAAGTATTGGGAAGGGCATATCTGACAATTTTCTTCCCCAGAGGGTGCTATAAATGCAAAAGAAAATTGTATTGAATCAGTACTACTTATTATTATTTAGAGTACTGTGACAGTAAAACATAAGAAAAACCACTTTTTTTAAAAATTGGTTAATATATTTCTCACTAGGGGGCGTTATCGGCATAAAATAAATGTGTTTTAATTACCCTATCTAATTTTAACTATGTGAAAAAAAAATTTAAATAATCAATTTTAAAATTTTAGTTATACAATTTTCCACCAGGGACGCTATCAGTGTAAAGGGAAAAAAAACTAATGAGAAAAATTTTATCAAAGCATAAATTTGACAGTGGCTGAAGCTTTTTTTTTTAGATTTGAGCGAAATTTGTTTGTGACAAGTGATCTTAAAATACATTTGAAAAGTTGATTGAAGACACAGTTTTATACATAGAGATACATGAAGCATCATAACTCGAATAAAAAGTATAGAAAATAGTTCTTCCAACAGTAATTAGTGGTAAAGTGTAATGTATCTGATTTTTTTGTGTTATTCTGTAATAAAAGTATAATTATAACACCACATATTTTCAATGGAGAACATAACACAGTAACCCTTAGTAACTTACAAAATTCCATAGCTTTCAAATAACATAATGGCACTGAAATGCATTTTAAGTAATTTCTGCTCATAGACCATAGTGTAATCAAATTCTTTTGTGTGAATCTATACAATAACTATAAATGCTATATGCATCCTCTTCCAAAAAAAAAAAAAAAAAAAAAAAAAAAACATGCTGCAGGTAATGTAAACAATAAAACAATGTAAATTGTAACAATGTAGTTGTTACAAAAGTTTCAGAAATTCATTTCATAAAATCGTTACATTAGGATTAATATATATATATATATATATATATATGTATATATATATAATATTTAATGCACACATGCATATATTTTCATATTGAGTCTAAAATTATGAAAGTTAACTTTAAAAAAAATTGTTTCATATACTTTAAAATTATGATTGCTTTAACTTTTAATTAGTCTGCAAGTTTCAGATATTGCCAGTATATAGTGATATAGTATTAGAATGTAATCAATAAACTTGTATTTGATACTTTTAATTTAAATTTAAATCATGGTTCATTCTGTTCATACACCATTTTAGATGTTTATTTCTGAAAACCATATTACTTCTAAATTAATCTTTTAAGGTAAGTGTCTAGCACAGAATTTCCCCCAGGCAGTTTCAAGAGGGTGGTGCATTCTGCCTGCCCTTTAGATTAAAAAATAGCATCCTTCTTTCCTTCTTTTAAAAAATGGTACCCATTTAGCCTCCCTCCCTTGAAAAAAAAAAGTGTACCTTATTGCCATTTGTACAAAAAATAAAAATTGCTTGCTTAGTAAAAACTAACTCATTGTTATGTCTTGAAATAAGTACCCTAACTTCTAAATATTAAAAAAGTTCATTTAAAAATCAAAAATATGCAATCAAGGATCTAAAAATGTGTCCTTGAGAATCTTAAAAAATGCCCTTTTCCCACTGGCAACATCCTGCTTTTTTTAAATCTAGGGGAAATTCTTTTCTAGCAATATGTATTTTTTAGATTGAGTATTTGTTTAGGATGTGTAAATTCTTTTTTCTGGAAAAAGTAGGAATATTTTATGATTCATAGTTTACACATGCACTATTAATTTGCTTATTACAGAGAAAGCTTAGATGAGGACAGTCCTTGGTTTTGCCCAGTCTGTCGCCGAAACCAACAAGCAACTAAATCACTTTCTGTGTGGAAATTTCCGGAAATTTTAATAATCTGTCTTAAACGGTAATTTTTTATTTATATACATGATTATTTATTTATTGATTTATTTTGTGCTTGTGTGTTCTTAATTGATTATATTACTAAAGATTGGCTGATTGTTGGATTAAAATAGTAAGCTAATATTTAAAATTAAAATACATTACAGAGTGGCTACAAAATAAAATTAATGCGTTCCGCAGACTTTTACGTAAGCTGAATGTGTAATTTGCTTAAGTAAAATTTCGTAAGAAACTGCAATATTTATTATATATAAAGAGAGAGAGAGAGATTATTTACACAGTATTAATTTTTAAATAAAGCATCATGCAGCAGTACTTACTCAGATATAAATTATACAAATATGAAAAAAATATAAAGGTAAACTGAAAAAACTTTTCAAATAAAAAATATCTTGTGGAATTTGAGATTGATAAATTTAACATTGATGGAGTGATTTATAACAATTTTGAGATTACTTCAAAATACTATAAAAATAAGAAATAATTAAAGAGGACTGACTTACTTCTTCTCCACGAATTTTCGATGACAAGACAAATGAATAGCACTCACAAAATGAAATAATTCTTGATAAGCACAAATTATATTTATTAAGAATTAGATGACAACAATGAATAACGAACAATAAAGATTCGTTGTTATGATAATATTCCCAACAAAAATATAACTCTCTCTAATACATAAAACTATATTATAAGAGTTATAATTTTTATCTACATATTTTATTTATAAAATAATTATCAAAAGTATGCAAACGCGTATCAAATGCGCTAGTGAGTTCATAAATGTAATTTTCAAAATTTTTTTACGTAATGCGAATTTACATAAGTCGGGGGATGCCTGTACTGTTACACTCCAAAAAATAATTAATTTTTAATCGTTTGGTAAAACAATTTATCTCTCTATTTCTGTGATTATCAATTTTCTATTAATGTACATCATTGATAGAAATTTATAAAGTATTGAACATACTAGAGCTAAAATGTTTAAAATAAGCATGTATGATTCATTTTATATGTCTATGCTTTAACTGTAAAAAGACTTAAAATATGTTTCCATGTAATCTGCTGTCTACAAGATGGCGACAAAATATTGTTACACTCCAAAAAATAAGAATTATTTTTAATCGTTTGGTAAAACAATTAATCTCTCTATTTCTGTGATTAGCAATTTTGTATTAGTGCAGACTATTCTTATATAAAACAAAACGCAAATTTCGCTGTTCTCAAAAGGAAGCAAAAAGATGAGGGGTTGTATCCAAATATACTAGCTTATGAAAGTTGACATAATAAGAATGAAGTGTCTCTCATTCTATATTTGATACAACCCCTCATCTTTTTGCTTCCTTTTGGGAACAGCGAATTTCAAGCTCATTCTATCGACGATTACTATCAGAATTTTCAAGCTATGTTTTTGAGACTTTCATAAAAGTTGGTCTATATATTTAGCTAATATATTATGCACAGTATATTGTGATTGAATTCACGCATGCGCAGTGAAACAATATTTAGTGAACCTGCTCATTTTTCATACAATTTTTATTATTTTTTAATTCTGATTGCAGGATGTTATGTACAATTTTGTTTGTCATATTTTCTGAAAATAACTTGTTTTTATATTAAAAACTCTGCAAATTATAAGCAAAAAACTTGATAAAATTTGGGACTGTTTTTATAAAAACCTGAATTTCTCTTCGAGTATACATGCTATCTTCATTAAAGTGAACCCAAATTATTACAATAATCCACTTAATCATAATCTACAGTTTGAATGCTTTTGCAATATTAGTTTGTACAGGGTTATCCAAAATATATTCGTTTTTCTTTAATTTGTTGACGGCCCCTTATGGGGTTTTGGGGAAAAAATCTTCACGGAAATATATGACGTCTATCATGTTGTTTACACTGCTGAAGTTTCAGGATAATTCCTGATGTATCTTTCCAGATATTTAACAAATTATAATAAAAACAACTGCGTCTAATAATTTGGCCAGGGACTGTATACAAAATGGTACTTACCTTATTTCCACTCAATTCTTCATTCTTATTCAATTCTGCATTTCTGTTTCAGCAGTATTTCTTTTCAGTGGTTATTATTTCGTTTTTCCGACTTCGTTTCTGATTCAATTGTAAATCGATTTTCATCCTCAGCTCGTTCATTTCCGGAATCAACTATACTACATGCGCTCGCTAGTGACATCATATCGTTTGTATTGTGTCTTGTAATCTCCATTCTCCGTAACAGGGCTTTTTAATTATTTTGCCGTAAGGCAGCATAACAATTACTCAACTTGAAAGTGGACGTTTTCTAAGAGAGCGGTGTTTTCGTTTTGAGAACTATTTAAAGGGCCGGAAAAGCCTAGAATGTGGTAAAAAGCAAAAGCAGACGTGAAACTTCAATGATGAGTTCGTTAATTAGATGGCACAATACGCAAATTGGAATGTGTTTTAAAGTGAAATGATTATCGTTGATGTTTGTTTAGTTTTTACATTCTGGCGATATGTTTGAAGCCGTCCTGTTGTGTTTGGAGCTGTTTTTCTTTCTCTTCGAAACTGAGTTGTGTTAATGCCTAATTTGACATGTTGTTTCATCTAAACGTTCTCTATACATCCTTACACGAAATTGAAAAACTTTCACTACTGTTTGTTGTCAACTGTCCCACTAAAGTGCTTGTACACATTGCTTCACTTTGATATAAACATACAAGTATATTTACTGAGCCCTTGTTTAAACTTGTATGTATAGCAGAGTTTCTAAAAGGTTGGTAATCCTTGCACATTAAATATCTTCTTAAAAATAAAAATGAGAAAGTACTTACAATAGAGTGTGTAAAATGTGATATAAGTTGACTCCAACAGGTTGTTCATTAAAACTTTTAATGTAGAAAATGGTTGTATACACACGGAGCCTTCTTGGCTACAGCTTTCATTAAACAGGTACATATGAAGAAGAACTATATTCCAGCACAAACCCAATTTCACTTGAGGAAAAAACTTTTTGAAGACCTTTTACGAACATTAACATTGAAAAATAGCATACACGAGAGCACAACAAAATATACTTCAAAATTACCGAAACTTTACGGAATAAACGTATCGTATTGTCTTCAAACATTACCTAAATATTTCATATTTCTACTCAACAATGTAATTCTCTCTCGAAAACATCCTTTTAGAACCACTAGATACTGCAGACACCGTGAAAAGAACATTCTAGCCCTTTAAATGCAAGTGGCGTGCCAACGGCCAATCAGAAACGAGCAGAATATTTGCATATTCATGGCCAGGGCTTTTCAAATTTGATAAAAATCTGGTAGCCAGCAAAAATTTCTAGTCGCCAGTACAAAAATACTTACCTTCAACCCCTCCTTCACCATTGTTTTTGAAAAAGCACAAAAGAAAATTACTATGAATTAAAAAAGAGTTTAGAATTACTAGTTACATAGTTTAGAACAGTACATAATTATACTAACATATAAACAAATAAACACACTAACATTTAACCCATATAAACCAAGTTTTCTAATGAAACTTAACAAAATTATATATCTCTGAAAAAAAAAAAAATCTGTAAAGGTTGAATTAATCGGCAGGTTCGGAAAATGCTGATTGCCGAATGCTTCAAATGTCTGGATAGTTGAGTACTCCAAAATCTATATCTGATGAGGGGGGCATGGATAAAACAGTGAAGCAGGAAAACAATTTTTTGCCTATTTTCCAGTCGAAATCGGTCAAATAATTCTGATTTTACTATTTTAAAATATGCATTTTATGAACTCATTTTTGCCAGATTCGAAATAAAAGTTACAAATGTTTTTTTGCTTGAATATAATTTCTAAGTTTTAATATTTTGGGACTTTTCAACATCTATACTGAAACATCTTATGAAAATTTTTAGTTAAGATTGTGATTAAGATGAATAACAGATGCTGCTCTTGACAGAAATTGTAGACAACTATAATTGTAAAAAAAAAAATAATCTTTTTTATACACCTAAACCGGCTTAAATAATAAAAAACTTTACGTGCTTGTAAAGTAAATCCATCTATGAGAAATATCAAAACTAATTAAGTTTGCAAAATAACTCAAAAGTTATTGTGTAAAATATGCATTACTAAAACAACCATTCACGCTCGTATTATGTAATCAAATTAGCCGGCTTTGGGGGGGGGGGGGGGGGTTATTTGGATTCAAGAATCTATGATAAAAATTTGAGGATGAATAAAGTAATAATAATCATATAAATAAAAACTTACCCTTCTGAAGTGCAATGAATGATTTGTTCTGGTTCATTTGGTTTTGACTGTTTGCCATCATTAATTAATAATGACTTTACGTTGCAAATATAAATACAAATATCAAACACTTGCCTTCAACATATATTTCGTTTAATTTAAATATGAGCTATTTTAAAAAACTGCTCTCGACGTTTCGGCTATTCTTCATAACCATCTTCAGGAGATTAGTCTCATAAAAACAAACAGCGAAAAATTAAATACGTGTTACATAATTGAGAAAAATGTTCAACATTTTGTAACATTATATCCAATTTTAGATGCCGTCACAGAGGCTAGATTATCACGATTTCTTACTGTTTTATTGAAACCTCCTCCCCCCCACCTCTTCCGACATTCTAAACACGTGCCATATTACCTAGCTATAACGGAAAAGAATGACGTTTTTGTGCATGAGGTGGGAAATAAAAGCATTTTAAACTTAGCTCTTCTATTAAAAGTATGATATAAGAGAAAAATCACTGCTTGCTGCACACGAGTAAGGATGAGGGTGGGTGTAAGGGTTTGTGTTCATTACTTAGGCCAATTTTTTTTTTTAATATGTGTAAATAAATAAAATAAATAAAAAATACATAAAAAGCCAGATTAAAAAATGTGGTCGCCAGTGGCGACCTGGCGACCGCATTTGTTAAGCCCTGTTCATGGCCCTTCCTGACATTGCGCAAAAAAAATGATAACTTATTAAAATGTCATAAAAATTAACTTAAAACATAAAATAAGGCTAGAATAATCCTGACAATAAATTTAAATGACATTTGCATATTCACGGCCCTTCCTGACATCATGCAAGAAAAATTACTTTTATATATTAAAAAAATGATAACTTATTAAAATGTCATAAAAATTAACTTAAAACATGAAATAAGGCTAGAATAATCCTGACAATAAATTTAAATGATGAACTAACAATAGAGAGATTACGACTGCGATCGCAAATTCTGATGCAGAATGCAAAGAGAAGAAGAACCACCGGCACTCAACTCTGTGAGTCAAACGAAAGGAAGTAAACAAAACATTGCAGCGGCGGTAAAAAACAGTAAGTAGAAAAAACAAATGTGCTGGAACATAGATTAACAAAAGATAAATATAATAATAGGGTGGAAAGGGATGGGAAATAAAGAATTAAATCCTACAGTGCTTCCTTCTGTAGTCGTCCAACATTGTTGAAATAAGATAATATGTGAAAATCGATGTGCTTATGAAAGTGTATTTCAAATGATTAATCTACAAACATGTGAGTAGTACTTTTTTTTTTTTTTAAGTTCAAATGGAACTTGTATATCTGATACTGAATATTTGTTTTTACGTTTTTTCAATGCCACCTAATGTTACTGCCAAATCCTTATGATTACGTTTCATTCAATTAAGTTGTGTTTATTTATAACCGTATTTATTTATTTAAGTTTTTTTATTGTTATATTATTTAATAAATGTTAGTTTAATACAAACTTAAAAACTGTTTCCTCTTTGTGTTAATCTACATTGCACCCTTTTGTCACTACCTTGCCTAAGTTACCTGTTATGCTTTCACAGTTCTACTTCAATTCAATTTAATTTAATCTGTTTTAAGACCGGTCCCGGTATATGGCCAAACATATGCAAATGATTACGATTTCAGCACATGCACACATCATTGGCCACTGCAGCGCCCTTTACAAACTGTATATAAAAGGAGGAAAGATTGTCATTTTGAAGAATGTAAATTGTTCTTTCGTGCGATTTTTTGTATGTGCAGCTTCAGTATGCCTCGGAGAAAAACAAGAGCACCATTCGAGCACGTTTCTGAGTTCGATTGTGGCAGGATCATTGAATGCAGAGATTGCAAATTATCCATCCAAGAAATCGGTCATCTTGTTGGACGTAGCCAAGTAACAGTCATGCAAATATGGAATTGGTGGATGCAGGAGAAAACAACTGATCGATAGGAGCAATCGCCTCATCACAACACCCCACGGGAAGGCAGGCATATTGTGCACATGACACTGATGAAGCACACTGCCTCATCCGCAACCATATCACAACAGATACAGTCTGTAACACAACAATTGGTGTCCGCACGAATAATTAACGTCATTTGCAGTACAGTGGAATGTCTGCTAGGCGTCCATTACTTCCCTTACCTTTGACTTTAAACCACAGGCGTTTGCGCTGTAATGGTGCACTGAACGGCAGAGATGGACATCCGAATAGCATGACATTGTGTTTTCGAATGAATCACGCTTCTGTCTGCAGTACTCTGATGGTTGTATTAGAGTTAGAGGTGACACCGCGGAGAGAGGCTGCTCAACTGTTATGTTATGCATAGTCAGACTGGTCCTGCACACAGTGTTATGGTATGGGGTGGTATTGGATTCCACTCCCACACCCCACTAGTATGCATTAACGGTACACTTGCCAGCCATTGCTATATCTCTGATGTTTTGCAGCCTGATCGCCTTCCTCACTTACTTGGCTTACATGGCAGCCATGTTTCAACGGGACAGTGCGCAACCACATGTTGCACGGAATATTCAAGTTTTCTTCATAGCCCATCATATTGCATTGTTACCCTAGCCTTCCAGTTCTCCAGATCTATCGCCCATTAAACATGTTTGGTCAATGATTGGAGAACACCTAGCCGGCATGCTGCATTCATCTGCGGGTACATCAGCTGAACTTTGGCTACCTGTGGAGGCAGCATGAGCTACAATTCCCCAACAACACATACAAAGCCTCTGTCACGCAATGCCACAGCGTGTAGCAGCAGTTATTGACAGACGTGGAAGCAACACTTCTTACTGATTTTCTCGTCTTCCTCACTACAAAGAAGGCTGTATTTCAAATCAATTAACATTGACACTATGTGTAATCTCTTAAATAAATTTGGCTTTGATATCTTTTGTACTTCTAGGTGTTGCATTTTGGATGACCAGTAGTGTATGTATGACCATGAATGAGATTAACCTTTAAAGAGAGTAAAATAAAAATCTCGTTTTTAAAAGGGTAAAGTCCAAGTGATTACTACTGTTCAGGAGTAAAGAAAAAGAAATTACTGTTTTTTTGTACAAGCCATGTTTTTCTGTTTTTTATTCCTTAAATTTACTTTTAAAATCTAGATGCATATGATACATAGTAATGAATATTTGAGATTTGACTTGCCTCTGTATGAGGGTTGTAGTGAAGAGCTGCCCGGGTATCCACCCATGCTGTGTTTAAAAAAAAAGGGGTGTTTACAATCCTGAGGGTTGTAGTGGGTAGCTGCCTGGGTACCTGTCCAGCTACCCACCCAGGCTGGTTTCTTTTTTTTTTTTTTTTTTTTTTTTTACAACCCTGTATCTGTATATATGACCACTGGTCACTGCATAAAATAGTTAGCTGGCAATTTTGTATTCAAATTTATAAAACCATTAAGCAATACATTTAGTGTACATTATAATAACAGTGTATAATTTTAACACTAACTATTAGATTTTAATAGGATAAAATCTTTTTTTTTCCCTCCAAATGAGACATTAACCCCTTGACCGCCGAGCAAAAGGGCAAATTTGTAATGTTGTTTTCTCTGTAATTTTTTTTAAATGCTTAAAAAATCTGAATTTTCAAACTTGAGATAAAAAACTTAATTATGTATATAAGTATAATCCTTGAGAGTATCAATCATTACTTGATGTTTTAAAAATGCATTATATTTGTAGAATTATATTAATTTAAACAAACCTTGTATTGCTGTGAAACCTACAACACAGTGAAAGGATATATCAGGTCGCGGCGGTGAGAAGGTTAAAAATTAGGTTGAGTGTGTGTGTTACTCAAGGGGGCGGCATACATGAAAAATACAGAAAGTCATCTAAAATTCTTGGTCCCCTTAGAATTTTTCTAGACTTAGATTTTTTTCTCGAGTCTAAATGAACCCTAGAAGCTATTTTGCATTGAACAATGTTATAATGCTAAAAATAATGTTGTTTATTTAGCAACCTTCTAGGCTATACTTGAAAACCTTCAAAATTTTAAACGCTTTCAGAACAAGAATTCTGTTAAGATTTGGGTGTGGTGTCAAAGAATGCAAAATTGCCCCTAAAATTCGTCGATAAAGGGCTAAAAATCTATGTGTAATATTACAAACCAGACATACAGTGATCTCTCACTTATATGCGACCTCTGTTAGATGCGTTTTTCACTTACGCGCGTTTTTCCCGTGGACCCGGCCATCGAAATAGGAAAACAATGCTAACACTTATTCATTTATACGCGAAACGTAAAATGCACCTTTCACTTATGCGCGAAAAAAAAATCAAGTTTTAGTAAAATCGCCACGCTTTGCTTATCGAAGAATTTACCCTTCCTGTTCTGTCTCTTGGAATGCATTCACACGCCCTTAATCCATTGTTCGGATTCTTCCAAGAATGCGTTCTTTTTCGCTTGTGATGACATCAAGAGGGGAGAACGGGTTACATACGAAAATGTTGGCATTGTTAAAAGTAGCAGCCAATTTGTGTGGACGGTAACCACTGCTCGCGGAACAAGCTTTAGGTTTGTGTTACTATGCCATTCGCTTACGTACTGTACAGTGTATAAAAAATGGCAAAACGTTCAAACTTGTCGCTTTCTTTGAAAATGGATATTATAAAAAAATTTGATGAAAAATGCTTTAAATCAAAAACAGCATTAGCTGATCATTTCCGTATTCCAGAATCAACTTTAAGAGGAATTCTGAAAAGCAGAGAAGCTATAAATTCAGCTTATCTACAGTGTGGAATAAAGGCTAAGAAAAGGAGTCGAATTCAAAGCAGAGAGAATGAAGAATTCGAGAAAGTTTTAGTTCTCTAGTTTAAAGAAACTTGTGCATCCAACATTCCTGTAAACGTTGAACTTCTAAGAGAGAAAGCCTTGGAATTATTGAAGAGTTATGACATGGAAAACTTTTCTACGTCACATGGATGAGTTGAGAAATTTAAGATTAGACATGGATTGTCAACTCGTGTCCTTTCTGATGAAAGTGGAAGTGTCAATAATGAATCTGTTGAACAATGGAAAAAAGACTTGCCTGGTTTAGTTAAAGAATACGAACCGAAAAACATTTACAATTGCGACGAAACTGGACTTTTCTATTGAGTAACGCCCGACCGAGCTTTGCCGTTTAAAGGAGAACCATGCCATGGTGGAAAAAAAGGTATAGAAAGGTTAACTGTGTTGCTTACTACAATGCCGATGGTTCGGATAAACTGCCTCCACTAGTCATTGGGAAATCAAAGAATCCCCGATGTTTAAAAAATGTAAAGAAACTTCCATGTGATTATGCTAGTATTAAAACGGCATGGATAACGTCGGGCATTTTTCTGGATTTCCTTCACAAATTTGACAGTAAAATGGAAAAAGAGAAACGAAAAGTGATCCTATTTATGGATCAATGCCCATCACACCCAAAAGATCTTCCGCCTCTCAACTATACAAAAGTTGTGTTTTTTCCAGCCAATTGAACGAGCAAACTTCAACCTATGGACCTGAGCATCATTCGTTGAGTGAAAGTGCAGTACAGAAGAACTTTAATCCGGCGTCTTCTTGCTGCTATAGAAATGAAACGTTCGGTGAAAGATGATTTGTAGCAGATCACTGTCCTTGATGCTATTCACATGCTGTGCTCGTCATGGGCAAACATTACTGACATCTGTATCAAAAACTGTTTTAAGAAGGCAGGATTTCTGCTCCCAGAAGAAAAAGAAGACGATAAAGAAACACAAAGCGAGGCCGATGTAAGCGAAGATGATTGGAATGCTATATCTGGCGAATTGGCTTCGTGTACTTTCTCCGAATTCGTGGATGTCGACGAAACCTTAATTACAACCGAGGGTAACGAAAAAGACAGGCTACCGCGGTGCATTCCACTTATCTTTTTTTTACAGACCGCTAGAGTGGCGTGATGCTCTTTTCGTACACCTGCATTGGTGAATTCGAGCATTACGTGACTCCGGTGGTCTGTAAAAAAAAATATGCGTAAAGCACCGCGGTAGCCTTTCTTTTTTGTTAGCCTCGATTACAACTGATATGCGGGATATCAGCGATATTGCAGCGGAAATTGGCAACAACAAATACGAAGATGTGGAAGACGATGAAGGAGATACAGCAAAAGTTCCCCCAACCCACACAACAGCATATGAAGCATTGGAAACTCTGCGGGATTTTTTTCAATTTAATTCAGGAAGCGAAAGAACTTTTTCGCACCTAGATGAACTTGAAAAGACTCATCGACAGTTTCCGAAAACAAAAACAAACCTTTATTGATGATTTCTTTGTAAAGAAAATGTAATTTAACAAAAGTTTGGTACGTATGTAACAACTTTGAATTTTTACATTCTTATTAAATTACAATATATAAACGAAAATTATATGCGTATTTATTTATTAGTGTATTAGTAGTGTAACTATTAGTATTAGTTATGTTAATTTTTCTCGTTTAAGCTTATTTATGGTTTTTCACTTATGCGCGAATCTCACTTGTACGCAAAAATTTCGTTGTCCCCTTTTGTCGCGTATAAGTGAGAGATCACTGTATTACCTACACATTTATTGTCATATGCTGACAGATTGTATTCCAAAAAAAATTAAATATTTCAGCAAAATTCAACATTTTCACATTGAGCCAAATCAACACAGGTCCAGCTCTATGTCAATTGTCTAAAGTTTATCATGCAAGAAGATTGTCTACATTCTTCGCTGGATCTAAATCCTTTAGACCAGAGATTCTTAAACTTATGGCCGGGGGTCCTCAAGCTCAGTGCTAAATTCGGATTTTTTTTTTTTCCTAAAGTAGTTGCTCTAGTTCTTTTAGGGGGAGTTTTGCTGGACAAGACCTTTTAGTCTAGACCATTAATAAATATAAAAAATCAAATCTTCCGAGGGAGACATGTCAGTGCTCCAGAGATGGAATTCCCTCCCCACTTTCCTGGGCAATACTTTGAAAGTTTTTAAATACATAATATTTCGAGCTGTCATAGTAGCAATCACATGACCATATACCATTGTCGGTATATGTCAGCAAAGGATTTAAATTTCATTTCATTATCTAATGATACTGTTAAGAGCAGAATCACAGACGTGTGACAATTTTGAGAACTAATAGAATGAACGTGTAAAAATTAGTCCTTTTTAGGTGCGTTCGTAATTATATAAATACGTAGCACCTATAGTCGTCGCTTGGTCCGTCCGTCCACATATAACAACGCAAAAACTACCCAACCGAATGGTTTGCAATTTAAAATATATTATCTTTGCAGAATTTTGTCGAGACATTTCAAATTTTATTAAAATCGAATCAAAACTTTAGGAAATATTAATAAAAATATTTATTAAGAAATTTGAATTTTTTTTTTTTTTATCGGTGTTTTTTTGTTATAGGAGCTTCCAAAGTTTAATCGTCAAGCGACCGAGATACTTATTTTATTACCGAAATTAATCTGCAGACGATAGAATTCATTTCACAGAATTAGAAATCATCAAGATCTGAATATTTATATAACTAGCTGATACATATATATCTGAATATTTATATAACTAGTTAAGATATTTGTATGAACAGTGTCATAAAATATATACTTAACTAGCTGTTTAACCCGTTCTACGCACGGGAGATCATGAATTTAATTCTAAAACGTGCGTATGAACGCACCTTGTTTGTAACATTTGACGTACAATTTCCAACTTGTTTCACATTGCAACTAGCTGGGAGTAGATATTTCCAATAATGTTAATTTGATAGTTTTAGCTTGTTATGAATTTGGTACTAAGATATGTGAAGATTTTTGCAAACATCTTTCAACTCGCACAAGTGCTGTACTGTTCACATTTTTAGACGGTTTCATACAAGAAAAATAAATAAACCGGTAAAGATGTATTGAAATCAGTGCAGATGGGCTTGAGCTATGAATAGAACTGTTAATGATTTGATGGTTGATCAGCTTCGTTGAAGCTAAAACACCCCATGTAATTTGAACACACTTCTGTATTAACCGTGAGCCACTGCTTTCCTGAACATTTTTGAAGATTCGAAGGCTACATTCAACAAAGTTGTTTCAGTAGTAAATTATATCTAAACTAACTAGCTTTTGATATAATTTACTACTGAATGAACTAAATTAACTTGAATTTACACCAAGCATTTGTGAGAAGAAATTGGGAGTGAACACAAGCAGCTATTTATGTATGCATTAGGTGTCTGTCAAGAGGAAAAATGCAATTTAAAAATTTGAATTTTTGAACTGTGCGATCAAGTAAGACTCTAATGGACTCTAAATTCCATTTGAAACACAGTTTCAGTTATTTCTCCTGGCTTGTCAAGGTTGCATATTTGAAAGTTATTTTAACTTCCTGAATAATACACATTTTCAAAGTCCAAGAAAAAGTAGAAGCCACAATAAAAAAAGTATTTGCAAGTTGTTGACTTGAAAATAATTATTTTGAATCATGTCCAACAGTATTCGATTTCTTCCACCTTCTGATGATACAATTTTCCCTGATATTATTGAACATTTGGTTGTATACATGAAGCGCTTGAAAGAAACTTTCAGGCTTTATTTTCCTCCCTCGAAGTCAGAAATAGTGAGGTATACATTTAATATTCAAAAAATTAGTGAAATCAAAACCTTGACATTTTTAGAACAGGAACAACATTCGAAACTACCATGCAATGGATGAAAATTGCTTTCCATTGCCTTTCCAAATTTTTGGTTGTACTTTAGAAATACCTCAGCAGAACTAGCAGAAAAAGCTACCAAGCAATTACTCCACTTCTGCCCCGCATATTTGTGTGAAAAGACTTTCTCCAATCTTGTGCACATGAGAAACGAATGTAGACATTGCCTGGATGTTGGACTAGACTTATGGAAACATGGTTTAAACATTGAACCAAATATTGCACACCTAGTAGAAATAATGCAACAGCATCCTTCTCACAGCAAATACAGTGAAACTTCCATTTAACGAAGTCTCATCGTTACACTTGAAAACTTCGTTATGAAGAAAATTCGTTAAACAGAAATCAACTTAAATTCATGAAATTTTTCCTTCAAATATGACAAACAGGTATTGGATTCAGAAGTATTTGATTCAGTTTCTGTTATGATTTAAAATTTTACTCTTAATTTATTCAGTATTTTAACTTTAATTTATTCATTCAAGCAAATAAACTCATTAAATTCATTTAAATTAATTAAGCTAAATTTCGTTATTGCATTTTAAATCAAACATTCTTTTTAAATTGTTTACTTTTGGTCAAAGTATAAATTAATTTCGGAATCTTTCCATTATATATGTTTTAGGATATTCATTTCAAATTCAATTTACAATTTATTCACTTTACAATATTAATTAAACTTAATTTCAAATTATCTAAAATAAAAATATTTCTAACTTACTTTTTCTAACTTTTAAATAATATCCATCTTTCTTAATAACAGACAGTCTAAAATAAATAATTATTCTAAAATATAGCGTATTTCCTTTTCAATAATAATTATTAAAAACGGTTAATCGCTAATTTTATTCTTTTCGGAAAGTTCAGATTCACTAATTTTGATCAATGCAAAATCTTTCAGAATCGCGAAACTTTCATATATCGTTTCAAAATTTCTAAGTACAATAATAACTTTTTCAAAATTCTTAATATTAAAATTTTTACTTTCAAAACATATCTATTGGAAAGATTTTTTTATTTTAATTCGATTGCTAAAATTTCCTTTATTTTCATCCATAAGTTTGGCAGTTATCGATTTTTAATTACTTTCTTTTATTTTGTTTTGAAGCTCATAGATTTTCGCTATGAACGGCCATTTATAAATTTTCAGATGCATTCGTGTAAACAACTACGAATGACTTCCCGTTTCCCGCGTATTTTTCTGTGTCAATGACTCATGTAGAGCAAGGTCAGTTTTTAGACGATTCAAGGTGACAGATCGAAGCTTGCAGAACATTTTTAATGACGTGTCGTCAGGGGTGCAATACAGTTAAAATTTAACTTTTACCGCGTGGGTGAGCTTCTATAAAAACTCCGTCAGGTGGTGTCACGCGCGCGACAGTTAATTTTGGAACCGTTGGGAAATGCTGTTATCTGATTGGCGGAGGTTTCAAATTTTGGAGAGTTCAACCGTACTTTGAGAATTGGGGAGATAATCACTTCTCCAGACTTGCTTGACTTGGTAACAACAACTTTTTAGGCTGTTGGGCCTCTGGCCTGGCGGCAGTTCAGTTTTATTCAGCTATGGAAGAGGTTCTCCAGTTAAAAAGGGGAATTTTTGGACAGCAGCGATCGTCAATGGATGCAGGCTTATAAAGAAAAAAATCTTCATTAATTTGTTTAGACGTTACGCAGTACGATATTTTGTTACAAGTGATATTTTGCTGCAGTTTTTCTCTTCATCAATATTTTTCAACTTTTCTGATAAGATGTCATAGTTGATTTTTAGTCAAATATCTTCGACGTTTTAAAATTCAAGCAGCAGCCTATTTTAGGGTCGCTAGACCCGAAGCCGATTTTTCCATTTTTGTTACGAAGTAACTGATATTCAGCGCCTTCGCCTTGATTTCTCATTTATCCTGTGATGAATTCACGAGATTCAGAAGCAAGTATCGTAGCCAAGATATAATCATTTTCCAGTTTAGTTTGACGAACTTTCCACATCTTAAAAGCCACCATTTAACAATTGCATCTTCAATTCAAAAATTTTGTAGGTCACGTACAGACGACATGAGTACCTGGACTCTGGCATATTTCTTTAAAGACAATTTCAACTTTCATCTACATCCTTAATGCAGAATGTTAAATTTGAAACGAAAAACAATAAACTAATGACATTTACTTTTAACCTTCATGAACTGAACATCAAAGATTTTAAGTTTATTTTTATATTTTAAATTATCATCAAAAGTTGTGATCTTGTGAGAAATATTGTGAATAGGAAGAAGATTGTGAAACACATAATTAGTGATGATTTATTGATTTAATATTCTGTGAGTGCACGTATTGAATGTTGAATAAACTACTGTGTGGCATCTATTTGGTGAGTTATTTGTTTTTCCTTTTTACATTTCACCAAATTTGAGTTACAGATGGATCAACTTCTGAGAGAATGATCATAAATCTTAAATCTTACAATTAAGCTTTTAATTTAAATTTTACAATTCCAACATTTAATTTTAACTTGTATTAATTTAACTTTTCTTTACAACGCAATGTTACTACATCTTGAGATTACGCCATATAGAGAGATTTCGGGATGGTTAACTTATATTCTTTTCTAAATTGAATTTTCAGGTTTGGATTCAATCAGAATATTTTTCGAGAAAATCGTCACTTGTTAATTTTTCCTGGTATAAGTTCTCAGATTCCTAAATCTCGCTATAGTTTCAATTATGAAGCCGTCTTTTACAAAACAGTTGTGTACGTTCGATGAAATTACGTCACATTCCCAAGCTTTCATCAGCTCTGATAAACAGGTTCTCAAACTAATGTTTTCACTACATTCTCTTTTTTCTGTCTGTTTTGATAATGTACTTCAAGATTTTTTTATTATTCCTATTCCTTAGACTAATGGCTGAATTTTAGAAGTTGTATTGGCAGGAGCACAAATAACTTTGATGTTCTTCGATTTGCATTTTGAAGCGCATTCTTGTGGATGTACAAAGCAATTGTCTATCAGCAATGGAAGTTCAGAATGGTAGCTGTCTGACTCTAATTGATATTTTTTGCTTCAATGCATCTGACGCCATTGCGTCACTGCATCTTCTATATCATTGAATGTATAAAGGGGGATTTCGATTTCTCCCAACTGTCAGCGCTGAAGTCTCAGTGTGGGAGAGTAATGATAATAAGTGTTTTTCTTACTGGGAAAAAAAATTGTTTTATTTAGCACCAAGCAGAATGGAAATTATTTAAATGTGTTCATTTTCTTACAATTTGCTGAAATAAATTAGCAGATCCATCGCAACAGCAACCTCTTAGTTTAAATTCTGTACAAGTACAAAAGTGGAATAAATTTCGTTACATAGAATATAATTTTCGTAATATGGAGATTAATTTATATGCTAATGGTGTTCAAAGTCAAAGTTCTGCAGAAAATTTCGTTAAGTAGAAAACTTCGTTAAATAGAGACTTCGTTAAAGGGAAGTTCCACTGTAGTAGTATGTATACTTTAACTGTCTTAAAATATGTGCTATAATTATTTTTCTGCTTATTAATGCAGATTACTTTTTCTCCAACACTGTAAACTAAACATAGAATATGTGTAATGAAAAATAAATAGGGTGTATGCATTAAAATAATTTCTTATCTTATTAAGTAACATACTGTTGGGAGTCCCCTAAGTGTATAACACATCAGAGGGGGTCCGAGAGATCCCAAAGTTTCAGAACCACTGCTTTAGACTATGCATTTTAGAGTATAAAGTAAATGCTAAACAGCATAGAAGTTTGGATTTTCTTCAAAGCTTCCATTTTGTGTGAATGGGACAGATTGTCTCTTAAAATGATTCGTGCCATCTTTGGTAATCGATAACAATGGTGGTTGATTCGAATAAAATTATTTCAAGGTAAACTTTAATTTCTGATGGTCATCATATGGTGATTTATCATTTTCTATATTATATCTGTAAAATAAAATGACTCAATATTTGTAACAGCATTTAGTACCTACCCTGTAGCAGTAAAAGAAATATTTTAATTTAAATTGTAACTATAGTTTTCTTATCATAATTTAAATGAAATGATTTTTTTTTCTTCTTTTCTTGTAGATTTGTATTTCATGACTCTGTGAGTATTAAAATAGAAGATAAAGTTTCATATCCTTTGGAGGGTTTGGATCTATCTACGTTCACATCTGGTCCATTTACTGGAGAGCTTATGTATGACTTACAAGCCTGTGTATGTCATTTTGGTGGTATGAAATGTTTTATTTATTTTTCTAATTTATTATTTTTAATAAAATATTCTTAAATATTTTAAACAAATGTTGTTCATTATATTGCTGTGTAGTTCTGTGTTTGTTTTCTGTATTATTCAAAATTCAGGCTCAAAATGGACTACGTAGGTTTTGAGAATTTTTGCATGGATCAGTTTCTGTGAAAGTTTTTATCATCTTTATTATTAACCCTATCACTATGTCCTGGGGTCCATGCGGACCCCAAGCACTTTCAAAAAGTTGTCAAAAAATCTATCACTCACTGAGTAGTTTCAGTTGGTGACATCTCATATCATAATGTTTGTAACACATGGTAAAAATTAAATTGTACAAATATAAGTGGTACTTGTTTTTTGTTTTTTGTTTTTTTGAAAAATAGATAGCATATTTGTCCTGGGCAACAACAGGGCATGTTTCGATAGGACATAGTGATAGGGTTAATGTTCGGAAATGTCTGTCTGTGTGTGTGTTTGTACACGGATAAACACTGTATGCGTAGCAAGCAGCACAATGATTCTGGTGTCAAAAAATTCAAAAAATCCGGGCCTTCTGGAATTATAGTTTCGAAGAAGTCAGCCCTTAATTAAGAAAGTCTCAAAAATTAGCGCAAAAAGTGATTTTTTACCGAAACAATGAAAGAACTTGTATCTTGCATACTTTGATGCCTCAATGCGAGGCTAGCGTGGTTACCAGAAAGATCCCGTCAGCCACGAAACCGCAATCATCACCTTTTTCAACCCCTCTTTCAAATAGATCAATATGATGAAGATCATACACATATTTTCATTATTATTCAAAATTTATAGTTCCCTTATGTTTCCTAAATATTAATTAAATTTTTATTTAAACCCTTTCTATTTTAAAGATTAAAAGCAATTATATTTCATCAAATACATTAGCGTTTCTTTTCTGTCATTTTTATGTCTGGCTTTTACCGCAAAAATGATCTTCCTTTTCTGCATAAATGCAGCTGCAAAATTGTTCAATATGTACGTTAGATATTTTCATTAACCTTCAACTTTGTCTCTGTCTGGAAAACTTAATGATAAATATAAAATCATTTTACATGTGCCTCTTTTGTCTATGCTTAACAGTAACTTCCTTGTTTCATGTAAATGCAGTCTTTAAGTAAGTCACAACGGTCAAAATTCTATTTAGCTCGCAAATGATTCATGTCCAGAAAAACCACAGATGCCCTATTCTCACAAAACATTCATTGGGTTGCTTTTCTAATTTACGAAAATGGCCATAAGGCGCCTTGCATTGCAAACCTTTCATTCTTTCCCCCCCTCTAAATTAATATGCCAGAAGCCTAACCGCTGTAAATTTTTTCTGGCGAAGACTGTTCGATACACATGTATATTCATGCCAAAAACAAAGTGTTGGCACGCAAAATGTACTCCAAAATTTCGGCAGATCATATCTGACTCTCGTGCTGAAAACAACTTAAGCGTTGCTAAAGACGGGGGCCACCTCTCAAGTATTTCATATCTCTAAGGAATAAATAACTTTTTCCATGGATTATTTCTCGTCTTCAATGTGTCCCAGCGTAACATTTTGCAGGAGGAGAACGCTGCGGTGTTGCCTAAACAACGCATTTCATATTTACAAATACGGCCTTTTCAACGATTTTCCAAGATAGCCTGAACTCAACCAAAAATACGTTTTCACCCAGTCAACAATACCACATACTATATGGTGCAAGACATCAAAATGTTAATATGAGGAGAGAGGTGGCCTCCCAAAATCGATCGTTTGGCTAAAATACAGAGAGAGACTCTATTTTACTCTGTATAACATAAAAAAAATCTGCTCCAAATTTTCACGAAATTAGAACTTTGTCCCGGACCGCTTTTCCAGAATTGTAGTGACTTGTTCCTGGATTATAAACTCAAATAAAAATGGCCTGGGATGTTTTTGAAATTAACATTTCACCTTTCATCGGATAACGGCTTCATGATGCTCGCGAACGCAGTCTTAAAGCCTTTTACGTAACGGACTCACTGTTACTGAATTATCTCTCACAGAATGATGAAAAACGTAACGTGAAGTTTGGACTGCATAAAGTTGACTTTTTAACCATTCCGTACCCTGCATGAGTACAGGATAACTTAAAAAAAATCATAAAAAGAAATGCATTATCTGCTACTCATCATGCCTCCGGTACCTGACTTTGGATTATAAAGTGTGCCACTCAGCAAAAACACTGTGCGTGATTTCATATTTAGCATACCAGTGCTAATCGTACACCGCTGTGAGAATTCAATCTCATCAAAAAGTCACCTGTAAAAAATGCAGCCAAGTCCCGTAACTCATTTACCGTAAAAAGTACTGAGATCGTATAAAGCCAAGTTTAACTATCTTATTAACTCTAAAATTTTCATTCACAAAATCACTCCTAGTCTCTACATCTTTAGTTAATTATTATTTTGTGACTTGGCAATTACTTAGCACGAGAATGTGATGTATATAGTTAGTCTTAATCAAATAATACTATAACATATTAATGTGTAATAACTTCCCTGTGCGTATATAATTTGCTTTAGTTAAATTATCCCATCCCATCCCATAACATAGTAAGGTGTAATAACTTCCCTGTGTTGCGTAATTGCCAAGTCACAAAATAATAATTAACTAAAGATGTAGAGACTAGGAGTGATTTTGTGAATGAAAATTTTAGAGTTAATAAGATAGTTAAACTTGGCTTTATACGATCTCAGTACTTTTTACGGTAAATGAGTTACGGGACTTGGCTGCATTTTTTACAGGTGACTTTTTGATGAGATTTCACTTCTTTTTGTAAGTAACCCTCCTTTTCTTGATTTTGGGTTCTTTTTGGAGATCATCCACTGATTTTCGCTAAGCCCACACTCTGTCCCTATTATTTACAGATATCAAAAAATTGAAGCTTTAGTTTCGTTTGCAAAGTACTGTAGATAAAAAGAGATTTCAGGTTCCTAGGCAAGGGCAAGCACTAAATTATGGGAGGGGGAGTGCCAAAAGTACTCTCAATTGCTTCCAGGATAAGCGCTATGCATCTGAGATATAACTCGCAGCCCTAGATACTTGATATTTAACATAAAAGAACTTTTTAGTATAAAAAGAAAGCCAAAATTAAAATTTCCGGAAATTTCCAATAAATCAAACTATATTCCTTTTTTCGATGGTTCTTTTTCGTTTTTTTTTTAGACTTTTTTTTATTATTTACGGATTTTTTAATTTTTCCTTACTTTGTGTACAAAACCCTGCCTTTCTGCCAAATGTCAATCTTCTAGGACTACAACATCGAATTATTTTCAAATTTTCGACTTTTTATGAATTTATTGATTTTTCGATTTTAATTCTAAGTTACCTGATTGTCATGCCAATATAGTAATTCTTTGATCCGTCTTCTTAGGATCATTTAGGTTCAATTTAGAGATAAATCAAGTGAATCTTAGAGTCACCATGATTTTATTTAGAAAGGACTATCAAGCCATAACCAGCCAGTAATGTCGGGAGGGTAGGGGGAGCTGTGAAAATTTTTGTGGGGCTAACATCATTTAACAATCCATATTTCATATGTGAAGTAAATAGAGTACAACATGTGAAAGAAAACAAACCTGTCTATAAAGAAATCGCCTATATCGTAGCCAGTCTATAGCGGAACTTTTCTATAACGAAATTCGTAAACGAAAGAAAAGAAAAACCATAATCCGGGGGAAATAACATAAAACAATTAGGGGCGTTGTACTAGCTAATAGGACAATTATCTTATAGCTAATGTTTCTAGCAGTACAAAATCAAATTGTTTTCGAATTTTCGATTTCTTAAACATATTTCGATTTTTCGATTTTATTTTCGAATTTTTTTAATTGTTCCTTTTATTGAATAGTAAATACTACCTTTACACCAAGTTTTAAGTTTCTAAGACAACAAGATAAAAATATTTTCAATTTTTGATTTTTTCGCAATTTTTTTTTTATAATTTTCTGGATTTTATAATTTTTTCTTATTTTGTATCCTTTATTACAAATTTTAAGTTTCCAGAGCTACAAAATCGAATTATTTTAAAATTTCCGATCTTTTTATTTTATTTTCGAATTTTATTGCGTTTTTATTTTAACTTATTCTGAATCCTAAACACTATCTTTACCGCGAATTTTAAGTTTCTAAGGCCAAAAGATCAAATTATTTAAATTTTTTCCAAATTTTTTCGAATTTTTGATTTTTTTTCGAGTTTTCTGGATTTTTTAATTTTTCCTTATTTTGCATCCTAAATACTACCTTTATTCCGAATTCCAAGTTTCTAGCGCAACAAAATTGGATTATTTGAAATTTTTCGATTTTTCGATTTTATTTTCAATTTTTTTTTGTGTGTTTTTGATGTTTTCTTTTTCTGAATTCTAAACACTACCTTCACACCAAATTTTAAGTTTTTAAGACTACAAGATCGTGTTATTTTCAAATTTCAATTTTGTTCGATTTTTTTTAATTTTCGAATGTTTTTTTTTTTTTTTTAATTTTTCGGATTTGATATTTGTTTCTTTCTTTGTATCCGAAATGCTAGCTTTATTCCAAATTTTCAGTTTCTGCGGCTGTGGGATATACCCAATCTTTTTGATGACGCGAGAGTGAGTGAGTGTGTGAGTGACAAAAAATCGAAACTTTGAGTTCATATATCGTCTGCACTAATTTATGGGTATTTTTGAATTATCCATATTTTTTAATTTTTCCTTGTTTAGTATCTAATATTACCTTTATTCCAAATTTCAAGTTTCTAGTGCTATGAAATCGAATTATTTTCAAATTTTCCTTATTTTTCGATTTTTTTGTTTTATTTTCGAATTTTATTTGGTTTTTTATTTTAACTTATTCTGAATCCTAAACACTATCTTTACTGCGAATTTTAAGTTTCTAAGGCAAAGATCAAATTATTTTAATTTTTTCAATTTTTTTCAAATTTTTCGAATTTTTGCATTTTTTTTTTTTTTTGAATTTTCTGGAATTTTAAATTTTTCCTTATTTTGCATCCTAAATACTACCTTTATTCCGAATTCCAAGTTTCTAGCGCAACAAAATTGGATTATTTGAAATTTTTCGATTTTTTTCGATTTTCGATTTTTTCAATTTTGCTTTCGATTTTTTTGGTGTTTTTGATGTTTTCTTTTTCTGGATGATAAACACTACCTTCACACCGAATCTTAAGTTCCTAAGACTACAAGATCGTATTATTTTCAATTTTCAATTTTGATGGAATTTGTTGAATTTTCGAATTTTCCGGATTTTATAATTTTTCCTTTCTTTGTATCCTAGACACTACCTTTTTTCCAAATGTCAAGTTTCTAGGGCTACGGGATCTACCTAATCTTTTTGATGACGCCTGAACGAGTGAGTGAGTGAGTGACAAAAAATCGAATGTTTGAGTTCATATATCGTCTGAACTAGAAAAGATAGCAAGTTTTAATTTTAAATTTTGGTCGGTCCTATGTGCCAAATACTCTAGAAAAACGAAGTTTCAAATTTTTGGGATACTCCAGCGCGGAGATATGAGGGGGTCAAAAGTGCCCTGAGTTGCTTCCAGAAAAGTATGCTTACGGCTGCCCTCTCTCGACTTGGCGGAGGCACTGCCATGCCTCCAGATCTAAAACAAACTATCCCCATCCTGTGGGATTTGTTTTTCAATGTTTTACTTTATTTAATGCAAAACATAGATTGTATCCGACAACTCATAAAAAAGTCCTCCGGCCTGTACCGGCAGGAAAAGGTAGCTTTCCTATATCTTCGTTTTAAAATTTTAGCTAATGTTACTCGAAAACAGCAAGTTAAAATGCAAAGAAACCGTTTACAAAAGATTCGTTTACACTGAATTTGAATAAGAAATTCGCCAAATTATTGAGCTATAGCCAAGTTGGCTTCATTTATGAAGACTTATTTTTGTCGCCAAATTTGGCGAGATTTCGCCAATTGTCGCCAAGTTTGGCGAGAATTTGGCGCTAATGGATATGAATATATAGTTTTATGCGTATGATTGGGAAAATGATTACAACAATGAAAGAAAATAATTTGCGAGAAATCGCGTTCACTAAAACTTATAAATTTATATTAAAATCATTAAAATTACAGACATTACAATACACTTTCATAAAACATTAAAAACATATTAAAATTGGACGTTTCGGATTTACATGGAAAATCCCTCTTCAACAACAACATTTCACTTAGCGTAAATCATAGTTCAAAAATATCAACAAATAGAAAATGCAACGTATCAAAATTTCGGAGTCAAAGTTACAGTTATAATAACACGGAGTATTCATTCAGGATTGCACCTGCTTGACCATTATTGACCATAAATTTATCGTTGGTTTTTTGTAATGTGCTGTTTTGTTTCAAAATGTCAGCCACCCTAGAATTTCAAACTGCTCTATCTCAGCCAATTTTTAAGATAGAGATAAAACAAAAAATGCTCTGGAATCCTTGTATCAAGTCCTAACACCTAATTAAAAAATAAACTTGATTTTTTAACTTTTTTGTATATTTATAGCTGCCATCTTCAAACAAGATGGCGGACCAAGCTGGCCGACGAACTCGTTCGAGGCATTGGTGAGCTTAATACACACAATTAGTTTCATCCAAATTAATTTATAAATACGAGCGTTATCGTATCAAATTATTTTCATTTTTTCAATTTTTTTCGAATTTTTTTATTTTTTTTTTCGAATTTTCTGGATTTTTTTAATTTTCCTTTTTCTGTATCCTAAATACTACCTTTATTCCTAATTGGAATTTTCTAGCGCAACAAAATCGGATTGTCTTCAAATTTTCGGTTTTTTTCAATTTCTTCGATTTTTTCAATTTTGCTTTCGATTTTTTTGGTGTTTTTGATGTTTTCTTTTTCTGGATGTTAAACACTACCTTCACACCAAATCTTAAGTTTCCAAGACTACAAGATCGTATTATTTTCAATTTTCAATTTTGATGGAATTTGTTGAATTTTCGAATGTTTTTTTTTCGAATTTTCTGGATTTTATAATTTTTTCTTTCTTTGTATCCTAAACACTACCTTTTTTTCCAAATGTCAAGTTTCTGGGGCTACGGGATCTACCCAATCTTTTTGATGACGCGTGAACGAGTGAGTAAGAAGTGACAAAAAATCGAATGTTTGAGTTCATATATCGCCTGAACTAGAAAAGGCAGAAAGTTGTAATTTTAAATTTTGGTCCTGTGGGCCAAATACTCTCTATAATTGAAGTTTAAAATTTTTGGGATACTCCAGCGCGGAGATATGGGGGGGTCAAATGTGCCCTGAGTTGCTTCCAGAAAAGTATGCTTACGGCTGTCCTCTCTCGACTTGGCGGAGGCACTGCCGTGCCTCCAGATTACTACCAAGGCTCGTGCATCTACCCGCTGTATTATTCGAATAAATAGATGTGAAGCGATAAATATCTCCGAGAATAAGAACTATCTCTCCATACAAAGTCGAACTTACGTTCTCAGATTATTTGCCTGTAAAGCATTTTACAAGATTCGATTTTTGACTCATCTCGTCTCCTTTGTGCGCTTAGGACTCTATCCAGACGTTTCTCCGTGTTCATATAAAAAAAAAAGAAAAACAATAATTCGAAACTGAACCAGGTGGAACTTCAAAGATGATTTTTGAGCATTTTCCGAGAGATTTATTCAGCGGATAGTTCAAGGATTGCGCATAGTTAATTACTGTCTTTTTTTATCATTTCGCTAGCGCTTGTGTTTTTGATACATGATTCGTCGCAAGATCTCAGTAGATAATATAATTACTGTGTTTTTGGTGTTATAAAGGTGCACGATTTTTTTTTACAATTTCCTATATTTATTAACACAGTGAAGTTAAAAAAAAAAAAAAAAAGGAAAAAAATCTTTTATGGTGGTATATCAACCATAGTAAAGATATTTTTGGGTAAGTACTAAGGTTATAGTGATGTACATTGAATACATTAAGATGCACAAGAGCAACAAATCAGTCAAATAGTGTATTTTTAATTAAATATTTACTGTATTTGTTACTATTTGTTTTAATTGGTAAACATGCTTTTCCTATAGATGTGATACTTAAAACTTGGAAAATGTTTTTTTGCATTTTATTTAGGCGATTTGGAGATATTTTTAGTACCGCTTTACTATTAATTCAGTAAATCTCATCTAGAAGTATTTATAGAATTAAACATATACATTTTAGCTAGATAATTTAATTTACTTGGATATGCATAACATTTTATTTCTGCTCATATTGAAATCTAAAAGAAAATTTTTGCCTTGCTACTGGACAAATGAACAAAAAGGCAAATGAAATAAAATTAAGATTTAGCATAATAGGTTCAAAAATGAAATGTTTTTTTTTTTTCAGTCATTTACTGTATGCAGATTTTACTCATGTTTAATAACTGGTAAAGTTGATATTTTTGAATATATACTACATTAACATTTTATATTTGAATTTTTATTCACAACATGTAAATATTTTAACGTAAGTAAAGTGTATATTTTTAATGTTGGTTACGAGAGGATGGTTATGAAAATTCATGAGTAGATAATAGTATTGTTTTGATGGGTTTTTTTTGCAGTCATTTCTTTACATTTTTTAAGTGATTTATTCAGTTGTTTTTTGCGTAGAAATATTTAATATTTTAATTTGCTGAATTTTTACTTCTGGTGGAGTGATGACATATTTCTGCTTTTATTGGTCAGGTTTATATTTTTACGGAACAAAATTCATAATGTTTGAGTTTTTTTAAAAATAAATTATCATTCCTGTTCCTTGCTCCCTACAATGTCACATAGAAATTATATTTCAATTCGATATATTTCTATTGATATATGATAATTCAATTACACTTTTTTCTCATTAAAAGTTTTTTATTAAATGCATAATATTCATGGAGGTCATTTTACAGTAAGATATAGAGTTTTTTCGTGAGTGTAGTTACTTCTGTTGTAGGACTATTTTCTAGAGATGGCCCTATGACTGAATGTTATGTTTCATGTCTGAGGTGAGTAAGATGGCCACTTACTCTTCTCGGATATGCAATGTGTTTACTTACACTCATGTTAAAATAATAATAATAATAATATTGCCACAATTACTTAGGTTTAAGGTCTTTACTTTTACTTTCCTGTATTTTCAATTTGGCGGTAATTTAAAGTGTTTATTTCTAATTATATGTTAATGGTAAATATTTTAATATCATTTTTATTGCATTAAGATATATATGTACTTTGAGACTATGGCACGTATTAAAGCTTTGTGCCAAAATTTTCCATAAAAAAAATCTCTTATTCCAGATCGTTGATTAAAAAACTTCATATTCAAAATTTAATTTCCCCAATGTTATTATATAATATGATATGGTCTGGTATAAATTTTATTTACTGTTTGTGTGCATAAAAAAAAATAATAAAAGTTGAGTATGTTTATGGTTATAAAAAATATATTTTTTCTTTCAAAGATATGCTCAATTATACTCTAATTGTGCCTCATTTTTTTTTTCAATTTTATATTCAAAGGTACAATAACATGGTGACTGAACGTCAGTTAATCATGAAATAAAATTTTAACTAGTATATGTGCATTTATATGTTTTCTTATATGTTATATTTTGCTTAAATTTCAAGATTTTGTTGCTTTTCGAACAAAATGAATGCAATGCATACGGACATCGAATTTTTCTGCGATACTGTCATATGTCCATTCAAACTTTTATAGATATGCCATATTCACTCTTATCTTCATTCATTACAAAAAAAAAAAAAAAAAAAAAAAAAAAAAACATTCTTGTACTTCATATATATTTTTAGGTCTTCTCATAGACAACATTTAAAATTTTAATGTCTTGTTACAGTCTGTTTACATTTTACAAAGATTTGTTTTTAAAATTTGGTTCAAGATTTCAAGCATACTTTTAATATTTCATGCATTCTTATAATTCTTGATTAAAAGAGATTATACTTCTACTTCATCGAATAATTCTAAATTCCACTTTTAATTTCTGTGTTTCATTTTTAAGTGCAAGTATGTCTTTCGTTAATTGATTTCTGCAGAATTAGTCAGTGATTGTTTTCATATTGGATTATACTGAGTGATCATTGAATATGGTTTGGTGTGAAATATTTCTTACATTTTTAAAATTTTGATATCAGATATTATTATTTTTACTTTATTGTTTAAATTTTTATTCTAATTTCACAATTCAGATTTTTTTTTCTATTTTTAACATTGTATATTGTATGACATTTCACTTTGCTATGTCGGTTCGATTCATTTTATTCTTACCTACAGTTACACATTTCCTTCTATAATTTTTGAAATGTCAACAGTTTCACACGCCTTAGTTTATTTGGTCGTGACATTTAGTTCTACTGTCGTACTCAGTCGTATTTTTCCAGAATTTTTCTACTATTTCTTTCAACAAGAGGTATTTTGTGAGTATTCGCTGATATTTGAATTACACAGTTGTACAAGGGTTATTTACATTTTTTTCATTTCAAGTACTAGTGGATATTTGCGCAATCCTTCTTTTCGTACATTCTTGCACGCAGACTTGTATTACATAGCCATACAATGTTTTCTTCTAGTACAAAGATTTTACAAAGTTTTTCACCTATGAGTTCTGCATGTGAGATTGTTATTTTCACACACATTTATTTAAATTTTTCCTTTTTTATATACACTTTTCTTTTCAACTGCAGGTTTGTAACAGGTTCACATACATTTTTCTATATAAAAATTTTTCACTCATTTTTCTCCTTGTTTATATATCAATTCACATTTTTATTGTATTTTTTTGCAAATTTTTCTCATTTTTTTCCACACTTGTTTTGGAATTTCTTTTACATATTTATGGTATAAAGTTCAATGACAAATTGTTCTTTTCTTCGATTCTGTATTTGTACACATTTCCAGCTGGTTCATTGTGTTTGGCATCTTTTGTAGCCAGTGTTTTTCTTTTCTTCTTCTTCATTTTACACACATACACATTTTGTTGTACTCAAAATTGCTAGCCACAAATGGTTATTTTGGGTACATTCTACACACCTTGAATCTTTATTGCAATTTTTGTATTTTAAAAAAAAAATCTTGCATTTTATCATACTTAAATTTATTCTACCAACTAATATTTTTAGAGAATTGACATTTCCTGCTCATTTTCTTCGACGTGTAACAAGACTATTTAATTTTCTCTTTGTTCATGACATATATTTTTGTAATATATTAAAAAAATAATTAATTATTACAATATTAATTGTCCTGTTATTGTTAATTTTTCCTTTTAGGTCACATTTCATGTACTTTTCTTATTTATATCATTATAACATGTTTGTAGGGTTTCAAAAAAATATATATACACACAGATTTAACATGCACCTATCAATGCCACGTGTGTCATTGTCGATATGTTGGTAAATATTTTTCATATCAATCTTCACAATATTTTTTTAACGTATTTTCAGGTATTGCAAGCCCATTCTTATAATTTAGGTCCTCGAACATAATAAAATATTAATATTTATGTAAAATTTTTCTGTTTGTCAAGTTCATGAATGCCCCTTAATCATGGTACAGGTGTATTTATGCATATTTGATTTGTAGTATTGTAGTATTTTTTTTGTTTTTATGTGACATGGCTGGACCATTTTTATGTGTTATGCTGCAGTGCTGCAAGACATATAGAATTGACAAATAGAAAAAAAAATTTCTTGTATAGTACTTCTAATTTAAATTTAACAATTTGATAAAAAAAAATTATGCAGTTTATTTTTGGGATTTGTAAGTAATTATTTGGTATATGTGATTTTCATGAAGTACTCCATATTTTACACTTATACAAATGCTTTTTGCAGGCTTTTCATATGTAAAGGTTGTCAAGGTTCCTTCATATGGTCGACGATAAGCCTTGCATACATCTCTTTTTCTTCTTTTACACATGTACTTTATTGTATCACAAAAAAACTAATGCACTTACCTTTTCACTTCTTTTTGGCATTTTAAATTTAAATAATATTCTTTGAATTTTATTATTTAAAAAAATATATATTTTTTAATTTTGCGTATTTACTAATTGTCACTTTTGCTCACGTTGATAGGATTTTTTTTTAAAGTTAGGTGCAACAAGTATACAACAATTTCATTGGCTATACAATTTTATACCTCAAGATATTTCAGACTAACATATCTAAATAAATATCTAATTATTTATGACTATTTTTTTTAAAGATTCCTTCATATGGTCGACGATAAGCCTTGCATACATCTCTTTTTCTTCTTTTACACATGTACTTTATTGTATCACAAAAAAACTAATGCACTTACCTTTTCACTTCTTTTTGGCATTTTAAATTTAAATAATATTCTTTGAATTTTATTATTTAAAAAAATATATATTTTTTAATTTTGCGTATTTACTAATTGTCACTTTTGCTCACGTTGATAGGATTTTTTTTTAAAGTTAGGTGCAACAAGTATACAACAATTTCATTGGCTATACAATTTTATACCTCAAGATATTTCAGACTAACATATCTAAATAAATATCTAATTATTTATGACTATTTTTTTTAAAGATTCCTTCATATGGTCGACGATAAGCCTTGCATACATCTCTTTTTCTTCTTTTACACATGTACTTTATTGTATCACAAAAAAACTAATGCACTTACCTTTTCACTTCTTTTTGGCATTTTAAATTTAAATAATATTCTTTGAATTTTATTATTTTAAAAAATATATATTTTTTAATTTTGCGTATTTACTAATTGTCACTTTTGCTCACGTTGATAGGATTTTTTTTTAAAGTTAGGTGCAACAAGTATACAACAATTTCATTGGCTATACAATTTTATACCTCAAGATATTTCAGACTAACATATCTAAATAAATATCTAATTATTTATGACTATTTTTTTTAAAGTATTAACATAGTTACTCTTTTTCAATAAAACACAATCAAAGTTTGTATTTTAATTTTAAAGCTTTCATGGCAATTGACAGTATCCAGTAAAAATTGTATAGTTTCAATATCAAAATACAGTGTCCATTGTTCTCTAGTTGAATGTAAATATTGGTGGTTACACATATTTTCATTATTATTCAAAATTTATAGTTCCCTTATGTTTCCTAAATATTAATTAAATTTTTATTTAAACCCTTTCTATTTTAAAGATTAAAAGCAATTATATTTCATCAAATACATTAGCGTTTCTTTTCTGTCATTTTTATGTCTGGCTTTTACCGCAAAAATGATCTTCCTTTTCTGCATAAATGCAGCTGCAAAATTGTTCAATATGTACGTTAGATATTTTCATTAACCTTCAACTTTGTCTCTGTCTGGAAAACTTAATGATAAATATAAAATCATTTTACATGTGCCTCTTTTGTCTATGCTTAACAGTAACTTCCTTGTTTCATGTAAATGCAGTCTTTAAGTAAGTCACAACGGTCAAAATTCTATTTAGCTCGCAAATGATTCATGTCCAGAAAAACCACAGATGCCCTATTCTCACAAAACATTCATTGGGTTGCTTTTCTAATTTACGAAAATGGCCATAAGGCGCCTTGCATTGCAAACCTTTCATTCTTTCCCCCCCTCTAAATTAATATGCCAGAAGCCTAACCGCTGTAAATTCTTTCTGGCGAAGACTGTTCGATACACATGTATATTCATGCCAAAAACAAAGTGTTGGCACGCAAAATGTACTCCAAAATTTCGGCAGATCATATCTGACTCTCGTGCTGAAAACAACTTAAGCGTTGCTAAAGACGGGGGCCACCTCTCAAGTATTTCATATCTCTAAGGAATAAATAACTTTTTCCATGGATTATTTCTCGTCTTCAATGTGTCCCAGCGTAACATTTTGCAGGAGGAGAACGCTGCGGTGTTGCCTAAACAACGCATTTCATATTTACAAATACGGCCTTTTCAACGATTTTCCAAGATAGCCTGAACTCAACCAAAAATACGTTTTCACCCAGTCAACAATATCACAATCAAAATTTTTCGATATTTGTAGAATTATATTAATTTAAACAATGCTTCTATTGCAGTGAAACCTGCAGCATAGTGAATGGATATATCAGTTCATGGTGGTGAGAAGGTTAATATTCGGAGATATCTGTCTGTGTATTTGTCTGTACCCATATAAACTCTGCAAGCGGAGGGAGCAGCAAAATGTTTTTGGTGTAAAAAAATTTTTTTAAATCCAGGCCTTCAGGAGTTGCAGTTTCAAAGAAGTCGGCCCTTAATTAACAAAGATATCTGTAGAGAAAAGTCCTTTACATGTGTATTTAAAAACATATTTCTGCATAAATACAACTGGTGTTCATAAATAGAGTGCAAACATTCATTAAAAGGCAAGCTAGAGTATCTGACAGTGAAATACTCTGAAATAGAGTAACTCTCTAATCTGCGAGCATTTCATTCTATTTCTCGCAGCGTGCAAGTCAAGGAGTAAGAGGGAGAAAAGTGAATTTCTCCCAGTTTCCCTTCTAAGGATTGGCAACACAAGCGATAGTAGATTAGGAGGGAATTTCGCTAGCGTGTGTGTGGCAACTCAGCAGTTTCATCTTTGAGGTGATTGTTTGTAGCTTGCTACCAAAAAATTGCATTAAATATATGAAATTTTTAAGTAACAAATTATGATTGAATTCTACAAAAAAGATATAGAGTCTTAGACTGTATGCAAATCCTTGAGCTCAATGGCTTCATTTAGATTGCTTACAACAAGATCCTGATCTACTAGATTTCGTAAGCTTCGCTGCAGTGATGGATAAATTATGACGATTCTCGCTGCGGGTACCTGAATGATGGCACTGCCATATCTGTGTTATAAAGCCTTCTTCTATAAGGATAAATCTCCAAATATTCTTCAGATCGTTTATTCATCTGCCCTAAAAAAAAATGATTAGTTCTCCAGAATTAAGTGTACATCCTGATCGCCATGTGATTGATATATTTTGCGTAAAGATTCTTCAGAAATAAGCAAGTGACTTAAATTTTGTTCAAGACTGTATGGTGAGGTTATAAACTTGAACTGTTTCCTATTCTGCATAAACTCTACAGTAACTTACATTTTTCTTTTTCTTTGACATGGGTTGCACTGCTTCTTTTATATACGGCAAGAGGAGATGTAGAGAAAAGTCCTCTACATGTGTATTTAAAAACGTATTTCTGCATAAATACATCCGCCGTTCATAAATAGAACGCAAACATTCATTAAAAGGCAAGCTAGAGTATCCGACTGCAAAATACTCTGATATAGAGTAGCTCTCTAATCTGCGAGCATTTCATTCTATTTTCCGCGGTGCACAAGTCAAGGAGTAAGAGGGAGAAAAGTGAGTTTCTCCCAGTTTCCCTTCTAAGGATTGGCAACACAAGCGATAGTGGATTAGGAGGGAATTTCGCTAGCGTGTTTGCGGCAGCTCGACAGTTTCATCTTTGAGGTGACTGTTCGTAGCTTGCTAAGAAAAAATTGCATTAAATATATGAAATTTTTAAGTAACAAATTATGATTGAAGTCTACAAAAAAGATGTAGAGTCTTAAGACTGTATGCAAGTCCTTGAGCTCGATGGCTTCATTTAGATTACTTGCAACAAGATCCTGATCTACTAGATTTCGTAAGCTCTGCTGCAGTGATGGATAAATTTTGACGATTCTCGCTGCAGGTACCTGAATGATGGCACTGCCATATCTGTGTTATAAAGCCCTCTTCTATAAGGATAAATCTCCAGATATTCTTCAGATTGTTTATTCATCTGCCGTAAAGAAAAAATTATTAGTTCTCCAGAATTAAGTGTACATCCTGATCGCCATGTGGTTGATGTGTTTTGTGTAAAGATTCTCCAGAAATAAGTGAGTGACTTCATCTTCATGAAATATCTTTTTCACATAAAATAATTACAGAATTTCGATAGCTGAAATATATATTATTTACGAGAATTAAGGTGAATTTTTCTGTTGTGAAATACTTCAAATCCTAATTTTGTGATGTGCAACAAAAATACACTACTGCATGAATAATGCACGTTTAGCGGTGCAAAATGAATATTCTCGTGTTGAAAGTTGAAACAAGTGATTCCTGTGAAGTGATCAATTAAGATATCTATTAGCAATTTATAAAATCTATGCTTCTATCCAATCGCCACCATACACTAAATTTTTGATGAGTTATGTAGAGGTTTTAAGGTGAAACTAATAAGTTTAAGAGGCGATGAGACTACCAATTACATGTTTTTATGCACATCAACAACCACATCAAGTAAATGGAATATAATCCTTTAACACCACTTCTTGGTTTTGAGGTGAGTCCTGTATATTGCAAACAACATGTCATATTTATCTCTTACTCCCATATTTTTGTTATAGGCTTCAATTAGAGCTGGCTGGTCAATTTCAATGTATTGTTTTGTTTTTCTGTCATATTGCTTTTTTTTTTCATCTTTGAGTCGACACTATATATATTTGAAGCAACGGTAACCAATTTGTTGTCAATCCATTGACATACTGAGATATTATTCTCCTTGTCTACCTTGTAGTCGATAGAACCTCTTCCATTAATTTTCATCTCTTTCTCTGGTTTTAGAGAACAGTATTCTGTTTGATCTTTATGTAATGTGCAGGTTGTGAAGAGACCATTGTTTTTCAAAAATACTAAGGGTTTTGATGAAGCAGAGAAATTATGGGAAAAAAAAATATAAGTTCCTATTGGTAATGCTCGTGTAAAACGAATCACTATCTGGCCCGATTCCCCAATTTCAAGAGGCACATTGGATACAACAGACTTCTTGTTGTCACCATAAAATTCAAATTCATGAACAAATTCCGATTGTCTAGCTCTTATCCATATTTTGTATCCCCACTTGTGTGGTTTTCTAACCATATACACTTTTAGAGAATGCTTACCTTTGAAAGGTATCCTTTGTTCATCCACTGATTGAGAGATCTCTTGTTTGGCTACATCATTGAAATTTTGGTTCAAATTAACTATGTTAGGTCGAATCATTTGCAAACGGTCATAGTCTACATCTCTTAGATTTTTCTCCAAAGTAGAGTTATTTAAATGAAGAACCTATAATATCTCTTCCCAACAATTGACAGTCATAGCATCTGCTACCAAATATTGTCGGGTTTCAGGAGACCAATACCTAAGTGTAAATGGTAAATCCACAATAGACCAGAAAAGACTAATGCCTAAAAATACTCCCGTTACATTTTTGTGTGATTCGATAATCCATATCTATTAGACTCAAATGTCAACAATTCACAAAGTTCCTTATCAAACATTGTCTTGAACATCTGAGGTGGTATTTTAGCAAGTAAAGCCTTACCTTTTGGCTTCAGCATATTTGATCGATGAATATACGAAACTTTATCCATTCCCATTTCTTTGGCTTCTGCTTTAGTGTACGTTTCTTTCATGGGTGCAAGTTTTCCGTCTTTTGAAAATTTCCGAGGACAGAAAAAAATTCTCCATTTTTTTCGAGATCCTTCGACAAAATGTGCCTTTTTTTCGAGATCCTTCGACGAAATATGCCGTTTTTTCGAGATCCTTCAACAGAATTCGCTGTTTTCTTGCGGTCCTACGACGAAATTGGCTGTTTTTCCATGATACTTCAAAGAAATTAAGCACTTTTTTCCACGAACCTTTGACGAAATTGGTGTTTTTTTCTGCGGCCATTTGGCAAAATTTTTGTTTTTTTTCGTGGACCTTTGACAAACTTTGCATTTTTCCGCAATCCTTCAACCGAACTCATGGTTTTTTTTTTTTTTTTTTTTTTTTTTTTTTTTTTTTTTTAACGGTCTTTTGACGAAATTCACATTTTTCTGCGGCCCTTTGGCGAATTTTTTTCTTCGCGATCTGTCAACGAAATTAGCCATTTTACGCGATCCTTGATGAATTTCGTGTTTTTCCCTTGGCCTTCGGGCGAAATTCACATTTTTTCCGCGATCCTTTGACTAAATTTGCCTTTTTCCACGATCCTTTGACTAAATTTGCCTTTTTCCACGATCCTTTGACTAAATTCGCCTTTTTCTGAGATCCTTTGACTAAATTCGCCTTTTTCCGAGATCCTTCAACGAAACTTGCCGTTTTTTTCGCGATCCTTCGACAGAATTCGCCGTTTTTTCAGATTCTTCGACAATTGCCCGTTTTTCTGTGTTCCTTCGACAAATTTTGCCGTTTTTTCAAGATCCTTAGACAAATTTTGCCGTTTTTTCAAGATCCTTCGACATTTTGTCTAAGTGGGCATGGTGTTTGCATTGTGCATTCGGAGAGGAGGTCTGGGTGGAGAATTCAATATATTTTCAGTCTTTGCCACATCTCAAAGTCAAAACATGTGTTGTGTGTGCACACGTGTGCGCTTGGAGGGGGGGCAGGTCAAAATATTTTCCGTCCTGGCCACATTTCAAACTTACACCCATGGTTTCTTTTTTGGTACTGTCAACCGATCCTTAGGTTCACTTTCATCTGTCGAATTCACTCGAATGCTATTCTCATTGTCGCTAATTTCATTCTCACTCCCATGGTTAAATTTTGGAAGATATTCTTCATCATCAGCATCAGAGTCCAGTAATTCATCTTCACTACCTGATGGGAAACTTTCATTCATAAGTCTTTCTATTTACTCTAGTGTCAAGTATTATCTTTTCTTTCGCTTTCTTCTATAACAGAAACAACCCTTAAATAAAGAGTTTTCATATCAACAACAAGACACAAAAATTTTTAATTCAAATACTTTTTCATTTAAAATTAAATAATAATAATAATAATAATTTTTTCCATTGAAACAATTTTAATGTTGTTTCATACAGCTCTGTTTAAAACAGAACACATATGCAACTATTTTTAAAGTGAAAAAATGCATAACTAAATAAAATTAAAAAAATTATAAAAATGAGAAAGAGTTGAATATTTATAAAAATATATTTACCTGCATAATATTAAAATCGCATAAATACATCAAACTTATACTTTTTACTTTTCACTGTTCGTACTCATGACATCCACTTCAGTTGACAGAGTAAAATGTTATGTTGATGCTGTGCATGGCGTCCACTGTAGTGGACATTGTGTAAAACCTTCCATAACAAAACAAAAAAAGATTTTTATACTTGTGATTCAATTATGCATTAGGCCAAGAAGTCTAAAAATAATAACTAATAAACAAAATGCCATTTAAATAAAGTTATTGTCGGTTTAGAAACATTATAGTTCATGCAGAATTTACCGGCAATCTGAAGAGACATCCATATTGATTATACCTCAAGAAGTAAGTTGCACATCTTGTGGCACCATTTCGATTTTTCCCCTGAAAGCATAGATGACACAGAGTATTGTAAGCTTTGAATAGGAACTGTAAATGAAATTATAGGTTAGCTCAGAAAAATCTAGCCTTTTTGTCCACTATAGTGGGCAGTATGCAACAAAGGGTTAGTCTTGTTTCCATGGGCTTTGCCAGGAAGTTGTGAGTGTCTCCAAAGAAAAAAAAATAAATAAATAAAATAGTATTTATATTTTTTGGGGGAAACCAAAAATTATTTACCAATGATGCTAGTCAAAGCTTAACTTTTTATTTTCGTTAAATTATGTTATAATGAATATAATTGTTTACATAAAGAGTCTAAAGATGTCAATATATTCAAAAGGCCTTTTTTTAAAAAAAAAAAAAAAAAAGAAAGTTTTGGAGGTAAATACTATACGATAGTGTAAATTCCTGTGTCAACAAAAACACTGATAATGCATCTGTAGCTGAGCAGTTGCAGTAGGTTCAATATATTGATACAATAAAACCTCCACAACAGGCATTCCTGAATAGTAGACACCTCTATTTAGTAAACACTTTTTCAATCCCCAATGTGTATATATTTATACGATTTTATCTCTGAATAGCAGACACCTCCGAATGGTGGACAAAATCTGCTGACCTGAGATGTCCACTATTTAGGTGTTATTCTGTGGTAGGTTTAATAAATATTTTTAATTAATTTTTTTTATTATTATTATTTAAAAGGTTGTACGCTGTGTAGTAAGTGATAATTCACATCCTTTGTTATATTTTTTATTACTTTTAAATTAGGAATTCAAAATTTGTATTTTACATCCATGTTAATTCCAAAACTTTTTCATGGAATCATTTAAAATTTTGTATCTTGAGCTAAAATTTACCCTAGGATTGAAATATGATGTCAAATTTGGATATAGCTGCAACATTGCTGTGTAAATTACTAATAAAATTTTAAGATCTGAAAGCAGTTGGAAATCTTTCACAAATTCATTTTGAAAGTAGATTTTTATTTTGATTCCATTGATTTATTTGCCAGATCAAATAAAGTCTATTGAAGTCAAAGCAATAAAGTTTACTTAGGATTGCCTTATTTTTGGAATAAATTAAAATAACTGATAGTTATTACTTATACTTAATCTTTTTTATTGTTGTTGTTTTTAATTGATCATTGCTTTTCTACTTTAGGTGTAAGTGCAGGACATTATACATCTTACGCCAAACATGCTGTGACAAATGAATGGTATAATCATAATGATGAAAAAGTGAAAAAAGAAGTCCCTAATACTGATGAAAGCATTAGCGAATATATTCTTTTCTATCAAAAACGGTAAGTCAATATATATCTGGTAAATATGCATCTGCTTATTTTAAATTTTTAATGATTCTAAATTAATATTTTTACTATGTATAATTTGTATTTATCATTGCAACTGTAACAAGCTGTTTGCTTCAGAATGTTTATCATACATTTCTCTATAAAATTACCAGTCATCATGTTTTTATATGCAATAGTTTTTGCAGAATAAGACGAGAAATTGAAAAGATACAATAGATTCAATACCAGCAGCTGCGGCAGTGTTAGTAACTTTTTCTAGAATAGAAAGATAAACAAACATTATTTTTATTTGTGTAATTTTTCAGTTTCAATCAAAAGACTTAGATTCAAATTTTTGCAGAATACTGGTCATATCTTTTAATATTTTTAATTCTGAATTATTTTTTAGAATTTCACATATGCAGTGTTTAAAACTATTTTGTCATACATATTTTGCAGAAATTATATTTTTAAAATCATAATGTATATGCATAATACTTTGTGTATAATTTTTTTACTTTTTTAATACTTTCAGGTAGCCTTTGGGATCATCATAATTTTCAGCAATAAGTTAATATTGTATATTTATCATGGACATCAATTCTTGTTAACCAAAGTTTTTAATTATAAAAGTCATTTGTTTCATGTTTATTACTCATCTCTCAGTGTTCCATTTAAACCATTATCATTAGAATTTTAAAATAGATTAATTTTGTACTTTTTTTTTTTCCCTTTGCCTTTCTGTACAGATACAAGTATTGAGTTCTCAAACATCTACTTAATATTTTTATATTATTGATCATGTATCTGTCAAAGGTTACTGACATGATTATTTTTTCACGAAATGAAATCTTTTGAATCATCAATATGAATTCATTTTAGATAGCATGATATTTAAAAAAAAAAAAATCTATTTAATTAACCAGGTGTTTTAGAAACTGATGTAGTAAAAACAAGTGCAAAAACTGTCTAATTTCTTAACAAGTGATGTATAAGGTTGCCTTCATTTCTATAATGTCAGTTTGATATCCATGTTATATCTAAATATTCTTTCCATATTGAGGATGACTGCCTCAAAAGCATTGAAATACATTGATTTCATGCAAGCTTTGTTGGCATAAGAAAAATAGCCATATGATCTTTCAATTTCAACCCTTCAAAGAATGATATCAAAGAAGTCATATAATATATGTATGTTTATACTGTTTAAATTTCTGTGTATTACTCACTGATTATAGAAACAAAATTTGTATGGGTATGTAAATGGTTTCTTTTCAATTTTAATTTTTCTCAACCCTTGATAGATTGAGTGTTAATGTAGTTTCTAAAATTTTGTTTAAAAATAACCAGAATGTCAATAGAAAAAAAAAAGTTGAGTTTTCTAACTAAAATCCTTAGTTTAATTATATATTTTTTTTAAAGATTTTTTTTTTTAAATGATTATTCTCAAATGCAAAAATAAATAAATAAAAATAATTTCAAGAGGTTGTAGAATTTTTTTGGAGACATAAATAAAAATTTTAGAAATACTAGGACTGTGAATTTTAAAAATAGTAAAATAATTTATCCATCAAAATTTTTTTTCTCCCACCCATTATCTGTGAATCATTAGAAATTTACATGTGCAGCAAGAGCATATGCAATGATTCAGCCTCCTTTAAGTTACCTAGAATTTGGCATAAGATAATACATTTAAAAGAAAAAAATTGTAAAATTTATGGTAAATTGCTAAAAATTTGACACCACCTAAGAGATGAAAAAAAGACAAGCAGTCTGAAAGGGGGTTTCTATCACAGTGTGAAACTAATGATTTAATATTTAATTTGTAATATAATTATAATAACATCTGTTTCTTGGTCTTTTATAAATTAAATTATCACTAGTATAATAATAACCCATGTAAAACATTATATATAATAGTAACCCAAGTAAAACATGTGTTACTTGTTTATTTTGTATTATTATTAATAATAATTACTGTGTTGGTCTGATATTTTAAAGTACTTGAAATATCATAGATAGATTTAAAACAATAATAATTATTAGAAATCAACACATTAAATCAGAACATTCCTTAGCAGTCTTAAAAATCCAAAATGAAGTGTATCTGCTTTACCACAAATGAAAAAAAAAAGATGTTTGCATAAAAAAAATTCTCACATACAAGCTTGTTTATTAAAACATAACACTACCTAAATTCATCCAATTAGAGTTTTTTTTTAAAGATAAATATAATTCGTAAATATTAATTTAGTTTTCCCTCAGATAGAGTACATTATTATAAAGCAAAAAATTATTGCAGTATCACTATTATATTAACTTGGTGCCAAGATTGTACAAGATATTTGTTAAATTGTATTGAATTTTCAACTCTATTTCAAACCATAGGCATTAATCTCAATTAGCAGAGGCAGAATTGTGAAGCCAGTGAAAATGACGTCATTTTAATGCAATCAATTGTAAATGTTTTGAGTTTTATGAATGAAGATCTAATTTTTTAAGTGGTGTCATTTCATCAATAAAACCGTGGGGTTCCATAGGTTACTTATATTTCCCTCCCCGTCCCTTTTTTTAGCAAGGTTTATTAAAGCAAAAGATTATCTAAATTGCTTAAATCGGAGTGAAAAATCTTATATTTGATACCTCATTTTAGGGGTCTGCACAAGCCTAAATTTCCAGACCTGGCCCGGTTTAAAAGATTATTTTAGCCTGAGTCTGGTTTGACCCAGCCTGGGGCGTTATCAAATCTACAAATTTGGCCCAACTCAATTTCTACAATACATGCTGATATTTCTGAAGCAACATTTTTCTACATTTAAAATTATTCAAAAAGCACACTTATGCATATATTGTATTTTTAGATTATGTTTGAAATTCATGTTATACAAAATATCAACAAAAAAAAAAAACTTAGATTAAAAAAAAATATTTTTCTGTAATTTATTAAACCACATTAAATTTCTTAAAATTTTATTGAACAAATGTACAACATCACTATTAATTTTTATAAAAATAAATAAAATGCCAGTCCAACACTGTCTTGGAAAAAAGAATGAAGTTCAGGCTAGAGTCCTGCATGGGTCGGATTCCATTTGAAGTCAACCCGCAACACGACAAAAAAAAAAAAAAAAAAAAAAAAATTCCTCGACTCAAACCCACAATTAAAGTACTATAAATCATGTTTTAATGCTATTATAAAAAGTAATGTACAATTATATCTCTAATACCAATTTTATATAGAAAAATGGACAAATCTATATTCTTTATCATTCAAATATAGTGAAACTTCTAAATACCTCGAGATCGTTGAATAGAGTTCTGCATCGGGTCGAGTTGTTTCTCCTTTTTTTTTTTTCGGGTTGGGATGACTCAAATTTTTTTTTTTTCCATGTGTCGGGTTCATCCTAGAATAATTCTTCCGGGTCATATTTAGGTTTTTTGCAAGTCTGATTGTTGGGATTTTCACAAAAAGTTTGAACAGAACAATGTTTCAGATAAAAATAAATACATATTTGAATATATATTCAATGAGTATATTGAACACCTGCTGGAGTATTGAAATTAAAAGTGATCTTTTTTCGACTTAAAATTTTTTTAATTGATATCTTCTGTTGTAATTGGTCAAATTTTACATCTGTTTGTAAATTTTCATGCGGATTGGGTGATTATTGTGATTTTTTTTAAAAAGCACGAAAAACACCCAGTATGCCATCTTAACTGCAGACGAAATGGAAGTTATCAAGGTGTAGGTCAAAGGCAAAAGCTCATTGGTCGGTTGTGTGTCTCGTATCAGAGTCCCTTTGCAGTCAAAACTGAAGTTATTTCTTTGTTGTGGAAAAAATGTCCATTTTTTGCTAATTTTCAAGACTTTCTTAATTATTTTCCGATCTTTTCGATACTGAATATCAACAATTCCAGGATTTTTCCAAATTTTTTGATACCAAGACTGCTTCTCTGCTCGCTACAAGAGCAGAGTTTTTGGCGTCACAGGCGGCAGATACAGACACACAGAAAGACGTTTCCGAACATTAATAATATAGCAGTCTTATTCATCAGTTATGCTAATAGATTGCACAAGATGAAAGTATTATATATTTTTTTCTGAATTTAGCAAAATGCTATTTTGTTGTTCTTTTTAAGTAATTATTTCCTATATCAAGTTTAGTATTTACATAATAACACCAAATTATTATGGCTATTAATCACAATGTTGGTTGAAAGTCATTTTTATGAACTTAACAACCCTGCATTGATTATCAGAAAATTTAAGTTTATTCCAACATAAGTATGTTAAAAATAATTTTAAAGGATTATGTTCTCCTCAACATAACTCATGTACTGGAAGGATTTTCAATGTGGGGAAACAAGAACCTTGTTATTCTCCAATGCAACTATGATTATTTATTTGGTAAGTAAGCTCATAATGGAAAAAGGGAGAAATGAAATGGGGGAGGGGGAGAGTTTTTGGCTCCTAAGTGTACAGATAATATTTTTTACCTTTGTCTATTTGAAATAAAAATATATATGCTAAAGGTGATTGCAGTAAACATAAATGCTTCATAAACCATTTTTAAATGGTCATCTGTAAACGTGATTTATTTTATCTTATTTTTAAATGTATTAATCATTTTGTGCCGAATTCTAGGCAACATAAAGGAGGCTGAATGATTGCATATGCTCTCGCTGCACATGTAAATTTCTAATGAATCACAGATAATCTGTGGGGGGGAAAAAATCTTGATGGATAAATTATTTTACTATTTTTAAAATTAATGTGTAAAAGTTCTATTTTATGTAGTCTGGCTAAAGCTGTAGTTTTCTTGTTGACTACATAACATAGCCTTTACAAATTAATTTTAAAAATATAAAATAATTTATCCATCAAGATTTTGTTTCCGTCCATTATCTGGAATCAATAGAAATTTATATGTGCAGCGAGAGTATATGCAATAAATCAGCCTCCCTTGAGTTACCTTGGATTTGGCACAAGATGATCCATTTAAAGCATCTGCTTTCTTCATGATACCTTATGTCTCATGATGTTTATTAAGTTCATATTTCTTTTTTTTTTTTTTTTTTGTGAATATAGTTTATTTTATCATTACTGATCATGAGAATGTCACCGTTTGTGTGTACAAAACTGGTCTGTCTATTTATTAAAAGGTTTTTAATACTTTGTAATCACTTTTAGCATATATATTTTTATTTTAATGATACTAAGTGATTTTCTTATGTAATTGGACACTTTTTTATTCAGTTGGAAAATTGCAACTCATATGATTTATTTACCAATTAGAATAATTGTATTAAATTAATCAAGTATGTCATCATATTCTTAGACTTTTTACTAAATTGTGAAATTGAAGAAAATAGAGGTGAAAACAATTTGGCTCCTAGGCCCAATGACCACTTTTTTTTCTCCCTATGTCCATTTGTTTCCTCATTGGTCTTGGACCATTGAATCACCAGTGATTTTAACCTGCATTTATAATATGTGTTTTTAATATTATTTAAACTATGTTATCTTATTCTTAGACTTTTAAAAAATAAAAAAATAAAGGTGCTTACATTTGTTAAAGTTTAGTATTTTCAGCGAGTTTAAAAAGTATTTTGACATAAGTGTAATGCAATTATAAGTTATACATGGTAATGTGGAAACAACAAAACTATATATTCTAAAAATTAAAGCTATAATAACAAAAATATCACAACAAATCCTGATTAAATTCATTAATAAAAGAATAAAGAAAGATTAAACTGCCTCGTAGTTAAAATAAGTAACTACTTAATTTTTAAATTATCTTTATTTTGCATATTCTTCAAAATACTTCCCTTGTAAATATCTACATAATATTTTAGGACCAGTGATAGAGGCTGGGTGTTAATATGTCTGTCAGGATTTGTTGTATGATTTGCCTCACAAATATTGCTATAACTAAACATCATATAAAGGTGATGTACAGAAATCCTCTTTATAAAACTAGTTAACTAATGATGCAAATACCTTTTGAAATATGTTCAATGGAAGTAAAATTATGTCTCTTTTCCAGCATCAGAGTTTGCATACAATAGCCCTTTTTTCAACAAAAGTAATAGTGATTAATGAAAATTTTTCCATAATCTTAATCCACAACACAATAATCACTACAACAATAGTTTCTTTCAATAATTGGATACTTTTATCATAAATGACATTACTTTTTCTGAATGATTGGAAGTAATAAGCAACTTAATAAATTGATAAAACAAAATCCTGAACTAAAATTGATTTATTTGTATGTGCATTTTGGGTGAAACTCAGTGAAATTTTTGTATGTATTTATACTCTGATGTGGTGAAGCTGATATATCAATGTCCTTTTTTATTCACATTATAATTAGGGATTGCTGTGTGCTTAATCCATGTGTATGTGTAAATTTGTAAACAGATTTGACTTTAAAAAATAAGTTATTAAAAATTATATTTATTGTAGTTATATTTATATTTCTTTTTGAAAAAATATTTTTTAATTATATGCTTGTTTTTCTACTTTCATGACTGTGGTCTTTTCCCGTTCTCTATTCTTTTTTTCTTTTTTTGTTCAGTCTACCTGTAAAATTAAACACCTCTTTTTAAAACACTAGAAATGATGAACCCCTAAAATGATAAAAATATTTTTCCAAATATATAATCTTATTCTATATTACTGAATTTGAAAAAAAGTATAAACATTTAGAGGGAAAAGCTAATGAAAAATTATCTAAAATATCAGTTTAGATATATACTATGAAGCGAAAAATTATCTGAAATATCAGATTAGAATATACTATGAAGCAATATACACTATTATCGAATTATGTAATGTTATTTCAATCGAATAATGATTAAAAGATTCATAGTAGATTACATTTGTATTGATCTGATTGTTTAGGGATACTGCAGGATATATTTGACACATTTTTTAAAATTCAAAATTGAATAGTAAAAAACTAAACTCGATCGATGACTTCCTGTAGTTTTCATTGCTTTTTTAAGCATGAAATTTCTGCTAAACATTTTATTTTTATACCCTTTAAAAATAAGTAAAGTGTTTTGCCAAAATAAAGAAGGGAAAAAATAATATTGATGGCCTGTAAATCTGAAGCACATACAGTTCTTTTGATAAGTCTTTGATCATGAAGTTATATTTTAGGTAGTAAGTAAATTGGGAAAATGAATTTACCCCACTCCTTACCTATTTGAAATATACATTTCTATATCTCTAAAGAGATGTAAATTTCAAAGATTTAATATATAATGAAATATAGATTTTACCATTTTATTATTATTTCCCAATTTCACATAACCATCTTTGTTGCCTGTTGTTGTGGAAACTTTATTGCATGTGCTTTTTTTCCCCCCTTTTAATATTATGTGGAAATGTAAAATGGATTTGTAAAGTTTAAATGCAATATTATTCATTTCAGTTTACATGTGACATTTTTATTTTCTAAGTTAGCAATGCATTGGAATTTTTTTATATTTTAGAATATTTCTGAAAAGTAAATAAATAAATGTATTAATAGAGTATGAAAACTTTAGTTAGCATGATCATTATATATATATACATATATGTAATTTTTTTTTTCAAAAAAAATGAATTTTTACTTAGGAAAATATCTTGTTTTCTGAAATCTAAAATAGCTCTCTTTATTGTATTAATTCAAAAATATTAAAATCATATTGTTCATATTTGTATTTTATTAATTTAAAAAATGTTAAGTAGGAGAAGGGGGGGGGGGGGCGCTGTAAGATCTTAACTATTATGCTTGTTATTTAGTAACACCACATGTTGTTTTAATGGAATTTTAGTTATGAACAGAATGGATTTCAATATCTGATACTATTAGTGTAATGAATATTAGACCATTTTCCTAGCATTCGGGGGTGTTATATTTTTCTTCTAAGATTATTAAACTAATATTTGTGACAAAGTTTGTGCCTTTTTTTAATGCTGATTCCAAATTTTAAAAAATCCCATGTAATGTTTTTTCAAAACTTAGTAAAGGTACAGTTTTATTTAATTGCTTGGTGTAAGTATTTCTTTAATCAGATTACTTTGCATTTATTTATTTTGTTTGTAACAATGTATTAGAAATTTTCAAATTTGTCACACATTAAAGTTATGCATAATTGTGCAGTTCTCAAGGGAGAAACTTTATAGAATTAAGTGTATTTTTCGTAGGATATATATTGACCTATTTCTGGGGGGAAAAAATGAAATTTATCTTGTCTTAGATTCATTTTGGTTAGAATTTTTTGCCATATGATAATTTATTATTTTGAGGGCTTTCAAAAAATAATAGATCTTATAATTATATTTACTAGTATACAGTATTCTGTAAAACTATATACATGTACATATGAGAATTTGTTTTATTAATATTCATGTTTGTTGTAATTTATTGTATATTATTTTTTAATTTGGACTGTGACTCTTTGTAATAAAGCATTTTTATAAACAACTATTGTATTTTATTTTATGTAGTTAATTTTAATACAACATTTTAATGTGAAACATACACTGGTGTGCAAAACTGAAGCAGCAAACACAAAATGTTAATTTCTGAACACATGAGTACTCAAAAGGAAATACTATAAAGAGCAAGTGTAGAAAAGAGGTACTACCGTAACAGCACGGCCAGTCGATGTGAAGTCCCCTTGACGACACACCTGGTTAGAAGTGTCACAATCGCTATGGTGAATCAAAATATGGGATATTTCACTGTCTCATTATTACTCTCAAATGATTGTTAACACTGAAAAGTCACTGTGACTGTCGCTTTGTGATGGGTCACCAGGTGACATTACAATGAATTCACCTTGTGATTCTCACCTGGTGACTCGTCAAAAAGCAGCAGTCATGGCGACTGTTCAGTGGAGTGACTAAATGAGAGTAAAAATGAGATGAATGAAAGATATCACATTTCTGTTCATTGTAGTGACTGACAATTGTGACCATTTGTGATGTCATGAAGACTTCACATCGACTGTCTGTGCTGTTAGGGTAGTACCTATTTTCTACACTTGCTGTTTATAGAATTTCCTTTTGAGTACTCACGTGTTCAGAAATTAGCATTTTGTGTTTGTTGCTTAAGTTTTGCACACTAGTGTACATTATAAAAATAGAATGTGTAAATATTAATTAGAAAATCATACATTGTTGCCTTAGAATGACATATCTCTAACTGACACAATCAGGTAAAATGAGGTGCCATCATCTACTGAATGTCCTCAGTTTTGTGTACAATTTGAGCTGATATATAAAGCAATCTAGTCCGTATTTGAGAATTAATTAACTTTTCATGATTCTAATTGTAGAATTGCTTATTTAAAAAAAAAAAAAAACTATGCCTTTATTTTTTTAAAAGAGTGGTTGGAGCAGTTAGAACTTTCTTATTCCAAGGCAACAGTATTGTATGTAATCAGTTTGCTGTAGACTGGAAAATCTGCGAGTCATATTGACTCCCTACCACCAAAACAGACAGTCTAATTTTAAAGTTAGAAATTAATATAATGTTTTACTTTAATAAACATAAAATAGCATTTTTATTTGTAGATTTAATAACTCTTAAACCTAACTTGAGACTATTCCATTTTACTATTGGGTGAAATAGTACAAATATTACATGGGAAAAAAAAAACTCTGAATTATCTGGGAGCAAGGCAGTGCATCTGACAAGTTCGCACGGCAATGTACTACCTTTTCCTGAATGAATTCAGCATACTTTTCACCTCATCATAACTTCATTTTGGAGACAGCTACAGTTTTTCCTTTATTTATTTATTTTTTATTCAAATATTAGCTACAAAGCAATTATTTTATATACAATTTGAACTCTGTTCCTAGATCTCATGTTTCTGCATTTAATACTCTCCGAAACATACAAATCCGAAAAAGAGCTTTTTCGTCGCTCACGCACTAGTGATCCAATAAACTTCTAAAATACTTTGAACAGTTGTAGAATGATGAAATTAGACAAAATTAGGTTTTAGAAAAATCTTAAGGCATAGAATTTCAATCTTTAAACCCCTAAAACAGGATTTGGTTGTATATACAATACATAGGCAATAATAACTATTACTGCTACAATATATTTCAGTCAATCCGGCATTTAACTACTGCAAAAGTGTTACCATTTATGTGTTGTTACTACTTTAAGTATGTTTAAATGATGTTACCGAACCTTATATATAATATAGGGAAACATAAAAGTGTACAAAATACACCACCATCAATGGATGGAAATTCCTTAGAGTTCATTTTCATAACAGCTCCATATCGGGTCCACAGTGAATTGGCGAATTTTAGCGAACGTAGTATGACACGAGTAATTCCTTTGCTGCAACTATATGTTTTTTATTGTGTGGTAAGCATTTAAGTAATAATGGTCCCGCAGGTAATCATTTCCTTACTCATATTTGATGCCAATGCCCGATTACAAAACATTAGCCTTTGTTTTAATGGTGTCATATGATTTCAAGCTCAAGTCCTGTATCTCTATTTCTAAAGCAGCATATAAGAACAAAACTAGATTTGATACTTCCAAACATTACAAATTTTGTTCATGATTAGCAAAATGCAAGAAATTCCCAATACTGATGTAAAAGAATTTAAAACTAACCAGAAAGTGGCTGAATTTTAGAAATAGAGATGCATGACTCTCCCCCGTTGTAACATGAGGCATCTTTCTATACTGTAAAAGAAAGTTATTTAATTTCATTTGTAAAGTATAAGATACTGAAGATAATGATTTTAATCCACGTTTGAGGATTTGCACATATCTCTCAGGCTGGCCATTTGTAGCTGGATGGTATGGAGCACTAAACCTATGTTTTACACCATGATTCTTAAAGAATGTCTCAAATTCTTCAGAAGTAAATTGTTTAGCATTATGAGATACCAAAGATATAGGATACCCATATCTGTCAAAAACAGAAGAAGGACAAGTAATCGTATGTTCTGATGTTGTATTAGGAACAATGAAAGGCGATTTGCTATGAGCATCAACAAGGAAAACAGCATTTTATCCATAACTAGACCAAAACAAGAATTATTTGCCATTCCCAATTATGTGTCACAATGAATTCGTTTAGGAAAAGGTAGTATATGGCCGTGCTACCTTGGGAGGATTATTTTTTAAATTGACACAAGTAGTGCAATTCTGTGCAAGATCTTCAATATCTTGGTATAATTCCTAGCGACCATACAAAACTGCGAGCAAAGGACTTAATTTTCACTATATCAAAATGTCCAAAGTGCAAATCATTCAAAATTTGTTTTCTATGAATTTCAAAGATCATTACTCTACATACTTCTAAAATACAACTATGTTAAAGAGTAAATCCTTCTTGCTTACAGCCAAAAAGTAAATTTTTAGTAACTGGAGAGCCAGAAATTAGATGATGAAAAATTTGACGTAATAAAGAATCTGATATTGTAGCTACAGCAGTTGTTTTGGAATTTAAAGGTAAAGTAGAAATTTGGTTAATTTGAAAAATTCAGATTCATCAATTACATTACCATAAAATCCCGATTGTAAGCCCCCCCCCCCCTTTTTTTAAATCAAAAAGGGTTAAATTTGGGAGGGGGGCTTATAATCGAGATTTTTTTTTAAAATAATTTAAAAACCTGTTTTTATCATTAATTTAGAAGTAAAAAAGGAACGGGAATCTTCCGTATTTCGGCAGATTAAAAAAATAAATTAAATAAAAAATAATTCTCCCCTCCCTAAAATGCTGCCCCCACTCCACCCCCAAAAAATTAAAAAAAACAATTTTTTTATTTTATTGTAACAATAAATAATCAATCCTCTAAAAATTACTGTTTCCCCCCTTGCCCCCCTCCCACCTGGTACTAAAAACGCATAGTTTAATCATTATAACTTTTTTATTTTAAACTTCCTTTTAGACTTATTAATAACTTTAACTTACCACCGAAATTAACCCCTCCTCCAAAAAATCTCTGCTTCTCTCTCCCTGCCCCCACCCCAACCTTATGAAGATCCTCCCCCTTCAAATGCATCTCATAGAATTTAAAATCTTTAAAATTCTTAATTTTTTCTGCAACAATATTTAAATAACGACCTACATTATTCACATTCCCTTCCAAAAAGTCTTCTTTATTTCCTTTGCCCACTGCCCCCCCCCCCCAGTACATCCTTTAAAGGCTTTAATTTTTTTTTAATCTATTTATAACTTTTTTGAAACTATAATTAAATAATTATCTAAATTGCTTCTCCCCCACCCCCCAAAAAAAACTGCTTCTCCCTCCCCCCCCCCCCCCAAGCACACAAACTTTAAAATCTTTAAAACTATTTTTTTTTTTTTTTTTAAGATTTTGTGCTGTATCATTACTTTGCAGCAAAAATAAATAAATGATCATCTAACTCTCCGCTTAAAGTTCCATAATCCATCCAAAGAAAAGGGGGTGAATTTCATGGAGAAGGGGAAGGGCACAGAGGTTTTAGTCTTTTTGTAGTTGGCTGTTCTCACAGCTGATATTTTGTTAATGGATGGGGAGTTATTTTAAAGAACATATTTATTTCAAAACATAAAATATACATGTGATTCAGGAAAGAACAGCCAAACTGCAAAAAAGATGAAAATTTATGCTTTCCTCTCGCATATTTACAAATCCACTCCCCTTCTTTGGGAGAATAGGACAGAGCAAAAATTTCAAAAGGTATGATGATTTTAGATGAGTGATACTTATATGATATGATGTAGATGAAATGAGTTACCTTACTACAAAATTAGACATAGACCAGCATTTAAATATATATATATATATATATATATTAAAGATTTTAAACTATTATCTGGGTGAGGGGAAGTGGAACTTTTGGGAGAAAGGGGGTTAATTTAGAGATTGATTATTCATTAATATTGTTATTAAAGAGAAATAAATAAAGCAGTTTTTTTTTTAATAGTGTTTTAAAATTTGTGTGTGGTAGGGGGTAGGGAGCAGACACTTTTGGAGTAGAGAGAAAACTTAGGTGATAAATTAGAAGGCAACAATTAGGGACATAAAATTTCTGCACATAAGAATTTTATAAATTTTAAACTTTGTATTCTTGGGGATAAGCAGAAAATATGAATTTCGAAGGAAGGAGTTTGTAATTTAGGTGATTTGTTATTTATTTATTTTATTGTTAATAGAGAGTCCCAAAGAGGACAGATTTTTTTTTTTTTATAAATAGTTTTAAAGATTTTTTTTTTTTTTTTTGTAATAAGTGTTAGCAAAGTGGAGGAAGCAGACATTTTGGGGGTAGAGAGATAATTGAAATGGTTGATTATTTATTCATTGTTACAAGACAGCAAATTTTTTAATAAAGAGTTTTAAAGATTTTAAATTTTGTATCCTGAGAGGAGAGGGAGGTTAGGAAGGAGAAGTGTAAGTTTCAGAGAGAGGAGCGCAATGGAAGGTAATTTATATGATTGATTATTTACTTATATTTATACATATAAGACATATAGGGCATACATATAGGACAGAATATATTTTTAAAATAGAGTTTTAAAGATTTTTTTTGCTGGGGAGAGGCAAAAGGGCAGAAGAAGACATCTTGGTGGTAGAGAGATAATTTAAATGGCTGATTACTTATTTATTGTTAGTAGAAAGCAACAAATAGAGCACAATTTTTTTTATATAAAGAGTTTTAAAGATTTTAAACATTATATGCTGAGGGGGAAGGCCATAAATTTTGGATGTTAGAGGATAGAGTTGTAGTTTAGAGGATTGATTTTTTTACTAATTGTTACATTACTAGTGAGCAGAAAGAAGTACAGGAGGATTTAAGATTCTCAAGTTTTCAAACTTTTTATGTTGGAGAGGGCAGAGAAGGGAAATAGACATTTCATGTGAGGGGAGGGATTTCATTAACATCATACAAAAACATAATAAGGAAATCTGCCAAAAATGTCAAAAGAATAAAAATTCCCTCCCTTGGATTTTTAAAATCAATTTTTAGTGCATAAAAAAATTTGTGTATGTGAGAAGGGGGGAGGGCTTATATTTGGGAATGGAAAAGAAAAACAAAATTGCTTAAAAGTGGGAGGGGGGCTTACTTTCACGATTTTACGGTACTTAAATTTAATTGTGGAGGTAAATTTTCACTATGCAATGGAAGGTGTGAAAGAGCATCAACATTTCCGTGTTCAGATGTTTCTTTTTTAGAATGAATATCATATTTAAATGCTTGTAAATATAATGCTTATCTTTGCATTCTAGCAGCTGAAAGTACTCTTAAGTAGGAGAAAAAATAGACACAAGTGGTACAAATATTGAAAAAAAAAATTTTACACCAAAGATAATAGCTAGTGCCTCTTTATCCACCTGGCTATACCTTTTTTCTGCATTAATTAGTTCTGGACACAAAACCAGTCAGTTTTTCCATGCTATCTGGCATCACATGCGAAAGAACTGCAGAGATACCATATGGGAAAGCATCAGTTGATAACACTAAAGGTAACTTAGGGTTGAAATGTGTAAGAGCTCTTTCAGAAATAATCTCATTTATTATATTTTTAAATGCTTGTTCACAGACAGGAGACCTTCTTTCAGAAATAATCTCATTTTTTTATATTTTTAAATGCTTGTTCACAAACAGGAGACCATATAAATTTGATATTCTTTTTGAGCAATTGGTTTAAAGGATGAGCAAGTGTAGATAAATTCAGTACAAATTTAGAATAATATGTAACTAAGCCTAGAAAAGCTTTAACTTGTGATACATTTATTGGTCTAGGAGCATTTAAAACAGCATCAATTTTATCTTGTTTTATGAATACCTTCCTTATAAATTTTATAACTACAATATGTAATTTGATCAGCCATAAAAAATGATTTATCTTTATTTATCCTAATATTATATTCACATAATCTTTTTTACACTTGTTTTAGCCATTTCAAATGTATTTCATCAGTTGCTTCTGTAACTCCAGTATCATCAATAAAAACTGTAACTCCATCAATACCACTTAAAATTTGTTCAATTGTTCTTTGCCAAATAGCTGCAGAACTAGTAAGACCCATTGGTAACTTTAAAAATTAGAATAAACCTTTACGGGTGTTTATAGTTAACAACTCATGTGACTTTTCGTCTAAAGGTAACTGAAAATATGCTTGGATTAAATCATTTTTTTTTTTAAATGCAAACCACCACCTAATGTAGCCGCCAGCATATCATCTACCCTAGGTAAAGGATATTTTTCAACCTTCAAAAATTTATTTACTGTAACTTTAAAATCACCACAAACGAATTTTACCATTAGACTTAACCACTGGAACTATATAAGTTGCCCACTTACTACTAACGACAGGTTTTATAATACCCTCATCTTGTTGTAATCATAAGAACTGTTCTAGCTTTACAAAATATGGGCGTAGAATCTTTTACTAGATAAAGTTCTGCTTTCAAACCTTTTATCTCCCCAACTTTATTTGTAAACAAATCAGAAAAATAATTTAATAATACTCTCAATTTTTCAACAGAATTCGCTATTTCATTTACATATACACATACAGATTTCAAATTAGAGGGGAAACAAATTAAATGCAGATACCCAATCTCTTCCAAATAAAAGTGGAAAATTATCTTCTTTAGTCAAATATAATTTAAGATTTTTAGTTTTATTGTCATAAGAATCATCTACATTTACATACCCAACAGGTGTAAACATTTCACCAGTTGCAGTTCTTAACTGAACATCTAGCAGAAAAATTTTATAATTTGGAAATATTCTGCAAAAACGTTTTATAGGCACTGCAGAAATTCCAGAAGCAGTATCTAACTCCATTTCAGCTTTATTCTCAATTAAAACATACTTTTATTGGAGTAGTACCTTTATCATGACTCAAAGATAAAATTTCAACTGTATGGAATACATTCATTTGTTTCTGAACATTGTTATTTTTACTTTTACACACCTCAAATGACCCTTGTTCTTACATTGATTGCAAATTGTATTAATATATCTACATACATTAGCTAAATGTGTTGTATTTCCACATCTGTAACACTTCAATTTCTTCTTATTTACCTCAGAATTTCCCTTGCATTATTTGCATGATTGTTGATTTTCTGTTTTTGAAAATTATTTAGAAATTTGTTGAGTTGTACATTTTTAGAAAACACAAGTTTATTTACATTCAAATTTTTATGCTTGAATTCAGAAATATCAATTTTAGCATTTTGCAAAATTATCACTTTTTACTACATTCAAAATTTAAATCCTCAACTTGTGTAATTAATTTACTCTGAGTAATTTCGTTTTTTAAATCTGTAAGGACCTCCAAAAGATTTTCATTTAATGTATTACCAGAAAATGCACAAAAAGATGTCCATTTTTTTAATCTAGCAGAAAAATCTTGTATAGATTCATTTTCATTTTGATAAGAATTACGAAATTTTATTCTTTGACAAAATTTATTAGGGGTTTAAATTTATTAAGTGCTTTAACAGGATATCAACAATCTCCTCATATTTCAAGGATTCAGCAGATTTAGGAAAGCATAAATCAGATAATAAATTATATAATTTAGGGCCCATACAAGAAATAATAGCAGAGACTTTCTTTTCCTCTTTAATATCATGCAATATAAATGACTGTTCTAGCCTTTTAACGTACGTTTGGAACATTTCAATGGAATCATTAAATTCTTTAAAATTTTGAAACATGATAGTACTTTATTCAACTGAAAAAATAAAAAAATAATTAGACTTACCATCCCCATAAATGACGAACTTTATGCAGGAAATAAAATTATAGCACACCTTTAGTAGACTATAACATGACGTAATTTTGTGATGAAATCAGAAGTTGAGTCATTTTGCTTTCGACTCGTCACTTCTTTTTCAAAAATTTCTGGTGAGAACACTTCCACTTTTTAAATCCATTGTTTCATCGCCATTTATTTTGTCTTGAATATTAATTAAGATAACTAACTACCGTAATTTCCAGCGTATAATCCGCAGATCAAACAATCATGTTTTGACCCAGAAATTTTATTTTAAAATATGTAACTTAATAGATCGCTGTAAATATTTGGTTTCAATTATTGAATAAAATTTCTGGGTTGAAACAGAATTGTTTGATCCGTGGATTATACGGTACTTAAATGAGATGCACGATTGATTCATAGTAATTGGAGGTTTAATATACAAAACAATAAGACATAACTTCACAGCACACACATTACATAACAACAACTACATTCAAAGGCTATTATTACATGCAGTACAATCAAAATAATGATAGGGGACGCTAGCATACAGACCTTTATGATTTGTAGTGCTGTCATCGAGTTTATCATCTGAAATACAAACACTACATATTCAAATATTATCTAGGATTCTGAGTAAAATCCTGGACATTTAAATAAATGTTTAACCCCTTTGCGACGAGCGTCGTTTACAGAATTTTTAATCTTCTACCACTGGTTTTTCAAAACAGAAATTTTCGCCTAATTGAATCTCAGAAATGCTAGGATTACATAAGGCAAAGCTTACAATAAAAAATAACTGGTGGGAATAATCGAGGATTCTGAGCATCTTATACGTGTCGCTCGTCCCCAAGGGGTTAAGCAAACAAAAAGCTTTAAATAGTTAAATAAACATGTTTTCTTTAATTTAAAAAAAAAAAAATCTCATTGTTTGAGATACTGACTAAGGTGAAACATAATACTAAAAGTAGTTAATAAGAGTAAAAGGTGAGAAGATTTAGATAATTAGTGATTTATTGTTGGTAGTAAGTAAAAGTCCTTCTGGTCTGTACCGGGAGGAAAAGGTACCCATCCCTATTCCTTGTTTTTAAAAATTCAGTTAATTTTACTCAAACACATGAACTAAATGCATGGAACCAGCTTATAGAAAATTTCCAGTTTTCGTCAATATTGAATTTGAATGGGAATTTCACTAAATTAGTCAGCTATTGCCAAGTTGTCTTCATTTATGGTGAACTATTACTGTTACGAAGTTTAGCGAGAATTTGACACTGGCGGAGATGACTATGTAGTTTTAAGCATATGAGAGTTGGAACAATGGTTATAATAATGAAAGAAAATTTAAGAGAAACCACGTTCAATAAAACTAACAAATTAAACCTGTTTATGATGGAATCCCTATTTCATGATGTCAGCCACCCTAGAATTTCAAACGGCTATATCTCGGTCATTTTTTAAGATAGAGGTGAAAGAAAAAATGCTCCAGAATCCATGTATCAAGGCTGAATACTTAAGGGAAAATACTTTTTGGATTTTTAATATTCTTGAATTTGAACTCTTTAAGTGGCATGTCTACAAGATCTTGACTGAGCTAACTGGTCAGTTTCATCTGCCATCTTGTTTCAAAATGATGGCCACTTAAAAGATTTCAAATTAAAAAAGATATTTAAAAAAAAAATTGAAATTCAAAGTTGTTTCCTTTAAATGTTCGGCTTTGACACAAGGATTCCCCTTATAAAATTCTAAGATGGCTGACATTTTTAGACAAGACAACAGATTAAAAATAAATGCTTCCCCCATAAATAGGTTTAATTTAGGAGTTTTACTGAATATGGTTTCTCATAACTTTTCTTTTATTGTTGTAACCATTGTTCCAACTCTCATAAGCTTAAAACTACATAGTCATATATGCCAGCTTCAAATTCTTGGCAATACTTGGCGAAATTTTGCTGAATTTTGCAACAAAAATAGGTCATTATACCTGACCTAAACCCAAAAAAGGGTCACCGTGAAAATTAGCAGTTAAATATTATTAATTGGAGTACCAGTATTTAAATGTTATTAATTAGAGTAGTGCAAACCCCCAAATTTTATTTAAAGCCAATCTGCAAGGATTAAGTTATACTCGATCCGAACCTGAAAATTCTATAGCCAGACAAAAAAATTGATCCGCCAGCTGACCTAAACCCCACAAAATAATTTTTGTCGACCCACAACCCAAAATGAAATCAAAATATCCATAGTGTAAAGCAATTATGGGAAAGTAGTCTACAATAGACATGTGCAACCTTTCAGTAAGCAAGGATGCACCTGAGTTGGTGGCAAACAATGCAGGGCACCATTGATTCATAGGATTAGAAACATGCATTCAAATTGTCTCACTATAGTAGTGGTAGCGATACCCGCATGCTTACACAATACATACATATCTGCTAAACATTCGGAGCACTGTTGCAATTTGATTAGTTCGAATAAATGTGTTACAAACCAGAAATTTTACTTAATAAATGAAATCAACTATGTAACACATACAGCAAGACTAGAGATGGGAATGCTTGGAAAAAAACTGGAAACTTTGGGAAAAAACTGTTTTTTTTCCGTTTTTTTCTGAAGGAGTATTTTTTAATTTTTCCGAATTGGAAAAATTTAAATTTATAAAATAATATATTCAAAATGTTATGGCTGCATTCTGATATATTTTCTTTATATTTTTTCATGTTCAGTGTCTATCATGAAAATGTTAACATAGAAAATATGATCTGTAAGCAGTTTAGGAAGAACTTGAGTCCTTTAAAGGATCTTTTACAATATTTTCACCTTAAAACATAGGACCCTTCAAAAAATTCGGAATTTTTTTTCTATCGCCATTCTGAATCCTCCAGAACTGTGATGATTTTAGAGTAACAAAACATGTCACATAACAGCTGAAATCACCAATGAATCTCTTATCTAGCTGTATATACAGTAGTGGCGAAAATTGTCGAAACCTTTTGGGAAAAATGTTTTTTAGACGTTTGATGGTTCATAACACCCAATATTTCTAAGTAATACTATAAAAGCTATATACCACTGGAAATATAATTTAATCAAAAATATCATGCAATACAGTTTGTTCAATTCTAATTAATTTATCAAATGTTATAGCCAAATAATCAGTAAAGGGCGGTAAAATCTGGTTAGGTTAATGATAATGATTTTTCTTTTTCTTGAATGTAGCCAATGCATAGGAATGTTTGGAGTGCTTATAAATTTCATTAAAAATATATAATATATATATTACTTTCATACTAAGAATCTAAAACCAAAACATAGGGTTGATTTAGGTTTAGACTGGAAACCTATACCAAAACTAAATACACAAGAAATAAAAATTCTAATTGTACAAAAAAAAAAAATTGTAATATTGTAAATTATTATAAATTTTTAAGCAATAGAAGATATAAAAATGATAATCATGGTAATCTATTATAAAGGACAAACCTGTCCGTGCGTAACGCTGATGTCATTTTGCGAATGACAACACTTGATGATGAAATTTCGGTTTTGTGATTTTTGCTACTGCAATTTTTTTAATTTCTAAACATCGCGCATTTTCAATTTTTACATTGTTATATAGGGGAAAAAAATCTACTTTTAAATGCAATTTGTTTGAAAACTGTATTGCCATTTGCTCATCTATTATAGCATTTTAAAATAAATTTCAAGCATGATTTAAAAAATAATAATAATAATAATATATCTCTATTACTTGCAGACGATTACCGTTTGCACTTTAAACAAAAGTTCAGCATTTGTTTCCAACTAATATTCAATAACAAAATTAAAACGTCATTAAGCAATAAATAAAATAGTATAAATAAAACACAAATTTAACAGACATGTAATTGAAATAAGCATTTAAAACTGATGAAATTATTAGAATTTAAAAAAAAACTGCTGTAGATAACGAAATTTTTAGTGATTTCTTCAGCTATTAACGTCTGGCACGAGGCCAATACAAAATTACCACATATAATAAATTTCAAAATTTTATTTGAATATATAATTGACATATTTCATATAAAAATGCTCTTTGGTGTTGTTAGGAGGCAATCTAAAAAATATATTAAATGTAAAAAATCTATTATATATATAGAGAGAGAGTTTTCAATAAAAAAAAATAAATGGTTTTCACATATATTCTCTATCCTGAGAAGCCCAGGTTGAATTCCCTAGTATTTATAGTATCACCACTACAATAATTTGTTTCTTTAAAATGGTGTCATTTATATACAAAGCAATACTATGTAGAGGGGATTTAAATTTGCTTCCAAACTGCAGTGATATTGGTTGAAACTCATAAGATTTTTTTTGCTATTTTTTTAATTATCTCTATTGGTAATTGAACAAATACAACTGAAAAATCATTTCAACAGAGACAGGATATATTACAAACAATGATGTTAAATTAAGCAAGAATAGCTACTGTGGAAAATTCTTAGGATGAAAGGCTAAATTTTAAATACTGACTTTTTTTTTCTTTTTGCAATATATTCATGTAAAGTGGAAAAAAAAATATTTTTTTAGTATGCAGAAATTTAAAAAATGTTTATTATTTTATATTTTTTAAGAAAATGTAACTTATTTTTGAAAAACATTTGTAAGAAATCAATTTTTCCAAAATTTCCAATTTTTCCAGAAAAAAACTTTTTTTTTTTCGCCACTTCAAAATTTCTGGAAATTTTACATCTCTAAGCAAGACATATTTCATTAAATATATTTTCTGGTACAAAATGTTTATCTGACATGCAGTGGTGTAGTCCTGGGAAAAAAATTGGGGGGACGCTCATAGTCTCGAATATTATTGTCTGTATCACACATAGGGAAACTTTATTTTAAATGTGCTTTTCATTTTGAATTGTTGAAAAAAGTAAATGAAAAATATAAATGAAAATTAAAAAATGAAAATAAAATTTAATTTAAATTAAATAATTAAAGTTTCTTTATATTTTGGTTGTTAAACAGCTTGCAATAGGATTAAAAAATCGAAAACCTTATTTCATGTCTAAAGGAATAGAATTCGTAATTCAGTAACATTACTTCACTCAACGAGATTTTTGTTAGAATTTGATTTATATTATTTATTTTGGAAATATAGTTACAGAATAATTATTGTCCACTGAGAACATTAGAAATTATTGCATTTTTGCTTTATGGTCATACATATTTTAAGGAAAGAATTGTAATCACGACAAGAAAAATAAACTATGAAATTTTGGTACATTTTTACTTTTTGAGGTATCCTGAATCCGTTTTTTTTTTTTATTTATTTAAATTTTAAAACGACTCTTTATGAATGTGTGCATGCCTGTGTGTGTTGGTATTTCCTTTTACGTGTTCCCAAAGTCAGTTTTTGGTGTTTTTATGATGACTTCAATTATAGTATGTGTGTGTGTGTGTGTGAACATCATAGCGTTCAAATGGTGTTTTCGACTGAGCTCAATTTTTTCAAGTATGCTATATATTATTAATAGAGTATTCAGTATTCTGAGACTATATGCCATTGTCCAAATTCTGTATAGAATTTCTAAATACGTATTTTGTATCTAGACAATTTTTAAACTATTTTGCGGTGAGAAGTAATAAATAACCTTTCTGTGGGAAAAATCACGAAAAAAAAGAAAGTGACCAAAACCAAGAATAACTGATTAATAATGCTTTTTATCGGCACGAAGAATATTTTTTAGTATTCAAATGCTGGCCAAATCAGATTTTTAAAAAAGTCAAATTTTAAAGAGGTGAAATAGATAAACAGTCTAAACATGGCACACATTTCAGGAGTTAATATTTGAGCAAGAACAAAGAATTTAAAACATGGCACACATTTCAGGACTTACATGCTTGCTAAACACTTTTTTTTTAAATTCTAATTTTAAAAAGGTGATATAATGGGTAAATCTTCTAAAATCATGTCATCACGATTTAACTGAAGCTGTTTTTTCCTAAAAACGTGAAAATGAATAAACATGTAGATGTTTACAAAGGACGGCTTTTAAAAAATTAGAAATTTTAAGTAGTGAAATGAGCAGAAAATGTTCTAAAGTCGCGATTCTTCTGAAACTATCAGGGATAGAAACTTGAAATTTGGCATGACAGTTATTTTAAACGTGTTGATATTCTTCAAGAAGAATTGAAAGTTTAATGTGTTAAAACTCTACTCTATTTATTAATTTATTTGAATGTATAGTATTCTATAAAGTGTTTGTTTAGACAGTCGAGCAGAAATTTTTTAAAGCTATATTTTTGTAGCAGAGTTTCGATGGCAAATACTTGTACCAGATGATTTAGTTAAGAAGAATTTTCCTAAATAAATTCCTTTTGAAGTTAATAAAATAGAAAAGTGGCTCAAAATTATTTCTTTCATTTATTAAATATTAAAATAAAAATGAAGAATGGGTTTAAAACAACAGCAATATATTCATATCTGTCACAGTTTAATAATGTGTATTAATTTCCCTCTTCCAGAAATACTTGTTCTCATAAAAGTTTTCAACTCTTTAAATTTTTCTAGATTTGTGTCAGTAGCCATTGTATGATTTTGCACTTTCTAAATTTTGCGTAAGGCTGGAGTTTTTACTTATACAGCGTGATTTGGAACTTCTAGGTAAAATTTATAAGGAATGATAGAACATGCTTAGAGAAGCTCAAAACACCATACAATGCATAGTTGTATTTCAAGCAGTAAAGCATTACACTGCGCTTTCTGATTGTGGAGAGAACCCCTGTTTACTACACAATTAGGACTTTCAGAGCGCTCACATCTGCAGCACCATACATAAAATGCATGTCTGCCTTTTCCTGTTTAGTAAAACCAGCCATCCTTTTTGCAATGCACGGTAGAAATGACCATGTGTGTGAAAAACCAGCTCTTTGTCTGTTTAATGGCAGCGCCATCTAGTGGTTTTCTCCTTGGAATACGCCCATGCATTGTGTGGCAAAATTGGCCTGTTTAGACCTGTTCTATCACACCTTAAAGTTTTGCCCATGAGTTCTGATTTACCCTCAACTTCTCTAAAGGAAATTTGGTCCAATTTAATCCCCCCCCCCCACCCTCTTCCCACACAATCTCTCTTGAGAAACTTACTTTTCAATTTCTTTACTTCTTCTTCTAATTTTCATCCATATTAGCATCCTAGTTAGTAAGACTATTCTGCATAAATAAAATCAGCAAACATTTGTTTGATTTTGTGTAGAAAACACGGTTTTCTCCACAATCAGAAAGCGCCCGGTAGCGATTCACTGCTGGAGTTACGACCATGCATGTATGTATGGTGTTTTAAATGTCTGTAGGCGTGTTCTATCACCCCTTACAACTTTGACCAGTAATTCTGAATCACCCAGTATATAAGGGTGAACCGTTAATGATTAAGATTGAAAGTTTAAATAGGTTTTTCGTTAAAATTAAATTACTATTATGAATTAAAAGCACCAAATTTTGTTACTAAAAATATTAAGTTGTTATCAAAGTCTCACAGTTTTTTAGACGAAATCTTCAAGTTTTTAAGAGGTTAATCTAGACAGGGTGCCTCAAAAAAAAATTTAAACACGTTTTAATTTTTTCTTGTTGAAGATAAGTTGGCAATGTAAGATACACAAACAACTATATAACAAATAAGAAAAGCTATCAGATATTACAAAAAAGAGGTAAGCAGTAATACTGATGATAATAAACATATGCAGTTGACCTTAAGCAAAAGATAATCGACGCTTAGAACAATATTAGAAATGGCAAAGATATAATGACAAAGAATAATAATGACAAAGAACTGTAAAATATTTACAAAAGCGTTTTTAGAAAAGCTCTAATTATGCACTGGAGTTGGCGGAAAACTCTTAGAGAATATTTATTTTTTTAATTATGTATTTAAGTTTTAAAACTGCATTGTCTCTTCAGATGATCTCTACCCATATAGCTTTTTATTTAGATAAATGTGCGATGCATTTTTTTTTTCTTTTTACACTTGTTAATATTTTATTTTGTTATAAAAATTCTATCATCAATATGTAAATAGTATACAGTCCCTATTTTCACTGATAAAATAATATTTAAATGCTTCGAAAAAGCTGTATAAATTAGCTTTTTTCCTTCATTTTTAGGTGCATTCGTAATTATATAAATACGTAGCACCTATAGTCGTCGTTTGGTCCGTCCGTCTGTCTGTCTGTCCGTCCGTCTGTCTGTCTGTCCGCATATAACAACGCAAAAACTACCCAACCGAATGGTTTGAGATTTAAGATATATTATCTTTGCAGAATTTTGTCGAGACATTTCAAATTTTATTAAAATCGAATCAAAACTTTAGGAGATATTAATAAAAATATTTATTAAGAAATTTGAATTTTTTTTTTTTTAAATCGGTGCTTTCTTGTTAGAGGAGCTTCTGATGGATGTTAAATCGTCAAGCGACCGAGACACTTATTTTATTACAGAAATTAATCTGCAGACGATATAATTCATTTCACAGAATTAAAAATCATCAAGGTCTGAATATTTATATAACTAGCTACAGTACGAACGCACTCCGTTTGTCACGTTTGACGTACAATTTCCAACTTGTTTAATTAATTTTAAAGGTATAAATGTGCAGGTTTTTAATGATTTTGTTACAGCAAAAAGAAAAACAATTCTATCGGAGAAATTTTAAATAGAAGAATCATATAAAAAATTTTTTAAATGATGTATATATTTTTGAAAATTAACGAAAGGATTATTTCATTGACATTATTTTAATGCTATTTTATTACCTTATTTTAAACATTTTCATAATTTACATTACCTATTTATCTCCAACAGGTAAAAAATTAAAGCGCCTGTCCACCTTTATGCTACACCCTGTATACCAGCCAATATATAATACTCATTATTCATAAATATGTGTAAAATTAATTTTACAACAGCAATGTGTGAGGAAAATGCATGTCTAGCATTTTTTATCAAAAATAAAATTCTGTTCAGTTTAAACACATATCAAGCAATAACTATCTATAAATGATAATATATTCATTCGAATTATTTTGAGTGCCCATGTACAAAAATTAACGATCATAGGCGCATCACATAACTACTACAATTTAAACCAGCTGCAAAATGCAGTTCGAGAAATATCCCAACGTAGATAGTTATTGTAATTGAATTTCTGAGTACGAATATCATTTGTGTTCCACGCAGTTAAGCAATATTTAATTCAGCAGAAAAATGTATAATATAATTGAAAACACATTTCGAGCAACTGAACCCATAGGTGACAATGTGTCTGGATTCTCTTGTGTGGCCTTGTAAAAGTACTATAAATGTTTCATGCACCGTTTTCCATGCACGTTTCAAACAATTACCGTTATAGAGATCTTGTTGCTTCAAAATATTTTTGTATGTCCCTGTAAACGAACGATAAATGCTTTTTTCAATAGGTAATATTTTGTAACGAATTTCATTACCATATCCATTTGCATTTTATATGTAAAGTATTATAACTTCATTAATATGCATTTCAAACTACTTCCGCCCCTAAACCGTAATATGAAAGAACTCTTTCTTGTTCTCTCGTAAACAAAATACTGATTCTATACACATAATTTACAATAGTAATAACACCAGATTAAACCTCAAAAATCGACATAAAATTTTGCTGCAATTAAAGCAAACTTACTGAAGTTAGAATGCAAAAAGATGGATGGAGACAGACATGCGACCTCACACCGTAAACAGTTTTCAACTTCGTTAAAAAGTATTAAAAATCAGTCTTATTTCTTAAAATTGTTTAATTTATTGATGTGCTCATCCTTTTAAAAAATCAATAAATTAGAAAGTTTGTGTCATCCCACGCCTCTACTGTCCCCCTTGAAAATAAAAAGTAAGGGGACACTCCAGATAAAATAAAAAAATAAGGAGACGCTGTCCCCCGGCGTCCTCCCTCGACTACACCACTGCTGACATGGTCAAATTGATATAGTACTCCAGATTAGAGGTGGGTGGTTTTTAACGTATTAGGATAATTAACAATGTTATTGTTTTACAATTTGTTATTTGGTAAAAGATTAAAGGAAAGTCCCTGTTAAATTTGGAATACATTATCTGCAAAGTATTTTTTAAAAAAAGCTGAAAAAATAGTATTTTATATATTTTCAAATTATACTAAAAATTAATTTTACGAAATTTGTTTTCTATTTCAATTTAAAAATTTTATTTTTCAAATAAAACAGTCTGATTTTAAACGCTTTTGAAAGTGTCAAAGAGAAAAAAAAAATGAAATTGCAACCAACAATTGAAACTGCTGTACAAAATCTTTCCTTTCAAATCTTTAAGGGAAAGAGAAATCGCTCTAGACCTTATCAGAATCTAGACCTTATGAAAAACTCACAGAGTAAGGAGATTTAAACAGAGAATCAACTCTCATAGACTTCAATGGTAACTTCTTTAACATGGGATTACACATAGACAGTGGCGCTATCTCCGGATGACGCGAAAACTACAGCCGTAACAGAAGAGAGGTTGCTAAATAGAGCTATATATCGCTTTCTTGGCGACAAATGAAGGAAGGAAAAAAAAAAAAATGACGACTACTTGCTTCTTGTGTTGGTTGGTGGATTTTAAGACGGTCGATTATGTATCTACGCAAATGAAAACAGATTTATTATTTTTAACATGTTCTGAAACAATCGGAATTCAACTTTATTTTAAAATAAGTGCTGTGGTAAAACAAAAATATTTTTTTTCCAAGTTTGAAAGGAAAATTTGATTTTTTTAATTCTTCAAAATGTAAGTTGTGATTTATTTTCATGTGTTATTTTTGTTCTTGTTTTTTCAAGTTCCATAATGTTTGAAATATTTTATATATATTGAGTGTTGACCGATTTGTGCGAAACGTCATGTTAAGGCTCACTGTGGAGACGCGAAATGTTTTTGGTTTCCGTCTGTCTGTTTGCCATAAAAATGGTCCGATTAGGTTGATTTTTAGTAGGTATGTTGGCGAGGTATCCGGAATTAGCTGTATAGATTTTGGTTAAATTTGGTTCATTCGTTCGGAAAATATAGAATATTTTTTTTAGGTCGTAATGCTTTCTTATGGGGATGCAGACGATTTTTCAAATTTCATTTTTATCTGAAATGAAAATGGAATATTTGCGTAATGGTTTTAGATGTAAAATTATGAATGCTAAATTTTCGATATGGATTTCCAATAGTTTTAAAATTTTGCTTATAAATTTAATAGAATTTAGAAATTAATTGCTTAAAATATTTGAAAATGTTTTTGCATCTGTTCGGGAAATATAAACATCTTACTTTCATATTTTTTACAATTTTTAAAATCATTTATTTTTACTTACCACTTTAATTTAAGGATTCTAATTTCTGGAACATTCGAACAATTTTATATGCTTATAAACATGCATGCAATTGAAAAAATAATAATTGTGGATTGTACGAAGTTAAAATGATATTTAAAAAAAAAATGATCTGCACATTTACTAGTATAGGAAAAAACTTAGTAGTACCATGTTTACATTGCGATAGAAAATGTATATGAATAAAATTTTATACAGAGAATTTTTTTTTAACATGAATGAGATTTATGGTATGGCAGTTATTTTAACGATAATATAAAATCAAAATTTTGAGTTTGACGTCAAAAACGTTGCTTCAGCGGCAGCGAATGAAATTTGACTTTCAACTGGATAAAAGAGAATGAAGACAAGGATGATCGGCATTCAGTGATTGCTTTGTTTCGATGAGTACGATGTCTCAGCGAAGTCATTTGACAGATTCAGAAGCTTGGAGAATTGTTGGTAGGTTAGAAGGGGGCCAAACTCAAGCCGAAGTAGCGCAAGCCATTGGAGTGTCACAAAGTGTCATTTCCAGGATCTGGAACCGTTTTTTGGAGAGTGGATGTGCAGGCCGAAGACCAGGGCAAGGTCGTAGACGGGCAACAACGCCCAATGAAGATCGGTATTTAGCGTTAACAGCTCGGAGACACCGAAACATGAACAGTACTCTTCTCCAACAACACCTTCGCTCGGCTACAGGCACCACGATTTCAACTCAGACTGTCCGAAACCGGCTCCATGCTGTAGGTCTGTATGCTCGCCGACCGATGGTATGTGTTAGATTAACATCAAGGCATCGTCGCGACCGCAGGAAGTGGGCAACCGAGCATGTCAACTGGAGGAGAAATGAATGGAGCAATATTCTGTTTTCTGACGAGTCCCGTTTTTCTGTGCATCCGGATAATAGGCGTATTTTCATCTGGAGGGACCGTGGCAGTAGGAATAATCCTGCGTTCGTGCACGAAAGTGTCAGATTTGGCAGTGGAGGAGTGTTGGTGTATGGTGGCATCTCCATTGACGGGCGCACTGACCTCTACATCATTCGAGATGGAGCTCTGACTGGTCGCCGATATAGGGATGAGATCCTCAGACCTATTGTAGTCCCTTACGCTGCAGCAATCGGAGATAACTTCATTTTAATGGACGATAACTGCAGGTCACATCGTGCAAACCTGGTGGAGGATTTCCTTTTCGAGGAAGGAATCGTTCGAATGGAATGGCCAGCGTGTTCTCCAGACATGAATCCAATCGAGCACGTTTGGGACGCTCTAGGAAGACGAGTTTCTGGCCGCCAACAACCCCCACAAACTCTCCAAGAACTAGAAAGAGCTCTTCTGGAAGAGTGGGGCAGAATACCCCAACTCGTCATTAATAGCCTCATTGAGTCCATGCCTCAAAGGTGTTCAACGTTGCTGGCCGCCCGTGGAAACCATACCCCCAACTGAAAATGATTTTCTTTGAAGAAAATACCTTTTCTTATTCTTTTTTTCTCATATGCACAAATTGTGTTTTTTTCCTTTTGTACACAAATGCGCAATAAAATGCATTTTTTTCTGCCAAACATGTGTAATTTATTCTCATATAACCTACTATGTCTGTCAACCATGTATCAATCAGCTAAAAAGTTTCCCAGATACAAAATCCACCTAAAACTGCAATATCCTTTAATTGTTTTGAGCAGTGTATATAGTTTTTCATCTGAAAAAATATTTTGGAGAGACTTTTGAGAAATCAGGTCAACCCAACCCTAATCAATTAAAGCCGACTTGAACCTGACCTGCTGCAGGACTCTACCCACAATCCGACCCAAGCCCAACAAAAAATATTGTGTCAAACTACATTCTGATCCAACCTCAAATACTTCAACTTGGACCTGAAATCTGCAATCAAAGAAAACTGTTCCATGATTTAATGTAATTCTGAAAAAATAGTCTATAATCATATCTCCAATATCAATATTACCTTTTATGTTGAAAAATAACTTGTAAAGAGTCATTCCTATTCAAATATATAAGCTTTGATCTAAAACAATATTCTGGACATTTATTTGAAAAATCGCATTAAACTGAACCTAACCCACCAAAATCAACACTCAACCCAAAACAATTAGTTTAGTCAACCCAACTTTCAAAGAAATAAGCTCCAATCTGCAGATCAAGCTCATTTTTTAAAAGCTAACCCACAGGTTAGATTTAGTGCAAGTAAAATCAGGCAGTCTGATTTGATGCAGGACTCACTCCAAAATCAAAATATTTTTGCCGACAACAATTACATTTTTACACTGATGGGCCCCGGACTACCCCCCCTCTGGAACCGCCCTTGTTTTTAATATAAAATAAAACTAAAAATTTAAAACTGTGTGTTAAAAGTAATTCTTAACAATGGGTATATAACGAAGATAAAAAGTTCTGAAATATAATACAGTTAAAAAATCATATAAAATGACCACAGTCTATTAAAATGCATAATAAATATAAAATAGCAAAACTAACATTTGTAATTTTTTTTAATGTTCATTTTATAATTGCTCTCAGTATTTATTTGCTTTTAGAGATTCCCTTTTAAATAATAAAAATAGCTGAATTCAAGAGACAATTATTGAATGGTATCCTGACAGAGCTAATCAAGAAAACAAAATTATCCATTCTTGGACAATTAAGAGCAAAGAAATACATTCTAATCTCATGAAAATGCTTCAAAATATAAAATTCTGCTTCATATGAAATGAATCTCTGTTGTCAATATACAGTAGATGCTGATTTTTAGAAAGTTCGTGACTTTACAAACTAGTGAATGGTTTTGAATACACTCTCATGCAATGTAATTTTTCACTTACATTTACGAAATACAAATCAAGAAATTTTCTTTTTTGCAAACTCCGTTAAGTTCATCAAAACTCTATATCAAGGTCAAATAAACTTTTAACTGTTTTGAATCAACAGCATAGGCTTTTGCATGGGAAGGGCAATGCCTTTTTGAAAAAGTAAGGTTTTTGGCCAATTTTGACCATTTGTCGGGTATTTTTGACAGCTACTATTGACATTTATTTCCTGAGCTTTTAAGGTACTTTGTGGAAGAGTTGATAAAAACATTTACAAAAGAACATTTGAAGCATGAAATGCTATTTTCAGGCCAAGTATAGAAGACATGCTGATAAATAAAATTACACAAAATAAATAAATACATTTTATTTTTAATTATAAAACTATGGTACACGTTTTGGTCTTGCTTTTCTACGAACATTAGTAGTTTCACTTGAAACATTTTCAGATGAAATCTGATTCTTTGATGGATTGATAACAGTGGATAACACATAGAATGAATGTGAAAACAGGGGTAAAATCTTTGAATAGTTGTAGGCCAGAAGAAGAGCAATTATAGCAACAGGTAGGGCAAGAACTGATCCTTGAGTGACTTCTTGTTCCACAGATTTGATTCTGGGCTCAAATGAAAATGTGAAATGATAAAAGGATGTATTTGCACTAAATGTTGAAGATGGCTGCTCAAAATAATAAGAATTTGCTGATAAAGAAGATTCTAACTGCAAAACATATGTTTTATTATCTATGGGCAATGCTGGTAAATAAAAAAAGCTACTTTGCCCGAGTATCACAGAATGCACTGCCTGATCAGGAGCATCTTCTCTGTAAAGACGTACCTGAAAATTGTAATAAAAACAAATATAATTTAGGCATGCTATCCAATACTTTATATCAGTGATCTTCAAAATTTTTCAACTCATAGAACCTGTCTAAGAATTATCATCTTTAATGGAATCCCTTATTATAAAGAAAGGAAAAATAAATGATCACAAATATATCTGCAAAATCACAGTGATTTTAACATCCATGTGTAAATTTTGAGTACAAACAAAAATCATTTTGCAGAACACAGTTTGAAGAACATTGCTTAATATGAATTGAATGCATCACTTTTTGCATTAAAATTAATGAAAACTTATAGATATTTCATTGTACATGAAAAAAAAAAAGCTATTTGAGTTCTTCATAAATTGTTATTATTCCAAACATAAATAAAAAAAAGAGTTCCATACTTTAAAAAAAAAAGAATAATTTAAAAAGCAAGTGAAGTTGGAATAAATAAAGAGTAAATTTTTAGTTATTATACACCAAAGAGACGAAACATTATGACCTTCCCAATATTTTGCAATGAACTCGCCTGGATGATGTGGAGGGCACGTAATCAGGTGGGAATTGTATTTGAGGGAGTCTGAGGAATCATTCTTGTGCTTACTTCTGTGTGTGATGAGAAAGGCTGCTGATCTAAGCGACTCTATGCAGGTCCATGTAGAATTGTATCGAAGCACACAAATCAGCAGACACTGTTTGATATGGGGCTTTGAAACAGACGTCCCACTCATGTGCCTCTGGTGACCAAGCTTCATCGACAACTATGCCTACACTGTTCCCAGGAACATCGTGACTGGACCATCAGGGTTGCCACTCCAATCTTGAAAAAAAATTCCCTGTGTTTACCCTGTACTACAATGTGTTTATTACTATGCTGAATGTGCAAAAATATATGCGTGTATGTATACTAGTTAGTCATCTTATAATTTGCCATTACCCAATTAATTGACCAAATAGAATATATTATATGATATGAGCAAATGAAAAAACTCTTTAAAGTTGTTCACTTATTATTAAATCCCACATTTTACATTAATAATAATAAAAAAAGTAAAGCAATACTCAAACATTCTGCTAAAAAATACTTTGAAATATTTGTAAATGAATGTTAGAATATGTAAAAACTTTGTATCTAATAATTTAAAGAATATGAAATTTTAAAGAATCTTACCTAAAACCAATTATTTTAAACATAATATTACAAAAATTGCAGAAATTTAAAAAAAAGAAAAGGCTATTTCGTATCTAATAATTTAAAAGAATATGAAATTTTAAAACAATCTTACCTAAAAATCAATTATTTCAAATATAATATTACAAAAATTGCAGAAATTCTAAAAAAAAGAAAATGCTACTAACTTTATGCTTTCAAATTAATATTCACATTGAAATATGTACCCAGGACACATAAAATATAAGACAACTTTGCTACACAACACTGATTTATTTTTTACTTTAAAAAATATTATAAGATAATATTAGCTGTCATTTATTATTTTTTGATAATTCCCTTATTTGAGCATCAATTTCTGCAACTTTCACAGCTTTTACAGTTATTAGTTTAATTTTTTTTATTCTGCAACAATTTAATTTGTTGTGATACTTTTCATTTGGTTCTTTTTCTTTAATCTGACTTTGTTTTTTCCAAAGCTTCATGGTATCTCATGTGCGATAATTTGTATATTGAAGCATATCTTTCATCAGTGGCACATTTACAACACCTCCATAGAAATTCACAGCATCATACACTGTTCTTAAACCAATTAAAGAATCTTCTTTTAGATTTTCAACAAGCATATCTTTGTTGATACTGAATCCACTTTCCACAGCTGCATTACCATGAGATGAAATAAGCACTAATTTCACTACATCCCATAAATCTGCAAATTCTTTCGGTTTTAACAAAGCAAAGTAAAAACCATCCAATCAAACATCCTCAGTGAAAGAATCCAACTGTTCTTCGTAATAATTTTAAAAAAATTTCTAGAAACACTTCAAATTTGATTTTTGCTCGCTCAGAACATCCAGATGAAATCTGTCCTTTTGAATACAAAAATTGAAATAGATGTACCATACGTGTTTCACACAATACTGCATTATTTTGCAACAACATAGGGTTTAAAGATGATGCAGCTTTTAACACAGCAAAATTTTTTGACATTCTTTCAAATATATTTTCTGTAGTACTCTTCACAAATTGAAAACATTCTGCTTTTTTGGGATTCAGAAGCTCCAGTGACTATTCCAATGTCAGTATTTTTTCGAAGTCTCAGATTTTTAGAATCATTCATATCAATCAAAAATAACTTCTGTAAGGAGTTTGCTTCTTCAATAACATTGTTTTTAATGTTGTTGTTGTTAACAATATTTTTCATTAACTACCTAAGATTTTCATGTAAGAAAGGCATCATGATGGGCTTAGATGTTTGGAATTTTTTAAGAAAAGGTTTGAGGATATTAGCAATATATGAAAAGAAATTAAATTTTGCAAGAATCAATTTACAATGACATGCATCCATTACAATGTCACATGTTCCTGACAAAGTTGTTTTTCCCACATACTTTTTTATGTTGTCTAAAACTTGTGCAGCTCGCTCACTTACACTAACATTTTCAACCCATTGAATAGCACAGAATTTTAGAGGAAATTCACAACTGCCAGTAATTTCAATGAAATTAAACTGTTCGTCTAGCTAGACTATCTTTAAACATCAAATAAAGAGATCTTAATATAACATCTACTTTCCATTTAGTACATTTGTGGCCCTACAGAAATGCACCATGGACAATATGAAGTACACAAGTTCCTAAATCTAAAATGTCACAATCATTTTGCAATAAAATTTCCTCTTTCACATGCTTTAAGAATTTCCAGTTTACACTTGCCCATCCATGCTAATTTGCAAAAGCAATTTTATGTACAAATAAGAAATGGCTTATTTAAAAATTTCAAAGAGTTCTTGAACTGAGGTCCAACCTAAAAATACAGAATTCCAGTATCGTGATACCACTCTATTTGTTGAATCCATGGTAGTAGAATACGTCAGGTAGGGGAACACAGTGTTAAGTTTTTGACTCCGAAATGAAGTTTGGTAATGCGCGATATTTCGTGTACTGGCCGGAGCGCCATCTATTGTCAGCAATCGAAGTTCAGCAAATTGAACAAAAATCTTTATTTAGCATTATCTAACTTTTTTTTTTTCTTAAGCTGCATTTAAAAAGAAATTCTGTGATTTTTTTCACAAGTTTTTTAATTAACAGAACAGAAAATGAACTATTTTAAGAGTTTGCAAAATATTTATATTAAATTTTACAAACTGTAAATAATATATATATATTTTCCACTGTATTATTAAAAAGGAACAAAAAATATTCATTCTTATTCAAAACAAGCCTGGAATTCAGATATACCTTCTTTTTCTTTTAAATTTTATTGTACTTGGATATCCGGGATTTATCACGTAATTCTCATAAATATTTTATAGAATAACTTTTTTTTTCTAATTAAAACAAATGATGCAATGTTTTTATATGCTTTTATTTATTTTTTAAAATAAATAAAATATGAAAACCAGGACTATTCAATTTAAGAATTCATTAAATATTCATAATAAATTTTACAAACTGTAAATAACTAAAAATTATTATATATATATATATATATATATATATAGATAGATAGATATAGATATATATATATATATATATATACCGACAGCCAAGTGTTGTCTGTTTTAAAACTTCAAATTTTCTTTAAAAAGTTTATCTTGCATTCTATGAACAGTCATTAACTCTTGTTGAGAAATAAAATTCTTGCTCTAAAAAGTTCAAATATTATCTACCCAAAGCTAGTCCCTAAATGTCCAGTTAGCGTAGGTGTGTGCTGTAATGCAGTTTAGTTTTTACTAGTATATAAAAGACTATATGTGGTAGATAAAAAAATAATAATGTTTTATTACGATCTTTTTCTACATTTTTTTTTTTTTTAAACATTTTTAGATCAAGAATCTGTAAATTTGTTTAACTGTTTACATTTGGTAATCAATGTGGATTATGGGAAATTGCAGATTATGGGTGTGTGGATTATAGATCCTTGACTGTATATATAAAAATCTATTTATTACAAGATGCACAGAAGAATTCAGATATTTTTCTGACTGTAGATCGTAATTGATGACATTAGGGTTCAAATATGCTATGCATTTTACAAATTGTTTAGTTAGACATAATTTTTTTACCTTTGTAAAAATGGAAGTTTTATTACAGTATTCTGAACGTGTTGGGAAAAGTTTCATAATAATTTTGTTTGACAATTTTTCTTATACCCAGTTCTTTATTCCATCTTTCAACTTTCCTGTAGCCTGTGTCACATCCTTATACAAAACAGTTCTAAGCCATATTAAAATATAATGCAAAATTAATATTTTATAAAAGAAATAATAATGCACTCCTATAGCAAACAATGTTATTTTGACGCGAGTGCAGATCGCTGCGCCTCATGCGGCCACTTCGGCGTTAGGCTCAAGTTTGCAAGGAAGATGCCATAGAGGAAAATTCTCCTAATCTATTTATATCTCCCTGGTAGAATTACACCAATATTGTATTATTAAATCCATTTGACACTTTTAAGAAATATGATTTAATGCTTCATCAAAGCACATGACATATTTTTTGTTCTTCACAGACTTTTGAAGAGAAAGTTGGAAAAAGGGAGCTAATCCATAACAAATCAAATAGGACATTTTTGTACATCCTGAAGTACATTTTTTAGCAATGTCACTGTCTGGAAACATATGACAAAATATCTCAGATACATAATTGAACGAATTAAATAAAGAATGTGATGCAAAAAGCTTCATCGCCCACAAAATTTCAGCTTTGAATGTATTTTCCTGTATCACGAAATAGGATAGACCTTTTTTATTTTCATTAGTAACAGATGCCGACATTTCCGAAGAAACCAAAGTGTTATCTTCTTTCTTAACACTTTCTTTGGATACAAAATCAAACATTTCAGACAAAGTTGATCATGAAGTTAGTTTTTTATTCTTTGCATGAATTGTAACAGCTTGCTTTCCCATGTTGCCCAGGATATATATATGAATCCATCCAATCTGTATTAAATACGGATTTTGAAGAACTCATTATAAGAAATTTAATCAATTAAATCGAACCTCTTATTAAGTTTAATAAAACACAAACTAAAACAAAACTATTTCTCCCAAAACAAAACATTTTCTCCCTTCAGCTTTGCGCTGAAGGGAGAAAATGAAGAGAAAGAACGTTACGTGCAGTCGCAGATGGATGGGATGAGAACAGCGCTTTGTGGATTCAACCATACCTAAGAAAAGGGGCGTACATACAAACGTTCTTTTGTGAAGTTTCATTGAAAATGAATTTTCACGCTGCTTTTTCTGGGGTTTTTTTTTTTTCTGTGGAGTAATTTTTTGAAAGCCAAGAAAAAATAATTTTTATTTGAAAATACCAGAAACAAACAACCAAAAAAAAATTTCCCTGTGTTTTCCAGATTTTTAAGAAATTTTCAAAATTTCCTGCATTCTGTGTGGAAGACATAACTATAAAGGTTTAAAAATTGTACAGTTACCTAGTATCTAGTAAATAAGCAAGGCAAACACACCAGCAAATCCACATGATGGAATGAACAGTTGTTTTGAATAAAGTTATTCAATACCATTTAATTTTATACATTGAAACTTGCATCGGAAACGGCATTGGCTGTTCCCCTATGATGTTGTATTTCTACCAATCATGGTGAGTGATGTGATTCCCAAGTCACTGTTATAGAATGCTATCCAGTCATGTATTTACGCATGGAAAAGTACTCAGAACATCGTTCCAGATACACACATACAATGTTCTTTCCAGAGAAGATGAAAAACCAATATGCATCAAAGTAAATAAGCAAATAATTTAGTTTTAAGTCATTTTAAACCAATACTAACATTAATCAGATATGTAACAATCACTATTCCCAAGCTGTATACGGAAGTTTAGGTGAACACAAAATAGGTTAATTAATCTCCACATATGTAAATGGAAGATTCTTCTATAAATAGGTTGACATCCAATTGGCTGTGGTATACAACAGGCAGCTAATAAACATTTAAAAGTATTGGGATATAATGTGAAAAATATTACATATAAAAATATCATAATCAGTATAAAACAGTGATTGCTAATGTATTAATTACAAACCTTCAAAGCTTGTAAATATTCTTGGTTTGTCAGGAGAATATTACCACTGACATCCATCTGCCCATAATATCTGAAAACAATCAGACGTACACCAGTAATATCCCCATCAGTTACCTACAAAAAGTCAAAATTAAGCTAGGAAAAATTTTAAAGTCTAGAAATAATATTTTAAAATAAACTTTCAATCATTTAATAGGAATTCAAAAAACATTTTATAACATTTTGCAAAAGTAATTTTTGATTCAAAGGCTTCAATTAATTAAAATAGAAGTTTATAAAGAAAGAGGGCATGGTTGTTCATGATGTTAACGCATAATATAACAATATTTTTATCTAAAAAAATCTGGAGTGACCCCACTTGACTTTATGAATGCTTTACAGATTACTATGTTTTCTCAAATAAATAGCAAAATAAAAATAAATAAAAACGTAGATCCTAATTTCACTGGTGAAAATAACTTCATGTTTTAAAGAAAATGTGCATTATTATTCATAAAGCTAAAACATTTTTCAAAAATTATGACGTACTTTTTAATGAATTTTCATCCTGAATGACTAAGGCCTGTAAATCAAAATAAATAATGAAAATGAATTTACATAGCCATGCTACAAGGAGTTTTCAATTATTTTAAATGTAGGTATTTCACTATTTTTCCTGAACAAAATGTAATACTTAAATTTCCACACACTTTTATCAGATTAAGAAAACTCATTGTAAGTTCTTTATGAAAAAAAAAAAGTTTTACTAAATTTCAGTCACATACTGGTGATAGTTCTTGGATTTCTTCTTTGAGCTCTGGTGATCTGGATTCAGTTCACATAAGATGAGTGTGAACAATAAAAGTATGTAATTGAATAATTGAATTTAAAAAAAAAAAAAAAAAAAAAAAAAAACATCAGTTTTCTCTGGTCACAAAATGGTTGAAAAATGTGTTAGATACCAAACCATAAACTGATTAGTTCAAAAATATACACAGATCTTGTGAGGTGGACTATAACAAATAAGAGCTTAATCAAAAATATTGTCTGGTCAATATTGTGTTCACTCACACATATACATCATCATCATTACAATACTTTCTTAACACTATATGTGCACAGAAAGTAAAAAAGAATGATATTAGAAAACTTTATGGATTTTGAAAGCTAAAAATATCCTTGATAAGATAATTTTTTAAGTAAAATTTTAATGTGTTATGAGATTTCTGACAATCAGCAGAAATGGCACATATGACCAAATTAGGTAATCTAAAAATAGTGATAATAATAAAAAATAATAAAATAAAATATGTTATTGCCACATTTTAGAAATTCTACTTTTTAATGAATATTATAATTAATACTTTTTAATGAATATTATATGTATATATATATATATATATATATAATAAAACTTTTTGCAAATAAAATTATTAAATCGCAAGATAAATGACACTATAGAAATCAATCAATTATTAGAATATGTTAGAAAATAACATCAACCCAATATTGCTAAATGCACTTATTAATAAAAAAAAAAGGAAGAGAAAATTTTTTTTTCCGAAAACAGAAGGTAAGACATCACAATACAGAAAATGGAAACTTATTCTGTGAAACACTTTATGAAAAGCAATATTCCACAATATAAGGATATATATCAGATGAAAATCTCAAAAACCAAACACAATTGAATAAATATTCACACTAATGTGTGCATTCCGACCAAATACTTAGCTCTCACAACTCCGTTCCATACGCAAATTTGCAGACAGCGGATAATTTAGCAAAACAGATAAAACATGTAAAACGTTTTTCTCCCACAACTGTCAATGGCACATGATCAATATTTGCAAACAGCAAGGGAGCTCTCATAAAAAAAGAAAAACAATAATAGCAACCATTGCAGCTAGCATGCACAGCCATGTGATGCTTGCTATTTCAGTTTTATTTATACTAAATAATGTCATTTATGGCAAATAAATAAGAGGTTATTATCATTTTATAAATTACTCATAGTTAGAGTTAACATCAACACATAAACCAAGGGGGATATTCATTTAAAATACAGATATGTGAAATGGTTCAAGTGTTATGTTATCTTATATGTTGTATTATCATATGAATGACTGCTTAACGTTAAATCATATATTTAATACTAAGAAATTTTTCCATAGAAAATTTCACACGCCTTGAATTCATAATATTTCAAATTTTAATTGCTTAAAAGGCATAAAGCCAACAAAGTGAAAGAGTACCCAAGCCAGGACTCGAACCCATGTCATCAGTATAGCACACTGACATTCTACCAACTGAACCACTTGGGAACGATACTCAGCCTGGCATTTTCTCACCATTTTTCTATGGAAAAATTTCCAAGTATTAAATACATGATTTTATCGATGCTGGATTTTCTTTGGTTTCATGTTTGCCCCAGGGTTGATGGCTCACAGAAAATATTCCATCTTGTGCTGCGTTTGTAGCCTTGCCAACATGTTATGGTGAGAAAGTGCCAGACTGAGTATCGTTCTCAAGTGGTTCAGTTGGTAGAACATTAGTGCGCTATACTGATGACCCGGGTTCGAGTCCCAGTTTGGGTACTTTTTCACTATGTTGGCTTTATGCTTTTTAAGCAATTAAAATTTGAAATATTATGCTTAACGTTATTTCTAGAACTCCTATAATACCTTTATAGGAGTCATTATTAAGGTAAGACATGTCATTAGAATCTTGGTGTTGACAATTTACACTTTCATTTTGTGAAAGTCAAATGCTGTTGCATCCATTGAAAAATAACTCTTTGCTTGTTATAAAATTACTACAATTTATAATAATTTAATAATCAGATTTTTATCAGTTTTCATTACTAATCACCATTTGATTATGCATAACAATAAAAAAAAGTTGACACATGAATTGTTGAATTTAAAAAAATAAGTTAATTTCTTATTTTTCTGCAGTAAGTAAACTGTTTGTAAGCAACTAGATAATTTACAATTTTCATCGATAGTCAATTTTAACTAACTTGTAATGTATGATAGATGAGCTTTATAATGCAATTCTATATGATGCACAACTTCTCAGATGTAAACAATGAATTTTGCAGTTAAGAAGAATTTTCATTCCCACATTATAAAAAATTGCTACTCTCTAAATGACTAAATTTGATACATTAGTTCAACTTTATCTCCTTAATTCATACCTTTTTAATGAAACAATTACTGTTATCACAATAACTTTTTTTTAAAAATTAGTAACATAATGAATGATTTGGTCCAAATACAGGGTAGGGTATCCATAGTTAAACGACCCTACTTTAAAGTTGTCTACAGACGAAACTATTGGTCAAAAAGCTGTGAAATTTTGTGAAGGACATAATAAAAGAATGGGAATTTGTTTAAGCGAAAAAAATTTTTAGTTCAAAATTTCACCACCAGATGGCATTTTTAATGAATTACACATTTACGATAGTTTACATATTTTATTGCAACAAAACATGTTCCACATGACGGCCATCATTTTCAGCTACCATCTGGAATCGTAAGATAGCATGTTCCACAATTGACTGCAGTGTGTTCTGGGAAATGCTAAAAACATGTCGCGAAAAAAGTTTTGTTCAACATGTTTTGTTGTAATAAAATTTGTAACCTATCGTAAATGTATGCTGAAAATGTAATTCATTAAAAAATGCCCCCTGGTGGTGAAATTTTGAACAATTTTTTTTTTCGCTTAAGCAAATTCCCATTCCTTTATTATGTCCTTAACAAAATTTCACAACTTTCTGACCAATAGTTTCATCTCGACATTTTTAAAGTAGGGTTGTTTAATTATGGACACCCTGTATATTTGAACCATTTTTATAAAGTTAATTTAACAATGTGTGAAATAATCTATACTACGCAAAAAAATTATTATCCACACAACTACTGGTCCCAAGGAATGCAATATAAAGATAAAGATACTCTACTGTATTTTAATATGTTTTAGGCCATGTTTAAAAGGTAATTTTAATGATGTGTGAAATGTGATCTATATAACTCAAAATTCTATATAATGCACAATCTTGTGTTTTTAGGTTTGCATTATAAAGATTTTCTACTATATTAATTTGCCAGTACTTGAAGTTAATTTTGAAGCATTTTTTAAATGTGCATATTAGAAATAATATAAACTTAATAAAATATAAATTTATAAAGATATTTTTATTAATTAAATACTGTTTATTATTGATATTTTCTTTTTTAGAGTTTTTCTCTAATCATGAAATGAAGAACTAAAAATATTCCTCATTACATAGTATGAATTATTAACAAAAAATGATTAAATCATAATTCTTGAAACTATATTTTGTCATTTATAAATGTGTCTTATCTTGAAAAAGGTTTTGTGAGTACCCAGTATAATACAACATGTTAATAATAATAATAATAAAACATTGAAAACATTTCACATTGTGGCTGATTGAGAGTATGTAAGAATGTATTATTGACTATTGAGTTATGTGAAAGTGTTTAATTCACATAGCTCAAAGATTATTTCTTTAGCTTAAAAAAAATAACTAAATGAATCTCCCTGCACTACATCTAACTCTAAATAATAATAATTGTAAAGATGATAATAATTACTAACTAGTTTGCAGATAACAAAAATCTATTATTTTCAAGCTGAAGAAAAATCTAATTATAATTTATGCCTGGAAGTTATAATTTAATGATGTTTATTAACATAGTTAGCTTTAAGTAAACTTACTTTTAAATTTTGCATAAATATCAATATATTTATTGGTATTTATTTCTTTAGTGCCTATTATTTTTTTTTGTTTTTTTTAACGCCTGGTGTATAATACATTTCTCAAACATATTATTTTACACACGAGATTATCAACTTTTAACTTTGTATAAATTTCAACAGTGCTAATGAAGTATTGACGAGGCTATTGCATCTGAAGCTTACTATATTAGTTATATGTATACATTTAAAAAAAGTTTGAGAAATGTTTTTCTACTCTTTCACTAGCATATACAGTTTGTTCAAAGCTCTGAACTTTTCAAGATAACTAAATATATTGAAAAAGACACTAATTAAAAGACATTGATATGTATATTATCATTAAACTTAATGTTTAATAATTCTACACATTATTGCAAAATAGCACAAAAGAACACTTTTTTCAAAATGTTCCCCTTCATTTGAATAAAATCATTATAAATGATATGAAATGATATTGTGTAACAAAAATAAAAATAGCAGTTTCAATAGTGTCAGAAAAATCCTCCCTCCCCCTGCACACACACATACAAATATCTAAAAAATAAATATATGAAAATTCTGAACAAGTGAGAAAACAGGCTTAACAATAACACACTAAGCTGCAGGGACCGATTTACAAATTTGGGGGCCCTAGGCACAGATGCTTATTGAGGGCCCCTTGCACCAGTACTTACAGCGGCTTTGAATTTAAAAAAATATATTATTGAAAGCGGTACTTAAGATAACCATTATTGATTTTAATAATTTTGGTAAAAAGCAATTAAAGAATTAAATTTGATAATCATTAATTTACTTTTAAATAATTATTATTGAATAGATGTTTTATAATAAATTGTGTGGTGCTGGCTGATTACCTTTCTCTATGCAAGTTCATATATCTGGAATGATATGCAGCACCTAATAATAAATTTTCCGCAGTACCAAGCTATAATTATTTAAAATATTAGCATATCCTATTAATCAAATAACTTTTTCTTTCAAATAACAAGCTTTCACTGAAAAAATAAAAACTAGAGGTACTTTTCGGTTAGCCAGGTGCCGGTGAAATATATATACATACATATATGTATATATGCTACATATATCTCTATCTCTATAAAAGAGTAAGTGTCTGTCTGCATGCCCGAGGATTTCACCGTAATTATAACACCTAGGATTCTAAAATTTTTGTCATGTGTAGATACTATCACCGGAAAGTGTACCTCGCCGCCAGATTTTTAAATTTTAATTTAGATTTTTTTAAAATTAAAACATGTATATGGAATTTTGGGTTCGAGGCTATTTCAAGCTCTTCCCATGAAATAGCCTCGGCAACGCCATCCGTGGCAACGAAGCAGCCAGCCAATGAGAGCAGGTGTGATTATGTCATGATCCAGGATCTAGCGAGCCTTAGCGACGACAGCTTACGCGGCTGTTTAGTTACAAATTCCATTGTTTTGTTTATTTTTTAGATTTATTTTAAAGAAAAGGAATATATTTTTGACTGATTGAGATTAAAGTAGGTTAGTTCTTATTGTATTCATTCTTTGTATGTTTAGTTGCCCCCATATATTATGTTTTAGGTAAGAATATAACTTGCATTTTACTGAATGGTTTCATAGCGTTCATATATCTGCTCATGTTCTGAAATGAAACGAACTGTTTTCAATAACAAATCTTAATGAATTAAATTAATCTTACTTTACTATAAAATGTACAGTTCTACAATTTATCGCATGTTACAACGTTCTCGGAAACTAAAAATGTAGTAAAAAACTCTTAACAGAAAGATTGTAAATTAACAAACTCATATATATAAGATATAACTTTAAACTGATATGCCTCATCAACTGTTGTCGAAATCAATGTAATGTAAATATTTCTTAAATATTATGATTTTGTTTAAGAATTGGAAACATTCAGTGAAGTGTAGATTGTATTTTTTCATCAAAACAATTTGATTTGTAGGTATGAGGTAAAAAAAAAAAAAAATCACCCTTTTCTCACATAATGAGTTTCATCAGAAAGTAAAACAATAAATAAATATGAATGATTTGCGGAGCTGTTTCAAAATAATTAAAAAGAATAAGTCTGTAAAAATGTAAAATCAATGTTATTTCTGGCCGAGTTTTTTAAAAAATAATTATAAACCATTTTAATTTGTACGCATGTTGTAAAAAAATCACCATTTTGTGTTAAATTTTGAGTTTTATAAGAATCGCCCAAGAACGGATATGCAATGTGGTATAAAATTTATGTTGTCATCGCACTCTTTATAATTATTTTTGTTGAGGGTTTTTGGGCGATGTTATTGAATTTTTGATAGAAACAGCTCCACAAATCATTCATATTTACTTAATATTTTAACTTGCTAATAAAACTCATAATATGTGAGAAAACAGTGATTTTTTTTTTTTTACTTCATATTTACAAATTAAATTGTTCTGAGGAAAAAATACATCCTACACTGCACTGAATGTTTTAATTTCTCAGCAAACTCATAATGTTTAAGAATTATTTACATTATATTGACTTCGACAACAGTTGATGAGGCATATCAGTTTAAAGTTGTATCTTATATATGAGTTTGTTAATTCAATGATGTGAAATTTATGATTATTTATTTATTGTTATTTACAATTTTTCTTTCTGTTACTGTTATTGGACTACATTTTTAGTTCCCAAGAACGTTGTAATATGCGATAAATTGTAGAACTGTACATTTTATAGTAAAGTGTAAGATTAATTTGATTCATTAAGATTTGTTATTGAAAACAGTTTGTTTCATTTAAGAACATGAGCTGATATGTCTAGCGCTATGAAAACATTCAGTAAAGTGCAAAATATATTCTTACCAAACACATAATATATGGGGGCAACTACGCATACAAAGAATGAATACAATTGAAACTAACTTATGTGAACCTCAATTAGCCAAAAATATATATACCTTTTCTTTAAAATAAAACTCAAACATAAACAAAACAATGAAATCTGTGGCTAGCCGCTTTCAGCTGTGAACATGAACTGCCGTCGCTGGATCCTGGATCATTCCATATTCACACCTGCTCTCATTGGCTGTCTGTTCTGTTGCTGTGGATTGGCGGAGAGCATGGAATAACCTCGAATCCAGAATTCCGTATGCATGTTTTAATTTTAAAAAAAATCTAAATTGAAATTAAAAAATCAGGCCTAGGTGCTATAATTACGGTGCTTTCCTCAGGCAGGAAGACAGAATAGGTTTGTTTGTATAGAGGTTTGTGTGTGTGCTGTTTTTAATAAAGACAGTTGCATTTTTTCCGCGACCCTTTCACGAAAGTTTTTTCTGCGAACCTTTCACTAAATCAGCATTTTTTCCACAATCCTTTGACGAATTTCGTATTTTTTCTGCGATCCTTTGATGAAATTCAAGTTTTTCCTGCAATCATTTGACGAAATTTGCTTTTTTTTTTTTTTTTTTTTTTTTGTGATTCTTTAACGAAATTCGTGTTTTTTCTGCGATTATTTGATGAAATTCGTGTTTTCTCGTGAACCTTTGACAAAATTCGCGATTGCCAGCGATTCTTTGATAAAATATGCTTTTTTCTATTATGATAGGGAAAAGCGGATTAGGATAGGTAGATAGGGAAACCCCATTATCGGATCGGGACATTAGATGTAATTAAGAAACATTTGTATATTTGTAATAATTAGCAAAAATGGTGAGATAAAAGGGGTGGGGGGGAACGACTTTTTATTAAATATCGCATTTATACTACATCAACTTCCTCTCACCACCAGGGGGTGCTTTGCTATCTCTGTTTCTATGGGCTCGATCACGACGGGGTATGGCTCTTTCCACTCGACATCAATAGAGCTTACTGATTTTAGTTTGGATTTTCACCACAGGGGGCGCTTTCGTATCTCTGGTTCTATGGGCTGGATCATGACGGGGTATGCCTCATTCGACTCAACATCGATAACCTTAATGATTTCAGTTATGTTCGTATAGAACATATTGTGCCCCCTGGCGGTGGAAGGTGTAACTAAAAGATTTTGCAGCTAACTCGGGTTAACTTTTTGAAAGGCCACTTACAAATGCAGAAATGAGGAATGAGTTGAAAATGTTTTGGAACAAGGTGTACAACATCATAGGACAATTTAAAAAAAGAATACGAGTATGAACAATTCATTAATAAACTTTTAAGAAAGAATTGTAAACAAATAAAAATTACTGAATTCTCTCAATAAATGCTTTTTATCACTTTAAGACTCATCATTGCAACAAGGATAAGTAATCATTTTCATAGCAATAGTACTACTAGATATTATGATTTGGTATTTTCTTAAATCGCTTATTGTTATCAATCAGATATTGTTATCAAAAACTCATGGTCCCGAAGTGATCACATTAAGAGGCATCTATTGTATATGCATATTACATTAGAATACACGAATTCCAGCATTATATGTATAAATACTATGTATAAAAACTTCTCACTTAGGACTGGGTACTTTGAAATAAAATATATATACACAACATAAGATATGGACACCATTTAGAAATATGAAAACAGAGATATTTTTTCAGCATCATGCATATAAAAACCTTTGCATACACACAATAGTTAAAGGATACTCTTTAAAATTAAAAAAGTATATACATATTATATTGAAAGTATCTACACTATTCACAGTTATCACAATATTTTTATCTTTTTTTTCAATTTTCAGCATAGAAAACTTCTTTATATACACAATTGTTAATTTCAGAGCTCGGAGATACTACAGTAACTGAATCAAAATATACAGTTCTTGAAATACCTACATACAACTGACCATAGCTAAAAACTGAATTTGACAAATCTAAGCAAATTTTTTCAAAAGTTTGACCCTGGAGTTTATTTATAATCATTGAAAAAGCTAATCGAATAGGAAATTGTATATGTTTAAATGTAATATTATTGTCTGATGGAATAAGTGGTATTCGAGGGATAAGAAATGCTTCATTAATATTGGATTTTTTTTTCTCCCCTTCAATAGCATTACTTTGCAAGTTACTAACTATAAATCTTGTACCATTGCATAGAAGGTATTGCATAGAAGGTCTTTTCTGCATTTCTTAGTAACATTATGATAACAAGTTGCTTTAATACATAGGATGTTGACCTCTGTGGTCCGTTTATGATTAAAGTTGGGTATGCATGTAGAACTATCTTGCAAAAAAATTATATTTGTAGTTTTGTTAGTGTTGTATTTACAACAATTATATTTGTAGTTTTGTTAGTGTTGTATTTAAAGCTGTGCATATCGAAATAATATCTTATTTGTAATTAGAGTCATTTATTGCGGTACAGTAGAGCGCCGCTAATCTGCAAAGACCTCTAATCCGCAATCAATTTATGAATGTAAACAAAGAAATTTAATTCTTGAAAAATGCTTCAATGGTGACAAAATTTTGAATTTTGAAATTTTTTTTCACCAATTTTAACATTTTTCTTATCTTTATATATAGCTATTATATATCATATAACATTCTTCTTTATAGTTTAAAATGAAAGCACATTTAATTTGTATGTTATTTTATGTATTCATTTCTTCATACAGTACTTGTAAAATACAATTTGAGCTTTTGTGATTTTTTTTTTTTATTTTAATGATAAAAAATCCTTACTTTTAGACAATATATTTTATAATTTATTTATTTTTTCATTAAATCGTAATTATAAAATTGAAAAACACATAAAAAATACATATATATTTCTTTTTAACTCTTACTTAAAGATAAAATTCAACACTGTAAACCAAATGTCTTAAAACAGGCAACAATTGATGCCATATTTAAGAAATTTAAAAATAAATTATTTTTTACATAGTTATTACTTTATCTATATATTAAAATGTGTAATTTATTTATATTTTAGTATTAGCAATCTAAATTTGTCCAAAATATGTATTAAAAAAAAATGTTAACAAAAATTAAATAGACATGGCCTCCAATCCGCAAAAAGCCTCCAATCCGCACAACACTTGGAACCAAGCTTTGCGGATTAGTGGCTTTCTACTGTATTAAAAAGGTTTATAGCAGGCAGAGGTAAATGTGCAAAACTTTATTCTGATAATGCCATGAATTTTATTGGAGCTAATAAAATACATAAACAGTTCAAAGAATTAATAAGAAAACCTGATGAAAAGTTAGCAGCATACATAGCTAAAGAGGAAATTGGATGGAAATTTATCCCTCCCAGGGCGCCCAATTTCAGGGTCTTTGGGAGGTCGCTGTAAAATCCTTTAAATATCATTTTAAGAAAATAGTAAGCGGTGCTAATTTAGCTTATGAGGAAATGCTTACAATAGTTGTACAAATCGAAGGGATGTTGAATTCAAGGCCACTGAGTCCTTTATCAGCTGATGAAAATGATTCTGGAGTTTTAACTCCAGCCCATTTCCTGATAAACAGGCCTTTAAATTCCATTATCGAGCCTAATCTTACTAATACAAAAGAAAATCGCCTAAAAAAAGGGCAAAAAATAACCAAAATTGTACAATTATTCTGGCATAAATAGCACTGTAATTACTTAAGCGAGATGCAACAATGCAGTAAATGGAGTTTTGAAAAAGACAATCTGAGAATTGGAGATTTAGTTTTAATTGTCGAAGACAATTTACAGGCAAATAAGTGGTCATTAGGCAGAATTGTAGAAGTATACCATGGGGAAGATATTAAAATTCAGGTAGTTAAGGTAAAAACTCAAGTTGGAACCTTTGAAAGGCCCATCAGTAAATAATCTGTCTTGCCTATGCCTGAATAAATAAGTAAAAGAAAGTAATAGAGTATTGTATAGTATTAGACATACATATATATATGTATATATATATAAAATGAATGTGAAAGAGTATGAAAGAATTTTGAATGTGAACGAATGTGAATTGATATGATAGGATATTTAGTTAAACCCATTACAAATCAGAAACTAAAATATAAAAATTCAAAGTTTAAAATCCCTAAATTGTGTGTCTAAATTTTAAAGTCCTGTCTTCATTTCTATTTTGCCCCTGTAACTTAACTTTTCTTACAATACATTTATTACGAACAGATATCAATTTTGAATCCTCTTTAAGATAAAAAGTGCTGATTTTGAATAATTCTCCTTTAATTGTGGTTAGAGTCGGCATCAGCTATACCCGGGGATGCTTTGCAAGTTCTGACCCAGACATGAGTCAAAAGCTAATTAACCAATTAAATTACTCGATTTCATAACTTGCAAAGCATTCTCCAGCGGTAGTTTCGCCATATATAACACGCGGAGCACACTTTTTGCATGGTTTTTCTACTCTCATCATTTTCCACAAAAAACACGGCCCGTTATTCCTCAAAATGAAACGGCACCCTTGCAGCTAAAAGGCTAGTAATTCACCGAGCTCTGAACGGCAATATCAATGCTTCCCCGGTGTAAAAGACTCTTCAAACTGTGCACTGGGCCTAGCTTAAAGGGAAACTTGTAATGCAAAGGAAATAAAAGCTAGTTCCCAAGAAAAACCTCTAGTTATTTCTCATCGACGCGCACAACTACACCATAATAAGTTCCAATCTATATCTTAAATGCTAAGTGCTCAGATGACGAGTTATCGCGGAGATCTACCCAACGACGTGATAGCTATTAATGGGATATGCTACAGCGGGATCAGACCCATATCTTACAGAGAGTTCGACGTGTTCGTTACATATATGTCTGATTGTATTGAATTTAAGGTATATAATGATTAATTTGTATTATTTAGTGTGCTGAATATTATCTTCTTGTGTTATTTTTTATTTACTGTGCTTTATTATTTTTGAGTATAATGATGTAAAGAATAATATTGTATAACTTTGAATTTATTTTAACTATTTTGGTGTAACACAACAACAGTGATTGAATGTTTGTTAAACATGTTAATGGGGGCCAATATGTTCCGTATGGGCACATGCCGTGCCACCTATACCTAATTTGGAGTCAGTTAAACAATAGCGGTGAACAAAGCGAGACATCAAAAACCGCGGCTCTTGCTGCCACTGTGGATTAAAGCAATAAAATGTGATTATGTGATCGATCTTTGGATTAGTTTTTTAATTAAGTGTGTGTGAGTTCACCCAAAATGTAAAATAATTAACTAAAAAAATTACCTTGGAAACATAATTTAAAACTTCTTTGAAACCACAATTAAAAATATTTTTAGTTGGTGCCACCACTGTAATAGATAATCAATACTATTAATGTCGGTAAACGTCTGTGTGTGTTTCTTTCTTTCTGTCTGTCTGTGCACTCCCCTCTGTACACGCAAAGGCGCTCCGGGACAAATCGACGCACGGACGGCGGACCGAAAAAATCGGAAAAAAGGCGCGGTGCTCAAGTTCGGCCGGGTCGGGTGTCCGACCCGGACCTGGGGAGTTATTAATCGACAAAACTGTTTTAATTACCGACCAAAACCGAACTTGGAAAAGAATCGAAAAAAATTTCAGATTTGATAATCGCAGCCATCCAAATTGTCGCTTTTTAACGCATCATCGAATAAAAAAAAATCTACCGGAGGTATCGATCCGAAAATCGGGGTACACACGCAACCGATTTTTGTCGTTCCAAAATGTCAAATTTTTTGAAATTCGGACCGTAACTTTTCTTTATTTCGGCCAAAAACTGACCAGACATCCAACATCGACCCCAGACGGGAAAAAGGTTGCCGTAAAGAATGCCGGGTCGACACATCCGAGATCAAATCGCCCCATTCCTTTTTGAAACAAGTGGAAATAATGACTCTACATTCACGAAAATTTGCTAACACGTGTATAAAAAAATCGCGAATTCAACAAAAAAAAATTCGTAAAAATCGACCAGTAATTTTTAAAGAAATCAATTAAAACTCATTAATGACACGGCAAATGAATTTATTTCTATTCCAAAGAGACAGCTGCTTTTTTATTTCAACATTCAACCCAGTCTGTGAATAAGTCATTTCTGAAAGAGATAAAATAGTCACGTGACTTTCAACTGCGTTTTTTCAGAGGGGGGCCCATCTCCGAATCTAAGGGGCGCAGTAATTCCAAACTTTCACAGGGCGACGCAAAATTTTCTCTGCTTTCAGAATATCTAAAAATTATTCTCATATCTTCATTAGGAGCCGAAATATTATTTTATTGTATAATTAATCATCGTTATTTGTATAATTAAAGCAAAAGAAAGATTTCTATGACAGTGCCGGCTAGATATTAGGATTTTAAGAAGTAGGCCGCATCTAAAAACTGCATTATTATTTTAAGTTTTAGTATTTTAAGTTTTTTTTCAGAGTGGCAACCAGATATTATGATAGGGAAAAGCGGGCTTCGCCAGTTATCGATTTTTTTTTTTTTTTAGTTTTAAGTTTTTCTACAACTCACTGTCTTTGAACTAGAACTCAGGTAGTCTACATAAGTTGTTTGAGGAAAAGCAGTGTCATCGCCAACCCCCTCCCCCCCCCCGGCCCCCGCTTTTTTCTTTTAACTGTGGTCCGTTTCTATAACTAAGAAACTATGTTACGGATTTCCACCAAACTGATTCCAAACATCATAATTAAAGTAATAAGGACCCTCTATAACATTTTTAAAAGTTTCTGAGTTTATACCACTCTTTTCGAATAATAATATCAGATTTTATACTTTGATTTCACATTATCTCGAGTTCTACGAGTCCAATCGGAACGCGGTTTGGCTCATTCGACTCAATATCGATAGAGGATACTAGAGCTTATCGGTTTTAGTTCGTTTTTCACCACCAGGGGGCGTTTTATTATCTCTGTTTCTATGGCCTGGATTACGACGGGGTTTGGCTCTTTCGACTGGATTTCAACAGCTTTACAGATTTTGGTCATGTTCGTATAGAACACATTGCGCCCCCTGGTGGTGGAAGGTGTAATCAAAGGATTTTTCAGCCAACTCGGGTTCTATGGGTCACATCACGACGCGGTTTGGCTCAATCGACTCGACGTCGATAGAGGATACTACAGCTTATCGAATTTTGCTCCGAGTCTCACCACCGGGGGGCGCTTTCCTATCTCCGGTTCTACGGGCATGAAAACGACGGGGTATGGCTCATTCGACTCGACATCGAAAGCCTTAACGATTTCAGTTATGATCGTATAAACAGATTGCGCCACCTGGTGGTGGAAGGTGGAACTAGCGTATACTGCAGCATGTGCGCAGCACGACTGCTATACGGTGCCGCAGGCAGTGGGGACCCGAGCCGGAGGTTCATTCAGTTAGAGGTTTATACTATTCTATGTGCCATTTAAGGGATTATCCAGTGCGTGCATAGCACGACCGGTTTACGGTGCCGAAGGCAGCGGGGCAGGGTCGGAGATTTGTTCAGTTAGAGGTTTATACTATTCGATGTGCAAATTAAGGGATTATCCGGTGCGTGCGTAGCACGACCGGTATACGGTGCCGAAGGCAGCGGGGACCCGGGTTGGAGGTTCGTTCGGTTAGAGGTTTATACTATTCTATGTGCAATTTAAGGGATTATCCGGTGCGTGCGTAGCACGACCGGTTTACGGTGCCGAAGGCAGCGGGGCAGGGTCGGAGATTCGTTCAGTTAGAGGTTTATACTATTCGATGTGCAAATTAAGGGATTATCCGGTGCGTGTGTAGCACGACCGGTATACGGTGCCAAAGGCAGCGGGGACCCAGGTTGGAGGTTTATACTACTCAATGTGCAAATTAAGGGATTATCCGGTGCCGAAGGCAGCGGGAACCCAGGTCGGAGGTTCGTCCGGTTCGAGGTTTTACAAGATTCGAGATTTTGTACAATTCGAGGCACCGATGTAAATTAGGGGCCCGCTGGCGGGCGAAGCCAGCTAGTTTGATATTAAAGTTTGTTCGATGTGAAAAATACAATATCTCTCAGGAATTTGGCAAATTAACAAAATGTAAACAACACATTTTCTGCTGTGTCTAAAAGAAACTCTTGATCAAAAATCTGATTTGTTAAATGCATCACATGACCTTAAAACATATCAATGACCACTGCTATTCATATATCGGCCAAAAGGTTATATTGTGTTTAAAAAAAACTCCTGCTCTATATTTTGATTTGCTGGGTGGATCATGTGACCATAAAATGAACCACTGAGAATCATACCTCTAGAAACTACGGTTGTTGGGCTACGGCAAGCTACAAATTCAGCCTTATTTTCGCTCCATTCAGAGCTCATAAGACTAAACAAATGTAATGAATGTGAGCGTTGTAATGAAACAATGTAAGAATGTAATGAATGTAAAGAACTGAATGTAAGCATTCTATTGTTTCAGATAATTTAATTTTTTTTTCTTCTAGAGTTCCTTATAGTAGTTTTCTCTGGAAATTTCTGTTCTAACTACTACATTTATTTAGAATGTACAGATGTAGTTGCGATTATAATTTGCTGAACAATATCAAAATTCGGAATGTAAAATTAAAAAAATACCTGCATATAAAACATTTGAATTTTTTATAATAAATGGAAATGTGATTTCTTACACAGGGTTCGTACACATTTCATTAGATGAAATTCAAGGACTTTTAAGGACTTTCAAGGACCAAAACCAAAAAAATTTAAGCACCTAAAAATTGAATAAACTAATGAATTGCATGTTTGAATTGAAATTTTCATTTTTGTAAATACATAGAACTTTTTAAGTAAATATAAGTACATTAGATGTACAACGAATTGAACTTTACAAAAAACATATAATGTATTTAATTGAAAATATCAGTAATAATTTTAATAATACAAATTATGAAACGAGAAACACAATTAAATTTTCTTTAATTCTGAAATTTTTTCTAACAATTTTAGATCAAAGCTATTAATGTGAATTTCGTGATATTGCATAAACAAGTCTATGTTCTTAGATGTTTCAACTTTATCAGCCAAATTATTAGCTTCTACATTTGTACTTTGCATGTCCTTTTCAAGAAAAATCTTTTTTTTTCTGTAGGAAGGTGATCTCATCCTCTAAAGTTTTCCGTTTCAGTTGTTTTGTTTCAGCCTGAGCTTAGTTTTTTTTCTTTTCCAAATGCTGCATGTGCATGTACTTTGAACGAGCAGATGAAGCAGCTATTCTGATTTCTTTTGTAATTTGCAAATTGTGAATTTCCCCAGACAGCTTGATATATTCATGAATCACACGTTGAGAAATATAAGATGCCTGATGCCTCTTTCAAATTTTCAACTTCAAGGGCTTTATTAACTGAGAAGCCTCTTTCGACAGATGCTTGTCCATGGGAGAGTATAAGAATCATTTTAATAATCTTCCATAGGTTTTCATATTTGTTTCCAGAAAAGTAAGGTTGAAAAAATGTATCCAAGGAAAGATTGTTTGGGTCAAATGAAGCAAAATCGAATGAATTCGGCTTGACAACATTGGATAGGAAATCGGCTGGATAGGAATCTCATCACAATTTTTTTCTAAAACACGCTTATTTTGAGATAGTACTAAAGATGCTTTTCATTTTTTCTCTTGCTTTCTCGGGATGCTCAGCCATCATGCGTGGGTCAATGCTAGTTGCATTTCTTATTAATGAATAATTAACTGGACATTTTTGCATTAAATGTTTTATCATTGTTGTAACGCACTTTAGACAATCTTGTCTAAGTGAAAATATATCATTTTCTGTTATTTCTGTTTTCCTTTTCTTTTCTTTTATTAGTTGCTCTGCAGCAAAACCTAAATATATTTTACCCTTATCGTTGTGCATATTTAGATCACTAAAATTAAATTTGCATAATGCATCAACTTTCTGTATCTGATTTTCAGGTTTCAGATCCTTAAAATGCTGAATACAATCATTTACAAGTTTCAACAAGTCAGTGGCAAAAAATGGAATCATTGGTTTATCACTCTGATATAGCTTCAAAAATGGTAAAAGTATTTTTGATAGCGATAGAAAAAAATTCAATTTTATCAAAAATGTTTTATCTTTAGTTGCTTCCTTAATGATACAAAATGATTTAGATGTAATTTTTAGCAAAATACCCATATCAATCTTCTTTACATATGTTATGATATCATTCCCTATTTCTATGGCCCTTTCGGCTGCTGGGACATTTTCGAACCACCTGTAACTATCAGAATTTTACAGGGAATTTTTTCATTGATGAGATATTTATAAAATCATCACGTCTTGCTGGAGGATCTTTAAAAATCCAATACAAACTTGACAGAACTGAAGTTATGTCCCACCCGATGGATGAAATTTCATGTTTGAAGGAATTGTTTAGGATATGGAGACCACATGAACCTAAATTCAAAGATTGTATGCCATATTCCTTGGATAAGTCTTCCTGTAAACTGTTGTAGAATTTCCAATTAACATAAGGCCCATCCATAGATATTTGTAGAAGTTTTGATAAATCCAATTTTACAACACATTCATACAAAGCTGAGAGAATGTCTTCACTTGTTGAATGCCCAATAAATGCTGATGTTAAATATTTTATCCTGACTCTACATTCCTCCTGGTGCCAATATCGTACATGAATATCAAGCTGCTTTTTTTGGTTAGTTTGATTTAGAGTCACATCAAAGAGCAGAGTAAAAAACTCTGCATTTTTGTAGTTATCTACCAAAAGCGTTTGAAAATGAGGGCCAAGACCAAAATGGCATATATATGCACATTTTTTTTTCTCCACATGAAAAATTGCTAGCGATGCTACTGTCTGAGAACATTCTGGAAAGTAATTGTGCAATATCTTCACAGGGCTTATATGAATAATGACTTTTAATGCACTTTAAGGCCCACAATATTTCAGCATCTAGTACATCATTTTTAGAAACAAATGTGTGAATTCTATTTTTTTCAGAATTTTTTGAAGTACTAGCATCTATTTTTTCTGATGTATTGGCATCTAAATTGTTTGAAGTAGATGCTGTTTTTGAGAAGAAATCTTTCATTTTTTTAGACTCAAGGTTTTTAGAATGTTTGCCACGTGTAAGAAATATAAAAATACATCAGAAATAATCTACAAATACATCACACATGTAAGCATACAATCAATTAAGATGTAATTATTTTTATGTCTGAAGTATAAATAAAAACCTAGAATAAATTTATTTTAAAATATAGAAAACTAGCTGACCCGCCCGGCGATACCTGGTCCCGTGTAATAACCTTAAATCTATTGCCCCGGGTGGTGAAACATGGAACTAAAATCATTAAGTTTTGTCGAAATCGGGTCGAATGAGTCAAACCGTATTGTGATCGGATATAGCTCCAAAATCCATTAGTTCCATCTTCCACCACCAGGGGCGCAATCTCTTCTATACGAACATAACTGAAATCTTTAAGGCTATCGATGTCGAGGCGAATGAGCCAAATCGCGTTGTGATCGGACCCATAGAACCCGAAATAGCTCCAAAATCCATTAGTTCCCCCTTCTACCACCAGGGGGCGCAATATCTTCTATACGAACATAACTGAAATCTTTAAGGCTATCGATGTCGAGGCGAATGAGCCAAACCGCGTCGTGATCGGACCCATAGAATTCGAGATAGCTCCAAAATCCATTAGTTCCACCTTCCACCACCAGGGGGCGCAATCTCTTCTATATGAACATAACTGAAATCTTTAAGGATATCGATGTCGAGGCGAATGAGCCAAACCGCGTCGTGATCGGACCCATAGAATTCGAGATAGCTCCAAAATCCATTAGTTCCACCTTCCACCACCAGGGGGCGCAATCTCTTCTATATGAACATAACTGAAATCTTTAAGGATATCGATGTCGAGGCGAATGAGCCATACCCCTGTCGTGATCGGACCCATAGATCCAGAGATACGAAAGCGCTCCTGGCCGCGAGGGCATAGGCGCCGACTAGGAAGGGGAAGGAGGGGGGGCGTCGCCCCTTTGTCTGGTTAAGGTTAGGGCGTTTATTAAAGTATTACCGATAGTAATAAAGACAAAAAGAAAGCAGACAATTTAGAAAAATGATTATCATTGAAATTTTTCAGACAAAAATTAAGGGAAAAAAAATCAAAGAAAAATTTAAGGACTTTCAAGCACTTTTTGCAAATTTTGAATAAAAATAAGTACTTTCAAGGACCAAAAAATCTTTAAAAAAATTTAAGGACTTTTAAGCACTTTCAAGTACCGTACGAACCCTGTTACAGTACTTTTCGGTTAGCCGGGCACCAGTGAAATATATGCATATATACATATATATGTATTTGTATATACAGTGGTAGCCAAAAGTTTGGACATTTTTTGAAAGTTTCATGCTTTTCAACTTTGTGTGCTTGTAGAATATATTAATTTTCACTTAAATACAAACGTTTATATATCAAATTGAAGGTAATTTAATGTAAAATTTAATAATAAAACAGTATTACAATATCTGTATTACTAAAAAAGTTATGCTCATTTTAGTAGAACAAACAAATACAATTCGTTTTGAATAAGGACGTGTTTTGTAATAAAAGCATACTAGCCAATCACAAACACTGTTCTGAGGACCAATCAAATGTCTGTAACTATAGTTTAGGTTATTTGGATGGTAAAAGAGTTATTGTTGTGGAAATATTTTGCGAAATGATGCATACTAGTACAATTAAATAGAGTATTGCTGTTTTTGAATATTTAAAGTCATTTTTTTTTAATTAAACTAATTTTAAACAATGTCATCAACAAGAAGAACTAATTGGACATCTACAAAAAGAAGCCAAATTGTCATATTGAGAGAAAATGGCCTCTCTTATGCGGAAATTGCAAGACAAGTTGGTGGTTCAGTGACTTGTTCTGGTGTACGAAAGTTCTGTTTACATTATGAAAAAACGAAATCAGTGGAAAATAAGGCCAAATCAGGCCGAAAAAAATGCACAAGTGCTACTGCCGATAGGAAAATTAAACGGCTATGCCTTCAAGATAGAAAAATTTCATCAGATGCCATTAGATGTGAAATAAATGCAGCGGGTATTGCAGTAAGTTCAAGAACAATAAAAAGAAGGTTATCAGGATTTGGACTACAAACTAGAATTCCAAGGAAAAAACCATATTTAAATCAAAAGCAACGTGAAAAACGAGTTAAGTGGGCAAAAGAACACATTAAATGGTCAGAAAATCAATGGAAGTAAGTAATTTGGAGCGATGAGAGTAAAATATCGCTCTTTGGTAGTGATGGTAGAAAATACGTGAGACGTAGAGTAGGAGAAGCACTTCATCCTGATTGCATTGAAGCAACTACAAAAAACCCAACAAATGTCATGATTTGGGCATGTATGTTTGCAGATGGTGTGGGCCGAATTCAAGTGATTGATGGCATCCTGAATGCCAAAAAATACATCAAAACTGTCCTGGAACCAAAATTGATACCTTCCACCAGGGATCTCTTCCCCCAACAACGCAGCATTTATTTTTCAGCAGGATTCAGCTCTATGCCACACAGCAAAAATATGCAAAGCATGGTTTCAAAATAAAGGCATAGATATATTACCATGGCCAGAAAACAGCCCTGATCTCAATCCAATTGAAAATTTGTGGCGACGTTTGAAAATTCTTGTACGAAAAAAACGTCCATCCAATAAAAGACAACTTATTGAAGCTATTATTGATTCTTGGCACCATGTGATTACGAAAGATGAACTCCAAACACTCGTTCACTCGATGAAAAGACGCTGTGAAGCTGTCTTAAAAAATAAGGGTTATCCTACTAAGTATTGATTATGTAAGTATCACTTTAAAAAAATGCAAATCTAAGATAGATGTTACTATTAGTTGCATAACTTTTTTTGTAACACAGATATTGTAGTACTGTTTTTATTATTAAATTCTACATTAAATTACCTTCAATTTGATATAAAAACGTTTGTATTTAAGTGAAAATTAATATATTCTACAAGCACACAAAGTTGAAAAACATGAAACTTTAAAAAAATGTCCAAACTTTTGGACACCACTGTATATATGTATAGATATATGTGTGTGTATATATATATATATTTCATTGGTGCCCTTCTAACCAAAAAGTAACTTTTTTTCTTTCTTTTTTTTTATTCAGTACTGAAACAAAAAGTTTATCAACACCCTCTAATTTTATATATTTTTTCATCTTGGGCTACAAAATTTTAAACTTTTCCTCCACTTACATACTATAATGGGTCGAGCAGTCAGTCCGATTTTGCATTAAAATAAGAACTTTTAGAACCAACAATCAATTATGGAAAATATCATTTTTTAGGACTTATAAAGATTATACTGTGATGAAAAATACACTTCTAAAACATAACTGTTTCTTCATGTTACAATATTAATCTAAAAAAGATGTTTGGGGGAAAAAATAATTTATAAATAACTCAACCTTAATAGGAATTTCTTTTGGTGTAGCTCTTTCTATATGTTGATTTACATCAGCACCTGGTTTCAAATGTAGTTTGTATTCACAATTTGGCTGCAATCCTCGTATTCTAAATGCACCACCCTGTTCACTTATGGCTTCTTCTTGATACAAACTACAAGAACTACTAGGAACACCAAGAGCTTCAACCGCAATTCCAACCTCTGCTTCTCCAGTCAAAGATGTTACAGTTCCATATAAACTATATGCAACTCTTTTGCCTCTACAAAATAAGAAAAAATGCAATTATGTTAATGTGCGATAAACTGAAGTTTTTATGATCAATGTAAGAAATGTATTTTAGTAGTACTTAATTTTCTTTCCAAAAACAGGGACGGCGAACTTTCTTGCATGTACATTAGAGATGAGTTTTGTGCTCTTTTTTCAGTGTTCGAAACAGACAACTTCAAATCCGAGTCACATACTAAAAGTATGCAGTAGAAAACTGTTAACATTTAAAAATTGTTCCAAGATTAGCTTTCTCACTTAAAAGTCTCTTCTTATATAGAAATAAGTATTAATTCAAAATACTCCCTCATGACAACGTTTTGTGATTTTCATGTCCCTGAAAATCTATGAAAAATAGAAAATTTGTTTTTATTCCCAACCAATGGCAGAAATCTGAAAAAGTCACTGTTCTTATTCTTTTAAAATATCATTGTACAACTATGGCAAAAAGTAATGAACTCTGTTTTCCAGTATTTCTAGAAAAGGACAACTTCAAACAGAAAACTAGGATAGACAAAGGATATCCCATGGCTTCTTTATTTACTAACACTGACCGTGCAAAGACTTCAGAATCAGATAAAATATTTTTGCTTATATTCCATCAATAACAATTCAATTCCCTTTCAAACTGATTTTTAAAGGATTGTAAAACACTTTAAGAAACTTAGACTACATTCTTGTTTCTCAAATAACAACCCCAACAGCAAGAGATATCAGTTAAATTTCGGTCTATTATAAGAATTGTCGATAAATGAATAATGTAATCGTAAAGAGAAATTCACACAATATCATCTCGACAATAACTGTCAAATTCTCTAGTTGTAAATCAAAAGCAATCGTCGGCAGTAAATCAAATTAATGTTGGATAATACTGTTAAGTTTGTAGCAGGCCGATGTTTGTAAATGATTCAAAGTTGGATCATTTTACTGGGAGCGTATTGTCTCTGCGGTAATACTCGCCCCTCCCCCTGCAGTGAAATGTTTCATGTGACATAAACCAACCAATATCCTTCAAGATCTTTATCTCACAACCCTTCAAAAATCTGTTTCCAGGTTTCAAGGACAGACCAAACTGCAGCTTTAAACAGAAGACAATAAAGGCAGTACAAGTCAAGAATACTTCCAAAGGAAAATGTTTCTTGGTGAATATAAATAATTCTTTATGCACAAATCAGTAAACCTTAATCTGATAAAAAGTTACCGATAGATAGTGATGTAAAAGAAATTTAAAAGTTTCTTTTATTTTTTTTAAATAATGACTTATAGTCATTCATAATTAAAAATATACTTTGATAAATAGAACTTAATAAATTCACTGATATATTTGTAATAAGTGGTTAGAAAGGCTTTGTTAGAAAGGCTGTTTATTGATTTAGATAAATAAACTGACAAATATGAGAAAATATCCGAAATTATAAACTCCAAATTATTTGTCCTAAATGCATTTTTTTTAATTATGAATTAGAAAATACTGAGTCAATAAAGTAATTTTTTAGGAATTAATAAAACACATCGCTAGAACTGTAATTAAATGAAATAGGACATTTTTAACTAATTGGATAGTTTTTGAGATTTTACTTTCTAAATGTTATGATGTAAATTTGTTTTATACAGTAATTTTTTTTTTTTTCCAAAAATAGAGAGAATTTTAATTTGATGCTTTTTTAAAAAGTTACGAGAATATTTTCATTGTAAGATTCAAAAACTGTATGAATAATCAAAATGTATGCAAGTCCGTTTTAATTCAAATAATAAATTTTGCTAAATGGGAAATTTTTCCACTATAAAATACAAAAATATTTACCTATCAAGTGTGAACTAATTAAAATGTAAGAAATTTAGTTTTGTTTAAAGACTAAACATTGCTGTTTAATGATTTTACAATAAAAATTACATTTAATTTAATTACAATTTAAAGTACAGTTAATTTTTCATTGCAAGATACAAAAATATTTGTATAGCAATAGTATAAGTAACTAATAAGTAAGAACGTAGTTTTTAGTTTAAAATATGTTATTAAGGTAAAGTTAATAATTTCTAAAAAAATTAGTTTAATAACTCAGTATTTTCAATTCATAATTTCAAAAATACATTTAGAGCAAATAATTTGTTGTTTATAATTTCGGACATTTTCTCATATTTGTGTACATTTTTTCCTACATGATATCGCTAATTAATCAGCAAAATATCATATGATATCGCACTGAGCTCAGCAAAAGATTATCAAGTGAGCAAATGATCAAAAACTAATAGGCAAAAACTTCAAAATTGATTCAATAGTAGTAACGATCGAGAGGGGGATTGCCGGCTGGACAAGAAGCCTTTCCTGCCGACCTCAGCGAGTGAGGTTGCCTGGACAAAAAAGTAGCCGGGTCGGGACATTCAGCAAAAGTTCGGCCAGGGATTATTTGCTGCTTGGGAAGTCTTTTTTTTTCCTTCTTTGAATTTGTGGAAAAATAAAATAAAAATTTTTGAGTCCATCTCATTTCTAATGCACATGCCGAAAATCTCAGAAAAATTATTTACAGATATTCTAACCGGCCAAGATCATTGTAATTTAAAATATAATTTAATAATGAATTACATTTTACAGAATTTTTATTATAATGTATGAATACTAAATAATATAGACAGTCACATTAAAATCCATTTTAATAATTTATTAATATGATTCTTCCTTGCTGCGTACATTCGAGTAAATCTGGTTCTCATTTTGTCATTTTTGGTTACTTGACTACAGAAGTGAGTCCATTAGGCATTTCATTATTTGAGCTGTTAGTAAAAATTCAACTGAAAAAATGAAGCCCTTTAAGATTGTTTGATTATGTAGTATTTTGTGAAGCTGTTTCTCTATTGTTGTTACACAAACATTCAAATAACATAATTAAAAATTGACTTATTGAATTGACTTATGAAATTGACTTATTAAAATTATGTATGTATATATAATGAAAAAATCAAAATTAAGCTCACATACATGTAGGAGATGCTTGGTCAGTGTCTAGTGAGTAGTAATAAGTCCAGGCAGATTTTTAACGAAATCTTACAAATTTTAATATTCTCGGATATATATGGAACAGCATAGGTATTTACAGTTGTAATTTTACACAACATAGCCAATCGTCTGTTGGCTTTTCTCATTTTCATTTGACATCGATGAAATTTTTCACTTACGCTAGGCCATCTGCCTATAAAACATTACTCAAGCACAGCTCGTCTAGCTGGCTGGAGATTTCGCAGCATCTCTTAGTCCGTCTGACTAAGTCTGGATCTCGACTGCTTCTGATCTCGTTCTCACAGTAAAAATTACTTAGCTCATCAAAATCTATTGTTCAGTAGTTGAGGTTTATCATCAAGAGCCTCACTAAAGAATCTGCTAAGCTTTGCAGTACAGAGTCCATTTCCTGTCACCACATACATGTTTATTTTCATATTGTACAGAACAGGCAGCAAAAATTTTATACAATATAATTTTAACTAGTCCAGTAAAAAAAAAAAAAATAATAACACATTTACATTTTCCAGATCTAAGCTCAATTTAAATTTCTTTAAAATAAAACCAGTTACTACTAAATACCCTTTCTACTGGTACAGATGTTGCAATCATGAATAACATTATTTTTGCTAATAATGGCGTAACTGGAAATTGTGTATTTCATATTTCGCACCAGTCGAGAGGATTAATAAAATCGTCATCCAGTTATTCTATTTTTTTTTTTTTTTTTTTTTTTGTATAACTTTAGATTACTGTCATAAGGGTATGGAGTTTGGTGAGTTTCCACATATATATCACTGTGCAAAGAGTCAAAACATAGTTTCAGACAACAATTAAAAATTTACAACCCATTAAGTACAAAGATAAACCAGGCATTTAGTTTTTATCTGTCTCCCTACTTCTTTCTATAAACAAATGTATTGCAATTTGTTTGGAGATTTTTTTTAAAAATATCATTTGATGCAAGCTTTTAGAATAGTTTTATTGAAATATTAAAGGAAAATTATTTTGTATATATAGAACTGAATTTTTAATTTTTACCTTAGTTTGTCAATTAAAATATTTTAATTAAATTGATTAACTTGATTAACATTTGATTAAATTGATTAACATTTCACTGTGCACACATTATCTCTTGCAAATTTATGAGTTGCAGAAGATGCAAAATTTGTCATGAGTTTATTTTATTTTATTTATTTATTTATTTAAGTAACAACTCTAGAAGCATCAAAATTTCAGGGTATCTTTAGGTAATATTGAGCCATGTTAAAAAAATTACAAAAAAAAAAAAAAAAAATCAAGGGGTGGGTTTTAAAGTGATATTTAAAATTTTTATGTTGGATAACATTTCACTGTGCACACAATATCTCATGCAAATTTCATGGGATTGCCACAAACTTTATCTTAAATTAAACATAATACCCTGGACTATAATTAGAATTAAAATTTTTGTAAATGGTTAATTAGATAAAGGGTATTTAACTTTTAATTAGAAACACTAGAAAAACCACAAATTTTCACATACATTCAATTCAACCTTATAATTTTTTTCATACTGAACACAATTTTATAATTCTAGTTCATTTTCATAATTATATGAAGATTTATGTACGGTAAAAATTTTGAAGCTGTACTTCATATGGTTTTGGAAATATCATACGCACAAGTGTAAAAAATGTCATTTTGAGAAAAAGCTGTGTAAAGATTCGATTGTATTATGTATTACTTACACTTGCAAAATAATTTATTTTAAGCAAACAATTTAAAAATTTTGTTTTGCATTGTTTGCTAAATGAATTAAATATGCACTTTTTATAAAATTAAATTATTTAATGCAAAATATACATGATTTTTTAGGGATTCTGACATTTCAATATCAGATTCACATACTTTACAGCACAAAAATTCTGATAGTTTACTAAAAATAATATTAATTAAATAAATCCGTATCCTAAATTGTCTCTTGAAACAAAATCTCTCTCGAATTGACTACTTTTTAGTTTTCTGTAGGTTGAATCAGCACCTTACGACATATCTATATTATAAAGGAGAAATGTATCCGTGCGTAACGCTGACGTCATTTTGCGAATGGCAACAGTTGACGACCATTAAATTTCCTTTTGCGATTTTTGCTGCTGCAATTTTATAATTTCTAAACATCGCACATTTTCAATTTTTACACCGTTATATAGGAAAAGAATCTACTTTCAAATGCAATTTGTTTGAAAACTGTATCGCAGTTTACTAATTTTTTATAACATTTAAATTAAATTTCAAGCGTGATTTCTTTAAATCTATCTCTATCGCTGGCAGACGATTACAAAATATTAATCCGTTTGTACTTTAAACATTATAAAAAGTTCAGCATTTGTTTCCAGCTAATATTCAATAATGAAATGACAACTTCATTAAGCAATGAATAAAATAGCATAAATAAAACACAAATTTAGCAGACATGTAATTGAAACAACCGCTTAAAACCGCTGAAATTATCAGAATAAAAAAAACTGCTGTACATAACGAAATTTTTAGCGATGTCTTCGGCTATTAACTTCTAGCACGAAGCCAATGCGAAATTGCCGCTTTTAATAAATTTCAACATTTTATTTGAATATGTAATTGACATATTTCATATAAAAATGCTATTTGGCGTTGTTAGGGGACAATCTAAGAAAAAAATATTAAATGTAAAAAATCTATTAGTTTTCTGTAAAAAAAAAAAAAAAAAAAAAAATGTTTTCACATTTATTCTCTATCCCGGGAAGCCCGGGTTGGATGCCCTAGTTTTTATAATTGCATTTTGTATAGTGATTACCATTAAACTGACGCTTTCTTGGATGCTGTCCGGCAGCACGTTTTGCACTATTATTCATTATAAATTATAATAAATACAAAAAAGTGCAATAATATTACAAAATCATGAAAATATTGCTCTGGAAAAAAAAATTGTTTCAAATTAAGCACTTAATAGTGAACAAAAGTAAACAATTAACCAAAATGGCGATCAGGTTTCAGAGAAAAGCCACGAAAGTAAACAAACTTGGCGAAAGTGTAAGTTGATGTTTTAAAACTTTTTTAAAATTATTTACAATATTCAACTAAAAATAAATAAATGCATTTTAACTTATTTACAAAGTTGCCACAATGTGTAAACATGACAACAAAATGTTAACAAGCCACCATGACAGTTGTCCCAGAGCATTTAAATCAGAAATGAAGGAGCGATGTATACATTTTCCTAATATCTCAGCAAATAATTATTGCATCGTTAAAAGATTGGTATTAGTTTATTGCGAATAAAATTATCATACTAAAGATCTAAAAATCGATTTTTCGACCATTTTAAAAGTTTTTAAATGTGTCAAAGCAACAATTTTAAATTTGTCAATTTGCCCCTTTTTAAAGAGTAACAAAGAATTAGAATTAACTGAAATAAATATTTGTCAATTGAATTATAAAAAGAAAAATATGCTTACTTTATTTTTATCGTAACTTGTGTACCTTCTTTAATATCAATCATTTTTGAAGATGGTTCAAAACTATATTCTTTTAGCATAGGCCTTAAGAAATATTGTCCAGGACCTAAATCAGTAAAAGAAAGTCTTCCATTGGCTTGGGTGACACTATTCTTACGATAGTTTGATCCACCACTCAATGATAATAAAGCTCCAGATAACGGTGATGCATCTTCATTTAGGACCTCAACAATTATTTCAGCTAACTTAAATGCAAGAAATTCTCCAGTTTTCTCTAAAGGAGTAAAAACATAACCATTAGCACTTGCACTTACAGTATAATCACTTTCATCTTCTAATGGTCCAACAAGAAATGAACCAGTCTCATCTGTAAAAGTTTCAGCAAACAAAGCATTGTTTTCTTTTTGATGTACTTTAATATTAACTCCTTTTATGGGTGGAGTGACAGAGCCATTTAAGAAGTGACCTATTTTACCTATTATTTCAACAGCATTTTCTAAACAATCATCTTGAACTTGAATAGTAGCATTTACAGGTCGAAAAAGTAATTGCTTTGAAAATGCTCTCAGATGCAATTCAGTATTCGGCTGGGCAAATACAGAAAATGTATACCTATAAAAAGACTCTTTTTTGTTAAGTGGTTCTTGTAGTGAAATAACTTCTTCATTATCACTCATTGGTCTCTTAACAAAGATTTTTATATCAGTAACATTAATTTCAGTTAAAATACTTCCAGTTACTAAATGTTTAGTAGGAAACAGAACTATTTCAGATGGATTATTAGTATCAAATTTGAAGACATCCTTTTTATACAAATGACAACCAAAAGGAATAAAATCGTAAACACCTTTTTCAGGTAAACAGAACACATTTTTTGATTTTTGTAATTCAACTGAATGAAACTCCCCAGAAGGATATTTAATTTTAAATGATGAAGCATGACTCAGTGTTATAGTAGCTTGAAAACCAATTTGCTCTAATGCAAGATTCACTTCATCTTTGTCAATAATAATAAATTTTACAGTTTTAGACTGGAAACACCAATCATCTTTCATTACAGTTAGTATATAATTTCCTGGTAAACATTTACCAAATTCAAAATTGCCATCAACAGCAACATTTGTTTTCATGTGTGACCTATCATGAGATAAAGGAGCTAAATCGAGTACTAAATCATCACATCTATCAATGCATTTTACTTTTCCACTCACATCAGCTCTGAATTGTTTAAAATTAATATCTAAAATAGGATCATCTACAACTTCAATTGATAATTTATTTGGAATGAATTTTAATCCAAAACTAGCTTCTGTTTCTGAAATAACAGGTTCAATGTAATATTTTCCTCTTGCAACATTGTGACAAAATGTACCATCTGCATTAACATGAACTAAAGATTTGTGATCTTCATTTACTGAAATAACGACAACATCTCTATCACCCTTTTCTAAGCCTGAAGGATATTCATCTAACTGAATGTGGCCACACACAGAAAACTTACTCACATAAATGTCAGAAAGCCTAGGTGTATTAGGATTTATTTTCATTTCAATTGAGTTAAATTCCATTAATTCTTTTTTAAGTTCAAGCTCATATGTGCCCGCTCTCATATTCTCTAGATGATAAATACCACTATTATCAGATGTCCCATGGATTTCACCATTGATGTAGACATTAACTCCGGCTAAACTTTTTCCTTTAGCTCTGGTACCAATCCAACCACTTACACTGAAGCCTTGAATCTAAATAGAAGATTTATATCAATCTTTGCATATTAAACTTAAACAATAAGCACAAATAAAAAGAAGCATTTAACTTATTTATAGAACCATACAATCAAAGCAATCATATAAACAGGAATTTCAAAAAAAATATATTTTTTTAAAGACAACAAAATATTATTGTAAGAATCTTAATTTTCTTAAGAATAATTACTTTTAAGCCTTCAAAAAATCAAATTACCCGAAAGAAGTCACTACTATTAATGTTTAACACATATATGAATGAATAAATTTAAAATAACATATTTTACAATAAAATATCAAAAGCATTTAAGAGACTTTTAAACAGAAATACAATATTGAACAGTCAATATCTGCTCTTTGGTAAATTTTATATACAGCCAGTATTAAAAAATATATATTAAATTAAAAATAAAATAAATCAATACACCCCCATAAAATTTAATTGCCAAATCCCTCATATTCAATTTTGAAATTAATATTTCTATTGACGAAACTCTAAACTAATTTATGTCAAGATATTATTTTAAAATTTATTATTGTATACCTTTTATATTTTAATAATCGTTCTGAAATAATACTTTTATATTTTAACTTTATGGAATTTTAGAGAAACATTTAGCGTTACAAAAATTCATTAAACTTATGCAAAATATGTTTCATCTGACATCTTCTATTGTATGATTTGATCATTCTAACAGCACACCTTCAAAGGAGTAATAAAATATTAAGCCAGTAACGCTTATATGCAAGTTTTAACCAGTTATATAAATTTTTAATGTCCTCTAAATACGTTTAACTGTAAAGTTCAAACTCAACATAATTTTTTATTTGTACAAATAAAAAATAATAGATTACATTTAATTTTTTTTTTATTCTAACAAGCAAAAACACTGTCAATGTCATACAGAAAAATTCAACTAGAAATGCAAAAATTGTCTGTAAATGAGAGATAAAATTTAGGATACATATAAAAAATATTTTTAAAAAATCATCTGCAATGACTTTTGTGGCAATATCAGAATAAATAAAATTTTCTTTTTATTCATCTCGTTTAGCTTCTTTTGCAGACAATTACAACGTTAGAAGTAATTTGTTTTTCAACTTTTAATGCATTTTTTAACATATTTATCACAATTTAAGTATTTAAAGAATATATAATGTTAATTTATCAATTCTTCCAATATTGTTAAAACAATTAATGCAAAGAAACTGTTTTAATGGTGATTTTTAATGTGATATTTTGTTTTGAATATTTTTACAATATGTATCACAAAATTCATTCCATATTTAATAAACTAAAAATGTAGAAGTTGGTGATGATAAATATTTTTGTATTGCATCAGTTAACATATTGCAATATATTTAGAACAAATCAAATATTAAAATGATATATATTTTTGTTAATTTTTTCCTAATTAATTAAATATATATGAAATGAATGTGAAAAAGTATGAAAGAATTTTGAATGTGAACGAATGTGGATTGATATGAAAGGATAGTTTAGTTAAACTCATTCCAAATCAGAAACTAAAATATAAAAATTCAAAGTTTAAAATCCCTAAATCGTGTGTCAAAATTTTAAAGTTTTGCCTTCATTTCTAGTTGCCCCTGTAACTTAACTTTCCTTACGATACATTTATTACGAACAGATATCAATTTTGAATCCTCGTTAAGATTAAAAGTGCTGACGGTAGCGCATCTCTCTTCTCCCGGTGGCTACATCTTGCATGTTAATTATCTGGGCTGCTTACCCAGATATGAGTCAAGGGCTAATTAACCAATTAAATTACATTATTTCATAAGTTGCAAAGCGGTCTCTGGCGGTGGTCCGGCCGTATATAATGTGAGGAACTCGTTTTTGCGTGGCTTTTGACTCTAATCACTCTCCACAAAAACTACGGCCAGTATTCTTCGAAGTGCGACGGCATCCTTGCCGTTGTAAGTCCGGCAATTCGCCGAAATATGAACGATAAGACGATGTTTCCCCGGTAAAAGACTCTTCAAACTGTCCCCTGGGCCTAGCTTATGAAGAGACTTGTAATTAATTGGAATAAAAGCTAGTTCCCAGGAAAATGCCTGCTTATTTCTCCTACTTGTGCACGACTACATTAACGATGGATATCTATTACTGGGATGTGTGATAGCGGTGATCGACCGCTCGTTACAGAGAGATCGATGTGTGTTCGTTATATCGAGGTGCACCCGTTATACAGAGGCGATATCTTACATATATATATTTTTTAAATAGAAAATGCAACTAAAAAAATATATACTACATGCATTATTTCATAAATATGATAAATAAATAAATAAATATACATAAATGTAAACAATAATAGTAAGTTTTAAAAAGATGAGATATCAAGACATAAATTTGGATTTTCGTCAACAGAAATATTAGTTTAAAAATTGTGCAAAAATATAAATTTTTATGAAAAATTCGAAAATGTAAATGTAATTTATTAGGAAAATATCAAAAAGTTCAAAGATGCAGAATTCATAATTCTGCGTAAAACTTGTAATGCGTGAAAAATATAAAATTTATTAAAAAAGGAAAAAAGCACAGGATAGGACAGAACCCTAGTCTCTGGGACTGGAAGCGCCATGGAGACTGTGTTCAGACCCCTACAACATACTTTAAAATCATCAAAATCTGTGCACATCATTGGTCCCCTTGTCAGAATTTTAATATTTTGATAACAACCCAAGATATTAATTAGAAACTCATTAAACATCACATCAAAAATGGAATCTTTTTATCTGAAAAATGGCAAAGTTCACTTCTGCTGTGAGGGTCACAACCGACCAATGCAATGTCTTCTTTCACCGGGACCTTAAAAATTTTCATTCTGGCAGCAATAAAATGGCAGAATGTCCATTCTTCGGGCTTTTTCGAAAAAATTGTAATAATCACTCTATCTACATGAAAATTTGCAAAAGGACATATAAAAAAAGAGAGAAGCAAAATTCATAAAAATCCCTCCATTAGAAAAGATTATAAATTAAAATTTTTCGAGCTATTTTATCTTTTTTTTTTTTTTAACATATCATTTCTCGGCCAGACAGAGGGAGACATTGCGTTGCTTTTCTAAGGAGATAAAATGATGCATTTGAAATGGACTGAGATTTTTATGAGTTACATAATTTTTTTTTAAATATTGGATTTTTGGATTGGAAAATTATGCATCCTTGCTTAAAATGATTTTCTAAAAATTTTCAAATTCGGCTGGTAATTAATGATTTTTGCAAAATCCTAATTTTTGTATACAGGATGGCTGAAAAGTATGGGCACGCAGAAAAACTCTATATCCTAAAAAATATACGTTACCTGATGACAATTTTTATTTTAACAAAACAAAAAATATAACAAATAACAATATTTGAACAAAATTTTCACCATTCGCTTTTACACAAGCTTGAAAACGAAGGATCACAGAATTGACGGTGCACCGCAGTTAACTCTGATGTACATCGTCCCAAGCCTTGATAATTTTGCGCCACATGCAGTCCAAACTGAAGATTTTCTTGTTATTTAACTTTTATTCTAAGTAACTCCAAACACAGAAGTTGAGTAGGTTAAGATCTGATTGTTTGAAGGCCATTCATCCTTTGTTAAATGTCCAGGCAGATGGGCATCAAAGAAGGAAACGTCGTTTTTGCTCCATGTGAAGGCCCCAATCCTGCTGAAAGATTCCATTAGGGTTATTTTGCTTCCATGAGGCCAACACTTTATCTTGCTACGTTTTTATTAATAAAAATTAAAGGTGTTTTTTCTGTGACGGTAACCCTTGCCCAAACCACTCATTCTTTCAGAAAAAGTGATTGTGTGTCAATTTTTCTTTTGTTTGGATTTCTCTGCATTGAACACATCAGTTGCCGGTCATTCAGATGGTTGTGCACCTTCTCGGTGGTGAAGATTTTCTCATTTGACCCCAAAACGTCTTTCATGCAGCACATCTTGAAAATTTGGAACATTTTCTTTCATCTCCTTAGTCTAATCAACTTGACAAATATTCCCCACAGTACAAACAATAATTATGAAGTCTGAGAAAGTTTTTAGCAATGTTCTGGCAATTTCATGAGAAATATCCAGACTCTATGCAAAGAAATTTAAGCTTACATCGTCGTTTCGGGAAAGTCTCCTCTTGATGATGTTGCGAATTCTTCGGGTACTGACAGAGGGCGGTTGACCTGCTTTCTTTTTTACATAAGTGTTTCATACTGATTTCTACTGCTTAACTGACTTTCTGGGCAGTTCGAAGTGGGACTTTCAGGCAAGATGCAATCCTTGAAGTCTTCTCTCCATTTGCCACTTGTTGAGCGATGGCTTAACGATGAATGCAGGTCTTCATAAGTACCTCGAAAGTAAATGAATAATATATCACAAGAAATTTAACAAAAAATGCTGCAAAAATTTTAAAAATAAGCCTGTTTTCACCTATTTTAGTTGTGAAATATCAACGTCAAACAACATACCCATACTTTTCAGCCACCATGTAGAAAAAAGAAATAAAATGTTAATGATTTTCCCATTTCATTTCAAAGTATCTCAGGTTCTATGGGCCTGATCACAATGGGGTTTGGCTCATTCAACTTGATATTGATAGAACTTGCAAATTTTAGTTCCAAGTTTTACCACCAGGTGGCTCTTTCCTATATCGAGTTCTATGGGCCCGATTACAATGGGCTTTGGTTAATTCGACTGGATTTCGATAGCCTTACAGATTTCAATTATGTTTGTATAGAACAGATTGCGCCCCCTGGTGGTGGAACTTATGGATTTTGCGGTGCGTGTGCAGCACTCCTGCTATACGGTACTGCAGGCAGTGGGGAGATTGCCTGAGGATCGTTTAAGGTGACAACAAAGGATTTTCCAGTGTGTGCGCAGCATGCCCGGTATGCTTCAGGTAATGTTTCACTATTTAATATGCATATATTTTCACAAAATTTTATAGAGGACTTGGATAGTTATATTTATAAACCACTAAAATTTCAGAGAGTTCACACGACAGAAACTATGTATTTATTTTTTGTTATTTTAACAGACCTAACATGAAAATCAAAAAAAGGCGAGAAGAAAACATATTTATTTTACAACTGGATAACAATATTTTTTTATGTAATTTTTATGCAGGCTGTAAAACCATTCTACTTATAACCAATAAAATTTTCAAAGAGTTTAGACAAGATTTTTTTTTTTTAAACTATGAAATGACCCTACATGCAAAAACAAGAAAATGTCCTCCTATGAGCGCTTTAACCACTAAATATCAATATTTTTTTTGCAAATTTTTAATAAAAAATATTAATTCATACAAAATTGGGTTAAAGATATAAAATCATACAAATTTGGGGTTTATTTAAGCTTATTATTACGGGCCCGAGCAATGTTGGACGGGTTAGCTAGTTAGAAAATAAAAAACTTAATAAAACAATAATCTAAACGTCTTTTTATCTCTCTTAAATAACAAAATTGAAGATCAACTAATTGAAAACAGAAACAATTTGCTTTCTACACTCACAAAAAACAAACTATAGGATTTAGTAACAAGTATAAAAAAAAAATATGTTTTATACAACAAAATCTTAAATACAAAATAATTTGCTTTTATTAAAAAATTTGAACATAAAAGTAAGCTTGCCTGCTTTTTCATTCCCTAACCTGCTGTGCAGTTTAAACTAAACTGAACCAAAATCAGAAAAGATTATTTCTAATGAAAATGTAAATAATGTATCTAACTTTATATTTTAAGTTTATCTTTCAATGGCTTTTCTATGTAAATATTGTCGCACATAATTATTGGTTCTACATTTAAATATTCAGCTTCAAACATAAAGCTTTTTTTTTTTTTTTTTGGACAAAAAAAATTACTACCATAGTTACTACAAAAGTTCCTTATCAAGAGAACAGCACATTCAGTAACAGTTAAAAAATTCATTTACACTTGTTTTGACTGAAAATATCAAAAATTCATACACACTATTTTGAAAATAATTATCAAATATATGAAATTATCAAACATCATGATATTTTGAAAATAAATATTTGATATATATGACCAAACCCTGTTAACACATAGTTCAAAGTATGCATTTACCCTGTCCCCCAGAAGATTTCATGGCAAATGATGTAGAATGCAATATGAATTTGAATTACACCCCCCCCCCCCTCCCAGATTATTTTAGACTTATAAAGAACAACTTTGCACTGTGCCATTTGCAATGGTGCAATTCGATTCAACTTTGCTTACCACCAACTCCTTTCATTTATTTATTTTTTTATATAATTTAAAGTGAAAAGGGGGATGAAAAATGTTAAATACATCTTGGTTTCAAATCTGAATGTATTATTTTGGACATTGATGAATTTGGTGAAATAGCCTTGGAGGGAAAGCTAGGAGCGGTGTTAAATGTCCCCTATCCCTGATAGATTTTGGGTTAATAACATAAAATTCAATATCAAATTGTATTCCCACCCTCAAATTATTTTAGATTTATAAAGAGCGACTTTAAACTGTGCCATTTGAGGTGGCATGTTTCGACTGGGCCACGCTTAATACTACTCTCTTTTGTTTTTTAAGATAATTTATTGTGAAAAATAATAGATAAATTTTGGATTCAAATCTGAATGTGTTACTCATTATTTGCATATTCATGAAAACATTTTCTTTTTCATACATAAAAACTTAATACATGAAGCTATTCTTATTCAGATTTCAATTAAATGGAACAACGATTTTTGTTTTGTTTTCTAAACAAAATATTTTTTAGAAAATGCCTTTGCTATTTTATATTGATATTTGAGTCATTACTAGAGATGTAAAATTTCCTGAAATTTTAAAGTGGTGGATTTTTTTTTTTTCAGTTTTTTCTGGAGAAATTGGAAATTTTGGAGTAAAAGAACAATTTCTCAGCTAAACAATTCAAAAGCTTTTCTTACAATTATTGTTCTTTAAACACATAAAATAAACTTTTTTAGACTTATGCACACTAAAAAAAAATTGTTTTCAATTTACATGAATATGTTACGAAAATAAGTGAATAAATAAAATAAAGGTTTTTTGCAAATTAAAATTTAGTCTTTCAGTCTCATAGTTTCCAGAGAAGTTTTTATTAAAACACATATAAATAACGCCTGCATTCAGCATTTAAATGTATACAATTGTTATACAGACATACATACATTAAATGCAATAATCCAACATGGAGTGAAAAATTAGCCAGAGCCAGGAATCGAACCTGGGTCCACAGCGTTCCGGGCTGTTGCTTTAACCACTGAGCCACTCCTGTCGATTCCTGAGTCTCCAATTTCTCACTAATAAACCATGTTGGAGAGAAAGTCATCCAAGGCTGTCTGTTAGACGGCTGGTGACTTTCTCTCCAACATGGTTTATTAGTGAGAAATTGCAGACTCAGGAATCGATCGGAGTGGCTCAGTGGTTAGAGCAACAGCCCGGAACGCTGTGGACCCAGGTTTGATCCCTGGCGGCTCTGGCTAATTTTTCACTCCATGTTGGATTATTGTATTTAATGTATGTATATCTGTATAACAATTGTATACCTTTAGAAGTTTTTATTGCTTAATTTAGTACCTTTTTTTTTTTTTTTTTTTTTGGTAATACATGATTCAATTGTTAATATAATCATTTCAGTTGCATTTTCTAGTTTAAATTGCAATCAAAATTATTTTTTTAATTTAAAGACAGAAGAGAATACCTTATAACTTTCATCTGCTATCACTACAGTTTGAAAGGAAATTTTAACTGTATTGTACATCCAATGTACACAGTATAGTAAATCCTCCATAATGAATACTTCTAAATAGCAGACATCTCTATTCAGCAAATACTCTTTCAAACCTCAACACCTACATATTTGTTATGTTTTTACATCTGAAAAGCAGACACCTCTGAATAACAGACCAATTTTATAGTCCTGGCGTGCCTGATATTAAGAGGTTTTACTGTATTTCCTTTTATTTACTATATAAATGCTACCAAGCAACTTTTTGATACTGTTTTATATATATGCATTTATATTTAAAACAAAAAGGATTTATACTTAAGGCAAAGGTTGGCGAAAAGAGCAGCTGCATTTTGTTTTAAAAATAATATTTCATTTTTTCCATAAATTCTGGGTTACAATTTTAAAATATTTCTGGAGATTATTATCTGATTATCTATTTAAGACACAGGGACATTTTCGATTAATCCATATGTAACCAAAACAAAAGTTTTCAAAACCTGAAAAAATGCAGAGGTAATACTTGACAGCAAAATTTTAAACTATGAAGCTAGAGGGCACTGTCACAAGTACTACTTGTGGGTATTAAAACATTTCAAAGTATGTTCACAATAAAAGAGGTAATACTATAGACCATCATGATTGTGACTGCTTGCGCTTTAAGGGATATAAAAAATTGCACATAAAACAGTAAAAATATATGAATTTTCAAATGATACCAAGTTATATTAAGTTACCAACCTTATCATTTTCACTAATTGGTACTATTGATAAAATTTTGCTTATATGAATTTTCATTTTTAATGAGAGGAATAGTATTTAATTATCTCACCAATTATATGTTTCCATGTTAATGTTTTCATATGGGAGATGGAATATTTTCACGACAATGAAAAAATATGAATTAAAAAACACCAGAATGTAGTTATAATAATTTAAACATAATATTTCGAAAATGAAATTTCAAATTTTCTTATTCTTCCAAGTGGAAAACACACAAAAAAAACTTTTTTTCCAAACATTCCCACTTCTAGTCATGGCTGATATGAAAAAGTGATCCCAAGTTAGCAATCTAGTATGATGTAATTTATAAGAAAATAGTATATACTATATATGTTCAACTTTTTTGCACCCAAATTAAAATATTTGAAAACTTTATGTATATAGGAATGAAGATAACTTTGTTAATGTGATAGAAATATTCAATTTTTCAAGCGGGGGAAAATTAAAAAAAAAAAAAAAATAAGAACATTAATTTGTTACTTATCCTGTTACTCTATCCATATTTATAACTACAAATAGCTTTACAAAAGATATGATATAAAATTAGCAGAACAAATGATTTGCTGTTTCTTTAACATCAGAAAATTAAGATTGGTGTTACAGTAAAAAGAGTCTTTGATTGCCACAGTAACTCAAAATCTTGCATGGGTAAATTTGTTTTTGTGGAGGTGCAGTGGGAAAAACGGGACCAGCGACTCGTATCCTCTAGTGTAGTGCTGCACAACCTCTTTGTATGAAAATCGTTTGCCACCACTATCTTCGAAAGGTAAGCTTTGATATATTTAATAGCAAGGTTTCCTAAGGTAAATTTTTCTGTGTAAAAATAGTGGTAATGTTGGTGGCCCGCGGGCCACAGGTTGTGCATCCCTACTCTAGTGCTATGACAATGAGGGGATGAAGTAACCAGGACAAGTGTCCTTGAGAAGCCAATCAAAATTACAGACAATATACAGGCTGAAAAAGTTATTTTCAAGACTGATCCATTATTTTTTTCTATAGAGAAAATAACGAATAATGAAATCACGTACAACTAAGAGAAACAATGCTATTTTAGAATAAAGAATGTAAACTGAACTTCCTGATAAATTACCTGAAAATGTTTTTCTATGAAAACACTATGTTCTTCAACTGAAAAACTGACTTCAGGAGGTGAGACATCAAATTCAATGTGTTCTCCTTTGTAAAATGGAATAAGTTTATAATTTCCAGGAGGTAATGATGGAAATATAAATTTTCCATCTTTTGAAGAAGTAACATGACACAGATAATTTTCTTTTACAAGTGAATTAAATCCTTTAACTTTTTCAGCATTACAGCCCTTTGGAATACTCAAAGAACTTTCTGAAAATAGAAGAAAATGAACACCTTGTATTGGCTGACCATCACTAAACACAAACCCGCTGACATCATAGCCAGCAACAATAATTTTATTAGCAGTTTTCATATTATCAGTAAGAGTTATTGATTCAGAAGATTCATCAAAAAGCCAAACATCATGGAATGCTTCAATGGAATACTTTCCAGGAAACAAGTGGGGAATACTGTAATGGCCACTTTCAGAAGTGATAGTCTCATTAACTGTCTTGGAATGAGCATCTTTTAATACAATTTTAATGCCAGCAGGACCATTTTTTCCAAAGCGACTATAAACCTAAAATAATAAATAATTATAATTATACATATACACAACAATTAACAAAATAGTTACACAGTAGACAAAACACTGTGTAGTCTGAAAGTTAAGAATAGATATTTAAAATAATAATAATAATAATAATAATAGACAACAAATTCAAAATTTACTCAATTTTTTATAGTCATTAATCATAAATATAGTACTATTAGCAAAATAACAATAATAATAATTAGATAAATAAATAATTTGTAACCCTCTTAATTAAACAAGTTTTGTACCTTTTTCTTCCCACACTCCCTCAACAATAATACTTTAGTTATTATTACTATTTTTTTTTAAATACTAGGGTGCTATGCCCTTTAAGAGCTATGCTCACTAACCCGCTTCCAGACATCGCTGGTTCTAAAAACATGCTATTTTTCTCGGATTTTAAAAAATTACCCAATTACAGAAGATTGAATAATATTCTTATGGCCAGTCGTGATCTTCTGTAATCAGGTTGACATTAATTTCTCTTTGACTGAGGGATTTTTTGGGTCCCAAGGCTGCATCATCCACCAGCTGATGGTTGTTTTCGTGATTCATTAACTAAGATCTATCACACATTTGAAAATCAGTTTATACAAAATGGTATATTTATTTAAATTCTCTCTTAATCTTGAATGAACTGCAGAAGAAAATTTTTCTTTTAGATGCTATAAGAAAATTGTTTTAAATACATTGTTTTAAATATAATGCAATTTTCTCCATTTAATGATTTTCACACACAATAATTTGATCAGTTTAAAGTTTTCTTCATCGTTTCATAAACACGTGTAAGGTGTTTGGATATATTACTATTTCGGCTTTTTAAGTATGACGTAATTCTCATCAAATGCTTTTCGCAAATAATAATTTAATTATTTTAAAGATTTCTTTCTCTTTTAATATTTACATGTACATATACTTTTCAATTGTAAAATGTTTGGATTTATTATCATTTATGCTTTTTTAAAATTTGGCAACAAAGATAAAAAAAAATTACTTTTCGAAATCTATAATAATAAGGAAAGAAGTTTGTCTACACACTGACTGTGTTTTGAAGAGACCGCTGCACACAGATCTACAAAATTTGGTGGAAAGGTACCCTATGTATGTAGTTTTGCACCTCAAAGCCGATTTTGGAATTTTTGAATAGATTTTTTGGTCTACTGACACGAAAATTTGCAGACATAGGTAAAAAAAATTGCGATTCAAAAAAACTAAAATTAAAAAAAAATCCATCAGTAATTTCTCATGATATTAACAGATAATTAAATCTGCTCTCTGGGAAATTGCACCTGTTTTGATAAAAATCATTTCAAAGCTAAAGCCAGATAGTCATCTGGCAGACTAGAGAGGTTTTGGCCTGTATAAAAGAACAAAAACTTTTGCATTTATCGGACTGAAATTAACACATCTATGCATATTTCTTAATGCTGAATCTAAATATCTAATTTTCATAAAAATCTGACTCTAATTACTGGAGATATTAATTAAACCTTTTAATTATTCAAGTGAAAAATCATTATTTTCATTCACATGCCGATGCAAGCATTTATTTGAGCACAGAGAGCCATCTGCGAATGAGAATGCAGACAGGAAGGAAGAAAGATTTTAACCACAGATAAAATTATCAGAACTGGGAGATTTCAAGCAGGGTTTGTGATTTTTTTGTAAAAAAGAACCTCACACAATATTATTATTTTACATGACCTTTTTTTTTTAACTTATAAAATAAAAATTAAACTCACACACACATGCTATAAGTATTACCATTATATATTGATATTATTACATAATTTCCATAAATTATTAAAATGTTACATTTTAGGCTATCAAAATATTTTATCACACAAAATGTATGGAAAACTACAAATCAGATGCCAAATCAATTTAACCTTAGGTATTTTAGTTAAAATGACTGCAGCACATAAAAATTTTAAATAATTTTGGAAGCAAATTGAGAAAAATGAGTTTAGCAGCTTTATAAGTTCTTAAGCAATTCCTAATTTTCGAATATACCAAATCAAAATCAGAAAACAATCGTTCTGCTGGAGCAAATGAAGCTATTGGAGTAAAAAGCTGGTTGATCATGAATTCTATATAATAGGCATCACCAAAGTAGAGTATTTCTCTTTAGGAAACAATAATGCTGACATTTTCGCAGAGCTTGTTAATTTCTCTCTTGCATAATCGGGGATCCTAAAGATAGGATAAAAAATGCGTTGGATTCAATGCTTGCTTGTGAGCATTAAAAGATTTTACACATACTTCACTGAATGCTATTTTTTTCTCTAGATCTTTCCATAAATGAACTGCATTGGAATATTGAACCCTTTATTATTTATATGTGCACAAGGACGTAATGAGATCTCTACATAAATATCAATAAAAGTACTTTTAAATGACCTATATTTAACATTTTTCATATCTTTGCAGAAAGTATCCATGTTTTTCTATTACAAAATTTACATAAGATTTAGATATTTTTTAATAGCTAAATATATGGATTAATCTTTTAAAATTTTTCAGCTGAGATTCTCCATTTTTAAATTAGGATTTTTATTTTAAAGTATGACATTTGATTCAAATAAAATTCAAAAAGCATGGATTTTGAGTTCTCAGTCTCTCCCACTCTTTAAATTTACAGTGTATTTTTGCCAAAACATAATATTTATTACAAAATATCTTGACCTAAATTTGAAATATTTTTTTTTTAAAGTTGATTTAAATTGATCATTTTTTTTAAAAAAAATCAGTTGATTTTAATCATGATTAAAATCAAGCTGATTTAAATCAATGAACCCTGATTTCAAGCTCTATAAAATTATTAAAAATATTGGATTTATGGATTTGAAACTTATGTATCCTTTCATAAAATTGGATGCTGATTCAGACAAACTAATTTTTGTAGAAATTAGATGATAATTATTGAAGATATCAATTAAAAAATCATTAATTGTCAGAGAGAAAATACATTTTTTCAAAGTCAAAAGAACACCTATTTTGAACTGAGCAAGAGAAGGGAAGGTTGACAGAAACAAGGGATGCCAGAATCAAAAAGCAGCAATTTTAAGGTATATACATATTTTTTAAAGTATATAACACATGGATTTGAAAATTGGTATATAGACGCAAAATCATATACTGATTAAGAATTTCTAAAAATCGAAAAAAAATGAGCCAGTAAGTTTTTATTTTAACAAAAAAAAAAAAAAAAAAAAAAAAAAATTATATCATTTACTTTCACATACAAAAGACAAAAAAAAAAAAAAAAAAAAAAAAAAATGCTTATAATAATTAAAAACTTAACTCAAACATTTTAACGTATGTTCAAATTTTTAAAAGTATATGAGATAGGGATTTGAAAATTGGATTCAGAAAATTATATTTTATTAAAGAAAGTCAAAAATTTTAACTAACTGTAATTTTAATGGCTATTTTTATGGGAGCTGCAAAAGAAAATTACTGATTTGATAGTCCCAGACAATGAAATATTCTTATTTTTTTTCAATATTTATACAATTTATTTAACATAAAGAAGCCATTTATCTATTTTTCTATACAAATAAAAATAAATTATATATAAAAACAACAATAATATATATATATATATATATATATATATATATATATATATACATAAATACATGAACAAGTATAAAAGTTCATCATGTTTGTTTTCATAGCTGTTAATATCATTTGGTAACAAATCTCACTTTCTGAAGCCGGAATTGCACCAAGCTTTAAAAAAAAATGCCAAGGGAGAAGTACCGTAAAATCTACTTTTATTAATAGACGGATTAACTAAATTTTATACTAAATTTTTTTTACTGACATATATATATATATATATATACACACACACACACACATATATATATATATATATATATTACCATTGAAGCAAATGATATGGTAAAATTATGACTGCACTTGTTAATTTATTAACTATGTGGTATTCTGTCTACACTTTATTACTAATTATCTCTTAGGAGATTTAATTAGAATATTACAAGAACTTGATATGTTTTTTTGAAATTCAAAGATATTATAATTATATATATATATATATATATATATATATATATACATACATACAGGGTGCAATATATTATCCATCACCAACCTTTAATTTCTCAACTGTTGGTTGTAGACATAGGGGGTATCAATAAGTTTTTCCCCTCACATAGAAATACTTGAGTGAAATTTAAAAAATTTATATATTATATGTATCTATGTCTTATAGAACTGATGCGTAATTTTTTTTGTGTTTAGGTGGAAGCATTTTTGAAATAGTCCTGCCGGAATGAGTGAAAGTGGAGAACTTTTGGAAATTGAATATCGCTCAGTAATCAGGTTCCTCCATTTAAAAAGGTTGAAAGCCACAGAGATTTACAATGATATAAAAAGTGTTTATGGGGAAAAATGTCCATCCTTAAGCACTATCAAAACATGGAAGAAACATCTGAAATAGGGATGCACGAGCCTGGAGGGCGAGGCTAAGGAAGGCAGACCATGTTCGGCTGTTGACCAGGACATAGTTAGGAAAGTGGAAGGCTGGCGATGGAGGAAAGATGAAGGACAATCCATGCTATTATGGCTGAAGTGGGTATATCCTATGGTTCCATATCCACCATCCTGCATGACCACCTGCACTTGTCCAAGGTCTCGGCACGATGGGTTCCAAGGTTGCTGACCCTCTTCCAGAAACAGCAGTGTGTAGATTGTGCTTCCGTAATGTTAGCCCTGTGTGATGGCAATGAGGAGGATTTTTGATAGTTTGGTGACAATTAAGAACGCTGGGTGTACCACTTTGACCCACAGACCAAAATGATGAGTAATCAATGGAAGCACTCCAACTCACTGCCCCCCAAAAAGGCTCATATGCAGTCATCTTCAAAGAAAGTCATGCTATCAGATTTTTGGGATTGCAAGGCCAAATACTCACAGATTACCTCACCTATGGGCACAGCATAACTGGAGAATATTACAGGAGCTTGCTGGGAAAACTTCATGAACAACTGAAAGTGAAGCAACATAGAAAAGTGACTAAAGGTGGTCGCCTTTCGGCTGACAGTACTCCGACTCACAAAGCCAATGAAACATTGAATGTTGTCCAAAGCCTGGGTTACCAATTACTGCCACATCCACCTTATTCACCTGACTTGGAGCCTTCAGACTTCTTCCTCTTTCCAAAAATGAAAAGATTATTGAAGTGAAGACATTTTGACTCAAACACTGACGTCATTGCTACAGTGGAGCAGTGGTTTTCAAGCCAGTGTAACACTTTCTACAAAGATGGGCTGTGGAAGCTGAAATATCGTTTGCCGAAATATCTTACTGTGCACGGTGACTACATAGAAAAGGACTAATAAAATGTAGCAATTTCATAAATTTCCTCAATTATTTCTATGCGAGGGCAAAAACTTATTGATACTCCCTCGTATAGTTCTAATTACAAAAACGCTTCAAATGAAGTAAATATTCATGTTGTGGCATTGTTTAAAGTAAAAAATCAATTTTATAAAAATTGCAAAATCTAACTTTTTATACAGTCTGCCAATCCCTATAGTTATATTTAGTAAAAGTTTACACATATCGTAACAGATATAATACAAAATGTTTCACTTCTGTACTACAAAAATTGACACAGTTATTAAATTTCAAAGTTTGAGACTTTTGCACCTGATTTTGTGTTTCATTGAGGGATCAGTTAAAAAATGAATTAAAGTAATTCGAGAACGAAATCAGGGTGCAATGTCTTTTTTATGGCGAAACCACCTTTAGCCGGTATCGCCAAATCAGGGTATCACCAAAGAAGGTTATTTCATCTAAAAATTTGAGCTGACTTTTAGGGGATGTATACAAAGCGAAGAATGAAATATTGAAATTGAACATAAAAATAAATATCAGTTTATTATCATATCAGAAAACGGTCTACTATAAAAAATGAATACATCAAATGCCGGAATCTACTAGAGATACTGCTCAAAGTGTTCTCCATTGGTAGCAATGCATAACTGAATGTGTGACAGTACTGAGTCCTAGACACATTGGAGCATAGCAGGTGTAACTGTGCAACAAGCAAGGATGATGTGCTGCTTCAGATCAACCAGAGAAGTAGGCTCAGTCACATAGACCTGTGCCTTGATGTAACACCAGAGGTCCATGGTAGTCAAGTCCAGTGAACGTGGTGGCCACTCTACCAGACCACCATATTCAATGATCTGTTGACCGAATTCGGTGGCCAGATACACATGGACATTTGATGCTTTATCTGGAAGGACCTCATCATGTTGAAACCACACCTGGCATGCCTGTTGGAGAGGCAGCTCTTCATATCAGTCACGTACCATGTTTTGTAGCAGGTGCAGGTAACGATTGCCCGTTGGTCCTATCGTAGAAGATAGGTTCAACAATCTGGGTTTCTCATATTCCGCACCACACGTTTGTTGACCAGCGTACCTGATGTCATACTGTGGGGGTTTTCCAGAGACCAGTAATGCGCATTGTGCACATTCACAATGCCACCCCGTGTAAACGTTTACTTTACTGATCCGTCCACCAGAATGTCACAAAGGAATGACAGATTTTCTTCTAAGGTATTGAGCATAAAATTACAATAATCAAATCATCGTGCATGATCACCCAGCATCAGTGGTGTAGCTACATATTCAGCAACTTGGAGCAAGAAAAATTAGTGTGCTTTCTTGTCTCTGGGAAAAACTTTGTTTTATTTAAGGTTTAAAAATCGTGTTCTTGTGCTTACTTTTGGATACTACTAATTCCATAAAGAAAATTTTCCTTTATTTAATCGCAGAATCTTGCAATTAAATAAGACAAATTTTACCTATAGGAAATACTGATATTCCAAAGTAAACATATATATGAACCGTGATATGTGTATACTTATTGGCTAATTCCATGCGTGGATGTAGTGTCAGTCATTAGTAATCAGATGTAAATGGCTGCGGTGTTTGACTACCGATATTACAGTAAAGGAAAATTTGACTTATTCGGTCCCATATATCTACAATTAAATATAGTGAAGAATTTTTTTTTTTTTTAAATACCGGTGGCCATGAACGGTAAACTTTTGTGGCTATGTGACTTACACTACATTTACGCATGGAATTAGCCTATTTCTATTGAAATAACTTACTTAATTTGTTCTAAATTATGGGCAATTTAACAATAAGATATTCAATGAAATAAATACAAATATAATAATAAAATGAAGCACAATTTTGTAAGTACTGAGTATCTCTTTATATTTACTGAGTATGAGGCCAAATTTACATTTTATAAGTGCCCATGACCCAAATGCTACCTACTAACAATCAACCTTTCTTGTTCATTTCAAGAATTTCTGATTTTAGAATTGTAATAGGGAAACATACTAACGTGGAGAATTTTTTTATGTTGACAGTACATTACTTGGCGCATTTCGATAAAAAGTAAAAACAAAACAAAATAAGAATAAAAAACATGTCTATATATCATTACAATGTAGTGATTGTAATTATGACTACAGAATAAAAAGCCTTTTTACCATACAGATTGTGTCAAGGCCCAATTAAGGCACTTTGAAGCCCTAGGCACAATATTCTTTTGTAGGCCTCCAAACTAAGCTCATACATCAACATTTAAAAACAAATTTTTTTTTAGACAACTAAAGATAAAGTTTGCACAAATAGTGCAAATCTACTTTTTTGTTTTTTGTATTGTAGTCGTCCATTTTTAAAACACAAAGCATTTTTTTTTTTCAGTAGTCCTTAAATTAGAGTGCCCCCAAGTTATTATATAATCCTTAATGTAATTTGTGATGACAAAGAGGCCGCCATTTGCCCATAATCAGGCCCTGTAGAGTACACTTTAAAATATCAGTTCTGAATTTTAATCATATTATAAATGTGATTGTGTGTGTGAATGTTTGGCAGAAGTAAATGTCAAAACGAAGGATTTAATTTCTTTGTATTTTTGCATATAGATGGATTATAACCCAGAAATGAACATAGGGTATATTTTGTTTATTTTATTCAAATAGTTTTCTTAATAACTCAAAATTTCATTATTTTCATAGAGAATAAATGGACATTTTTTTCATATAAAATTTTAAAATGGCTAAATTTACTTTATCGTTGCTAATACTAAATCAAAACTGTTAATAATAATTTTTACTCAACAATTTATTTTCAATTGAAAAATGAAATAAAAAGTTTAAGAATTAAACAGAAGATGAAATGACTCCACATTAGAAATAAAACATACATTTTTAAGTATTTGATAATGATACAAGGTACCCCAGGGGCAGAAAGTTTTGTAGCTGTCTGCAACAAGCTTTTAATATTTCATAATCTGTCTGCAATTTTTTTGTGTAATTTTAATAAAGGAATAATACACTGAACTAGGAATTTTTCATCATTTTATTTAAAATATGGTAAGCACGATGCATTTTCATTAATTTCGCTTATAACTTTTGATGTTACATATCGTTTCATCATCTCACTTCTTGAGGGATTTCTAAAATGGGAAGGATAAGCTTATCCCGGGACCAGGGGAGATTCTGAGTAAAAAAATATTTTCTGAAATTCAGAGAGAATTTTGTGAAAGGATCCAGGGGGGGGAAGAGAGAAATTTCCCTCCCCTGACGCAGCTACAGAAATTCCTTCTGTAGAAAATGTCTTAAAGTCCTGCATCAGCTGTAGATTGGGTTAACTTTGTTTTCAGTTCGAGCTGAGTTTATATTCCTGCAGGTTGGGTTTGGGTTAACTCAAATTTTTAAAAGTTGGTTCTGTATATTGTTTCAGATTAAAAAATATATGTGTTTGTTTGTAATATGTGTGTTTATATGTTTGTTTGTGTGTGATGTTTTCTGAGTGCAAAGCTGCAAGATTTGGCAGGAAGAGTCTGAGGTGTTGTTTGGTCTGAAGTTATGCACTTGAAAGCCCGATTTTGGACTAATTTTCTTCTTATTATTTTTTTTTGTGTGTATGTGCTATTTGCAGCGAATTTTCTACATTAGTAAAAGGAATTCAGAATTCCTACATTTATTTTTGAATTTTTTATGCAATTTTTAGCATTTCTCCTCGTTTTGAGATGATCTTTAGACATTAATGAAAGGAACTGAGTTTCAATATTTTAGCAGTCTTTTTATGCAGAAAATTTTGTCGATACTTATGATTATTTTTTTCTACAATCCTTTGATGAAAATCAAGTTTTTTTTTTTTTTACCGCGATCCTTTGCTGAAATTTGCGTGTTTTTACTGCGATCTTTTGACAAAATTCAAGTGTTTTTACCGCGATCTTTTGACGAAATTCATGCGTTTTTACTGCAATCCTTTGCTGAAATTCACATGTTTTTACCATGATCCTTAGCTGAAATTCATGTGTTTTTACCATGATCCTTTGTCAAAATTTGCATGTTTTTACCGCGATCCTTTGACGAAATTCCCATTTTCTCCCTTTGATGAAATTCACTTTTTTTTTTTTTTTTTCTCTGGGTCCGAGATCCTTTGACGAAATTCGTGTTTTTTTTTTTTTAATTCTTTTGTCGAAATTCATGATCGATTGACAAAATTTGCAATTTGTTTCCGTGATCTTTTGATAAAATTCACGATATTTATCCTCGAACGCTTATCAAAATTCATGATTTATTTTTCTTTAATCTTTTGACGAAATTTTTAATTTTTTTCAACGACCAATTGAAGAAATTGCTATTTGTTTCTGAGATCTTTCACGATCGATATTTTTCAACTATAGTTTGAAATAGTATAAATTCACAATCTTTTCCGCAACCGCTTCACGAACTAATTTTGCTAGATTCCACAAAAAAAAAAAAAAAAATTGCTGACTTCCAAGAAAATTAAAAAATACTCGACAAAATATCACAGGTCTGTAAAGAATTAGAGGGGGAAAATACCGCACAGCATTTTTTATTATGTGGGACTTTCCTTTTTTGTGCGCGATTCGCATAAAAATAAAAAATTCCTGATGTAAATATTTACAGAAACATGACTCCCTCGTGGTTAATATCCATTAAGAGGGTTTTATGTTAAGAAGATTGTTTTCCATTTCAGATTTTTTTTTTTTTCTTAAGCATTTTTTTTAATGTCCGAATATTCGACTGGTGACGGATTTTTTTATTTTTTCGGAAATGATTGCTTTCAATTTTCTGAAATTTCGGAACAGAATCACCCCTGCCTCGGACGCCATTCTAAGCACGTGTTTTTCAATGCAATGAGAGTTGCTCTTAGCGGCCGCAGAACACAAAGCTCGTATTCTTTCTTGCACATTCAGAAGGTGCAAGAGAAAACAGGAAGAAACGTGGGGAATTCGGTGTGCGTGTTATAAACACCTACTTCTCTGTGTTTTATAGAAAAACGATATTTCCTGTGGCATCTCAGTAACAGGAGAACAGGTGCATAAGGCTGCGGGAAAAAATGTCTGAAAGTTTTGGACAACTTTTTTTTTATTATTATTAGTGCAGACAAAAACTGTCAGAAAGTTGCGGACATTTTTTAAATTAATTTCATTAGTGCAGACAAAAATTGTCCGCAAGAGATTTTCTTTGTCTGCGACTATGTCGCCGTGTCACAGTGTTTCTGCCACTGGGCAAGGTACATGGATACGAGTAAGTATGGAAAGCAAGGGAATATGACGTCATATATCAAAAATAAAACAGATATGCTTTGATGTTGAAATAAAATATTAAGTTATCAAATTATTTATTATTAATTTTTTTTCTTTTTCTATTTCACATGAAATGAATGCATTTTAAATGTATGTAATATATGTATTTTGAATGTATATGTTGTAAATTAAAGTTCTGCATTTTAAATGAAATGAGTGAAAGCTTTATATTTTAAATTAAATTAATCCATTATGAATGATGGTGATAGAAATAATGCTTGGCGGTTTATTGTCTGCGCAGCCAAACATAAAGATACCATATTTTAATTTTAATTTTAAAAAGTTAAAAAAATTTTGAAAAGAAATTGGACTGCAAATGTCAATAATGCACTGCAAAATTATCAGAAAATCTTAATAAAATGACTATTTTTTGAAAGAATGTTGTTTTTTTTATCATAAATATTGTCATAAGATTTCATATGATTATGTTGAAGTAACATAATTTTCCCTACCAGTATTGAAATTACAGCTCGAGGGCTTGAAGTAAATTTGTACAATTGAGACACGTATGTAAATCGTCGTCTTGCAACCAGAATTTAATTTTACATTTTGTTTAGCTTTAAAATAGTAAAAAGTTTAGTGTCATTTTTAAATATATCTTTTTTTAATGTCTGTTTATAATAGATTTTTGTAAAGTGAGAGAAATGGCACAGCTGTTAAAGCAATGCTTAAGTAAATTTACAATATTTTTAAAAACTTAAAAAACAACAATGTCATCGAAACAAAAATCAAATTTACCGAGAAATTGGCATAATGCAAAAGCAAAGAAGAAATCAAACAGTAATGAAAATCTTCCTCAAGCCAAATTGTGTAAACTTGAACAAGCCGATTGTGCCAATTTATAATATTATTATGTGAAATATGAAGAATGTGAAAGTGCGTTGTATATAGTAAACAAAAATTCACACATAGGTAGAAAATTGCTGAAAATAGGAAGGTTAGAGTGTGCAATCAGGTCCAAAGCCAATTTGCTTTTTTGATAGAGTGAACTTTGGCGCAAAAGTAAATACATTGTTGTAACCAGATTTGTTTTTAGCGTGGTAAACACTTAATGGTATTTTAGATGATCATTTCCTCGATCACCTTTGATGTACACCTATAACTGTAAAACATATTAAAAAACATCATCCGATAATTTTCTTATTGCTTCATGATATAAACAGACATCCTGGTTTCAGCCTTATTGGTCATACCACCATCGTCCAATTTTTTTTCCCAATCCTAACCCTAATCGTATCCTAACCCTAATATTCTTTGAAACGAATATATAAATTAAATCAATATCCATAAATGTTAAATAGAATAAATAGAAATGACAAAATAAAATAACAAGTACAATTATTCAACACCTAATCCTACAGAAAACATATGAAATTTCAAGTTCACGAAATCAATTTAAATAATCCTATATATAATAACATAAATATGCAAATTGAGATCGCCAGGTTGATATTGTCTGTATTTCTTTGTCTATAGTGTTCTTGATGCGGCAGAGAAAATATCAAGGTTAAATTGGGCAGAATTTAAAGTACTTTCTGGCAACCTTTATTTACATTTTAGAATCGTATCAGATTGTTATCTTTATGAAATATCTATCAATGTATAAAATTCATAAGCAATTTGTTCACTATTTAAGCCACTTAATGAGAAGCACTTTATTTAATTTAAACATAAACAAGGCAAAAAATAATATTGTAGTAAGAAATATATAACATATGTCTTTACAAATAAACAATATAATAATGCACATTTAGCAATGCATACATATACAAATTACACACCAAACATCATATAAAATGCACTGTTGTAGCAGATTTCTCTCAGCATTGTGTTTTCATTTTATGAAGAGCGATTCGTCGATTTTCACGATTTCACTTGGCCCTCCTTTTTTCATTGGTTGCAGTTTCATTTTCAAGATTGTTTATATTATTTAGAATGAAAGTTCACTTTTTTAAGAATGAGTTATGTCAAGGCCACTATAACAAAGAATTACTGCATTGTCTCCTATAAAATGTGATAAAGATTTGGTTAATTATACAGCCGAACCCGCTTTAAATTCGGCTTTATTGCAAAGGACTGGGCAGAAGTCGTGTATTATGATTTTCGAAATTTATTGCATATATTGAATAAATCTTGGATAAATTCACATGCATAACAAATTGTTTAATAAAATAAAACTGCAGTATAAGTGGGTCCTTACAGTGGAGTACAGTCTTCAAAGAATCATCATTAATTCTTCATAGTAATTGAGTCATTTTAATGGACTTAAAGTGATTTTAACATAGTCATGCTGTCTATTTCAGTAAAAAGGGTAACATTTTACATTAAATTCTATGCAATGTATTTAATTACATTAAATTCTATGCAATGAAGTTTCCAACATTTGAGAAGCTAAACATTTCATTTCCGTGTAATCATGTGACAATAACTACTATTTCTAAGAAAAAGCTTTTCTCTGTTTATGATAGAAAAAGCTTACGAATTCATCATTTAAAATTTGCAATATCTTTAAAATTAAAAACAATAAGCTTAGAGTCAGTTGCCATCCTAGGCCAGGGACCATGTGGCAAATGCCTAAATTTGACCCTGACTACATATTTTATAAAATATATTGATAAATGCATGTTTAATTTCCACATTAAAAAAGAACTTCTAAATTTTATTTTCCTTGTTTGCTAGATGGTTAGTAAATTTCTCTTAATCAAATTAAGAAGTTACTGTTATGTATTTAATTACCAAAGAACTACATTAATGTTCTAACATGCTACTTCTAAATCCTTTGATTACAAATTTATTTTTTATTAGAAATTGTTGCAACTCGTGACTATTTTTTGTCTATTCATACCACATTTTCAAAAATATGATCTTTGTCATATATTTCTATGACAATTCCAAGTGAAAACTACCACATAGAAATTTTTTTGTAAATAGTGGTACAAATAGAATATAAAAATAGTCGTAAGTAGCAGTCCTATTATCGGCCCGTGGAACTTACATGTCCCACCATATAATAGTGATAACTTGATGGCCAACGGGCCAGAGGTTAAAGACTTTATTTTAATTGAACCATGTGAATGCTCCAGTGTTAAATCGAATGATGACCGAAATTCCTCATCTTGCATTTGGAAAAAGTACATGCTGACGAATGACATCAAATGTACCTAAGTGGTCAAGTAAGTTTTGAAAACTTTGTTCTGCTGTCATTGTCACCAATGATAAAATTTAAAATAAAATCAGGCATAGTGAAATAATGATGGAGAAGTTACTTAAGGTGGCAATGTGTTGGAGTGAATTAAAGCTTCACGAATAGAAGTAATATCTTTTAAACGAGTATAAAAGTGTGCATTTTAAATCGGGGAAAAAGTTCAGATCTATGATCCATCTATAAATAACTCATTAATCATAATTTTAAAAATATGCAAGTATTTTTACAAACTTTTATTTTGCTTCGCTCTTTCAAATTTTGCACCCTTATGATTCGTACGCCTGGAGCAGTTTGCTCCAATTGCTCCTCGATAGCCAAGCCCTTGCCCAGCATCAATGCTTGCACCAATGTCAGGTCAGATGGTGCAAGCAAGCTGCATGTAACAAATGCCAGACATGCTGACGTGTGTATCCACATGCCTCACTTATTTCTGCCGTCCTCAAGTTGTGGATTTAAAAGGGCGAAAGCCAGCACCTCCCCCAGAGTCACTCAAACATTACACCTTGCCTGTCTACTTGTTCTGGGTCATGGTGCAAGAAAGGCAGTCTCTCTCATACGGTGCAATGCATCAGTTATCTTATAGTTTCATGCGTTGGATGTCAATCCCTAGGGAAACATTCTGAATAAACCCTCGCAGTCGCTCAGGCATTCATCATAAATAAGTATCATTTCAGCCTTTTGTGTATATGTGTAGCCTGCCATCATGATCTAAGCGCTGACTAGCATGTCCACTGCTAGATGGCTCGTGTTTTATCCTGAACGTGTGTTGCTGCATTACTATTGTAATTTGCATAATCAGATTTTCATGCTCGTTGGGTAGCTCGGCTGGTTGTTTGCATTCCGCTGCCATTTACCTAGTTCTTAGTGAGTATGTTTTATTTTCCGGGTGCCGATTCTACCTACTTTGACTTTTGAATGTTGTGCGACCCCTAAAAGTTAGCTCATATTTTTAGATGAAATAACCTTCTTTGATGATACTGGCTAAAGGTGGTTCCGCCATAAAAAGAACATTGTACCCTGATTTTGATCTCGAATTACTTTAATTCATTTTTTAACTGATCCCTCAGTGAAAGACAAAATCATGTGCAAAAATCTCAAACTTTGAAATTTAATAACTGTGTCATTTTTTGTAGTACAGAAATCAAACTTTTTGTGTTATATCTGTTATGATATATGTAAACTTTTACTAAATATAGCTATAAGGATTGGGGGACCATATAAAAAGTTAGATTTTGTAATTTTTATAAAATCTGATTTTTTAATTTAAACAATGCCACAACATGAATATTTACCTCATTTGAAACATTTTTGTAATTGGAACTATATGTCTACGACCAACGGTTGAGAAATTAATGGTCGGCGATAGATAACATATTGCACCCTGTATATATAATATATATATGTGTATAACTGGTGCCCAGCTAACATAAAAGTACCAAAAAGTATACTGTTTGTAGATATATGTGTATTTTAAACTTTTAAATTCAGCCTTTTTACCTGTGTCTGTTACTATCCTGACATATATATCATTTGGTCAGCAAAATGACCAACCCTGTAAGTGTAGTATTAAATATATTACAGTTTGAACAGCATTTAGATTTTTTTTTTCTTTTACTTGGTGAAAACTACCCTTTTTTTTATTATTTAGAAATAGCTACAATAATAATAACCTCCAAGATAATCAGAAAATACTTGTAGAATTTTTGAAATGTTAGAATTATGACAAAGGTTTTTTTCTAGGAAAATTAAGTTTAATTAAAACTGTTGTTCTTTCACAAAGCAATAAAGCATTTTAATTTGACTACCTTCCTTTTCATTATCTGCTTTTGGCTCTTTTATTATTTTTCTTTCACAAAGCAGACTACCTTACAATATAGGTGAAAACTGGGAAATTTAGTTAGTAGCCAGTGGCCGGTAGAATCAGTTTCATTAGTGGCCACTTTTTAAAGTTAGTAGCCACTATTATGTTTCAAACTTTCTTGACATCTAGATAAATTATAATCGTTGTATATAAACATATTTTTCTATAAGAGTTTTATACCTATTGTATGAGTATGAATGCATTTTGCAGTATCTCTTAAAGAAAAATAATCCAACTGGTGAGCATGTGGAAGGAGTCGAAATATTGAAAATACTGAAATGTCCTTAAAACCCGCTTGTATCCGGTGGGGAAAAAGGAATAAATTACTTGAAATGCATGTGGAATCAAAGCTGATGAATATATTTTGCAGAATAAAACTCTATTTCTTGAAAAAATAATCCAACTAAAGAGTAATCATAACATGCACATAAAAGCACATGAGAAAAAGCTAAAATATTGAAAATACAGCTAAGTTGTTGAAATCTGTTTGCATCTGGTAGGAAAAAGAATTAACCAGTTCTCTAATTAGATGTAATCAATGTAGAGATGCATATTTCCATGAAAAATGGTGTATTTCACTTGGCGATCGATAACCGATTTTTTAATCGCCACTTGGCGAGTGGCGACTAGTGTGGCGATCGATGGCTGATTTTTTAATCGCCACGTGCCGAGTGGCGACTGCTAGTTTTCACCTATACTTTACAATACAAATTTTATTTTATTTTAGGTATTTTGATTTAGTATTCAAATTTAATGTAACACAAACATTTTATTATGTTGTTTGAATCCAACTACAATTGTTTAATTATCAATAACAGCGTATATACATAACACAGCTTATTTTGGAAAAAGAATAACAACATAAAAATAATAATTTTTGCATCAAGCCGAAACTTTTATCAGATAATCCATGAAAATATTTAAAATAAAGTCAATTTCACACATAAAAGTTAATTAATAATAATTTTTTTTTTTTTTCACATTTTTTTTTATAAATATATTAAGCATCTAACAATCTAACCGAGTAACAGAAACAGTGTAATGTTGCAGATTATTTAAGATCTAGCAACTAACATCCTTAAAAATGATTTCAGATTATTGTACTTTTATTTCCTTTGTAAATGCCAATTTTGTTTATTATATGGCTGATTATCACTTTTTACGATAATAGGCATGTTCTGGCTCAGGCATGTTGGAATCACAGATAAATTTTGATCAATTTATCTGTGACTTTGACTGATTCTATCTTTGCTAATGCTGCAGATTGGCACAGAAAATTCTGCTACTGGAGCATCTAAGAATATCTTTTTAGTCATTAAATAAAAAGAAAAACAAACAAACAAAGAAAGAAAATATGACCTGGCTTGATTGAAATGTACCATTATTCTTTTTTTAATTCTTTACCTCATTTTATAAAATCATTATATACAAAACATTTTTATAAAAAAACATAATGCAAACATATGTAAAAATTAAAAATATATAGATTTATTACCTGCCCAGTTAATGTAAATCCCTTAAAGATGAAATTTATATCTTGATTTAAACTGCAAGGATCTGAATTTCCATCAATATGTAATGAAACACTGCTAGGTTCAAAGCTCCATCCCTGCGGTGGCTCAATCTTTAAAATATAATCTCCTTTATCATAAACAGGTATTAAATAATATCCATTATGTGGTGCACAATCAGTATGATATTTCAGACTTCCATGTTTTGTATACCTGTAATCAAATAAAATGTAAATAAATAATTTCTGAAAATTAAATATTTTTTCATTTTAAAATAAATATTTGCTGTTTATTTTGAAATACATATACACATTAAGCATTCACTCTAGATTCAGAAAAAGGTGTTCATTCAAACTCTAAAAAAGAGTAGGGTACAAACTTGCAACCACAAAAAGATCCTCCCTATAACTATAGGTAATTTGAGACATCAAGAAAGGCACATCAGAATAAAAAGAAACATCTATTTTACAGGGTTCATCAGGCCCTGACTATCGCATGGGCACCCGAGGCCCATGCCCTGGGCACGAAATTTCTGAGGGGCACGAAAATTTTCATTTAAAGAAATCATAATTGTGCCAACGTTTTTATTTCTTTTAGGACTTTTGTTTGCACTAAGTATCATTTTGGTTATATCATTTAATATCCATAACATCATTAATAAGTAGACTTCTTATCATTATTTTCTAGTAATTGATGTACTGTATTTATCAAGTCATTCAATTTTACCATATTGCACATTTATTCGAAAAGTGACACAACTGAAAAAATGTGATATTTGAGATATTAATACGATAAAATGACAAAAATATATCTCAATCTATGGTTAAAAGCACATTTCATTAAATAATAGAAAAAATACTTTTATTTCAGGAACCGTTTTTAAATTTTCCGGTAAACGTAATTTTTTGAGTTGACACTTTTCGAATAAGCGTGCAATATGTAAAAAAAAAAAAAAAAAAAACTAGTATCAGTAAATCAACCAATCGAAGGGGGGCACGAAAAATTGAAAGTGCCCTGGGCACAGAAACTTGCTAGTCGGGCCCTGGGGTTCATACTCTATTTGAATAACAAAATTCCCTGACTTTTCCCACACCAGTTTTCCTGCAATTGCATGCAATCAATTCACGACATTTTTAGAAATACAATTAGCAATTCTTGATCTTAATGATTAAATATACCTCTGAAAATAAAAGTAATCCATAAAATTGAAACTAAAAATCTATTTTTTGATATTTAAAATATAAAAAATGAAAAACAATTAAAAATATACTAATTTGGATGGATTCAAAGTAACATTTTATTGATATAATTAGATTTCACATATCAACCATTCAAATATTTTTAGACATTTCTACTACCATGCCATTTGTTTGTGTTGTTTCAGAAACAGTTTGTTATGTAACTTTCAAGTTTTTGTCTTTTAACAATTTAATTTTAGCTACAGCTTTTCTTTTGTGCTTGCTTTATAATTTTCTTTCTTTTTCTTATTTAAATATTCATGATATCTCTTAACATGGCTCCATATTTCTTTTGCAGAAGTATCACCTATTTAGCAACAAATTTGTATGGTTAAAACATCATTATATTAAAAATATGAATGTAGCAAAAATACTACTTGATAGTAAAAAATCTGAATTTTTTGCAGACTGAGTTCGGAACTCGGAAGAATCTTGACACATGATAGCACATAATATATATATTTTTTTTAATCTCTGACTTTTTCAGGTTTTAGGGAAAAAATGTGATTTTCCCTGACTTTTTGAGCACTTGTCATTTTCCCTGACAATTTCCTGTTTTTCATATTTTCCAGTCGCATAGGAACCCTGATTTTATACGAGTATGATTTTAGTTAACTTTTTTAGATATTTTATTTTTAGTTGAGGTCTCTCCCAAATGAAGAATAGAAGGTAGAGAGATATGTAAGTAAGGCTACCATTAATTGATATGAATCCCTAAAATTATGTTTTTAATAAAATTTTATAATAAAATTTACAAATTTAGAAAAATAAAAACATAAAAATTCAAAAAAATTTTGAATTTTTATGTTTCTAAATTTTTTTGAAATCTTAAAAAGTAATTATCTACTATTCATTGTAGAATCTATCATTAAATATAATAGTAGTGATTAGTAAAATACTGGACTGTTAACATTAACTTAAATTTTAAAATGTGGTGTGGGTACAATAAGTTAATCATCATCTGTGAATTATCAATGTCAATAAAGCATTTATATTTCTGAAAATTCCATATTTTGCTTCCAGCATTTGATATAGTACAGCAGGCACAACCATGGATATATAACTACAGATGAAAGGAAACATTTTCCCTTGCTAACAGGATTATATAATTGTCACACTTCCTAAACAAAATCATGCGATTCGTATGCATAAAACAGATAAGTTATTTTGTTAGCTTTAGAACAATGAAAAAAAAAAAAGGTGTCAAGTCTTTTTCCATATCCATTTATAAAGCTGATCAGATATGAAATGAAGAAATAATAGAAAGAAAACTAAAACAATTATGAAATGTACTTTTCTTTTAGTGCTATATGCTAATAAAGTTTTTTCAAGGCAAAGAGGGAACAATCGCATTTTAATAACAGTGATGCTATTTCAGGAAAATATGTGCATATTTTTAGCACTTTCCTGTTAGACAAACATCACTTCACACCAATATATATATTTTTAAATACTTGTTATAATTAAAAGAATAAATTAAATTAATAAACATAAGAATTATGCAACAAATTTAATTTAAAAAAAAATTACAGCCATAGATTATTATTATTATTTTCTTTCGTACTTATAAAAAATAAAGTATAAACTTCACTTTGCAAATAAAACACAAAGAAACACTCATTATATAACAATAAATTGAACAACTCATAGCAACCAAAGTAATTATTTAGGTGCTGCAGGTTAAAATTAGACATTGAGATTGTAGCGATCTCATCTCACTTGAACAGTATAAAGTGCCAAGCTGAAAGCAGGGATGAGATTGACAAAAAAGCAAAAAAGCTGAAAACTGCGCGAACGACGTTTCAGCAATAATAGTTATTAATTTCAAGCACAACAAATATTATAACTGGCATATATATGTGTATATATATATATATACACATATATTACATCAATTTAGGTTTGAGTAAATTAAAAAGAAATTATTTACTGACTCTAATAGAAAAGTCTATTTTACCAAGATACAGCATATTAATAAAACCTTTCAATGGCTTTAACATTTTTTAATTGAAATTTTGAAAACAGTAAGACACTTTTTTTAAAACAGCAAATCAAATATATGCTAATAATCGCAAGCACCTTAAATAAATGGTAGATCAGAGTTCTTACTCTTTTTTTAAATAAAAAATAAGTTTTTAAGAAATTAAATAGATTTTCTAAGGACATTATCAGTGGCACCAACTAATCAGTGCATGGTTATTCCAGATTCCAGTCAGTTTGAAGCCAGTTTTTGGATTTTTTGCATAATTTTTTATAATTGAATTTGTTTAGGAATTTTGTGGCGAATTTTCTATATTACTAAAAGAAATCTGGTACCAATTTTTTAATCCAATGCAGTAAATTTTGAAGAAATTTGCACTTTTCCAGCAATCCTGTGAGAAAATTTCAGTTTTTTAGCAATCCTTTGACAAAATTTGCGTTTTCTCTGCGATCTTTTGTTAAGTTTTGTGTTTGTTTTGTGATCTTTTGGCGAATTTTGCATTTTTACAGCGATGCTTTTGAAGATATTCACGTTTTACACGCGATCTTTTGACAAAATTAGCGTTATTTTAGCGATCCTTTGACGAAATACGCGTTTTTTCAGCAATGCTTTTGAAGAAATTCGCGTTTTACACGCGATCTTTTGACGAAATTCGCATTTTTTCGCTATCTTTTAATAAAATTCCTGTTTTTTTGCCATCTTTTGACGAAATTAACGTTGTTTCACGATCTTTGGACAAAATTCGTGTGTTTTTTTTGGGGGGGGATATTTCTGCAACTTTTGCATTTTTTCGCGAATTTAGTGTTTTTTTACACAATATTTTTTGCCAAAATTCGCGTTTTCTCCGCAATCCTTTGACAAAATTTGCGATCTTTAGGTGAATTTCACGTTTTTCCCGCGAACTCTTGGCGAATTTCACGTTTTCCACACGATCCTTAGATGAAATACACGTTTTTTCTGCAATCCTTTGGTGAAATTTGCGGGGTTTTTTTGCGATCTTTAGGTGAATTTCGCGTTTTTCAGAAAATTGGAAAAAAGAAGAAAATAACAAAAAAGTGGAAAACCACGGAAGAATCTCATGCCTGACTGAAAGTAACTGGCTTGGCCTTTTGCTTGAAGCTAACACTCTCGCCTACTGTTCATGAGATCCCTGGTTCAATTCCCATCGGCACCAATCTTCTCAATGGTGACCCAGACAGGTAGTATGTACACAAAGTTTCCCCAAAATCGCTGTTGATTGGGTTACAAAGCATAAAAAATTTGATTGAATTGACATGGAATGACCCTTAAGGTGGTTCTTAAATGACCTGCTCAACAACACAAAACTTTCTGACATACCTTTAAACGCAAAACCATAAACGGGACAGGCCTGACTCTTGAAGCGATTTAGAATCGAAAAGAGTTTTCCATTTTTTGATCAATAAATTACTTATCGAGTTATAAGCGATTCATGTCACACACAATAAGATTTCAATTTTCCCCTTTCTAGCTCTGCTGCCTCGGGAATTCGGTTCAAAATACTGACTTAGACAGTGTTTTCTGAAAGATCTTCTGCCTTTAGCAACAAATGGAAAACTCATTTCAATGACATAGTTTCTGAACAATAACACCTGCCCATTTCATTCATTTCCAAACAAAAATCAATTCAAAATTGTGTCCGAAAGTAGCTTATTTTAGTTCATATTCTTGATTTTCTTTTTATTTCTTATATTATAAGATGCCATTGCATGATTGTATTAACGGGATAAATAAGTGTTGAACAATTCTGAGATAAATTCTTCATTGTCCCTTGTCAATGATGCTGATTTTTAAGTTTTGAACTGTCTGGATAAAATTGTTTCAAGAAAAGCAGTTCAACTGATTTTTTTTTTTTTAACTGGAACTATTGTTTTATATAAATATGTAACAAAAATTAGACTGCACACAGTTTTTAAACACTGTCTCGATGATGATTCCTTGCTGCCCCTATTGCTTAAATTATGCAGAAAATCATTCCAGATGCAGCCACAGAATCCTTTTCAACTTTTTTCTCATACAGAACAACAGAACTATGCTAGAGAAAAATTGGCTGTGGTTCTTTGACAGGAAATTTTCTGCAGAATTTAAATATCAATTTCAAGCATTGTGGCTGTATTGGTAGTCTTACCGTCCCCAAGATTTATTCCTGAACTTTTAGAGATAATTTTTTTGTTTGTTTGCTATTTAATTCAATGTAAATAACTGTTGCAAAATAACAATGATCATGAACATTGTTGCTACCACTTAAACTTAACATGACTTGCTTATAGGTGATTAATTTTCCTTACCATCCCTGTTCTATTTTACTATTAAATGGTAGGGGATAGTACAGTATTCAACATTAATGCAGAACAAGAACATGTTTAATTATAGCAATAAGAACAAGAAAATTAAAAATTAGAAGTTAAAAAAAGGCTATTTTATCAAGTTGAATTTCACAAGTTTCTTGTTCTGGAAAGTTAAAATTATGGAAGAATGGTTCTTATGCATATGTATTATTTTTATATCCCTATTACACATTTGCTTTTCATAAGACACAATTAAAAAGAAAGTACCTTCAGTTCCTATGAACATTCTCACTCTATTACTCACAATCACTTAAATAAATTTATAAACTTGGAATAAGGACCATATATACCCTTAAAAAACTATCTGGTATTATTTTATTACATTTTTTATTGTAAAACACTGAAAAAAAAAAGAGTAACATAGCATAATTACTTCTCATAAGAAAATTGGCCGATTTCGAGAAAAGGCTAAAGTTCCATAAATAGTTGTGTCACTAAGCTTGGCATCAAACAATAGCAATATTGGCAACAATGTGGTGGTGGTTTGAAATATAGCAAGAGCATCCACAGAGTTCAGAGAATAGAGATCAAATGTTTACGTTCAGCATGACGCTGAAAATGCAAGCCTACAGTCAGCCCAAACAACTGGCAAAATCTGAGGCTTGCTTTGAAAACCTTTCCCCATCCAATGAATCCAGTCCTTGTACTACGTGCAGCCTCTCTCCGTACAATGAAGTCAGCCCTTGGGCCTAATGATTTGAGTGATAGCCAGCTTCATAGCCAATTTTACGGTTCACTGCCTCTCTATTCTTTCTCTGTACTCTGTGAAGAGCATCAAAGCAGTTATAAAATTAAGAAATGTCTGCCTATTTATTGAATGTTTAGGAAATATCATGGAAGTAGAATAATCGATATTCCTTATTCTATGAGAAATATGTACCGAATATTTCGGAAAATATTTAATACCCCAAAACAATTAATTTTACTAAAATAAATTATACAAAAAATATATAATTAGCAATTTTTTTCATACCTGACAGTAAGCCGTCAAATATTGTGCTGTCTTCTAAAAAAAAAAAACCCACAGTGAAATGTTTCCTAAAAAAACCCACTCTAGTACAACAAATATTTCATTAAAGTCATATTTTGTTTTGTTCTGTTTTTATGCACCAATTAGAATAATAAAAATGGTTAAAAATACCTAAGGAGTGCTTATTTAATTTAAAAATAATTTGAACTAACAATTGCAGAATTGTGGCAAACACGAGCTTCATTTTTACAGATTTTCTTGTTATAATAGAAATTTAGAATGATCTACATAAATAATTTTTTTTTTTTTATGTTAAAGCATAATAGGTAATAAAATGCTTCATTCTCAGATAATTATGGCAGGTGTGGGTGTTTTTCATGTAACGTAACATAGGTTATTTTTGGGGGTACTTCTCTATTTCCCGTCGACACTTTTCATAACAAAATAACTATCGCCAAATAAACGGGAGAACGTCTCCATTGAAATATCAAAATAAATAAAATATAAGAATTTAAAGACACGATTGTTATTTTAATTAATGAAATAACTAATAAATCAATAAAACATAATGAAAAATACACGCAAATCTCGAATTAAAAACCATTTGATGACATAACAAACACATACAGTGCTTCTGACAACAAATAAATGGGACTACATTTTTGGCGTTTAATCATACATCCTGGCGATATTTTTTTGCTATGAAAAGTGGTCGACGGGATAATAGAAAAGTACCTTATTTGGTAAAAAATTTTTTTAATTCTCGCTTAATTGGCTGCCATTTTGTAATAAAGTGATAAAATGAAAAATGCTCAACATTAAAAACTTGGTCAGAAGAAGCTGTGAAAATTTAGCCATGTTTAATTTTTTTTAATTCTTTATTAGACTTTATACATAAAGAAAATTTCAAATAATCGGTTTTCTTTTTAAGACAGCACAGAACCACTAAACTATGTTGTAACTTAAAACGATGGATATTTTATTTTGCAATTTACTTTATAATCGTCTAAAGAGCAAACCAGGTTACAATGAAATTAAATTTGGGTCAAACCACACTCCTTAAAATACGCTAATCAGCGACTTACTTACTTATGAAACTTTCTCCAACAGTAAAATAAAAACAAACAAAAAAAAAACTTATTACAATCACAACATTTGATAAAATATTAATGTCATATATATAGAAATAAAAGTGTTAATTTTTCTTTAAAAATGTAACTACATAATATTAAAAATGGGTTAATAAGCAAAAACATTATCATGTGAAATTTAATTTGATATTATACATACAATTTTATTTCAACTCGTGAATAATTAATATCATAATCAGATTTTACAAATCCACCGCAACCAAATAAATCGTCACACAGAACATAATCAACTAAAAATATGTAGAAAAGTTGTTTAACTAAAGATAAATTAAAACGCATTTTTATTTTTATATATATATATACTAGAGTAAAGAAGATTCACAAACAAATCATTTTCCGGGAGTTGACAACAGAGCGAGAACGATATTCATTCACAATCTACTAAATCACAAATATATCATATATGCATAATCGATCTAATTGGCCTCCTTTCTTTGAAGAAAAATGCTATTTCCTCATTGGTCAATCTCACTGAGGCTCCATAACCATTCGCCGACTTTCCATGTCTTTGCCTACCCTTCGCTGCATATAATCGGATGCTACATAGTAGAAACTCGTAGCACTGTATTCTCCATTCCTATTCGTCGAAAGTCGGTGCGTAGATATTATAAGTTTTGGCGCATAATTGCTTGCTTGGCAATTTGGCGATGATGTGTTTAATAGATTCACAGATTAGGTTTGTAGCTGCAATGTCTTGTATGTGTCTGAGCTCAGAGATTGCACGTGTTTTCGCTAGAAAAGTATAACCTAGTTCGCATTAGTGTGATGTTATAATCATGAACCTATATAGTACTATATAGTTATAATCATGAACCTATATACCTGTATAGAGGTTCACGGTTATAATAATAGAAGAAATGGATACATTACCGAAAAATTATACATATAAAGAGGAATTACAGTCTGATGGGACTTATTTGCTTTTTATAAAAGAAGTGACAAATGAGCTTTCAACAAAAGTAAGACAAGTTTGATAATATTTAAATCGGATAATTGTGTATAAATAAATATATATTAAATATTCAGTATATTTATTTAGCTATTAAGTATTGAAAAATATAGTGCAATAGGAAGAACTTAGATAATCATTTGGTTATTTTTAATAATTTAAGTTCTTCGGTTTTAGTGGACAGAAAGATGAAAATTCAGCTGCGATGTAAAAAATTAATTGTATTATTTTTTTCCCCTTGTTAACAAAATAAAGATGAATCATTTAATTAAACAGGACGATTGCTTTTTAATCATAATCTAATTAATCGACAAAGTAAATTTAAATTAGTAATAGCAGTAAATAACATTAATATATATATATATATATATATATATACATATATATATTTAAGTTAATATTATATAATTGTAAAATGGTATAATTAAAATTAGTAATTAATTTTTTGGAAAACTTTGCTGTAAAGTTTATCGAATTTAACAAAATAAATCAGTTTTTTTTTTTTTTTTTTCAATATCAGTTGCATTATTATATATTGCATTACTGCAAAAAGATGAGAATAAAGATTACTTTCAGCTTTTTATGAATCTAACTCCATCAAATGCATAAAAAAAAATTATGATTTTTAATTGCAATTCTGAAATTTCTTATTCAATCGAAAAACATTGCTAATCTCGTCTATTTTTTTTCTCCTTTTTTTCTTTTAGTATTTCTTTTTTAAGTTTGTATTTCACGCTTTTAACTAATATAAAAATTTGGTCATTATAATACAACCCCCCGCCCCTATTATTAATTCACCCATAAACTATATATCAAGAAGTAATGTGCATATTGAATGAATTTTTACTAAATATTTATTGTTCAGTTTTTTTTTTCTATCTTACCGTTTCATAATTAATATAAAGTTGTTTACTTCATAATATTTTTATTTTTAAAGAGTAATTGTAATATTTTTTGATAGTAACATATAAATTAAATATTAGACTAGATGCATTTAAAAATATTCTAACATGATTTCGAAAAGGATAAGAAATTTAACTGTTTTTATGGGATTAACCTAAAATTGCAACTGTTTTATCCTACAGTTTATGATTATTATTTTCTTTTTGTTTGAAAAGGAAATTCTTAATTTTGTTATAAAAATAAAAAATATTAACTTTAAAAAAATGTTTCATTCTATTTAATTGCTAAATTAGAATAAAGTTACCAGTTATTTACAGTACAGTTTTCCCTACTTTCAGCAACAAGCTCATTCATAAATTTTAAGATGTTTGTTTACAGTAATATAAACTGGCCATGTGTATGAATGATTTTTATCACTATACCATAATTTAAAATATACAATATCCTAATTTATTATCAGCTTATATGAAGGGAGTAGTTTTAGAGTAATGAATAAATTAAAGATCACACAAATTATATTGGAACACTCTCAAAGATTATTTTAAAAATGTTAAGAAATGTGACGCTTTTTATGTGATAAGCCTAAACTTGCAGCTATTTTATTACTTCTATGGTTTTATCCTGCATTTTTTTTTTAATCTAAAAGTTAAATTTGTTATAAAAAAGCAAATTATTAATAAATGTTTCATTCTATTTGATAAATGACAAAAAAGTTACCATTTATTTACAGTAAAGTTAATTTCTTACCATCACAAACAAACAATTTCATTAATAAATTTAAAGATTTACAGTAATATAAATTAGGGTAATTGATCAGTTTACAGTAATATAAACTGATCATGTGTATGAATGATTTTTATCAATCCTACCATAAGTTAAATCTACAATATCCTAATTTATTAAATTACATTTATTTTTAATCAGCTTGTGTGAAAAAAGTAGTGTTAGAATAACACATAAATTAATTAGACTAGTTGCATTTGAAAATATTCTAAGATGATTTAAAAAAAGGATAAAAAATGTACCTGTTTTTATACAATAAGCCTAAAATTAAACTTTTATCCTGCATTTTTTTATTATTATTTTGTTTTAAAAATGCAAAATATTCATTTTTAATAAATATTTCATTCTACTATTTGATTGACAAATAAGAAAGTTGACATTTATTTACAGCTTACCTTCCATAAACAAACTGTTTCATTCATGAATTTAAAGTTGTTTGTTTACAGTAATGTAAACTTGCCATGTGTATTAATTATTTTTATCACTATACCATAAGTTAAATCTAGAATATCCCAATTTATTAAATTACATTTATTTTTAATCAGCTTGTGTTAAGAAAGTTGTATTAGAATAACACTTAAATTAATTAGACTAGTTGCATTTGAAAATATATTCTAAGATGATTTTAAAAAAAGATAGTAAATTTACCTGTTTTTATATGATAAGCCTAAAATTAAACTTTTATCCTGCATTATATTATTATTTCTTTGTTATAACAATGCAAAATATTAATTGTTATTAAATATTTCATCATATTTGATTGATAAATAAGAAAGCTGACATTTATTTACAGTAAACATTTTCTTACCTTCCATAAACAAGCTGTTTCATTCAAAAATTTACAGTTGTTTGTTTACAGTAATATAAACTCGCCATGTGTATAAATTATTTTTATCACTATACCATAAGTTAAATCTACAATATCCTAATTTATTAAATTACATTTATTTTTAATCAGCTTGTGTGAGAAAAGAAGTGTAGTGAATAACAATTAATTAGACTAGTTGCATTTGAAAATATTCTAAGATGATTTTTAAAAAAGGATAAAAAAATGTACCTGTTTTTATACAATAAGCTTAAAATTAAACTTTTATCCTGCATTTTATTATTATTATTTTGTTTTAAAAATGCAAAATATTCATTTTTAATAAATATTTCATTCTATTTGATTGATAAATAAGAAAGTTGACATTTATTTACAGCTTACCTTCCATAAACAAACTGTTTCATTCATAAATTTAAAGTTGTTTGTTTACAGTAATATAAACTCGCCATGTGTATAAATTATTTGTATCACTATACTATAAGTTAAATCTACAATATCACAATTTATTAAATTACATTTATTTTTAATCAGCTTGTGTTAGAATAACACTTTAATTAGACTAGTTGCATTTAAAAATATTCTAAGATGATTTTTAAAAAAATAGTAAATTTACCTGTTTTGATATGATAAGCCTAAAATTGAACTTTTATACTGCATTATATTATTATTATTTTTTTGTTATAACAATGCAAAATATTAATTGTTAATAAATATTTCATTCTATTTGATTGATAAATAAGAAAGTTGACATTTATTTACAGCTTACCTTCCATAAACAAACTGTTTCATTCATGAATTAAAGTTGTTTGTTTACAGTAATGTAAACTTGCCATGTGTATTAATTATTTTTATCACTATACCATAAGTTAAATCTAGAATATCCCAATTTATTAAATTACATTTATTTTTAATCAGCTTGTGTTAAGAAAGTAGTATTAGAATAACACTTAAATTAATTAGACTAGTTGCATTTGAAAATATATTCTAAGATGATTTTAAAAAAAGATAGTAAATTTACCTGTTTTTATATGATAAGCCTAAAATTAAACTTTTATCCTGCATTATATTATTATTTCTTTATTATAACAATGCAAAATATTAATTGTTATTAAATATTTCATCATATTTGATTGATAAATAAGAAAGCTGACATTTATTTACAGTAAACATTTTTTTACCTTCCATAAACAAACTGTTTCATTCAAAAATTTAAAGTTGTTTGTTTACAGTAATATAAACTCGCCATGTGTATAAATTATTTTTATCACTATACCATAAGTTAAATCTACAATATCCTAATTTATTAAATAAATTTATTTTTAATCAGCTTGGGTGAAAAAAGTAGTGTTAGAATAATACATAAATTAATTAGACTAGTTGCATTTGAAAATATTCTAAGATGATTTAAAAAAGGGATAAAAAATGTACCTGTTTTTATACAATAAGCCTAAAATTAAACTTTTATCCTGCATTTTTTTATTATTATTTTGTTTTAAAAATGCAAAATATTCATTTTTAATAAATATTTCATTCTATTTGATTGACAAATAAGAAAGTTGACATTTATTTACAGCTTACCTTCCATAAACAAACTGTTTCATTCATAAATTTAAAGTTGTTTAATTACAGTAATATAAACTCGCCATGTGTATAAATTATTTTTATCACTATACTATAGGTTAAATCTACAATATCATAATTTATTAAATTACATTTATTTTTAATCAGCTTGTGTTAGAATAACACTTAAATTAATTAGACTAGTTGCATTTGAAAATATTCTAAGATTATTTTTAAAAAAATAGTAAATTTACCTGTTTTGATATGATAAGCCTAAAATTAAACTTTTATCCTGCATTATAATATTATTTTTTTGTTATAACAATGCAAAATATTAATTGTTAATAAATATTTCATTATATTTGATTGATAAATAAGAAAGTTACCATTTATTTAGATTATAATCTGTTATAATCACATTTTATTAAGTTTAAATCTTTCATTTGCTGTTAAAAGAATATTTCTTTTCTAGAAGTGACTCCAGGAATATAGTGATCTTGCCACGTTCACGATGTGTTCGTTTATTTTGATGGAATGAGATATTGGACTGTCAATCCAAATTCAACAGAAGTTGCAGAATATATGCATAATTGAACGTAAGTCATCGCTCAAATATTAATTTATTTTGCTCGATAGTTCTAAAAATGTAACTTTTATGCAGTTTTATTCGAAAAAATGATTTTGAATAAAAATGTCTACCTGGCAAATGGAAAAGTGAAGCGAACATCTCAGAACTGTTGATGACAGTCGTATGACTTAGGCTTTTATTATATAGATACTGCTTTCTGGTGGTGTAGTATTTTTCCAGTATATGTTGTCTATGAAATTCCATCATTTTTTTTTAATATTTTGTAACGTTCAACTATATGGACATAAGTAGCAGTATGTAATTATAGTTATTGTGTTATAATTATAGTTATATAATTTTTTTTAATTATATACTATTCGAGTTACTAATAATTTTAAACAATGCTTGTAATTATTCTTTCTCAGTTCATTTATAAAAACTTTTTGTTTAAATTTAAAACAACTAAGAAAAAAAGGGGGGGGGGGGTGGAAGGTAAAAAAAATTTACTGGTGACTGAAATGCTTTGCTGAGTGCTGTATTTTTTAAAATTTATAGAACCTTTGTCCTGGGTAATTCTAAAAAATCTTTTCTTTTTACCATTAGTAGTTTCTCTTTATAGTAATGTAACAATTTCAACATGTACCCTTATTAGTTCTAAAAAAAAAAATACTCCTTCCAAAAAAGAAAATTATGTTTCATAAGAGTTCCATCACAATTTTTTAATGCAATCTTTCCACATTTTTGCATGAGTAATATGCTGTTATACATCAGTGATAATTTTTAACACTTTCCAACCTAGTTGAAAAGTGTTTATGACTTCGGTTTGTCTGCCGTCTGTCCGTGCTCTAACTCCCGTAAATATGCTCGGATTGCTCTGCAATTTTTATATGGTATAGTCGTTATCTATAGCATGTTCCCTATTTCAACGGAAGTGTGTAGCACTGATAGTTTTTTTACAGGGACACTCAAAAGAATTCCGTTACATTGCGGTCTATGGGGAAAAATCATTGACGGTTTATTTAAATAATGTTTCACTATTTTAAACGCATTGAAATTTATATATATCACTAAGGTGCATTAGAAGAAGCTTAATATGGAATAGGGTGTGCATAGCACTTATAGTTACTTTACAGGGACAGTCAAAAGAATTCTGTTACATTACGTCTATGGAGAAAAATCGTCTGCGGTTTATTTAAATAATGTTTCCCTATTTTAAACGCAATGAAATTTATATATATCACTAAGGTGTATTTCAAGAGACTTACTACAGAATAGTGTGTGTACAGCAGTCATCGTTCATTTACAGGGACGCACAAAAGTTCGCGAACACATTTCCGTATTATTTAACTCCAGACGGAGAATTTTAAACTGTGCTACGCGTTTCCTAACTGAACTAAAATTTAACATCCTATGTAGTATATATACAAATCTATAGATCCTATACAGGGCTGAATAAAAGTATTCGGATTACTTAGATGTTATCTTTTAGCTTATTAAACGGTATGATTTGTAAAATTATTTTGGAAGCGTTGGAAAGTGTTACATAATCTATGCTTGACGCATGATTTTTCGTTCTTGTTTGTTTTTGTGAGGGGGAGGGAACAGTGCGAGTGGTCACTGCTCACGCTGTTCCTTCCTGATTCCCTAAAGAGGGCACTACTATAGACACACCTACCTGCTTTACAAACTTCCGCACCATGATCGTTATTTAGTCTGTCTCGTTTTCATTTGACTGAAGTATTTAGTCGATGCTACATTCATTTCTATATTTTATCATTTATTTTTCAGAGTAAAGAAACAAGGAGAGGGGCCAACAACCAATAGACTGAAAGATTTTCATGACCACCCACTCAATGTTCCTGCTACACTTCAATATCGTGATGTGAGTTCAGAAACGAAAGAAAACTGCTATCACTGTTTCATCAAAGCCATGATCCGGCATCAGCGTTACACTGCATAAAAATAGATCTCCTTGAGCATGGAAAGGATTATTACAAATTTTCCAATGATGGAAAATTCGTTCCTAGTGCCTCGATAGTGTCATCTTTCTTGCATATAGCAAATTTCTTTTCTGTTTATTTATATATCAGATTATTTGCCTGTTTATGTAACTTTATTCAATAAATTTTAATGTGGTAAAATGAAACTTGTGTTGTTTAATGATTTAATTCTACCAGGAAAATGATCTTCTATCATCAGGGTATCTAGCCACCTGGGAAAATCAGGGAATTTTTATAAGCTGGGAAAAGTTGGAGAAATTTGAAACTCCTGAGAAAAATTCAGGAAAAATTTTCTGATTTCTTTAAGACTTTAATTGAATGCCAGAGTATAGAATAAATAAAATATGTATTATTCATATTATGTTTGAAACAGAATAGTACAAAAACATGATCAAATCAGTAAAGAACCATGCAAAACATTCTCTGCTCATCGAAAACTTATCATGTAAGGGAAAATTTAATACTCTTTGCATTCATATTTTGACAGCAATTTATATTTCGTTGCACACTTTCAATACAGAATAACTCTGGCTGTTACAATACAATTGAATTGGCAAATTTGATATTATAGAGCATGGTTGGGTAAACTGATTTTACCCAATCTATAATTCTGATCAGGTAAAATTAATACTAATTTTTTTTCATTGTGGGTTGGCTTGGCTTTAAATATTTTGGGTTATGATTTGATTTTTCAAGTGAAAGTTCTGAATATTTTTCAAATTAAAAAACAATATATTTTAATATTAATGAGTGTATATGTATTTAAAAAAATGATATTAGGTATATAGGCAATTTTTCCATAATTTTATTAAAATATGGACTAATTTTCTTAAATTTCGGGTTGATAAAACTGTTTTTGTTGTCTTTTCTTTGGGTTGACTTTACATAGAAATTTCCAGGTATAATTCGATATTGTAGCAATACTCTTTTTGTAACTGAACGTATGAGAGTTCTATTTTTGGTAAATTTTTACTTAGGGTATCAAACAGGAAGTCATTCGATCGAGTTATTATGTTCGTTATATAGTTTAAGAAGTAAGCAGGTTTTAATTTTGGTTTTCCATATTTGTAGCTTCTAGTAATCAATTTCTGTTAAATTTATAGGTTGCAATGTATATATAAATTTTTAATTAAAAAAATATATCAATTTTCAAATGGTTGAATGCTTATTTCATTTTTTTTTCTTGTGACAATTTTGTGATTAAAATGTATCTTATTTCTAAAAATATATATATAAACAATATCTATATATGAAAACAAATAATTTGCATAAATGAAAATAACTTGTACAAAAAATATTTTAGAATTTCTTTTTACATTCACCATTAATGTGATTCTAAAAAAAAAAGATTTTTCATGCTGAACGTAAAACTTTCTGACAGGTTTTCTAGCACATTTTAAAAGTAAAATGATGATTCTTGAAACGGTTTGTAATTAAGCAGTTTTTTCCATTTTTTGATAAATGAATGTGATCTTGAGTTAAGCAGTTATTGTCCCAGGATAGCAGATTTTTTTTCCCTTTCCTGCACTGATGCATCTGGAAATTAGTTCAAAATGCCTACCTTGACAATATTTTCTAAAAAATCTGCCTTTTTTGAAAAACATTTTTCAATTTTGATATATTTGAGAACAAAAATGACAAAAAATGTATCAGAAAATAACCAGTTTGGATTTGAGAACAGCCTTAATTATCTTAAAATATATATCATTGTAGTCTGTATACAATTAAATTATTTTTACTTTTTTTCACCAATATTTTCTGTCTAGTAAATTACTTCTTATTTATATGTACATGCATACAAAAATTTTTTTGCTAATATTTTCTATTTTTAATAATTCATATATACAGGGTGTCCCAGAAAAATTGAAACAAGTTTTTTTGCCTGTTTTGATATTTGTTGGCAGTAAATTTGAAAAAAGTGTTAAAAATAAAGTAGGAATGAATATGTTAATAAAATCGGGGGTTGGTGCAGGTTTTTTCTCTTGGGGCTTATTTTGTGAAAATTATATTTTTTATGAAAGATGAAAGCCAATTACTCAAATTCAAATCAAGCATTTATTAATAACATTTATAACTCAGTCTGCTAAAGTTTTCCTTATTTGTGAATCTGTTTCACTTTAACGTAGTAATTTTATAACAAAGTACTAATTATTTTTATATAAACATGTAACATTACAAATTAATGAGTAGCATTTATAGAAGACTATAATTCTACATTGCCATATTAACTTTTGTATAAAATTAAAAAAATATATGCAACTGAAGAAAGCTAAGTGTCGTGTTTACAATACAGAAATTAGGAAAAAAACACGAAAAATGGTCAATGGATAAAAATATAAGAAAGTTTTTGGTATATCTTTTATAGACTGCATAAAAATTCTCTCCCGTGTGGTGAATAGATTTAATTCCCCACTTCTGATGGGGGGGGGGGGAGGTATGATATTTAAAATAGATTGTCGGTGGGTAGGGTACGTTATAGGCATATTTCAAATACGTACGTTTAATGCATATTTCAAAGCAATAATCCTAGCATGAAATGCATGATTCTTTGAGATCATAAAAACTGAAGAGAAAATAGAATGAATTAAATTTATCTTACTTAAGGAACTATGAAGTCATTGAAGCAGAAGGTAGGAAGAAAGAAACTTATAAGGTCTATCTCAAAAGTTTAAGCACCAGAATAAAATGTTGATTTTTAAAGAATAATAAAAAGTTACAATAAATAAATAGCATTTTTTAATTTGCAGATTTCGCAACTTCATTTAAGTAAATGATATCAAAAGTAGAAAAAATAAATTACGTAATTGTAAAAAATATAATTTAAAATATCTTCAATCAAAAGTTTATGCACAATAGCAAAAACAACTACATTTATCATTTTTACAAAGCTATTACAAATTATTTTTCCTTAATTTCGGATTAGTTCAAATAAACATGCAACCATCAAAATTATTAGTTTTTGTAGGGTTTCTGGTGGCAAGGAGTACCATGCTTTCTCAATGCAGTATGACAGAACTCCAAGAGGGTTCTTGGAGTTCTTCAAGTGAGTCATACTGCTTTCCATTGCTGTAAAAATGACAGGATAAAATGCCCAGACATTCCCAGATGAGTTTATGTCTGGACTTAAAGCTGACCAGTCAAGAATTTTAACATTTTTCTATGAAAGTCCCAGTTTTGTAGAATGTTATATGTGGATTGAGGCATTATGTTGTTGAAAGATCCATTTTGAAGCCCCCCCCCCCCCCCTTCCAAAAAATGTCACCGATTGAAAGCAAATGTTGGTTCGGTGTCTCTGGGAAATTTTGTCTTAATTTTTGAAAAGCCAGAGAGGTTTGGCTGTTGAAGTCGAGTGCCCCCCAAACCATAACAGGCTTGCTGCAGAATGCCCTTGGTTCCTTTCGTAGTTCATGCCATTACTTTTATAAAACTGGAATTCAATGTCATACATCATTACACCCGTCCAATCAAGTGTTTCTAAAAAAGAATTACATAAAGTGCTTAAACTTTTGAGACAGTCTTTCTTCAAAAAAAAGTAAATTAAATAAAAATTAATCTAATTTTTATTTTAACCAAAAAAAAGTTGTTTATTTTGTTTGATTTTGAATAAATGTGGAGTATTTATTATAAATTAGCTTCATACATTTTCGTTTTCAATTTTTTAACTAGATTTGCAGAGTGCTTAAACTTTTGAGATGGACTACAATAATAGGTGAATCTGTTTATTTAAAAACTCAAAAAGGAAAAGAATCAACCGTTACATCTTGGTCACTGTTGTAAAAATTCCTGCTCCACTGGAAATCATCTTAAATTTGAAAAAGATTAACTTGACAATAGGACTTTATTTCGAACAATTTTTAAAATATTAAATTTAAAAATAATGACAGGCTCTTCAAAAATCTTAGCTAATTAAAATTACAGCAACACTTCATGGCTAGGCAACACATCACTCCAAAAGAATGGAATCTTTAAAGAAACCATGAAAAAAAAAAAAAAATCTGCAATGGCATATCCAAGCTGGCTCCATGCTAGAAACCTTGCGCCAGGACACAACTTATTTCAGTGCCAACCCATTAGCTGAATTCAGTGTCATAAAATTCATTTCTGAATTTAATTTTGAGTGACAGCAAGCATTATTATTATTAAACTGCAAACCAGGCCCCTACCTGCCAGGCATTATGCCTAGCTTAAAAGGCTACTTCACTCAGTCTAAAACACCTGTTCGCTAATGTTAATCCTTTGAGGGAAATATTTTACAATATCTTGTTCGCATTTCAATATTTTAAAATGATTTTTTTTTCATTGAATAGCTGAGGTCGATCTCTATGAAGGCTCTTTTTTAGTTTTTCGATTTTGGTTGCAGTTTTTTATATTGAGAATACTTTCACTTTCAAAACCGGTTCCAAAAGTGAAAGTATCATAATAATAAAAACTTGTGATCAAAATAAAAAAAATGCAACAGCGCCTGGATAAAGATTGACCTCAGCTATCCAATGCAAAAAAAAATCATTTTAAAATATTGAAATGTGAACGAGATATCATAAATTTTCCCATAGGATTAACATTAGCGAGCGGGCGTTTTTGACTGAGTGAAGTAGCCCCTTAACAAGTTGTGTACCTAGACGAGGGACAAAATTTGCCTAATCTCCTCTATAGATTAATACACCAGATAGGACACTATCATAGGGCATAATGGTAATGCAATGATGAACGCAGCGCCTGTAGTGACAAGGGGGAAGAAACGTCTCATAGACGGAATATTTCTCCTTTTGAATGTCTATCTTATGATCTTTTTAAAATGCTACATGTTTACATTTTCAACTTTGTAGGAAAAGCAAAAATTTTTAAATTCTGATTTGTATGCAGGCATGATTCTACATGACATATTTTAACATTTAACCATACTAAAAAAGTTCTGAAATGAGCTGTTGTTTCAATAATAAAAAATAAAATAATGTCCTTCAAAAAGAAACTTAACACACCAGCGAGTGGCCAATTTGAAGAGAATCGTCTGCCTCGAAGCAAAAAGAATAGATATTAAAAACATAGAGCATAAACAGATTTCATATAAATGGGTAAATTTTGGAAGCTTGTTAGTTTTCCCCCCTTTCACTAGTGACACTGTTATTGCTGCCATTACCGATTTTGCTGTAACTGTCCTACCTTGTATGTTAATCTATGATCTCCTCATAGCGGACAGCAGGCTATATACTTGTAAAACAGGGACACCAAAAATACCTAAATGATAAATTTGAAGTGATTAGTTAAAAAAACAAATACAGAATTTAAGAACACAATTGAGAACCAAACTGAAACAAGATTGCATAAGTGCGATCAAAGCATGCCTCTTAGGAGCACCGTCAGCAGTGAATACATCAATATAAAGAGGCTTTCCAAATGGCACATTATGCAAAAGGACAAGTTACTTTGCCAAAGCAAGAACAACATCAAAATGCATCGCTGAGGTAGGGTTAGCAAATACAAATTAACGCCGGGAGTAACCACTGTGCCGATCGCAGTGCATACGTGCTGAATGGAAAATAAATGCACGGACACAAAAACAATGCAACAGTTACAATTACTGCCACTTATGTGAATCATTGGTTAATCACATTAGTTGGGTAATTACAATTGCTCAATCAAAAACTTTTCCAAACAGAATTTTGTTTCATTCACTAGTGATTCTGCTTTCACAAATTTTACTCACTAAGATTATTGTGTTATTTAATACAGTAAAACCTACTAAGACAGAATCTCAAGTGACCAGACAAATTCCGTTTTAGAGAGGTTCTTAAAAGGTAGATTTGTATGGTACTCTTTCTGTCAGGACCGTGGAATTTTAATGTTTAAGACATGGTTGTGTTATAGAGTTTTCATAGGATTTTATTCATTTGTATGTTCTGGTATAGAAGTCACTGTCCCGCTTTTTCTGACAGTGGACAATATTAATCATAGCCTACAAAAATTTTATTTTTACTGTTTAACTTGTTAAAATTGGAATAAAGCTAAATACAATAAACCTGTGAAAATGGAACTTGCCTATAATGGAATCCTGTCTTCAACCAAAATATTTTATGCTCTTTGCAGAAGGAAATAATACTATTACGCTTTCTAAGATAGAAATTTATTTAAAATGGAATTTTTCTTGTCCCCAATGATTCCATTTTGAAAGATTTACTGTATAATTAAATAAATTGTAAACCGTTATTATAGGTATAAATCTAGAAGAAAAAAAATTCATTAAACTTGGGCTGGCAGGGCCCAGGCACATTTAGACTGAGACTAGTTATTACTTTTTTCTGCCGACTCAGGCAGAGGATTAAACCTCATTCTTTTGGCCGGAGTCTATTGAAAATAGTCAACCCAATCCTAAATCAGTGTATGGCACTTTTTTTAAAAAAAATAACACTTGTACATTTGTTTCGTTAAATCTTTAAAAAATTAATTTGGTTTAATAAATTAAAGACATTTTTCAAATATATACTTTTTCTTTATAGAGCCATAAAATTATGAACATCTTTAAAAAAAAAATTCTGCATGGTAAACTACGCATATTTTTGAATGAGTGTTCATATAATTAACCATTAATACTGTTATTCCGTATTCCATAAATTATGGACATATAATCTGCTGTACATTAAAAATTTTTCATAAATATGTATGGAATATTCTTTTTGAAACTTTTAATTATAGGATAATGTTGGTAAAGAAATATTGGCTTTTTTTTTTTTTTTTTAGAAATTTGGTCTGGCCAGTCTCATAAGATACACAAAAATAAATGGCCCAGGTAATTTTTTAGCTTTTATAACAGTCCAACTATGGTCGATAAAGCTTTTGTAAGGGTCTGGGTTGAACTTTTAGCTTTTGTAACAGCTTTTTTAGCTCAGGGGTGCAAGTATGGTGGTTTCTTCAAATCAGAAAGCAATTTATCCTGAAAATAAGACTTCAGTTATGAAATAAGTAAGCTTGGTTCTTCTAAGATGAAAATTATCAGGTACAAGAATCATAGGAGTAAAAATTCCTTACAAATCCTCCCCAACACAACTTTCCATCAGGCCTTCCATTTCAAGAGTTTCTTGGGAGAGTAAAATTTTCTTCGAGGGCAGGGAAAATAATCGAAGAATTCGAGAAATAATGTACAATGTCATAAATCCCACACAAAATAGAAAAATACGGCATAATAAAAAAATTTTGTGGTATCATCCACCTTTAGTTCTTTTCACAGGCATTCGTCTGCAAATGTTTTGTAATTTTCATGAAAACCTCGATTTCTTTCTTTTTCTTTTTTGAGGAACTTGCAATATGAATTTATGAATCGATCGGCAAAAAAATATTGATAATTTTGTCAATTGGCTGCAGAAAAAATTGCACATTTCAATAATCGATCGCAAGGAAAAAAAAAATGTGAATTTCACCAAACTTTCGCGACAGAAAGACCACGAATTTAGTCAAACAATCGCTGAAAAAAATTGATAATTTAATCCAATAGAGTGTGCAAGAAACGAAGAATTTTATCAATCAATCGTGAAAAGAAAATCACAAATTTCGATAAACAATCCTGGAAAAGAATGACGAATTTTGTCAAAAGACATCTGAAACAAATAGCAAATTTCATCAATCGGTCGCGGTAAAATATATATTGCTAATTTCGACAAATGGATGAAAAAAAAATCAATTTTGTCATAATCATAATTGTAAGGGTCTGTCTAACAAAGAGGTGCCTATTTTTTAATGTACAAAATTGTTTTGTCAGAGATGCATAATCAAACATTGAAGACATAAAGTAAAAGATTTTTAACAAATGTGACTTTTCCTATATCTTTAAACATTATTCTCTGCTTCCTAATTGGTTTGATTGATTTCCCTAATTATAAAATATGAAAAGCAGAGTTGCAGTAAAAAAAAATAATCCCATTTAGTATTAAAAATTTATTTAACTACATGAAATTAATTAAAAGCTGCTGCTTATAAAAATGTATTTATTACATTATGGAAAGTGCAATTTAAAAAATTAAATTTGGTTATTTAACTTTTGAGTTAAATCAAAATATTTTATGCACTATGAAAATTGATGAAATGGCACTTTCAATAAAATGACCACTCCTGGAAATTGACTAATTAAGCATTCCAGTAATGGACACAGGCCCTGACTATCACACGACACCCGGGGTCCGTGCCCTAGGCACAAATTTTTTCATAATTTCATCTAAATTTCCATTAAAAAATAATCATAATTGTGCCAACGTTTTTATTTTGGAAAAATTAAGCATAATAAATCTAACGGTTGTTTTGAGACTACACTTTTTAGCTCACAGGCTATCAAAGCCTGAGAGCTAATGTGTCTGCCGGTTCTGTATGTGTGTAACGCGATAAGTCTTAACAGAAATAACCGTTTTGCTTCAAATTTTGTTTATAGTTTCATTGTGATAAGGCGCTTACCTGATTAGTTTTGGAGGTTCATTGGTTAAGTATAAAGGGAGGGGAATGGGGGGCTAACCCCCCCTTAATCGAGATAAATGGTTTTTTTTATGCAGAATTATCAGATTTTTTTCAAATTTTGTATATAAGTTCACTGTGATAAAGTGCTTCCCTGATTAGTTTGGGGGTTCATTGGTTAAGTATAAAGGGGGATACGGGGGGGGGGGGGGGGGTAACCCCCTTAATTTATGAGTTTTTCATGCAGAATTATCCGATTTGCTTCAAATTATGTATATAGGTTCATTGTAATAAGGCACTTCCCTGATTAGTTTTGGGGGTTCATTAGTTAATTATAAGAGGGAAACGGGAGGATGCCCCCCCCCCTTAATATATTGTCAATTTCTTTATTTTTCAAGGGGCTTATTTCAAAGTCTTTGAAATAAGAGTATAATATACAATTAGTGTGAATAGCCTGTGAGCTCAATGCCCTCACTTTAACTGGGCAGTTTTCTTTTTTATTTAAACTTTTCTCATTTCAGGCTCATCTTACTTGAAATCTGAAATTGTACAAAAAACTGATTATTATGAACAAATTAAAAATACATGTAATGCAATGTGCTTGCAGGGGATTAAAGTATGGAAGTAAAATTTTGTATTTTCAAAATTTCTAGCTTTGAGTAAACATCCAAATTGATTAAGTTATTTTTAACACTAAAAATTAAATGCGTTCTAAAAAAAGATTTTTTTTATTATTTGTCTGTAGTTTCAGAAGAAAACAAAAAGTTCATAATTATGTTTAAAATAGAAGTTGTTTTAATACTTTTAGGACTTTTGTTTGCACTCAGTATCAGTTTGATTTTATCATTTAAAATCAGTAACATCATTAATAAGTAGACTTTTTATCATTATTTTCTAGTCATTGATGTATTGTATTTGTCAAGTCATTCAATTTTATCATATTGCATATTTATTCAAAAAGTGACAAAACTGAAAAAATGTGATATTGGGCGATTCTACCGTTACGTGTATGACTTTTAGAGAGTGTTTTTTTGCAAATTGGGACAAATTTGGAAGGGAAATTATTTAGATAACATTTTACTTTTTTTATTGCTATTACAGGACACACACAGAATCATTTTTGTAGTGACACCTTTAATCTAAAGTAATAACAATTTTTTTTTTTAAAGTAGTAAAGTCGTCGTTACGTGTGTGATTTTTTTTAGTCACACACATAACGACTTTACTATTTTTTTTTTATTGTTGTTACTTTAGACTACAGGTGTCACTACAAAAATGATTCTGCATGTGTCCTGTAATAGCAATAAAAAAGTAAAACGTTATCTAAATAATTTCACTTCCAAATTTGTCTCAATTTGCAAAAAAACACTCTCTAAAAGTCACACACGTAACGGTGGAATCGCCTTATTTGATATATTAATACAATGAAATGACAAAAATATATCTGAATCTATCGTTAAAAGCACATTTCTATAAATGATGGAAGAAATATTTTATTTTTATTTCCGGAACCGTTTTCCAATTTTCCGGAAAACTTGTCGGGCCCTGAATGGACAATGGTCCTAAAACCTTAAAAATAAATTTTGTAAATGAACATTATTATATAAAATTCAAAGTTTCCTATTACTATCAATACTCCATGCAAATTTTTGCAAGAAAATAAAAAATATATAAATTAAGTAAATAAAACCAGCTATTAGCTTTTTTTTTTTTGGTACTTTTCGGTTAGCCGGGCGCCAGTGATATATGTACATATATAAATACATATGTATATACGTATATATATACATACATATATGTATTTATATGTGTATGTATATATATGTATATGTAGATATGTGTATATATGTGTGTGTGTATATACACATGTATATATATCACTGGCGCCCGGCTAACCAAAAAGTACCTTTTTTTTTTTTTTTTTTTTTTTTTTTTTTTTTTTTTTTTTTTAATTTTCACTGAAAAACAGTGGAAAGGTAAAACATTATTTTCTGCTTCCTAATTGGTTTGATTAAAGTTGTCAACACAGATAATAAAACATGAAAGGGAGAATTATGACAAAAAATAATACAAGGATAATTTTTATAGGTTATTTATTTTATAAAATAAAATAAAATCTTTGGAGGGTAACCAGTACTGGCACATTGATATTTATTTAAATAAAATACTTTTTTTTTTTTTTACTGTAACGCACATAGAATTATGAAATTATTAATGCCTTTAAAATTAATGTCTTGTAGTGTATGCAGATCAGATGTTGGAACTAGAAAAAATATCTGAATTTACAACTGTGTACAGGTACAACAATTAATGAGAAAAAGAAGTTTTTTAGATGCTATGCAGTTACAGAAAAGATAGTTAAAGATGCAACAGTAAATGTTTACATCAAACAATAACGTGCTTATTCCCTATCTATAATATAATTATTAAAATATAAACACTATGTTATAGTTATTTGATCTAGCTCTGGAATGATAAAATCTTAGACATAAAGAAATATTTAAACAATGTCCTACGTTCTGATAAATTATATGGACTTAATAACACTGACTGATAAACGTGTTTTTGTCCGAAATTGAAATCACTAAGGAAGGCTCTTATATTACACAGCCGAACCAAAGGTTTCCCAAATTCAGAATACACGTTAGTTGCCTATAATCCATGACAACTCTTCTATGACATCATGTATTTTCAATCGAAAAAATTAATGAACATTACTGCACTCCGTTTCAATTTGAAATTATCCGGTGAACGAACGACCGTAAAGAGAATCAGAATAGTGAATAATAATCCAAATCCACAACGTAATCCCTTGGCTGTTGGCGAAAATACGGGGTGCAGTTTAGGGTTGTTAGCATTGATCACGTGACAAATTCGACGAATGAGGTTCCAGAATCCAGTGCTACGAAGTTCTACTATGTAGCATCCGATTATATGCCCCTTCGCTCTTACGTCGGAATGTTTTTCTCCGCTATCTGCTAGCAGCATGGAACTAGGATGGAACTGGCAGGGATTCAGATGTCCGTTAAGGATCTTTAAACGGGTCGGAAAACCTTATTCCCGAGTGAAATAACGATTCTTAAATAAGAATCCTAGCGTTAAAAGCACTCCGATTTAAAGATAGCTAAAACGCCGTCCTAACAGCCCAATTCTTGCAGGATACGAAACGAAAAGATGGCGGACACATGACGTCAGGTGAAAACTCTCTTTTCGGATGCGATCCATTTCGCATCTGGGAAAAAGTGCTATTCTGGGATCAGGTTTCCGTACGTTCGTAAGCAATTACGTATGCTATCCAGTGTTCGAAAAGGCGCGACCGTCGCGGAATAGCTCCTCCCAAATCCACGTCAGTTTTACCGATTACGATGATCGATATTAAGAGGTAACCAATGAGAATCCGTCATCGTATCGTAGTTTCAATAGTTGACATAAAACTTTCAATTCAATGGCTGCGATGTTTATAATTCGCTTGGCGAGGATAATTTTCGTCTTATTGATAATTTAATGTTCAATTGTAATGGAATTCCTGTTATAATGAAAAGGTAGCTGTTTCAGAATGTCTGTCTATTAAATAATTAAGTGAGCTGTGTATATTCTCCGAGAAATAAAACTTTTACTGAATAAGTATTGTCATATGTATGTGTGTTTATTATAAGACACATACTTTAGCAATAATGATTCAGTTTTTACTACGACTGATTTGCAGATAGGATTCTCCAGCATCGTACAGGCCTTAATAGGTAGGAAACCAGCAATTTACATTTTAATTAGTATTTACTTAAGAACCGACTGCTTCAGGAAAAGTTTCCAGTTTTAGTATATAACAGTATTTTTTATAATTTAGAAAAAAAAATGAATGTGTGAATGTTCAAATTTAACACAAATGATCTTATGATTATGTACAAAGCAGCTTTATTTTAAGCGATCAACTTTCTTGAATTTATAGATTACTTTATTATTATTATTTATTTCATGCTTTATATAATTAATATATATTTGATATACTGCAGATATTCATGTATGAAAATAATATACATCGAGATTTTCTAAATCTTAACATTTTTTTTCCCTTTGAAAGTTATAAAAACCAAATTAATGAAGCTCAGATTTTCAAATCTTTTCTGTGAATAACTGAAGAATATTGAATTTCAGTGACATGTTCATTTTTTAATAATAAAGTATGGAACTTTTTTTTTCTGAGATAGTATACAGAGAAATGCAGTTTTGATTAAGAGAAAACCAGAAGGAAATTTGTTTATTGTTTATTCAATATTTTACAATGTAGTAGAAAGTTATACTTTAAGAAACAAATTAAAGTAAAGATTTTCTCTTTTTGACACTATTTAAAGTTTGTAAGCTTCTGCAAGGGAAAATAACGAACTAAGATGTTTATGGTGAGGGGGGTCAGGAATTACATCAATTTACTCACTACTGATGAAATAATTTTCTGATGGGATAAGAAAAAAAACCTATATAATTTTTTTTTTATTATTCATTGATTATATGTCATGTTACTCCCAAATGCCAAATGTTAATATTTTATTGAATGTTTAGGTATATTTTACTTAGTGGGTAAAATGAATCATCTCTTTTAAAAAATTATGAATGTGTCAGGATATAAACATTTATGTTTGCCACATTATTTTTACTGTTATCAAAGGTACCTCCTCTAATGTGTTTAAATTGGTAAATAAAATGGTGGGGGGCACTTAAAAGAAAATTCTTTGTAAAAATGAATCATCACATGAACTGGCTTTTTTAAATTTTCATTTCTTAAATTTGCATTTAAAAAAGAAATGATAAAGAAATTTATTTTATTTCTAATTACTTATTTTCATACGTCAAACAAAATGTATAGAGCTCTGTTTTTTTTTTTTTTGTTGTTGTTGTTTTTGTCTAAGATTGTGATAAAAATTTTAATTATTACATTAATTTGAGATTTCTGTGAAAAATTCTGTAAGAAATAAAATGCTTGAAAGTTAAACTTGTAGAAAGCTTTTAATAACCATTTCAATATTCCCTTCCAACCCTAATATTATATTTAACATATAAATATTATATGTAAACAATGCTTATTTATTCCTTGCATCTTATTAAAATAGAGATAGAAAGTTCTAAAAGTCAAAAGACTCATTAATGCAATTTATTTTTAATTTATATATTTGTAACTGTAATAAAAATGCATATTTTCAACTATACACAAAATAGCAAGAATGGCTTTAATAAAACCTGCTAAAAAGTTAACTTTATATCAAGTGCCAGAGTTGTTTATACAGAGATAATCAGCAGAAGCTTTCAAAATATTATTTATTTTCATTGGTATATTAAAGTTTAATATTTTTCATATGCAAAATGCAATATTTAAAAAAAATTCAACAATTAAATGTTATTTTAACATTTGTTATAATCGCTTTCTCTCTTTTTTTATTTTTATTTTATTTATTGTTATATTAATATGATTACTAGAAATACACAAGTATTTAATAACAAAGCCAGTCTGATTTAGTAGAGTAGGAAATTACAAATCTGAAATACAGAATTTTTTATACTTCTTTGTTATAAAGGCAACGAATTTTTTTTTAATACTTATACAATTTATTTACTTATATAGAAGTCTTATCTATTATATACAAACAGATGTGATTAGCCTTTTTTTTTTTTTTGCTTTTATTAGTGTATTTAAAAGGTATAATTTCTTTTCTTTTTTTTTTTTAAATTAAACTCATAAAAGCATGATGAGCTGATAGAAATACTGTATTTATTTTGGATTTTAATCATATTGCTAATATTTTGAATTAATATTTAGGATTTTTTTATTATGGCTTAACTCTGTATTTTCTTATTTTGTTTTCAGCCGCTCATGCTTTGACGATTTTTTTTTCTTTTTAACTTTATAAAAACACCAATATTTTTATTTTATTTTCCAATTTTTCATCGTTAATATTACAAGATTCATTATTGTAGGAGTTACCTTATATGCTTCATTATAAAAACTAAACTGATTTATTCATAAGATAAATAATAATGAAATTATGTACATCGTATTATGATATGCAATGCACCACTTGATTGAACATGGTATTATGATTTGACATTAAATCACATTGTTTGGTGATAAATTTTGTTTATTGTAAATGGGCTACTGGAAGATAAACAAGTACCAATTTAATTGTGCAATCCATATACTTAAATACTTTTAAAAATGCATTTTTTAAAACCATTTATAGTCATTAGGGTTCGGTGTTCTGTCAATATAAACAGCTGACAGAACAATGCTTAAATAAAATAAAGAAGACTGACAAAAAAGATCATGATCTTAACTAGTAAATCATGCTAGCCATCTACACAATTTCAAACACAGTAAGTAAAAAAAAATAAATATGCCTCCCCACCCCAAATAAAAAGCATTTGAGATCTATTCTTTGTAAAATTTGGTCACATAAACAAGTTTTTTTTTCTTTTTTCTATTTCACTCTTTGGATTTAATCTTTAAATATAGATAATAAAGAAATATGTTTCATTTCTAAAAAATATTTTTCATAAGTTAAAAAAAAAAGTCCCTGCACCCTCCAAAACTGATGAAAAAATAATTAGTAATTATTCTTTTACCTTTATGTTAATTTCAGGTTTCTACGAAACATAAAGTGTAAAGTCAGTGTATTAATACATCTTTATGAAATAAAATAGTTACAAGTTAAATGTTTAAAAGCTTTTATTCACTATATTTCAGTATAGTAACATACCATGACCTCCTTTTTTTCTTAGCATATTTCTACATAACTATCAGCTAATATTTATTCATCATGTATCTTATTAAAATAATGATTAAAAATTAAAAAAAAAAAAAAAGAAAGAAAAAAAAATCAAACATTCTTTTCAAAGATTAATTAATACAGCTTTTTTTTTTTTTTTTTTTTTTTTTTAAATATGAATCTAAAATAAAAAGCATATTTTTAACTGTAAACGAAGAAAAAAATGCGGGTTCATAAAAATCTCAAAAAATTGAATTTTCTCATTATCTGTTTTATATTTAACATGCAGTTTATAATTACATGCAATTACATTTGGTACTTTCCCATTATATGGACACCATGCCAAAATGTATGATAATGCATAATGTATGTATTAAATGTATGCTTGGTGACAATGGTGTCCATATAACGGAAAAGTACTGGTGATTTTTCTTTTGAAATTACTTCAACAATTTTTATGAAATCAATAATTATTGTTTTTTTTTTTTCATTTAATAACACTAATTTCAAGTTCAAACTTTTATTTTTTATACAATAATAAAATTTCTGATGTATAAGTGATTAATGCTATAAAACACATGAATAAAAGTTTCACATTCCTATTACATGAACATTTGTCCCCCCCCCCCCCTCCTCCAAAGAGGGAAGAAAACAAATGTTTATAAAAAAACAATTCTTAGAGAATATAAACCCTAAAAATGAAATAACTTTAATCAATGATGAATAAATAACATGTGTATATGTATATTTTTTAATCTGCAATTTTTATTCATGTAGAATTGAAATTGATTTTGCAATTGTAGTAAACAGATTGTAACTAAAATTATGTTTTTGAGTATCTTTTCATTGGTATTTTAATGTTTAGATTACCATACCACATAATATGCAATATTTAAAAAAAAAAGAAAAAAACTTCAATAATTAAATTTTACCATGTATTTTTTATTTTTTGCATGTTATTTTAAAAATATTGCAAATGCAATAAAATATTTAATAACAAAGACATTCAGATTTAGTAACAATAGAAAATTGGGTACTTTTCGGCTAGCCGGGCGCCAGTGATATATATGAACATATATAAATATGTATGTATATATATATATGTATGTGTGCCAGTGATATATATACACATGTATATATATCACTGGCGCCCGGCTAACCAAAAATTACTACTATATTTGAAAAGATGATTTCAAGAACTTTATTCGGTACTTTTCGGTTAGCTGGGTGCCAGTGATATATGTACAAGTACATATAAAAATATATATGTATATACATATATATATACGTAATACATACATATATGTGTATATATATGTACATGTAGCTATATGTGTATATGTATACATATGTGTGTATATATATCACTGGCGCCCAGCTAACCGAAAAGTACCCTTTATTCCTTTTCAAATGTATTCGAATATAATTCTGACACATTGATTAATTATTCTCTTAATAAGATTCGAAGCAGATTATAAAAGAAAAATGTAAATTTTAACTGTCCTGGAACTGCGATTTTTTTTTTTTTACATAACTGCTACATATTTTTTTAAAAAGAGAAAGTCCAATAAAAAGTAAAAGAAATTGATTATTCTTTCTAATTTTATTTAATGTATAATTATTTAAAAGATAAATTTTTTAAAAAGCACAAGTTATGTGAGATAACAACAGCAAAAGATGGATAAGGATTTAAAAACAAAGAAAAAAATCTCTAACTTATCATTTATAAATCGCTGCCACTGGCAATTATTGTTATTATTTTATCCACCACTATTTCAAAACAATGACCTTCATCACAAATTTTTGGGGTAGATTGATTTAGAAATAGCGGTGGGGAAAATAATAAAAACCACCAGTGGCAGCACTGTTTATGTACCTTACCTATTAAATTCAAATTAATGCATTATTAATCAGTAATTAAATTTCAAATCTTTTTGACTGAGTTTTTGGCTATTCAAGTTAAAAAGTGAGTATATATAAAAAGTATAAAATATATAAAAAGTGTGCATCAGCTAATTAATGAATAAACAATTTGAATATATAATAATACACAAATAAAATTAAATTAAATTAAAAAAAATTTTATTCTTCAACATTTTCAAAAATACAAAAAAGTGGCTATATATATATATTTTTTTTTTCTAGTAGATAATACACATGTAGTTTAAAAAATTATATTATAATTAATAATTACTGCAATGAAAAAAGATGCAGCATAGGAGAAAATTTTCAGCTAAGCATTCATCAAAACCTACGGTTATATGTAAAATAACTAAATAAAATCGCATTTTAATAGCATGTATTTCTTGAAACAAGTATTATGCTTAAAATATATGCAGCACATAACAATTTAATTAGTAGCTCTTTGTATAAAGACATAAGAAGAGAATCAATTCCAACCCCCCTGAATTTTGAAGCTTTAAATATTTGTTTTTTTTAACTTTGACATCTAAACAAAAATGTTTAAATTCACTTAACACATGTGACTTAAAATAGTTAAACATTTAGAGAGAGCAGTTATATTTTAATGTAAAAGTGCTTTTTATATATTATAATAGTAGTCATAATCAATTTATATATTTTAAGCACCCCCCCCCCCTCCACTTCCAAGGATTTTGCTCAGTTGATACCAATGCTATGAGAATATCCTAGGTACTTCTAATTATTAAAAAAAAATAATAACAATTATTAAACGTTTAAAAAATATCATCTAATGGTCGAAATAAATATTTCAAGTAAACTGCTTGTTATCTCAAAATTAAATTGAGGTTGCAAAAAACATTAAAAATCTGTACATTACTAACATAACATTATAAAACTGTAACTAAAATGTGATTCTCCAGTGATCATGACATTCATATAATCTTTTCACAACTAAAAATAATTCATTAATGTATGTTACAATTCATATTTATCTACTCTAGATGGGTACCAAAACTTTTTATATTCAAACATGTGTCTTTATAAACATACACAATTTTTATTTGATAAATATATGCACCTTTAATTTCTGCAATCCATGGTGCATATTAATCTACCTTTAAAAAAGAATATACGTAATTTATTTAATAATTAAATAAAAGTTTTTTATTAGCAAAATATCAGCAAAAGCTGGACAAGTCAAAAATATCGTAATAAATATTTAGTTTTTAAGCAAAATTAACAAAATATACTATAATATTCATCACAAATGGGATAAAAGTCTCTTAATATTGAAAAACACTAGAAAATTTCTTATTAAAATGTCCTATTACATGTAAACAATCACAAAAGTTGTGTTCGAAAAGGGGTTTTCACCTACTTTGAGAGGGTGAAATCAACGTCCGAAATTTTGTAAACATTCGAAATAATATTTCGCATCTAACTTTTCCCCATGTACGAAAATAAGTGCTCCAGAATACCGATTTCCTTCCCGTATGATACGATGACGTCAAAACGTTGTCACGGAGGAGGCGTTTCCACCGACTTTTCGTATTCGAACGCTGTCAGAATTGCGATACTCCAAAATGTATACACTTTCAGCACTCTTGTCGCCAAGTGAAGAAATCCGCAAAATCAGAAATATCGCCAATGGCAAACTGCGCAGCGTACATTCAATATTACAACCCTAGCAACTCCCTGTCTCTGCGTGCCGTTTCTGTAGTCCACGTGTATTTTTCTGGGATTTATTTTATTTATACAATATATTTTTTTATTTATGATTTACTTATGAGTATGCTTTTTATCAAATGTTTTGAAGTAGCGGGGAATATATTCACCCGTTTGAGAAATTGCCACAGGAAACATCTGTATGAAGAGAAAGGTCAGTGAATTCGCAATGTGTGTCTTGTAATTTTGTAAAAATATTATTTGTAAGGTAAAATCTAAGATGTAGAAATTGTATGCTGTTCGCGATAAGACAGTGATGATTATACCAACACAAATGAATGTAAAGTTATCTTATCGGCGTTTATATTTTCTGAATTGCTTACTTTTTAGTTTCACATATCTGTTACATGTTAAATAGTGGTGTTTTGAGTACTTGGTCTCGGCCAGCAAAATACTTTGTAGAATTTATTAAAGCAAAGTGATTTGTATCCTTATTTTCTTGCACAAATTGCATGTTTTTGTTTTGACAATAATTGAAAACTTTGAATTTTATATTCAAATGATAATTTACAAAATTTCATTTATTTTTAAGGTTTTAGGACCAGCGTCTACCGTGTATAAAATCTGCTGATTTAATTGAAAAGCTAAGTGAACAAATTTAATTTTTAAATTGCACTTACCATAATTTAATAACAAAATTTTTTAATAAATAGCTGCTTTTATTAACATCACGTAATTAAAAAAAAATTGAACATTGTAATCAAATTAGATTATTTTTAAAAACCGTGCTATGCATATTTTATAGTCTGGCAATCAACCAAACCAATCAAGAAGCAAGTAATAATATTACAGGGCATAACGAATAGAGGGGTTCATGGGGCTCAAGCCCTCCTTATTTAAATAAAGATAATTTTTTAAGTCACACAAGTTGTTAAAATTCTGTTATTTTCTGTCTTAATTGTTTGATTATTCATCTCTGACAAAACTGTGCATTAAAAAAACAAAAAACAACTTAATATTAATTAAATTTACAGTAGTAAATAAACTAGTAAATCTACAGATCAAGAACTAAAGTGTCAATTCTGCAGTTTTACTTTTAAATCATTTTATTTAGCATTTGAAATACTCAGCCACGCAGTTTCATTTATTTCATATTTGTAATGCTAATCACTAGGGATGCATTGAATATTCAGTATGTATTCGGCCATACTACATACCGAATATTCGATTAGGCTGAATATCAAATTATTTGGTTTGCCGAATATCAAGATATTCGGCCAAACCAACCTATTAAAGAAAATGCTTTTAAAAAATATTTTTAAAACCGTAGATTAACATTAATTTTTTTGCCATGCAAACAACACTAAGCTAGACATTCCATTATTCAGAATGCAGTTGACAGTACACATATACTGCGTCACTGACTAAAATTCAGTCAATTCCAATGATTTCATATTAAACAATGTTTATATGATGAAAATCTTGCTAAAATATCTTCACTATTATTAAAGTTGTGAACAAAAATTCAGGTTCAGCTTGAAGTGAAACACCCTGTATTTTTGATTGAATAAATGGATAACGATGCTGGTTTCCTGTACAGAAAATGTTTGTTGTGACTGCATTATCTCCCTTGAGTTTGTTCTAAAATTTTAGGAACACTATGTACATTTCAAACCTCAGAAAATAATCATCCATTTTAGACCCTTCTGGGTACATTCAGAAACTTTATTCCTAAGTTGTCACTATTTGAATATTTTTTTTACTCGTTTCATGGCAAGCAAAACACTATATGACTGTAAAATAGTCTTTCAAAATTTCTTTTTGATTTTAAAATATTGCCCTCTAAAAAAACCTCATTTTTTAAGATTTTCTCTATATAAAGCCTAATAAAGAATGCAAAAAAATAAGGCAAAATCCTCAAACAAGGGCGACCCCCGATTTGGCGATTTTTTTGACACGCGCCAAGCACTGACGCGCGCCAACCCAAAACTCGGCAACCTCCAAATTCCACCCAATCAGAACGCATGCTTCCTACGGCAAGCCTCTTTACAAAGTAAACATCGATTTTATTCCTTTTTTCGAGTATTTACAAAGTTTTAGCAATATTTTCTTTACGATTTTTACAAACTTTTAGCAATATTTACCTGCGTATTTATATATTTTTACAAACTTTTAGCAATATTTCTTCCGGATATTTAGATTTTTTCAAGCATTTAGCAATATTTTCCCCTGTATTTTTACAAACTTTTAGCAATATTTTCCTCCGTATTTTTCTATTTTTACAAACTTTTAGCAATATTTCCTTCGAATATTTCAATTTTTACAAACATACAGTTATTAACTTACATATATGTACGATTCACGTACATTTTTCGAAAAAAAAAAAACCCTTGATGCATGGAACTCAACGTGCCGCGACTTCTAGAATATATGAAACTCGTACAAGCAGCGATTAGTAACTTATATATGAACGCTTCGCGTTCATTTTCCGAAAAAAAAACACCACTGGATGCATGAATCTCTATGTGCAGCAGTCTCTAGAATATACGAAACTCGTACAAGCAGCGATTAGTAACTTATATATGAACGCTTCGCGTCCATTTTCCGAAAAAAAACACCTCTGGATGCATGAACCTCAGTGTGCAGCAGTCTCTAGAATATACGAAACTCATACAAGCAGCAATTAGTAACATACATGTACGCTTAGCGTACATTTTCCGAAAAAAAAAACACCTCTGGATGTATGAACGATAACTTGATGTAGTCTCTAGAATACGTGAAATACATTTTATCAAATAAAATCAACAAAAATTAACTTACCTTTTGCTATTTTTGTTTCTATTTAACCCATATTTTAATTAGCAATAATAAACATATACAAGCAAACGCATGTGTTAAACGCATACAAGCCGCATAGCAGCGGCATGTGTGGAATAAAAAATAAACGGTCTTGTTGCCAAAACGTCTATAGAAAAATAGTGTTGGCACTACAATAATATATATATAACTATATAACACTCATATTTCTCATCTTTCGGTTTTTTTTTTTATTATTTCACAGGAATTATCCTTCTATGACAAAACGTCAAATCATTAAACTTCACAAAATACATTCCACAAACGTAATTCAACAAATCCGACACACAATAATCCAATCATAACCTTCCTACATCTTTGCATTGAGCTCAAAATACAATCCAATCTCCAGAACAAACTACAATAAACCAACCAATCAACCACAGTAGGCGTGGAAGAAACATAACAAACGAACTGGTAGCAAGAAAATCTCATTTATCGCTTCACCAACTTCGACGCCGCCAAACACCGCCCTTGTTTGAGGATTCAACCAAAAATAAAAATAAATAAATATTGCTAAATTTTTATAGCTTGTTTTGACTAAGATTTTAATGTTTTTCATTTTATTACTTTATTACAAAGTGACAGCCAATTAAGCCAGAATTTGGAAAAAAAAAAAAAAAAACTTATTACCAGGAAGAAGGAAAAAAAACCCCTGACAAACTCAGCTGAAAATGAAGCATTTTATTACATATTAATGGTTTAACATAAAAACAATTATAAATTTATATAGATCATTCTAAAATTCTATTATAACAAGACAATCTGTAAAAATGAAGCTCATGTTGTTAGTTTAAATTATTTTACAACTAAATAAGCATTCCTTGGGTATTTTTAACTATTTTTATTTATTCTAAAGGGTGCATAAAAACGGAAAAAAAAAATTGACTTTAGTGAAATATTTAAAGTACTAAGTTTTTTTTTTTTTTCTCTCTAAGAAAACATTTTAATGTGGGTTTTTTTTTTTTAGAGGACAGTTGTTTTAGAATATTAGAAGATTTTATTGATGTATTTCAGTTCACAAAAGAAGCCATGGAGTTCTTTTTAAATTAAAAATGTTTTAAAACTATCCTTAAATTGGTCAAAAAATTTATTTATTTTTCTTTTTGTAAAATTTAATTGTGAAAAGGGTTTGTTAATCAAAATTGTCTTTGTGTTAAATATAATGTAAAATTATTTTTAAATTTAACTTTTAAAAACTTACAAATCCTTAAATATAGAAGTATTTACTATCAAGCACTTACTATTCGGTACATTCCTACTAATTACTACAAGTAATACACCAAGTAATGTCAGGGAGTTTAACTGTTAAGAATGATGAGAAATAAGATTCCATTCACTAGTACTCCAAAACATTTTTTTAGTAACTCCTTTACTTCCCCCCCCCTTCCCCCTTGTCACAGTAATTGGATAAATTGAATTCCTTTAAAATTTAGTAATCTTCTACTTAAAAAAGACAAATATTGATCTTGTAATAATGACAATATTAATTTAATTTTAAACAGCGAATTATTCTCATAAATATTTTATTAATTATTGATATCCTAATTATTACATTTATTTGAAAATAACTATTTTGTTTCATCAGTGTGCTTTCATTAAATTCTGGTTCTAAATACAATCATCAAACAATTACCTGTTACTTTTTGTTGGGTGTCCATTACTGGAACAGAGAATGCATTGTTGGAATTGATTTATTTCTGTTATTTACAATTAAATTCTGATTTACATTGGGATGTGTGACTATGAGAATGAATAAATATTGTTGATAGATTAATATAATATAAATAAAACTAGAATGTAATTATTGTAACTATTAATTAAAAATATTTTTAAAGAAATTCCTTTAGGGGTGTTCATTACTGGTATATCTACCATAGCTGTTTTTTGTTAGTTAAGCCTAACTGTCTAATTCTTTTATCTTATTTGGTCTTATTTTTCAAAAATATATATAAATTTTACATTATTTTAAAGAAAAAAAAATAGAAAATTTATTCAGAATAAGAGTTGCAAGCAATATGATGGACTAAAACTCACCTGTTATTTGAATTATCCAAAGTTTCTTACTATCATAACCAAATTACATCAAAAAATTTCAAAATGGCTTCTAAGCATAACAGTACAGCAGTAAATATTTTACTCTTGAAAAAATAACTGGCACACAAAACTGCTAAAAGTGAATAAAATTATCATTTGTATTAATCCCTTTTTGAATTATTAAACCTAATATAAATTAATAACTAAATGCCTCTTTTTTGAATACCAACAATAGCTTGCTTTTATAGCTAGCACATTTATCAAATGTTCACCCTTTATCACATTATTTTACTTCATCTGAGTTTCTGGTCAGTGTACTGAATGAAGAACTGGCACATTTTTTTTTTTTTTTTTTTTTTTTTTTTTTTATATAGTGTGTGTGATAAGTTGTAAGATAATTATTTCTCACTTTACATATGGGTTGTGGAGCAATCTTATGATTTACTCATTAATATATATATATTATGAAATTTTAATTTAATAAACAATATTTTAGAGAGATCCTGGAATGGTTATCTACTTCATATCTAGTATATTGTTATTAAATGGAAGTTTTATAATATATTTCTGTTTCAAACTTTTTTTCAACCAAACTTTTATTTATTTATTTTTTTAGATTCAATTTTGTTGTTGTTAATTTATGCCCATTGGAGGATGTAGACATCAGACCAGGTCCTGAAGTCATTGAATTCACCCAGATGTGCAGCTTCAATTTGACGAGACACCATGTTTGCAGCAGTCTGACCTAGCGTGACACTTGTCTTTCCCTCCAACTGAGAGTACTCTTCGCATCACAGATTTTGCATGCCAGTATGTGGCATTGCCAGGAGCCATCGTCTAAAGTATTAACCACAGCTGATGCTGCTTAACTCTTGTGTTTTGATGGGAACAGCCACTGTACAGCATTGTTACATGTTGAATAAATATTGCCTGCTGTGTATTAGTCTATTTGAATTTTATACGCAAGCAATATTTTTTCGACTACTGGAGAAATGTACACTATGAAGACAATGAAAAAGAAATGTAAAATGAAGAAAGCTCTGTTCAGCAACTCATCTAGCAGGGAGAAACCTTTGCCAAAAGTATGTGTTTATTGCTTATGTATGATTTACCACACTTTTATTAATATTGCTTAAGATTTTTATTGAACTTAATAAAAAATTGTAGCACAACCCAGGGGGGACCTGTTGCCCATTCTTATTTCTGGCCCAAGTAGAATGTAAATACATATATTTTATCATATGTGAGATATACATTTATTTATTTCATCAATTTTAAATCCTAAATAAAAGTATGCTCGATATAAACTTTTTTAATTAACTTTTCAGCAATTTCACAGTTTTAATTTTACAATTATGATAGTTCTTACACTATATACAGTGGATTTCTTAAAATTCGCACATTGTTGCAGATGTAAAGATTGAAACTTGCCTTCATTATAATTTCGAGTGCATTATTACATTCAAATTACTGTTTTAAAAAATATAACCAAAACAGTGACCAGAAATCTCTGTAAACTCTGGACCTGAATTGCATGTATTTGAGGGAGTTTACTGTATTCACATATGGCATGGAATTTAAAATTCAATTTTTACTATGATTTTCTTCTAACTTGTCACTTTTTTACTATTATTATATATCTTGCATTTGTGAAAGCGTAACTATTGTACAAAAAAAAGTACATGTGCTTACTCTTAGTGTGTCCACTGAAAGGTAAATTTGTGGGGTTTTTTTTCTAAAAAAATGTTTAGGAAGACACTCAGTGTGACACAAGAGAATCACCATTTTGACAGTCTGTCTTTGAGTGATTTCTATCCAGAATATTTACAAATTATCAAAAAATGTATTAAAATTTAACAAAATTTTTAATATGAATTTTCCTTGTTAAAGATAGCTGTGACCAAGATTATTGCCAAGTTTTATGGCGTTATAATAATTTTAGATGTAGATGTTTGGTATATTTTGGACATTCATATTATATATATATATATATATATACATACCTGCCAACTTGTAAGGTTTAGCCTTACAATGTAAGGATTTAGGTCAAATTGCAAGGTTGTAAGGGTGACAGGTAAGATTGTAAGGTTTTTAGGTGTAACTAGAAATGATTTTCCAAATATGTTACTTATTGAGTAAAAGAATAAAACTGATGCACACATTGTGTTTATGTTACAAAAAATGCGTGTGATGAGCAATATGGTACGACATGGCAGCCAAGCAGTAATTCACAACGCGTTATTCTATGCCAGAGAATTTTTAGTCGTGCTGTGTATTTTAAAAATTTCTCGCAGCAAAGCCGAATGCAAAACCTAAGAGATTTTGAAACTTTTTTGATTAGACATTTGATTTTTTTTTTACTTATAATTTTATCTTTTTATTTTAATAATTTAAAAGCATATGAAAAGATTGCTATGAAGAAATGTATGACAGAGAATTGTTTGGTAAAGCCAAACCAAGCCTATTTAAAGTAGATTAAAAAAGAATTATCAGTGCTAAAATTATTTGGGTTATGTCTTTGACTTTCTTTTTTAACTTAAACAGTTACTCGTTTATTTATTTATTTATTTTTGTATTTATCAGTAAATTTTGTATCAAACCATATATTACCGTACCAAATGCTTTCACAAACACCTTTTACTACACATAAATTTTTAAAGATGCACAATGAAGTACGTCGGGAAAATTGTAAGGTTTTCTGACTAGAAATATTGGCAGGTATGTATATATAATGTATACAGAGTGTCCCTGAATTCATGGGCCAAACTGTAAGGGGTGATAGAACATGCCTGGACAGGTTCAAAACACTATACAATCAGGGCTGTAGCTAGAAGTAAACAATAGGGGGTGCTCAAGAAAATGTAGGGGGGTCTCATACTATTTCTCTCTCTCTGACATATGCATGCACAAACACAGATATATATGATCAAAGTATTATATAGAAAGGTAAATTAGTCTATATCCATATTGTAGGCACTATATTTCTTATTAAATTGTTTATAACTATATTTGATGCTAAGAAAAATAAAGGCTGCAGACAGGGATGTAATGGAGGATATACGGTGGATATGCAGTATACCTTTTGGATTATTTTAAGGAATACCGTATACTCTCTTCTCAAAAACACTATAGCATATACTTTTTAGGGTATACCCTCTACCTAAGGCGTATGTCCTCTGGTTTTTTTACTACTACATCACTAGCTGCAGAATGAACATTTTCAGCGTATAATTATACTAGTGAAATAATAAGTGATGATGTCAATAAGTAAATAAAAAGCTGACAGTTCACCTGTTTCAAAAGAGTTACAACCTTTAATTTTATTCTGACTATCCCTGCCCTTAAGGATTCTAAAGTTATGTTTTTATATGATAAAAAACATTAGAACAATCAAGAGTGTATTTTGCATTTTAAAATTATTTTTGTGTCTAGTCAAAAGCTAAAACCACTTGTATTTAAATTGGCTATAACTCATTAGAATAACTTTGTTTTATGCTAATAATGGAAAATGCTACAAAATGAAAAATTTCAGTATATAACTAATGCAAAAGTGAATGTTTGCATCAGCAAAAGATTGCTAATCCTGAGTATGTGCAGATAGGATGCGCACTTATTTGCAGTTTTTAAACAAATACTGCAATTTAGTATTAATGCAAAACTGTAAAAAGCCCCCAAAACTAAGTTCAATTTTTGAAGATAGTTTCATTTGGATTTTTGAAACAGAATTTCATTTGGTGGCCTTGGCAACTTTCCCACTGACACGGCTCACTGAAACCATAATTTTGCATCAGGCGAAAAAAAGGACTTTTTAAAAATGAAAGGTTTATGAAACTTTAAAACATACATATATGTAAAATACTCTCGGTCGAGCATTTTAATTAAATTTTGTAATAGATTAATTTTGTAATTCAAAAGAACGTTAACTATTTTAATTTTAAGGAATTCTTTCTTATTCCATTATTTCCCATGTAAATTTGCATTTAAAAGTAATTATTACTAGTAGAATGCACATTTATGAAAATATATGTATTTTCTAAAGTACAATATATTATGCTTTAAGATTGTACTCAAGTTCAAAGTGACAACTTTCTGACTCATACCCAGTCTTTTTTTTTTCAGTGCAGTGTGCACAGCTAACTATTCATGGATGTTTTGACAGAGCTTTAACATGATGTGAAAAATGATAGTGTAAATGAAGATGACCACGATCCTGAAAACCTTGAAGACAGCAATGTAATTCAAACATATCAAGACGCCTTATCAAAGAAATTATACTGATAATAACAGACTTACAATGTCTTACTGAAGAATGCATGTAAACCAAAAGAAAAAACAACTATCGATAAAAGATTACTTTTTAATTCTATAAACTACTATGTGAAATATGTAATTGTATTTGTTAAATAAATGATTTTCATTAAATTTCAGATTTGAAATAATTTTGTATTGGTAATATTTATTTTTGTGTTTAAGTGTTTTTTGAAATTATTTGAAATAATAAATTTAATAACAAGTCTAATTTAAAAAAAATTTCCTTTTAAAAAATGGTACTGAAAGGTTACAAGTGTAAAAAAATATACTATTTACTCTTTTTTGGTGCGGGGGAGGGGGCTGTTTGCATAAGGCGGAATATTGTCTACCATGGAAAATTTTCTCGGTCCCAATCGATTCTGCCTTAGACAGAGTTTACTGTATTTAGTTGACTTATGTAAATGTTAATACAGTATGGAATTGTTTATCCAGAAACCAGTTAACCAGATTCAGATTAATCTTTGATCTTGATTGAATCTGATTCTTAATCTGTGCAATCAAAGAATTAATTTGAAATCAGAGACAATGACACAGCCACATGTATTTTAAAATCTGATCAAATGGATGTTGCTTTAATGCCTAACCAGTTATCTGAACTACAGCTGACCCCAACCATTCTGGATAAATGGTTCTATACTGTATTTAATATATTTGTGGTGACAAAAAATATAAAAGGTTAATTTTCTTAAGGTTTATGAGTTGTATTACAATTTAATAAATAATATTTTAAGATTCAGAGTTATAAAAATTAAGTGCTAAAACTTGAATGAACTTTTCAGGAAAAAAAATGGCCAAACCTCTAAATAATAAAATTTTACATTGCATTCTGTTTTAAAATTAATTTTCTGAAGGTTTATAAGGTGTATTAAAATTGAATAGATAATATTTTAAGATTCAGAGTTTATAAAAATTAGGTACTAAAACTTGAATGAACTTCTCCTGAACAAAAATGGCCGAACCAATAACTAATAAAATTTTCCATTGCATTTATACCCCACTCCACCACCACAAAAAAAAAAAAAAAAAAAATCTCGTCTCTTTCCATTTCAAGGTGTTTTTCCATCCTAGGTGACAACTTAAAAATGCCGTCTCATTTTTTTTATCCAGATTCGGCTGTAGAAACTGCAAGATCAGGCAGCTGCCCAGAACATGAAAAACTAACAGGTGGAAAATTCACAAAATAAAAACATAATAGTTGTTGTTTTGTTGTGAAGTCGCACATAATTTTGAAAATTAGCGTTAGGCTCAGGAAAATATCGAGACATATCAGTCTATGGATAGGAAGAGCCAGTGTTGAATTCAGACATTTTTTTCTGGGAGGGATTTCTGTGGCTCTGGGGGGGGGGGGGGAATTGCACTTTTTAACCATTAAAAGCATAAAATCTTAAATCATCCAGAGGGGACATTTCAATGCTCCAGGGTAAATGTCCCCCAGGCCACCCCCTGAATTCAACACTGGGAAGAGCCTTATAATTGACAGTTCCATGAAACTGATGTGGATATTACACAAAGATATTTTATTTTGCTGTAATGGAATTCATTGTTATGCCCACAGTATATGTTGGTCTTTGAGTTCTTACGACAATGAGACTCAAATCACTATGATTTTAAATGCTTCAATTCTAATTCTAATAATTTGTAATACTACTACAATTACAGTATCATTTGGGAAAATGAAATATTTCTACAATGGAATGTTGTCTTAAATGAAACAATTACATGGTACTAACAGAAAGAACTCCAACAATTATACATGCTAAGACCGAAACCAGTTGGCAGGTTTTTGACAGTTTAAACTGTTATGTCAAAAACTTCAATTATACCTGCTAAGACTGAAACCTGTATAAAGCATAATTTTTTCCTATTCCTTTCGATTCAGTTTTCACAGGTTTTAATGAATAAATATTTGACAATTTGTATTTTATTATTACATAATTTTAATTTTAAATTAGTCATCTATTAGAAACGTAGTAAAATTCTCTTTGTAAATGTACTTTGCGGAGGAAGGTTTGGAAGGAGGGAGAAAAATCCATGTTTGCCCCATGTGAGAAAAAAAAACTAGTTTCGGCCCTGCGTGAATGGCAAAAACTATATATATGATAGAATCCTGAATTAGCAATAAAGGAAGTATTAAGTAATTATACTGCAATCATAAGCATAAAATTATACACGCAAGTTTTGGTACTTTTATGTTAGCCTACACAAATTTCACCAACAGCAGCTACTATTTTTTGCATATGAAAATATTAAATTTGAAACAATGATTTGGTGTTGAAATAAAATGTTTTTATTTGTGGTATTTTCTATTTTTTTTGTGTTTTTTAAATTAAATGAGTGAAAAGTTCATATTTTATATGAAATAAATAAAATACAAATGATAGTGATGGGAACAATATTTAGTTATTTATTATCTGTGCCTGGCTAACATAAAAGTACCAAAGTTTCTTTTAAAAAGAGGTAACATGCAACATACAAAACATATTTTAAAACAATTTTATTTGTCATCTAAATAGAATTATATATTAGAGTCATTTTGAAATGAGCTACCACTTTATGATTACTGTTACACAGATAATTTGGTTTAAATGCAACAAATGGTTGTATTATTGCTTTCTTGAAGGTTAACACTCAGAAAGAAAGTTGATCTTTTATGAGTTTCTCAATGTTTCAGGGGTGGGGGTTAATAACTGGTGATTTTGATTGAGGTTACTTTTAAAAACTGATTGTTTTTTAAAAATAATTTTGACCAAGAAAAATGTCATTCTAAGGAAGATAATGTTAGGCCTAATGATCCTATAGTCAAAAGTATCTAATTAACATAATTATAATTGGATAAATAAGTAATTAAATATATAGCTAATACTCATGAAAGGTAATAAAAATACTTACTATTTTATAGGAACTTTTCAATAAATATAAATTAAGGTAGTAATTTTGTTTTCATTAACACTACTACTATTTTGCCACACTTTGTTTACATTAAATAAAGAACAACAGGGGTCGATCCAGGAAAAATTTGGGGCCTGTTTAGGGACCCTTCACAAAAATCTATTTAATAAAATGGGCCCCTTCACAAAACTCTATTCCATAAAAACTTACTATTTATTATTTATTTATTATTTTGTGATGTTTCAAAATGTGTAATTTGTAAACAAACAAGTTCACCAGAGCGGAAAACTTCAGCAAAAGGATTTAAAAAAGTTTTTATTTATAAATGCATGGTTCGAATTTGATTAACTGGATTTCAACTTTCGTTGTAAAATGTTATTTTTCAAAAAAATATAATAAATTTCACAAAAATAACCTTTACTTTTCACAAAATGGGCCCCAAGAAAAAAAACCTGCATCGACCCCTGAACAATAAAGCTTCCTCTAGCTTTATTTTCAATTACAGAAATAATTATAATACTCATGAGATGTCTAAAGACTATAGAAAAGACATTAATATTAATTTTTAAACTATTATATAAATATATATTAGAAGAAATATTTGTATTTTTATATATTTAAACTAGTCAAAAAGATTTATAAAAAACTTTGGTAAATCGATGTTTTAATTTTAAATTTCTGTAATTTGCTAACTACAGTAATCTAACACTCAAATACTTAAATGCATTTATATGCATTTAAGTATTTGAGTGTTAGATTACTGTAGTTAGCAAATTACACGTAAACCGTAAATTAATACATTTTATTATACATAGCGTGATATATTGTGTTATGTTATGACCATATCAAACCATGAACCATATTATCATGTAATTATGTTATGTTATAACCATATCAAAGGATACATATAGGGTAGTTGTGCCAGTAATGGACCCCCTTCCAGTAATGGGCCATTTTCAAAGTTTTTGATTTATAAAAAAATAACCAATAAAAATTTAGCCTTTTATATATTTTTTCATAATTCCTGTCCTCCTTGCTTGTTTTATATTCTAGGTTATTGTTGACACTCTTAATCAAACCAATGAGGAAGCAGAAAATAATGTTTCACAGTTCCACAGATTTTCTGTGAAAATCTTAATGAACATGCTAAGAGCTAGCTTCACTTAAACAATTCATATATTTTTTATTTTCTTGAAAAAATTGCATGTTTTCGTTTAGACAATAATAGAAAACTTTGAATTTTACATACCAATGGCAATTTATAAAATTTCATTTATTTTTCAGGTTTTACGAGCATGGTCCATTATTGGAATGCTTAATTAGTCAATTTCCAGTAATGGACACCCCATGTGAACATACTGAAAAAGCAAATTCAGTAATGTCCGTAGTGCATATTTTTTTTTTATTTAAGTGAAAAGCTAAGTAATCAAATATAATTTTTTAATTTCATTTACCAGAATGTAATAATATATTTTTTTTATATAAATAGCTGTTTTTATCAATTTCACGTAATTAATAATTTTTTTTAAGATTGTTATCAAATTATTTTTTTGTAAGCCGTACCTTGCATATTTTATAATGCGGCAATCAACACCCATCATTAAGCAGAGAATAATCTTTAAGTGCATGGGAAAATGAGGGGCTCATGGGATTCAAACTCGCCCCATTTAAAAAAGGACAATTTTTTAAATCGCACAAGTTCTTAAAAATCTATTATTTTTTGTTTTAAATGTTTCATTATTCATCTCTGACAAAAGAACTACATACATAAAAAATCACTATAATATTAAATTTAAAGCAGCAATGAAAGTAGTAACTCTGCAGATCAAGGGACTCAAATGTCAGTTCTGATACTTTATTTTGAAATAATTTTATTTAGTATATAAAAAACATTCAACCTACACTTTCATTTATTTGATATATTTTATACAAATTGCTAAAAGTAATATATAAAGCAGTTTTAGGAAGTTTAACTGTTAAGAATAAAAATAAATATGATTCCATGTACTGGTACACCAAGACACTTAATTTTTTTTTTTAAACTAACCCTTCTAAACTCCCCTCTCCCCCTCGATGACTTAATAATTTGATAAATATAATCCTTTAAAATTTAGTATTTTAAACCTTCTATCTAAAATAATTAAAATATTGATCTTTTGATAATGAGAATAATTAATTTAAACAGTGAATCAGTCTCATAAATATTTTATTAATTATTGATATCCTAATTGTTAAATTTATTTGAAAATGACTATTTTATTTCATTAATATGCTTTAATTAAATTTTGGTTTTAAATACAATCATAAAACAATTACCTGTTACTTTTTGTTGGGTGTCCATTACTGGAACAGAGAATGCATTGTTGGAATTGATTTATTTCTGTTATTTACACTTAAATTCTGATTTACATTGGGATGTGTGACTATGAGAATGAATAAATATTGTTGATAGATTAATATAATATAAATAAAACTAGAATGTAATTATTGTAACTATTAATTAAAAATATTTTTAAAGAAATTCCTTTAGGGGTGTTCATTACTGGTTCATTATCTATTATTTTTTGTGGGGTGTCCATTACTGGAATTTTGGGTGTTTTGATACATTTCTGTTATTTACAATTAAATTTTGATTCACATTGGGAAATGAGACTATGAGATTGATTAAATAATGTTGATAGATTAATATAATATTAAAAAAAGTGGAATATAATAATTATAACTATTAATTAAAAAATAATTTTTTTTTTTTTTTTTTTTTTAAGGGTGTCCATTACTGGCACATCTATCCTATAAAATATATTTTAATGGAATATGTGTTCAAAGTATAAAGCATTAAACAGGCAGTTATTTTGAAAATTTCCCATTAATAAAATAGATTGAAACCACTTTTATTTTTTGAATGGATACCAGCATTGCAACTTTAAATGTAAAAAGATATGTTATATAACTGTTTAATGTTATTATAATATGCACAAACACATTAGAAATAATACACAGGTGCTCAGAGTTATTCATAAGAAATAAATATAAATGGACAGAAAAAACTCAGTGCTTACCAAACCTGAAATTGCTTTATTGCTCTCTGACTGTTTTTTTTTTTTTTTAAATGTGATATTAATCCATTAGTAAAATTTCTGGCTAGCAAGTGCACACTTTCAAAGCAGAAGAAGAAATTAAACTTCTACTTTCAAACGTGACACCAGCCGGCCAATTAATTCAAAAATTGAATTAAAAGAAAAGAAAATGTCCATATTTCCCTTTATAATGGATAAGTCTTAGAAAATAATCACTCCAATTCGCGAAACACACGACAGCTACACAACTGAAAATAACTGTAAACTAAACGATGACTCTTCTTCTATTTAACTTATGATATTAAGCATTTTTCTTTAATAGCGCAGCGAAATTATCAAAATAATCAAAAACAGAGCGGAAATCTATTTTTAAAATATACATATCGTCACATACAGCTCAATCTCTGTGCAGTAAATATATAAACAAAACAGCGTCAAAACTGTATACACTTTGTAGCATTGTTATGGGCAAATGCGCCAAATCCTTTGGCGAAATATTTTTCGCCAAGGAAGTGCTGAAAGTGTATACACTTTGGAGTATCGCGTCAGAATTAGGCTGTAAAAATAAGGTTGGTGGTATTTCGGACGCCATTGCTATTTTGATATCGTTTTCTTGTTTTCTTCCTTTCTTATATTGACGATTGTAAGTTTAAAAATTTTTCATTTTTACATACAGTTTATATTATTCAACTTATTATGATGCTGAAACATTTATATATTTTTTTTTCTGTAATTATTTCGAATTTTATGTACTGATGCTCATGCAACTATTTGTCAAAATAAACCAAACTGCGATGGTTGTATACATTCAATTAAGGTATTTTATGTTATAAATACTGTTAGATTATTTTATTTTGTATTATCGCCAATTATTCCGAATTTCTTATACCTACTTTATATGCATGACACCTGTTAAAATAACGTCAAGCAAACAAGTTATGTTCTGAATTAAATAAATAAATTAATGTTATAGAATTGCGACAATCGTATACATTAAACATCTTATTTTATTTATTTTTTAAGTACAGTTTTCAATGCATGATGATATCCTGATTTTAGGATATTTTATTTAATTTTGTCGATAGTTGCAACTGCATATTCCCATTATACGTAAACTTTAAATGTACACTGAAATGTTAAAATAAATTATTTTAGATCAATTTGTATTTTCTTTCGATGATAGTTATAAATGCCCCATATCCCCATTACACTAACTGTAGTATTCGCGATTCCAGCACTTGAATACGCCCTCTGGTGAGATTATGAAGAATTATTTCTGAGTCGTCAAACATTTCGAAAGCCTATTAAATAACATTGGAAATGTGCTGTGTTTTATCGCTAAAAACTTGAATTTATTTTGTGTGTAATTTACATTTTCAATGTATAATAGTTACAATATTGTGTATCATTGTAATTCTTGTGGATCTGAACATCCAACAACCAGTTTCTACTGATTTTCAAAGAAAAAATATTTATCCTCTGTACGCCTTCGTGAAGAGTGGATTCGAGTGTTCAAAATCGGCAAGAAAGTTTCAAAAAGCATCGTCGTTTGTGACAAACATTTCCAGCCTTCATATTTTTATCCACTAGGTAAGAAAATTGAATATCTTTTATGTGTTGCTTTGTTAGATTTATTTTAACATTAAAAATTAATAACATGTCGCTGGAACACAATATGCTTCTAATTTTTTAAATGTCGAAATCAGGCTTGACAGAATTTTGATGCACTATATAGTTTTAACACTGGTCAAAAACCTGTAAAAAAGGCATTCCATATAATATTTATTTTTATGAGCATGTTTTTTAATTCAGTGAAAGTTTTAAATTAGGTTAGGTGATGGCGGTTTCTTGCTTCCCGTTTTAGTAGTTTTAAGTTTGTATGTTTATAAAACTATTTCAAAAGAGTACATGTAAGCAGTGATTGATTGAAAAATATACAGATGTCTTGGAATGCTTAAATTTAAAAGTTCATGCAGTATATATGTGATGCTAACACTAGCAAATAACTGTATGGTAAACATAAACTATATACTCTGCAATTAAGTTTTTTTTTTTTTTTTTTTTAAATACGATAGTTTGCATCTAAAATCCTTTAGTTATACTTGTATAATAAAACTTCACAAATTAAAGAAATATAATAATGAAAAAAATTAAAATTAAACATTTTCTTATGTAAATATTAATCAGAAACTTCATTATTCGGCAAAATCCTCAAACAAGGGCGACCCCCGATTTGGCGATTTTTTTGACGCGCGCCAAGCACGGACGAGCGCCAACCTAAAAAACGGCAACCTCCAAATTCCACCCAATCAGAACACGTACTTTTCAGCAGACAAGTCACTACTTACACAGTTCCTAGGCCAATTTCTTTCACAAAGTAAACACTGATTTTATTTCGTTTTACTGCTATTTACAAAGTTTTTAAAAGTTTTTTTACGAGATTTCTCCATTTTTACATACTTTTAGCAATATTTTCATTCAGATTTTTTAATTTTTACAACTTTTAGCTACTTTTTCTTCCGGATTTTCTCATTTTTTACAAATTTTTAGCTATTTTTCCTCCGGATTTTTCTATTTTTACAAATTTTTAGCTATTTTTCCTCCGGATTTTTCCATTTTTACAAATTTTTAGCTATTTTATCCTCCGGATTTTTCCATTTTTACAAATTTTTAGCTATTTTTTCCTCCAGATTTTTCCATTTTTACAAATTTTTAGCTATTTTTTCCTCCAGATTTTTCTATTTTTACAAATTTTTAGCTATTTTTTCCTCCAGATTTTTCCATTTTTACCAATTTTTAGCTATTTTTTCCTCCAGATTTTTCCATTTTTACAAATTTTTAGCTATTTTTTCCTCCAGATTTTTCCATTTTTACAAATTTTTAGCTATTTTTTCCTCCAGATTTTTCCATTTTTACAAATTTTTAGCTATTTTTCCCCCCAGATTTTTCCATTTTTACAAATTTTTAGCTATTTTTTCCCCCAGATTTTTCCATTTTTACAAATTTTTAGCTATTTTTTCCTCCAGATTTTTCCATTTTTACAAATTTTTAGCTATTTTTTCCTCCAGATTTTTCCATTTTTACAAATTTTTAGCTATTTTTTCCTCCAGATTTTTCCATTTTTACAAATTTTTAGCTATTTTTTCCTCCAGATTTTTCCATTTTTACAAATTTTTAGCTATTTTTTCCCCCAGATTTTTCCATTTTTACAAATTTTTAGCTATTTTTTCCCCCAGATTTTTCCATTTTTACAAATTTTTAGCTATTTTTTCCCCCAGATTTTTCCATTTTTACAAATTTTTAGCTATTTTTTCTTCCAGATTTTTCCATTTTTACAAATTTTTAGCTATTTTTTCCCCCAGATTTTTCCATTTTTACAAATTTTTAGCTATTTTTTCCCCCAGATTTTTCCATTTTTACAAATTTTTAGCTATTTTTTCTTCCAGATTTTTCCATTTTTACAAATTTTTAGCTATTTTTTCTTCCAGATTTTTCCATTTTTACAAATTTTTAGCTATTTTTTCCTCTAGATTTTTCCATTTTTACAAATTTTTAGCTATTTTTTCCTCCAGATTTTTCCATTTTTACAAATTTTTAGCTATTTTTTCCCCCAGATTTTTCCATTTTTACAAATTTTTAACTATTCTTTCCTCCCGATTTTTACAAAGAATTCGCAAATTTAACAATCAATTTTTTCCTAACAAATAAAAAATCTCTAAGAAAATACCCCTTAAACTTTGTAAATTGCAACAAAACGAAATAAAAGCAACGTTTACGTCGTGAAAGAAACTCTCATAGAAATTGTGTAAATAATCACTTCTTTGCCACAAAGTACAGATATTATAATTGGAGAAAATCTCTAAATTCCTAATTTTTTAAATACATAAAATTCATTCAGCAACTTATGTATGTACGCTTCGCGTACATTAACCGAAAAAAAACATCACTGGAAGCATGAAACTCGCTGTACAGCAATCTCTAGAATGCATGAAACTCATTCACGCAGCGGTCAGTAACTTATGTATGTACGCTTCGCGTACATTAACCGAAAAAAAAACATCACTGGACGCATGAAACTCGCTGTACAGCAATCTCTAGAATGCATGAAACTCATTCACGCAGCAATCAATAACTTATGTATGTACGCTTCGCGTACATTAACCGAAAAAAAACATCACTGGATGCATGAAACTCGCTGTACAGCAATCTCTAGAATGCATGAAACTCATTCACGCAGCGATCAATAACTTATGTATGTACGCTTCGCGTACATTAACCGAAATAAAAACATCACTGGATGCATGAAACTCGCTGTACAGCAATCTCTAGAATGCATGAAACTCATTCACGCAGTGATCAATAACTTATGTATGTACGCTTCGCGTACATTAACCGAAAAAAAACATCACTGGATGCATGAAACTCGCTGTACAGCAATCTCTAGAATGCATGAAACTCATTCACGTAGCGATCAATAACTTATGTATGTACGCTTCGCGTACATTAACCGAAAAAAACATCACTGGATGCATGAAACTCGCTGTACAGCAATCTCTAGAATGCATGAAACTCATTCACGCAGCGATCAATAACTTATGTATGTACGCTTCGCGTACATTAACCGAAAAAAAAAATCACTGGATGCATGAAACTCGCTGTACAGCAATCTCTAGAATGTACGAAATTCGTTCACACAGCAATCAATAACTTATGTATGTATCCTGTACACATTATCAAAAACAAAAAAACAACACTCGATGCACGAAACTACCTCTACAGTAATATCTAAAATGCAAGACACACACTTATCAAATAAAATCAATAAAAATTCACTTTTATTTTTCAAATTTACCCTTTTTTTTAAGGCTTCGGTTTTGTCATAATCGCTATCGCCGATCACTTCTGATGAGGCAGCAGTATTTATACAAAAATAACCCTTCAACTGATGTATATTGACGATATAAGCAGGCACTTGATGTCAAGCACACAAGTCAGATGTATCTTCTCAAGAAACAAACAAACAAACAAACAAACCCTTAAACTGCTCACTCAAGAGGACAAAATTCAAATTTACCTCTAAATAATCTATCAAAAACACCTAAAATATCCTAAATTTTCATTAACAACACACTACACACACTATTTCAAATTCACACTTGCCGCTTCGCCGAATTCTTCATAAAAAAACAACACGTCAAAAGATTAAATTCACTTCACTTCGCAAATCCCAGAGTTCAAACAAAAATAAACATGCGATGTGCCGTGATGCAACACTAAAGTCGGCCCAAACAACTTGGGACTTGATTTGAAAACCTCTCACTGTCCAATAAATTCAGCCCTTCTTCCATACACTGTTAAAAATATCCTGAAAAATTACCTCTGTTTATAAAGGCTCTCTATTTTCTGACCAATGAGAATGCTACATGAACGCCCTTGGCATTCTCATTAAATTCCGAAATGATCGGTTTCATTCTCAAAGACATTTTTACGGTATAGTGCACCTCTATCTAACTCATCACTCTCTGAATCCAACAATACGGCACACAATAAACCAACCAACCCAACCAAACGAACGTAATTCACTCATAAACCAATCAAATTTCTAGATCAAACCGTAGTAGGCGGGGAAGAAATGCAAGGAACAAACCGGTAGCAAGAAAAACTCATTTATCGCTTTGCCAAATTCGACGCAGCCAAGCATCGCCCTTGTTTGAGGATTCAACCCATTATTCTAATAACATATTGTGACATTTTAAAATATGCACCTGTGAATACCTTAATTTTGTTCAGTCGCCTGTCAATCAATAAACTTTATTTAGTCGTGTTACATAAGATTAATTTTTCATCTCTAAACTGAATTTAATTTATAGATTAAAAGAGCTTTTATTATATAATAGATTTATAGATTAAAAGTTTGTTCCTAGATACGATTTAAAGCATAATACATGTTTCAAAATGAGAAAGAATGTTTATACATTTAAAAAATATCTTTTTTCTTTACTAATCTAGACAACCTTTCATTGATATTTATTATCCAATGCTTATTGTTATAATTAAAATTTGACAAATTTTGGTTCCTTTTACCCTCAATTTTAATTTTTTTTTTCCTGTTTAAGAAAAAAACCTTGTAAGTTAAGTTTAAATTAAAAAAAAAATTTCAACTCTCACATTTATTTTGTGTTGAAAATGCAAGTAATTTGAAATCTTTATTCTTTTCTAACTAATAATCTTTATTTTATGAAGATTTTTTAGAATTTTAAAAGTGTATACTTTGATTATTAATATCCATCGTATATTTTGCTGGCAGTGAAGTTTTCTTTTTTGGTAGGATTGGGGGGGAGGGGATTGTTTATTGAATATTTAACATGTATATTCATTTTTATTTGAATTATAGTTTAGATTTTTATATGCATTTTACGTTATGTGTGTAACTATGCTAAAGTTAAAAATTAAAAATGTAGGTTATGTGAGAGCGTTAATTTCAGCCATTTGCTACATTGTCTGAATAATACATACTATATAAAAATATTTTATGAAAAGAGTTTTTTTCCATGTTTTGACATTATTGAAGTGTTATAAAAATTTTCAAGCAATGACAGATTGCTATTCTTGAATTATATTTTTAAGGCTGTTCTGTAGCTGTTTCATAATACAAAGAATACATAGAAAGAAGAATATAAGATATAATTTCATAAACAAAGCACCCTGAAGATATTCACAAGATAGTGAGTTTAAGATACAGTAGATGTTGCTTAATGCAATAACCTCAGGACTATGAAATTTTGATAACAATGAACGATTTAGTAAAATACTTAATTTATAGCATTGCTAAGTAAATATCTTACTCGTGATGAAATGATGATTTTAAAAAAAAATGTTACACATTTATTAAAAGAAATCCAGTAATTTTTGCTTGTTTACAAAATTTAAAAGATCATCATTTGTTTATGCTCACATTATATTTTAAAAGTCTGAGAGATGTTGTAAATAGGAAAACGAGCATTTGTTTGAATGTTACATATGAACATTCAATAAGAAAAAAAATCCATCTTCCAGTTTTTAAAATCTAATAAAAATCAATGCATCTTTTTAGTTTTTGATATTTTTCTGTATCTTATTAGAAATAAAAAACCTTTTTTTATAGTGATTTTTTTTTTTTTATTACAACAAATTTAATGACAGTTTTTTAACATTTTCTTTTTTACTTTATTTTCAGGAGATGGGCCATTCTTCAGGACAAAACAACAACAACAAAAAGTGCTGTGCTCAACTTTCCATTGACTTCGTGAAAACAGAAAGAAATTAAATAGAAAAAAGGGAAAGAGCTATTGAGGATTTCTAAGAAAATTCAGGACAATAGCCTGGAGGACATCTCTAGTGAACAGAGCCTTTTTCAGTGAAATGTGGCCGTGCACTAGGGAATTCTCTCCCGGATCACTACTCAGAAAATGAAGCCGTGAAACCAGATGTACTTAGATGTCATTAATCCCAACAAATCGTAGTAATCCAATGCCTAACATAAAAACATTTTCACTGGTTACAGAAGAACCCTCACAGCAACCAATCAAAGACAACATTTTACAGTGCAAGTGTTACTCTTCTCATTTATGGATCAGCTGTCAATAAACAAATAATTGCTTTTTGTGTCATATTATTAACGAATATTTTGTATGGAAAATAATTGAACAGTTTTGACTAATTTTGCTACTTTAAGTCTTAAATAATGCCCACAAATCAATGTTTATCAAAGTTCCTGCTATCCATAAAAAAAAATAAGAAAAAAATAACAATATTGATTTTTTTGTGCTTTAAACAAAACAATGCTCTATTATTTTTATAATTATTAATGACGCTCATGAATATTAAGATTTAGAAGTAATTCAGAATTGAATGAAAGCTCATTTTTCATTATATTAACTTAGTTAATAAATATATTAAACCAATTTTGCATTATATTTTACTTTTCTATTGTAATTTTTGTGTAATTGTTCCTAATTTATAGTGTAACTTTAAAAAATAAAATGTAAACAAAGATATGATCTGTAAATCGCAAAAATGTATAATCCACAAAACTATCACTAAGTATACGGATTTCACATTCACAGAGTTGACTGTATAAAAATAATTGGCGGTACTTCTCTATTTTCCAGTCGACCACTTTTCTTAACAAAAAACTATCACAAAACTATAGGATTTAACGCCAGAAATGCAGTCCCATTAACTTAACATCAGAAGCATTACACGTGTTTGTTATATCAAGTGATTTTTAATTCGACATTTACCTTTATAATTTTACTCTGATTTCACATTTGACACTTTGATGCTGTGTGCCATTCGATAAAAATAAAAGTATATTTCTATATTATTTGGTTGTGTTTTTTGAAATCGTACATACAGGGTGTTTCTGAAATGGACAACCATTTCAAAGTCAGGGAGAAACCCCAATTTTTGAAACGGTGGCCCTTTTCAAATCTTGGAATATTTATACTTATTCTGAGCACCACAATTTTTTTTACAATCAATGGTTCTCCATTGTTTCAATGATATGATAAGGCTGAGTATGCTTGCATACAATGTATTATTATTATTATTATTATTATTATTTTTGACAAAGTGACAACAATTTCTGTTTGTTAAAAAGCATTAACTAAAAATTATACAGCAGTCTGATAATTGAAGATTCCACAATTTTAATCTATTTAGGAAGTTTTAGTTCAATGAATTTTTTTCTCTTTAGTAAAAATCTACAAGTAATGAATTTAAATTTTAAATAAAATGTGTTTTTCATTTAAGGATATATTGTATACTTTTCTTGTAATTTTATTTATTTATTTTTAACTATATATTGTGCATGCCACTTCATATGACAGAAAAGAACCTCATTCATGCTAAAGAGATTGGCTACATGGATTAAGGAAAAAGTATCAGATTGTCAATTGAAAATGTTTTAGCTAATACAGCAGTTTTCTGAATACTTTTAAATGTAGCACAAAATGTTACTCATGATGGAAAGGTAGGATTCCTGCTAAAAATTATGAAATTCTGTCTTTGAAGCATATTAGAATGGGAGATTCCTGCCCCGACTCTATTGGGCTAGGTCACATGTTCGAGGAATTTTGATTAGTGGTTCATGATGGGTCAAGCTATTTTTATCTTAAAAATGGCTCAGACGATTTGAATTAAATTTTGTATATGGTTTTTGGGCATGAAAAAAATCATTGAGCTAGGTCACAATGCTCGAGAAAATCCAATTAGTGGGTCAAGCTAATTTTATCTAAAAAACAGCCAAGACTATTTTGACTAAATTTTATATTCTACGGGTTTCGGGCATGAGAAGACAATTGGGCTTGGTCACATGTTCGAGAAAATTTTATTAGTGGATCATTTTGGTTATGGTATTTGAACTTAAAGCTAATTTTGACCGAACAGAGCTTGGTCTTCCCTGCTCATAAAATCCTGATTAAACGAATATATGTTAATTGTGGGATTTGTAGAATACTGATGATAATGCAATTTTAGTATGTTGTTACAGTCACTTACAGTATGTTCTTCCTTGAAGAGGGTGTACATAGCATTAAAATTATTTTATGAGGCGCACAAAAGAATCTGAATATATAAAAAAAATATATGTTAAATGCTTGATTTTTGTAATGCTGATGGTAATGAAATTTTATTATGTTGTTACAGTCACGTTTTTCATCAAATAGTGTGTGTATAACATTTATAGTTATTTTATAGAACTGCACAAAAGAATATAAATATATATGTTAAATGCGGGATTTGTAGAATACTGACGGTAATGAAATTTTAGTATGTTGTTTAAGTCAACTACAGTATGTGTTTTACCAAAGGTGTATAGTATATAGCATTTATAGCTCTTTTACAGGCCTACACAAAAGAATACAAATATATGTCAAATGCAGGACTTGTAGAAAGCAGACAGTAATGAAATTTTAGTATGTTGTTACAGTCACCTACAGAATGTTTTTTTTTTTTTTTTTTTTTTGAAGAGCATGGCTATAACATTTATAGTTATTTTACAGGACTGCACAAAAGAATACAAATATATATGTTAAATGCGGGATTTGTAGAATGCTGAGGGTAATGAAATTTTTATATGTTATTACAGTCAACTACAGTATATCTTTTATCGAAGAATGTGTATATAGCATTTATAGTTATTTTACAGGGCTGTACAAAAGAATACAAATATAGGAAACAAATATATGTTAAATGCAGGATTTGTTGAATGCTGAGGGTAAGGAAATTTTAGTATGTTGTAACAGTCAACTACAGTATGTGTTTTATCGAAGAGGGTGTATATAGCATTTATAATTATTTTACAGGGCTGCACAAAATAATACAAAACGAATATGTATTAAATGTGGTATTTGAAGAATCCTGACAGTAATAAAATTTTAGTATGTTTCACAGTCAACTACTGCATGTCTTTCCTAGAAGAGGGTGTATATAACATTTATAGTTATTTTACAGGGCCACACTAAATAATGCAAATTTATTGCAAATGCAGGATTTGTAGAATGTGAGTGGTAATGTAATTCTAATATGTCATTTTACAGTCACCTACCACTTGTTTTTCCTAGAAGTGGGTGGTTATAGCATTTATAGTTAGTTACACATGGCAGTAGATATATAAAATGAATGTATGTTAAATGATGGATTTGTAGAATCCTGATGGTAATGAAATATAAGTGTATTGTTACAGTCACCTACAGGATCTTTTAATGGAAGAAGGTGTATATAGCATTTATAGTTTTTTTAGAGGCCTCATAAAAGAATACGAATATATGAAACAAAAATGTGCTGAATGTGAGATTTTCAGGTTGCTGACATTAATAAAATTTTAGTATGCTGTTACAGTTATCTACAGCATGTTTTTCTTTGAAGAGGGTGTATATAGCATTTATAGTTATTCTACAGGGCCGCACAAAGAATGCAAATATATGTTAAATGCAGGATTTGTAGAAAGCTGATGGTAATGAAATTTTATGATGTTGTTACAATCAAGTAATGGGTTTTTTTTTTGTTGAAGAAGGTGTATGTAGCATTTATAGTTATTTTACAGGGCCACTCAAAAGATTACAGACATATGAAATGAACATATTTTAAATTCATGGTTTATGGATACTGATGTTAATGTATATTTAGTATGTTGTTACAGTCAGATAGACAGGCAGTAAATAGTATACATACAGATAGTTAGCATGCAGACAGTAGTCAGTCATACAGCAGATAAGTAGACAAAGCAGACTAACAGACAGCTGATTGAGTATAGACAATCTGAGAAACAGTAGACAGATGATAGACATATATCAGACAGACAGAAAGAAGTCCTGCGATTGGTACTCAAAGGGGGCAGGGGGCAGAACCCCCTTGTATACATATAAAAAAAAGCTTAATTTTTGATTTTCTAATATTTTATGAAATTTATTTTAATGTGCCTTCTTACTGCAAATATATAATATATTTTTATTTCTTCCCTTTATTTATTTTGTCTTGTAATAAAGATAAATGCTGTAGGATTTTTTTGGGGGGCATAATAGAGATCTGGGGGGGGGGGATTGCACTTTCTGACAATTAAAAACATAAAATCTCAAATTTTCCAGAAGGAACATTTCAATCCTCCAGGGACAGAGGTAATATCCTCCTGGGCCACTCCCTGAATTCAACACTGCTACTTTTTTAGTTAAAATAAAATGATTAAACATTTGAACTCTTGTAGCCAAAAATGTCATATTAAAATAAAATGAAATAGGAGAAGTAATTGATATTTTGAAAGAACATGTTATTCAAAGTCAACTTTCATGTGATTTTATTGTAAGCTATCCCCAAATAACAGCGAGTGTATTAATTGTTATAAATGAGACTGAACATTCAGATTTTTACATTGTCTTAATGTTTTATATTTATAATATATTGCACATTCAATTGTGATTTATTTAATTATATACAATTCTGTTCAATTTAGGTAAAAGTGAGTTTGAAAAGCAACATTAAATTGGTAATTTATTTATATTACATACAGAGTAGTGTTTCCCCCAGAATAAAAAAGGGCAGGGTGCTGCTTCAAAAAAAGGGCACTTTATAAAAAGTGATATTGAAATTTTTTGTTTTAATTGCGGTTCATTCTAGAGCTGTTGCGTGTATCTGATGGACACAGCATAACTGTTTTGTTAAAATATTAAACTTTGCTTACTATTTGAAAAAAAAAATCATATAATAAAATGTATCTTGCATCAAAATAAATTGCAATTTCATTTCTTATTATTTATTACAATACAATTTAATAAAAACAACGTAATTTTAAAACAAAATCAGCATGGAGTCCAATAGATGCCACGCAACCTCAGGCGCGAAAGTTTTAGAGCTGAGATTGCTATAGGATTAATGTTTCTCGTTTCTCAATATCGGGAGGGAATCATACAATCAAGATAAAAATCATCATTTTCTCAAAAACATTTAAAGAAGTTTTGTTGAAGAATTGATATGTCAGGAGTAAAATTGGCACATTTCATTATCTCTGTAATAAAACTGAAAATTCTCAAACAATAATATTACCTTTTAAGCCTAATTTAGTTAATTAGAAAATTCCTTGAATTGTATTAACTAGTAGAAAAATTCTCAGGTAAAGTGAAATACATATGTAAAAAACAAAATAAAAATTAATATAAAGTTTGCAAAAATAAATGAACTTTTTGCAATAATTGCGGTTATTCTTCTTTACATGCCTCTTAAATGAATAATTCACAACTCTTTTTAATATCAAACATAATAGCATACAAAATTATTGCTTTAAAAAGGTGAGTCATAAAAATTAATTTTAAAAAATCTGGATTCACCAAATAAAATTTATTTTGTTAATAAAAACCATTTTAGCAATATGCAAAGAGAAGCATATGTACAAAAGAGGTATATTAGAGATGAGCCCCACCAATAATTTTCCAAACTCTACACCTATGGTTTGGTGTATTTTCTGAAATCGTGCCAAAATGGTATTTCTGAAATGGTCTACCATTTCAAGTCAGGGAGGAACCCCAGTTTCGTAAATGCCATTTCAAATCTTAGACTATTTATAGTTTTATGTTTGAGCATCATAGTATATATTTAAAGAATAACAATCGAAATAATTTAGAATTAAAAGAAAGCACATATATATTTACATTCTACGTTAGCTAGATTTCAGAAAGGACATCGAGGGCTAAACCACGCGAGTTTTGCCACAATTTTTAATACCTTAAAAATGTTAATATTAATAAAGTGCGATAAATACATACTTTTGGCAAAACTTTCATCCTGCTGTAGATGAGTTGCTGGTGAATGGAGCTTCCCCTATTTTACATGCCAGAATAGATTTCATCAATAGTCGAAAAAATATTGCTTGCGTGTAAGATTCAAATAAATCAGTACACTTCAGACAATATTTATTCAACTGTGCCAATGAAAAATGATGCTGTTTTGATACACCGTACCCATAAACGAAAAGCAGAAGATGCAATCAGTACTTCAGAGGATGACTCATGGGAATTCCTTGTCAATGCTACAGGCTAGCATGCAGAATCTCTCACTTGAAAATCAATAGATGAAAACCTTTAATCTAGTGCCTTTGGGACCTGATCCGATGTCTAGAGTCATCCAGGTAGAATAAGTCAACAACAAAATTGGCTCTACAAAAAAAAAAAAAAAAAAAAAAAAAAGAAAAAAAAAAAATATATATATATATATTTCAGATTTTAAATGCTTGGTTGAAGCAAAAATTTAAGATATAAATATTTTATAAAATTTCCAGTTTGATAATAATACTCAAATATACTTAAATGAAGTAGATAATGATAATTTCAGGGTCTCTTTAACATAAAAAATACTTTTACATTTTGTATATTTATTTAAAAAAAAATATATATATATATTATTTTTAAATACTCATGAGTATATCAAATAATATTTTCTAATCTATAATTAAAATTATACCATAATCATAGATAAATTACAGAGGATTACTTTTTTTCACACTACTTTACTACTCTACTGTCTGTAATCTTCAGATAATTTTAACCTATCTCTCGGGCTCAGGCATCATCACACAAGAATAAATTTTTAATCAACAGAACTACACAATACAACATATTGTATTACAAAACATCAGAATATGCAAAGACATATGCACAAATCTTGATAGAAATTCTCAGTAAACCTATATATTACACTATAATATGTGTTGAAAAGATTTTGACAATGAGTCTTTATTTGGTTGCAGAATTTTCAATCTTATGTCAATTTATGATTTTGTAAGCAATCTTAATTTAAAATAAAATTTAATCATATACATTGTTAAATCAGGCAGATAAGAAATTTCTAAGAATTAAAGATGCAACATACACAAACAGAAAAATCAGCAATATGATAGATGCAGACTAAAGCTAATTTAGATGTTTATGCTAACAATGTTTATTTATTTTATTTTTGCGAGAGGAGGAGGGACTAAAATTAAATTTTCTTAGATATTTGTAAAATAAATAACAAAATTCAGAAGATTCTAAAATTACTCAGTATAGTACTTTAAATCACTACACAACATAGTTTATTATTTTTAAATCTCAAATAACAAACTAGCATTAAATGGCCAAAAACATGCATCTTTAGAATTTTTTTTTCTTTTAAGAATATTTATATTAGCTACAGTAGTTTGCTTCATATTAAACAGAGATAACCTGATATTATATAAGATAACTATCCGTGTATAGGTTTCATTGATGCATATAAGAAATTTCAAATCCTTTTGGCAGTTTATGATTAGGGCCTTAATTTAAGTCTGACATATTTGAAAATTTTAATCTAACGAAATATTATTGCAAATTTTGCCGTAAACACAAGAAGAAGAACAGAACACAGACAAAATAAAGACACACACAATATAATTACAGAAAAAAATTAATTGGTAACTTACCGATAAAAAAAGCAACATGACAGCCGTTTTTACAGTAATACAAGTAACACTCTTTCATGGCACTTGTTTAGAGGCAAAGTGCTAAACTTTCGAGTTGTTTTTCAGTAATTTTACTGACTATTATTATTCATTACTGACTATTATGATATAATTATTACGTTTGAATTTAAAATTCTTTTTGTTTGACAAAATATTTCGAATTTACGTAATAAAATTACTGAGAAAAGATTTATATTTCAAATAGAAAAACACATACAAATAGCTTATGTCGTCCTTTGATTGCCGACTCAGGACAGCGCCAAAATTCCCCCTATAGTCCGTTTGAATCGCGAATTATGTGCACTAAAATGTCCAGATAACTTATTTTGGCTCGATTAGTTTTTACATTTCTGTTAAGATTACACTAACACATTTTTTGCTTAAAAAATAATTATATAAACACCTATCTCGCCTTTAAAAAAAAACCTATCATTATGTACACACACATATATATTTATATACACAAGAAATACTTATTTTTTATTTCTAAATGTTAAAATTGAAAATGCATCTAAATTATAATTCTTCAATGTCAGTTGTTCTGTTGTATTATCCAATGATGGAATCAATGGGTGCCTGAGGAGAATGGGGAGTCTGAGGGATCTTTTATTTTGTTACTACATATAGAAATGAAATTCCTCCTTTCATGGAAAGTATTTATTTCAAATAGGTAATATATAGGTAAAAATATGCTCTAAACTTCCAGGATGTTTTTCTACTTGCTGTAAAAATATATAGTATCAATTTTCTGACATCAATTTAAAAAAAAAAAAAAAGTTATATGCATCCATATATTTTCTAGTTGCAATCATAGAGTAAAGTAATTAATTAATATGGTTAATCACAACATTGTCCAATAAAAGAGAAAATATTGTTTGAAGCTATTGTTGCTCAGCTAAATAAAAAAGTTAACATTCAAGAAATTCAATTTTATTATAAATAATATTTTTTTAATCTATAGCTATAGGAGTAGAATGCTTTAATTTCTTTCTTCCCCCCCCCCCCTTCCCTGCCATTTTTTCCCTTCTGTGTTTAACTAATTTTTGAGCAAAGAGCAAAAGAAATATCTTAAAATTATTAAATCCTTTATTCAGTTTTAATGAATATTGTATTTTCCAATATTTAGAAAGCTGGATTTTCTTTTTTATAAGACTATAATGTATTGCTTAGTAATAATCTCTACTTACTACAAAATATTTATTTTATCCTGTGTTTATTTTCTTTCAATGTATTTAGCGGAGGTTAAATTGTTTACACATTCCGCAATATTTGTATTGGTTCATAATAAACAAATGGTATAGTATCTGTATAGGATGTATAATGCTATTTTCATTTTGGCGAGCATAATGTCCCACTGGAGGTAAAAATATATTTTATCGCTAATAGCCTCTAACATGTTGATATGTATTTAATAAGTGTATACATCATTACTTTTTTGTATTAATTTAGGTTGCAAGTTGTATTGGTCATTTTTAACAATGTCATGCACTTAATTTACTCTTTTAAACACAAATAATGACTGATAATAGTTTTCTGGCATGAATAACACACATAAATAATATTTTTTTCTTCAAATAATTATTGATAAAGTAATTTTTATAACCACTATATATATATTAATATAACCACTATAAAGGTACATCTACCTTGCATGTATCGTATAATTTTATAAAATATGCAATAAATGTATTTATATATTTATAGCATTTTTAAATATTATTTATTATTTCATAATTAGCATCCTATGATAAATATTTACATGGTACAGTAGTATAGCTATGAATTCTTTTTTCTCGCATTGTTTCAAACAAGCACACACATTTCTTGGCTAATTAATAGTTAATTATTCATTAGTAAATAATGTTTGTTTTTCAATATTATGCATTTCTAAAACTAGTTTCTGTGCATATGTATGCATGTGTTAGTTGAATTTTTTCTCTTAGTTTTTTTAGTTGCTATAGCTGCTACAGTTGATGACAGAGATACAACAAGGCTGATGTCCGTAGATATTTAGCTGGATACTTTGTTCATCAGCAGCGTCAGTTATTGATATAAATAAGATGATGGTCAGTGCAGAAAGAAGCGAACTTTTTGTCACTAAAGTTGTTGCTGCATCGTTTACTTCTGTGTTGGCCCGTTGGAATGCGCCTAGGTGGCTATAGGTTAGAAATAATCTTTAGTCTCTTAGATGCAAACTTACAGGCCAAATCACATTTTGTACCCAGCATGGAAGAATTTTTTTTGCCAAAGATTATACTTTGCTGTTTATGAAAAGTAAGTCATTTACTGCTTTTTAGAAATTATTTGTGTTTCTCTTGTATAATATATAATGTAAGAGTAAATTCAATTTAATGTTTTCTGATTTAAGACTGATTAATTTTTAAGGGAATTTAGTAATTGCCAATTGTGTATATTAGTTCACGGTGTGTATATTAGGGTCGATGCAGGTTTTTTTTCTTGGAGCCCATTTTGTAAAAAGTAAAGTTTATTTTTGCGAAATTTATTATATTTTTGTGAAAAATAACATTTTGTAACGAAAGTTGATATCCAGTTAATCAAATTTTTCACCAAGCATTTATAAACAAAAGCTTTTTTAAATCCTTTTGCTGAAGTTTTCCTCTCTGGTGAACTTGCTTGTTTACAAATTACACATTTTAAAACATCACTGAATAATATATAAATAATAAATAGTAAGTTTTTATGGAATAGAATTTTGTGAAAGAGCCCATTTTATCAAATTGATTTTTATGAAGGGGCCATTTTATTAAATAGATTTTTGATAGATACAACAGTTATTAAGGAATATGTAAATCTTGAAATCAGGTTCACTGAGTATATCTCTTTTCTTTTGCCACTTTCATCAAGAAAGACAGCATAGCAGTTCTGCCTGTTGAGCGATATACACTGAAATTTAGTCAGCAACAATTTTAGTCTAATTCTAACTGAAACAGTGAAATTCTGTGTGTTAGTTCTTGAGCTATAGAATCCACAAAATTCGCAACATAGACAGATAGACATTTTCCTAAAAAAATAAAATCATATTCAAGCATCCTAAAATGTGCCAATTCATCAAATAATGGAAGTTGAAAAATTTCATGATTCTAAATAGGAGTGTGGAAATGTTTAGGCATTTGGGGGGGGGGGGGCAAAGCAAAAAGATTTCTCTTTTTTTTTTTTTGCAGTTTGGCTGTTTTTTGTCCTGTTATTACAATTATATTGTAATTAAAAATACTGATGAAATGAAAATGAGCTCATGCTAAATTTGGGCAATTAATTATTAACTACTATGTTATGTTAAATATTATTCACAGGATTCATTCAAAAATATTTGTTTATAAATAAGTATGCATTTTTTTATAATAAAAAAAATATTTTAAATCCCCTCCCCTTTCCCCTCCCTTTTAAAAAAATTGTAAATCTTTAAGAATTCATCATTGCTGATTTTAATTTTATATATTAAAAAATTTGCATTATGAAAGTAATAATATAAATGTTCATAAAATAAATAGCCACTGTATTTTTCCATATGCTGAATTATAAAAAAAATAATTTCCTAAATTGGATAAAATCCCAGTTATGTGATTGTATAGTAAAGGGCAAAATTTTCCAAAAAAAAAAAAAAAGTGTGATCCACAGCTTCTAGTCTGTTTTTTTTAATGCAGGGTATAAACATGAAAAGCTAAATTAAGATTTCCTCGAACCAGAACTCCTTGTGTAAGACAATTTAAACATATTAACTCTAAAAGCAATACAGAAATGTAACAATTAAGAAATAAACTGCCTTCCACTGGGTGTTCAGAAGCCCCGCCTGATGCTGACAAAAATTCTTAGTTCTTTTTTCTTTTGTTTTTTTATTATTCTAATTTGTCATATTTTTTCTTAATTAATCTTTTTTAAATAAACAGAGATTAAAAAAAAAAAAATAGTCCTTTAAACTTCCAAATCTAGAGAGTAATGGCTCCCCCCCCCCCCCCCCCCCATGCACTAATGAAAATCCTGATTATGTGTGTATATAAATTTGATTCTTAAATATTTTTTAGCCGTGGCTTATAAGAATCAAAACCTTTTGGTTTGAAATTTTAAACATGTACTCAAATGCATAAAATGAATATTTAAAGAAGAATTATTCCAGGAAATAAAACGAAAAAAGTGCATGTAAATGTAAATATAGCTTAGCTATTATTAACATTATTTAATAATATTTAAAAAACAAACAGAGCATTTAATTCTTCATCGCTATATCGTTCTGTCTTTCTTTTTCTTTTTTTACATGCTGTCTTTTTTCTCAAATGATGATGAAAAGTAGAAAAATCAAATTTCAAAAAACGCGCAAAGCTGAGAATGGCAAATAATGCGCATGATTGATTGATTGATCTGCAGCGAAGCGATTCTGAATGCTGATTGGTTTATCTTCCGAGAACAGCCGAAGCCAGATCGGGGAATAAGGAAAACCGAAGCTAGTTTAGGAAGACCAGTCTGAATAGCGTTTTAAGGATTCTTAATTAGTGATCACTAAATTTAAGTTAAGTATTGCTATTTAGATATCCTTAACGGGCGGACACCTGAATGCCTGCCTATAAAGAACAAACAGGAACTGACATATCCCCCAAATGATGAAGTTTCAACTATAACCGGTTTCGACCGTTCCGCCAAGTTGTGACAACCAAAACATATTATGGTCCTGTCGGGAGCCTGGTGAGCGTAGTTTTTCCAGCTCTACTTGTGATTTAAATTTCGAGTTTGAAGTTAGTTATTTTGGTAGTGGTAGTTGTAGAATACATTAATAGTCGGGATATAGTGTAGTGTTATTTGTTTACATTGTTGTCAATACTGGTGATATTGATAGGTGGACTTTGAAACGGCCGGTGGGCCTCAGTTTCCCTTCCACAGCAATGGCGGTGTCTGAGTTCAAGATAAAAGAGAGTCCTGTCATTGACAGAGAGGAATATAAAAAATATAATTGGAATGATGGTAGAACAGCAGAGGAGCAAATAACCATAATATCGGAGTTGAAAGAATACGTGATAATTACGGAATGCGAACATGGAAATTTTCAGAAATTGAACCCAATGCAGGTGAAACAGGAGATTAAAAAAACATTCGACAGACACAGGGAGATCGACACATTTCGATACACGCGTAACAATAAATTACTCATAACTACCAAGAGCTATGAATGTGCCAAGGAAATTGTTACAAAAAAAAAGATATTTGATAGACAGGTCAAGCACAATCTCATGAATGAGAATATTACTACAAGATTCCTCATTTTCCGAATTGATGTTGATATTACACCGAAAGAAATACAGGAAGAGCTTGAAGAAGAAAATGAACTTTTAGTTCAAAATGTGAAGCGCTTCTTAACACGAAAAGATGGTCTAATGGTTCCTACTGGAACAGTACTAATCACAATTTACGGTCATTCGATTCCAGAATATGTGAAAATGTTTTATATCAGACAGAGGAGTAAATTGTTTGTAGATCGCCCGAGGCGGTGTAACATATGTCAAAGTTACACTCACGGATCAAATAAATGTTCATATGGTAAAAAATGTAAACGGTGTAGTAAACCTCATCCTGAATTAAACTGTACTGAAGTACAAATACAGTGTGCAAACTGCGGACAAGAACATGAAGCAGACGATAGCGAATGTATCGAGAGGAAGAAGGAAGCAGAGATCTTAAAATTCAAAAGCGAAAATCATATTACCCTGGCAGAAGCACGCCGACAATACAACTTGAAATCATCGAACAGCTACGCGGCAAAAATTAAACAACATGTTGTGAATGACACGGTGGAGGAAAATATACATAAACTGGCTATAATAATAGAAGAGAAATTTGAAAGTATGATGCAGGTAGTCATGCATCTATGGGGAGTAGTGGAATATGCGATTCAGAAAAGTGAAGTGGTTCAGACAAGTGATACTCAAAAAGCTACAGGATCGGAAGATAATGCCGAAGAGACGACTGAGTCATCCAAGATTATTAAAAGAGACGTCATGACGGAACTATACAAAGTTTTGAAGAATAAAAAGTTTAAAAAAAATGATCATAATCAGCTCAGCGGAAACATCCAGATTCAAGCTTCCCCGGACACTGAGGATATGTTGACAGATGTGGGATAAGAATATGGATGCTTGCGGAACGGAAAGTTTATGTATGTTATATTATAGTTATTATGGACTGTCGAACGCTGGGTTTTACTTTTTGTGTTAGTGTCCTTTATTGGGGTAAGTGTTGTTCCAATTTCCTTCTTTGTTTTTATTTCTTCTTAGTTCTATTTCTGTGATAGAATTTATTATTGTGCATTCGATTGCGTTTTGGTTGTTTATCATGGAGAATTTTATTATACAGTGGAATATCAGAGGGATTAGGTCTCGCTTGCCCTGGCTTAAAACTGGGAGGCTGCATAGGAGTGTGGTCTGGGCATTTCAGGAAACTTTTCTTAAAGAAAAACATGTTATATCTTTCAGGGATCGGAATATATTTCGTTTTGATAGACCAGAACATTTCTCGAAGGGGGGTGGTGGGCTGTTATTAGCGGTTAAAAAGTGTATCCCAGTCAAAATTATAAACTTACCTAAAATAACTCATGATCATGAAGCACAGGGAATTAAAATCTGGTACAAGAATCGCTGGATTGCAGTTATTAATATTTATGCTCCTACTGGTTTTGTGGCGATTAATTGGTTGGAAAATATCAGCAACATTATTGGGGATAATTACTTTATTCTTGGGGATTTCAACATTAACTTCCTGAACTGGCATCATAATCCGAAAAATAATAAACTTACTAATCTGGTTAACTGGATTAACAGGAGTAATGTGGTGGTAATGAATATGAATCATGAAACTAGAGTGCAAGGGGGTGGAAATGGGTCTCTGCTGGATTTAACTATGATTTCGGATAATCTAGCTGGAGAGTTTGAAGTAACAGTACATTCGGATCCTATGGGGTCTGACCATTATCCAATTGAGGTTCGGTCTGTTAGTGGTGGAAATGCAGATAGGATGGAATTTTGGCGCTTGATTCATTGGTCTAAAGTAGATTCGTTGGTTGCGGACTTTGATGAACAAGTGTATGAGGAGGGTATAGATAGGTGGACCAAAGCTATTACCCAGGCAATTGACTGCTGCACTGAACGAGTGCCACTTCAGAGGGGAAATATTCCACCTTGGTGGGGGGTGATCTCTCGGAGACTGCTGGCGCTAAAAAGGTACTACCATAGAAAGGCGATTAGATCATGCCAAATGGAAGCTTGGTGTAAATACAAGCTTTATAATGCTAAGCTAAAGAAACAAATTAAAAAGGATAGTAAAAAATTCTGGGACACTGTTACTAGAGAAGCAGGAAGAGGACCAAAGATTTTCAAGCTAATTCGTAGGGTCAGTAATACGGGTGATATGGATACGAATACGGATTACTGTTTCCCGAACTGTCCGCCAGATGCTAAGTCCCAAGCGAATACTCTTTCTACAGTTTTTCAAAATAGTCCGGTGGGACAGCGCATCCCTATTGATTTTTCGGGGGATGACGGAGTGGATCTTACATTCACTAGGTTTCAATTACAAAGCATCATCAAAAAAAGTAAATCTACGACTCCTGGTGTTGATGGTTTAAAAATGAGCTTTTACAAACAATTGAAGGATAGAACATTGGCTCAATTACTAGAGATGTATAATGCTATAGCACAAACTAAGATTATTCCAGAAACTTGGAAAGAGGTCACTATGATTCCTATAAAAAAACCGGGCAAAAACAGAAACGATGTTGGGGGGTATAGGCCCATAGCTTTAACGGTCACCAGTAAGAAAATATTTGAAAAATTGATTTTAGAAAAAGTATTAAACTGGAGTATGGAAAAGAAGCTATTCCACAAAAATCATTATGGGTTTATCCCTTTCAGGGACTGTGAGGCAGCGGCTTATAAGATTTACAGGGACATTAGGATTGCAAGGCAAACAAAGCGGAAAGGTTTTTTGGTGGCCTTGGATATCAAGGGGGCTTACGATAATGTCTGGTGGGATGGTCTGTTCTATAAATTAAAAAACTTTGGCTTGGGGGCTGATTTAAGCGTTATACTTCGCAATCTGGTTCAGGAGTTGCGGATCCGGGTTAAATGGAGGAACTCACTTTCGGTGCCTTTCCAGTATCATAGAGGGCTACTTCAGGGGAGCCCACTCTCGCCATTTCTGTTTGCTATTTACCTGGCTGATATTTTTGAAATTTTTGACTCGTGTATTCAATGTGTAATATATGCAGATGATATTTTTGTTTACGGCTATCATGATAATATCTTGTGGCTAAAGGGGATGTTGCAGGATAATATCAATAGAGTAATACAGTGGTTACAGGCTTGGAACCTTGAAGTGAATCCCAGCAAATGTCAAATAATGCAAATTGGGAGATGGAGGGAAACGGAAGCGGAAATGTTCAAAATTAAAGGCCAGGACGTGTGTTTCTCTGATTCTATCAGAGTTTTAGGGGTGTACTTTAATCGACAGGGGAATTTACAGGATCATATAGCAATGTTGCGGGAAAAATCATGCAAACGTTTGAATATGCTCAAGGTGGTTGCTGGAATGAGCTGGGGCACAGAAACGAAATATATATTACAAATAACTAAGAGTATGATGGGATCTCTTCTCGATGGTAACCCTCGGATTTTAATGCATGCGAACAAAACTGAAGGCAGGCAACTCCAGGTGATTCAAAACATGGGGTTACGTTGGGCCAGTGGATTGCCGAAGTGGTGCCCAATCCCTATCTTATTACAAGAGAGTGGTATGTGGAGGAGGGAGTTGAGAACGGAGTATCTGGCCATTAAAAGATCCCTGTCAGAAATCAAAAATCAGGAATACACGGAGGTGTTATCGAAAGAACTAATCTACAGGGAAAGGAATACTCTGCCAACCCAAGGCACGAATATTACTGAAATGGTCACTTACAAGTGGGGAGGCAGAATTAAAGATCAGTGTCAGATTTTTCTCAATACATGGGCGTTCCAGAACAAAGATTTTCCCGAGGATGTCATCAAGAATTCATACTATCAGTTCTCTCAATTGTATTTGAACAATGCGGTTTTCATTGCTACTGATGCATCAAAAGATGATCACAAAACTACGATCGGGATGGTTAACCAGAACACTGGAAGTCACTTGGCATTTCAGATTCCCAATATTAACTCAATATTTACGGCAGAGGCTATTGCATTGTTGGTGGCCATAAAATATTATACGGGGAACGGAGGGAGTTATATGATTTTTACGGATGCTAAGAGTGTGTTGGAGGCGCTACAAAATGTCAACCGGAAGTCGGTAGCTATCATTACTCAGTTGAGGGAGGAAATTAACAGGAAGAGGGCGGATAAGTATTCTTTGACCTTTATCTGGGTTCCTGGGCATAAAGGTATTGAAATCAATGAACGTGCGGATAACCTGGCCAGGAATGGTCCTTATTGTAATGTAAGTATCCCGTGGTTCTCGGCGGAGGATTGGATGAGGGATATCAGGAACAATAAGCAGAAAGAGTCAGACTGGAGTTGGGAGTTATATAGGAGAAGTCATATGGGTCGTTGCTGGGATTATGTCGATATTGGATATCCTCATCAGTCGTTGCTACGAAAGAGCGGTGTCATTTTTGCCAGGTTCTTGTCTAAGACGGTGTTAACTCTATCTCGGCGTAAGAGGTTTTTAGGAAGTGGGATTGCAACTTGTAATCTATGTGGTTTGGAGGACCAAACAGAGGAGCATCTGGTATTGCGGTGCAAAAAATTTTCTGGCATTCGCGAGCTTGTGTATCGGAAGGTACGGGTATCGAATACGTCTTCGTACGAGGATATTTTTGCGGTGGCAGGAAAGAAAGGTGGAGAGTGTCTGATGTGGTTATCTCGGTTGTTGGACGAGATTTTTACAATTATTGTCCTGGTTGGAAGTAGAGTGCAGGTAGGGAGTGTGTCAAGGATGGCTGTAGTTTTGGTGTCAGCAGACGGTAGAATTGGTTTAACTTCGGGTTAATGTGGTTGGTTTTCTGGTGCATGTGGAGTAGGACAGCTACATAGAAATATAAAGCTGCTCACCGGGCCTCCGGGTCAAAACAACAACAACAACCAAAACATTCTCCCTGACAACGGTAGCGAGTCAGATTTAAGCCATAGGGCATTCCATTAGATGGCAACGAGTCACGTGAGTCCATGATTTTTCCATGTTTTTGACGTCATCTCCGGTAATGGAGCTGGCGATTTGGTGTTTTTATTGGCGTTCTTCTGGTAACCTCGTATAACGGAAGTTTGAAATGTTTATTTTTGTTGAGATAGACATATGAAACATGATAAAAATAATAACACCAGTTGTACAACTTTTAAGGAACATTATATAAGATAATATATTTAAGAATATTATCTTAATTTACATTAGAAGTTATCACCGAAATAGTTACTAATGAATAAAAAGGTTTTTTGTGCAGCTATGATCATATATATATATATGTATATATATAAATGATTTTTCACTCAAGAATTTTTATAAAGCAAATGAAAATTTGTGTTTACGATTAATTTCTATGTTGTGAACAGAAACTTTCATATAATTCACAAAATCGTATTTAATATAAACGCATTTTAAGAAGATTCAAACACATTTGAGTAGTAGTTAATAAAAGTGTGAAGGAGTCTTTATAAAGATTATTATTTGTAAATTTTGCTTTTGTACAGAAATTGTTTTATTCACTGTTAATATTTAAATTTCTTATTAATTCTTCATTTTTCCTAATTAGAATTTATCAAATTATTAAATCTGTGCTTAAAACATATGATATAGTTTAACAAATTCAGGATACTTTAAATTCATTAGCAACATTCATAAATCAATGTATGCCAACAAACTAGAGCTCTACTGAGTACTCAGCTAAGTTTTGGCGGAGTTTTTTTTTTTTTTTAAGCATTATTGTCATTGTCATTATTGAATACCCCTTCCCTCTAAAAAACAAGTTTTTCAAAACTATTCTTTGTAAAAATGAATAACATGAACTGGCTTTCTTTTTAAATTTCATTTCTTAAATTTGCAATTTAAAAACAGATAATAAAGAATTTTTTTTCATTTCTATTACTTATTTTTGTAAGTCAAACAAAATAAGTAGATATTTTTTTTTGTCTAACATTGGGACAAAAATTTAAATTATCATGTTAATTTAAAATTTTTATGAAAAACCAAAGAATAAAGGGCATTAATATATCTGTAAGAAATAAAATGCTTGAATGTTAAACTTGTAGAAAGCTTTTGATCACCATTTCAATATTCCCCTCGCACCTTAATATTTATATGTAAACAATTAATGCTTATTTATTTCTTGCATTTTATTAAAAAAGGGATTGAAAGTTCTAAAAGTCAAAAGAGTCATTAATACAATTTATTTCTAATTTATGTATAGATTACTCTAATGAAAAGGCAAATTTTCAACTGTAAACAAAATAGACAGAATGACTTTAACAAAACCTGCAAGAAATTAAACTTATATCAAATGTCAGAGCTGTTTATACAGAGATAATCAGCAGAAACTTTCAAAATGTTATCCGTTTCAGGGGTCGATACAGGAAAAATTTGGGGCCTATTTAGGGACCCTTCACAAAAATCAATTTAATAAAATGGTTCCCTTCACAAAATTCTATTCCATAAAAACTTACTATTTATTATTTATTTATTATTTTGTGATTTTTAAAATGCATAATTTGTAAATAAACAAGTTCACCAGAGAGGAAAACTTCAGCAAAAGGATTTTAAAAGTTTTTGTTTATAAATGTTTGTTTCGAATTTGATTAACTGGATTTCAACTTTTGTTACAAAATTTTATTTTTCAGAAAAATATAATAAATTTCACAAAAATAACCTTTACTTTTCCTTTTCACAAAATGGGCCCCCAAGAAAAAAAAACTGCATCACCTTCATTGGTATTTTAACATTTATGTTACCTTTCATATGCAAAATGCAATATTTAAAATAAATTTCAACAGTTAAATCTTATTTCAACATTTGTTATTATTATCTCTCTTTCTTTTTTTTCTTTTTTTTTTATATTAAGGTTGTTTATTCTCAAATTCAAACTGTCTACTTTACGACATATTTTTTAATTCATTTTTGATCGTAAATTGGCAGTTATTGTTATTCAGAAACTTATGTAACTGAAACACGTTTTCCATTTTTTTGGTAAACGCAAAAGATCTTTCAGAAAATACAGTCAAAGTTACCATTTTGAACTGGATTTCTGTACGTGACAGCCAGAGAAAGTATAAAACATGCCGTCACATGAAACGAATAGCTTGTAACTCGATAAGTAATTTATTTATCAAAAAATGGAAAACTCATTTTGATTCCAGATTGCTTCCATGGTCAGGCCTGCCAATTTTATGTCTTTGCATTTAAAAATGTGTCAGAAAGTTTTGCGCTATTGAGCAGATTACTAGAAATACAAAAATATTTATTAACAAAAGCAGTCTGATTTATTAGGAGTAGGAAATTACATATCTGAAATAAAGAATTTTTTTTACTTTGTTATAAAGGCACACACAACCAATTTTTTCAATATTTATACGATTTATTTACTTATACAGAAGTCTTATCTGTTATTACATACATACAGAAGTAATTTACCTAATATAAATCAGAAGCAGCTTTTTAATACATTTCATGAACATTGGTTCCACCACTATTTCAAAACAATGACCTTCATCGCAGATTCTTACAAATTTTTGGAGTAGATTGATTTAGAAATAGTAGTAGAAAATAGGGCCTAATATGGCAAATTGGCTGAGTACTCGGCCAATACCGAGTAGTTGCAAGAATTTCATGTTTTAAGCATATTTAAAGACAAATTAATTTATAAGTGATCTATAAAAAGTCATTTGAATATAAATGTATAATATATGCCATAATTCATAAAAACTATTTACTCGGTACATAAAAATTTATCTATAAAACATAGAAAAAGGTAAGAAAAAAACCCCATGCAAAATTAATGTAAATTGAAGTTTAATTTTATATTTATATTTAAAAAAAAGACATTTCTAAAACTGTAGGAAAAGACTGATTTTGGATAAAGAAGCAGTACGTAGAAACAGAAAATACAATAAATGCAATTAAAAAAAATAATAATTATTAAATTTGCTGTATGGCAAATTATGATACAAAAATACTAATCATTCTACATTTTCTGGAGATAGGGCATTTTTTTTATTGGTTGTAAATTTGGCCTGCTCCAGAAAAAATGTGTTCACTGCGAGCACTGATAAAATAGCATTTTAGCACATTACACACACACAAAAAGAAAAGAAACTGTAAAGCCCCCTTTTTGGTGCTTTCGTGTTATAGCGGCCTCCACAATTACAATTATGTCAAGGTTTCAGCTCTGATTTCCCCAAGATCATCGAAAAGCTTATATATGCATCATATATACACATATTATTCCAAACAGCCATATACGTCATTACATACATATTATTTATGTCTTATATGTCATATATATACATCCTATATGACTTATGCACATGTTATATGTATACATCATATATGTGTTATATATGACTAATAACTCGGCCATATACATCACAAAAGTAATGATTTAACGTAATAATTATGTCATACATGCTTTATAATTTGGCGATAAATCTTTGTCGCTTGACGATTCATCCTCAAGGGCCGCTATTACACGATAGTACCCAATTTTTTTAATCAAAAGAAAATAAGATACTTTTAAAAACTATGAAACATTTTGCATTATTCAAGGAATTGTTACAGCAAGCAATAACCATTTTTGATAGACAGATTTCAGGTATCAAAATGACAAATGGGTAAAGATGTGTTAAATAATCAATTTTAATTTCATATTGGTTAATGGAACTATTTATATATCAATTCTTTTTTTATATATATTTTTTAAATAATGCTACTGTTTTAAAATTTTTGAATATTCAAAAATTGTCATTAAAAGGTCCACAATAAATGAAATAAAATTTCAAAAAATGAAGTTAATTAAAAAAAATTGAAGTTAATTTTAAAAAATATGATTATATTATATGTACAAGATGCATGTTTATAAATAGGTATCTATATAAACACACACACACATAGAAGTGTTACCACTAAGCACACTTCATGTTCGCATCAGTGATTCTTTCTTAAACACAACTACTCGGTACACCAATAGTAGAAAAAATAATAAAATCTGCCAGTGGCAGGTTTGTTTATATACCTTAGCTATTAAATTAAAATTAATGCATTATTAATCAGTAATTAAATTTCAAATCTTCATCTTGACGGAGTTTCTGTGTATTCAAGTTAAAAAATGTAATTAATGAATAAACAATTGGAATAATAATACACAAATAAAATTAAATTAAATAAAAATATTTTATATTCTTCAACATTTTTCGAAAACACATGAAAGTAACTATATATATATATATGTTAAAATTTATTCAACCCATATGACTTAAAATAGTTAAACACTTAGAAAGAGAGCAGTTATATTTGAATGTAATTTTTTTGAAATTATTTATTATAATAATCATCATTCGTTTATTGCCCCTGGATTTTGCACAAATGATACCAATGCTATCAGAATATCCTAGATACTTCTAATTATTTTTAAAATATCTTAACAAATATTAAACATTAATATAAAACACAAATATTAAACAAATAAATATTTCAACTAAACTGCTTGTTATCTCCAAGATTAAATTGAAGGTTGCAAGAAACATTAAAAATCTGGGTACTTCTCTATTATCCCGTCGACCACTTTTCATAATAAAAAAATATCGCCAAACTGCAAGATTAAACGCCAAAAACGCAGTCCCATTTACTTGATGTCAGAAGCATTATACGTGTTTGTTATGTCATCAAGTGGTTTTTAATTCGACATGTGTGTGTATTTTTCAGTTTTACTGATTTATGAGTTATTTCATTCATTAAAATAACAATTGTGTCCTTAAATTCCTATATTTTATTTATTTATTTATTTTGATATTCCAACGGCAACACTCTAAAGTTTATTTGGCATTACAGTTTGACGATAGTTTCTTGTTATGTAAAGTGGTCGATGGGATAATAGAGAAGTACCAAAATCTGTACACTACTAACATAACATATTATAAAGCTGTTAAGTAAATTGTAATACTCAAGTAATCATGACATTCATATAATCTTTTCACAACTAAAAATAATTCATTAAGATAGGGGTGCACAACCTTTTTAAGCGAAGGGCCACTTACAAAAATGACTGGGTTGTCGAGGGCCACCATCAGTAGAATTTTGTTTACAGGAGTTGTGACGGGGGGGCTAGCCCCCTAGGTTCTTTCCTTCCCAGTCAACGTATTCAGTTCTGTTGGCAATGATATATCAACAGTTTACGTTTGTATTTATACAAGAGATATAGCTAAGATTATTTTCAAAGAGTGAAAATACTCCTTGACTTTATTTGAGGGAGTAAATTTAACTTTAAAGATTGCCAATGTCGAAAAAAAATTCTGCTTTCAAGAATGAAGGTGGAGAGGAGGAGAAACATATATTAAATTGTACTTCTTAACATATTCAGTCATAAAATGTGGATATCAAGTAGGGGTGCACAACCTTTATAAGAGGAGGCCAGTCACAAAAATGACTGGATTGTCGCGAGCCAACATCCGTAGGGTGAACAAAATTTTGTTTTGGGGAAGGAGGGAGAGAATCGGCCTAAATGTTCATAAAATTGCTAATTTTATAAAAGGAGAGTTAGCTCCCTATACTCAACCACCTCCTTAGTCAGTATAACCCATTTCAGTTGGCAAGGATAGAAAAATCTTGCATTTATTTTCCACGTGTGATTGACAATATTCAGTTTTTTTCCTAGTGATTGACAAAATTCACGATTTTTACGCGCCCGTTCGGCGAAATTTACAATTTATACGCACCTAATCGGCAAAATTCGCGATTTTTACGTGCCCGATCGGCGAAATTTACGATTTATACGCACCTGATCGGCAAAATTCGCGATTTTTACACGCCCGATCGGCCAAATTCGTCATTTTTTCACGCCCGATCGGCAAAATTCGCGATTTTTACGTGCCCGATCGGCGAAATTTACGATTTATACGCACCTGATCGGCAAAATTCGCGATTTATACGCACCTTATCGGCAAAATTCACGATTTTTACGAGCCCGATCGGCAAAATTTACGATTTTTACGTGCCCGATCGGCAAAATTCGCGATTTTTATGCATACGATCGGCGAAATTTACGATTTATACGAACCTGATCGGCAAAATTCGCGATTTATACGCACCATATCGGCAAAATTCACGATTTTTACGATCCCGATCGGCAAAATTTACGATTTTTACGCGCCCGATCGGCAAAATTCGCGATTTATACGCACCCTATCAGCAAAATTCGCGATTTATACGCACCCTATCGGCAAAATTCACGATTTTTACGAGCCCGATCGGCAAAATTTACTATTTTTACGCTCCCGATCGGCAAAATTTGCGATTTTTATGCACCCGATCGGCAAAATTCGCGATTTTTTCACGCCCGATCGGCAAAATTCGTCATTTTTTCACGCCCGATCGGCAAAATTCGCGATTTTTACGTGCCCGATCGGCGAAATTTACGATTTATACGCACCTGATCGGCAAAATTCGCGATTTATACGCACCTTATCGGCAAAATTCACGATTTTTACAAGCCCGATCGGCAAAATTTACGATTTTTACGTGCCCGATCGGCAAAATTCGCGATTTTTATGCATACGATCGGCGAAATTTACGATTTATACGCACCTTATCGGCAAAATTCACGATTTTTACGATCCCGATCGGCAAAATTTACGATTTTTACGCGCCCGATCGGCAAAATTCGCGATTTATACGCACCCTATCGGCAAAATTCGCGATTTATACGCACCCTATCGGCAAAATTCACGATTTTTACGAGCCCGATCGGCAAAATTTACTATTTTTACGCTCCCGATCGGCAAAATTTGCGATTTTTATGCACCCGATCGGCAAAATTCGCGATTTTTACGCAAACGATCAGTGAAATTTACAATTTACACGCACGCGATCGGCAAAAGTAACGATTTATTCGCACCCGATCGGCAAAATTCGCGATTTTTACGGGCCCGATCGACAAAATTTATGCTTTTTACGCGCCCAATCGACAAAATTCGTGATTTTTACGCAGATGATCGGCGAAATTTACAATTTACACGCACCCGATCGGCAAAAGTAACGATTTATACGCACCCGATCGGCAAAATTCGCGATTTTTACGGGCCCGATCGACAAAATTCATGATTTTTACGCGCCCGATCGACAAAATTCGCGAGTTTTACGCATACGATCGGCGAAATTCGCGATTTATACGCACCCTACCGGCGAAATTTACGATTTATACGCACCCGATCGGCAAAATTTGTGATTTTTACATACCCGATGGTTGAAATTCGCGCTTTTTTGCGTCCGATCGGCGAAATTGATCCACGGGCCACCAGTAATCCGATCGCGGGCCACTTTTGGCCCGCGGGCCACAGGTTGTGCACCCCTACATTAAGATATGTTATTTAATTCCTTCAATTAATATTTATCTACAATAAATGGATACCAAAACTTTTATCTTCAAACATGTGTCTTTATAAACATACACAATTTTTATTTGATAAATATATGATCTTTTAATTCCAGCAATCCATGGTTCATATTAATCTACCTTTAAAATCACATTCACCTGTCTTTAAAAAAGTACAAGCAGTTTTTACAATGTATGTAGTTTATTTAATAATTAAATTTAAAAAAAATATTCTCAAAATTCAGATAATTGCTTGCAAAATATCAGCAAAAGCTGGAAAGTAATAAATACTTTATTTTTTAAGCAAAATATTAACCAAATATACTATAATATTCATCACAAATGCAATAAAAGAGTCTTAATATTGAAAAATACTAGAAATTTTCTTATTAAAATGACCTATCAAATGTATACAATCATAAAAGTTGTGTACGAAAAGAGCTTTTCATCTACTTTGAGAAGGATGAAATCAATATTCGAGATAATATTTTGCATAGTAACTTTTCACCATGTATGAAAAGAAGGGTCCCAGAATAGACATTCATTAGCTCTCCCCCCCTTTCCAAAATAAATTTATACACAGAATTTTCGATCCATTGCTTTTATTTTTATTTTAAATATGAAATAATTGGTAGAAAGTACATTATCTTAATATTTTTGTTTTTTAAATTTCAAATCAAATTGGAAAAGTAAATTGATTTGCCATTAGATGAGTTTGTTAATAAAATGTGTAGCTCTCATAGTTCATTTACAGGGACACACAAAAGTAAAAAAACATGCAAAACTTATCATCATGATAACATCAGAAATGGTGAATAAATTCGGGTCTAATTGGGACAGTGTATTGACCTTGCAAGTATCTTTGATGTATTCAATTCATTATTCAAATATCCCAGGTCACCTAATGTAAAAACCAGCCATGTTCAAAGCAAGGTATATAAAATTAACTGGTACTATTTTACTTTGGGATGTCCGATTGCATGACTTTTTGCCCTAATTTCATTATTTCTTTTTTCTACCGAAAGATGAATTAAATCTTTTCGTGCTCCCCTTCTATACTGGCACCTGGGGCAAAAAATGAAAGAAAGAAAATACCATTGTATAAGTTGTGTAGTAACTTAATTTTAATAAAATTGTAATTAATTTAAAAATCATATTGAAAATTTGTTAAGATGAATTGCATTCGATTATAACTATATACAGTGACCTCTCCCTTACTAAACAAATAAATATTTCAACTAAACTGCTTGTTATCTTCAAGATTAAATTGAAGGTTGCAAGAAACATTAAAAATCTGGGTACTTCTCTATTATCCCGTCGACCACTTTTCATAATACTTTCAGGGGACTGTAGAAAAAGTCGTATAACTGAGAGATCATCTCATTATACAAGTTTCAAACTTTACATGTATTAATTATTTTACCTATATTAAAAATGATAAGTTTTGAGTACTAAGAACAGATTTTAACAAAATTTAGAAAAAAAATAATAAAAAATAAAACATAGTTTAAAAAGTTCACAAAATAATTCACTCACCACTATGTTTATTTTGAAGATTAACACATCAGATTTTCTCAAAAAATGAAGTGATATTAGTTTGCCTCTGTCGTCGACTAAAAGAGAAAATGTTTTTTTCTAAGTCTATTAAAGTTTTTAAGCTATTTTAGGAATATTCATTTTGGTGGACATAATTCTTTAATGTATTTATAGCGGCACTTGCTTCTGAAAAAATTACAACAGCAGAAACATTTCCATCTTTGTCACCCTCTGCTCTCACGTCTTCATTACTGATATCTTCAAAGATTTCTCATTAAAGAATTCCCATAAGCTCTTAAAATCGGGTTTATCTGTTGACCTAGCAGTTTGGTCTTGTGAAAAACCACATTTCCTAAAACAATTCTTAACTGTCTCCGATGTCACATTTTCCATGCAGATGCTGTAAGATGCGTGGCATCTAAAATGGAAATTGCTTTAGCTTCCTTTTTGTTTTCCAAATCAAACTCCTTCTGTAGTTTACTTGAAATTCTTTATAATCCCTAAATCTAATAGCTTTAATCTGTTTGTAGAATCTGCTGGTAAAAATATAACTTTAATTTGTTGCAGAAATGGTACATCTTTTATATCTGGATGTGATGGACACTGATCCAGGAAAGTGCATTTTGCACTAACCCTGATTACTCACTCAGTACTATACAGAGACATGATCTGCAGGTGGTCATTTGGCTTTTGTTAATCGGTTTCCTTAAATAGCAGGCACAAGAAAATTCCATACAACCACCTTCCCACCATAGATTTCATCGTTAATAACACACCAAGGTAGATAAGAAATGTTATTCATTATTTATAAACACTTTAACAATAGTCAAAAGGATAAAGATAAGAAGCGTTAATGATTTGTACTTTGATTATAAAAATGAATTCTTGAATGGGAAATGTAAACTCGCTTGAAATGTTTAAAGCGTCATATAAGTGAGAGAAGTTTAGCATTATTTCCTATAAAGCATGGATGGGACCGAGAGAATTCGGGGTATAACCGAGAGTCATATAAGTGAGAGGTCACTGTAAATAATATTTGTGAGATTTGCAAAATGTGTTTTTTTTTCTTATACAGGGTATCTCTTCTTATCGTTTACTAATTAGCTAATTTCTAAACCATTAGTTTTAGAAATATAGTTCCAATTGCAAAAATGTCTCAAACTTTGTTTTGCATCACATAAAAATCGATTACGTAAAAATTATTACTTTTTAAATAGTTAAGGAATTAAAAATTGTATAGAATGCCTGGGTCCAATAAGTTTTATTTAGAAAATTTTTAAGTGTTCTAACAAGTATAACAGTAAAAATTTATTCTTCAATGACTAAAACTTACTGAGTTATACTTAGAACTTCATGAATTTTCAGTGCTTGAATCTAGAGATCTGCACGGGCCGGGCTCGGGCCTATTTTTCTTCACGGCACTCGGGCCGGGCCATATTTTTTTCTGAAGGCCCGGGCCAAGTGATTACTCTTTACGGGCCAGGCCGGGCCCTACTTTTTTCCTGAAGAATAAGGCCGTGCCTTAAATTATTTTTTCTGTACAGAGCCGGGACTGGTTTCATTCTTCCTAGTCTTCATGCCTTAAAATTTTTAGTCCTGGTTTTGACTCGTATGAAAATCATTGTCTCGGCATACCTGGTCCGTTCGAAGATCAGTAAAATAAGATCTGGCATAAAAATCTTTTCAAAACATGCATACATTTTTAAATCGCCATTATTTTATAATTAAACATTAAAATTTATTCTTTTTAAAGAATAGTAGATTTATACACTTATTAAAATATAGCTAAATTAAAATATAGTAGAACGTGTGAAAAAGAACCTGCTTATGATGGAATCCTGTCTTAAATTGAAAAATGTGTTGATCCATTAAAAATGAATATACTAATATGTAAGAAAAGAATATATAATACATTTACACCTGCTAAGAAGGCAAATTGTCTATAACTCATTTTTTTTTCTTCCCTATGCAATTCCATCTTAGATTTTACCGTATAGCATTTTTCTGATTTTTAACACTTCAATAAATGGAATATGGATTAACAATATCGATGATAACTTAAACACATACATACAACAAATAGAGATTTATTAAAAAAATAAATATTCCAGCTTGCGGCACCTCTATAAAAATGAAGATTATACACATGAAAAAAAAAAAGGCTGAGATAGGAATTTTTGGTTAGATCTCCTCCTATGGGGCAAATTTTTAACCAAATCGACGTAAAAATTATGTTTTGTAGAAATTCACTCGGGCCGGGCCGGGTTTGGGTCGAGATTTTAACTTTTTTCCGGGTCGGGCCGAACTTTTAACTTTTAAATCGGGCCGCGCCGGGCCAATATTTTTTTTGTTCGGGCCGGGCCGAGCTCGGGCCGAACTTTTAATTTTTGTATCGGGCCGGGCCGGGCCAAATTATTTTTTGTATGGGTCGGGCCGGGCCCGGGCCTGGAAATTTCGGCCCGTGCAGACCTCTACTTGAATCACTAAAAATGGAAAAGTGTCTTTTTTTGTACTAGAAAATCTGACAATGCATGAAATTCAAAGTATCATAACTAGCTAAGTTTTTATAAGTTACAAGCAAAAATTGAGTTTAACCATGCAAATTTATTTTAATGATGTGGATTCATCTCAACAGAAAACAGTGTCAAAATTGTTTCAAACATTCTGTTTAAAAGACGTTTAATTAAAATGTCCATTGGCAGCATACAAAGAGATTAGTTACATGTTATAAAAATAATAGGTTGTTGGAACCTGTTGTCTATCCAACTGTAAGGTTGGAGGGGGGGGGGGGGGGATGATGCTATCGGTTAACCAAAAGTAACTATTTCCCATCCATAGAGCTCACCAATGTTGTCATTTCTTTGAATGGCACTAGCAGTTTCACCGAGAATATAAGAAGACTTCAAATGTAATTACAAGCTCTGTTTATTGATAATCCAGGTTCTTTACAAGGTACACAATACAACGCCTGTAATCAAATGCCGGAGAGGAGGTAAATGCAATTACATGTTGATACTATGCAGAGCAAAAGCTGAGTATCTCTAGAAAACTGTCATAACTTTCACAGATTGTATAAGGCATTGGCAAAACAATAGAAATTTAATTAGCCAAAAATATATATTCTGGCGATACAGGAGTCTGAACAGACAGACACATGTGGTTTTATCTGTTAAAGTGAATGAGATTAAGTCAAAGAGCAATTATGAATTTTAACGCCGGCCTGATTAAAACCGCATAATGGAGCCTTGTGAATTTTTGCAAGAAACCACCCTAAAATATTACTATGTAAAAAGTGGAAGATGAGAGCTAAAAATATGACTAATGGGCGCTGATGTACCATAATATGGCAAGTAAAAGGCTGTGTGAATAAGAAACAAAAGAAATAATTTTTATATGCCGTGAGAATTGACAGCATATACACTAACCGTCGAAATATAGATGTACTACATCTGTGAACAAAGATTTCTCATTGTTTCCAGGCACAAGACTTCTTTTCTTTTCTTTTTTTAAATAGATGAAAATGCAGTCAGAGTGTAATAACGAGCAAAATAAAATGATAAATTAATTTTTAGGAAAAGGAACTGGGAATAAATAATTTGTAAGCTGGCAATTAAGTTTCGCCTTAAGATAAAATTTAGAAACCTTATACTTTTTTTTGGGGGGGGGAGGGGGGGGTAATCCAAACACATAAATTACATTGTAATATATCAAGTTAAATCTCCCTCCTTCATATCCTTAAGCTCACTTCATGTGCACATCAGTGATTCTTTCATATACACAACTACTCGTTAGTTACTTGGTTGAGTACTCAATATTTGGTTAAAGTACTACTCTATACACCGCTAATAAAAACAAAACAGCCAACAGCAAAAAAGAGAAAAATCTCTCTCCCTCTTCCCACTCCCAGAATTCAACTTAATTATACTTCTCTGGGTATCAGAAGCAGAAGTGAGAATTTCAGGGATTGGGGGGTGGGGGGGGGGGGGGGGACTTGTTACAATAATGCAGAAAATTTGAAAAAAATGTTTTTTTTTTTTTTAGGATTTTAAATTTTGTGGGCTCGGGAAGAAAGAAGGATTTAGATGAATTTTATTTTATTAAAGCAGAAATTCACTAAAATGCGGAAGAAGCTTTTCTCCCCTGTATTTACCTTTTTACTTCTAAATTAATGATAAAACAGTGTTTTAACAAATTAAAAAAAAAAACTCGATCATAAGCCCTCACTGTCAGCCCCTAAATTTAACTGGTTTTGCTTTTGAAAACGGGGGAGGGGGGGTGGAATTACATTTGGGTTTTACAGTAATTATTATAAATAATAGTTGAAATTTCAGTAATATCTGTCTAAGTTGGACTTTGTGTAAGACGAAAATCTCCTTAACATGGAAAGATTTTCAAGCCCTAAGAAACACAAGTGGTACTTGAGACTAGTGAGGGGGTCCAGCCCTATACCCCCCCCCCCCATCCCCCATATCGAGGTCAAAATTTAATTGTCATTTGGAAAAAATATTTTGATAGAAGTAGAGTTCTACACTGGTCAGGTAATCCAATTTCACTCGAACCGCATCCAACCGATGGGTCTGGTTTAAAAAACAATTTTGGAAAAACAAACACAGGCACAAGAAAATATTTGAGACAAACTTCTTACTATTTATAATTAAATGCAAAAAAATGCACGAGGATTTCTGTGAAAAATGTATATGACACATTTATAAATATTGTTAAAAACTTGTGTAAAAAGCTAACCTTAAAAATCTAATAATATACGTTGAACAGAATCATTACATAGAACCATAATTAGAGTACTGAAGACAGCATAAATTCTTAACATACCTCAATTGAATAGTGTGGTTTTCCTTCAAATGTATACTCAATCTTTTCCACCTTCATTCACAATTTTGTCTCCTGCATCAAAAAGCTTTGATTTTGAGAGCCCTATTTAAATGAAATTTAGCTGGAGCAATGTTACCAAGGAATATGAAGTGAAAAACACACATATGCACTTGGTAACACTTCTACAGCCTGTGTGTCTTCATCTTGAGTTATCGTGTTCCATTCATTCCAGGAAAATCTTAAGATTCTGAAAAGAAAAGACATCTTATGTACTTAAAGGTCAACAGAAATGTATTAACATATCCATATATGTATAAAACAAGGTCGAAACTAGCTTTTTTTCACAGAGGGCAAACATGGATTTTGGCATCTACACCCCCCCCCCCTCACTTTTTTGCAAAGTAAATTTACAAAGAGAATTTTACAAGTTAATAATAACTGATTTACTTTAAAATTAAAAATGGGCAATCACACTTTTGTCCAATATTTATAAAACCTGTGAAACTGGAATCAAAATTAACTAGAAAAATTCTGGTTTATACAGGTTTTCCTATTAGCAAATAAAATTGCTGGTTTTCTTTCTGTTGAAACCATGTAAAGTTTTCATTTAAGACAAGATTCTGTTGCACACAGATTTTACTGTAGTTGTATTACATTGCAATTAAGCAGGCGTTTAAAGTCATATGAGTCACAATGTCTTAAGAACTGAAAAACCAGGATTTTCTGTAGGTATAACAATGAATTCCATTTCAATACCGTAAAATATATGTGTGCTATATACAGCCAATTTCACAGAAGTATCTCTTCCTATTAATAGACTGTTATGTCTAGATTCTTTCCTAAACCTAACATAAATTATCAAAATTATAATAGTGACCTAGTAGAACAAAAACAAACAATTTTTAACTAAGTATTATATTTTGTGAATTTTCCAACCCATAGTGTTTAGTGTCCCAATCACCTCAATTCTTCTTTTGGATTTTCCAACTGAAAAACATTTTTACTCAAATTTCATATCTATATATTTTGTATCAAACAACAAACCAAATGTTCATATTTGGCATCCTCGGCACACCCTCTTAGTTTCGGCTCTGGTATAAAATAAGAGATTAGTGTTAGTTCTTTACAGAAGGGCCTGATTATCACAACGGAAAACAGGGCGGCCTTGTATTTTTCTTAAAGTGAGTACAAATAGTGGTTAAAAACATGTTACAAGGGCCCAATAGTGGATCTTTGTACTAAGGCCTCATGTAAGGTTAGTTAGGCCCTACTTTAGATCATGTATTCATAAAAATCATGCATTTTATAAAAAACAAATCATGCTTGTTACTCTAAAGACACTCAATCTGAACAACAATTTAGTTACATTAAGCTTTAAAATGAAATTAAAATATAAAATAATATAAGAATCTTACACTTGCAAACACTGCAAATCAAACAATAAATTCGGCAAATCATTATTGAGAAAATAAATATTCCCTTTATGGTACTGCCCTACAAAATATTAAAATTAATAAAAGCATATAAACTGCACGACTGCGTGGACAAAGATTAATAAATAAAAAAACATCGATTTTGAATAGAACGCGTATAACTTATACAATAACATTTAATTGCAAGACAAAAAAAATAATGATAATAAAGGATACAGATTGTACTAGTTGTTAAAAAAGGGATTGTTAAGAGATATAGCTGCTCAGTTACAATGACTTTAAATAAAAGTGCATGTATACATACTTTCCCAGTTGTGTGTATAAAATCTATAAAATTAGACAAATCTTATTTTGGAACAGATGTGTTACACTCACGCTAAAATGTAAACAAAAGATTGGCGACTGTTTGGTTGGCGCGATTTCCAAGACTGCGCCAAACGAATAACTTAATACAATGGCTAGGTTGCCATTAAAGTTAAAAATCCCCTAAATTTGGCGACTTTTTTCTTTTTTTTTAACCGATTAATTTTTTTTTTTTTTTTTTTAGCGTGAGTGTAAAGCATCTAAGCCAATTGTAACACTGACATAACCAAAAAAGACAGAAAACACTAACCTGATATATTTTTTCCAGTTTACATAATTTTTTTCTGTATGCTAGACATTTTAAACGCAACACACGTCTTGATTTTCATCAAAACAAAACAAATTTTAAAATATAACAGAAAAGAAGTACTTGGCAATCAAATAAAGTGAGATAAAGAAGCCAATGTGGTAAACATGAACTCGCTCTAAGCGCGTCAGAGTATGTGCAGTAGATTGCGCAGATTGAAGATTCTGGGTTCCATGTTTTTGACGTCATACTGGAATGATCTATTAATCACAGTAGGAGAAGCAACATAGATAAAATTTTAAAATAACATAATTTAAAGACTAAGGCAGGCATTCAGATGTCCGCCCGTTAAGGATATCTAAATAGCGATTCTTAACTTAAATTTAGTGATCACTAATTAAGAATCCTTAAAACGCTATTCAGACTGGTCTTCCTAAACTAGCTTCGGTTTTCCTTATTCCCCGATCTGGCTTCGGCTGTTCTCGGAAGATAAACCAATCAGCATTCAGAATCGCTTCGCTGCAGATCAATCAATCAATCATGCGCATTATTTGCCGTTCTCAGCTTTGCGCGTTTTTTGAAATTTGATTTTTCTACTTTTCATCATCATTTGAGAAAAAAGACAGCATGTAAAAAAAGAAAAAGAAAGACAGAACGATATAGCGATGAAGAATTAAATGCTCTGTTTGTTTTTTAAATATTATTAAATAATGTTAATAATAGCTAAGCTATATTTACATTTACATGCACTTTTTTCGTTTTATTTCCTGGAATAATTCTTCTTTAAATATTCATTTTATGCATTTGAGTACATGTTTAAAATTTCAAACCAAAAGGTTTTGATTCTTATAGGCCACGGCTAAAAAATATTTAAGAATCAAATTTATATACACACATAATCAGGATTTTCATTAGCGCACGGGGGGGGAGCCATTACTCTCTAGATTTGGAAGTTTAAAGGACTATTTTTTTTTAATCTCTGTTTATTTAAAAAAGATTAATTAAGAAAAAATATGACAAATTAGAATAATAAAAAAACAAAAGAAAAAAGAACTAAGAATTTTTGTCAGCATCAGGCGGGGCTTCTGAACACCCAGTGGAAGGCAGTTTATTTCTTAATTGTTACATTTCTGTATTGCTTTTAGAGTTAATATGTTTAAATTGTCTTACACAAGGAGTTCTGGTTCGAGGAAATCTTAATTTAGCTTTTCATGTTTATACCCTGCATTTAAAAAAACAGACTAGAAGCTGTGGATCACAGACTTTTTTTTTTTTTGGAAAATTTTGCCCTTTACTATACAATCACATAACTGGGATTTTATCCAATTTAGGAAATTATTTTTTTATAATTCAGCATATGGAAAAATACCGTGGCTGTTTATTTTATGAACATTTATATTATTACTTTCATAATGCAAATTTTTTAATATATAAAATTAAAATCAGCAATGATGAATTCTTAAAGATTTACAATTTTTTAAAGGGGAGGGGGTTTAAAATATTTTTTTTATTATAAAAAAATGCATACTTATTTATAAACAAATTTTTTTGAATGAATCCTGTGAATAATATTTAACATAACATAGTAGTTAATAATTAATTGCCCAAATTTAGCATGAGCTCATTTTCATTTCATCAGTATTTTTAATTACAATATAATTGTAATAACAGGACAAAAAACAGCCAAACTGCAAAAAAAAAGAGAAATCTTTTTGCTTTGCCCCCCCCCCCCCCCCCAAATGCCTAAACATTTCCACACTCCTATTTAGAATCATGAAAATTTTCAACTTCCATTATTTGATGAATTGGCACATTTTAGGATGCTTGAATATGATTTTATTTTTTTAGGAAAATGTCTATCTGTCTATGTTGCGAATTTTGTGGATTCTATAGCTCAAGAACTAACACACAGAATTTCACTGTTTCAGTTAGAATTAGACTAAAATTGTTGCTGACTAAATTTCAGTGTATATCGCTCAACAGGCAGAACTGCTATGCTGACTTTCTTGATGAAAGTGGCAAAAGAAAAGAGATATACTCAGTGAACCTGATTTCAAGATTTACATATTCCTTAATAACTGTTGTATCTATCAAAAATCAATTTGATAAAATGGGCCCCTTCACAAAAATCAATTTGATAAAATGGGCCCCTTCATAAAAATCAATTTGATAAAATGGGCTCTTTCACAAAATTCTATTCCATAAAAACTTACTATTTATTATTTATATATTATTCAGTGATGTTTTAAAATGTGTAATTTGTAAACAAGCAAGTTCACCAGAGAGGAAAACTTCAGCAAAAGGATTTAAAAAAGCTTTTGTTTATAAATGCTTGGTTTAAATTTGATTAACTGGATATCAACTTTCGTTACAAAATGTTATTTTTCACAAAAATATAATAAATTTCGCAAAAATAAACTTTACTTTTTACAAAATGGGCCCCAAGAAAAAAAACCTGCATCGACCCTAATATACACACCGTGAACTAATATACACAATTGGCAATTACTAAATTCCCTTAAAAATTAATCAGTCTTAAATCAGAAAACATTAAATTGAATTTACTCTTACATTATATATTATACAAGAGAAACACAAATAATTTCTAAAAAGCAGTAAATGACTTACTTTTCATAAACAGCAAAGTATAATCCTTGGCAAAAAAAATTCTTCCATGCTGCGTACAAAATGTGATTTGGCCTGCAAGTTTGCATCTAAGAGACTAAAGATTATTTCTAACCTATAGCCACCTAGGCGCATTCCAACGGGCCAACACAGATGTAAACGATGCAGCAACAACTTTAGTGACAAAAAGTTCGCTTCTTTCTGCACTGACCATCATCTTATTTATATCAATAACTGACGCTGCTGATGAACAAAGTATCCAGCTAAATATCTACGGACATCAGCCTTGTTGTATCTCTGTCATCAACTGTAGCAGCTATAGCAACTAGAAAAACTAAGAGAAAAAATTCAACTAACACATGCATACATATGCACAGAAACTAGTTTTAGAAATGCATAATATTGAAAAACAAACATTATTTACTAATGAATAATTAACTATTAATTAGCCAAGAAATGTGTGTGCTTGTTTGAAACAATGCGAGAAAAAAGAATTCATAGCTATACTACTGTACCATGTAAATATTTATCATAGGATGCTAATTATGAAATAATAAATAATATTTAAAAATGCTATAAATATATAAATACATTTATTGCATATTTTATAAAATTATACGATACATGCAAGGTAGATGTACCTTTATAGTGGTTATAAAAATTACTTTATCAATAATTATTTCAAGAAAAAAATATTATTTATGTGTGTTATTCATGCCAGAAAACTATTATCAGTCATTATTTGTGTTTAAAAGAGTAAATTAAGTGCATGACATTGTTAAAAATGACCAATATAACTTGCAACCTAAATTAATACAAAAAAGTAATGATGTATACATTTATTAAATACATATCAACATGTTAGAGGCGATAAAATATATTTTTACCTCCAGTGGGACATTATGCTTGCCAAAATGAAAATAGCATTATACATCCTATACAGATACTATACCATTTGTTTATTATGAACCAATACAAATATTGCGGAATGTGTAAACAATTTAACCTCCGCTAAATACATTGAAAAAAAATAAACACAGGATAAAATAAATACTTAATATAAGTAAGTAGAGAGTAGATTATTACTAAGCAATACATTATAGTTTTATAAAAAGGAAAATCCAGCTTTCTAAATATTGGAAAATACAATATTCATTAAAACTGAATAAAGGATTCAATAATTTTAAGATATTTCTTTTGCTCTTTGCTCAAAAATTAGTTAAACACAGAAGGGAAAAAATGGCAGGGAAGGGGTGGGGGGGGGGGAAGAAAGAAATTAAAGCAAAAAAATTTCTTGGAGAAATTCTACTCCTATAGCTATAGATTAAAAAAAATATTATTTATAATAAAATTGAATTTCTTGAATGTTAACTTTTTTATTTAGCTGAGCAACAATAGCTTCAAACAATATTTTCTCTTTTATTGGACAATGTTGTGATTAACCATATTAATTAATTACTTTACTCCATGATTGCAACTAGAAAATATATGGATGCATATAACTTTTTTTTTTTTTTTAAATTGATGTCAGAAAATTGATACTATATATTTTTACAGCAAGTAGAAAAACATCCTGGAAGTTTAGAGCATATTTTTACCTATATATTACCTATTTGAAATAAATACTTTCCATGAAAGGAGGAATTTCATTTCTATATGTAGTAACAAAATAAAAGATCCCTCAGACTCCCCATTCTCCTCAGGCACCCATTGATTCCATCATTGGATAATACAACAGAACAACCGACATTGAAGAATTATAATTTAGATGCATTTTCAATTTTAACATTTAGAAATAAAAAATAAGTATTTCTTGTGTATATAAATATATATGTGTGTGTACATAATGATAGGTTTTTTTTTAAAGGCGAGATAGGTGTTTATATAATTATTTTTTAAGCAAAAAATGTGTTAGTGTAATCTTAACAGAAATGTAAAAACTAATCGAGCCAAAATAAGTTATCTGAACATTTTAGTGCACATAATACTACAGTTTATGTGTAATGGGGATATGGGGCATTTATAAACTATCATCGAAAGAAAATACAAATTGATCTAAAATAATTTATTTTAACATTTCAGTGCACATTTAAAGTTTATGTATAATGGGAATATGCATTTTTACAACTATCGACAAAATTAAATAAAATATCCTAAAATCAGGATATCATCATGCATTGAAAACTGTACTTAAAAAATAAATAAAATAAGATGTTTAATGTATACGATTGTCGCAATTCTATAACATTAATTTATTTATTTAATTCAGAACATAACTTGTTTGCTTGACGTTATTTTAACAGGTGTCATGCATATAAAGTAGGTATAAGAAATTCGGAATAATTGCCGATAATACAAAATAAAATAATCTAACAGTATTTATAACATAAAATACCTTAATTGAATGTATACAACCATCGCAATTTGGTTTATTTTGACAAATACTTGCATGAGCATCAGTACATAAAATTCGAAATAATTACAGAAAAAAAAATATATAAATGTTTCAGCATCATAATAAGTTGAATAATATAAACTGTATGTAAAAATGAAAAATTTTTAAACTTACAATCGTCAATATAAGAAAGGAAGAAAACAAGAACACGATATCAAAATAGTAATGGCGTCCGAAATACCACCAACCTTATTTTTAGGACGGCGTTTTAGCTATCTTTAAATCGGAGTGCTTTTAACGCTAGGATTCTTATTTAAGAATCGTTAAACGGACACCTGAATAGCGATTTTGAGATTTCACTCGGGAATAAGGTTTTCCTACCCGTTTAAAGATCCTTAACGGACATCTGAATCCCTGCCTAAATTTAAGATTGAGTTGTTTTGATTAAAGACATCGTTTGTGAATTCATGAGTTAAACATATACTGACCTTATAATTTGATTACATACTGTTATTTCCAAGAAAATATGTTTTAAATTAATACTTTACATTCGAAATGTATTAATATTGAAATAATATTATTCTAATATTTCATAAACAAACTAATATAATACAGATTGATTATCGATGCTGTATTGTAAACAACTTGTTTAAGAATTTGGGCCAAATTTAACTGTCCTAATGTTATTCAGGTTCCGCAGTTACCAGATTTTATTGAGACTGAAAAACAGCAAAAGCTAATATTTGTTTTAAACCATGTGTTGGTGCAAGAGAGCATTTTTATTTAAAATAATATTACTTACATCTAATGAACAGAAAAACCCTAATTAGACTACATTATAAACATGTTATTACCAGCGAACATTTTACTTCAATTTGGTTGAGATATTCTCACATTCAAACTAGTATTAGTTTTCATTCTTATTATAGATGAGTCATCATTAATCTTGATAATTTCATTCTTAAAAGAATGGGGTAAATCATTAATAGTAAATATCAATCGATCCTTGAAAAGATAATTAATTTGTCAACAAAAATAAAAATTTCCTTCCTAGGCTAACCAAACATCAACTTTCCGTTCCACGCCACGCCACGCCACGCGCCAGTGAAGCAAGGGGCGGAGTTTTGAAACGCCAGAGCGCCAGGTGATTGGTCTATTTTTCTCTGTACATGAATCAATGTATGGTTTGCTAATATGTTGCCCGGTCGCATATAAGGCTCCTATAAGAGGAGCTGACGCATATTCATTCTGTTGCCCAAAATAACCGCCATATTGTGACCTAGCTCAGCATTAGGAAACCGCCTGAGCAGGTGTTCGCCGTCCCCGTTACTGTCACTCGCCGTCCACTAGTACGGTAAGCTAACCGGTTTTAGCTTGGTTTTTGGTCCGCTGGGTCATTAAATGGTGGTATGATTCAGCCTGTATTATAGGAGCTCTAGTCGCATATAAGCAAACCATACATTGATTCATGTTCAGAGAAAAATAGACCAATCACCTGGCGCTCTGGCGTTTCAAAACTCCGCCCTTTGCTTCGCTGGCGTGTGGCGTGGCATGGAATGTTGGTTAGAACAAAGATTCTATACACTAGTGTAGAATCTTTGGTTATAAGTTAAACTAATGTTGATGTCACTACTGTACACTTGCATTTCATTTGTTTTCTTTGCCAAAAATTTTGTGAGATCTGATATAAAGCTGTAATTAGTTACAAATATTTTCAGTCTCAATAAAATCTGGTAGCTGCAGAAACCTGAATGACATCAGGGCAATTAAATTTTGCCTAAATTCTTAAACAAGTTGCTCAGCATCGATAATCAATCTGCATTAGTGTTGAATGTTTATGAAATATTAGAATAAGATTATTTCAATATTAATACATTTCGAATGTAAAGTATTATATTTTCTTGGAAATAACAGTATGTAATCAAATTAAAGGTCAGTATATGTTTAACTCATGAATTCACAAACAATATCTTTAATCGAAACAACTACAGTCTTAAATTTAGTCTTTAAATTATGTTATTTTAAAATTTTATCTATGATGCTTCTCATACTGTGATTAATTACAGTGATTGCTTTTATTATTCACTTACAGTTTATTAAATAACTTTTGTTTATTCAGATAACCTCACTCTAGTACTACATCAAATGTTTCACTAAAGTCTTTTTTTATGCCCAAATTAGAATAATAAAAATAGCTAAAAATATCTAAGGAGTGCTTATTTAATTTTAAAATAATGTAAACTAACAGTTGCAGAATTCTGGCAAACATGAGCTTCATTTTTACAGATTATCTTGTTATAATAGAAATTTAGAATGATCTACATAATTTTTTTAATGTTAAACCATTAATATGTAATAAAATGTTATTTTTAACTGATTATGTCAGGTGTGGGTGTTTTTCAGGTAACATAAATCATTTTTTTGGAAGAGTTTTTTTTTTTTTAATTCTTGCTTAATTGGCTGCCATTTTGTAATAAAGTGATAAAATGAAAAATGCTCATCATTAAAATCTTGGTCAGAACAAGCTGTGAAAATTTAGCCATGCTTAATTTTTTTAAAATCTATATTAGACTTTATGTAAAGAAAATTTCAAAAAATGGGTTTTTTTTTAGAGGACAGCACAATATGTGTTTGTCTTCTGATTTCTACTCTTTATGCACCTGTCTAACAACTAAATTTGCACTTAAAAGTTTTTTCTTTTTTAATTTTTGTAAATTAATTTATTATATTCTTAATTATTATTATATTTTAATTTAAACTGAACTTTATAACTTAAACTGAAGACCTAATTGGAACAAAATATTTTTTATATTCCTTTCTTATTAGTACCAAATTCAGAATGCAATGATATTCAAAAAGCATAGTATAAGATTATAAATTATGGATGCTTATCAAACTAAAGTAAATCTCGAGGGGATCGGATCTGATGGCCCGGTGAACTCTTGTGATGCCTTAGAGCCTTCATAAATGATTGCCTTTGCATTACGGGTAGTTCACCAGGAAAATGGAACCTGTTTATAATGGAATGTTACCTGCTTAAAGTACAGAATTTCATGGTCAAGTGAAAGGAAGAAATGCTGATGTGGAATCCTGCCTAAAATAGTACTTTTCTTCTGATCCCACTCAGGTAATTTGGCAATTATCTATAATTTAAAAGGGAACCTATTTATAATGGAATGTTACCTGCTTAAAGTAGAGAATTTCATGGTCGAGTGAAAGGAAGAAATGCTGATGTGGAATCCTGCCTAAAATAGTACTTTTCTTCTGATCCCACTCAGGAAATTCAGTAATTTGGCAATTATCTATAATTTATAAACTTATAGTACTGCGTTTTTAAAGTTTGATGTATTTTGAATTTACAAATTGGAAATAGCAAACATATTTAAAATTTTAGACATGAAAAAAAAAATGTTAATTTTTGAAAAATAAATTTTATTAATTGTAAAAATGTAAAATAGGTGCAAATAGGAAATTTTGTTATTCTTTACAGCTTCATTTCTTTGGTATTTATAACCCTTGGCTAGAATTCACACTTTATTTTGTCTGAGTTTTATCAAGGTTGCTATATAAATTAAATATTATCAAATTTTACTTCTTAAAAATAAAAATTAATGCAGTATTAATTTTCGTAAAGGATTTTGGTTTCTGCATCAAAAATAAAATTAATATTTTTTCGAAATATGCAATACCGAAAAAGAGCTTTTTTATCACTGACTCACAGGGGATCATCAAGTAACTAAAGTACTTCTAACAGTCGTAGAATCATGAAATTGGACGAGTAAGTAGGTTTTGTCACACAATTAACCAGAAATGTCTGAAATTGCCTTTAAACTCTTCAAATAGGAGGTGCTGATTTGGCTGTATACAGTTTGCAACACATTCAATTGGTAAATTAAACTAATTACATTGTTGTAACCAGGGCTTTACAAATTTTAAAAACTCTGGTAGCCAGGTATAAATTCTAGTCACCAGTAAAAAAAAATTAAACCAATTATAAAATATTATTGAGAAACAATCCAGAACCAGACACTTGTCACCAAGACAGAGTGACGCCGAACTGATGTTCAACGTGTGTGGTGCATACAGACGCCAAGCATTTTAAGCGGGGAAGAAATATTTAAAAAATGCATATTCTTATTAAAATGAATTATTCTTGACTTTTTAATTAAGTTTTATAGATTTACTTCGAATGAATTACATATAATCACTTATATGTTATTATTCTTTAAAATGAATGTGATAGATTAATCAGTTTTAATTCTGAACACAAAAATCTGATTTGAAACTTACAAAAAGCGTAACCCTTTTTTATCGTTGCATCCAATTTTTAGATGCCATATAAGTTGGGTTGACAATGTTTCTTATTGTAACTCCTCCCCCTCTCTCCACATTCTAATCACATGACATGCTAGCGGACTAGAGCGGAAAACAGGGTTGTTATGATTTAGCCCAACCCAAGAAACCCTACTGGGTTTTATCAAAATTTCAACTTTAAATTTAAATTACATAGGTAATATATTTCTTAATGTCAGTACGCCAGTCGTAAAGTTTATCAACATTCACCTCAAGGGAAAAAAGTCTTAATTCTTCCAATGGCAATTTTTAAAACAAATAATTGTAACTTAATTTCTATCAGTATGTGTAACTATCACAAACACAAAAAGTAATTTTTTTCCCATTAAAAACAATACTTTGATATATGATCCTATAGTTGAAACTCGTAACAAAATATTACATATGCTAAGAATCCTAATTTAATGATGTAGACATGTAGAATTATTTGGTTTATTCTATTAATTTGTTATAATAAAAAATACATTACAGCAAATATTTTTTTTCCCAGTTCTGCAAATTTTGTTACATCCAGTTTCAATTGCAAAAAATTTTGCATAATTAAATATAAACTACCACCCAACTTAATTCAATAACAACATAAACTGAGGGAAAACCGAAATCTCCTATTTACCTCGGGCAGAGGAAATGTTACTTACTGTGCCTAAGAAAGAATACAGCAACACATTTTGAAATACAAACAACTCAAAAGAAAAAAAAAATCTTGCAATCCATCATTAATCCAAATGTTTCAGAATGAATTTTTTCTAGAGAAAATATTTATTATATATAGGCAATCACTTCAATTAAAACGAATAAAGAAACTTTATCCTTAACAAAATATTAGTTTAAAAGTTCTGATTTAGCACTATTATTAGTATAGTACTTTAATGATAATTTCATTGTTAAAACTATTACTAATAATCAATTTATCTAAAAGCAAAGCATAATTTTGATTATTGTCATTGATTTATGTATTTTTGTAATCAATTTAGTTACTTTTAATTGTATTTAGTAGTAAGTACATTTTTTCAAACATTCTGAACCACCTCTTAAAAAACCCTGATAAAACCTAGTGGGTTGGGTTTTTTGTGAAAAAACCCAGGCATTTAACAACCCTGGCGATGAAAGCTAAAGCAATAGCGCCGTTTGTTGTTATAACCGTTATACATTTCTAAAAATTGCCGCTGTGTTTTCGCTGGCGTCCAAAAGTAGACTACCATTTTTTTTACATCGAAAGAGAAATTCACAGTGAAAGAAATATGACTTTGCCGCTAATAAGGAACTGTTAAATGAACTCATAATAAGCCTACCAAAATAATTCCTATAAAATATTAGCCTTACATTGTTTATTCTATTTAAAAATACAATCATTATTTCAAGTTCTTTTTTTCTACCATAACACTATTTTTAATAATTTTAATTTTCCTGAAATCCTTTACTTTTGTGAATTTTATATATTAAAAAATGAAATCTTCTAGCCTATAATTAAAACAAAAGTAATTGGTAACATGCAATCAAGGTTTGCAAACAAGATGAAGCAATCAATAAAGGCTCCAGTTTGAATCTTTATAATTAAGAATGGGAAAATCAGTTAAAATTCACGTTGACACAATCATATAAATTTTTCTCTTTAGTTTTATCAGTGTTAAAATGCATTTCAAGCTAAACATAACGTCATTTTCACCGCCGCAAACTTTTTACACGTTACTTTTATGCTTAAACACCATGTATACAAATAAAAATATATTTTGTATTTAATTGTAATGAAAAAATGGCATCAACAAAGTTATAATGCATAATGATAAAATAAACCCAATGGACAATATTCCCGTGACGTCACAATAAATATGAAATTTTAATCGTTTATAAAACACGCGGATAAATATTTTTACCGAAATTTAACTTGCAAATTAAAAAATTTGTCCTAAAAACCATGTGCTTTTAATACTTATTATTTCTCTTTTTTCTTCGCAACCACAGAGTTTAGAAAATAAACTATGTGCCACGCAACAGTGGGCGTTAACCTTTTGCCAACTTTATCACGTCATAAGCAGATGTAAAAGTTTAATTTAAAATTACGGCTAATTAATAAAATTTTCTAACAAACGAATGTACAATAACAATGAAATCTTCTAGTTGTTCCAGATATCTTTAATTTAAAAAAAGAATGATGTAATTTGATGCAGTAGTTTTTTCTCATGGATTGTCGAAAGAAAATGCTTAGCGTTTTAAATATATAGAGGTTTATGTACAAAAACAAACATTTAGAATCATTAAAAGTCTAGGTAACTTATGATCAGTCATTGAATAGGGTCAGGTGGGGTTAAATAGGTAAAAAAAAAAGCACATTTTACAATTGCACCTTTATAGGAAAAAAAAATTCCACCACTGAAAAAACAGCTCAGAATGTGCAAATGGACACTGCTTATTACATTTTAAGAGAAATATTTCTGAATTAATAAATTTTTGGAACTGATAAACAAGATTTAAAATGTGTTGTTTATGACTTGTTTTACCCCACAGGGTGGGTAAAATAAGTCAGTAGTGGGGTAAAATAAGTCATGCTAAAAACAGGTTCGATTGCACAATTTATTGAATAGTGTTTATGTAAATATGTATATAAATGTGAAAAGAATGAGGATGAACACTTATATAAAAAATACTGTCCCCTGTGATTCATTTCAGATTCTGGAAGGACCTTAACTATTTATGATACAACTTCAGATATATCATCTATTTCTGGGAACACAAAGTGAGAACTTCCACTTTGCTTGGCAAATTGTACAATGTAGGCATCATTAATTTGTGAAAGTATGTTGCAATGAAATATTTTCTTTTTTTTTTCCCAAAAACTCTACTTGCACCTATTTCTCAACTTTTAAAGAATGCTCATTATCAATCTGCTCTGAATCAGAGCATGTTGTATTTTCTTCTGAAAAAAGGTTGGCCTTTTTCTTCTGTTTATTTAGAGACATCTTAGTTGTTTTATTTTTTCTGTGCACTTTTTCAGCATGAAGTCTGTCCAGTGTTGTTGCAGTTGTGAGAATTTCACCTGTGTTTCTTTGCAGTTTTTAATTAAATTTTATTAAAATTTCAGGCTTTCACTTTTCCAATTCTTTCTCCCAACGCTTTTCAAAATTCCTTACCCAGTCGGGTCCTGGAGTACTGTTTGGAAAAGGACTTGGCTTACTTGAATATTCTAAATAGCTATTGACCATTCTAACAAGGTCACTTCCATCAAGAGGAAAACCATATGAAGCTGTGAACTTCATGGCTTGAACAAGACACTGTTCTTCTAGTGAGGTCAAATATGTATTTCGTCCTGAACCTTCATGTATTGGTGGGTATCTTTTAAGTGTATCAAATATTATGTTATAGTTCTTGGCTGCACTACGTAAATACCATGAAAAAATAAAAATGGAACAATTACACTAGTTTACAAAAAAAAAATATGTTTTGTTCATGAAATGAAACATATATTATTTATGTATTCTATGGACGGTAGTTAAAAAATATTTTTTTATTTTTTGTAGCACGTCACAATTCTGAGATATGGAGGTCTTTGTTTTTTATGTACCCGCAATTGCTTATATACGTTTATCGTTTTATTTTGTAAACAACTGTGTGATTCAAAAGTCTTATTTATATATAAAAATGTCATCTAAAGTGTGTAAACTACATCCAAACTGATTTTGTTATGTTTGTGGCAAAATTGTTCAGTTAAATCGTGGTTTTCCTACAACAAAACCATTCCAAGAAGCCCATTTACATTATTTTAGATTTCTGGTGTCAAATCAAGATAAAAATTGGGTTCCTCATGTGATTTGCACTAATTGTTAGATTGGTCCTCAACTCCTGGTATTGAGGTAAAAATAGTTCATTGAAATTTGCTAAATCAATGATATGGAGAGAGCCAACTAACCACGTAACCGATTGGTACTTTTGTTTAACAAAAACTTTTGGTTTTAACTCAAAAAATAAAGATAGCATAAAATATGCAGACGTTCCATCAGTGACAAAGCCGACCCTTCATTCAGAGGATTTGCCAGTTCCCACACCACCTGGTAGAAGTGACCAAACTCACACAGATACATCAAGTAGTATTACAATGCACAGGCATAGTGACAGTGAACAATCAAGCTCAGATAACTTTGTCGATGATGAGGACAGTCCACATTTAATAACTCAGTCTGAACTCATTGATCTTATAAGAGATTTGCAGTTGTCTAAGTCAAAAGCGGAATTACTTGGCTTCAGGCTGCAACAGTGGAAATTGCTTGCTCCTAGTACAAAAGTTAGTATTTATAAAGATATTGTTGACAATTTATTACAAAATTACGAGCGTATGGGTATAAATATGTCACTGAAAATTCATTTTTTGCATTCCCATTTAGATTTTTCCCAGAAAACCTTGGTGGTAGGAGTGATGAAGATGGTGAGCGATTTCACTAAGATTTAAAATCATTTGAGCAAAATTATCAAGGTTTTTGGGACCAAAATATGCTAGGTGACTATTGTTGGTCTGTTATGAGAGATACAGATGAAAATATTTATAAAAAAAGAGCAAAAATTACCCATTTTTAACTGTCTATTGTTTATTTAGATGTAGTTTTTTTGTAAAAATCTTCTTAATAAATATTTCAAAAAACTGACGTGCTGGATTTTTTAAAATATTTTACCCAAAGTAATGTAACCATATATATTTCATTTCATGAACAAAAGTCATGTAAACTAGTGTTATTTTAAATTATGCCTGAAAGCAGCATTTTTAATTTTTCTTCAGTCTATTTTAAAATCAGAACAAGCATATTTATCACCACAAAAGTGATTTTAAAAGAAAAATTGCAATTATATACATTGTGTATGTTAATCCTAACCTGCAGCAAAACATGACCTATTTTACCCCACACAGGTTTTTTTGTCCTAAAATATTTGTTTTTGTAGTTATATTTTTAAAAATGTAGAAAATTAATCTTGATAAAGTATTTTATCTAATAAAATTATAAAAACACGTGAACTTATCTCTAAATTTTCTGAAATCAAAAGTTTTTATGACCAACTTATGCAAGCTTCCAGCACCAAAACATCAAAATGTTATAAACTATAACTGCAGAGTAAAAGTTGAAGCTAATTTTATATGCAAAATAATGACAAGTATCAGTATTACTATATAAAAATGGCAACACAAAAATAAAAACTCATTTGTTTATTTTTTTAGAATCTTTTCAAAACTGACCTATTTTACTCCATGACTTATTTTACCCCACCTGACCCTAGTGGCCACTTTAGCTTTACACAAGATTTTTAAGCAAAAATTAGATTGCTAACATTTTTTTTATAATAAACTGAACACTTAATAGTAATAAAGATATATAAATAGTACTTTGAAAAATGCATTTAATAGTAGTTTCAATATTTTTAGCTATTTTTCTTAGCATGACAATTGAGAAATAATTTGAATTATGATATATAATTTTATTATAACTTACAGCATAACTAAATAAAAATTATTTATATAACATATAAATTATTATTTAATCAGTTTTTAGATTCATTTAATATAAAATATTACTAATGATTGCTTTAAAAAAAAGTGTAAAAGGTTTTTGACAGGTCATGTCAAAAACCACTTTTTGACATCAAAAAGCCAAGCCTGCATTTATTATCTTCTGGTACAAATGAAAATTGAGCAAATGACACAGGAGATATGGGGAGAGGATGTTCTGAAATCTAAGAAATGTGTCATAAAAATTATCAATTTAACATTTGATTAAAAAAAGGATGGCTATGATGTCTTACACTCACGCACAGATTTTTTTTTATCGGTTATAAAAAGGAAAAAAGTCACCAAATTTTGGAGATTTTTCCTTTTAATGGTAACCTGGCTATTGTATTAAGTTATTGGTTTGGTGCGGTCTTGGAAATTGCGGCAATCAAAAAGTCGTCAAATATCGGCGCGTGAGTGTGACACATCTGTTTCAAAAGGATTTTTCCCTCTGTTCTCAAATCCAAACTGGCTACTTTATGACATATTTTTTAATTTATTTTTCTTCTGAAAGGCATGAAATTGGCAGGTGTTTTTATTCAGAAACTTTATAATTGAGACACGTTTTCCATTTTTTGGTAAAGGCAGAAGATGTGGCAGTGCAGACAGTGCTGTGTTTATCCTAACAAACTCAAGGTCTTTTTGGGGAATGTAGGTTTTTTTTAAATGAAATAAAACATTATTTCATTCGAGTACTACTTTTTGAAAATAAAAATTCAAAAGTGAAACATTTGTTTATATACAAACATAGGTACATACTGTTACGTTAGTTAGGCACAGGTGATAAATTATCAAATATTGCTCCCATCACCATCATTTGCAGAGGTCTGTCCAGACTTTTTTCACAGGGTCCTGTTTTTGTGAAATTGTGAACAGCTCTTTATATTTGTGAAAAATCTAATCATAAGTTTGTGAATTTGAAATGATCGTTATATTCCGGTTCTTGTTTATGCATTTTTAAGATGATATGTGGAGATAAAATACATATATTTTCTTTATATATGTAAAAGTGACACGTCAGATTTTACTTTTAAATGATTAATTTGTGAAATGTTTGGTTTAAAGATGGAAAAATTTTGTGAAAAACCTATTTTTAAGACAAATAATTTTGTGAAGGGTCCTGTTTTAGGGAAAACAATTTTGTGAAGGGTCCTTCTTTGAAATGAAAAATTTTGTGAAGAGTCCTTTAAAGGACCCAATTTTTTCCTGAACAGATCCCTGATTTGTATCCATTTATTTAATTTAAAATATAAGCTTTTCACTAATTTCATTTAGGATACATAACTTTCATTTACAATACATATATTATATAAATTAGATTTAAAATACATGCATTTCACAAATTTTTTTAAAACACTCCCCTCCCCCCCCAAAAAAATAATAATAATACCACAAACCAAACATTTTATATCAATATCAAAGAACTGTTTCTAATTTAGACACGTGAAAAGATGAAGCTTCTATCGATGAGATTTGCAGCTGGTTAACATAAAAGTACCCAAACATACACCGTTTCTGATTTCATTCAGAAAAGATTTATTTTTGATGCAGACACAAAACATCCGGAACTGATGCTTTACACTCACGCAAACAGGTAAACATAAGTTTGGCGACTTTTTGGTTGGTGCGATTTTCAAGACCGCACCAAACGAATAACTTAATACAATGGCTAAGTTGCCATTAAAGGAAAAAAATCCCCTAAATTTGGTGACTTTTTTCCTTTTTTTAACCGATTTTTTTTTTTGATTGCGTGAGTGTAAAGCATCTTAGCCAAACATCCTATACGAAAATTAATTTTGCTTTAATGTTTACTTTTGAGAGGTAAAAATTTATAATATTAAGTTATAAATGTTGTGTCAAAAAATCCACCTTGATAAAACTCAGACAAAATAAAGTGTGAATTCTAGCCAAATATTATAAATAGCCAAGGAAATGAAGCTGTAAAGAATAAAAAAATATCCAATTTGCACCTATTTTAAATTTCTGCAATTAATAAAATTTATTTTTAAAAACAAACATTTTTTTTTCCTGTCTAAAATTTTAAATGTTTACTATTTCCAATTTGTAAATTCAAAATACATCAAACTTAAAAAACACATTAATATAAGTTTATAAATTATAGATAATTGCCAAATTTCCTGAGTGGGATCAGAAGAAAAGTACTATTTTAGGCAGGATTCCACATCAGCATTTCTTCCTTTCACTTGACCATGAAATTCTCTACTTTAAGCAGGTAACATTCCATTATAAACAGGTTCCATTTTCATGCTGCTTACATTTTCCTGGTGAACTACCCGTAATGCAAAGGCAATCATTTATGAAGGCTCTAAGACATCACAAGAGTTCACCGGGCCATCAGATCTGATCCCCTCGAGATTTGCTTTAATTTGATAAGCATCCATAATTTATAATCTTATACTATACTTTCTGAATGTCATTGCATTCTGAATTCGGTACTAATAAGAATGTATAAAAAAATATATTTTGTTGCAATTACTTCTTTTCAGTTTAAGTTAATATAATAATAATTAAGAATATAATTAATTAATTCAGAAAATAAAAAAACTTTAAAGTGCAAATTTTGTCCTTTAACAGGTGCATAAAGAGCAGAAATAAAAAAACAAACACATAAATGGGGAAAAAGTACAAGGGATCTGAATAAACAAAAGTTATTATTTAATAAACTGTAAGTGAATAATAACTGCAACCACTGTAATTAATCACAGTACGAGAAACAACATAGATAAAATTTTAAAATAACATAATTTAAAGACTAAATTTAAGACTGCAGTTGTTTCGATTAAAGATATTGTTTGTGAATTCATGAGTTAAACATATGACCTTATAATTTGATTACATACTGTTATTTCCAAGAAAGTATAATACTTTACATTCGAAATGTATTAATATTGAAATAAACTTATTCTAATATTTTATAAGCATTTAACACTAATGCGATTGATTATCGATGCTGTGTTGTAAACAACTTGTAAGAATTTGGGCAAAATTTAACTGTCCTAATGTTATTCAGGTTTCCGCAGTTACCAGATTTTATTAAAATTGAAAAGCAGCAAGATCTAATATTTGTTTTAAACCTTGTGTTGGTGAAAGAAAACATTTTTATTTAAAATAATATTACTTATAACTCATAAACAGAAAAACCTTAATTAGAATACATTATATTTCAATTTGGTTGAGATGTTCTCACATTCAAACTAGTATTAGATTTCATTCCTATTATAGATGAGTTATTAATCTTGATCATTTCATTCTTAAAAGAATGGCATAAATCACCAATATTAAATATCAATCGATCCTTGATGAGATAATTAATTTGTCAACAAAAGTAAAAATTTCCTTCTCAGGCTAACGAAAGATCAACGTTCCCTACCATGCTATGCCACGCCACACGGCAGCGAAGCAAGGGGCGGAGTTTTGAAACGCCAGAGCGCCACGTGATTGGTCTATTTTTCTCTGTACATGAATCAATGTATGGTTTGCTTATATGCGACCGGGCAGACATCGGGGGAAATGTCAGTTCCTGTCTATTTATAGTTCCATGGCTAGCAGACGACGGAGAAACGGGCAGCATATTAGCAAACCATACATTGATTCATGTACAGAGAAAAATAGACCAATCACCTGGCGCTCTGGCGTTTCAAAACTCCGCCCCTTGCTTCGCCGGCGCGTGGCGTGGAACGGAAAGTTGATGTTTGGTTAGCCTAAGAAGGAAATTTTTATTTTTGTTGACAAATTAATTATCTTTTCAAGGATCGATTGATATTTACTATTAATGATTTACCCCATTCTTTTAAGAATGAAATTAATGATGACTCTAATGATTACAAGTAAATGATGACAAGATTAATGATGACTCATCTATAATAAGAATGAAAACTAATACTAGTTTGAATGTGAGAATATCTCAACCAAATTGAAGTAAAATGTTTGCTGGTAATATAACATGTTTATAATGTAGTCTAATTAGGGTTTTTCTGTTCATTAGATGTAAGTAATATTATTTTAAATAAAAATGCTCTTGCACCAACACATGGTTTAAAACAAATATTAGCTTTTGCTGTTTTTCAGTCTCAATAAAATCTGGTAACTGCGGAACCTGAATAACATTAGGACAGTTAAATTTTGCCCAAATTCTTAAACAAGTTGTTTACAATACAGCATCGATAATAAATCTGTATTATATTAGTTTGTTTATGAAATATTAGAATAAGATTATTTCAATATTAATACATTTCGAATGTAAAGTATTAATTTAAAACATATTTTCTTGGAAATAACAGTATGTAATCAAATTATAAGGTCAGTATATGCATATTTGCCAGCTTTTACACTTTAGGTGTAAAATTTACACTTTTGGTGCATTTTTTACACTTTTACACTTAGGGCACATATTTATACACTTTTTTGCAAAGTTTCATTTTTCATCCCTTAATTTATGAATAACTTTCTAATTGCTTATAGTAACGATAAATGATGAATGGTGAGGGGAATATTTAGTATTGTCAAAGAATGAGTTCAGGTTTTATTGTCAAAAATCATCAGGAAGATTTTTGAAATTTGTATTGCATGTAAGAAGTTGTGTTTTAAATAAATTTGCTCAGACGTAAGCAAAAATTAGATAAGAAAAGCTGTGTGTATGTCTTTAAAATCAGTTTCTTAATGAGTGTTGTAATGTTTTTCATATTTTTCTCATCAAACTACCTTTATAATGGTCAGCATTGTATTATTTAATACTATTCATCTGTTATGTACTTAAAATTTTTGAAAAAGACTGTGTATGTGTTACTTAAAAATGGGTTACATGGGTTTTATGTTAAAAAAAATTGTGTGAAATACGCTTCACACATCATTTTACACTTTGCCATTTTCAAAAGTTGGCAGGTATGGTATATGTTTAACTCATGAATTCACAAACGATGTCTTTAATCAAAACAACTCAATCTTAAATTTAGTCTTTAAATTATGTTATTTTAAAATTTTATCTATGTTGCTTCTCCTACTGTGATTAATTACAGTGATTGCTTTTATTATTCACTTACAGTTTATTAAATAATAACTTTTGCTTATTCAGAACCCTTGTACCTTTTCCCCATTTATGTGTTTGTTTTCTGATTTCTGCTCTTTATGCACCTGTTAAAGGACAAAATTTGCACTTTAAAGTTTTTTTATTTTCTGAATTAATTTATTATATTCTTAATTATTATTATATTTTAACTTAAACTGAAAAGAAGTAATTACAACAAAATATATATTTTTATACATTTTTTACTGAATTCAAAATACAGGGATGACCACCTCAGGAAACCTGAATTCAAAATACAATGATATTCAAAAAGTATAGTATAAGATTATAAATTATGGATTCTTATCAAATTAAAGTAAATCTTGAGGGGATCGTATCTGATGGCCCGGTGAACTCTTGTGGTGTCTTAGAGCCTTCATATTTGATAGCCTTAGCATTACGGGCAGTTCACCAGGACAATGTAAGCAGCGTGAAAATGGAACCTGTTTATAATGGAATGTTACCTGCTTAAAGTAGAGAATTTCATGGCCGAGTGTAAGGAAGAAATGCTGATGTGGAAGCCTGCCTAAAATAGAACTTTTCTTCTGGTCCCACTCAGGAAATTCTGTAATTTGGCAATTATTTATAATTTATAAACTTATAGTACTATGTTTTTGAAGTTTGATGTATTTTGAATTTACAAATTGGAAATAGTAAACATTTAAAATTTTAGACGACATGAAAAAAAAATGTTAATGTTTGAAAAATAAATTTTATTAATTGCAGAAATTTAAAATAGGTGCAAATTGGAAATTTTTTCATTCTTTACAGTTTAATTTCCTTGACTATTTATAATATTTGGCTAGAATTCACACTTTATTTTGTTTGAGTTTTATCAAAGTTGCTATATAAATTAAATATCAAATTTTACTTCTCAAAAGTAAAAATTAATGCAGTATTAATTTTCATAAAGGATGTTTGGTGTCTGCATCCAAAATAAATCTTTTCTGAATGAAATCAGAACCAGTATATGTTTGGATACTTTAGAGAGGTTAACAACCAGGCACAATCTCATCGATTCCAGATTTACCTTTTCACGTGTCTAAATTAGAAACAGTGCTTTGATTTTGATATAAAATGTTTGGTTTATGGTATTATTATTATTATTATTATTTTTCATGGGGAGGGGTATTTTAAAAAAAGTGAAATGCATGTATTTTAAATCTAATTTATATAATATATGTATTTTAAATGAAAGTTATGTATCCTAAATGAAATTAGTGAAAGGTTTATATTTTAAAATAAATGGATGCAATACAAATGATGGTGATGGGAGCAATATTTGATAATTTATCACCTGTGCCTAGCTAACATAAAAGTACGGGAACAGATGACTTAAAAGCCCTCAGGTCCGCCATTTTGTTTTGTTGGCGAAAACCCGTTTATCGCCAACAAGAATTTGTCGCTTTTGGCTATTTTAGGTTTTATTTTTTATTTAATTTTGGAATATATACAGATTAAAATATGTACAGAATAAGCATAATTACAAAATATATACAAAACATATATACAAAATTTCGCCAAATAATGGCCGCGCGATCTGAGGGCTTATAAGTCATCTGTTCCAAACAGCAAAATAGTTAAAAAATGAAATTAAAATGTTTTAATGTAAATTCATTGGAGGAATTATGAAAATTTGAAGTTTCGATATTTTGTCAAAATGTAAAAGGTGGTTCTCAAATGACTTGCTCAACAACGCGAAACTATCTGAGACAATTTCTGATGCATTTTTTAATGCAAAGGCATGAAATTGGCAAACTTGAGTTTTCCATATTTTGATAAATAGATTACTTATCGAGTTATAAATGATTCTGGTCATGTGACGACCCGTTTTTCTTCTTTCTTGTACTGCAAAATCAGAATTCGTTTCAAAATGCCGACTTTGATAATATTTTTGAAAGATCTTCTGCCTTTACCAAAAATAGAAAACGTGTCTTGATTACAAAGTTTCTGAATAAAAACACCTGCCAATTTCATGCCTTTCAGAACAAAAATGAATTAAAAAATATGTCATAAAGTAGTCAGTTTGGATTTGAGAATAGAGGGAAAAACCCTTTTGGAACAGATGTGTTACATTCACGCACCGATGTTTGGTGACTTTTTGATTGGCACAATTTTCAAGACTGCATCAAACCGATAACTGAATACAATAGCCAGGTTACCATTAAAGGGAAAAATCCCCAAAATTTGGCGACTTTTTTACTTTTTATAACTGATAAAAAACAAAAATCTGTGCATGAGTGTAAGACATCATAGCCATCCTTTTTTTAATCGAATGTTAAATTGATAATTTTTATAATTTATGACACATTTTTTTTCATTTCAGAACATCCTCTCCCCATATTTCCTGTGTCATCTGCACCGGAAAATAAAGAATGTCAAACTGAAGGCATTATATTGTCCTTTTTTATAAGAAAATCAGCAACTGAGGGAAAAAAATACATATCTTAAAGAAAGGTTTCAATTTTATTTTTTTACATGTGAATATGTTACAAATAGGGATTTAAAAATTCTTATAATAGGATTTAATAAAATACCATTTGAAAATATGTTTTCATTTTCAAATTTTTCTAGTGATGATGATGATAAAACGCTGTCTATAAAATAAATATTTCATGTTTTTTGGTGAGATTAAAAACCGTTCTGATAAAAGAAATGTTGGCACTAATATTTTGAGGCTGCCAAAGTACAATTTCCCGTATCATTTTTATGATGACAGACTTAATTTACAACAAAATAGTAAATATTATTTGGTCCAGTAAACAACAAATTCAAAATTATATGCCCATCTGTTTAAGAATAAGTGCCCTAATTGTAGATACCACTGAATTCAAAATCCCTTTGGCCCTAGGAGTCACTTTGAGCTGCTGTAAAAATAGAAACAAATGTCTCATAGATATTGTATCTTCTGGTGCAATATCATTCATGTTGGATGCATTGGGAGGGACTGTTTCAGCATTCGAAAAAGGAGATTCATTGTTGGCAGATATGGGATTTATTGTGCGAAAAGAGCTTGAAATTAAAGGATGCAAATTACATACCCCCACTTTTAGATAAAAATAAATTCAACATAAAAGAATGTAAGGATAATAATTTTTAAAATATGCCACAAAGTCCATGTTGAAGTGCTATACTTGGAATTAATTTTTTTATCGTAAAATTACTATTCTTTCACTGTAATTAATTAGTCAATAAATTTATATTATTGCCTTTTTCATTAATTTTGGTAATCCATTAATTAAATGCTACATAGGATATTATGATATAATTATAACAATATAGTACATATATATATATATGTCACATTTTTCAGAAAATGACAGCATTCGGGTGATTTAAATATAACATCCTTTATTAAAGGAAAGCCTGCTACAGCAGTAGAATTTCATGGTTGCATATATGATGGTTTTCACACAGCTAGTGGGGTAGAAGTATATTAGAAATTCCTCATCTCCGAAGAGTTATCAGTTCAAAAGGCCATGTGGTTTTATTAATTAAGCCGATAAACTGATTAAATTGGCTACCCTGCTAAACTCGTGATTATGTGTCATCGGGCCTGTATCCAAAGTGAGGGCGATTCATTAAAAAAAAAACTAATTAATAGGTTTGATTTCCATAATTTTCCCACATATATATATGTGTGTATATTTTTCAGCGTTTCACCATACATATTCAATATGCTTTTATTATTTATTTTTTTTTTTTTTTTGATAATGATATTTGATACATTTTATTATATTAGATAGTAAAAAATATTTAATTTTAATGTTTAATTATTTGTTATATGTGTACGTAAACTATCCATGTAAATATGTGACTATTATCATTCAACTGGAAATTATATTTTTTTTACATAAATGGAAATTAATATATAGATCCTATCTTCCCCCTCCCCTTGTTTGTGCTAGTTTATGAATATTTTTTTTTTTTACATGATCAGTACGTAATCCATTTAAAAAATATATTTTGCTGTTTGCTTTCAAAAAAATTTTTATCTTCTAAATTTGAAAGTGTCAATATACTCTGCCTTTAATATAGTAATTATTTGTATAAATATAGAAAGAAAGTACTTTGCATAATGAATTGATTTTGGATGTATTGTCAATAAATTGTAATAAGGTCAAATGAAACATGTGGAGTTAATTATTGAATTCTATACAAAATATGATACTCTTAACATTTACATAACATTTACTTTAAAATATTCGGAAAGACGATCAGTACATTTTCTTCACATTCTGTGATTTATCATCTCAGAATTCTTTTACTGTATTGCTTCAACAAATGAAACTTTTTTTTTTCACATTTATCATTATTCCAGTGAAAAGTATAAAATCCCATAAAAAAATTTCTATTAAAAAAAAAAGTGTCAAGTTCCTCTTAATGTTTCAGCCACAAAAAGTACTGATATCTGATGCTCGCCCAAGTTAGAAGTCAAACATCTGAAATCTTTCATTGAAAATGGCTTCCTGCGACTTGGCCGTTAATGCAATCTAGGTTTTTTTTTGTTTTTTTTTTTTTTCATTTATCTGGCATTTTTATACAAATTTCAATAAATTCCAAAGAACATTAGAAGAATTTAATACTGAGAAAAATAAATTAGAATATATAATACACCCTGATTGATGTTAAACATATAACTTTCATTTGAAATAAACAATTACGTCGATAAATCTTTTCAAAATAAATGATTAGAAATGATGCATTTATAAATTATTTGAATATTAAAAGTAATATCAGAATGCAAATAAGCAAATTCGTATGAAGACATTGAAACTAAAAGCTATGTGATAAATTACCATTGAATTTCAACAAACATTATTTTTGATTAACCATCATTTAGTTTTACCATGGTTTAATTGCTATTTTGTACGGTCTATTGTCATTAACACGAATTCCAATGAATAATTTTTTCATCAAATTTCACATTTTGTTACATTATATGAGACGTTGAGAACCAGAGTGGACCATCCTCGACAGCTGTGATTTCGAAATTATGCTTTTTAAAATGTGTATTATATTTCAGTATTTTGTGCAATAAAATGCATTAAATGTTTAAAAAAAAATGTAGTAGACATGTAGATACATTATTTAGGATATGAAAAACCCTCTAATAATGCATTAACGGCCAAGTTACAGGAAACCATTTTCAATGAAAGATTTCAGATGTTTGACTTTTAACTTGGCAAGCATCAGGTACTTTCTGCGGCTGAAACATTAAGAGGAACTTGGCACTTTTTTTTTAATAGAAATTTTTTTGATGGGATTTGTAGGTTTTTTCAAATGTCTTTTTCTAAAGGATGGATATAAATATAAAATTATTTTATTATGTTTTACAAATCTATATTTTATTTCTTGTTTACATCAAAATACTAGCCACTAGTTTAGTCTTCCTAAAATGTATGCTAAGCACTTTATCATATTGCTTTTTTGTCATAATTTATTTGCTCAACCCTTCGCCAAATCGGAAGTTTCTGTTAGATAAATCAAGAATCAACTCTTTGCGATCATGGCTGCATATCTTATATTTTGTGTTAGTATCCATTTCATCTTTATTGACAATTATCGCTTAATTTACTTAGGCATTTATGCTTCATGCTTGTTTGCATTGTTATGTTCTCTAATGAGGAGATTTTTAATCCTATTAAGTAATCTTCTGTAATTGCAACTGCCAAATAACATATTTTAGCAAACACGATTTAGTGCAAGAGAAGTGGTTCTTTTTAAACGTTTTTAAAGCTATCCAGATTTAAAATAAACCATATTGATGCTAATAATTTTTTTTCCTTTCATTCTAACATTGGCATGATTAAGTAAGATTACAAAATCTACAGACGCGCAGCCATTTTTCCATTAGAAAATCTATCATTATTTTCATCTAATCGTCTTAGATAATATGTCAATGTGACTTGGTTTTAAGATTTTAGCTAATTTTATGCAAAAACCTGAAGCTGAAATGCGAAGAACTCCAATATAAAAGATTTATTCTATAACATACATATCGCTAAACTGGATATTTGTTATAAAATTATAATAATCATGAGGAGAACTGGCAGTTTCGATGCTTTAATTCTGAAAATTCTCTTTCTATAATAAACTTTTAACAGAGTAAAGACTAACAATACAGTAATTGCCGAAACGTCAGTGAAGGCTTACTGTTGAGACCCGAAAAGTTTTTGGTTTCTGTCTGTCTGTCTGTCTGTCTGTTCCGCGATAACTGCCGTAAAAATGATCCGATAAGTTTGATTTTTGGTAGGTATGTTGGTGAGATACCCGGAATTAGCTGTATAGTTTTTAGTTACATTTGGTTCATTCGTTCGGAAAATATAAAACATTTCTTTTTTTATCATAATGCTTTCCTATGGGAATTTAGACGATTTTGAATTTTTTCAGTCGTTGAAAATAAAATGTCGCATTTGATTAATGTATTTCAACGGTAAGTTATGAAGGCTAAAATTTATCAAGTCAGGTCTTAAATTATTCAAATTAATTTGAAATTTTGTTAATACATTCATCAGATTTTTTAAATTAGGTGTATAATTTTTGGTGCAATTTTATACATCTGCTCTAATAATATAATACATTTTATTCTATCATTTTCTGCAATTTTTAAAATGCATTTATTTTTATTTTCCTCTTTAATTTAACAGTAACCTAGCATCTAAATTTTAAAGAATATCAAAATAATAAAATTCAAATAATTCAGACTATTTTGCCCCAATATTTTATTGGGTGATTTTAATATTTTATTGAAATAAATGAGAATTTATTTTGATACAAGTTACCTTTTAACTACAGAATGATAACCGAAGCATTTTTACATAAGATATTATTCATTTCTGGAAGAGATGTGGATTATTCGTGGTTGAAAATTAGTATTATTTTTAAAATAGGATATAATATCTCGCACAACCAGATGGTTAATCTAAAGAAATTAGCGTAGTAAAACGCATCCATACAGCCTGAATTAGCACAATTACTGGAAACTGAGTTCATAAAAAGTTATCACAAAAAATACTTTACAGCGCCACATCACGGTTGCTATTTAGTGAATTGACAGTGGGCACGATTATGAATGATTACACAATAGGTTTAAAAGTTTTCAAATAAGCCTATTTTTGAGAGATTTTAGTATGCTATTGCCATCGAGTTAGAACAAGATGTACGTATGTAAAATAAATATTATAGAATGACCATCAAAACTGTTTTTCCGAAACAAAAATTGTAATAACACTAGATTTCTGCAATAGATATAAGTGAAATACAGTAGATTCAGTTTACATTTCCATAAGTTGCTTTTGTACACGAGATATTATTCAACTTATCTATCAGATGCGAGTGTTTCGTGGTTGGCAGGTAAGTAAATATTGCTATTTAGGTACTAGGATAACATGAAATTATTTTCTGAATTTTTGCTTATCCTAATAAAACCACTGTGTAGAACGAAATCCAAGATAAACTAGAATCATTCACACAAACAATAGGAAATCACGACTATAAATGTAATAAGATTACGGGGGGTTCAGGGGGCAGAGCCCCCCTGAAGAAATGTATTGTTTTAATCTAAAAAATTAAAAAAATAAGAAGTTCATAAGAATGTCAGAATATTATTGCATAAACCGTGTTTAATTTAATGTTTTTAATTTCTGAAACCTTCGAATTATTTTATATGCGTATAAGTATATATGTAATAATTGCCGAAACGTCAGTGAAGGCTCACTGTGGAGACGCGAAAAGTTTTTGGTTTCTGTCTGTCAGTCTGTTAGTCTGTCTGTTCCGCGATAACTGCCGTAAAAAAAGTTCGATTAGGCTGATTTTTAGTGAGGTACCCGGAATTAGCTGCATAGTTTTTTGTTATATTTGATTCATTCGTTCGAAAAATATAGAACATTTCTTTTTAGGTCATAATGCTTTTCAATGGAAAGTCAGACGATTTTTTTTAATTTTAACATTCACCGAAAAGAAAATGTCGCATTGGGATAATTGTAAATGCTAAATTATGGATTCTAAATTTACGAAATGGAGATCTTAATTAAATCCTATCGCTTTGAAAATTTGCCAATATATTTATTAGAATTTCGAAATTAATTGAATAAATTATTAGGACATTTTATACATTAATTTCGAAATATATCAAACATTTTAATTTCTCATTTTTTACAAAAGATTCCAATGCATTTTTTTTCTCTCTTTTATTAAATGGTTGCTAAGCAACTCTATTTCAAAGAATATCAACAAAGGAAAATTCAAGTGAATCGCATTAGTTTGACGCGAAATTTTATTAAAAATAGCTAATTGTCGGGTTACACAAGTTTTTAATATGCTTTTTAAAATGAAATAGATGAGAATTTATTTTAACTACTAAAAAATTATTACCAAATCGGTTGTCCAAATGAAAATAATAAAAACGTTGAATGCGTAAATTGAATATAGGTCACATAAGAAGATACAGATAATGTTAAAAATGAGGGATTTGTAGAGCTGACGTTGAGGCCTCTGATCTGTAGATTTACTAGTATATAATAGCAAGAGTCTTGTGCAGTGACGAAAGATTGAAACTTTATTAACAATCGTGTGTTTTGCCATTTAATTAACCACTTAATGGACTAGATGGAACCCGTCAACACTTGACAGAAAAAATTACTTATTTCACTGTTTTATGCTTTTTTTAATGCGGTTTACCACTTATTACATGGGTGCAACAAGTCCAACCAAGCCAAGACTGAAAACTTTTCTGAGAATTTGGAATAACCAAATGGAAATGAACTAGAAGATTTCTATGTCTTTCATTACGGCTAAAAATTGATATCTTGCAGTAAAAGATAGTGATTAAAAAGTTCTTGATAGTAAAATAGCTATTATTAGTTATATAAAAGTAGAATTTACTATTAATCAAAAATCTCTCCAGGACTGAAATCAGTCCTGAGACTGAAGACTTGCACCCATGCTTACCATTTTCCGTTTATTTACATGTTTTATAGCTACATTTTTTAATAACAGGAATTAACCTATATTATTATTCACAACTAAAAAGAAATGGTGCATCTAGTATTTGTCGAGAATTAAATAAAAATCATGTACTCATGACATCAGCCAGTATACATGTCAGGTTACATTGCCGTTATCATTATTTTTTTATGCGCGAAGGTTTCGCTATGGTACTCTATTGTGAAATTTGGTAATTTTTTAAATTCAATATTTGAAAAAGGCATAATATTAGATTCGAAATTTATATCAAGAAAAAACAATTTTTTTCCTTTCTAACGCAGTTTTGTCTAACAATTTTCTAACAAATACTTTTCGAGCTATTCATTTTTTCAGTAACTTCAAATCTTTCATTTTCCAAGATTAATTTGTGGCAACGATTAGTAAAAAACCAGTCATCAGCAACACGTAGCTTTTTATTAAAGAGGAGGGTTACTCACCCAAAAATTCTCAATGGAATATAGCCTCTAGCATCAAATGCTCGCCAAGCTTGGCGACACTTAATGAAATAGTGCCAAATTTGGCTATAAACATACCCTGTTTATGTTGACATCATAATGATGAATATGTATTGTATGTGTGATGCATGTATATATAATATATATATATGTTAGTCATTATGATTAATACGGTCATTATTAATAATAACCGGTTATTATTAATAATGACCGATTAATCATATTGACCGTAACATATACATATATTTCAAATAAAATCTCATGTGTGTACATATATATATAAAGTTTATTAACATCATTAAAATGCACTTAAAGAAATAACAACCAAAGTTTTGCCACACTGACTGGAGCGATATTGTGATTAGAATACCAACATTTATAATAAAATTTATTTTAAGAAAGTAAAAGATAGAAAGACGGACAGATAAACTAAAAGATTTGCCTTACCAACATTTTCGGAAAAGCATATAAAAATTTCAGGTACTTTTCGGTTAGCCGGGCGCCAGTGATATAGGTATTATACAGCGTGTCCACGTATAACCTGACCGACCTTTATTTTCGCAACCGTTTGTCCTAGATGCATACTTCCAATTACAAAAATGGTTTAAATAAGGTAAAGAATTACTTTTACTGCGATTTGGGTCAAGAAAAACATTTATTAAAAAAATACGAAAGTTAAATTTTTATACAGTCCCCCGGTCCTATAAGTGATATTTAGTAAAAATTTACTGTGACACTAACAAGTACGACAAAGAAAGTCCCATTCATCTAACATTAAAATTGACCGAGTTCTGAAACTTTGAAATGCATGACTTATACCACTTTTTTGCATCTAAAAAGAGATGATTTCGGCCATGCTTTCAGGGGTCGTATATAAAGTACTTAAACTTATTTCAAGGTATCTGCGCTTTGAAAGAAATCGTTCCGAAAGAAACTATTACGATTGAGTTAATTTTTATTAGTTAAGTTTCAGATTAATTAAAATAATTGTATTTTAACATATGTTTTATTCTGAAAGGATTTGAGGCTATGATTTCTTTTAACAAAAATTATGTTATTTTCATAAGGTTTTATTTAACTTGCAACGATCGTCTTTCCAGTTTAAAATTTGTACTCGAAGTTTAACTCACTTTCAAATGTCCGATCAAAGTTAAATTTTACATACTGACTTAAATCCGATGACAATGTAATATTATTATGATTTTCGACGCTTACTATCTTATAGATACTTATATTAGAGGATAACACAAAAAAATTCGAATAGATTATCGTCAACAAGTTTAAGAAAGAGTTTTAGATTAGATAATATAAACCTACGATGGTTGTGTTTTTTAACTTTTATAATTACGTTTTATGTATTTTTTAACGCTGAATAAAAAAATTGCCTTCACTTTTAACCATTATGTCAGGATTCTTCGCAGGAAATTTCAAGGTTAAATAGCGAAAAATCTGTTACTATAAAATAGATGTAAGACTTTTTTATTCAATTTAATTTTATTTAATTCAATAATTTATTCAATTTTTCGACTTATACTAGGTTTTTTACAGCTAAACAGCTCAGAGGTCCGATGAGGTTGGAAGGGGAGGAGGGTCAATTTTAACTTTGAAATTTGCGATTTGAGAAAAATCCTGACGTGATGGTTTAAAATGAAGGTCATTTTCGGATTCAGCGCTAAAAAATACATAAGAATAAATTTTCAAAAGCTAAAAAACAAGCCACAACCCAAAATTTGAAAGACAGTGCAATCTAACAGCATTTTATAATCTGTATCATTTTGTAAACAATTGAGGCTGTTGTTTTAAATACTTTTATTTAACAAAAATTCAGTTATTTTTATCCTCTTATATGTTCAGTAGAAATTGTATATTTTGCATTGATATGTCAGAATGATTATAGATTTCACTTTCATATTAGATTGCAATGTTAATTTTGCTCTCAACTATTTTTTTTTTTTTTTTGATATATCTGAAAATTATTTCTATTTCTACTACATTTGTGAATGACCCCTATTTCGAAGCAAAAAATATACTCCAACTTTAAACAGCTATTACTCGGTGAGTTTTAATGTTAGATGAATGGGACTTTTTTTGTTTTACTTGTTAGTGTCACAGTAAATTTTTACTAAATATCACTTATAGGACCGGGGGGCCGTATAAAAATTTAAGTTTCGTAATTTTTTAATAAATGTTTTTCTTGACCAAAATCGCTTTAAACATAATTCTATACTTTATTTAAACCATTTTTGTAATTGGAAGTATGCATCTAGGACAAACGGTTGCGAAAATAAAGGTCGGTCAGGTTATACGTGGACACGCTGTATATACACATATATATAGAGATACACATATATCTACATACACATATATATACATACATATATGTACACACATATATGTATGAATATACATATATATTTATATATGCACATATATCACTGGCGCCCGGCTAACCGAAAAGTACCAAATTTCATTCTGTTTGAAACCATGTAACACCTTCAACTTCAGGCTAATTTTCTGTAATCGGCTTTGGCGACCAATGCTGGTGTCAAATATGAGCGAGTATAAATGATTGTCTATGCAACTAGTATCATATGTATTATTTCTTCATCCCTTTTTCTCAGAAAATACGAAATGCAGAACGACGAATGAGATGCCATATGAAAGGATTTTGCACAGGCTTCTGACATAGCATTTTGTTAAAACATGTTTTTGATTAAAATTTGCTGAAAATTAAAAATTAAATCGGCATTGTTTTCATGAAAGAAATGAAAGGTTTTCCTCAAATTATTGTTGCCACAAAATTAATACCACATTATATGATGCTCAGCAATTATAAAAAACATTGCATGGGTTTATTTTATATTTATGATTAAACAGCGAAATTGAAATGTTTAATTTATATTTCTATGTCCCATGTTTTTCCTGAAGCGGATGACGTCATCCTCTAATGCAGTTAAAATACGATTGTAATTTTTTTTTTCTCACACGTGTATTTTGCAATCTTGGATCAGTTTTTACTATAACATTGATGGAATAAATTAGATGATATTCTGGCTTGACTAAAAACTAAATGTTGTTTGCAGATATTTTTATCCTCACTTTTTCTTTAGAAGTTTAAACCTGCATCTAAGAAATATTACATATTGATAAAAAAAAATGGTACTTCTCTATTATCCCGTCGACCACTTTTCATAACAAAAAACTATCGCCAAATGAATGGGAAAACGTTGCCATTGGAATATCAAAATAAATAAATAAATAAAATATAAGAATCTAAGGACACAATTGTTATTTTAATGAATGAAATAACTAATAAATCAGTAAAACATAATGAAAAATACACGGAAATGTCGAGTTAAAAACCACTTGATGACGTAACAAACACGTATAATGCTTCTGACATAAAGTAAATCGGACGGCATTTTTGGCGTTTAATTTTACAGTTTGGCGATAGTTTTTTGTTATGAAAAGTCATCGACCGGATAATAGAGAAGTAATCAGAAAATGTAATGCTTAACGAAATTCAATTATTTGATCGATCGCAAATTTTGGTAGTTTTCCGTTACCGACACCATGCCATACATGTAAATGTATGCTTGGAGGCAATGGTGTCCGTATAATGGAAAAGTACCCAAACTTTTCTTAGTTCGGGCTATATCAAATACAAACATTTTACAGTTAACAATAAAATCGCCAAAAATGACTGCTTCATCAGCAATTAGGACAGCAAAGTTGGATAAAATCTAATAACCTGAATTTTACAACGTTTATGCGAAACACCACAGAGAACAAACACATGCTATTTTTATATAAGTCGGGTATAGTTAAAAGAATGAGAGATCTAACAATCTTCAATAATATAACGCATGAAAAAGTAAACAAATAAGTGATTCAGCAAACTTTAAAAGTGTGTATGTCTTAATATAACTATAAAATGCAGAAAATTTTCTGGTACCATCAAAAATATTCATTATCTCGTCGAAATTCCGTTCATTATCCCGTCGTCCCATTAAGGAAAAAAAACTATATCCAAATTAGGTACTTTTCAGTTAGCCGGCACCAGTAAAATTTATAAATATTATATATGTGTATATATGTATGTATATATATATGTATATATATACTATATATATATATATATGTGTATATATATATGTATATACATATATATATACTTCACTGGCCTCCGGCTAACCAAAAAGTACCCCAAATAATTTGCCAAACTGTAGCGCTCAATAAACAAACGGAAGAATGTTGCCATTAAATCTCAAAAATAAAAAATAATAATAAAAAAATACTTAGGAAAAGCCCCATATGCTAAAGTATCATTTATCAGTAACTTTAAACAATGAAATTTACAATATATAATTATGAAAACAGAATCAAAAATAATCTTGGATATTTATTTATTTACATTATTTCTCTTAATTATGGAAAAGGAATAATCATCCTGATTATGTAAAGGAACTGAAGAAACCATACAAATAAATTACACTCGAAAACATTAAAAATATCCCTTATCTGCAGATTGATTTATTATTGTAAAAAAATCTTTACATAAAAATTGATTAGCTTAAAACAATGGATGCGTTTCAGAAGATATGGATTTGAAACGAAGAATGTTTAAAATGACATTTTAAAAATTTTGATCAAAACCTTTTAAAACATTTTTTTTAAATGTCGAATTTCGACAGTGCGTTTGGGGGGATGCAATGCACATGCGCGTAGGAGCTCATTCGGTTGCATTATCACAGAGGGAGATGTGTGCTTTATGTACTATGTTCTTTTATTGACTGAATATGAGATGAACGTAGAGATATACTATATCTATGATACTTCATAGGTCCAGCAGAGGTGCCAAGTCTCCAGCTTTTTGGACACCAGTATTTTAGTACAGAAAATGTTGTTTTATGTAACCGGAACATTCCTTGATTTAAAAGAACAACATTTTCTCTAAGATAATACTGGTGTGCAAAAAGCCAGAGACTTGGCAAGTCTGGGTCCAGGAAATTATCTATCTTGCCGTGGGAATTATGGCAGTAATGTCAAACTGATTTGCATTTTGTTTACGGATCGTTTGTTTGGAGTTTGCATCAGAAATAGTACTGTACTTCACTGGGGGAAAAAACTTTTAAAATAAAATATTTGAAAGACTGTTTCATAAGCATTTCTTCTTATGTAATAAAGAAGCTTATTTTACTAATATTGTTATTTTAATTTTTTTCCGTCAAATTTTGACGGGTTCCATCTAGTTTTATATTAACATCAAAGCACCGTTTCTAATTTAGACATGTGGGAAGGTAAAGCTGCTATCGATGAGATTGCACCTGGTTAACATAAAAAGTACCCAAACATATATACTAGTTCTGATTTCATTCAGAAAAGATTTTTTTTTATGCAGAAACCAAACATCCTTTATGAAAATTAATACTGCATTAATTTTTACTTTTGAGAAGTAAAATTTGATAATATTTAATTTATATAGCAACCTTGATAAAACTCAGACAAAATAAAGTGTGAATTCTAGCCAACTATAAATAGTCAAGGAAATGAAGCTGTAAAGAATAAAAAAAAAATCCAATTTGCACCTATTTTAAATTTCTGCAATTAATAACATTTATTTTTCAAAAATTAACATTTTTTTTTTTTTCATGTCTAAAATTTTAAATATGTTTACTATTTCCATTTTGTAAATTCAAAATATATGAAACTTCAGAAACACAGTACTATAAGTTTATAAATTATAGATAATTGCCAAATTACAGAATTTCCTGAGTGGGACCAGAAGAAAAGTTCTATTTTAGGCAGGCTTCCACATCAGCATTTCTTCCTTTCACTCGGCCATGAAATTCTCTACTTTAAGCAGGTAACATTCCATTATAAACAGGTTCCATTTTCACGCTGCTTACATTGTCCTGGTGAACTGCCCGTAATGCTAAGGCTATCAAATATGAAGGCTCTAAGACACCACAAGAGTTCACCGGGCCATCAGATACGATCCCCTCAAGATTTACTTTAATTTGATAAGAATCCTTAATTTATAATTTTATACTATACTTTTTGAATATCATTGTATTCTGAATTCGGTATTAATAAGAATGTAGAAAAAAAAATATTTTGTTCCAATTAGGTCTTCAGTTTAAGTTATAAAGTTCAGTTTAAATTAAAATATAATAATAATTAAGAATATAATAAATTAATTTACAATTTAAAAAAAAACTTTAACGTGCAAATTGAGTTGTTTGACAGGTGCATAAAGAGTAGAAATCAGAAGACAAACACATATTGTGCTGTCCTCTAAAAAAACCCATTTTTTGAAATTTTCTCTACATAAAGTTTAATAAAAAATTTAAAAAAAATTAAGCATGGCTAAACTTTCACAGCTGTTCTGACCAAGATTTTAATGTTGAGCATTTTTTATTTTATCACTTTATTACAAAATGGCAGCCAATTAGATAAGGGAAAAAAAAAACACTTTTTCAAAAAATAACCTATGTTACCTGAAAAACACCCACACATGACATAATCAGCTAAAAATGAAGCATTTTATTGCATATTAATGGTTTAACATTAAAAAAAATTATGTAGATCATTCTTAATTTCTATTATAAGAAGAAAATCTGTAAAAATGAAGCTTGTGTTTCCCAGATTTCTGCAATTGTTAGTTTACATTATTTTAAAATTAAATAAGCACTCCTTAGATATTTTTATTATTCTAATTTGAGCATAAAAAAAAAAGACTTTAGTGAAATATTTGATGTAGTACTAGAGAGTTTTTTTTTTTTAGGAAACATTTCACTGTGGGTTTTTTTAAGAGTAAATAATAAATGGTGAAAAAGTATTACGGATCTGAATAAACAAAAGTTATTATTTAATAAACTGTAAGTGAATAATAAAAGCAATCACTCTAATTAATCACAGTATGAGAAACAGCATAGATAAAATTTTAAAATAACATAATTTAAAGACTAAATTTAAGATTGAGTTGTTTTGATTTCGTTGACATAGTTTGTGAATTCATGAGTTAAACATATACTGACCTTATAATTTGATTACATACTGTTATTTCTAAGAAAATATGTTTTTAATTAATACTTCTACATTCGAAATGTATTATATTGAAATAATGTTATTCTAATATTTCATAAACATTCAACACTAATGCAGATTGATTATCGATGCTGAACAACTTGTTTAAGAATTTGGACAAAACTTAATTGCCCTAATGTTATTAAGGTTTCTGCAGCTACCAGATTTTATTGAGACTGAAAATATTTGTAACTAATAATTACAGCTTTGCATCAGATCTCACAAAATTTTTGGCAAAGAAAACAAATGAAGTGCAAGCGTACAGTAGTGACATCAACATTAGTTTTAGACTAGACGGTAATCGCTGGGATGCTCTGCTCTTTTACAACCAATCACAAAGAACCAGTGGGGGTGGCAATGGGGCTTTGGCAGCTAGCTTCGCCAACGCGCCAAAGAGCACTATCGAGCTTCCCAGCTTTTCAGAATAGCTCGTCTTTCTCCTTTCCTTGTTCCTTCGCTTTGATGATGACGCTTCGGCAGACCATTCGCATTACTGAATATATATATAATGCTCATGTAGATCGTAAAAAAATGGTTAATATTTATTCTATAGCATTTTTAAATATTAAAGTGTACCAAAGACTTACGAAAAAAAACCTCATATTAGTTTGGAGCTGCCGATAGAGCAAAATAAACGTGACGGTGCACGTGGACTGATTGTCAGCAAGGTGCAATCTGCAAAAGTGCAAAAAATCAAGATCTTATTAAAGTGACGAGACCACCTTAATTGAATGGGTATTGCTTGTGATGTATGCTGTAATTCAGATCATATACATTAGCAATATTTCTTCAATTATGCTGCAGGAGATGGCTGAAAAACACGACATTTTGGAAAATGGTGCAAACGGATTCCTGGATTCGATTAAAAATTCATACAGCTCATATTGTTTTGCTAAAAAAGAATTACATTTAAGTAAGGTAAGATTTATTAATACCGGTAATTTGTCCATTTTTTTAAAATGTATTTAATCTTGCAGTGTTTTTTATTTTCTTTAGTACCGCCTACTATTAATTACTATATGTCGACAAGAAACTTTATAAAAATATTTTAAAGCAACAGCAAGCTTTTATCTTTATATTCTACTTTTTAATGTGGTTCAAGTTATTTAAAGAATGTACATCTCATGGTAGGGTTCACATGCACAGGTGCAGTTTTGACAATTTATTTAAATATGTGCTTCTGGTTACATATAATATAATTAAATGTACAAACACCAAGCTTTGACATTCTCCGAATATTTTGTAGATTTCCATCTAAAAAAAATATTGTGTACATTATTCAGGGGTCGATCCAGGGAAAATTTGGGGCCTATTTAGGGCCCCTTCACAAAATTCTATTCCATAAAAACTTACTATTTATTATTTTGTGATGTTTTAAAATGTGTAATTTGCAAACAAGCTTGTTCACCAGAGAGGAAAACTTCAGCAAAAGGATTTAGTTTTTGTTTAGAAAGGCTTGGTTTGAATTTGATTAACTGGATATCAACTTTCGTTACAAAAATATAATAAATTTCACAAAAATAACCTTTACTTTCACAAAATGGGCCCCCAAGAAAAAAAAAAGTCTGCATTGACCCCTGTTATTTAACTTACAAATTGACAAGAAAAAAAATATATAAACTGAACAAAATCTGTATACTGTACATTCCTCTTTTTAACAGAAAATATTGTTCCGGATTTAAATCTGATCCAAAGTGTTAATGTTTCTTTGCATTATTGTCATTAAAATCCTCAAATCTTAACTATTGTCTGAGGACCCAGGGTTTAAAAAATGGTGGCTAATATTTAATTTACAAAGTAATGCTTGTATTCTAATTATACCATGGAATGGGATTTATAATTAGAGAGTATAGCCATCTGATTAAGTAAGTTTTAAAATGTTTATATTTGTAATATATTATTTGGTTTATTGTAATTAAACCTGTTAGAAAATTGTTTTTCCCCAATTTGAACATCAATTGAAATGATCATAGCATAAAAAAAATTGTTAATTGTGGTTATTTTTAGTACATTCAGTGAATAAGCTAGGGTCAGGGCTGTAGCTAGAAATAAACAATAGGGGGTGCTCAAGAAAATGCAGGGGGGGGGGGCTCATACTATTTCTCTCTCTCGACACATGCACACACAAACACAGATATATATGATCAAAGTGTAGAAAGGTAAATTAGTGCATATTCATATTGTAGGCACTATGTTTCCTATTAAATTGTTTATAGTAATAACTTTATTTGATGCTAAGAACAGTAAAGGCTGCAGACAGGGATGTAGTGGAGGATATACAGTGACTACGCCATATAACTTCTGGAATACCCAAGGGTCTGTCCAGACTTTTTTCCCAGGGTCCTGTTTTTGTGAAATTGTGAACAGCTTTTTATATTTGTGAAAAATCTAGTCATAATTTTGTGAATTTGAAATTATCGTTATTTTCAGATTCTTGTTTATACATTTTTAAGAAGAAATATGGATGTAAAATACATATATTTTCTTTATGTATGTAAAAGTAACAGGTCAAATTTTACTTTTTAAGTGATTAATTTGGGAAATGTCTGGTTTAAAGATGGAAAAATTTGGTGAAAAACCTATTTTTAAGACAAATATTTTTGTGAAGGGTCCTGTTTTAGAAAAAATATTTTTGTGAAGGGTCCTGTTTTAGGGAAAATAATTTTGTGAAAGGTCCTGTTTTGAAATGAATAATTTTGTGAAGGGTCCTGTTTTGAAATGAATAATTTTGTGAAGAGTCCTTTAAAGGACCCAATTTTTTCCTAAACAGATCCCTGATACCGTATACCCTCTTCTCAAAAACACTATAGCATATACTTTTTAGGGTATACCCTCTGTCGAAAGCGTATGCCTTCAGGTTTTTTTACTACTACATCACTAGCTGCTGATAATGAAAATTTTCAATAAGTAAATAAAAATCTGGCAGTTCACCTGTTTCAAAAGAGTGGCAACCTTTAATTTTTTTCTGAATATTCCCTGCCCTTAAGGATTCTAAAGTTATGTTTTTATATGATAAAAAACTTTTGAAAAATCAAGGGTGTATTTTGCATTTTAAAATTATTTTTGTGTCTAGTCAAAAGCTAAAACCACTTGGATTTAAATTGGCTATATAACTCATTAGAATAACTTTGTTTTATGCTAATAATGGAAAACGCTGCAAAATGAAAAATTTCAGTATATAACTAATGCAAAAGTCAATGTTTGCATCAGCAACAGGTTGCTAATTCTGAATATGTGCAGATAGGATGGATGTGTGCCTATTGAAGCATTTATTTGCTGTTTTTAAACAAATACTACAATTTAGTATTTATGCAAAACTGTAAAAAGTCCTCAAAACTAAGTTCAATTTTTGAACAGGGTTTCATTTGGATTTTTGAAACAGAATTTAAATGATGGCCTTGGCAACTTTCCCAGGGGGGGCTCAAATTTTCAGGGGGTGCTGCCCCCCCTGGCTAGGGTATTATTTTTCCTTAATATTTCCTATTTACTTTTACTACCAAGATTGCTAATTCTCATTTTAACATATACATAAAGATTTTTCTCTGTATAAATTCATAAATCTGTCAAAAAAAATTTAAGGGCTACATTTTCTTCCACAAAATTTTCGATTATACGCTGTGATTATGTACTATACTGTGTAAATGTAAAGTAAATTTTTTACATGTTTAAAAGAAAATATATAATTTGCATGATTAATTTTATGGTATGTCAGCGAAAATTTTAAAATGTGTATGGGTAGGGTTAGCAAGTTTTTGCCAAATGTGGAAAAAACCGTTCTGGCAAAAATAGGTAGAGGAGATTGGTAATGAATGGGCCATTAACAAAATATGAAAAAGTGTTTGCATAAAATTATTTTAGATGCCACCAATAGATGAAGCTATTTGTTCTACCAAACTCATAAAATTTTCCATTGTTTGGGAGGACCCATTTTCTCACTAGAGTAGGATGGTCAAGAATCTGATTGAAAAGTAAATATTTTCCTTTTTTCTGTAAAATAAATAAGCTAAAAAGTATCTATTTCATTGCAGATATGTGTATTAGCAAGTATTTGCATATCTATAAACTAATTTTAGGATGTATTTAGATGTTATTTAAATTTAATGTGCTAAAAATGCCTGAATATATTCCAGAAGTATAGGTGGGGCTGAATGGGCCACCTTTGCCCTAATCATGAAAATGTGGTTTTTTTTTGGGTTTTTTTCCCGATTCTCTTTAACATATGACACATAACTGGCTTTCATGGATTTAGATTAAATTACTGTCTAGTTAGGATAGGTTTATAGCGATGTCTAAAAAATAATTTACACATTTTCAACCTAAGAAGTATTAGTTATTTATTAGAAACATAAGTTAAATTGTATAAATGCTTCAGGTGAACTGTTCAGTTGTTGACCACACCTACCAGTCTTTTCACATTTGATAGAAAACTCTAATAATTGTTTATATTCTGAATCTGATGGGTGGAATAAATAATACCAGAAATTTACACAGCCAGACATTACTGGTGGAACATCATGTGCTTTTATAATCATGAAGTTTAATAATAATTTTGAAATATATAAATTTCGTTAAATCATAATGTGTATTATCTATTATTTTTATGCTTATTTTATGTTTTTTCTTTCTTATCTCATTATTTTGTCGTTTTTCTGCAACAAATATGTGATTTAATAATATCACTTTTGATTTTTAATAATTTTGATAAGCATTGTGTATTGCTTACTCTTTCAGTATACTTTTAATCATATCATGTCAAGTGCCATTCATTTTGTCATATTTGGTGAATAAAAGATTAATTCCTAGAGTTTAATCTAGGAAAAAGAGATTTGTAGCTTTTTGGCTAATTACAGCCAATAACTGTTAGCCAAATAAAAATAGCTTTAGCCAAGAAAAAAAACTTATTTATACAAAATTTCTATATAAATGAGTATTATTTGTAATTATACAATATACAAACAGTACACCACTCTGTAAGATTGACCCTCTTGAGATTTGGCCATACATCATATATGAAATGCTTTTTTAAATGGAAATTCTTTTCAAACTTCCCCTTCCAAATTAATCACCATTAAGTTACTTAAATTTTTTATTGTCAGTCTATTTCTCAATTCAGTTTTTGTTATATTCAAGAGACTCAATCCCCTTTCACAATCTGCTGTAGATAACAGAATTGTTGCTACAAATTCATACAAAGAAGTCACATTGGGAAACATGTCAGTAATGCCATTTTTATGGAAAAACAATTCAATTAACTTGTTTCATTTCTTTACCCCTTGTAGCCAGAAGAAGTAGCCAGTAGCCTTGTAGCCAGAACCTGCCTGAACAACTTCCATTCATGAACCGTTTTGGTTTCATTTCCCAAGTTGTGATTATCAACAAAAAATAAACAAACTTTTTTAATTTCCTCAATACTTGTTTAATGAAAATGATGTCATACTATTTGTAAGATGCTTGCACAGAGAGGACGAGACAAATTTTGAAGTCAGTTGACAGGACAGAGGCGGTTTGAGATTTTTTTTTTCACGCGACAGCAGCAGGTTTACGAAAGGCAGGAACAACAAAATGGAAATGATATATATTTTTTGGCTGTTGCTATTTGGCTAATCAACTAAATGCTTTGGGGGCAAAAGGTACTATCAGTTAGCTTTTTGGCTATTTGGCTAGCTCTAGATTAAACCCTAATTCCACATTTTTTTCATTGAATTCATTTAGTGGCCCATTCAACCCCATGGCTGGGGATGAATGGGCCAAATTTCTATATTTTTATTTTCTATTATCATTCATTATAAACATTTTCTAATCCGATTTTTATGACTTTTTGATAAAACCAAATAAGTAAAGTAACTGAAGAGCCAATTCTGAGCCAAAAGAATTATTAGAAAAAATTACAAAAATTGAAAAACAAAAACTGGCCTATTCATTACCACTCTCCCCTATATGTTTTATTTACGGGAATGTAATTAAGGTATTTTAACTCTTACAATATGTAACTTTAAATTTTTTAACTTAGAATAATCAATGCATCATTCAAACAGTAATCAGAATTCTATTAAGTTTGCATTGTTTTCAGTAAAATATATTTTAGTTTATGCTATGGGTACAGATTTTGGGAATGGGGAGAGTAAATAGCAATAAAATACTCCCTGGTTTTGGTTTGAGGAGTCATAATTGTGGAACAACTATTTTTTATACTTCAGTTAGTCTGTAAAAAAGTCTTAAGAATTATTAGCTGCTTTGCTGAGCTACTGGAACAATAGTCATTTGAAGATACAAAGTATAATTACTATGCAATTCTTCTCCTCTCTCATGTATATTAATAAGTTTTATCTGGTCCATGTGTTTTTTATATATAAAGTAATTTTTAAGTGCTTTTAAAAGGATTATCTCTATAAAAGAGGTTCAGATAAAAAGGAAATGCAGACTGATTTGATTGTTATAAAGTTATGTGTGTATATATATATATATATATATATATATATATATAGTAAAAGATCTTTATAACGCAAACTTAAAAACGTGAGGTTGTGCATTATATAGAATTTTTGCGTTATATAGATCACATTTCACACATCATTAAACTTACCTCATCAACATGGCCAAATATGTCTGTAACATATCAAAATATAGTATAGTATCTTTATATTTCAGTCCTTGAGACCAAGAGTTGTGCATATAATTTTTTACCTAATATAGATCATTCCATACACTGTTAAATTTACTTTGTAAACATGTTCGAAATATGCCTGGACCAAATAATTCATTATAGTACTTATTTAGAAACATTTTTATTCTAATATCATTTTTCCGTTAAAACGCTCTGAATTAAGGTGATAACAATGAACTAATGTGTCACATTTAATCCTCTAGAGATTAGCAATTTTTTACAATGTGGGAATGCAGGTGCATCTTAACTGCAAAATTCATTGTTTACATCTGAGACATTGTGCATTATATAGAGAATTACATTACATAGAATTGCATCATAAAGATCTACTGTATATATAACGCATGTATACATATATATATATATGTGTGTATGTTACAGGCAACTTTTAATTTAGTAATTTTGTCTTTAATAGTTACAGTGAAACCTCGTTAATAGGTCACTCGAATAAAATGTCATTCTGCATATTATGTCATGTTTTACCTCCAAAAAACACCTTTTTATTGTGCATGACTAAGATTAACAACATTCCACATTCCCTTTCCTTATAAAAATTGTTTGATGTAGCAACAAGTTCTTTGAATGCAACAAGAATTGAAATTGTAGCTGATGTTTTGAAAGCAAAAAAAAAACGGACCGGCAGTAACATCTGACAGCGATCATGAAGAGGAACCTCCCAAACCGCTTATTGCAAAGAAAAAAGCCTTTATTGGTAAATTAAGGAGCTATATTTTGTCTTTGATTGACACACAGATAGCATCTATAATATGCTGTATTCTTAAGAGAAGATAAATTTTATTTCAGAAAACTGACATCAAACAAAAATAGGTGGGTTTTTTTGTAGGGCAGTAACAAATGGGTACGTATTGAACTGTACAATTAAATATATAACTTTCCTTAATTTGCCATCCATTTTACGAATTCCAATTCTTGTTCTACCGATTTATATAATTTATAACATAAATTTAGTAATAGACATTCTTATTATATATAAACATTTGGAATTTTATTTTACATTTTAATATAAACTCAGTTTAGTAAGTCATTTTTAAGTGGACCTGAGAGTGACATACTGGTTTGACTGTATAGATTTCTTGAATATATAAATTATGGATTCAAATGTTTTTAATATCTAAAATATTATTACTATTAAAGATAAAGATGACATTATTATATTACAGGGTGTCTAACCACCTGAAAAAGTCAGGAAATTTTGAACTTTCAAGAAAAAAAATAGGAAAATGTTTCTTATAAAATTAAGGATTTGAAATTGTAGTGCCATTAAAATCAAACTGTGTTCTTCATATGGACTGTAAAAATGATTTCAACCTCTTGTGCAAATCATTTTGTCAAACCCCTTTCAGTCCTTCCTTATAATAATTCAGAGATTTTCCATTCCAGCTTCACTGAAATTTTGAACTGAATGTTGTAGGATTGATTAGGGCAGTGGTTCCCAACCTGTTTTTAGCCGTGCCCCACCAAAACTTCTCTAAAATGATGAACTTGTATAATCTTCTATAATAACTTGTATAATAACTTCCCCCTATAACATATAATTCTTATAAAATTTTAAAAGAATTTACTCCTGATAGAGTAAAAAGCATTTAACATTGATCCTGAAACGTGCCGAAGTAATGGATGAATCAAATATTTTTTATAATCATCTGATACTCCTCGTAGTTTACTGGTACACGGTCACCACGTATGCGTGATGTATAGAGTTCTCAGAATCCTTGATTAGAAAAATCAATAATTTTGAATAAAACATTTTTGTCTTATTTAATCACAGAATTTCTATGATTAAATTACGCAACAATTTCTAATCAGAATAAAACGTGATAAAGGAAGGTCGTCAAGTAATTGTTAAATATACACTTGAATAGATTCATGTGTAAAATTGATTTTCATGTGACATATTGCAGTGCGACTCATTCAATAAATAATCGAAAAAGTTGTTTAAAATTCTAAAATACTTATAAATCAGAAAAATTATAAAGAATTTTTAAATATATAGAAGGTATCTAGATATGTTAAAAAATATTTTCTATAATTGTTCTGGAAGAATTGTATTTAAAACTTTTGAATGGATATTTTTTTTAAATTGAATAAAAAACTTATTTTTTTTTTTTTAATTTGAATGTGTAACTTTTATTTACAGTCTACAACATTACTATTAGAAAAACAATTCAGAAGGTATGGGTTCACAGAAATTCCGAATTGTCCCCTTGAAAAGTTAAATTGCCCCCCTGAAAAGTCAAATTGCCCCCCTGTGGGGCGTACGCTCCCCGTTGGGAACCACTGGATTAGGGGATTCAGTTTGTTTACTTCTCTTTGTTTGGGAACTGAATGTTTGTTAGCTTAATTTATTGAATTTTTATTATTTGTATTAGAGTATGTCGATGCAATCTGTTTAAACTGTGACTGATGTGATAAAGAATTTCATAACTAATTAGGCAAAATGGATAGAACCTGATGCTAAAAGTGTGTATCTGCAAAATGTTTAGCATCTAAAATGTTCAATTTGTAAATTTTGCAAAATATTATGTAACAAATCAGGAATTTATTCCTCAGAATCAGCTGTGAAAGTTCCACACTCAAATTCACAACTTTTTAAAGAGTTTTTGTGTGTGACATCACAAAATCTTGATACCTGGAATCTTTTTTATTATTATTATTGGTATAGAAAAGTCAGGGAAATTCATTGTTGATCTGGAATAGATGACCTGATATTAAGAATGAAGAAAAACAGTTTTTATCTCCATCTAACATCTAACATAAATTTATTTACAAAGTAGATGTTTCGACTAGTACTTCAAATCCTATCACTAATTGAAATTAATGTAAATAACCAAATTACTATCAATAAAATTAAAATAGAAATTAATATTCTGATTTAAGTCTCAATTATATTATGTAAAAAATTATATTGTTTGTTATATATATTTTTTTTATCCAATAATTTTTCAGTTTTTGCCACTGTCCTACCAAAAATACCCTTTTGCCAGCAAAATGACCAACTCTACATATGAGCTATATGTTTAATAAACTGTATTTTATCTATTCTTTTTCTGTGTGGCATTTTTTAAATGTGGTTTTGTTTTTCTCTTTTCAGTGTCAATTTGTGCTCACCACCATTACCAGCAACTCCCAGTATATTAATTGAATGAGTATTGTCTGTGCCATATGGTTTGTTAATTCATATCATATCATTGACAATACTTTCTCGATTACACCTAATCCTTTATAAATGTTGGCTGTGGAAATGAAAAAGTAGGGAGTTTTCTCCAATGTTTAGAATTGTGAACAATGGAAGATAATATAATCTACTTCAGCATTAATTCAAGAGCTATAATTTTTTTCAATGCTACTGTTGATTAAATAATTTCAGGTTTTATATTGTTTTATAAATTAATTTCATGACTTTTTGAGAGTATAGATGTTTCATTTGTCAATAACATTTTTTCCTTTTATTATGATTTATGACTTTTCAGTTTGTAAGAGAGTTAATATTAACTGTGAGTTATTCTTAAATGAAAAGCTTATCCAGACTCATTTTTAAATATCTATTTGTTTGGTTTTTATTATTTTATTTACTTATATCTCAATAAAGAATAAACAATTAAATTATTCAGATTTCGAAGTTAGAATTAAAATTTGGCTTAATATAAAAAATATGTCATGAAACCAGATGTATTAAAAATTAATTTTATATTGTAAATAATTGTTAAAAAGCCATTCAATAGTATTTCGTGTAAAAATGAATGTAGGAATCATAAAAAACAAAAACCTGTTGTGAATAATTATTGTTCATAATTGGTTTTTAAAAAACTGGGTACTTATCTCAGCTAGGAGATAATCGCTAAAAATGGTTGATTGCCAATCTTGTTTATTGTAACCACATACACTCAAAATTAGTAATTTGACATGTTTATTAAATACATAAAATTGTTTAAAATGGCAAATAACATGAATTTAGTAAACTTAATAAATTTTAAGTAATATAAGAAATGGTAAATAATATATCATAATGTAGTACACATTTATTAAATGCATCATATCAGGTTGGAAATTTATAGCACTATAAGTAACCAACATAATACAAAACAGTATATTTCTGCAATAGTCATGGCACCAAAAATATTGTTTTCTTGTTTTACCATGTAGGGAAAAAAATAAGGGTTGCTGTAATTAGTATTATTATTACCATGCTTGGCACAATTGTATCTGACCTGCCCCAGATAATACGAAGTGCCAATAACTGTTGTTGCTTTGTTTAGAAATAGGTATAGATTGTTTTGTTATTTTGCATGTTTCACTGGTGGCTGTTAGTATGCCTTTAAATAGCATTGTATTCCTGCTATCAGAGAGGGGGAAAAAATCTTCATTTTTAAGAGTAAATTGCTAGTATCAATGATTTATAAAATTATTCTATAAAAATGGCATCCAATAATGATGATTGTGTAATTATAAATTTTAATATGTATGGCATAAATTGGTTAGTTTTTTTGTAATTCAAGCCTACTGGAATATTTTTTAACAAAACTTTAACGTATGAGAAATTATTTTGTTTAAATCACCAACAATAACAATTGCGAAGTTATTTTTCAAAATATGTAATTTTAATTAGAAACACATTCTGCTTTTTTAGACAAGGCAATAATTGTACTTGATAGTCACTTTGTCAACATCATCAGTAATCACTACCAGAGACAGTGCAACACAGAATATTTTAACGTTTTCAGATTAATCTTAACTAATATATATATGCTGTTTAAAAGAAAAATTGTTGCAATTTACTTTGTTTCTATATTTTTGTATATATTGTATTTGCTTTGCAAATGTAAAATTCCCTTATTAATAGATTTCTATTATTTATTATGATAATAGGCTAGTCTAGCATTGTTGGGGTCACCAATAAATCTTTGTTTGCTGCAAATTGACATATGTAATTCTGAAACTAAGCTATTGCATAGTGATCAGTAAAGAACAGTAAAAAACTTTTGTCATCATGCATTATAAAATGTTGCTGTGGGGCTGACAGAACTTACTTTTATCTTTGATGGGATACCAGATCTTTGCTGCATCTAGCGAAGGGAGTTTTTTTTAAATTAACTATTGCTGTAATTTTATTTAATACTGAACTAGCTGTGTCATGACACCAACAATTGCCTGCCTCTGGAATTTCAAATGTAATAAACCAGATTTTCTTTTTGGCACATGATTTTGGGGGAAAAAAAGTAACATTTATTATTCTCAGGTAATTAAGTATATTAACACCAAGAGAAAAACAGTAACTCAGGATTTTTTCTGACAACCCCCTCCCCTTCCCATGGGAGATAACTTTTAGTTTTGATTTCCTTTATATGTTTTTGTGTTTGAATATAATCTTAAACTGGAGATTCGGAAGGATGAAAAAAAATATTCTTTCAGTTGAATAAAGTTGTTTGAAGTTTATTTTTGGATTTTTAACCTGTGTTACATTTCTGCAATGCTTTTTATGCTAATATGTTAAAAATTACCTTGCATACAGAGTTCTGACAAAAGCACTTAGTGGCTTAGTTTATTTCACTTTTACATTCTTCATTATAAAAAAAATATGGCCTTCGCAGTAGACTGCAGGCACATGTTCAAAAATCTTACCCCTCTCTGGATTTGTTCTGCAGGCACTTATGTGCTGGGCGGTTCCAAATGAACCTGGTGTTCAGTGTCCCATTGTCATGGTAGTCAGCAATATAGATACAGGCTTTGCTTATCCAGCCAGTCGAATTCGTCAAAAGACCCTTAAAGTAACCCTCTAATAACCACTCTGACAAATTCTGAGATATGATTTTACTTCTCACCTCCTTAAAAAATATTACTTAGTATATTTCCAAACAGTCTGGCAAAAAATAAACCTAAAAATCAGTAATAACAGATATGCCAATCAATGATCTGAATCAAATGGCACTTTCACTTGGCATGATGTAAACTGGGAGAAATAATGATTTTCAATGCTTTGTTTTTTGTTGTTGTTGTTTTGTTAAAAACTTATCTACATTTTGTCTAATATATTAACAACATTTTTATAAAGAAGTAGGAAAGAGAGGGGCTAAAGCCAGCCCCATTCAAATGAAAACAATTTTGTAAAGTCTCATCAGCTTTTGCAAAAACTTAATTTCTATTTTCTATGTTTGATAATTCATTTGTGAAAAACAACTCTGTACATAAAGAAAAAATAAATATTGACTAAATTTCTAACATGTAAATCTTTAGATCCAAGGCCTCAATGGCAGCACTTCACTTTTTTTAAAGAAAAACTCATTTTATTTAATAATAGAAGCAGAGTTTCCCCCAGACAGTTTTAGAAGGAGGCTGCACCCTGCCTGCCCTTTGGTTTACAAAATAGCACCTTTGTTGCCCCTCATAAAAATAATTAGCACCCTTCTTGCACCTCATTAAAAAAAGTGCCCTTTCTTCTTTTTGCATTAAAAAATTTGCTTTCTTAGTAAAAACTGACTCAATGTCTTAAAAAGAGTGCCTTGACTTTTAAATATCAAAAGTGGCTTTAAAAACCAAAAGAATAACCTTTAACAATTAAAAAAGTGCCCTTGAGAATAAAAAAAGTGCCCTTTTCTGACCAGCAGCACCCTGCCCTTTTTAACACTTTCCAACCTAGTTGAAAAGTGTTTATGACTTCGGTTTGTCTGGCCGTCTGTCCGTGCTCTAACTCCCGTAAATATGCTCGGATTGCCCTGCAATTTTTATATGTTATAATCGTTATCTATAGCATGTTCCCTATTTCAACGGAAGTGTGTAGCACTTATAGTTTTTTTACAGGGACACTCAAAAGAATTCCGTTACATTGCGGTCTATGGGGAAAAATCATTTGCGGTTTATTTAAATAATGGTTCACTATTTTAAACGCATTGAAATTTATATATATCACTAAGGTGCATTAGAAGAAGCTTAATATGGAATAGGGTGTGCATAGCACTTATACTTACTTTACAGGGACAGTCAAAAGAATTCCGTTACATCACGTCTATGGAGAAAAATCGTCTGCGGTTTATTTAAATAATGTTTCACTATTTTAAACGCATTAAAATTTATATAAGGTTCATTACAAGAGACTTACTACAGAATATTGTGTGTATAGCAGTCATCGTTCATTTACAGGGACACACAAAAGAATTCTCTACTGTCTGTTAACAATAATTCCTGGAAGTGCGTTTTAAGTTACTGAATGCGATTTTAATTTTAAATCGCTTTTTGTATATTACGTGGTGTGTATAAATTCTGTAGATCCTATACAGGGAAGCACAAAAGTTCGGGAACACATTTCCGTATTATTTAACTCCAGAAGGAGAATTTTAAACTGTGCTACGTGTTTCCTAACTGAACTAAAATTTAGCATCCTATGTAGTATATATACAAATCTATAGATCCTATACAGGGCTGAATAAAAGTATTCGGATTACTTAGATGTTATCTTTTAGCTTATTAAAGAGTATGATTCGTAAAATTATTTTGGAAGCGTTGGAAAGTGTTACATAATCTATGCTTGACGCATGATTTTTCGTTCTTGTTTAAACCTGGGAGGAAACTCTGTTAAAAGCTTGGGAGGGGGGGGGGGGTTCGTGAAAATATTACTTTTTATTTGAAGATCGTGAAAATATTACTTTTTATTTGACGGGTCTTATATTTTATTTATGTTAAAATTTGGCTAGCTTCAATAATAAAATGGCCGTCTTATGATAATTATGTATTCTTGCATAAAATTTGGGCATCCTTCAATAATTAGAGCTGAAGTCATAGACATTTTAATGTGTCAAGACCTTATATTGATATTAATTTATATATATTGGGGTGGTGGCTTAAACAAATAAATCCATCCATTTATATTTACAAAAAAAGAGCAGAGCTACATCAATTATAACCGAGTTATAATCATCTAAAATTTAGGAGGCTTTGATTTAAAAAAAAAAAAAAAAAAAAATCCCTTCCTTTTATAAAATGTGTGTCTGTTGCATTAATCAGAGCCCAAGTTATAGTTATTTTGTCCTTATATTACAATTACATTAAAATTTGGCTGGGTTACATCAATTAAGATCTGAATTATTGCTATTTTAATTTATTGGGTCTTATATTTATTGTATACTAATATCTGAAGGGACTTTTGAAAAAAAGCCAAGAAATTTTTCTCTTGTGATGATTATGTATAAATATTATGACATGCTGTGTTAATTAGAACCCAAGTTGCAATTGTTTTAATGTGTCAGCCCTTTATATTGTAATTAGACAAAAAGTTGGGGATTTCAACAACTAAATCCCTCCTTGTTAGGACTTCTCCTTATGTTTATTGTACAAATCATAGCAGTGCTACATCAGTTAGACTCCAAGTTATAGACGTTCGAATATGTAGTCTTATATTTATCTTATGCTAAAATTTTAGCGTTAATTAGAACCCAAGTTATAGCCATTTTAACATGTTGGACCCTTATATTGTAAATTACACTGAAATTGGGAGTTGCTACTTGGACAAAAAAAAAAATTACAAAGTTTTTCTTTATAATGATTATGTTTATAAATGTAAAATTTGGCTGTTTTACATTGATTTGGACCCAACCTATAGCCATTTTAATTTGTCAGCTTTGTATTTATTTTATATTAAAATTTCGGGGTGAAGCTTTAATACGGTGAAGCTTACTTGTGGTTACTTACGGTGATACTTCGGGGTGAAGCTCTCTTGAGGTACGCAGAGACACTGACAAGTTAATATTAAACCAATGGGAGGATTCTTTTTAAATTTCTCATTTGAAATTCAATATTTTTAAAAGATTATTTTTGCATAGAACAGCTGAGGTTGATCTCGTTATTAACTTTTTCGATTTTGGTTCCAGTTTTCTTCTTTAATAAAGATACTTTCACTTTCAAAACTAGTTCTGAGAATAAAACTGCCTTTATTAAAAAATCTGCAACCAAAATCGAAAAAGTAAAAAAAAAGATTGACCTATGCAAAAAAAAAAATAAATAAATAAATAAAAATTCAAATTCAAATGAGAAATTTGGAAAGAACCCTCCCAAGGTTTAACATTAGCTTGTGAGTGTCTTTGCATGACTGGAGAGTCCCTTTAAGCTGCAACGCTCTATTAACTGAGCTATCTTGGACAAATTTGGAGAACACAATTCACTCAGACAACCTTTTAATAACATCTAGTCTGAAACAGTTCAACAGAATGAATCACAGTTAATGGATTTCCAAGTAAACACTGGATGTGTAATTACATTTCATTAAATCAACTCAATTATTCTAATTGGAAAATAAGTCATAGGAGTTGTAATTTTTCAACTGAGTGAAAAAATATCTAGGCAAGGATTTGTACTGATTAGAAGAATCGGGTTTGATTAATGAACTGTAATTATGTATCCAACATTTACTTGTAGTTCCATTGTCGGCAATTTATTCTATTGAACTGTTTCAGATAATAACAGAGCTCATGTCATTAACAAAAGGTTACCTGAGTGAATTGTATCCTCTTTATTTGTGCAGAATAGCTCAATTGGTAAAACATTTCCGCTTTAGCCAAGGTCCTGGGTTTAAATCCTGGCCTGGACACTTTTTCATTAAGTTGGGAAACTACAACTCCTATGATTTATTTAAGAATTAGAATGGTTTTGTTGAATTAATTAAATGTAATTAGATATTCAATGTTTACTAGGAGTTTCATTAACTGTGAGGTAATCTGTTGAAATGTTTCAGATAACAGACCACATATTATCAAAAGGTCTGGGTGAATTGTATTCTCCAGATTTGTTAGCTCAGTTGGTAGAGTGTTGGATGCTTAAGCCTAGGTCAAAGGTTTAAATCCCGGCCTGGACACTTTTTTACTCAGTTGGAAAATTGCAACTCCTATGATTAATTTACCAATTAGAATAATTGTGTTCATCTAATAAAATGTAATTACGTATTCAACATTTACTTGGAATTACATTGAATTATTTCAGATAACAGACCACATGTTATTATCAAAAGGTTGTCTGAGTGAATTGTGTCTACCCAATTTGTCCAGGATAGCTCAGTTGATTGGTATAGTGTTGGCAACTTAAGCCAAGGTCCTAGGTTAAAATTCTGGCCTGGATATTTTTTCACTCGGTTGGAAAATTACAACTCCTATCATTATGTATACTTGTATAAATTTTGCCCTTGTTACATTAATTAAAGCTAAATTTTAGCCCTGTTAAGGCGTTATGTCTTTCTATTATAACTACAATAAAATTTGGGCAGGCTTCCACAAAAATAACTCTTTTTTTTTTTTTTTTCATGATTATGTATAACCATACAAATAAATGGCAGGTCTTCATCAAGTAGAGCCTCAGTTATAATTTGAATATATTTCTCCTTATAATTATTTTATACTAAAATTTACAGATAAAACTTATAAAAAAAAAAAAAAAAAAAAAAAAACCTCTTATAATGATTATGTATACTCAAATAAAATTTAGGTGCAATGTTGAATTCAGATGTTTTTCTCCAGGGGATGCATTTTTCAGCTGGAAAAAACATTATGTAATTCAGCGATGAAAATTGTATGTTTGAACCATTATCAGATACAAAATCTCAAATCATCTCGTGTGCGGGGTCTGTAACCAAAATCGAAAAAGTAAAAACTAACAACATTAGATTGACGTCAGCTATCCTATGCAAAAAATAATAATTTTAAAATTTTAAAATGCGAGCGATAAATTGCGAAAGAACCTTCCCATAGACTTAACATTAGATTGAGCGTTTTTCCGCATGACTGATGTAGGCTCTTAACTGCATACTACAGATCAGTTTAAACCACGTGATCCAACCAGTCGAAATTGTTAATTAATCAGCCTGTATTATCGCCCAACCAATCAAAATCCACAAAAACCGATGGGCAAACAAAATTCCCATCTGGTTGTTAAAGTGGTTGCTAGCGAGGCTAACGAAAAAGAAAGGCTGCCGCGGTGCTTTACGCGTATCTTTTTTTACAGACTGTCGGAGTCACGTGATGCTCAAATGCACCAATGCAGTTGTACGAAAAGAGCATCACGTCACTCTAGCGGTCTGTAAAAAAAGATAAGTGGAATGCACTGCGGTAGCCTGTCTTTTTCGTTAGCCTCGGTTGCTAGGGTATGACGTCAGTTAAAACTGAATCACTGAGTGCGTTCAGCAGACCTAACCAATGTGACCGGTTACTTACAGGGGCGGTAAGTAACTGGTTTCTAACTGGACGAACTGGTATTATTTACTAGCAGCGCTATCTGTATTACATCATCGTAATTATAGTCGCCAATTCCTTTGAGATAAATTTTCATGTAACCAATCACGTGACCCACCTAACCAAGATTTCTTTTCGATTAGTTCGGTCCTTTACCGGTTACTTGCGCTGAACGACGTTGGTTGCGTATCGGTTAGCAGCACTGAACGCCTTGGTAACTAACCGACCTTACCGGTGACATTGCTGGACACGAACAAAATGTTGCATTCCATATTTTTTACGAAAAAAGAAATATTGAACTTATTAGTCATGATTACATATGTACAAATGGAAACTTTTGAAAAGCGAAGACATTTTATTTAAAAGTGTAATTCATAAAATATTTGAACGCTATATGTTTTAGGCTACAACTTCTAAATTCTTTAAAAAGATGCCCAAAGGTCAGTTCAAAAAACAAATGAGAGTTTAAAGAACAAACTCTCAACATTTGAGAGAGTGCTTGTTCTTGCCATGCCACCAATCTGCACACAAGTGTTTTACTACAAAATCGTCTCAATCAAATCAATTTTCTTTCCTGTATGTGGTTACTCTCACATAGAGATACTCTAGAAACAGGGTGCCTCGATATGAGAGTGGCGACATACGGGGTATACACGTTTGATTGGTTGAGATGATTCTGGACAAAATCGAATCTCCAAGCATTTTGGACAGACCGCCATGGACCCTGTTCTCCGTTTGGGTTCGAGGCTACAATTTCCGAAATGTTTCCCCAAAGCACGTGACTCAACATCACGAAAATCTGGACCGTTGCTGCTCTATGACATGTAGGATTGCGTTGCAAACGAGTCGTTGCATAATAAAGGACTACAATGTGGGCAATGTTTACGCAAAGCACGTGACTCTGACGTCAGTAGGAATAGGGTCCATTATCGCCAAGCTAACCTAAACGTCATACCTTGGTCATCGAGGCTAACGAAAAAGACAGGCTACCGCGGTGCATTCCACCTATCTTTTTTTACAGACCGCTAGAGTGACGTGTTATTCTTTTCGTACACCTGCATTGGTGGATTCGAGCATCACGTGACTCCCACGGTCTGTAAAAAAAGATACGCGTAAAGCACCGCGGTAGCCTTTCTTTTTCGTTAGCCTCGTTGGTCATACACGACCGGTTCGTGACATTTTAAAACGGCACACTGAGTGTACATCTTTATACGGCGATTGGCACAAAGTTTTGTGCCAATGCCGTGTAAAGATCATCCACGCCGTGTGACGCTTTAAAAGTCATGAACCGGCCACGTATACCGTAGGTCGCCATCGAACTCGTCCAGGCGAGTATAAGGAAAAGGCGAGGCTAACGAAAAAGAAAGGCAACCGCGGTGCTTTACGCGTATCTTTTTTTACAGACCGCGAGAGTCACGTGATGCTCGAATCCACCAATGCAGGTGTACGGAAAGAGCATCACGTCACTCTAGCGGTCTGTAAAAAAAGATAAGTGGAATGCACCGCGGTAGCCTGTCTCTTTCGTTAGCATCGAGGAAAAGGCATCTGACATCACTGTTGGTTCAATTACGGTTGGTTAGCAAAAAAACCTGTTTGTTCGTTTTGACTCCTACTATACACATGAAATGGGGAAATTTGATTGGTCTACGTTGAACTGGTCTATAATATCAAGGCAACACTAGATACCGGGCTTGCTCATTCACTCTCAAAACGTCACAAATGGTGGCTGACCGCGACCAGCGATTGGTCCAAAACAACGCGCCCATCGTTTTTTGCCAATCGCTGTATGTCTTTCCTCCTAGTCAGCCACCTTTTGTGACGTCATCATAATGAATGAGCAAGCCCGGTATGTAGTGTAGCCCTGATAATATCATTGGCCTATGTCGTCATGACGATTCCTGCAATGATAGCTATGACAAAAATGAAGTGGAGATTGGTTGATGGAACAGTTTGTTTGTAAACATGCCCTTTCCTTATTAACAAGTTCTTGTTCTTGAAATAGAATATGCATAGTTTGGACAAACGCGTATGTCTATGCAGAATCTCAGCATCATATGGCGCCACTCTCATATAGAGGTACACTACAATACACCGCTAGGGTCGCGTGGTATCACGTGACTCAAGAAGTCTGAAAAACAACTGTAACGCAATTACACCACACAAAAAACACTGACGCAAATGGCGAATTCTCAGCCTGTGCTTAGGCTTAGATACAGCGCCTAGAATACATAGTGTGGAAACCGGCTATCCTTGTAATGCTTTAAAAAGTGCTAAAAAGTTGTAGCCTGTAAATGTGCAACGGTGCTCCGACGATAATAAGCTCTAATAGCATCGTAATAGCGCGACCCTATTCTCCGTTTGGGTTCGAGGCTACAATTTCCGAAGTGTTTCCCCAAAGCACGTGACTCAACATCACGAAAATCTGGTCCGTTGCTGCTCTATGACATGTAGGATTGCGTTGCAAACGAGTCGTTGCATAATAAAGGACTACAATGTGGGCAATGTTTCCCCAAAGCACGTGACTCTGACGTCAGTAGGAATAGGGTCCATTAAGCTGCTTTCTGTATTATATAAGCTAGCAGATGGCGCTGCGATCCAATCGTTATCTTTTCAACAACGTTGTACATGTATTGGATTCAATTTTTTAGTACTATTTTGTAGCAGATTTCCACACTATGTATTCTAGGCTCTGCAGCTTAGACAGTTGTTTTTGTCCAAACTATGGCAAAACTACATTCTGGACTTCACGATACTCGCCTCGACGAGTGAGAAAATTTAAGAAGCATTAGCTTGGCGATAATGTCAAGCTCTCTAAGATGCTTGATGATTCGTTTTAGTCCAGAATCGTCTCACAACATCAAATTTTATATACAGTGTGCCCGCTAAAGTCCGTTGTCACTCCAATAATTTCTGAACGGCAAGAGCTATAGTCATAAAAGTGGGGTCTAGGTATAGTAAAGTTTCCATGCGCTACGCAAGGAAATCACTTACAGCGCCACCTGGTGGCTAAATTTGGAGTTAGCGTTCTTATTTCAAAAACGGTACGAGATACGGGAAAAAAGTCAATTACAAAGTTGTTCAGCATCATTGATTTATTACAAACAAATCTTGCTCGCAAAAATGATTCAAATGGTAAGCACAAAGCGCTCATGAGTTTGATCGCGTTGTACAAAACTGCACTTATCGGACATGAGGTTCATATATCTGTGATACTCAAAATGGTGTCCTTGAGCAACAATACACGTCTGGACACGGGATTGAACTTCCCGCTTCACATTGTACAACATGGCAGGTGACACGCTGGCACAAGCATCCATAATATGGTTTCGAAGCTCCTGCAATGTTAGTGGAGGTGTTGCATACTCTCGCTGTTTCATGTATCCGCACCATTTATACAAAATGGAAAAAAATACTTTTTCACGGTATGGGATATTAAGATTTATTTATCTAAAGATGAATACTGTATATCTACTCACAATTGAAACTCTGGAGTGTGACCTTTTCTCATTTCTTCCGCAGTATGTCGCGTTATAATTTTGGAAGTTTCGAACCAAATAAATTTGCATTTTATGCCTTCTACTTTAAACATTACTTACTTTATGGAAGGTGTCTTCTCTTACTAAATCTATGATGCTGAACAACTTTGCAATTGACTTTTTCCCCGTATCCTTTACTGTTTTATAAATAAGAACGCTAACTCCTAATTTAGCCACCAGGTGGCGCTGTAAGCTGTTTCCTTGCGTAGCGCAGGGCAACTTTATTGTACCTAAACCCCACTTTTATGACTAAAGCTCTTGCCCTTCAGAAATTATTGGGGTGACAATTGACTTTAGCGGGCACACTGTATAGAGGCACCTTTAGTCTCACTCATATAATTGAACTAATCCAGGCAAGTATTGCTAAGTTCTGGAATGTAGGTAGGTTTGCCATAGTTTGGACAAACATGTCTGTCTAAGCACAGTCTGATCATCGTATGCGGCCTGTCTAGGCTCTCGGTTAGTCTAGGCATAAAGGCACTCTAGGCTGAACTTTTCACATGGTTTCTCGGATTGCTACTCTATCAGCATGGGATCACTTGATACTGGCTCGGTGGGGTTTTTAGTTTTACAAAATGCAGGGCCTGAATATCACAGGGACATGTGTCCCGAGGCCACATTTTCAGGCGATCTCAAAATATATTTTCTCCACTCTCTGTTTCAAATTAACACAAATTTCCTTTTATCGATCACATAAAAAATTAATTTTTACCATTCATGCAAACAAAACTATTGCAATGTTCTTCAGTGACGACAATAAAATGCAATGTATATTTCGAAATTCAGAGAAGAACAGATATTACACCAAACATGTTTCATTCAGTCCCTTAAGTTTAGAGTTTTACTTACTCTAAATAGCATTATAGCGCAGAAGATTTTACAGTCCCATAAATTTTGAAACAGATGTGTTACACTCACGCACAGAAGTTTGGCGACTTTTTGATTGGCGCGATTTTCAAGCCCGTGCCAAACCAAATAACTTAATACAATAGCCAAGTTACCAGTAAATGTAAAAATCTCCAAAATTTGGCGACTTTTTTCCTTTTTATAAAAAAAAAAAACGGTGCGTGAGTGTACAACATCATCGCCAATTTTTTAATACATTTTTACATGTGTCTATAATGTATTTTTCTTTTAAAAAGCTAGGGTTAAAATTTTGAGCTGCACATAAAGCAATTTATCATGTTTAGAATACAATTTTTTGAGAAAGGGGAGCTCCGAGCTCCAACGCTATCTATGTGGCCCGGTTCCACTTGCTTGTATTCACAGTCAACCTCAACCTAGAAAACCTGTGTCGAACGCTCAAATAGCATCCATCATTAATCTGATTGGACATTGGCCGCAATCAGGTCTAATCAGGTTAATCGAGAATTTCAATTAGGCATTCGACCGAGGTTTTTTAGGTTGAGGTAGATGGTGAATATATAAGCATTAGGGTTGATCAGGCTATGACCAAATGCATCCAGACCGCTTCCTTCTACAATGGATGGATAGAGTGATATCGCTAGAGAGCACAGAAGAATGCGGAGAGTTTCTTTTAGAGCGCATAGAACCCCCTTGTCGATGCGTAATGAAAAAACAAAATTTACAAGATCCACTTCACTGATAAAACATTTAAATGTGACCAGTTGACGAGCTAGAAACAACGTTTATGTTGAGAACAAGTACGTAGAGTGCCTCCGTATGAGACTGGTGATATATGGGGAAATACAAATTGATTGATCGGGACGATTTTGCGCAAAATCGATCAAGAAGCAACTTGGTGACTCTGCCAATATCGCCAACTAATATTTGTCGACTTCTCTCATTCGTCTAATGGATCAATTTCTTTTGACACCATAGCCTAGAAACTATAGTTGCTATAGTATTTAACTTAGCAATCCCTGGGCATTTTGCTACCCCACTAGCTTTTGTTGATTTTGATTGGTTGTATGCAAATTGGAGAATTGTGGTCACGTGTTTGAAATTGACCTGACGAACTCGTTCATGCGAGTATTACTACAGTGCCTAGAAGTAAGTAGTGTGCTTATCGCCAATACAACCGCAATAAAAAAAATGTCCCTAACCAGGAGGAAAACCAGATTCTCCGCGAGAGGGCGTCGAGTTCCCACCGCCGTTATTAACGTTTGAAGTTTCATTTAACAAGCTTGATCCTAATGTTAGTTTCAATGTAATTAACGCTGTATTTTCAAACAAACTATACGAATGTTTCTATTTCTATAATATTTTAAAGTAAACATATATTATGCCTGTTTAATGATAAATCAGTATGGATAAATCTGCAAATACTAAGAAAAGAAAAGATGATCGAACATGCTCCGGGCTTAATTTCTAAGAAAAAAAGTGCCGGAGCCCTAATATTCTGCGGTACTAACACGCACCCCCCCCCCTCCCCACCGTCACTCTAGTCTGCCTATTTATATTTCATACATTATCTTCAAAATTTAAAACACTTTTTTTTAAGCAAAATAAAAATAATTAATAATTAATAATAATAATTAAATAATTATATCTATCTGCGTATACTTAGATATCAACTGTTCCATTTTTTTGTTATTACTACTTCCAAATAGAAACCTTTGCTTTACCTAATCTTAATGTTAATTGATCGCAGAATTCTGCGATTAAATAAGCTCAGGATTATGATTCGGAAATAGTGTTAACACAAAAAATTAATAGTTCGCAGCTATGCGGAATAGAAAAAAGACTATTTCTGTTTACTCGTTATTCTGATCAAAATAGCATTAAAATGATTTGAAATGGAAATAAATAAAATTTGAATTTAAGACAGATTGAGTTCAAGCCTGCCCAAGACTGATATAAAAACCGAGTCCGTTTTATCTCAATCTCTTACGTGAGCGACACATTACCTCACTTATAAGTGTTTTGATACAAAAGCAGGCAAAAAATTGGGGATGGGAGGGAAAGGAAAGGGTAATTTAGGATTCGTTTTTCGGAAGCGTTATTGCACTGGGCTCCGGAGCGCAGTGTTTATGAGCTCCGGTGAATTCTGGCCAATATTTAAACATTTACTAAAAATAGAGAAGTACCGGAGCTGAGGTCTGGTGGGCTCCGGTGCAAATTAAGCCCTGAACATGCTTCGTTCCCGGATATACTAGTGGATATAAAAGCAACAAAACTAACATAACTCTATTCCCCCCCGACCCCCCCAAAGACTAAAACTAATTTGAAAAATGGTTAAAAATCATTCCTCGTGCCGACAAAGATCTGAACCAACATTCAGTTGCATGTGAATTAGAGTCCTGCACGGGTCGGGTTGTACCCGACCCGAACCCGCAAATTTCATTTGAAGTCAACTAGCAACCCGACCCGAACCCGACAAAAAATTTACCTCGATTTCCTTAATCTGAAAAAATATTGGACATTCTTTTGAAAAAGCGGGTCATCCCGAACCCGACCCGCAAGAGTAAAAACCCAACCCGAACCCGAAAAAGTGAATGTCAACCCGACCCGCAGCAAAAAGTAGAAGTCAACCCAACCCGAACCTCAACAACAAAAAAAAAGAGCGCCAACCTGACCCGAACCGCGGGACGGGTCGGGTGCGGGTAACCCGACCCGATGCAGGACTCTAATGGGAATCGCATTTTCATGAGCGATTTATTGAGAGAAATTACAAATACACTATTGAAGGGAAAGAAGATTTGCTCAATTATTTTTAATTTAGTATTTTAATTTTTCTATCTAAAATAATTAAAATATTTATCTTGTGATAATGACAATAAATAATTTAAACAATGAACATTATCATAAATATTTTATTAATTATTGATATCCTAACTTTAAAATTTATTTTAACATGACTATTTTGTTTCATTAGTATGCTTTCATTCAATCATGGTTTTAAATACATTCACAAAATCAATGTATTACTTTTTGTAGGGTGTCTATTACTCGAAAAAAACTGGAAAGTGTTTGATTTATTTCTGTTATTAAAATTTTGATTCACATTTGAGAAATGTGAGTATGAGAATGGTTAAATATTGTTGATAACTTAATGTAATAATAATAATAATATATATATATATATATATATAATAACTATTAATCAAAAATAATTTTTAAATAATTTTTTAAGGATGATTGGCACATCTACCCTAATTTAAAGAAAATGCATTCTTGTCATACTTTCAGGAGAGTAATTATTTTTTTTTTCTAGATTTGAAATTATCATTAATTTAATGTTTGATGTTTGCTAGTATACCTTAAATTATTTTACTCAAAACTAAAGCTCCGAAATGTCAGAAATTTTTAACAACTCAATTTACTCTTAGTTTGTTAACAGGATGTAAACAAGTTATGTAATAATGAATACAGATTAAAAAGTTGTCAAAATAGGGACATGTTTTTGCAAGAATTCATCATAGTATAATGTATTTATCCAATATATTGTATTTATCCAATATATTGTATTTATCCAATTTTAGAAATAACTAAATATTGTAGGAAGAAAAACATTGTCCTATGATAAAGTTTGTAACTGTTTGAGTTCATTACAATTAGTTGTTAAGAAATCAATTACATTTCTCTTCAACTGTATTTTCATTATTAGAATTTTTTTCCTTGTTTATTTTTTATCTAGAGCATTAGTACTGATTTATACAGAAAAAAATAGATTTAAAATGAGGTGTATGTAAAAACGAAAGTTACCATAGCCGCGGCGAGAACACTGGCGCCATCTATCGGCGTCCTCTATTTCTGAAGTATAATATTGACGCCGATAACAACACTATATACTTCTAGGCACTGTAGTATTACCAAACTCTGGAATCTAAGTTTGTTATATTTTGGACAAAATATCTAGTCTGAGCATGTACATATTGCTGCTCTCTTATAAAGACACCCTATCTTTAAAGTACCTGGAACTTATGAACCGTTTAATTTTGAAAGGTCTGTGTTTATTGGTCGTAAGTCGCCACTCTCTTATAGCGAGACCAACGATACCAATCCATCGTTTTGTGCCAATCGGCGTGCAAAGATTATCCAACCCGTGTGAGGTTTTAAAAGTCAGGAACTGGCCGTGTATTTCGTTGGTCGCGCTTAAGGCTCCTACAATCCGGGCTGACTCACGACGCCATTTAATTGCCCGTAGGAGAAGAACGATTGGCCATGCCCATGGGCAACAAAATGATTGATGATTCAACTTGTGTTATCGCGACTTACGTTATACACGACCAGTTCGTGACATTTAGAAGTCACACTCAGTGATCATCTTTACACGGCGATTGTTACAAAGCGGCACGCCCACCATTTTGTACCAATCGCCGTGTAAAGATGATGCACACCGTATGACGTTTTAACCCTCTAACCGAGGCTAACGAAAAAGAAAGGCTACCGCGGTGCTTTACGCGTATCTATTTTTACAGACCGCCGGAGTCACGTGATACTCGAATGCACCAATGCAGGTGTACGAAAAGAGCATCACGTCACTGTAGCAGTCTGTAAAAAAAGATAAGTGGAATGGACCGCGGTAGCCTGTCTTTTTCGTTAGCCTCGCCTCTAACAGTCTTGCAAAAGGGCAAATCTGTAATTTTTTTCTCTGCATTTTGTTTTAAATGCTAAGAAAAACTAATTTTTCAGCACTGAATATAAAACAAGTTAATTGATTATTATTCATTGCTCAACCCATTAAAAATGCATTAAATCAATAGAATTTTATTACTTTAAATAATGCTTATATTGCAATGAAGCCTGGAACTTAGTGAACGTATTAACACGGGCTTGTCAATGAGAGGGTTGTTAAAAATCATGAACCGGCCACGTATAACGTAGGTCACGATCGAACTCGTCCAGGCGAATATTAACAAGTTCTTGTTATTGAAATAGAATATGTCTAGCTTTGGCATAATTTGGACAAACGCGTTTGTCTAAGCAGAATCTCAGCATCGTATGGCGCCACTCTCATATAGAGACACACTTCATTAGACGGCTAAAGTTACGTGGTATCACGTGACTCAAACGGTCTTAAAAAATTTATAACGCAATTACACCAAACAAAAAACACTGACGCACGCTCATACTGTGCTTAGGCTTAGACAGATGTTTTTGTCCAAACTATGGCAAAACTACATGGTCTTTATCCACGAGTGGCAACAGCCACGCCTCTTCGGGTATTTGCCCTCCGAAAAAGACTGTTTATTGGAGGCAGGAGAAGCAGTGTTAAAATGCTCTTCACGCCTATTGCTGTTTTGTCTTCTATATACCCGCAGATGACGTGACAAGGGTGAAGTCCATTCCAGACTTCACGATACTAGTCTTGACGAGTGAGACAATTTAAGAAGCATTAACTTGGCTATAATGAAAAGCTCTCTAAAATGCTTGTGATTCGTTTTAGTCCAGAATCGTCTCACCGCATCAATTTTTATATATCGAGGCACCTTTAGTCTCACTCATATAATTGAACTCGACCAGGCGAGTATCGCTAAGTTCTGGAATGTCGGTTTACCATAGTTTGGACAAACGCGTCTGTTTAAGTACATCTAAGTACATACATTAAGTTTGATCTATGTCACCAGTTTCATATAAAGGCACTCTAAGCTGAACTTCACATGGTTTCTTGGATTGCTACACAAACCGCATGGGATCATTTGATGTTGGCTCGGTGAGCTGCTGGTCTGGCGTTTGTTTTATCAAATGCAGGGCCTGAATATCACAGAGGCACACCAGGCATGTGCCCCGAGCTACATTTTCAGGCGACTCCAAAATATATTTTCTACACCCTCCGATACAAATTTCCTTTTATAGGTCACAGAAAAAATTAATTTTTACCATTCATTCAAACAAAACTATCGCAATGTTCTTCAGTGACGACAATAAAATGCAATGTATATTTCGAAATTCAGAGAACAGATATTATAGACCGGGAGGCGACAGCACAAACAATCACCTCATCGAGTTCACGGCTGAAATTCCAGAATTAGTTAAAACTCGATTCGCATATTAAAACGCAATCGGTCTGCCAAGTCATATCTTGGTGGAAAACACCTTAAAACCTGATTTTAGCGGTTTATTTGTAGGTTTACCATTGTGTTTTCCTGCACCCAAAAGTATGAAAACGTGGAGGACTGGGAGCAGGAACACACAATGTTAAAAATCTTCAGTTTTTGCTGGAGACACACTCCACCGCTTTTAGAGAAAACGGTTACTTTACTATATTATGAAACATTTTCATTGGTCAAAATAGGGATATTCTATAGGGAAGTTGCAATCAGCTGATCAACCATTGTACTTCAATTGGAGGTCAGGGGAGTTAAACCAATCAGAACTGCCTATTTGAACCACGAGGCTAACGAAAAAGAAAGGTTACCGCGGTGCTTTACGCGTATCTTTTTTTACAGACCGCGGGAGTCACGTGTTGCTCGAATCCACCAATGCAGGTGTACGAAAAGAGCATCACGTCACTCTAGCGGTCTGTAAAATAAAGATAAGTGGAATGCACCGCGGTAGCCTGTCTGTTTCGTTAGCCTCGCGTGCGAACCATGTGACGTCAGCTGCCCTTTCCTTATACTTATGTATAACGTAGGTCGCGCTTATAGTGTGACGTCAATCATGACGTTTAGCTTGAAAACTGACTCAAAAGAAACGGTTGCTACGTTGTATTCTCTTTATCATTTGTATATTATAGCTATATCTCACAGCTAAATGTTTTAATACTTTATAAACAGTCGTAACATTTCCTACGATTTATATTAAATAAGAAATGAAACATTGCAACCATTTGTTTGGAGTCATTTTCCAAGCAAAACGTCACGACTGAAAGCCCCTATTTACAAAGATAGATTGCATTTATTGTTCACTGCATTATCAAATGTTCCCAATACTGGAAATTACAGTATTGCAAACGTTGGATATCGCAGTAGGCTATCTTATATTAAAATAATTGATATGTTCCTGTAAAAGAATTCACACACGATGTGATAACTACTCTGAGATTAAAACCTTCCCTAATGTACTAAAACTGTAGTGTAAAAAGTTACATTCAAATAACGATATTTTGACACTATTTATTGATATTTTGACACTAAATAAACCCTGCGTAAATGGAACCTGTTTATAATGGAATTATGTTTTATGGTAAAAATTGTATTGTCCCGACATTATGAATACTATACAATTAACCTTTCACAGGTTTTACTGTATAAGTTCTTTTTTTTACCTATTTAAAAACCTGCTAATACGAAATCACAAGGGACAGGAGAAAAATCTCGTTTTTTAGGGTCTTTCATTTTAGTAGGTATGTATGGTAGTCCTAATGTAGAGACAATGAATTTTATATGTTTAAGACAGGATTTCATATTCATACAATGTAGTATATTTTTGTGTCCCAATTTAGAAGCCACTGTCTCACGTTTTGTGAGATTGTATTTGGCAACACTATGTGGTGTTCTATTAACTGAAAAACTAAGAAAAGCTTTTATTATTATTACTATTAAGCATAAAAGTTTGCATTAAACATTAATTTTTAGTGAAATTATTTTCATTAATGTTCCAAAATTTTAAATTCCCTTAAAATACAACTTCTATTTTTTATAAAAATTGTGACAGAAAAGCAATAATTTTATTTAAAAAAACCTGATATCAGCAACTTATTTATATCCTGTTTTTTTCAGACCTTTTTTTTTGCATTTCACTGAGACCACTTAGGAGGGGGAAGGGAGCTGTAACCCCATAACTCCCTTCTTTAGGTAGGGTATGCTGTAGTATCACTGTGCACTAATATGGGACTATAATCTAGAATAGTTAGTCTCTTGTATGATAAATAAAAAATTTAAAAAGAAAAAATAGCACTTTTTCATTTCACTGCGATCGTTTCAGAAGGGTGGGAGGTCATAATCCTATCAGCACCCACTCCCTCTTTATGTATGCGGTGGGGTCACTGTAAACCAATATGGGATTGATGAGAATGGCTAATTCATAGTGCTGGAGTCGTAAAACAAAAGTGCCAGGGGGTATATGCTATAGGCTAAGGGTATACACTAGAGAGTACATGCTTTAGCATTACTTGAGAAAATCACTGTATATGTAAAAAATCCAGAAGATATATTGCGTATACCACTGTACACCCTTCATTACATCCATGCTAACTCGTAGTATTATGACACAAAAAAATTACAAATTTAACTCAAAAATAAACAAAAAATCAGCACTTTTTTAATTTTATTGCAACCATTTTGCAGATGGAAGGGGTTATCTCATCAGCACCTTTCCTCCTTTTTGGGTATGCTGTGGTGTTACTGCACAGATATAGGAGTAATGAGAATGGTTAGTCCGTTGTTGTAGTTGTATGACAGAAAAAGAATTATAAATATACCTTGAAAAGCAAGAAACAAAATCAACCATTTTTTTCATTTCATTGCAAGCATTTCGGAGAGAGAAGGAGCGTGATAACCCCATCAATCCTTTTCCTCCTCTTTGGGTATGCTGTAGCGTAACTGTACACTAATATGGGACTAAACAGATAGACTAGTGCATTGTATGAAAAAAAATTAAATTTACAAATTTATCTAAAAAAAAGTAAAAAAAAATCATTCTATTAATTTACATTTCTACTTTAGATAGACTATTTTTGGGAGGGGGTTGGTAGCTGTAACCTCATCAGCCTTTTTTTTTGGGTTTACTGTGGTGTGACTGTGCACTATTAAGGGAATGACGAGTATGACTTTAACCGCATCAGCTCCCCTTCGCCGTATTTGGGTATACTGTAGTGTCACTGTACACTAATATGGGATTAACAGAGTGGCTAATCCATTGTATCATAGAAAAAAATTTAATCTCTAAAAAAAAGAAAAAAAATTAGCACTCTATTGATTTCTCTCTTGACTATTTCGGAGGAGGCTGTAGCCCCATCATCCCACCCTTTGGGTATGCCCATGGTTATATTTCTACAATACATTCTTTCAAAGTAGCTGTTGAACAACTGTTACTATTCTTTATTTTCTTTTAGCTGCAATTTGTATGCTTAATTTATAGAATTATAAGGAATCAAGAAAATTACTAATTACTATTTTACTTAAAGAAATTTATTGTGATTGTTTTATTTAACCCTATTACTATGTCCTATCAAAACATGCCCTGTTGTTGCCCAGGACAAATATGCTATCTATTTTTCAAATTAAAACAAAACGAGTACCACTTATATTTGTACAGTTTAAGTTTTACTGTGTGTTACAAACATTATGATATGAGATGTCACCGGCTGAGACTACTTAGTGAGTGATAGATTTTTTTGACAACTTGTTGAAAGTGCTTGGGGTCCGTGTGGACCCCAGGACATAGTGATAGGGTTAAAAGAAAAATAATTTGACTACTGAAAGAAAATTTTATGACATAATTGCCGAGACGTCAATGAGGTAATAAATGTTTGAAATGCATTTTAATAATATAATAACATTTGAATATGAAATGAGTTATTGTGGTGAACAACAAAAAAAAAAATATTTTATTTTTATTTTGGATTCAGAACGGATGTATAGTTATACTTTCTGTATTTTGTTGAAAGATTTTTTGTAGCTGGAGAAAAAGTAAATATTAACTTTTGTATTTATTATAATAAAGTTTTATTGCATTTTATTTTGTTGTTTTATTCAAAAGAAATACATATATTAAAAGGTGATATACAAATAAGTATAATCAAAAGTTCTTATAAAAATAGTTTTCTATTCAATTTATATACAATTAAGTTTTATTTTAACTATGATAAATGCATTTTAAATATGATATTCCTGAAAAGACTATAAAAAATAATAAAAGTAACCAAAATATTGAAAAGAAGACTGTGAAATATGAAGGGTGTTTCAAGGTGTTTGATGAAGTTTTTAATGTATGGAATTATTAACGATTCTCAGAAACAGAGATAGAAGTATTCTCTGGCAGATTTGGATAATTATTCTAATCTCTATAGATTTTCACATTATGTAGTTTTTTGAGCAATTAAAAAGCAAATTTAAATTAAAAAGAAAAGTTACTAAACAAGTCTATAAAACAAGCATAACTTCTTTGATGGATATTATTGCAATTATTTCGACTTGCAGTATTCATATAATTCCATCAGGGATGTTGACAGAAGTTGTGTCATCTGATAAGGATTATACTTAAGGGTTACTGTATACACATATATCAACTACTAAAACTTCTTTTTATAAGTATTCTTGTAAGAATAACAGGGCCCTGAAAAGCTCAGGGTCTAGTACAACTTTCTTCAAAGCCACCTTTCCTATCCCCTGTAGTAGAATTTTCAATATGAAACTTCAACAAACCAAAATTTATTAGGTACTTTTATGTTAGCTGGGCACCAGTGATATATATATATACATATGTATATGTACACATATTAATATACATATATATGTAAACTTTTTACAAAGATGATTTAATATTCCACGAGAAAATGGCAGTTTGTTAAAGATGGTGAATGATTGCAGTCGATATTAAGAATCATGGCGAGGAGGTTAGGCAATGATGAAACACCACAAGTCTCTTCAATAATCAGCAGCCAATTTCCAGATAAATTGTTTATTAATGAACAGGAGCGATGCCAGTAACAGTTCCCACAGTATCAGGTATAAACTTATAGCCCTCCCCTCAGGCTTGACGATAACTCATTTAATAGATCTTAAAAGGCTGTTGTGAAATTCTAAGTCGCAGAACACCAGATAACGATTTGGTCAGCACTTCACACAACACGACAAAAATCTGCTCTCTAAAAGCTTGTAATGCAGTTTTGTTAACCGCGTGTAGAGTTATTGAAACGACGTAACGTATGCAGGAACCAATGAGTGACAGACAAAATTAAGCTAAGCGAATGAGGTGCAATGGAGAAGATTTAACAAGAAAGAATTCCCAACACAATGGCACATTGATTTTGATGTGAAAAATACCCAGCGCACGAAGCAAAGCATGGAATAAAAAATGGATCTTAAAAACATTCGAAATGACAATAAGTGTCTCTCAGAATTTTATAGATTGGGGAGTTGATAAAAGTTACGAATGAACTTAAAGTTTTAGATTAAGATTTGGAATAAGATAATTAAATTAATATACGTGTTATTACTTTTAAAAGGACATTAAATAGGAATAAATATTATTAAGAATTAAGGAAATAATGACTATGTCAGAAGTTAAGATTAATTTAAAGGTATAATGCGAAATAAAATTTTTATATAACATATATATGTGTATATATCTATATATATGTGCATTATATATGTATATATATCACTGGCACTCAGCTAACATAAAAGTACCATTTATCAATATATATATATATATATCAAGATAGCTCATTTGATTACTTAATTCTCAGTTGAGTAACTAACTTGCTCTAATTAAGCATTAGTCACACAGCATCTCACAGATAAACAATTATAAGTGGGATAATGTAGTCTTGAAAGTACTCCTCCGATACTGCATCAAGGAAGAAGGTTAGAAACTTACTTTTAATAAGACTTGTTCACATTAATTAGATGATAAAATCAGTGAATAAAAGCAAACAATTAAAATCAGAAATATTCTCTCTCTCTCTATATATATATATCTACCCTATATATATAAAATCCTAATGAAACGAATTTGTGAAACGATTTTATGAAACGAATTTATGAAACGATTTTATGAAACGACTGATTATGTTTGAGGGCTATCAAGAAAATAATGCTTAAGATTTTACTAATAAAAACTGTATAATCATTATTTTGTAACTTACAGTTAGTCTGTGATTTTTGGATTTACACCTACGAAGCAAATAATTCATCATGTGTGCAGTTATGTCCCATTATACCTGTTTTTTAGTTAATCAGCACTTATTTCAATGGACTGTAACTTAGATTTTTGTATAATTGTTTTAGGGCTTATTCTACACACTATAAACAGGGATCCAAAATTTGCAAAAATAAATAAATACATATTATATATATTATGAACTGTACCTTCCACCTAAATAATAGTTTTCAAAATTAATTTCTTTAAGTGACAATACACAATACTTCTTGAAAGAAGGTGTAAAAACTCAACTATTAAATGTCAAATCATTCCAGGAATTCGTTATGAAAAGCTTTTTTTAAATAAAAAAACCATAATTGCTCATTTTGTGTTCTGACAGAAAAATCAGGCATCCTAGATAACAAATATTTCATTAAAAAAAATTTCAATAGCTGTGAAAAAATTAATTATATTCATGAAACTACATAAAATATTTATTTATTATTATTAAATCAAAAGATTCATGATAAGATTTTTAAGATATCTATGTTTCACTGTGTAGAGCAGTTTATTCTTTGAACATAAGACATAGCTGTTACCAATAATGCATAATTTACAAATGATTTCAACTTTTTTCCATAACTGACTGTAATTATATCATTTGAACTGTAATTATATCATTTGAATTTCAAATTAAGTTATATTACCTATCTAATATCCAAAAATATTTATTTTTATGAACAAATATGTGTCTATATGTAATAGAAAATAATATTTATTAAAAACAAAACAAATCCAGTTTAAACAAACAAACAAACAAACAAAAAAAAAAAACAGTTTTTTTTAAACCCTGTTAAATAACGTATGATGTTTAAAAGACAATGTCCTCGCCTTAGGAAAGACTTCAATTATGTACCTCTGAAATAAAACAATATTAATTAAAAGCCTCTTGAATTACTTCCTTTGAGATCTGCACCCCTATTCTTATCCCCAAGTTACAGGGTTGCCAGATTTTATTAGCCAGGCTAAAAAAAAGCCTAAAAGAAAAAACAGTATGTGCGATTTACAGTTAATTCACAATAACTTATTGTTAATGTAGTTATAAAAGTTTTCTACAAAAAAAATATAAACTTTTATTAAATATTAAAAAAAAAGTCTTTAGGACTCCTAAAAGACAATTATGAATGAAGTATGTCTAAAAGAAAAATTTGAGAAGAATGTATTAAATTAGACTTGAAGATATTTTAAAACTCTAAATTACATAGCTCCGCATATTACTATACATTAAAAAATTTAGTTAACCAATGATAAGTCTCCACACATAAAAAATACATACATACTGCTATTAACGTTAAAAATTGAATTAAAACTAAATGCTATTTTTCCGATTATGTATTTGTATCTATTAACTGATACAGTATTTGACAAAAGAAAATATTTGATAAATATTTAATAAATAAAAATTATCTGACTTGAGAACACCCATATTTAGTTAGTAATCAGTGGGTCTAATGACTTACAGAAATTATATATTTTGATGAATATAAAATAAGGTTTTCGGATACTAAGCAGATTCATTACTTATTTCAGGTAAATCCATATAAACAGATTAAAAAATGAAATAATCAATATTGAAAGATGAATGAGGAAGGAGATAATATTTGAGATTTTACTACATGTAGGTATGTAAAAAAAGAAAACTAAAATAAAAAAGAATGTTTTCAAAATAAAATGTTAAAACAAAATAGGAAAATACTTTTTGCTATTCAAAAAAGATATTCATGCATATTTTATTCCTGAAAACTGTTTCAATATTGAGAAATAGTATTTATTACGCTACTTTATGCATGATTTTAAATATTTATGAAAAAAAGATTATAAGACTGACCAATACCCCTTAAATTTAGTAAAAAGTAATATAATATATAACAAAACAACTATTGTCCTAAAATTACAATATTTCATTATTGAAAGCAGTAAAAAATAAAAACAAAATCACGTTAAAGGCCAGTGCACACAAACAACAAAAAAAAAAAAAAAAAAAAAAAAAAAAAGCAATTGGTATGCCTTTTTAAAATTTAGTTGACACATTTGCAAATCTGGGTACAAATCACTAACTCCATAACTATTCCAATATTAATGTTTTCATTATTAAGAAATTGGGCTATTTATTGAAATTTAACTCAATAAAATGTCTTTAAAATCAGCTTAAAAATACTTTAACAAGTGCAGTTTATAATTAAAAGGCTTCACTGTATAAAAGCCAATTTTGGCCAAAGAGAAAAAACCTGTTTAAACCATTAAAAGCCAACCACCTGCTTTTAGGTAGATTTCGTAAGAAATACTACCTATTACATTTTCACCTAAGTTGGAAATTTTGAAAAATTTTTGCAGATTTACGCCGATCATGACTCCCAGAATCCAAAACCACCCCCAGTTCAAAGTTATATATATATATATATATATATTAGAGATGAGACGGGCTCAGCCTGAGCCCGAAAGCTCGGACCCGACATGGGCTCGATTTTTATACCAGTCTTCGGGCCCGGGCTCATTCTTTCCGAAACTGACAATTTTATTTATTCTTATATAGAAAAAATAAAAATAAACTTTCTTTTTCTCCTAAAAAATTACATAATGTTTTTCAAATCATTTTAATGTTATTTTGATCAAAATGAATAGAAAAAATGTTTCTAATATACTAGACTGCTACCTTAAAAAAAAAAAATGTTGATATTTGCAGATTTATGTGTGGCATTGACACGACGCAAAGACTGGGTGATAGCACCAGTGGAAAGTGGCGTGAATAATTTGTTGCTGCATTTTCGTTTTTGACGGGATATTTTTTAATTGGAACGTTTAGTTTTTTTTTTTTTTTTTTTTCAGAGATCTAACGTGAAATGAATATTTTCTTTTATTTTCAGTCAATCAGCATTAGCTTAAGGTTTGCAAATTTTTTAGTCTAATAATGTTTTCGAGTCATAATCGCTCTTCATATGAAAATAACGTTAATGAATCTATTTTTCATAGTGAACTCTGTTCGTGCTTAAGCTCCGCTCTGCATATTTCCGAAATCACTTCCATTCGTAAATAGATATAATTGTCATGTATTGTTATTCCAATTCCGATAGCAAACAATCGAACAGTGTTCCTCCTTTTCCTATAAAAGCATAGAATCTTTCCGATAACGGTGTAAAACTTTTAATTTAAGCTGATTTTCAGGAACACGAAATATTGTTTTAATTAAGGGATCAATTATAATTTACGATATACACCTTTTATGAGAAGTAGAAAAATGTTGTTCAATTTTTCTGCATAGAAGAAGTAATTTCTTTAAATTCCATGCCTTTATTCATAAAACTCACTTCGTTAATGTATCCATCATATTTGCTTGTTGAGAGAGAAAAATATGAGAATCCTTTTAAGGAAGTATATTTTTATTTGCTAGAAAACTTCTCTTTTGATAAGATTAAATGTAAATTTCCAAAAAAATAATTATGTACTGGTGAGTAACAGTTATTTTCATGTATAAAGTTTTTTAAAAATGGATTATTACTTTTGAAACAATTTTTAAATATTATGCAATTGTTTTTGATATTGGGCTCGGGCTCTGATGACATAAAATGTTTCGGGCTTGGGCGGGCTCCGATTCCAAAATTGTCGCGCCCGGGCTCCAAAAAGAGAGCCTGAACTTATCTCTAATCTATCTATCTATCTATCTATGTCACTTTTTTATGACCATGATAACTGGTAAAATTCTGCATAAACCTCTTCCAAACTGATACATAAAATCTCGGTCAAGTTCGTTAATGGGCAAAATCGAACCAAGGGGGGGGGGGGGGGAATTTATGTATGACAGATTTTTGATATAATTAAAAATTGCCTTAAGGGGGGGAAGGGGGGGGGTTAGAAGAAAAAAATTCATAACTTCGTCAATTCCCAACATTTCAAATCCGCTTAAATTTATTATAAATCCTCTTAATATTATCTAAAACTTTTATATTGACAAGTTTTTTATAGGACCAATTGTTATAGCAGAAAAAAAAAAAAAATTAAAAACAAAAAAATCCCTGTTGGCTCCGCCTGTAAACAAGTTATTTTTCGAAGTAGGCGGTTCCAACTCCCGCATCTTTTCGAAACTGATACATAAAATCAAGGGGCATAAAATCTCGGTCAAGTTCATTAATGGGCAAAATCAAACCAAGGGGGGTGGGAGGGGGATGTTTGTAAAAACAGAAAAAAACCCATAATTTCTTAATTATGATACATATCGAATCTGTTTGAAGTTATTATTACTTCTAGGAGAAGGTCCGAAAATTTATGTATGACAGATTTTTGATATAATTAAAAATTGCCTTAAGGGGGGGGGGGGGGGGAGGTGGGTTTTAGAAGAAAAAAATTCATAACTTCGTCAATTCCCAAGATTTCAAATACGCTTAAATTTGTTATAAATCCTCTTAATATTATCTAAAACTTTTATATTGACAAGTTTTTTATAGGGCCAACTCTTATAGAAAAAACAAAAAAAATTCTGCTGGCTCCACCTGCAAACAAGTTAAGTTTCAAGGTAGACGGTTCCAACTGCCACATCATCGCAAAAATGTAATTTCTTTCGCAATTCCCGAAAAACAGGCGCCCCACTGTCTGAGTCTTCGAAATCTACCTGTGCCTGTAGGCCGAGCCGTCAGGGATTTTTTTAATTCTAGCTGCTAGCTGGCTTTTATTGCATAGTTATGGTGCTCAGCATCCAAGCAACTCTTAGTGTATGGTGATAAAAATTTATTTTGTAGTTTCACAAATTGTCAATACATTAATAATAATTCACTGCACTACTTTAAATGACCTTGGCACCTGAAGCTAGGTCGCCATCATCAGCACACTTTTTTCTATTCAAACAGCACTACGTATATCATAAACAAAACACTCAAACAAATAGTAATTCAGGGAAACAACTGAAAATTTACAAAAGAAGAGCTCATGTATGATTTGTTTACTACTCTTAAATCAAATATATAAATAAATTAATGTTTTATGTAGAATTTTATAACAAAGAGTCAAGTTTGACTCATAAAAGCATACACTCGGCAAACATTGTCTAATTTTTTATCTTAGCAATTGCGTTTAAAAGTATATTCTAGTGGTTTGTATTTTCTCTTATTCAATGAGTAACTTTAAAAATGTATATCTAAATGGTATTTCCAAACATCTGGAGGCACAGCAGTGCCTCTGCCAAGTCGAGAGAGCACAGCCATAAGCATACTTTTCTGGAAGCAACTTAGGGCACTTTTGACCCCTCCATATCTCTGCGCTGGAGTTTCCCAAAAACCCGGAACTTTATTTTTCTAGAGTATTTGGCACACAGAACCAAAATTTTAAATTACAAGTTTCTGTCTTTTCTAGTTCAGATGATATATGAACACAAGCATTCGATTTTTTGTCACTCACTCACGCGTCATCAAAAAGATTAGGTAGATCCCATAGTCCTAGAAACTTGACATTTGGAAAAATGGTTTAGGATACAAAGAAAGAAAAAATTACAAAATCTGGAAAATTCGAAAAAAAAAAAAACATTCGAAAATTCAACAAATTCCATCAAAATTGAAAATTGAAATTAATACGATCTTGTAGTCTTAGAAACTTAAAATTTGGTGTGAAGGTAGTGTTTAGCATCCAAAAAAAGAAAACATCAAAAACACCAAAAAAATCGAAAGGAAAATTGAAAAAAAAAATGAAAAAATTGAAGACAATCTGATTTTGTTGCGATAGAAACTTCAAATTTGGAATAAAAGTAGTATTTAGGATACAGAAAAAGGGGGAAAAAAAAAAAAAAAAAAAACAGAAAATTTGAAAAAAAAATTGAAAAAATGAAAATAATTTGATCTTTTAGCCTTAGAAACTTAAAATTCTGCGTAAAGGTAGTGTTTGGAATTCAGAATAAGAAAAAATTAAAAACACAATAAAAATCGAAAATAAAGTTAAAAAAACGAAAAAATAGAGAAACATCGAAAATTTGAAAACAATTCGATTTTATAGCGCTAGAAACTTAAAATTTGGAATAAAGGTAGTATTTAGAATACAAAAAAAGAAAAAAAATCCAGAAAATTTGAAAAAAAAAATTCAAAAAAAATTGAAAAAAAAAAATGAAAATAATTTTATTTTTTAACCTTAGAAACTTAAAATTCGGCGTAAAGGTAGTGTTTGGAATTCAGAATAAGGAAAAATTAAAAACCGAAAATAAAATTAAAAAATCGGAAAAATCGAAAAACGAAAATTTGATAATTCGATTTTGTAGAACTAGAAACTTGAAATCTGGAATATAGGTAGTACTTAGGATAGAAAAAAAAAATTGAAAAATCAAGAAAATTAAAAAAAAAATTTTGAAAAAAAATCGAAAAAAAAATTTGAAAAAAAGATTGATTTGTTGGAATTTTCCTGAATTTTTAATTTTGTATCTGGAGGCACGGTAGTTTTGTATCTGGAAGCACAGCCATAAGCATCCTTCTCTGGAAGCAACTCAGGGCACTTTTGACCTCCCCATAGCTTTGAGCTAGTGTATCCCAAAAATCAGAAACTTTATGTAGTGTATGTGGCAAATAAGGCACAAATTTAAAATTTCACATTTCTGTCTTTTCTAGTGCTAATGATATATGAACTGAAGGTTTCAATTTTTTGTCACTCAGTCACTCACTCACACGTCATCAAAAAGATTAGGTGGATCCCGTAGGCCTAGAAACTTGAAATTTGGAATAAAGGTACTGTTTAGGCTACAAAGAAAAAAAAATTATAAAATCCAGAAAATTCGAAAATTCAACAAAATTGAAAATAATATGATCTTGTAGTCGTAGAAACTTAAAATTTGGTGTAAAGGTAGTGTTTAGAATTTAGAAAAAAAAATAACCAAAACACAATAAAAATCAAAAATAAAATAAAAAAAAATCAAAAATTTGAAAATAATCCGATTTTGTTGCGCTAGAAACTTTGAATTCGGAATAAAGGTAGTATTTAGGATACAAAATAAGGAAAAATTTAAAAATCCAGAAAATTCGATCTTGTTAGAGACTTAAAATGTAGTGTAAAGGTAATATTTACGATAAAAAAAAAAAAAAAAAAAAACTTTTAAAAATTTCTAAAATTCGAAATATCTGTAAAAAATTGAAAATTCAAAAACAATTCGATTTTGTAGTTCTAGAAACATGAGTTTTAAGATAATTGCCCGATTAGCTAGTACACCGCCCGTAATTGTTTTATGATTTTTTCTCTGGATTATGCTGTTTTTTTTTTGTGTTTACGAATTTCGGTATAGAAAAGTTCCGTTATAGACCAGCTACGTTATGGGTGGTTTCTTTATAGACATGTTTGTTTTCTTTCACAGGTTATACTCTATTTAATTTGCATATGAAATATGGATTGTTAAATGATGACACCAAAACAATCTTCACAGCTCCCCCTCTCCTCCCGACATTACTGGCTGGTTATGGCTTGATAGTCCTTTCTAAATAAAATCATGGTGACTCTAAGATTATCTTGATTTATCTTTAAATTGAACCTAAATGATCCTAAGAGGACGGATCAAAGAATTACTATATTGGCATGACAATCAGGAAACTTAGAAGTAAAATCGAAAAATAAATAAATTTATAAAAAGTCGAAGGTTTGAATATAACTTGATTTTGTAGTCCTACCATTGACATTTGGCAGAAAGGTAGGGTTTAGGATACAAAATAAGAAAAAATTTAAAAATCCAGAAACCTTCGAAAAATCAAATATAGTTTGATATAAAAACTAATGAGTGCCGTCGGTGCCGAGCGAGCCCAACTCCTCATCGTCCCCAAGTCCTGAAGGACTTTTAATGCAGACCATGGCTTTGTCTCGCCAGGTCGCTACGATCGATTCAGAGGGTTCGCGTTCCAGCGACGCCTCCTCATCTTGCCCCAGAGTCGACGACAGATGTCGTTACGATTCGGCGGAAGTTCCCACCATCAAAGGAGACTTTCCCACGCGACACCTGATGAACCGTAGAGACTGTCGGACGGCTTCATCGCCGAGCACCCATAAGGGAGTCGGGTCATCCACCATATGTCCGGCATCCCTACGGCCCTTGCTTTCCCGCAGAGTCCAATCATGAAATGTATGGAAGAACAAGCCACTGGTCTCTTCTTCTGCAAGCATATAGTTTGATATATTGAAAATTTTAATTTTAGCTTTCTTTTTATCCTAAACAGTACTCTTGTGCTAAATATCACGTATCTAGGCTGCGAGTAATATCTCAGATGGATAGCCCCTTTCCTGGAAGCAATTGAGAGTACTTTTGACTCCCCCCTCCCATAACTTAGTGCTTGCCTAGTTACCTGAAATTCCTTTAAGGTAACTTCATCGAAAATCAGTGGATGATCTCCAAAAAAAGCCCAAAATCAAGAAAAGGAGGATTACTTACAAAAAGAAGTGAAATCTCATCAAAAAGTCACCTGTAAAAAATGCAGCCAAGTCTTGTAACTCATTTACCGTAAAAAGTACTGAGATCGTATAAAGCCAAGTTTAACAATCTTATTAACTCTGAAATTTTCATTCACAAATCACTCCTAGTCTCTACATCTTTTGTTAATTATTATTTTGTGACTTAGCAATTACGTAGCACAAGAATGTGATGTATGTAGTTAGTCTTAATCAAATAATACTATAACTTATTAAGGTGTAATAACTTCCCTGTGCGTACATAATTTGCCTTAATTAAATTATCCCATCCCATAACATAGTAAGGTGTAATAACTTTCCTGTGCTGCGTAATTGCCAAGTCACAAAATAATAATTAACGAAAGATGTAGAGACTAGGAGAGATTTGTGAATGAAAATTTCAGAGTTAATAAGATAGTTAAACTTGGCTTTATACGATCTCAGTACTTTTTACGGTAAATTAGTTACGAGACTTGGCTGCATTTTTTACAGGTGACTTTTTGATGAGATATAGTTTACTTACACATCAGCACTTATGAATAGGGATTACAGTGCATTTCTCTGAACACTGAGTGATCTGCAAATTAAAAAAAAAAAAATAGCACAACAGTGCCCCAGTTTGCATGCATATGGTACATAAGTTTAAATTTATGCAATTAGAGTAACTGTATAAATTGCAAATGCGTCATTACAGTTGCGAAAGAGCTGTCATATTTTATTTCCACTGATAATTAATGAAATAACTTATTTGCAGTTCTATTATACCTATAATTATTAATTATAATACTTTTAATGGTAAACAATCTAGGTAACCATATCATCTAATTAGAGGCTTAGTTGTTTACAAATCTTGAGTCATCCATACTTTAATGGTGGAAAAAAACCCTCCCCCCCCCCATAAAAATCTAATTTAAAAAAATCTTAAATCAGAAAAAAAAAAAATCCCTTTGAATTTTTTTTTTTTTTTAACTTCCTACTTGCTTGTGAAGATAGATATTGGAATTTTCTAAGGTCACATCCTTTTATAAGTGAACAAAAACTTCTAACTGATTGCAGGTTTCAAGAAAATATTTTAAAATAGAAAAATGAATATTCTAAAACTAACTGTTGATTAAAAATTTCTAACAGTGAGGATAATTTCCAAAAATTGTTCATTAAACAAATAGTTCTTTAATGAATTAATTTAAATTTTCATAATATATCTATTTTTATTAGCATTCAGAACATATAAATAGCTGTTTCACAAAGATATAACTATTCTGGCGAGGTTAAAATGAACACAAAACAATGACCACAAAATTAACAAAATCCTCAGTCCCAAACTGTGTACCTTCAATGAAATATTACATTTCATCTTACAACTTATGAAAATAATGTAGTATTAAACATTTGTTATGAAAAATAAAAGGTTTAAAAAGTTTTTTTAAGCATCAATCAGTATGGTCTTTTAAACCAAAAAGTGATTTGATTAAAATTTTAGTCTTTTACATATAAATATTATAGTAGTTGAAGAAAAAATAAAGAAAGAATAAAGATATTAAATCATCTTTAGAGCTGTACTGTAACAAATTAATTCACTAATATATCATATGAGCAAAATTTTATCTAAAATAATTATTTGAATAGTATGCAGGTGCAATGGCACTTTTTTTTTTTTCACAGTAAAATGAAAAAGTTAAAATACAGCATTCCTATCAAGTTTGGCTTTTTAAAAAGTTATTAAATATTATTAATACATTCTAAAAAAAACGGTCAGAATCGAGTTACTTTATTTCAATGGAATGTATAAAGGAAAATCATACCCAAAGCGAAATCATTATCAAGCTTCAGTTTAAATTAGCCTTAATGAATCATTATATTGTATGGGAAGTGAACACTACCATTTTCTATGCACATATAAAACACACAACAAACAATAAATGAGATATCGTATGAAAGGATTTTGACTTAGTACACTCACATTCATAAAAACATGTTGTTTGATTAAGAATTGCAGAAAATTAAAAACTATTGAACATACTCATCAGCAAATCGAAAAAATTACAATGCGACAGCTTCGAACACAGTTTATCAGGTTTTGAATGTAAAGTGGTAGAAAATGTTTTACTTAAAGCAAAACCTGCAACAATTATATGAGAAAGAGAGGTATGAAAACATCTACAGAGAAAAAAAGATGAAAAATTAACTTTAAATCTGATAAATACAGCCAGGCTTTTGTTAGAAATGGACTCCAACGATACGATAATTCAGCGAAAGAGATGTGTTTTATTTACTTCTGTATATAACGCAACCCTATGCTATACAGCACCAAGCAAGGTTACTAAATAACCATTTTATCTCATGTTGGCAAAGCTTTGGCTTCGAATCACTGTGATTGGTTGCTCGAGAGCCCGAGCATCCCAGCGATTACCGTCTAGTAGTTTTAGTTCTAACCTGTAACCAACGTTCCATGCCACGCCACACGCCAGCGAAGCAAGGGGCGGAGTTTTGAAACGCCAGAGCGCCAGGTGATTGGTCTATTTTTCTCTGTACATGAATCAATGTATGTTTTGCTTATATGCAAACGGGCACGTTTTTATGGGAATTCAAGCGCTCAAATACGCCATCTGGTGAAGTAAAGATATAACTTTTCGGTTCAGGAAAATCCCTTCCAAGCCCATTTACATGCATTTTTAATTTGTTCATAATGATTTTTTTTTTTTTGTACAATTTCAGATTTCATGTGATATTTGTGTTCTGTGTTTATTTGACAAGATAAAAATTATCCAAATTTCAATATCTAATACTTTCAAAAACGTTTACAATAAATAATGGTTTCAATGGCACTTTAGCATTAGTTAACGGGGCAATTTTCCTGTACCGACGGCTGTAATCAGTGCCTCTATAGGCCGTTTTAAGTTAGCTGTGTTATGTGCTTATTATTCATATTTTTTTAATTAATTATTCATATAATTTTGCCTTTCTTAATTGCAGCGGATAGTCCAAGATAGGTGCACCTGAGGTTCGGATTTTTAATTTTTTGAAACCCCGGCCCCCAGGGGCCCCTTTAAGATTTTTGTCCTAAATTGTTAATAATTTGCCCAATTTTTATCCGATCCTCATCGTTTTTGTGGCCTTTTTTCCATTTAGCTTTCTCCCCCATTTCTACGTTCTAGTTATGACCCTGGCCCCCTAGGGCCTGGTATGGGGCCCGCTGAAGTTTTTGTTTCCTAAACTGTTAATAACTTGCCCCCTTTTAATCCGATTTTCTTAGTTTTTGGGGCCTTTTCTCCATTTAGTTATTCCCTTATTGCTACCTTCTAATTAGGACCCTCCATCTTAGGGCCCTGCTCAAAACTATCGGCTGGCCCCTTTTTGGGCCCCCTACTATAGTTCCCCTAAAAATCGTCCGATTCACTTCTTTTTTTTCTAACAACTTAGAACTTCCAGCTTCTACATGAACGACAAAAAAAATTTTCGGTGAAGATCCGGGGCCCCTTGAAGTTTTTGTTCCCTAAATTGTTAATACCTTGTACCCTTTTAATCCGATCTTCGTTTTTGGGGCCTTTTCTCCATTTAACTTTTTCCTTATTTCTACATTCTAGTTAGGACCGTTCATCTTAGGGCCCTGCTCAAAACAATCAGCGGCCCCTTTTGGGCCCCCTACTGTAGCTCCCTTAAAAATAGTCCGATTCGCTAGTTTTTTTTCTAATAACTTAGAACTTCCAGCTACTACATGAACGACAAAAAAAATCGGTGAAGATCCGGGCCCTCTGGGCCCCTTGAAGTTTTTATTCCCTAAATTGTTAATACCTTGTCCCCTTTTAATCCGATCTTCGTTTTTGGGGCCTTTTCTCCATTTAACTTTCCCCCCATTTCTACATTCCAGTTAGGACCGTTCATCTTGGGGCCCTGCTCAAAACAATCAAAGGCTCCTTTTGGGCCCCCTACTGTAGCTCCCTTAAAAATAGTCCGATTCGCGAGGTTTTTTTTCTAACAACTTAAGGACTTCCAGCTACTACATGAATGACCGAAAAATTTCTCGGACAAGATCCGGGCCCCCTGAACCCTTTGAAGTTTTTGTTCCCTAAATTGTTAATACCTTGTCCCCTTTTAATCCGATCTTCGTTTTTGGGGCCTTTTCTCCATTTAGTTATTCCCCCATTTTTTCATTCCAGTTAGGAGCGTTCATCTTAGGGCCCTGCTCAAAACTATCAGCTGGCCCCTTTTTGGGCCCCTTACTGTAGGCTAGTGATGGGCGATTCTGAAAAAAATTGATAATCGATCAACATCGATACTGTATAAAACAACATCGATTTAAAAAATAATCGATTAACAAATTCTAGTATCGATGTTTTAGAATCGATTCTTACACAGATAGCTTAAAAAAAATAACTCCTAAATTTATCGATCAAATGGCAGGAAATTTGATCATACATCGTGATAATGGAAATTAGCAGATAATAATCGATATTTCTGGCGCTCATTTCTTTAGCATAGCAGTATATAATATATTAGCTACTGTCAAATTTTGTTTCAAGGCAGTTTTTTTGTTTCTTTCCAGGTGAAATTGTTATCTTTTCAGTTTAGAGGTAGGGGGTACTAAGAATGAATTAGGGAAGGGAATTAGGGAATGCGTAGGGAAAGGAAACAAGGGGTGGAGGAGGAAGAGGGCAGTGTTGAATTCAGGGGGTGGCTTGGGGGGGGCATTCACCCCGGATCATTGATATGTGCCCCCCCCCCCCAAAAAAAAAAAAAAAAGATTTGTGAGATTTTAAGCTTTTAATGGTTAAAAAGTGCAATATCGCCCCGGAACTCTACAATGCCCCCCCCCCCCCGGAGCCACAGAAATAATTCCCGGAAAAAAGTGCTATATCGTTGGAAATGTATGTGATCGCTTAATCATATTATGCATCTGTGGTGTCTATTCCCCCCAAGGGGGCACTGCTCTAAATTTTGCCGATATCCCTCATGTGATATATCGTTCGAAAGGTCTGTGACCGCTTAATCATATTATGCATCTCTGGTATCCATCCCCCCACTTTACCACCCCCAAGGGGTGTACTTTTCGAAATTTTGCACACACCCTTCATGTGATATATCGTTGGAAAGGTCTGTAACCGCTTAATCATATTATGCATCTCCCGTATCCATCCCCTTACTTTCCCCCCACAAGGGGGGGTACTTTTGGAAATTTTCCACGCACGCACCCCGGATGTGATATATCGTTGGAAAGGTCTGTGAACGTTTAATAACGCCTATTCATATTATGACCGGTATACGGTGCCGACTCGACATCTATAGCCTTAACGATTTCAGTGTCCGAAGTTCGTGTAGAACAGATTGCGCCACCTGGGGGTGAAACGTGGAACTAATGCATATTGCAGACGACTGCTATACGGTGCCGGAGGCATCGGGGACCCGAGCCGGAGGTTCGTTCAGTTAGAGGTTTATACTATTCCATGTACAAATTAAGGGATTGTCTGGTGCCGAAGGCAGCGGGGACCCGAGTCGGAGGTTCGTTTGGTTAGAGGTTTACACTATTCGCTGTGCAAATTATCGGATTATCCGGTGCCGAAGGCAGTGGGTACCCGATCCGGAGTTTCGTTCGGTTCGAGGTTTATCATATTCGAAGTTTTACAAGATTCGAGCCCGCGATATAAATTAAGGGCCCGCTAGCCGGCAAAGCCAGTTAGTTAGTTCATTAAGTTGTATTTTTTAAGTTCGTCCCCTTTCTGCTCCCTCTGCTCCCCCCTCACCCAAATCATAACTTTCTTAGTTATGCACAGATTTGAACGGGACGTTTTGTGACATTCTTTCCAAGTCATTTGGTTAATAAATAAACATTGTTATTATATCTGCAACTGTTTGTCACCACTATTTATGAACAATAATCAAAATTTTCGGCTTTTTTTCCAGTTAAAACACTCTTTTCTTGGATTAGAGCCACGTTACTCAGAGTTATCGTTAGCTAAGTTGTATCGCTCAAGTTTTTCAAAATGTTTGTAGAAGTTATATTTTAAAAATTTCTCTGTACTCGGTCAAATAAAACAGTAAAAATTCCAGTCGTTTAGAGTTTAGAACCAAACCCGCTGAGTTATGATAGTTTGAATTTTATGAAATATCGGAGCTTTCTAACACTAAATAATCATCTGCTTGTTTTTAATGTTTTTCAAGAGTACACGTATGATAATACTTTAAATTAATGTATCAATAAATTTAAACAATGACCCCGGGAATTTTGTACATTTGAAAATTTTGTTGTTTTATTTCTTATATACATTACACTATACAGGAAAAAGACTAAACTTGTGGATATTCCAATTAAATATTAAGCTTGTATTGTATATAAGAACATCATAAAACAAAATAAAAATAAAGTCTTTACAAAATCAATAATTTCAAATGGATTAGAAAATACAACATTATATGAGAAACATATACGAAAAACCATTATGCAAAAAACATTTACATATATTACATATATATTCTGAAAAAATATTTGAGGTAATGCTGTTTATGTCTTAAAACGTGGTTTTTTTTTTTTTTTTCAAATAAAATTTCTTATAATAGTATTAGTTGTAATGTTAGAGCAAGACATTTTTATAATTAAATTTCCCTTCGTATTAGGACTAGGAGCTCTTAAGAGTCCTCTTCCCGCACTTGAAAACATTCGCTCGCTAATATTAATCCTATGGGCATTATTTTTCTAATATCTCGTTTGCATTTGAATATTTTTAAAAGATTTTTTTGCATTGGATAGTAGATATCAATCTCTATTTCCGTCGTTGATTACTTTTTCGATTTTTTAGGAAGATACTTTTACTTTCGAAACCGGTTCCGAAAGTGAAAGTATTTCCGTTAAAAGTTCTGTTACAGTTTTTGCATTCTACTGATATAACTCTATCGTTTTCATATTTTTTTATTAAAAAACTCCTAAACTACTGATTTTAAAAAGCGCCATTTTCTATTAAAAAAAATCCCTGACGGCTCGGCCTACAGGCACAGGTAGATTTCGAAGACGCAGACCGTGGGGCGCCTGTTTGTCGGGAATTGCGGAAGAAATGACCTTTTTGCGATGATGCTGCAGTTGGAACCGCCTACTTCGAAACCAAACTTGTTTGCAGGCGGAGCCAGCAAGGATTTTTTTTTGTTTTTGCTATAAGAGTTGGTCCTATAAAAAACATGCCAATATAAAAGTTTTAGATAATATTAAGAGGATTTATAATAAATTTAAGCGGATTTGAAATCTTGGGAATTGACGAAGTTATGAATTTTTTTCTTCAAAAACCTCCTTCCCCCCCCCCTTAAGGCAATTTTTAATTATATCAAAAATCTGTCATACATAAATTTTCGGCCCTTCTCCTAGAAGTACTAATAACTTCAAACGGATTCGATACGTATCATAATTAAGAAATTATGGGATTTTTCTGTTTTTACAAAAAGCCCCCCCCATCCCCCCCTGGTTTGATTTTGCCCATTAAACGAACTTGACTGAGATTTTATGCCCCTTGATTGTATGTATCAGTTTCGAAAAGATGCAGGAGTTGGAACCGCTTACTTCGAAAAATAACTTGTTTGCAGGCGGAGCCGGCAGGGATTTTTTTGTTTTTAAATTTTTTTTGCTATAACGGTTGGTCCTATAAAAAACTTGTCAATATAAAAGTTTTAGATAATATTAAGAGGATTTATAATAAATTTAAGCGGATTTGAAATCTTGGGAATTGACGAAGTTCTGATTTTTTTTCTTCTAAACCCCCCCTTCCCTCCCCCCCTTAAGGCAATTTTTAATTATATCAAAAATCTGTCATACATAAGTTTTTGCCCCTGTTCCTAAAAGTAATAATAACTTTAAACGGATTCGATACGTATCATAATTAAGAAATTATGTTTTTTTTTTCTGTTTTCACAGAAAGCCCCCTTATCCCCCACCCCTTGGTTCGATTTTGCCCATTAACAAACTTGACCGAGATTTTATGCCCCTTTATTTTATGTATCAGTTTCGAAAAGATGGGGGAGTTGGGACCGCCTACTTCGAAAAATAACTTGTTTGCAGGCAGAGCCGGCAGGGATCTTTTTGTTTTTAATTTTTTTTTTGCTATAACGGTTGGTCCTATAAAAAACTTGTCAATATAAAAGTTTTAGATAATACTAAGAGGGTTAATAATAAATTTACGCGGATTTGATATCTTGTGAATTGACGAAGCTATGATTTTTTTCTTCTAAAACCCCCCTTTTTTCCCCCCCTTGGGGCCATTTTTAATTATATAAAAAATCTGTCATACATAAATTTTCGGCCCTTTTCCTAGAAGTAATAATAACTTTAAACGGATTCGATACGTATAAAAATAAAGAAATTATGAGGGTTTTTCTGTTTTCACGAAAAGCCCCCCATTCCCCCCCCCCTTGGTTCGATTTTGCCCATTAACGAACTTGACCGAGATTTTATGACCCTTGATTTTATGTATCAGTTTGGAAGAAATTTATGCAGAATTTTTCCAGTTATCGTGGTCAGAAAAAAGTGACATAGATATATATGTAAGAGACGCCTCTGTATAACGGGCGCACCTCGATATAACGAACACACATCGATCTCTCTGTAACGAGCGGTCGATCACCGCTATCACACATCCCATTACTAGATATCACGATGTTCGAAGGACCATATTTAGCGCAATTAAAGTAGTTTCATGGCACTCTTTCGTCGAATCACCGTGTAATTCATAGGCTAGAAGATAAAAGTATGTAGTCGGACGAGTGTAGGACAAATCAGCAGACATTTTCCTGGGAACTAGCTTTTATTCCAATTAATTACAAGTCTCTTTGATTAAGCTAGGCCCAGGCCAGAGTTTGAGGAGTCTTTCACCGGGAAAACATCGTCTTATCGGCCGGAGATCGCGAATTATCGGACTTATAACGGCCGTAGTTATTGGGGAGAGTGATTAGAGTCAAAAGCCACGCAAAAAACGTGCTCCTCACATTATATACATCGAAACTACCGCCAGAGACCGCTTTGCAACTTATGAAATAATGTAATTTAATTAGCTAATTACTTTTGAGTCATATCTGGGTAAGCAGCCCAGATAATTATTCATGCAAGTTCTAACCACCGGCAGAAGAGAGATGCGCTGCCGTCAGCACTTTTAATCTTAACTAGGATTCAAAATTGATATCTGTTCGTAATAAATGTCTTGCAAGGAAAGTTGTTACAGGGGCAACTAGAAATGAAGGCAGGGCTTTAACATTTTGACACACGATTTAGGGATTTTAAACTTTGAATTTTTATATTTTAGTTTCTGATTTGGAATGGGTTTAACTAACTATCCTTTCATATCAATCCACATTCGTTCACATTCAATATTCTTTCATACTTTTTCACATTCATTTCACATCCCCCCCCTTTAAAAATGAGCGCCACAGTACTTGTCAGCAAGGGCTGTGGGGCTCAACCCCATAAGTTAAACACATTTTAAACAAGGCTATCAAATTTTTTTTTCTACGGAATTCTAATTAGACTCTCAAACTGCTTGGGCTTACTTTTACATAACATACTGGTACTATTTGATGATATACACTGAAGATTAAACATATGGCATATACTGTAAACAAAACACAGCTGCAGCAAAAAAAAATTGAACATTTCTCGAGAACATTGTGTGCTATTTTTTGAAAGTCTTTTAGCACATTGCGAAAGTTTTTGTTAACCAACATGTCCTGTGTGAATTGTTCTTGGGGGTTGGTTCATCAGGAAAGGTAAACATTGCACCTTTCTTTAAACATACAATAAAAACTAAATAATATGATACTTGAAAACAGAAATATAATATGGCAAATACTTATATTATTTACAAAACACAAACAATTAAAATATGCACTTAACTTTATAAAAATATTTCAACATGATATAAACACTTATTCAAAACATTAAATTTCAAAATATAGTATAAAATATACTTCAAATATACTGTAAATATATAGGACAAAACAATTACTACAAATGCAATAAAAACAACACAAACATGAAAATGTCATATGAGCAGTTATAAGCTCTGTTACTACTCCAAATTATCTATTTATAAGCATATTTGGGCTTATAGAACATTCTAGTGGGAATTAATCTCAGGAGGAAAAAAAATTGAACTTGAAACCTTTGTAAAAATAGGAAATTCTAACCAAAAAAGAAAAAAAAGTTAGGCTATCCTTCCCACCATGCTCAGTGAGACATGGATTTCTAAACTCTGAGGTGATTATCATCCAAAAAATGTGTCTCTTGCACAAGGAAAAAGGAAAAGTGGATGCCCGATAATCACCTACAGAGGGAAAGCGAAGCAGTTTTGCCAAATTCTCCATTCTACATGGAAAGAGAAAATGGGAAAACAGTTCGACTATAGACGGGAGGCCACGGAGTGGAGGACCCCTAACGTGTTCCTAGTTTTGTCATTGTATAAGTAATTAAAAAAAATAAAAAGGTTAGCAGTACTTTAAAACTGCTCCGCCAACTACACCGCTGGGTTTTAAATTAACATCCAGCTGGGTCCTCATCCAAACACTAAAATGATAGAGGAACGATAGGAAAGCAAAAATAAAAAATTGAAAGATGAAAGAAATAGACGGCGGTTATTCATGGTAGAGTTTTAAATTTTGAGGAGGGTTATAGAATCTCAACTTGGAGGCGTGCACTATTTCAGAATTTCTCTTAAAATGTATACTGGGTTTATCAATTTCAAAACTTACATCAGATAGTTGTTTTAAGATAGTATATGGTCCAGAATATGGTGGAGTCAATTTACGTGTATTAGGATAGTGGAATTCTTCATACATTACAATGTCACCAACTTTAAACTTTACAGGAAGAAAACGAGCATCATAATGGATTTTGTTTTTTTTATGGTAAGCTATTGTTCTTTCCTTAGCCAATTTTCTAGCTTCTTCAACAGGAGGGTAATAATCATTATCTGGCAAAAGAGGATCATAAGGTAATTTTCCTAACAGCAAATAACTAGGTGGAAATTGAGTTACAGAATGTGGAGTAGCATTATATTGGTACAATACTTCATCTAAAAATTTTGTCCAAGGTAATTTAGTTGGGGATGAATTTACAATACATTTTAATCTGGTGACAATAGTTTGATTCAAACGCTCAATTTTCCCATTCGTTTCCGGGTGATGACTGGAGGTTAATCAGTGTTTGATATTATAATTACGAAGAAAACGTTTAAATCTAGAAGCTGTAAATGCTCCATTTCTATCAGTAAGTCTTTTTTCTGGTACTTGAGTTTGAAATAATTGTTTCAAAATGTTTGTATAAGTTTCAGTTGTTACACTTTTTGACGCGAAACCCCACACATAGCGAGTTGCATGGTCTATGACCAAATGCAGATACTTCTTTGCTGAATTATAATGATTAAATCCGCCAACAGAGTCCAATGCCAAGCATTCAAAAGGTATATCCGTTGGGGGCATGAGCTGCAACAAACCAAATCTTTTTTGCCTACTTTTTTTTTGATTTGGCAGGTATGACAATGTTTTACAAAATTTTCAATATCTTTATTAAGATTAGGCCAATAATATTGATTTGTAATTAAATTTATCATCTTATAAATTCCAGGATGTCCAAAATCTGTGTGGGCTTTTTCCAAGAGGAGTAAACGTAAAGCCATGGGGACGACAATCTTATACAAACTTTTCTTTTTAATCACAATAACATCATTAATTTCAACATATTTTTTACCATCTACCTTGACATTCTCTTTTTTCTGATTTTCTCTGATATCATTCAAGTTGAGTAAATGTGTATGATGTGGGGGGTCTTCTGAAAGAGGTAATCTAGACAGCATATCAGCCTCTACATTAGTGGAGCCCTTTTTATATTTAATATCATAGTCAAACATACTCAGTTTAAGGGACCAGCGGAAAAGACGTCCTCTTAGGTTTTTAACATTTTTTAGCCAAGTGAGAGCCGCATGGTCTGTATGAATGACAAATTTTTGCTCGTGTAAATAATGGTAAAATTTATCTAGAGCATCCACAATTGCCAAACATTCGAGTTCAGTAATTGCATAATTTTTTTCATAGTCGCGAAGATTTCTAGAATGATATGCTATGGGGTGCAAAATACCATTTTCATCAGCCTGTTTCAGAACACATCCCACTCCAAGACTTGATGCATCTACAAATAAATTACAAGGTGTTTTGGGATCAAACAATCTTAAGATAGGTTTTTGAATTAGAGCTGCTTTTAATTTTTCAAAAGAATTTTGACAGTCCTGGTCCCATACATAAGAAACATTTTTCTTTAGCAAATTATTTAGAGGATATCTAACCTCAGCATATTTATGAATGAATTTATTACAAACATTAATAGATCCCAAAAAGCGTTGTAACTCTTTAACATTGGTTGGTGGTTTTAACCTCTTGATGGTTTCAATATTTGGGTTATCGGGTGTAATACAACCATTCGACACTTCATATCCAAGAAAATTAATTGTCTTCTTAACAAAATTACATTTAGACAGCTTTAATTTAAGATTTTCCTGGACACAAATATCAAAAATGATTTCCAAATGATGGTAATGTTCTTCTTCATTTTGTGAGAATACAATAATATCATCAAAATAACTGCATGCAAAGTCAATTTTATATTTATTTACGATTCTTCGAAGGATACGGTTGAAATTTGCAGGCGCATTTTTCAAGCCGAACGCGAGATGCTTCCACTCAAATAAGCCAAACGTTGTGGCAAAAACTAATTTTTCAGTATCTTTAGGGTGGATAGGTATATGCCAATATCCACTTGCTAAATCGAGAGTGGAAAACACTTTAGCTTGCACCAATTTGTCCAATAAAGTGTCGATTCGGGGTAAGGGTTCTGCATCTGTTTTGGTTATGGCATTTAATTTTCGGAAATCGACACACAACCGAGTTTTCTTTCCTTCTTCACGTTTATAAACTAAGGTTACAGGTGAAGAATAAGGGGAATGACTTTCTTTAATGATACCGGCTTTTAACAAATTTTGAACTTGTTCTCTAATTTCTTCTTCTTCCTTAGGGGAAGTATGATAAGCTCTAAGTGAAATTGGTAAGTCGGAAGTTAAATGTATTCTCTGGGGTTCCATGTTGATACATCCTACATCATATTTATCTTTGGCAAAAATACCGACATATTTGGCTAAGAGAGTAGGCAGTTTGTTAGGTGCAGACTGAACTTGGATAGGTTCAGTGGCGTTTACAAACTCCGACTCATAATTTTCACCAAATATCCCTGCATTTTCCTTTTCTGAGATATCTTCATTAGGTTCTGACACGTGCAAGGAATTAACTGTTGGAATATTTCGTAATTGGTTCAGGAGAGGCACTCTTTGGTTATTTTGGAAAATTTGCATCTTAACACAATCAATATTTAACTGGAAACTTTGACAATGGTTAAGTCCAATAAGTGTATAGGGTAATTTATTATCAATAACATAAAGATCGACATATTTGGATATACGGCCAATTTTCAAATTAACACGACATTTTTCGTGCAAGGTGAGAATGCCTTGTGTTTGAGCGACCGATAGACCTTTACGAGTTTTGGAAGTGTTTAATTGGAATTTTTGGACTAAATGTAATGGAATGACACTTAACGAGCTTCCTGAGTCGATCAAACAGGGTATTGAGTTTTCTGGTATCCCTAGAGTAGTAATTTGACGTTTCTTTGGGTTTTCTTTGGATCCTTTTCTTTTTTCTATGTACCCGGGTACTATTAGTTGTCATTGATTACTACTTGGGTTTGCAGAAAAATCACTTTGTGTCTGATTTGGATTTTGGATTTGAATGTTTGGTTGTTGGGTTAGAGAGGAGGCATCTAAAGATTGCTTTCGAAAAGGACAATCTCGTACCCAATGGTAAGCATTTGGAATATTAAGATTAAGGCATACACGGCATGGCGATGGTGGCAATGTAGCCTGGTAGTGTATATTTGGTCTAGGAGGAGACGGTTGAAATGGTCTCACATTTTGGAAAGTTCTTTGAGGGTTAGGCACATTTGGGCGATTCTGGGGGTTTTGATAAGGGTATCTATAATTCCAGGATCGTATTGGAAAATTCTGCTCAGTGGTATTAGGGCGATATGGTCGCCATTGTCTCAACTGATTTTGGGGAGTTGGGTCTGGTTTATTTTCAGGACTCTTGCCTGCTACTTCAAGCTTAGTAAGTTTAAAAACTAATTCTCTCCATTCTGTGGCAGTTTTGGGGGCATTAGTCACAATAAGTCTTTGCATAGAAATTGGCAAGCCTTCGGATAACCCTTCCAGAATGAATTTGTTGTCTAAACCCAGATTACGACCCATTTTCGTTTTCTTTTGGTAGTACTCGTTGAGGTCATCACCTGACCTATACCGAATACTAGCAAAGTCGCTTAGTGATAGTGTATCTGGGGTAGAAAAATTTTCATGGAATAGTGAAACAAACTCATTCCAATGTAAAACATTAAGACAGTTGTTAATGTACAGGGTAAGGGCACTATCTTTTAAAAATTTCTGGATGTTTCTTATCTTCCAAACATCATCTTTTCTTCATTCAATACATACAGCCTCAAAATAAGCAAGCCAAGAGGCAAAGATCATCTTTGCTTCCGGCGAAAACGAGATAATCTCTGGATCTTTGGTTGTTTTTTCCTTAATATTTGCTGCATCGCTAGCTACAGCGGCCTTTTTGATTAACTGTATTTCAGGGGTTAGGTCCTGATTTTTAAGAGATTGTTGGTTCTCTGGGCTAATGGCTCCATTCATATTTACAGGGGAACTTTCTTTAAAAGGGTTTCCACTTTCATCAACTTCTGTGTTTTTTTCTTTCAAAGATTCGCTACCTTCACCCACTTGAGTGGATTTGTCTTCTGCACTCATTTTTATTACTTATTTTTACAATCTCATTAAACAAAATATTAAAAAAAATATTTTTACTAGAAAAAATCAATTTTTTTTTTAATTTGCCCTCTTTTTTTCTTAATTTTTCATTAAATCCCGCTTAAATTTTAAAAATAAAAACAAAAATAATCTGCTTCATTTAATCACTTACGTTGTAACATAGAAACAATAATAATAAAATAATAATAATAATAATAATAAAATAATAATAATAATAATAAAATAATAACAATAATAATATAAGAATAATAATAATATTAATATATTTCATGAAAATAACACTTAAAAAATAACATTTCAAATTGTTTTTTATAAAATCCTTTTACTGTTTAAAAAAATTAAATAGTCTCTTTCCGTTTTTAACTTCTTAAAAAAAATAACAAAGTATCATACCTGGTTTTTTCCTTTTTGTCTTAAATTCATTTTTTTAATGCACCACAATACTGATAAAATAAAAAATAAATAAAAGGAAGGGGGAAAAAGTGATTACGAATTTAGCCAAAATTTCAATAGGTCATTAGAGCAGGTTAAACAGCTGTTTGATCTTTTCATTCACACCTATCCTTCATTCACAACCATCTGTTTTTCCTTTTCCTTAATCCATTTGATTGCACAAAATACTCACGTGAAAAAAAAGAAATTCACCATTTAAACTGAAACCGAAAGAAACACCAACGAAACACAAAAAAAGAACATCCCTCCTTCTGCTGGAGATTCACTGGAGATCGTTACTGGAATGAACTTTGACCTTGATCTCTCTACACATCATCTGGTTGTCTGGTTGTCGGTTGTCTGTGAGACACTTTTTGCTCTTCTTTCTGCAGCAAACTAGGTCATCTTAGATAACGTCTTTTAAATGTGAAACATTGAGGGAAAAATTGTTTATTTTAAGTAGGCAACGAAATAAAATGTTTATCCGAGATTTGATAGCTTAATGAGGAAGCAGGAGCTCTTTTATTAACTGATTGTAGATATTTATTTCTTTATTTTGGACACAAACTTTTTCTTTTCAGTTAAACACACTAGTCTTCTGTTATTTTCTTTTAAAGGCCCGGTGATTAAAAATAGTCTTTTTATGGTTGGTTCGATTACGATGTTTCTTATTAATGAATAGTTATTTAAAAGAAAGGATTTTCCCATGGCAGGTATTTAATCCTAGCAGACTCACTGTAAGATACGCCTCTGTATAACGGGCGCACCTCGATATAACGAACACACATCGATCTCTCTGTAACGAGCGGTCGATCATCGCTATCACACATCCCATTACTAGATATCACGATGTTCGAAGGACCATATTTAGCGCCGTTAAGGTAGTTTCACGGCACTCTTTCGTCGAATCACCGTGTAATTCATAGGCTAGAAGATAAAAGTATGTAGTCGGACGAGTGTAGGACAAATCAGCAGACATTTTCCTGGGAACTAGCTTTTATTCCAATTAATTACAAGTCTCTTTGATTAAGCTAGGCCCAGGCCAGAGTTTGAGGATTCTTTCACCGGGAAAACATCGTCTTATCGGCCGGAGATCGCGAATTATCGGACTTATAACGGCCGTAGTTATTGGGGAGAGTGATTAGCGTCAAAAGCCACGCAAAAAACGTGCTCCTCACATTATATACATCGAAACTACCGCCAGAGACCGCTTTGCAACTTATGAAATAATGTAATTTAATTGGCTAATTACTTTTGAGTCATATCTGGGTAAGCAGCCCAGATAATTATTCATGCAAGTTCTAACCACCGGCAGAAGAGAGATGCGCTGCCGTCAGCACTTTTAATCTTAACTAGGATTCAAAATTGATATCTGTTCGTAATAAATGTCTTGCAAGGAAAGTTGTTACAGGGGCAACTAGAAATGAAGGCAGGGCTTTAACATTTTGACACACGATTTAGGGATTTTAAACTTTGAATTTTTATATTTTAGTTTCTGATTTGGAATGGGTTTAACTAACTATCCTTTCATATCAATCCACATTCGTTCACATTCAATATTCTTTCATACTTTTTCACATTCATTTCATATATATATATATATAAAGTTTTGAACTGGGGGTGGTTTTGAGTTCTGGGAGTCATGATCGGCGTAGATCTGCAAAAATTTTTCAAAATTTCCAACTTAGGTGAGAATGTAATAGGTAGTATTTCTTACGAAATCTACCTAAAAACAACAACAAAAAAAAAGCATTACAAATACTTCGAAACACGTGACTACTATGGATCAACATCTATGAAATAAGTGTAGAATTAAAAGAATTCTCTATTCTGGTCTGTGGTTTTGTATTTATTTTTTATTTAACAAGATAACGTGTGCTCTGACGCCTTTCTAAATTCGCTTATTCAACTTTTCTTTTTCGGCTTCCTTGCACAAACCGCAAGCGTACTAAATAATGAATCACTTGCAATGCAGCAAAAGTTTGTACATACGCATTACCTGACTTAATAAATACATTTTTCTACATGTGTGATAAAAAGACGCGGACAGAGACATGTGTTGAATTCAGACACTTTTCTCCGGGAAGGGGACATTATAATAGAGTTACGGGGGGGGGGAGGAAATTGCACTTTTTAAACATTGAAGGTATAAAATCTCAAATCTTCAGGAGGGGGGGGGAATGTCCCGCCTGGGCCACCCACTGAATTCAACACTCGGAGACAATATTGACAGATATAACTTAACTAACGAGCATCCTGAGTAAATGACTCTAAACCAATGATAGTGTGTTTTAACTGGGAAAAAACCGAAAATTTTGATTTTTGTTCGTAAATAGCGGTGACAAACAGTTGCAGATATAATACCAATGTTTATTTATTAACCAAATGACTTGGGAAGAATGTCAGAAAAGGTCTTGTTCAAATCTGTGCATAACTAAGAAAGTTATGTTTTTTGGGAGCAGGGGCGAACTTGAAAACTAAAAGTTAATAAACTAACTAGCGGGCGACGCCCGCTAGTGGGCCCTTAATTTACATCGGGGACTCGAATCTTGTAAAACCTCGAACCGAACGAAACTCCGGTTCGAGTACCCGCTGCCTTCGGCACCGGATAATCCGATAATTTGCACATCAAATAGTGTAAACCTATAACCGAACGAACCTCCGACCCGGGTCCCCGCTGCCTCCGACACCGTATAGCAGTCATGCTGCGCACGCGCTATAATATCCATTAGTTTCACGTTCCACCACAGGTGGTGCAATCTGCTCTGCACGAACTTCAGGCAATGAAATCGTTAAGGCTATAGATGTCGAGTCGACACCGTATATCGGTCATAATATGAATAAGAGTGATTAAACGTTCACAGACCTTTCCAACGATATATCACATGAGGGGTGTGTGCAAAATTCAGAAAAGTACCCCCCTTGTTGGGGGGAGTGAGGGGATGGACATTGGAGCATAATATGATTAAGTGGTCACAGACCTTTCCAACGATATATCACATGACGGCTGTGTGCAAAATTCAGAATATTAATCCACTTGTAGGGGCAAAGTGGGGGGAATGGACACCGGAGATGCATAACATGATTAAGCGGTCACAGACCTTTTTAACGATACATCACATGAGGGATATAGGCAAAATTTAGAAAAGTGCCCCCCCCCCCCGCCTTGGGGAGGCAAAGTGGGGGGGATTGACACTTCAGATGCATTATATGATTAAGTGGTCACAGACCTTCCCAACGATATATCACATGTGGGGTGTCGGCAGCCTTTAGAAAAGTGCCCCTCCCTTGTGGTCAAAACGCGCTCCCCCCCTCCCCATAATTAATGACGCGGCCTCATTTTTTAAATTTATTTTATGTGTTATAAAATATCGTAAAGTTTCAAACAGATCGCCTTATTGTATTTCCTAATTTTGTTCGCGCCCCTCCTCCCCCCCCATCCGAAATGTGACGCGAATCCCTTACTTATACGAAATTTGAGAGCAACAGCTGCTCATCTCTGCCGCTAAAATAATCAAAGTGAAAGAATAAATACATGAATTTAGTGATAGAGAGATCGATCTATAATCTATTAGATTTCCGTTAGGCGCTATCCTCCGATGGTGATAAGATCGATCTGCAGTGACGATTTGAAAGAAAATAAACGAACGATAATATTCGTAGAGACATCGATAAAAAAATTGATAAAATCGATCTGGCCATAGTATCGATTAAAGCGATAAAAAAGATCGACATCGATATCAATTTGATAACATCGATTAAATCGATCTGGCTATAGTATGGATTAAAAAGATCGATGTCGCCCATCACTACTGTAGGCGCTGGTCAGCTAGTTATTAATAAATGTTTGGGTTCGATTTTGAGTAGCTGGATTTCATCTTTTGTTACAAAATGTTATTTTTCACAAAAATATAACAAATTTCAGAAAAATAAATTTTATTTTTCACAAAATGCCTCCCCCCCTCCCCTCCAAAAAAAAAAATCTGCATTGACACCTGATTAAACGCTTTTTAAATGGTAAGGTTTTTTTAAAAACATGGCATCTATTTTTTTTAATTAAATTATTAATTCTCTTCCACAAAAAAAAAAAAAAAAAAAAGTAAAATGTTTCTTAAAAAAATACCGCCCTAGTACTTCATTAAATGTTTCATATAAGTCGATTTTTTGTTTTGTCCTGTTTTTATACATATTATTCTGATAGTAAAAATATTTTTTAAATACCTAAGGAGTGTTTATTTAGTATAAAAATTATTGCAGCTAATAAAACCGAATTCTGACAAAACATATGCTTCAGTTTCATAGATTTCCTTGTCATGATACAACATGTTAAAATTATATACATAAATTTTTAATTGTTTTTATGCAAAACCATTAATCTAAACTCAGAAGTATGGAAATACACCATTTTAGTTACCGCTAGCGAGTGGATTTTTAGACAATCTTTGAAAAATTGCAGACGATAGTAATTAGCTATATTTTGCAACTTTTCAATTTAGCACGATGTAATCATGTTGTTTTATCTTATACTAAACTTTTATATTCTTAATTTTATAGGGGGGGGGGATGAAAATTCATTGTAGTAATAGTAATTAACTATTTTTCCAGTTGCATACATTTTGTCATAACAATTTTCAGTTGGCTGACTGGTAAAATTTTCTTGTTAACTAATCTTGATTAGCAACAGAATCTATGTTCTGCGCATAATCTGTTAAAACAAAATTTGTTTTAGAATAGATATGGTCCATAATTAAATGCAAAAATTTCGCTTTCTCATAGGAAACAGCGCATTGAGCGGGGAACGTTTTGCCTACCACAAGAGGATTTGACTAGTGAGGAACCAGTTTGTTGACAAACATGCACATTCTCGATACGGTAATAATGGGACTATTCAGAACCAAAGACCAGGCGGCGTGCAGGCGACGGAGATTAAAATATGGAGTGAGGCTATACTGTGAATGAAATTGAAAGGCCCATGCTCATTATCATTGATTTGGACGTCCAAATCAATGATAATGAACGCGGGCCTTCATTTAACTAATTTGCGTATTTTAATGATATTTTGTTGAAATCTTGTAGTGAACTTGATGGCCGAATGGTTAGAGCACTGCTCATGATTCTGGAGGTTGCGGGTTCGATTCCCCTAAATTTTTATTTGTTTTCTCTAATTTTCCATTAAAAAATGTTTTATTGGTTGCTTTGTATTTTTCATGATTAATGGAATATATTTTATAAAAGTAAAATTTGATATTGTTAACAATTACTTATTTAATTAAATACGACAAATTCAGCTATTTTACGATTAAAATTTTACATTACAGTGCCTTTTAATATTTAAACATTATAATTATTTTTTTTTTCTTTTAGCAAATGTAAATTAAGTGATGAAAATATAATCAATTTGCACGAACTTGACTGAGATTTTATGCCCCTTGATTGTATGTATCAGTTTCGAAAAGATGCAGGAGTTGGAACCGCCTACTTCGAAAAATAACTTGTTTGCAGGCGGAGCCGGCAGGGATTTTTTTGTTTTTAAATTTTTTTTGCTATAACGGTTGGTCCTATAAAAAACTTGTCAATATAAAAGTTTTAGATAATATTAAGAGGATTTATAATAAATTTAAGCGGATTTGAAATCTTGGGAATTTACGAAGTTCTGATTTTTTTTCTTCTAAAACCCCCCTTAAGGCAATTTTTATTATATCAAAAATCTGTCATACATAAGTTTTTGCCCCTGTTCCTAAAAGTAATAATAACTTTAAACGGATTCGATACGTATCATAATTAAGAAATTATGGTTTTTTATCTGTTTTCACAAAAAGCCCCCTTATCCCCCCCCCCTTTGGTTCGATTTTTCCCATTAACAAACTTGACCGAGATTTTATGCCCCTTGATTTTATGTATCAGTTTCGAAAAGATGGGGGAGTTGGAACCACCTACTTCGAAAAATAACTTGTTTGCAGGCAGAGCCGGCAGGGATCTTTTTGTTTTTAATTTTTTTTTTTTTTGCTATAACGGTTGGTCCTATAAAAAACTTGTCAATATAAAAGTTTTAGATAATACTAAGAGGATTAATAATAAATTTATGCGGATTTGATATCTTGTGAATTGACGAAGCTATGATTTTTTTCTTCTAAAACCCCCTTCCCCCCCCCCCTTGGGGCCATTTTTAATTATATAAAAAATCTGTCATACATAAATTTTCGGCCCTTTTCCTAGAAGTAATAATAACTTTAAACGGATTCGATACGTATAAAAATAAAGAAATTATGAGGGTTTTTCTGTTTTCACGAAAAGCCCCCCATTCCCCCCCCTCTTGGTTCGATTTTGCCCATTAACGAACTTGACCGAGATTTTATGACCCTTGATTTTATGTATCAGTTTGGAAGAGATTTATGCAGAATTTTTCCAGTTATCGTGGTCAGAAAAAAGTGACATAGATATATATGTAAGAGACGCCTCTGTATAACGGGCGCACCTCGATATAACGAACACACATCGATCTCTCTGTAACGAGCGGTCGATCACCGCTATCACACATCCCATTACTAGATATCACGATGTTCGAAGGACCATATTTAGCGCCGTTAAGGTAGTTTCACGGCACTCTTTCGTCGAATCACCGTGTAATTCATAGGCTAGAAGATAAAAGTATGTAGTCGGACGAGTGTAGGACAAATCAGCAGACATTTTCCTGGGAACTAGCTTTTATTCCAATTAATTACAAGTCTCTTTGATTAAGCTAGGCCCAGGCAAGAGTTTGAGGAGTCTTTCACCGGGAAAACATCGTCTTATCGGCCGGAGATCGCGAATTATCGGACTTATAACGGCCGTAGTTATTGGGGAGAGTGATTAGCGTGAAAAGCCACGCAAAAAACGTGCTCCTCACATTATATACATCGAAACTACCGCCAGAGACCGCTTTGCAACTTATGAAATAATGTAATTTAATTGGCTAATTACTTTTGAGTCATATCTGGGTAAGCAGCCCAGATAATTATTCATGCAAGTTCTAACCACCGGCAGAAGAGAGATGCGCTGCCGTCAGCACTTTTAATCTTAACTAGGATTCAAAATTGATATCTGTTCGTAATAAATGTCTTGCAAGGAAAGTTGTTACAGGGGCAACTAGAAATGAAGGCAGGGCTTTAACATTTTGACACACGATTTAGGGATTTTAAACTTTGAATTTTTATATTTTAGTTTCTGATTTGGAATGGGTTTAACTAACTATCCTTTCATATCAATGCACATTCGTTCACATTCAATATTCTTTCACACTTTTTCACATTCATTTCATATATATATATATATAAAGTTTTGAACTGGGGGTGGTTTTGGGTTCTGGGAGTCATGATCGGCGTAGATCTGCAAAAATTTTTCAAAATTTCCAACTTAGGTGAGAATGTAATAAATAGGTAGTATTTCTTACGAAATCTACCTAAAAACAACAACAAAAAAAAAGCATTACAAATACTTCGAAACACGTGACTACTATGGATCAACATCTATGAAATAAGTGTAGAATTAAAAGAATTCTTTATTCTGGTCTGTGGTTTTGTATTTATTTTTTATTTAACAAGATAACGTGTGCTCTGACGCCTTTCTAAATTCGCTTATTCAACTTTTCTTTTTCGGCTTCCTTGCACAAACCGCAAGCGTACTAAATAATGAATCACTTGCAATGCAGCAAAAGTTTGTACATACGCATTAGCTGACTTAATAAATACATTTTTCTACATGTGTGATAAAAAGACGCGGCCAGAGACATGTGTTGAATTCAGACACTTTTCTCAGGGAAGGGGACATTATTACAGAGTTACGGGGGGGGGGGGGAATTGCACTTTTTAAACATTGAAGGTATAAAATCTCAAATCTTCAGGGGGGTGGGGGGGGGGAATGTCCCGCGTGAGCCACCCACTGAATTCAACACTCGGAGACAATATTGACAAATATAACTTAACTAACGAGCATCCTGAGTAAATGACTCTAAACCAATGATAGTGTGTTTTAACTGGGAAAAAACCGAAAATTTTTATTTTTGTTCGTAAATAGCGGTGACAAACAGTTGCAGATATAATACCAATGTTTATTTATTAACCAAATGACTTGGGAAGAATGTCAGAAAAGGTCTTGTTCAAATCTGTGCATAACTAAGAAAGTTATGATTTTTGGGAGCAGGGGCGAACTTGAAAACTAAAAGTTAATAAACTAACTAGCGGGCGACACCCGCTAGTGGGCCCTTAATTTACATCGGGGACTCGAATCTTGTAAAACCTCGAACCGAACGAAACTCCGGTTCGAGTACCCGCTGCCTTCGGCACCGGATAATCCGATAATTTGCACATCAAATAGCGTAAACCTATAACCGAACGAACCTCCGACCCGGGTCCCCGCTGCCTCCGACACCGTATAGCAGTCATGCTGCGCACGCGCTATAATATCCATGAGTTTCACGTTCCACCACAGGTGGCGCAATCTGCTCTGCACGAGCTTCGGGCAATGAAATCGTTAAGGCTATAGATGTCGAGTCGACACCGTACATCGGTCATAATATGAATAAGAGTGATTAAACGTTCACAGACCTTTCCAACGATATATCACATGAGGGGTGTGTGCAAAATTCAGAAAAGTACCCCCCTTGTTGGAGGGAGTGAGGGGATGGACATTGGAGCATAATATGATTAAGTGGTCACAGACCTTTCCAACGATATATCACATGACGACTGTGTGCAAAATTCAGAATATTAACCCACTTGTAGGGGCAAAGTGGGGGGATTGGACACCGGAGATGCATAACATGATTAAGCGGTCACAGACCTTTTTAACGATACATCACATGAGGGATATAGGCAAAATATAGAAAAGTGCCCCCCCCCCCCTTGGGGAGGCAAAGTGAGGGGGGGATTGACACTTCAGATGCATTCAGATGCATTATATGATTAAGTGGTCACAGACCTTCCCAACGATATATCACATGTGGGGTGTCGGCAGCATTTAGAAAAGTGCCCCTCCCTTGTTGTCAAAACGCGCTCCCCCCCTCCCCATAATTAATGACGCGGCCTCATTTTTTAAATTTATTTTATGTGTTATAAAATATCGTAAAGTTTCAAACAGATCGCCTTATTGTATTTCCTAATTTTGTTCGCGCCCCTCCTCCCCCCCCCCCCCCCCATCCGAAATGTGACGCGAATCCCTTACTTATACGAAATTTGAGAGCAACAGCTGCTCATCTCTGCCGCTAAAATAATCAAAGTGAAAGAATAAATACATGGAATTTAGTGATAGAGAGATCGATCTATAATCTATTAGATTTCCGTTAGGCGCTATCTTCCGATGGTGATAAGATCGATCTGCAGTGACGATTTGAAAGAAGATAAACGAACGATAATATTCGTAGAGAAATCGATAAAAAAATTGATTAAATCCATCTGGCTATAGTATGGATTAAAAAGATCGATGTCGCCCATCACATACTGTAGGCGCTGGTCAGCTAGTTATTAATAAATGTTTGGGTTCGATTTTGAGTAGCTGGATTTCATCTTTTGTTACAAAATGTTATTTTTCACAAAAATATAACAAATTTCAGAAAAATAAATTTTATTTTTCACAAAATGCCTCCCCCCCTCCCCTCCAAAAAAAAAAAAAAAAATCTGCATTGACACCTGATTAAACGCTTTTTAAATGGTAAGGTTTTTTTAAAAACATGGCATCTATTTTTTTTTAATTAAATTATTAATTCTCTTCCACAAAAAAAAAAAAAAGTAAAATGTTTCTTAAAAAAATACCGCCCTAGTACTTCATTAAATGTTTCATATAAGTCGATTTTTTGTTTTGTCCTGTTTTTATACATATTATTCTGATAGTAAAAATATTTTTTAAATACCTAAGGAGTGTTTATTTAGTATAAAAATTATTGCAGCTAATAAAACCGAATTCTGACAAAACATATGCTTCAGGATTTCCTTGTCATGATACAACATGTTAAAATTATATACATAAATTTTTAATTGTTTTTATGCAAAACCATTAATCTAAACTCAGAAGTATGGAAATACACCATTTTAGTTACCGCTAGCGAGTGGATTTTTAGACAATCTTTGAAAAATTGCAGACGATAGTAATTAGCTATATTTTGCAACTTTTCAATTTAGCACGATGTAATCATGTTGTTTTATCTTATACTAAACTTTTATATTCTTAATTTTATAGAGGGGGATGAAAATTCATTGTAGTAATAGTAATTAACTATTTTTCTAGTTGCATACATTTTGTCATAACAATTTTCAGTTGGCTGACTGGTAAAATTTTCTTGTTAACTAATCTTGATTAGCAACAGAATCTATGTTCTGCGCATAATCTGTTAAAACAAAATTTGTTTTAGAATAGATATGGTCCATAATTAAATGCGAAAATTTCGCTTTCTCATAGGAAACAGCGCATTGAGCGGGGAACGTTTTGCCTACCACAAGAGGATTTGACTAGTGAGGAACCAGTTTGTTGACAAACATGCACATTCTCGATACGGTAATAATGGGACTATTCAGAACCAAAGACCAGGCGGCGTGCAGGCGACGGAGATTAAAATATGGAGTGAGGCTATACTGTGAATGAAATTGAAAGGCCGATGCTCATTATCATTGATTTGGACGTCCAAATCAATGATAATGAACGCGGGCCTTCATTTAACTAATTTGCGTATTTTAATGATATTTTGTTGAAATCTTGTAGTGAACTTGATGGCCGAATGGTTAGAGCACTGCTCATGATTCTGGAGGTTGCGGGTTCGATTCCCCTAAATTTTTATTTGTTTTCTCTATTTTTCCATTAAAAAATGTTTTATTGGTTGCTTTGTATTTTGCATGATTAATGGAATATATTTTATAAAAGTAAAATTTGATATTGTTAACAATTACTTATTTAATTAAATACGACAAATTCAGCTATTTTACGATTAAAATTTTACATTACAGTGCCTTTTAATATTTAAACATTATAATTATTTTTTTTTCTTTTAGCAAATGTAAATTAAGTGATGAAAATATAATCAATTTGCACGAATTTCTCCAAGTTTTTTTAATGAGTACTTCAACAGTGAATTTTTAGTACAAATAGAATGCAAAGCATATTTTACAATGTAAAAAATATTATAAAAATAAAATGTAAAAGATATACATTATTTTGAACACACATACAGCTATAGGTACTAAATATAAATAGGAACCATGAAAAGCTGTTTAATGAAATGTGCAGGATCTCAGCTAACCTAGTCCCGTGAATACACTGCAAAAAATATTGTTGATTTTACAGTATAATACTGGCACCCCAGCTTCCAGTGTTGTACCGTAAAATTAACAGTAATAAACAGTAAAGTAAGCAGTAATACACTACCATGCAAGCGCAATAGTGTATCAACAATATTTTTTTGCAGTGTAATATTAGTATCATTGGTGAGTTTTCATGAATAAAGAATTAAGAAAACTTTTGTCAAATGAAAGGGGGCCCCAAAATGATACTGTGCTTCTGAGGTTAATCAGGCCCTGATAGTGAATGATTCCAACTCGTGTGATTTTTAATGTAATAAAGACAATACTTAGTTTTTCAAAGCAAATATATATATATATTTTAATAGGCTTGATGAAAACACTTTGATTTTTTAAAAGAAGTATCAGTTTCAATTCTGACAGTGTATCTTTTCGATATTTAGCACGGTTTTTGCGGGTGTTCTTTGTAGTTTGTGCTGTGGCACCTCTTAATATATTACATTATTTCCAAACTCCAACAATGTCTACATATCAAACATAAAATTTCAGTTTTTCTTTGAACATAATAGTATTCTAAATTACCTTTAAAAAAGCTGCGATGTTAGTTTATCATATTTATTTATAATAGTTAAGAGCTTTAACATATTTTTTTTATCCCGGGATGTATGAGAGTACGTCAATAAAATGTGTGTATATCGATTATAAATTAAGTAAAGGAAAGAAAGATCATACATATTCTATTCAATGATACAATTACTAACCTAAGTAATGAAAGTAATTAAAGAGCTTTAACCCAAAATCCATGTGTTCGACTAAAGTCCAAGTGAAGAACCTGAATCACATATTCGAGGTTTTTGTGTCACTTTCAAAGTGAGTCATTAAAAGCTATTTAATTTTATATTTTGATTTTTTAAAAATTTTAACTGTTTTTTAAAAAAGCAGAATTTTATCACTTTTACAATACATTTCTTAGTATTTATTAAATACAGAATATTATTTTGCAAAGTGATTTAAACCGAAAAAAGTAGTAAAATAAAGTTTTAATTTCGACATAAAAAAAAATTATAAGTAAAATACTGTAAAAATTTTATGAACCTTTAAATTTTCAGATATATGATCCCGCGATTTTCTACTTTCCAATTAGTTATCTTTGTACACCACAATTGTTTGTGCGAAAATGTAATATTGAATAATATCTGTCTCACATGCATCACTGTTGCCATATGAGCGAAATTTCGTAAATTCAGAATGTACAACACTCTGAAGAGTAGTAGTATTTTCTTATTTAATGACATAAAAAGTAATACTTTAAAAAATAGTAGTAGCATTCTGAACAAAAAAAAAAAAGTTAATAAATCAGTAATAGCCAAACTGATAACAATAATATACTACATATCTTTTGGATGTTTGCCATCGCTAAGACCACAGTTGCTGCAAGTGTGTTCGTGTTACAGGGTTCCTACACAATTTTGGTAAAAAATTTCCCTGACCTTTCTTAGTAAAAATTTGGTTTATATATTGCTGTGAAACACTCCACAATGGACACTTCCTAGTTACAGACAGTTGCTAATTTCCATAAAAATGCATTACTCTAATAGGAATATCCCCCTTTCTTTTGCAAAAACTTTTACATGGACACTTATTTTATAGTGCCTAATACTGGAAGGTCTCTAAAATAAGGAGACACTGTTGTCTTTAGCTAAACAAAAAGTGCAAAACACTGAAATGATAAGATTTGTAATCACATATCCAAGAGGACAAAGTCCAAGAAAGTTTTCATCCAAGTGGTATAACATTCTATTTCAAACTTAACTTGCAACATAAAGCTACTTTGTCTTCATCCAGTAATGAAGTTAGTGGAACTAAACCCTGCATGCTGATAATTATTTAATTATTATAGCTATAATTTCATACCTGGAGATTTACTTTTTGGGGCTCCTAAAATATTTGTAATCCCTGATTTTGCATTTAGATTACAGAAAATTAAAATTAAATAATAATAAAAATAATAATACTCAATGTGAACTAAAAGCTTTCTGTTAAGTCATAGTTATTTAAGATGTTTAGTATCTGTTTAAATTATATTTACTTAGTTAAAAAAAACTATTAACATGCTGTCAAAACATACAGCTTCACAGTAAAGATATAAATAACAGTACTAACAGTGATATATTGACTGCACTTGGTGCAGGAAAATAGAAAAAAATGCAAAAGAAAAATCATTCTTCTAAGTAATACATATGATACACTCTCAGCTTGTGTTAAAAACAAAAAGAGCCATATTTGGCATTATTTAGTCAAAGCAAATATCTCGCTGTTATCTGAACTAATAAAAGAAGGTTTTGCTCTGTATATCAGCGGTAGCTAACGAAATCAACCGCAAACAGAAGTCTGAAAATTTGAATGAAAACAGTCCAAGGCAGGTGCTGATGCTCCGATTTTTAATTTTTTGATAACTAACTGAGATATTAATTAAAAATGCATTTTTTCCCCCTAAAAATCAGTAAGTATGCCCACACATACCCAGAACCTGATTTTCGAGCGAAAAGGAATGGAGAATGAAATGCTGGCATTTTGTTTTTACCTCCATCGGCCAAACTATTCGGGAAACAGAAAACATATTCTTAAAGTACGTTCTTTTATGTCTTAAACTCCACAATCAGTTTGATACAAAATGTTGTTAACCCTTTGAAAATTTTTTTTCAAAAAGGGCCATTTTTGCAGTTGATGCTTTCTTCCTTACAGAAATGCTCCCCCAGGAAACAATTTTAGAGTTACCGACAAACAAAAGAAAAACTGTTAAAGCTGAAACGTTCTTCTTAGTGACAGTGCAATTACTTTGCAAAAATACGAATTTTAATGTAATGAATTTTAACCCTTTCAAAAACATTGAAAACTGCAGGTCACTCTGCACCATCCCAGTATCTTTTGTATCTTTTTTCTATGATAAAAGAAACTAAACATCCGTATTCTGACACAATCTTTTTAGAGCATCTTGGCAGACCAGATTTACATCACCTATAAAAATTTCAAAATGTTTGGACAAGTAGAAATATTTTTAAAAATTGTAATAAAATCTGAGAAATTTTCGATGAAAACAGTAAAACGTGGGCTAATTCAGCTATGTTTTCATTACTAAATATACATATTGTTTCACAAAAGTTTAAAGAGGACTTGAATTCAGTTATACGTGTAACTGATTAATATTTTAGTGTGTTTGGATGAGAACTTTTATGTTACAGGATCTGATGCGAAAACAAAAAAAAAGCAAGAAAAAAACATTTCTTTTACAAGCCATAGATATATTTTTCCTTTCACAAAATTTTTACGCAAGCTGCAAAACCCTTAAAGTTATAACAGATAAAAATTTCAAAGAGTACAACAACAAAAACTTTTTTTTAAACTATGAAACGACCCTATGTGAAAAAACAAGAAAATGTATTTTTACCAGGGCTGCGGAGTCGGAGTCGGGCCTATTTTTGGACAAACAAGTCGGAGTCGGGCCTATTTTTGGACAAACGAGTCGGAGTCGAGCCTATTTTTGGACAAAAGAGTCAGAGTCACTAAAAAACAGGCCGACTCCAACTCCAGCTTGTTTTTTAGACAGTTTGAAGTGAAATTAAACCCATTCTATGTAATTTTTAATTTATAAACTGAATTATTATTTTTATATATATATATATACAAGGAAACTAAGGTTAAACAGGTCCAATATACTGTCCAGTTTACAGTGTATATGAAAACTGCTTTTAATTGAAATCTATAGTTTATATTTTATATTAGTATGCAGTACTTTCTCTCAGTTTTTGGGGTTTGCAGAACTCGAGGTAATGCGAAAATTGGAAGTTTCTGCTCTTTTTAGAGTCCATAGAATCCGAAATATCATTGCAATAGAAAATATTTCACTTTTTTTTTCTTGTTTCCCTCAGATTCATCAAGTTTGTAGGACCAAGAGTAATGCTGAAATTGTAGTAATTTTTTCCTTTTTTTTTCCGTGTGCATAGAACCTACCTACCCCCCCCCCCCCCCCCCCCGAAAAAAGTGAAATTATAATTTTTTTCCTGAGTCTGCAGTACTCAAAATAATGATGAAATAGTGAAATTTCAGTCATCTTTCTCTTTTCGATATTCAGGTTTTGCAGACTCGAAATTTAGCCAAAATTATAAAGTTAATGCAGGAAATACAAAATTTTCTTCTTTATTTTTCTTCCCTTACATTGTAATTTTTCGGAAGACACAATAACTTCAAAATTACAACATTTTGCATTTTCTTTTCCAAGTCAGCGGGATCTGAAATAGTGAAATTTCTATTTTATTTACTTCTTTAGATTTCAATATTTGGATTTTTCGGGTCTGCAGGACCCAAAATTGTACAATTAGTAATGCTGAAAATATAAAATTTCTGCCCCCTTTTTTACGAAGCTGTGAGAATAGAATAAATGCTAAAATATTAAAATTTTCATTTTTATTTTTCTTGCATTCCCCCATAATTTTTCGGGTTCTGGAGACCCCAAATGATGCTTAAAATGAGAAATTTTTGCAAACTATTTTTTGGGCCTGCAGGAATAGGTATAAAACCAAAATGAAACAGCCTTTCATCCATATTTTTGTGAAAGAAGGTGAAACTTTTTATACTAAAATACTGTCAGAAGTTTGCCGTTGCAGTAAATGAGTCCTAGTCTTGACTACCTATCACAGCTTATACCCATAATTCATCCAAAAATATACACATCATATACTTCAAGGTCAAACAGGAATATAACAGCAGGTTGCAGTGTTGCCAGTTGAGTTTTTTTTTAAATAGTAATATTTCCTTTATATAATGACGAATTTCATATACCGCCTATTACTATTTCAAAACAAATGACAGCAATAAAGCAATCTGAGTAATAGGAATCAACAGGCAATACTAGTACTTTAGACGTCCCGGAGTCGGAGTCGGTTCCTTTGAAATTTCAGGAGCCAGAGTCGGAGTCAATCATTTTTCCCACCGACTCCGCAGCCCTGATTTTTACAAGCACTTTTACCACTATATCAATATTTTTTCATAAATTTTTCATTTAAAATATAAATTTATACAAAATCGGGTTAAAGATATAAAATCATACAAATTTGATGTTTATTTATGGTTATTATTATGAACCCAGGCAATGCTGAGCGGGTCAGCTAGTTTTACATTATAATTAAAGAATTGTGTTTCTCTGTGTGCAATGGCTATGAAAATCTGCCATGCATAGAGGTCTGAAAATTTGGATGAGCATAGTTCAACACAAGTTTTAACGCACCTGAGGCTCAGATTTTTAATTTTTTTGATAATTACATGAGACATTAATTAAAACTTACAATCAACGCCATTCTGAAATGCAGAAACAAAGAAGATTTGAAAGTGTTAAGGAATCAAATTCAAAATCACAGAGGACAAAATTTGCTATAGCAATAACAGTGTTACGGTTGGTTTCAACCAATTTTTTTTTTTTAATCTACATTAATTATTTAAATCACTTTCTCAACATTTATTTAACCCACAACAACGGGCTAAAACATTGCAACCTGAATTATTTTAGGAATGTCCAAAAATCACTGCAGAACGCTAAAAAATTATAAAAATCGCAAGAGAAAAAATTTATTATATTAAGCTAAAAGTTTGAAACCAAATTCTTTTGCCTGAATTTGAACGTCCAAAGATCACCACAGAACATGAAAAAACTCTAAAAATTGTAGAACAAAAATCGCTGATCGAATCCCAAATAAACTTTATGAATATGAATGAATATAGATTTGAAATTATTTCATAACAAATAAAATTCATATTAGATACATAATTATAGAATATTAATATTCATAATTGGATTTAAGTACAATATTAATTTTCTTTCATTTCGTGTTTGTTCTAGGTTACAGTTCTTCAGGTTCAGCCGGGTTGAAGGTGGTCATAATTGTCTTTGGAAATTCAAGGTCTATGTTTTTTTTGTTTTTTTTGTGTGTGTGTGTGTGGGGGGGGGGGGGGGGGTTTGACTTCAAAGCAATTTTTAGAATGCTATGCTATTGTTGCATAGTATACTATGCTATTGTTGCATAGTTTGCATAAATTTTATAGAAAAATTATAGATCAGAGGAATAATTAATTCAAAATTTCTTCATTTAAATGATAACTGAGATCCTGTTGGAAAGTAATACATAAAAAATTCCCTGACCTGTAGGAACCCTGGTGTAAAATGTATTTTCAGCATGAGCGTTTTAATAACTCAAATAAACACAGATAAAATGACAAAGGCTTCGCGGGCCACAGATTAGTTGTCGGCGGGCCAGTAGTAGCCCGCGGGCCACGTGTTTGACATGCCTGGTTTAAAAGATGGCATTTTAAGCAATGTTCATCACACAATTCGTACTTTAACTTATTTTCGACAAAAAATAACTTTGTCATTTTTCACCCAATTTTTAAAACTGAACACCTAACTCAAATAATACTTTAACATTTCTACACTCCAATTGGACTCTAACAATTTTCGACAAAAAAATAACTTTGTCATTTTTCATCCATTTTTTTTTTTTTTAAACTGAACACCTAACTCAAATAAAACTTTAACATTCCTACACTCCAATTGGACTCTAAAAAATTTTTGACAAAAAAATAACTTTGTCATTTTTCATCAATTTTTTTTTTTAAACTGAACACCTAACTCAAATAAAACTTTAACATTTTCATCACACAATTCGGACTAACTTATTTTCGACAAAAAAAAAAATAACTTTGTCATTTTTCACCCAATTTTTAAAACTGAACACCTAACTCAAATAAAACTTTAACATTTCTACACTCCAATTGGACTCTAACAATTTTCGACAAAAAAAATAATTGTCATTTATCACCCACTTTTTTTTTTTTTTTTTTTTTAAACTGAACACCTAACTCAAATAAATTTTAACTTTTTTACACCCCAATTGGACTCTAACTAATTCTCCACAAAATAACTTTGTCTTTTTTCACCATTTTTTAGAACTGAACACTTAACTCAAATTAACTTTAACTCTTTCAGTACGCAAAATACTTTCGAGTGGCCACTCTGCGGGCATGCGCCTTGCTGGTGCTGGCTCTGTTCCAGCCCCTTCATTTCAGCCTTACCCATTCTTTCCGTGACCTCTTTTTCCTATTAGAAGTGCATGGCAAACACCCCAAAAAATTCTCGTCACTCACCTTCTCTCATTAGAAACATGCTGCAAGCCTATGGAGACATCATGGACAGGAAGAGTGTTGCCCGTGCCCAAGGGTCTGTAGTCTATTTTACTTCATCTCAAAATTTTTCCACAGCTAGCATGAGCCACACTCCTAAAAGCAACACAAAAAATAACAAAGGTTCTAGAATGTCACGCAAGGATTCCTTTCCTACCTTCAAAATCCCTTCAGTCGAAGCTCCGTCAAGCACTGACGAAGACACAGATGACCAGCTGAGAGTCTCACTAAAATCAAAACATCATCATATGAGCAATTCCTCCCTCTACAAGGAGGAGAAGGAAGACGTTACTATTGCTAAACTCACCAACAAAGCCAGGGGAATCCTCATACAGATAGCAAGTAGACTAGAAAGAAATTGTCAGCCAGAAAAACAAAGTCTACCATCACTCAAAACAATTCTAAATCACGTAGATCAAATAGACACACTCACCCTAAGAGAAATGCTAGCACTTCAAAATGAGAACACAGCACTGACAGAACGGGTTCGATGCCTGGAAGAACATCTAGAAAAATCACAACAGAACTATCAGCAATTAATGCAGAAACTCACCAACACAGCCGAAATCATTGATGCAGTACAAAACACCATCAGCAAGAAAACACCGGCCACGACAGACAACACACCAGCACTACAAGATGAAAACATAAAGCCCACATCCAGCCAAGCGCACACACAGCAATGCAAAAAGAAACTCCGCAACAACGACATTAGACACACACTCATAATAAAAGGAAAAGAAGACATCACATGTAATGATATTGATAAAACCCTACAACAAAACACATATATATCTCCAATTCAGCCAAACAACATCTCAAGAAAAAGAAACTGCATCGAAATAGATTGCAACACTATCAACGATCTCAATACCCTGAAAAACGACATACACAGACATCAAGATCTTAATAAAACACTACAAGTAGTCCCAAAAACACTTCCACAGCAGAAAATGATCCTCCTGAATGTACCGACACACACACCAGAAGAAACCATCAAAGCAGCAATAACAACAAGATTTGAAATAACTGCAGAAGAAATAAACATCCTGAAAACACTTCAAAATAGAAGAAATGATGCTGCAAAAGACCTCATCCTTCTAATTCCTAAGACACTAGGACACTCAATTATAGAGGATGGAGGCCTCATCATTGGCTTCAAATCCTACTTCCTGAAACCACACACCACCGTACCAAGCTGCAGACGCTGCCAGTCACTAAAGCACACAGGAAAACACTGCAAGAGTGAGTTACCAACATGTGCCAACTGCACGGAAAATCATGACGATTCCAACTGCTCCAAACCACCCTGCTGCATAAACTGCCATGATCACAACAAGAAAGAAAGAACCCACTTCAACACACAGCATCAGGCATCTGACTCGACCTGCACAGTGTACAGAAGTCTCTACAAATTTTTCAGATGCCAACTTGACGAGGAATTCACCCCTACATCAGCATCACAGTCACATCAGCAGCCACCAACACTCCACCGACAACAGTTTGCACACAACAACCAACAGAGACGTACCCAGTACATCGACACTTCAAACGATCGTGAGCCACCGTGGGGATACCAATCTCACATGTATGAACCATATTAGCTCACCACTCTACCACCTCCACATCAAACTATATCATCACCTGCTTTCACCGCCCGTACGTGGTCTTAGCGCATTTGGTGTGGCGCTCCTTGTCGCGTAGGGATCACATACGGGTCACTGCAATCATCTGGTGTAGTCGTACTCGAACTGTTACATCTGGTACAGTCGTACCCCCGAACTGCACATCACCTTGTCTGTCGCGTGGTGACGCTGGTCACAGCGACAGACTTTTGTTTTGTATAATTTTTTTCTTCTTTTTTTTTTTTTTTTATTTATTTTGTCTTTGTCTTTAGTTCCTGCCGCGTGGGGCTTTGCCCGGCAGGATTTTGTACTGCCACGTTTAATCCCTGTGTGCCAGGGAGCTAGCCAGGGAAGACATTAAACGCTCAACGGCTGGGTTCGCCCTCAGCCGAGTGGTCTTCCTCAGGCATTAAAATTAAAATTTAAATGTTTAATGATGTTCTAATTAATATCTTGAGTAATTATCAAAATATTAAAATTCTGAGACTCAGGTGCACATGGTCAGACCTTGGACTATCTACACTTAAATTTTCAGACTTCTAGGTGGGCTAGATTTTGCTAGCCATCACAGACAGACAAACAAACAAACACACACACACACGCAGAGCGAAACTTTCTTTTATTAGTATAGAAGATGCATGTACTTTATATACATTTTAGCTAAAATAGTAACTCATTATAGCTATTGTTATATGTATATTTCATTTTATTTATTTTTTTGGAAAACTTATCTTAATGCTAAAAATTATTTGAATTTTATCCTTAAAAACACATCAAACTGATTTTATGTAAGATATAAAAAATACTATTCATTTTTAATCTACATTGAAATTTTAACCTTTCTTGCATTCAAAATTAATGAGCCCTTCTCACTTATAATTAATGAGATACTTTCTAGATCAAGTAAATTTTATTGTGAGGAGTTTGTGTTAAAATACACTAATACAAGAAAATTTGCTTTTCAAGAAATTTCTCAAGTGAAGATTTTATTTATTTTATTAAAAAATTTGGTTGTGATCAACAGTTCACAATTTCTGACATATTGTACAGTTGAATATAACATTGCTATAGTACTAAAATATTACAGCAAGCTATTAAATTTTAACAATAGAACTCAATCCAGTTTTGAAATTCAGGTGATATTGACATCATAAGAATAAAATCTATAATTGAAAAGATGTACAATATGGGGTTTAAAAAAGAAAAATTAATGTTAGAAAACTATTTTCATAGTGTTTTGAGTAAAACAAGACACAGATTAATTATTCCAATAAATATTTCACAATTAGGATCCACATAAATTTAAATTTTGTAATAAGTCTAATAATTTTTTTTTAGTAACAAACAATGAATACCTAATGATTGATAATTTTCGTCGCTCATATTGTTATCATTGTGCTGTCTTCTAAAAACAAAATATTCCTTTTGGATTGTACCGGGAGGAAAAAAATATATATATATAGCTAGATGTAAAATTTCCAAAAATTTTGAAGTGGCGGAAAAAAAAAAGTTTTTTTCTGGAAAAATTTATTTTTTACAAATGTTTCTCAAAAATAAGTTACTTTTTCTTTAAAAATATAAAATAATAAACATTTTTTAAATTTCTGCATACTAATGAAAATATTTTTTTCCACTTTACCTGAATATATTACAAAAAAGAAAAAAAAGTAAGCTTTTAAAAGCTAGCCTTTCAGTCTCAGAATTTTTACAGTAGCTTTTCTTGCTTAATTTAACACCATTGTTTGTAATATATCATGTCTCTGTTGCAATGATTTTTCAGTTGCATTTGTTCAATTACCAGTAGAGTTAATTATGTGTATTTAATTTTGGTCTAGCTTTCCAGTCTAAACCTAAACCAACCCTATGTTTTGGTTTTAATTTAAGTTTTAGATCCGTAATATGAAAGTAATATATATATGTATGTGTATTTCTTTAATGAAATTTATACAAGTGAATGTTTTAATACTTTGAAAAACATTTTCTTTGCAAAGTTTATTTGCATGCATTTATATTTTAAATAAAAATATGGTTAGACAAGTCTTAAAATCTATATTTAAGGAAAAGGAAGAAAAAAGGGAAAAAAGCTTGAAAAGACTAAATTAATTTCAATTGCATGTTATCAAAAAATAACTTTTTTCTAATAATAGTTAAAATATTTCTGGCGATTATTATCTGATTACATGAAAAATCGCAGCTATGGCAATAAAAATGAATGCATGCTTAAAACTTTATATTACATTTCTGGTATATTATTGAAATAATTTTGCACATGAATTTTCATTTTTAACAAGAGAAGTTGCATGGGTCTGCTTACTTTTTTTTTTCATGCAATCCTGTTTTTGTGAACATTTTGTATAAAAAAAATATTGCCTTATTAAAAAAAAATCATAAAATTGTCATAAAAAAGATAATCAAAGATTTGTGAATTAGAAATTATCGTTATATTTAGATTCTTATTTAGATATTTTTAATAAGGTCCTTCACAAATACAGTAGTGGCCAAAATTGTGGAACCCTTTTGGAAAAAATGCTTTTTTGAAGTTTGTTGGCTCATAACACCCAATATTTCTTAGTAATACCATAAAAGCTATATACCGCTAGAAAGATAATTTACTCAAGAATATCATGCAATACAGTTTGATCAATTATAATTATTTTATGAAACGTTATAGCCAAATAATCAGAAAAAGGCAGTAAAACCTGGTTAGGTTGAAGATAATTATTTTTCTTTTTCTTCAATGTAACCAATGCATATGAATGTTTGGAGTGTCCAGACAGATTACGTTTTATTTCGTAATATATCAATCAAAGCTAGGATAGGATTTCCAAAAAAAAAAGTTTGCCATATTTTGGTACTTATAGGAGGACTTTTATCACTATTTTTTATGATTGCTATCAAGTTGCTAAAGATTTTTGCCAACTTTCAATTTTTGAGCTAGTAAAGCATAATTGATTAGATTTGATTGAAAAGAGTTGATTAGTTATCCAGAAATCAATGTGTAACAATATTTTTAAGTGTAGAAAGCTATGGCTATGAAGAAATTAGAAGTAAAATTAGATGTAAATAAAAAAAGGGATGTCTAAATCAGGCAATACAAGACTGGTAAATGCAGGAAAAGGTGCAAGAGAGCAAGCAACTGGCGGTAGAAGGGTAAGGCACCTGTGTATAGGTCAAAGAAAACAATCATCTCGGTATGTGCAACATGAAATAATGCACTGTAATGGGGAGCTGAAACAAAGTTCTGTGCAGAGTGCAGTATTTTGCTCTAAATTCTAGAATTCCATTTAAAAAAAAACAAAAAAACATTCCAAATAACATGACCCTACATTTCTCTGTCTAGTAAACATGCCTTTTAGCTCAGTTTAATATTTTGAACCTTTATTTGATTTATATTTTTTTTTCATGAAATTCTAGCATTTAGACCAAAATACTGCCTTCTCTACAGAACTGTACTTTGATTCAACTCCACATTTCCTGTTGCATTCACCGAGATGATGCTTTCTGTGACCTATACACAGGGACAATACTCTTGACTTTTTTAACACCCTACCTTAGCTTTGATTGACACATTACCAAATAAAATGGAATCTGTCTGACACTCCAAACATTCATATGCATTGGCTACATTCAAGAAAAAGAAAAATCATTATCATCAACCTAACCAGGTTTTACGGCTTTTTTCTGATTATTTGGCTATAACATTTCATAAAATAATTGCTCAAACTGTATTACATGATATTTTTAATTGAATTATCTTTCCCAGTGGTGTATAGTTTTTATAGTATAACTAAGAAATATTGGGTGTTATGATTCATCCAACTTAAAAAAAACTTTTTTTCAAAAAGGTTTCCACAATTTTGACCACTACTGTTTATACAGCTAGATAAGAGATTCATAGGCAATTTCAGCTGTTATGTGACATATTTTGTTATTCTAAAATCATCACATTTCTGGAGGATTCAGAATGGAGATTGAACAAAATTCCGAATTTTTTGAAGGGTCCTATGTTTTAAGGTGAAAAAATTGTAAAAGATCCTTTAAATTAAAGGACTGAGTTCTTCCCTAAACTGCTTACAGATCATATTTTCTATGTTTACATTTTCATGAAAGACACTAACATGAAAAAATCTAACGAAAAAATATCAGAATGCAGCCATAATAACATTTCAAATATATTATTTTTATAAAATAAATTTCAATTTTTCCAATTTGGAAAAATTTTAAAATATCCCTTTGGAAAAAAAAAAGTTTTTTTTCCCAAAGTTTCTGGTTTTTTTCTGAACATTCCCATCTCTATATATAGCTTCCTTAATCCTAGTTTTTAAAAAGCATGACAAAAAACATATACATACAGTATGGAATGGAACTGTTTATCAAGCAACCAGTTATCCATAATGATATTTCCAATTGATTGATTTCAAAATCTCTCTAAAAAAATGCCATACAATGCTATTTTGACATGTGCACTGCTCCATACATAACCACATACATGGTAAAACTTGATGCCAACATCTAGGATTTGAAATGGAAGCATATTTAGTTAAGATATTAGATGTTTTGATTTTCATGCAGGATTGCTGTTTCCAAGGAATTCTCATGAATCGTGTTCTTTGATAAACTGGGTTTACTGATTAATCTTTGATATTGATTGAATCTGATTCATAATTTGTGTGCTCTAATAATTTGAAGTGAGGAAGAATGCCACAGCTGCATACATTCGACAAATCTGATCATATGGATGCTGCTTTAATGACCAACCAAGCTATCCATAAAAATCAATTATCTGTAATACATCTGGTCCGACCACTCTGCATAATTACTTGTACGTATACTATACATATATAAATCAACATTTGAACAGGGAGTGGTTTTGGGGTATGGGGGTCATGATTGATGAAAATATACAAAAATTTTCTAGAATCAGGGCCAGCGCAACGTCGCATGGGGCCCTGGCAAAGAAGTTAGCGGGGCCCAACGTATACTGCAATACTGGACAAAATTATATAAATCAAGAATAATATATAATATAGATATTAAAATGTATGAAAAATATCATTACTTTCACATTTAATGTGCATAATTGCTTTTATTTTCGGAAAATCTTCTACCCTTTAAAATATTTATCTTTTTACGTTCATGGTTACTTTCAAGGATTATCAAATCTTTACAATTGTATCAACTTTGCCTATAAGAAATAAAATTTATATTCACTTTTCTCACACAAAGAAACATTTAAAAACAAAGCAAATATTATATTATTTAATATGTAGGAAACGTTATTTCGAATAGTATAGAGAAATGTGGGGTGCCTATCAAGACCACACAATGGCGCGGGGCCCTGATAGCTGCCCCGTCAGCACAATGATGGTACTTGCCCTGTCCAAAATTGCTTTCCTTCGAACGGCTGCAATAGGTAGCTTCTAACATTTTATAATGGAAGCTACCTAAAAAACAGAGTGAAATGTTTCCTAAAAAAAAGAAAAACAACCTAGTATATATAGTGTTTATTTCGTTTTAAAAAAATTCAAGCAAATACACAATTCTGGCAAAAATTTCATTGTTATAATACATGTTAGAATGATATACATCAATATTTAAATGTTTTATGTTAAACCCTTAATATGTGAATAAAATGCCTCATTTCCTGCCATGTGTAACTTAAAAAAAAAAAAACAGAATTTTAAAAATATCATTTTAACTGTATGAGCATCTGGGAATTTGTCTATATTTTCACAAGAATACAGGTAAATCCCAGGATATAGGGTAGATGTGCCAGTACCAGTAATGGGCCACCTTCAAAGCTTTTAATTAAAAAAATAATAATAATAACCAATAAAAATTTAGCCTTTTTTTTTTTTTTAAATAAATCCCATGTTTTATAATCTGGGTTATTGTTGACACTCTTAATCAAACCAATCAGGCAGCAGAAAATAATGTTTCACAGTTCCACTGTTTTTCTGTGAAAATTTTAATGAACATACTAAGAGCTGGTTTCATTTAATTGATATCTTTTTTTATTTTCTTGAAAAAAAAATTGCATGTTTTTGTTTTGATAGTAATAGAAAACTTTGAATTTTATATACTAATGACAAATCAGTAATTTCATTTATTTTTCAGGTTGTAGGACCATGGTCCATTACTGGAATGCTTAATTAGTCAATTTCCTAAAAAAAAAAAAATTTTTCAGTAATGTTCATGTGCATACTTTATTATTTAACTGCAGGGGTCGATGCAGGTTTTTTTTTCTTGGGGCCCATTTTGTGAAAAGTAAAGGTTATTTTTGTGAAAAATAACATTTTGTAACAGAAGTTGAAATACAGTTAATCAAATTCGAACAAAGCATTTATGAACAAAAATTTTTTTAAATCCTTTTGGTAAAATTTCTTCTCTGGTGAACTTGTTTGTTTACAAATTTCACATCTTAAAACATCACAAAACAATAAATAAATAATAAATAGCAAGTTTCTATGGAATTGAAATTTGTGAAAAGGCCTATTTTAGTAAAAGGAAATTTTATGAAGGGAACCATTTTGTCAAATTCATTTTTGTAAAGGGGCCCATTTTATTAAATTGATTTTTGTGAAGGGACCTTAAATAGGCCCCAAATATTGCCTGGATCGACCCCTGAACTGAAAAGCTAAGTAATCAAATTTAATTTTTTAATTGCACTTACCAGTATGTACTAACAATGATTTTTTTTTAAAAAATAAATAGCTGTTTTTATTAATTTTACATAATTAATAAATATTTTAAGATTGTAATCAAAATTGTAAATCTGTGCCTTGCATATTTTATAATGTAACAATCAACACCCAATCAGGAAGCAGAGAATAATCTTTAAGGGCATAGGAAAATGAGGGGCTCAAACTCTCCCCATTTAAATAAAGACAAATTTTTAAGACACACACGTTGTTAAAAATCTATTATTTCGTGTCTTAAATGTTTCATTATTCATCTCTGACAAAACAACTATGCACATAAAAAAAATTCCCTATAATATTAATTAAATTTATAGTAGCAATGAAACTAGCAAATCATGCAGATCAGGGGGCTCAAATGTCAGTTCTGCAATTTTTTATTTTATTAATTTTTTTTATTTATTTTTTTTTTTTTTTTTTTGGGGGGGGGGGGGGTTGACATTCAACCCACACTTTTATATATTTGATATTTTTTATACAAATTACTAAAAATAATATATCAAGCAGTTTTAGGAAGTTTAACTATTAAGGATAATAAGAGATAATGCACTAGTACTCGAAGACACCTTTTTAAAAATCTTTATTTAAAAACTAACCCTTCTAAACAGTTAATAACTTGATAAATGTAATTCTTTGAAATTTAGTATTTTAAACCTTCTATCTAAAATAATTAAAATATTGATCTTGTGATAATGACAATAATTAATTTAAACAGTGAATTATTCTCATAAATATTTTATTAATTATTGATATAATTGTTAAATGTATTTGAAAATGACTATTTTATTTCGGTACTTTTATGTTAGCCAGGCATCAGTGATATATATTACATAATATACACATATGTACATTCATATTTATATATGCACACAGATATATATGTGTGTGTATATATATCTGTATATATGTCACAGGCACCCGGCTAACATAAAAGTACCTTTATTTCATTAAATTCTGGTTTTAAATACAATCATCAATTATCTATTACTTTTGTGGGGTGTCCATTACTGGAATTTAGAAAGTTTTGATTTATTTCTGTTATTTACAATTAAATTTTGATTCACATTGGAAAATGTGACTATGAGCATGATTAAATATTGTTGATAGATTAATATAATATTTAAAAAAAAGTGGAATATAATAATTATAACTATTAATTAAAAAATAATTTTTAAAGAAATTCTTTAAGGGTGTCCCATTACTAGCACATCTATCCTATATATTTCTTTATTCGTGGGTTGATGCTATAATATTTTTCATATCCCTTTATTCAATCAATGTACTTTTTAAAACAAATATGTTGAAAATATGGTACTTATGTATTATCCGGGACAGGAGATAGATCGCCAAAAATGGTTGCCAAGTACCAATCTTGTTTGTCATTGCCAATCATGTTCAAAACAGCAATGAATATTATTAAATACATAATATTGTTAAAAATGGTAAATAAATAAATAAATAAAATGTTTGGCGCACAATGGGATTGTGCGCCTGGGAATAATCTATTTCATTTAGCAGGGGTTATAGGGATAGCAGAGTTTCCCCCAGACAGTTTCAGAAGGGTGCTGCACCCTGCCTGCCCTTTGGTTTTCAAAATAGCACCCTTCTTGCCCCTTATAAAAATAATCAGCACCCTTCTTGCCCCCCCCCCCCTCCCCCCAGTAAAAAAAGTGTCCTTTCTCCTTTTTGTATTAAAAAATTTGCTTTCATAGTAAAAACTGACTCAATGTTGTCTTGAAAAGAGTGCCCTGACTTGTAAATATCAAAAGGGGCTTTAAGCACCAAAAGAATGCCTTTAATGATTAAAAAAAAATGCCCTCAAGAATCCAAAAAATGCCCTTAAAAATAAAAAAGGTGCCTTTTTCTCACCAGCAGCACCCTGCCCTTTTTTAAACCTGGGGGAAACTCTTTTTATTTTTTCTTTAGATATTGCATTTATGAGTAAAATATAACTATTCTATTTGACGAATTTAAAACAATAGCTATAAAAAAGATAATATGAGCAGTAAGAAACAAAGTTTTTGTACACATTTCAGCAAAATTACATAAAAAGTTAACGATCAGTGTAAAGTTGAAAAAAAAAACGAAAATACACGAAATGCGTTAATGCGACGATCACTGTACCACACATATGATCACTTTATGAGCATGAAAACCAAACAAAAACATCACTGGATGCAGAAAACTTGTATTGAAATCCCAAAAAAATAAACGAAATTCGTTAATGCAGCGATCACTGTACCGCATGTATGATCGCTTTGCGAACATAAAAAAAAAAAAAAACATCACTGAATGCAGCAAGTTTATTATATTAGAATCCCAAATACACGATCACTGTACCACATGTATGATCGCTACGCGAAAAAAAAAAACACATGATTTGATGCAGCAACCTTGTTGTATTGGAATCTTAAAGAATACACGAAATTTGTTAATGTGTGATCATGAAAACAACAAAAATAAACATCACTGGATACTGGATGCAGCGGCCTTGTTGTGTTGGAATCCCAAAATATACATAATCAGAGTTGTTATCATGTAAATAATAATTAGAAAGAAAACAACCCATATGCGAGAAAATCAGCTATCACAAAAAATAACCAACCCACTAGCATTCAAAACTACAAAATAAATGAGCAGAAACACGTGCTAAAATCAGGAGAGACAGCAAGGCTAGACGTTAATTCTCTCCTTCCGATCTCCTCTTTTCCTCTGTCCCCACCTTTTATATTGGGACTTCTAAATGGACTAATCTACTTCATTGTGCATCACTCTTCGAAAGAGACGATAATTGAAGTTACTACATAGAAAGAAAAAATAATAAGGGTTAGTATAATTAGTAATATTGGCATTATGTATTGCACATTTGGCTCAAACCTGGCCCAGATAATACGTAAGTACAGAAAATATTTTTGTCTACAGCTATTTACCAGAGATTTTTTTTTGCACCAAAATGGCGTTTTTTTGCCAGGCATGGCAACCTGGTGATATTTTGCTTGGTATGGCAACCCAGTAGAACAGATTGTGTGTGTTTCATATTAAATTAAACATTGTGTGTTTTATAATAAAATAATTTGTGTGTATATTTATAATAAACCTTGTGTGTGTTTTATAATAAAAATTGTGATTGTTTTATATATAATAAAATTGTGTGTTTTTTATAATAAAATAAAATGTTATAAGATTAAAGTAAAATGCTGTTTTGGCATGCTAGACCTGATAGGTAATTGAAAACTGGGTTTTCTCGCCAAAATGGCGGAAAAAAAAACCCCCCCGCGTCAGCCCCAGTACATCTGCAACATCTATTTTTTTTTAAATAAATTATTAATTATACAAAATTTATTTTTAAAATATTTATTTTTAAGGAATATTATTCAATTATGCAAATTTAATGTGTATTTCAATAATTCAGAGGATTTTATTTTGCAGATTGTCATACAAAAACCCACACTTTTGCAAAAATAAAACCCATCTACATTTGTCACACATAAAGATACTATTCACTGGCATAAAAAATGTAATGAAATTTAAACAAATTTCTATATGGAATTATGATTTTTTTTTCTTTTTTTATGATAATGAAAAAAATATTCTGCTATTTTTATTTAAGTGTGCAGTGCATGCAACTTTTTTTGGTATTTACGTATTATCCGTGCCAGTTTTAAGCCAACTGCGCCAGGCATGGAGCCAATATTACTAATTATAGTAACCCTTATATTTTGTTTTCTTGCTGCATGGTACATGCCTGGGAATAATCTATAATATTATTCTGTCTTATTTACTATGCTATTTACCATTTATTAATTTTACTAAAATAATGTTATTTACTATTCTTAACAATGTTATAAATTTAATAAACATATATTACATTTTATTTATTTTATATTAATTTCCATTTTTAACAATGTTATTTGATAATGTTAAATTACTGCATTTGAAAACATGATTGGCAACGATAAACAAGATTGGTACTTGGCAACCATTTTTGGCGATCAATCTCCTGGCACGGATAATACGCAAGTACCCTTTTTTTTAGGTAACAAGGGTTATTTTTGGAGAAAAATGGATTTTATTCAAATTCTCATTTAATTGCCACTTTGTCAACGATGAAGTGAAAAATGCTCAAAATTAAATTTTTACTCGGAAAAAGCTGTAAAAATTAGGCGTGTTTCTTTTTTTATTTTATTTTTTGCACACTTTATTAAACTTTTTATGGAGAAATTTTCAGAAAGTGTCTGTTTTAAAGGACAGCATAATATATACAGAATCATTCAAAACAATTGCTGGTATTGTTCACATTTAAAGTGAATCCAATTAAGGGAAATAATTAATTGCAAGCATTTAAAAGTTAAATGTAAGCCTTTTCAGTAATTAATAACGACCAATGAAAACATTACTAAGGACAAAATGTAGTATTCAACAATAACATTTTGTGTGCATTTCAACAGGCAGATACACATATACTAATATATATGAACTCCAACATGACCACCTGACAAAATATGCAAAATATTATGGCAAAAACAAAAGATAAATTAAGCTGTTTGTTAAATAATACAGTCAGACTGCTGTAACAAGATAGTCACAAGTTTATTCTAATTCATATGATGAAAACTTCAAGAAAAAAAATAACTTAATTATTTTTCGCATAAATAATTGTCCATTCTCGGGCAATTTCAATAGCGTCTTGTTCATTGTACTTCCACTGTTCAGCAACATCGTTGGCCAAAGGATCATCAGGATTAGGAGCACTAAGTAATGCTTGAATAGAAAGAAGCACAGTTCTAATTTGTAAAGCAGGACTCCAATTATCTTTTAAGATATCCAAACATATGCGGCCCAGTTTATCGATATTTGGATGGTAAATCTTCGTGATGAAACGGACTTTAGGTGGCATCATTGGATATTCTTCTGGCAAAAAGAGTTCCAGCTTAAAAATACCGCCTTCAAAAGGTGATCCTTCTGGTCCAGCCACAAGAACATGGAAATACCTAGCATTATTTTCATCAGGAACGGCACTGATACCGGGTACAGGATCTGACAAAAGACGCTGAGTTTCTTTCATAATACGACTCGTTATACTAGACATCTTGATTAAAATCTTTCTATATCGACAATTTTAAAAGGTAATCAACATCACACGAATTATGTTATTTTAGAGTTGGAATAATTACTGTTTTTACACAAATGATATTGTATGCAAATTTAGAATACCAAATAAAATGACTTGCTAAATGACAACTGCTCAGAATTTTTAAAAAAAATTCTGGATCACACTTCTCATCAGTTCCAGTTGAAATAAAAACAAACAAAACCAGAAACCACTGAGTCACAGCAACCTAGACTAGATGCATATAATCGGATGCTACATAGTAGAAACTCGTAGCACTGTATTCTCCATTCCTATTCGTCGAAAGTCGGTGCGTAGATATTATAAGTTTTGGCGCATAATTGCTTGCTTGGCAATTTGGCGATGATGTGTTTAATAGATTCACAGATTAGGTTTGTAGCTGCAATGTCTTGTATGTGTCTGAGCTCAGAGATTGCACGTGTTTTCGCTAGAAAAGTATAACCTAGTTCGCATTAGTGTGATGTTATAATCATGAACCTATATAGTACTATATAGTTATAATCATGAACCTATATACCTGTATAGAGGTTCACGGTTATAATAATAGAAGAAATGGATACATTACCGAAAAATTATACATATAAAGACGAATTACAGTCTGATGGGACTTATTTGCTTTTTATAAAAGAAGTGACAAATGAGCTTTCAACAAAAGTAAGACAAGTTTGATAATATTTAAATCGGATAATTGTGTATAAATAAATATATATTAAATATTCAGTATATTTATTTAGCTATTAAGTATTGAAGAATATAGTGCAATAGGAAAGAACTTAGATAATCATTTGGTTATTTTTAATAATTTAAGTTCTTCGGTTTTAGTGGACAGAAAGATGAAAATTCAGCTGCGATGTAAAAAATTAATTGTATTATTTTTTTTCCCCTTGTTAACAAAATAAAGATGAATCATTTAATTAAACAGGACGATTGCTTTTTAATCATAATCTAATTAATCGACAAAGTAAATTTAAATTAGTAATAGCAGTAAATAACATTAATATATATATATATATATATACATATATATATTTAAGTTAATATTATATAATTGTAAAATGGTATAATTAAAATTAGTAATTAATTTTTTGGAAAACTTTGCTGTAAAGTTTATCGAATTTAACAAAATAAATCAGTTTTTTTTTTTTTTTTTTTCAATATCAGTTGCATTATTATATATTGCATTACTGCAAAAAGATGAGAATAAAGATTACTTTCAGCTTTTTATGAATCTAACTCCATCAAATGCATAAAAAAAAATTATGATTTTTAATTGCAATTCTGAAATTTCTTATTCAATCGAAAAACATTGCTAATCTCGTCTCTCTATTTTTTTTCTCCTTTTTTTCTTTTAGTATTTCTTTTTTAAGTTTGTATTTCACGCTTTTAACTAATATAAAAATTTGGTCATTATAATACAACCCCCCGCCCCTATTATTAATTCACCCATAAACTATATATCAAGAAGTAATGTGCATATTGAATGAATTTTTACTAAATATTTATTGTTCAGTTTTTTTTTTTCTATCTTACCGTTTCATAATTAATATAAAGTTGTTTACTTCATAATATTTTTATTTTTAAAGAGTAATTGTAATATTTTTTGATAGTAACATATAAATTAAATATTAGACTAGATGCATTTAAAAATATTCTAACATGATTTCGAAAAGGATAAGAAATTTAACTGTTTTTATGGGATTAACCTAAAATTGCAACTGTTTTATCCTACAGTTTATGATTATTATTTTCTTTTTGTTTGAAAAGGAAATTCTTAATTTTGTTATAAAAATAAAAAATATTAACTTTAAAAAAATGTTTCATTCTATTTAATTGCTAAATTAGAATAAAGTTACCAGTTATTTACAGTACAGTTTTCCCTACTTTCAGCAACAAGCTCATTCATAAATTTTAAGATGTTTGTTTACAGTAATATAAACTGGCCATGTGTATGAATGATTTTTATCACTATACCATAATTTAAAATATACAATATCCTAATTTATTATCAGCTTATATGAAGGGAGTAGTTTTAGAGTAATGAATAAATTAAAGATCACACAAATTATATTGGAACACTCTCAAAGATTATTTTAAAAATGTTAAGAAATGTGACGCTTTTTATGTGATAAGCCTAAACTTGCAGCTATTTTATTACTTCTATGGTTTTATCCTGCATTTTTTTTTTAATCTAAAAAGTTAAATTTGTTATAAAAAAGCAAATTATTAATAAATGTTTCATTCTATTTGATAAATGACAAAAAAGTTACCATTTATTTACAGTAAAGTTAATTTCTTACCATCACAAACAAACAATTTCATTAATAAATTTAAAGATTTACAGTAATATAAATTAGGGTAATTGATCAGTTTACAGTAATATAAACTGATCATGTGTATGAATGATTTTTATCAATCCTACCATAAGTTAAATCTACAATATCCTAATTTATTAAATTACATTTATTTTTAATCAGCTTGTGTGAAAAAAGTAGTGTTAGAATAACACATAAATTAATTAGACTAGTTGCATTTGAAAATATTCTAAGATGATTTAAAAAAGGGATAAAAAATGTACCTGTTTTTATACAATAAGCCTAAAATTAAACTTTTATCCTGCATTTTTTTATTATTATTTTGTTTTAAAAATGCAAAATATTCATTTTTAATAAATATTTCATTCTATTTGATTGACAAATAAGAAAGTTGACATTTATTTACAGCTTACCTTCCATAAACAAACTGTTTCATTCATGAATTTAAAGTTGTTTGTTTACAGTAATGTAAACTTGCCATGTGTATTAATTATTTTTATCACTATACCATAAGTTAAATCTAGAATATCCCAATTTATTAAATTACATTTATTTTTAATCAGCTTGTGTTAAGAAAGTTGTATTAGAATAACACTTAAATTAATTAGACTAGTTGCATTTGAAAATATATTCTAAGATGATTTTAAAAAAAGATAGTAAATTTACCTGTTTTTATATGATAAGCCTAAAATTAAACTTTTATCCTGCATTATATTATTATTATTTTGTTTTAAAAATGCAAAATATTCATTTTTAATAAATATTTCATCATATTTGATTGATAAATAAGAAAGCTGACATTTATTTACAGTAAACATTTTCTTACCTTCCATAAACAAGCTGTTTCATTCAAAAATTTACAGTTGTTTGTTTACAGTAATATAAACTCGCCATGTGTATAAATTATTTTTATCACTATACCATAAGTTAAATCTACAATATCCTAATTTATTAAATTACATTTATTTTTAATCAGCTTGTGTGAGAAAAGAAGTGTAGTGAATAACAATTAATTAGACTAGTTGCATTTGAAAATATTCTAAGATGATTTTTAAAAAAGGATAAAAAAATGTACCTGTTTTTATACAATAAGCCTAAAATTAAACTTTTATCCTGCATTTTATTATTATTATTTTGTTTTAAAAATGCAAAATATTCATTTTTAATAAATATTTCATTCTATTTGATTGATAAATAAGAAAGTTGACATTTATTTACAGCTTACCTTCCATAAACAAACTGTTTCATTCATAAATTTAAAGTTGTTTGTTTACAGTAATATAAACTCGCCATGTGTATAAATTATTTGTATCACTATACTATAAGTTAAATCTACAATATCACAATTTATTAAATTACATTTATTTTTAATCAGCTTGTGTTAGAATAACACTTTAATTAGACTAGTTGCATTTAAAAATATTCTAAGATGATTTTTAAAAAAATAGTAAATTTACCTGTTTTGATATGATAAGCCTAAAATTGAACTTTTATACTGCATTATATTATTATTATTTTTTTGTTATAACAATGCAAAATATTAATTGTTAATAAATATTTCATTCTATTTGATTGATAAATAAGAAAGTTGACATTTATTTACAGCTTACCTTCCATAAACAAACTGTTTCATTCATGAATTAAAGTTGTTTGTTTACAGTAATGTAAACTTGCCATGTGTATTAATTATTTTTATCACTATACCATAAGTTAAATCTAGAATATCCCAATTTATTAAATTACATTTATTTTTAATCAGCTTGTGTTAAGAAAGTAGTATTAGAATAACACTTAAATTAATTAGACTAGTTGCATTTGAAAATATATTCTAAGATGATTTTAAAAAAAGATAGTAAATGTACCTGTTTTTATACAATAAGCCTAAAATTAAACTTTTATCCTGCATTTTATTATTATTATTTTGTTTTAAAAATGCAAAATATTCATTTTTAATAAATATTTCATTCTATTTGATTGATAAATAAGAAAGTTGACATTTATTTACAGCTTACCTTCCATAAACAAACTGTTTCATTCATAAATTTAAAGTTGTTTGTTTACAGTAATATAAACTCGCCATGTGTATAAATTATTTGTATCACTATACTATAAGTTAAATCTACAATATCACAATTTATTAAATTACATTTATTTTTAATCAGCTTGTGTTAGAATAACACTTTAATTAGACTAGTTGCATTTAAAAATATTCTAAGATGATTTTTAAAAAAATAGTAAATTTACCTGTTTTGATATGATAAGCCTAAAATTGAACTTTTATACTGCATTATATTATTATTATTTTTTTGTTATAACAATGCAAAATATTAATTGTTAATAAATATTTCATTCTATTTGATTGATAAATAAGAAAGTTGACATTTATTTACAGCTTACCTTCCATAAACAAACTGTTTCATTCATGAATTAAAGTTGTTTGTTTACAGTAATGTAAACTTGCCATGTGTATTAATTATTTTTATCACTATACCATAAGTTAAATCTAGAATATCCCAATTTATTAAATTACATTTATTTTTAATCAGCTTGTGTTAAGAAAGTAGTATTAGAATAACACTTAAATTAATTAGACTAGTTGCATTTGAAAATATATTCTAAGATGATTTTAAAAAAAGATAGTAAATTTACCTGTTTTTATATGATAAGCCTAAAATTAAACTTTTATCCTGCATTATATTATTATTTCTTTATTATAACAATGCAAAATATTAATTGTTATTAAATATTTCATCATATTTGATTGATAAATAAGAAAGCTGACATTTATTTACAGTAAACATTTTTTTACCTTCCATAAACAAACTGTTTCATTCAAAAATTTAAAGTTGTTTGTTTACAGTAATATAAACTCGCCATGTGTATAAATTATTTTTATCACTATACCATAAGTTAAATCTACAATATCCTAATTTATTAAATTACATTTATTTTTAATCAGCTTGGGTGAAAAAAGTAGTGTTAGAATAACACATAAATTAATTAGACTAGTTGCATTTGAAAATATTCTAAGATGATTTAAAAAAGGGATAAAAAATGTACCTGTTTTTATACAATAAGCCTAAAATTAAACTTTTATCCTGCATTTTTTTATTATTATTTTGTTTTAAAAATGCAAAATATTCATTTTTAATAAATATTTCATTCTATTTGATTGACAAATAAGAAAGTTGACATTTATTTACAGCTTACCTTCCATAAACAAACTGTTTCATTCATAAATTTAAAGTTGTTTAATTACAGTAATATAAACTCGCCATGTGTATAAATTATTTTTATCACTATACTATATAGGTTAAATCTACAATATCATAATTTATTAAATTACATTTATTTTTAATCAGCTTGTGTTAGAATAACACTTAAATTAATTAGACTAGTTGCATTTGAAAATATTCTAAGATTATTTTTAAAAAAATAGTAAATTTACCTGTTTTGATATGATAAGCCTAAAATTAAACTTTTATCCTGCATTATAATATTATTTTTTTGTTATAACAATGCAAAATATTAATTGTTAATAAATATTTCATTATATTTGATTGATAAATAAGAAAGTTACCATTTATTTAGATTATAATCCGTTATAATCACATTTTATTAAGTTTAAATCTTTCATTTGCTGTTAAAAGAATATTTCTTTTCTAGAAGTGACTCCAGGAATATAGTGATCTTGCCACGTTCACGATGTGTTCGTTTATTTTGATGGAATAAGATATTGGACTGTCAATCCAAATTCAACAGAAGTTGCAGAATATATGCATAATTGAACGTAAGTCATCGCTCAAATATTAATTTATTTTGCTCGATAGTTCTAAAAATGTAACTTTTATGCAGTTTTATTCGAAAAAATGATTTTGAATAAAAATGTCTACCTGGCAAATGGAAAAGTGAAGCGAACATCTCAGAACTGTTGATGACAGTCGTATGACTTAGGCTTTTATTATATAGATACTGCTTTCTGGTGGTGTAGTATTTTTCCAGTATATGTTGTCTATGAAATTCCATCATTTTTTTTAATATTTTGTAACGTTCAACTATATGGACATAAGTAGCAGTATGTAATTATAGTTATTGTGTTATAATTATAGTTATATAATTTTTTTTAATTATATACTATTCGAGTTACTAATAATTTTAAACAATGCTTGTAATTATTCTTTCTCAGTTCATTTATAAAAACTTTTTGTTTAAATTTAAAACAACTAAGAAAAAAAGGGGGGGGGGTGGAAGGTAAAAAAATTTACTGGTGACTGAAATGCTTTGCTGAATGCTGTATTTTTTAAAATTTATAGAACCTTTGTCCTGGGTAATTCTAAAAAATCTTTTCTTTTTACCATTAGTAGTTTCTCTTTATAGTAATGTAACAATTTCAACATGTACCCTTATTAGTTCTAAAAAAAAAAAAAATACTCCTTCCAAAAAAGAAAATTATGTTTCATAAGAGTTCCATCACAATTTTTTAATGCAATCTTTCCACATTTTTGCATGAGTAATATGCTGTTATACATCAGTGATAATTTTTTGTTTTTGGGAGGGGGAGGGAACAGTGCGAGTGGTCACTGCTCACGCTGTTCCTTCCTGATTCCCTAAAGAGGGCACTACTATAGACACACCTACCTGCTTTACAAACTTCCGCACCATGATCGTTATTTAGTCTGTCTAGTTTTCATTTGACTGAAGTATTTAGTCGACTAATGTTCAGTATTTAGGCAATTGAATAATCAGTAGAGGTCAAATACCAAATTGTTACCGAATATTCATTACATCCTTATATTTTATTTTAATGCTACATTCATTTCTATATTTTATCATTTATTTTTCAGAGTAAAGAAACAAGGAGAGGGGCCAACAACCAATAGACTGAAAGATTTTCATGACCACCCACTCAATGTTCCTGCTACACTTCAATATCGTGAGTGAGTTCAGAAACGAAAGAAAACTGCTATCACTGTTTCATCAAAGCCATGATCCGGCATCAGCGTTACACTGCATAAAAATAGATCTCCTTGAGCATGGAAAGGATTATTACAAATTTTCCAATGATGGAAAATTCGTTCCTAGTGCCTCGATAGTGTCATCTTTCTTGCATATAGCAAATTTCTTTTCTATTTATTTATATATCAGATTATTTGCCTGTTTATGTAACTTTATTCAATAAATTTTAATGTGGTAAAATGAAACTTGTGTTGTTTAATGATTTAATTCTACCAGGAAAATGATCTTCTATCATCAGGGTATCTAGCCACCTGGGAAAATCAGGGAATTTTTATAAGCTGGGAAAAGTTGGAGAAATTTGAAACTCCTGAGAAAAATTCAGGAAAAATTTTCTGATTTCTTTAAGACTTTAATTGAATGCCAGAGTATAGAATAAATAAAATATGTATTATTCATATTATGTTTGAAACAGAATAGTACAAAAACATGATCAAATCAGTAAAGAACCATGCAAAACATTCTCTGCTCATCGAAAACTTATCATGTAAGGGAAAATTTAATACTCTTTGCATTCATATTTTGACAGCAATTTATATTTCGTTGCACACTTTCAATACAGAATAACTCTGGCTGTTACAATACAATTGAATTGGCAAATTTGATATTATAGAGCATGGTTGGGTAAACTGATTTTACCCAATCTATAATTCTGATCAGGTAAAATTAATACTAATTTTTTTTCATTGTGGGTTGGCTTGGCTTTAAATATTTTGGGTTATGATTTGATTTTTCAAGTGAAAGTTCTGAATATTTTTCAAATTAAAAAACAATATATTTTAATATTAATGAGTGTATATGTATTTAAAAAAATATTAGGTATATAGGCAATTTTTCCATAATTTTATTAAAATATGGACTAATTTTCTTAAATTTCGGGTTGATAAAACTGTTTTTGTTGTCTTTTCTTTGGGTTGACTTTACATAGAAATTTCCAGGTATAATTCGATATTGTAGCAATACTCTTTTTGTAACTGAACATATGAGAGTTCTATTTTTGGTAAATTTTTACTTAGGGTATCAAACAGGAAGTCATTCGATCGAGTTATTATGTTCGTTATATAGTTTAAGAAGTAAGCAGGTTTTAATTTTGGTTTTCCATATTTGTAGCTTCTAGTAATCAATTTCTGTTAAATTTATAGGTTGCAATGTATATATAAATTTTTAATTAAAAAAATATATCAATTTTCAAATGGTTGAATGCTTATTTCATTTTTTTTTCTTGTGACAATTTTGTGATTAAAATGTATCTTATTTCTAAAAATATATATATAAACAATATCTATATATGAAAACAAATAATTTGCATAAATGAAAATAACTTGTACAAAAAATATTTTAGAATTTCTTTTTACATTCACCATTAATGTGATTCTAAAAAAAAAAGATTTTTCATGCTGAACGTAAAACTTTCTGACAGGTTTTCTATCACATTTTAAAAGTAAAATGATGATTCTTGAAACGGTTTGTAATTAAGCAGTTTTTTCCATTTTTTGATAAATGAATGTGATCTTGAGTTAAGCAGTTATTGTCCCAGGATAGCAGATTTTTTTTCCCTTTCCTGCACTGATGCATCTGGAAATTAGTTCAAAATGCCTACCTTGACAATATTTTCTAAAAAATCTGCCTTTTTTGAAAAACATTTGTCAATTTTGATATATTTGAGAACAAAAATGACAAAAAATGTATCAGAAAATAACCAGTTTGGATTTGAGAACAGCCTTAATTATCTTAAAATATATATCATTGTAGTCTGTATACAATTAAATTATTTTTACTTTTTTTCACCAATATTTTCTGTCTAGTAAATTACTTCTTATTTATATGTACATGCATACAAAAAATTTTTTGCTAATATTTTCTATTTTTAATAATTCATATATACAGGGTGTCCCAGAAAAATTGAAACAAGTTTTTTTGCCTGTTTTGATATTTGTTGGCAGTAAATTTGAAAAAAGTGTTAAAAATAAAGTAGGAATGAATATGTTAATAAAATCGGGGGTTGGTGCAGGTTTTTTCTCTTGGGGCTTATTTTGTGAAAATTATATTTTTTATGAAAGATGAAAGCCAATTACTCAAATTCAAATCAAGCATTTATTAATAACATTTATAACTCAGTCTGCTAAAGTTTTCCTTATTTGTGAATCTGTTTCACTTTAACGTAGTAATTTTATAACAAAGTACTAATTATTTTTATATAAACATGTAACATTACAAATTAATGAGTAGCATTTATAGAAGACTATAATTCTACATTGCCATATTAACTTTTGTATAAAATTAAAAAAATATATGCAACTGAAGAAAGCTAAGTGTCGTGTTTACAATACAGAAATTAGGAAAAAAACACGAAAAATGGTCAATGGATAAAAATATAAGAAAGTTTTTGGTGTATATCTTTTATAGACTGCATAAAAATTCTCTCCCGTGTGGTGAATAGATTTAATTCCCCACTTCTGATGGGGGGGGGGGGGGGGGGGGGAGGTATGATATTTAAAATAGATTGTCGGTGGGTAGGGTGCGTTATAGGCATATTTCAAATACGTACGTTTAATGCATATTTCAAAGCAATAATCCTAGCATGAAATGCATGATTCTTTGAGATCATAAAAACTGAAGAGAAAATAGAATGAATTAAATTTATCTTACTTAAGGAACTATGAAGTCATTGAAGCAGAAGGTAGGAAGAAAGAAACTTATAAGGTCTATCTCAAAAGTTTAAGCACCAGAATAAAATGTTGATTTTTAAAGAATAATAAAAAGTTACAATAAATAAATAGCATTTTTTAATTTGCAGATTTCGCAACTTCATTTAAGTAAATGATATCAAAAGTAGAAAAAATAAATTACGTAATTGTAAAAAATATAATTTAAAATATCTTCAATTAAAAGTTTATGCACAATAGCAAAAACAACTACATTTATCATTTTTACAAAGCTATTACAAATTATTTTTCCTTAATTTCGGATTGGTTCAAATAAACATGCAACCATCAAAATTATTAGTTTTTGTAGGGTTTCTGGTGGCAAGGAGTACCATGCTTTCTCAATGCAGTATGACAGAACTCCAAGAGGGTTCTTGGAGTTCTTCAAGTGAGTCATACTGCTTTCCATTGCTGTAAAAATGACAGGATAAAATGCCCAGACATTCCCAGATGAGTTTATGTCTGGACTTAAAGCTGACCAGTCAAGAATTTTAACATTTTTCTATGAAAGTCCCAGTTTTGTAGAATGTTATATGTGGATTGAGGCATTATGTTGTTGAAAGATCCATTTTGAAGCCCCCCCCCCCCTTCCAAAAAATGTCACCGATTGAAAGCAAATGTTGGTTCGGTGTCTCTGGGAAATTTTGTCTTAATTTTTGAAAAGCCAGAGAGGTTTGGCTGTTGAAGTCGAGTGCCCCCCAAACCATAACAGGCTTGCTGCAGAATGCCCTTGGTTCCTTTCGTAGTTCATGCCATTACTTTTATAAAACTGGAATTCAATGTCATACATCATTACACCCGTCCAATCAAGTGTTTCTAAAAAAGAATTACATAAAGTGCTTAAACTTTTGAGACAGTCTTTCTTCAAAAAAAAGTAAATTAAATAAAAATTAATCTCATTTTTATTTTAACCAAAAAAAAGTTGTTTATTTTGTTTGATTTTGAATAAATGTGGAGTATTTATTATAAATTAGCTTCATATATTTTCATTTTCAATTTTTTAACTAGATTTGCAGAGTGCTTAAACTTTTGAGATGGACTACAATAATAGGTGAATCTGTTTATTTAAAAACTCAAAAAGGAAAAGAATCAACCGTTACATCTTGGTCACTGTTGTAAAAATTCCTGCTCCACTGGAAATCATCTTAAATTTGAAAAAGATTAACTTGACAATAGGACTTTATTTCGAACAATTTTTAAAATATTAAATTTAAAAATAATGACAGGCTCTTCAAAAATCTTAGCTAATTAAAATTACAGCAACACTTCATGGCTAGGCAACACATCACCCCAAAAGAATGGAATCTTTAAAGAAACCATGAAAAAAAAAAAAAAAATCTGCAATGGCATATCCAAGCTGGCTCCATGCTAGAAACCTTGCGCCAGGACACAACTTATTTCAGTGCCAACCCATTAGCTGAATTCAGTGTCATAAAATTCATTTCTGAATTTAATTTTGAGTGACAGCAGGCATTATTATTATTAAACTGCAAACCAGGCCCCTACCTGCCAGGCATTATGCCTAGCTTAAAAGGCTACTTCACTCAGTCTAAAACACCTGTTCGCTAATGTTAATCCTTTGAGGGAAATATTTTACAATATCTTGTTCGCATTTCAATATTTTAAAATGATTTTTTTTTCATTGAATAGCTGAGGTCGATCTCTATGAAGGCTCTTTTTTAGTTTTTCGATTTTGGTTGCAGTTTTTTATATTGAGAATACTTTCACTTTCAAAACCGGTTCCAAAAGTGAAAGTATCATAATAATAAAAACTTGTGATCAAAATAAAAAAAATGCAACAGCGCCTGGATAAAGATTGACCTCAGCTATCCAATGCAAAAAAAAATCATTTTAAAATATTGAAATGTGAACGAGATATCATAAATTTTCCCATAGGATTAACATTAGCGAGCGGGCGTTTTTGACTAAGTGAAGTAGCCCCTTAACAAGTTGTGTACCTAGACGAGGGACAAAATTTGCCTAATCTCCTCTATAGATTAATACACCAGATAGGACACTATCATAGGGCATAATGGTAATGCAATGATGAACGCAGCGCCTGTAGTGACAAGGGCGAAGAAACGTCTCATAGACGGAATATTTCTCCTTTTGAATGTCTATCTTATGATCTTTTTAAAATGCTACATGTTTACATTTTCAACTTTGTAGGAAAAGCAAAAATTTTTAAATTCTGATTTGTATGCAGGCATGATTCTACATGACATATTTTAACATTTAACCATACTAAAAAAGTTCTGAAATGAGCTGTTGTTTCAATAATAAAAAATAAAATAATGTCCTTCAAAAAGAAACTTAACACACCAGCGAGTGGCCAATTTGAAGAGAATCGTCTGCCTCGAAGCGAAAAGAATAGATATTAAAAACATAGAGCATAAACAGATTTCATATAAATGGGTAAATTTTGGAAGCTTGTTAGTTTTCCCCCCTTTCACTAGTGACACTGTTATTGCTGCCATTACCGATTTTGCTGTAACTTTCCTACCTTGTATGTTAATCTATGATCTCCTCATAGCGGACAGCAGGCTATATACTTGTAAAACAGGGACACCAAAAATACCTAAATGATAAATTTGAAGTGATTAGTTAAAAAAACAAATACAGAATTTAAGAACACAATTGAGAACCAAACTGAAACAAGATTGCATAAGTGCGATCAAAGCATGCCTCTTAGGAGCACCGTCAGCAGTGAATACATCAATATAAAGAGGCTTTCCAAATGGCACATTATGCAAAAGGACAAGTTACTTTGCCAAAGCAAGAACAACATCAAAATGCATCGCTGAGGTAGGGTTAGCAAATACAAATTAACGCCGGGAGTAACCACTGTGCCGATCGCAGTGCATACGTGCTGAATGGAAAATAAATGCACGGACACAAAAACAATGCAACAGTTACAATTACTGCCACTTATGTGAATCATTGGTTAATCACATTAGTTGGGTAATGACAATTGCTCAATCAAAAACTTTTCCAAACAGAATTTTGTTTCATTCACTAGTGATTCTGCTTTCACAAATTTTACTCACTAAGATTATTGTGTTATTTAATACAGTAAAACCTACTAAGACAGAATCTCAAGTGACCAGACAAATTCCGTTTTAGAGAGGTTCTTAAAAGGTAGATTTGTATGGTACTCTTTCTGTCAGGACCGTGGAATTTTAATGTTTAAGACATGGTTGTGTTATAGAGTTTTCATAGGATTTTATTCATTTGTATGTTCTGGTATAGAAGTCACTGTCCCGCTTTTTCTGACAGTGGACAATATTAATCATAGCCTACAAAAATTTTATTTTTACTGTTTAACTTGTTAAAATTGGAATAAAGCTAAATACAATAAACCTGTGAAAATGGAACTTGCCTATAATGGAATCCTGTCTTCAACCAAAATATTTTATGCTCTTTGCAGAAGGAAATAATACTATTACGCTTTCTAAGATAGAAATTTATTTAAAATGGAATTTTTGTTGTCCCCAATGATTCCATTTTGAAAGATTTACTGTATAATTAAATAAATTGTAAACCGTTATTATAGGTATAAATCTAGAAGAAAAAAAATTCATTAAACTTGGGCTGGCAGGGCCCAGGCACATTTAGACTGAGACTAGTTATTACTTTTTTCTGCCGACTCAGGCAGAGGATTAAACCTCATTCTTTTGGCCAGAGTCTATTGAAAATAGTCAACCCAATCCTAAATCAGTGTATGGCACTTTTTTTTAAAAAAATAACACTTGTACATTTGTTTCGTTAAATCTTTAAAAAATTAATTTGGTTTAATAAATTAAAGACATTTTTCAAATATATACTTTTTCTTTATAGAGCCATAAAATTATGAACATCTTTAAAAAAAAAATTCTGCATGGTAAACTACGCATATTTTTGAATGAGTGTTCATATAATTAACCATTAATACTGTTATTCCGTATTCCATAAATTATGGACATATAATCTGCTGTACATTAAAAATTTTTCATAAATATGTATGGAATATTCTTTTTGAAACTTTTAATTATAGGATAATGTTGGTAAAGAAATATTGGCTTTTTTTTTTTTTTTTTTTAGAAATTTGGTCTGGCCAGTCTCATAAGATACACAAAAATAAATGGCCCAGGTAATTTTTTAGCTTTTATAACAGTCCAACTATGGTCGATAAAGCTTTTGTAAGGGTCTGGGTTGAACTTTTAGCTTTTGTAACAGCTTTTTTAGTTCAGGGGTGCAAGTATGGTGGTTTCTTCAAATCAGAAAGCAATTTATCCTGAAAATAAGACTTCAGTTATGAAATAAGTAAGCTTGGTTCTTCTAAGATGAAAATTATCAGGTACAAGAATCATAGGAGTAAAAATTCCTTACAAATCCTCCCCAACACAACTTTCCATCAGGCCTTCCATTTCAAGAGTTTCTTGGGAGAGTAAAATTTTCTTCGAGGGCAGGGAAAATAATCGAAGAATTCGAGAAATAATGTACAATGTCATAAATCCCACACAAAATAGAAAAATACGGCATAATAAAAAAATTTTGTGGTATCATCCACCTTTAGTTCTTTTCACAGGCATTCGTCTGCAAATGTTTTGTAATTTTCATGAAAACCTCGATTTCTTTCTTTTTCTTTTTTGAGGAACTTGCAATATGAATTTATGAATCGATCGGCAAAAAAATATTGATAATTTTGTCAATTGGCTGCAGAAAAAATTGCACATTTCAATAATCGATCGCAAGGGAAAAAAAAATGTGAATTTCACCAAACTTTCGCGACAGAAAGACCACGAATTTAGTCAAACAATCGCTGAAAAAAATTGATAATTTAATCCAATAGAGTGTGCAAGAAACGAAGAATTTTATCAATCAATCGTGAAAAGAAAATCACAAATTTCGATAAACAATCCTGGAAAAGAATGACGAATTTTGTCAAAAGACATCTGAAACAAATAGCAAATTTCATCAATCGGTCGCGGTAAAATATATATTGCTAATTTCGACAAATGGATGAAAAAAAAATCAATTTTGTCATAATCATAATTGTAAGGGTCTGTCTAACAAAGAGGTGCCTATTTTTTAATGTACAAAATTGTTTTGTCAGAGATGCATAATCAAACATTGAAGACATAAAGTAAAAGATTTTTAACAAATGTGACTTTTCCTATATCTTTAAACATTATTCTCTGCTTCCTAATTGGTTTGATTGATTTCCCTAATTATAAAATATGAAAAGCAGAGTTGCAGTAAAAAAAAATAATCCCATTTAGTATTAAAAATTTATTTAACTACATGAAATTAATTAAAAGCTGCTGCTTATAAAAATGTATTTATTACATTATGGAAAGTGCAATTTAAAAAATTAAATTTGGTTATTTAACTTTTGAGTTAAATCAAAATATTTTATGCACTATGAAAATTGATGAAATGGCACTTTCAATAAAATGACCACTCCTGGAAATTGACTAATTAAGCATTCCAGTAATGGACACAGGCCCTGACTATCACACGACACCCGGGGTCCGTGCCCTAGGCACAAATTTTTTCATAATTTCATCTAAATTTCCATTAAAAAATAATCATAATTGTGCCAACGTTTTTATTTTGGAAAAATTAAGCATAATAAATCTAACGGTTGTTTTGAGACTACACTTTTTAGCTCACAGGCTATCAAAGCCTGAGAGCTAATGTGTCTGCCGGTTCTGTATGTGTGTAACGCGATAAGTCTTAACAGAAATAACCGTTTTGCTTCAAATTTTGTTTATAGTTTCATTGTGATAAGGCGCTTACCTGATTAGTTTTGGAGGTTCATTGGTTAAGTATAAAGGGAGGGGAATGGGGGGACTAACCCCCCCCTTAATCGAGATAAATGGTTTTTTTTATGCAGAATTATCAGATTTTTTTCAAATTTTGTATATAAGTTCACTGTGATAAGGTGCTTCCCTGATTAGTTTGGGGGTTCATTGGTTAAGTATAAAGGGGGATACGGGGGGGGGGAACCCCCTTAATTTATGAGTTTTTCATGCAGAATTATTTCGATTTGCTTCAAATTATGTATATAGGTTCATTGTAATAAGGCACTTCCCTGATTAGTTTTGGGGGTTCATTAGTTAATTATAAGAGGAAAACGGGAGGATGCCCCCCCCCCCTTAATATATTGTCAATTTCTTTATTTTTCAAGGGGCTTATTTCAAAGTCTTTGAAATAAGAGTATAATATACAATTAGTGTGAATAGCCTGTGAGCTCAATGCCCTCACTTTAACTGGGCAGTTTTCTTTTTTATTTAAACTTTTCTCATTTCAGGCTCATCTTACTTGAAATCTGAAATTGTACAAAAAACTGATTATTATGAACAAATTAAAAATACATGTAATGCAATGTGCTTGCAGGGGATTAAAGTATGGAAGTAAAATTTTGTATTTTCAAAATTTCTAGCTTTGAGTAAACATCCAAATTGATTAAGTTATTTTTAACACTAAAAATTAAATGCGTTCTAAAAAAAGATTTTTTTTATTATTTGTCTGTAGTTTCAGAAGAAAACAAAAAGTTCATAATTATGTTTAAAATAGAAGTTGTTTTAATACTTTTAGGACTTTTGTTTGCACTCAGTATCAGTTTGATTTTATCATTTAAAATCAGTAACATCATTAATAAGTAGACTTTTTATCATTATTTTCTAGTCATTGATGTATTGTATTTGTCAAGTCATTCAATTTTATCATATTGCATATTTATTCAAAAAGTGACAAAACTGAAAAAATGTGATATTGGGCGATTCTACCGTTACGTGTATGACTTTTAGAGAGTGTTTTTTTGCAAATTGGGACAAATTTGGAAGGGAAATTATTTAGATAACATTTTACTTTTTTTATTGCTATTACAGGACACACACAGAATCATTTTTGTAGTGACACCTTTAATCTAAAGTAATAACAATTTTTTTTTTAAAGTAGTAAAGTCGTCGTTACGTGTGATTTTTTTTAGTCACACACATAACGACTTTACTATTTTTTTTTTATTGTTGTTACTTTAGACTACAGGTGTCACTACAAAAATGATTCTGCATGTGTCCTGTAATAGCAATAAAAAAGTAAAACGTTATCTAAATAATTTCACTTCCAAATTTGTCTCAATTTGCAAAAAAACACTCTCTAAAAGTCACACACGTAACGGTGGAATCGCCTTATTTGATATATTAATACAATGAAATGACAAAAATATATCTGAATCTATGGTTAAAAGCACATTTCTATAAATGATGGAAGAAATATTTTATTTTTATTTCCAGAACCGTTTTCCAATTTTCCGGAAAACTTGTCGGGCCCTGAATGGACAATGGTCCTAAAACCTTAAAAATAAATTTTGTAAATGAACATTATTATATAAAATTCAAAGTTTCCTATTACTATCAATACTCCATGCAAATTTTTGCAAGAAAATAAAAAATATATAAATTAAGTAAATAAAACCAGCTATTAGCTTTTTTTTTTTTGGTACTTTTCGGTTAGCCGGGCGCCAGTGATATATGTACATATATAAATACATATGTATATACGTATATTTGTATATATATACATACATATATGTATTTATATGTGTATGTATATATATGTATATGTAGATATGTGTATATATGTGTGTGTGTATATACACATGTATATATATCACTGGCGCCCGGCTAACCGAAAAGTACCTTTTTTTTTTTTTTTTTTTAATTTTCACTGAAAAACAGTGGAAAGGTAAAACATTATTTTCTGCTTCCTAATTGGTTTGATTAAAGTTGTCAACACAGATAATAAAACATGAAAGGGAGAATTATGACAAAAAATAATACAAGGATAATTTTTATAGGTTATTTATTTTATAAACTAAAATAAAATCTTTGGAGGGTAACCAGTACTGGCACATTGATATTTATTTAAATAAAATACTTTTTTTTTTTTTTTTTTTTTTTACTGTAACGCACATAGAATTATGAAATTATTAATGCCTTTAAAATTAATGTCTTGTAGTGTATGCAGATCAGATGTTGGAACTAGAAAAAATATCTGAATTTACAACTGTGTACAGGTACAACAATTAATGAGAAAAAGAAGTTTTTTAGATGCTATGCAGTTACAGAAAAGATAGTTAAAGATGCAACAGTAAATGTTTACATCAAACAATAACGTGCTTATTCCCTATCTATAATATAATTATTAAAATATAAACACTATGTTATAGTTATTTGATCTAGCTCTGGAATGATAAAATCTTAGACATAAAGAAATATTTAAACAATGTCCTACGTTCTGATAAATTATATGGACTTAATAACACTGACTGATAAACGTGTTTTTGTCCGAAATTGAAATCACTAAGGAAGGCTCTTATATTACACAGCCGAACCAAAGGTTTCCCAAATTCAGAATACACGTTAGTTGCCTATAATCCATGACAACTCTTCTATGACATCATGTATTTTCAATCGAAAAAATTAATGAACATTACTGCACTCCGTTTCAATTTGAAATTATCCGGTGAACGAACGACCGTAAAGAGAATCAGAATAGTGAATAATAATCCAAATCCACAACGTAATCCCTTGGCTGTTGGCGAAAATACGGGGTGCAGTTTAGGGTTGTTAGCATTGATCACGTGACAAATTCGACGAATGAGGTTCCAGAATCCAGTGCTACGAAGTTCTACTATGTAGCATCCGATTATATGCAGACTAGGGGGCTGTTCAGAACAGAAGATCAGGCGGCGCGCGGGCGATGGAGATTAAAATATCGAGTGAGTCTATACTGTGAATGAAATTGAAAGGCCTGCGTTCGTTATCATTGATTTGGACATCCAAATCAATGATAATGAACACGGTCCTTCATTTGACTAATTAGCGTATTTTAATGATATTTTGTTAAATTAAGAAGTGAACTTGGTGGCCGAATGGTTAGAGCACTGCTCTTGATTCTGGAGGTTGCGGGTTCGATCCCCCAAAATTTCTGTTTGATTTTTCTGTTTTTTTTTTTTTTTTTTTTTTTTTTCATTTAAAAATGTTTAATCGGTTGCTTTGTATTTTTCATGATTAATGGAATATATTTATAAAAGCAAAATTTGATATTATTAACACTTATTTAATTAAATACGACAAATTCAGCTATTTTACGATTAAAATTTTACATTACAGTGTCTTTTAATAATTAAACATTATTATTATTTTTTTTTCTTTTTAGCAAATGTAAAATAAGAAATGAAAATATAGTCAATTTGCACGAATTTCTCCATGTTTTTATAATGAGTACTTCAACAGTGAATTTTTAGTACGAATAGAATGCAAAGCATATTTTACAATGTAAAAAATATTATAAAAATAAAATGTAAAATATATACATTATTTAAACTAGAAATATCAGTACCTATTTTTGTAAAGAGGTAAAATACATGTGGTTTACCGTCTAGTTTCGTAATGAATATTAATAAAATATAGTTAGAATGTTTATAAATTTTCTACTGAATGTACAAGTATTTTAGCATTTGTTTCTCGTGTTTTATGATGTTTATTACGATATAATAAATAATGCAATTTACATCGAAAAATGAATTTCAAGAAAAATAAATTTTTAGAAATTAATAATTATGTTTCAACAAGGTTGTTATCGAAAAATATATTTTAATAAAATGCTTAAAAGCTTTTTTATCAAATTTTAACAAAGATTTTATTTTACTATTATAAATAAAGAAATAAATCTTTTAACATATGTTAAAAGATTTATCGTAAATCAAGGTCGTGATACCAACATATGTTGGTATCACGACCTTGATTTATTAACATTCTATTTATCCCAAAAAATATAAAGCAACTGATAAATAATTTTTAAATTAATAAAAATAGGGGAAGAAAATCGGAAATAAACGGCGAGCATTCACTTTGTATCCATACTTTTCAGGTTCATCTGTGTAGGACAACCCAAACGTCAGTAAAGTACATAACAATTTTTGGTACTTTTCGGTTAGCCGGGTGCCAGTGAAAAAAAAATATAAATATATATCTACATATATGTTTGTGTATATATGTATGTATATATATATATATGTGTGTGTCTGTGTATATATTTATATTTGTTTCACTGGTGCCCGGTTAACCAAAAAGTACCCTTTTTTTTTTAGAGTTTACATTAATTTTATTGAAACCACCAATATCGTGTTTCAGGAATTCGGTGATCCGAACGTCCTCTCCCTTGTTATAAAGGTGCACTGGTTATAGAAAATTAAACTTTATAATATTATATGCATTGTTTTGTACAATATATATATTTATGTAACTGCTATCAACTAAACTAATATATCAGTTTTAGTAGGTGCTGTAGTTTTAGAGACATATAAGTTGACAGCACTTATGTAACTATATGATGTATATATATATATATATATATATATATATATATATATATATATATATATATATATATATATATATATATATATATATACACATCATACTTTCGTATTCTATTATTTTTATGTTGGATCAAAGGCTTAAAAAATCAGTTTAGAATGTTAAAAATTTTAAATTTTTCAGATATCCGATCATGTTGCTACAGCTGTATCAATCAACCTACCAAACCAAGTAAGACACAAAAAAGCCCAATCACGTGATCAAATCGCCCACAGAATTTTTGTGAGTCACCCGCGCGCAGCCCGCGCTAAAAATTTGCAGGTTATGAACGCGGATCGGGCTATCTGATCACGTGATGCTTTTCACGAATGTTTCGGGGGTTTATTATGATGAAATAAAAATAGATATTCCTATTATAAGATCCATTTTTTTTGGAGGATAAAGATGTGTAGTCACTAGTTTCACCTAATCCGAGCCACAGAAGCTTAAAATAATTGAAATAATTAAATTATTTCAATATATTAAATTATTTAAATTTCCGATAAGACCTACTCCATAACACTTCTCTCCATCGCGCGCGCGCCGCGCGATCTTCTTTCCTGAACACAACCTAGATGGGTGATTTGGTGACATGGAGCTTGTTCAAGATCAAGAACGCCAGAGTGAGACTCAAACGTGAAAGGTTCCATTCTCCCATTGGTTGACGAAAAACCGGAAGTCACGTGATTTTTTTCTAAATGTTTCCCATCTTTGTAGCCTAGACGCCGCTGAAGTCGTGACGTCATCAATATGGCGCTGGGCATAAACAGACTGAAGTGCCCATTGAAATAACATGGACGTAGAAAATAAAATCTTCTAGGAGTAATAATTTTCATATATAAGAACTTTCAGTCGCTGTTCTGCAAAGTTTAAGGTACGCTTTTCATTATGAATTCCACAAACTTCTGATTTTTTGCTTTAAATTTGAATAATTTATTAAAAAGTCATTAGCTTAACTCCGGTTAGACAAACAACACGGCTACATCGGCTGAATTGGTGATATTTAAATTCATGTCTAACAAGATATCTCTGTCTCTCTCTATTTATAAGTAAAACTTTTATTTAATTTAAATTAATAATTTTACTAATTTTATATTTTTAAAAATTATTAAAGATATTTTATAATTTATAAATTATTATAATACATAAATTATAAATAATATTTAAATTAAGTATATAAATTATATATTAAATATATAAAATATGATGTACTGTAATAATATAAATAAATATAAAATATAATATATTAAATTATAATACTAAAATGATATACTACATTAAATTGAATATTAAATCAATTTAAACATATTAAATTATTTATATATTACATTAAATTAATATTATGAATAATTAATACTAATAATAAATAATTATTTATCATTTTAAATGTTTAATAAATATAATTGATATTAATAAATAATATAAAATTTATTATTAATAATTTTAATTAATAATTATTTATTATATATATAAAATTAAATAATTATTAATTTAATGATATTATATATATATATATATAATTAAATAATAATTATTAAAATTATTAATAATTAATTTTATATTATTTATTAATATCAATTTTATTTATTAATCATTTAAAAGGATAAATAATTATTTATTATTAGTATTAATTATTCATAATATTAATTTAATGTAATATATATTTAATTTAATATGTTTAAATTATTATTATTATTTTAGATTATATTATAATTTTACATTATATTATTATCAATATTTATAATTATATTAATATATTTATATTTAATATAAATTAATAACCTAAATAATAATATTATTACAAATTATAAATTTAATTTATCATAGTAACATAATTTAATTATTATTAATTAAAAATAATTGTAATATAATAATATGAACTAAAATATTAATTATTTAATAATTATATTTAATATTTTAAAATAATTATTTAATAATTATATTTAATATTTTAAAATAATTATTTAATAATGATATTTAATATTTTAAAATAATTATTTAATATTAAAAACCATAATTAATATTAATAATAATAAAATATTTATAATCATAATTAGTATTAATCTTAATAAATAATTAATATTGTAAATATAAATAATATCCTGGTGAATTATATTAAATTAATACTTTATTAAATTAATAATATAATATATTAAATTAAAATACTAAATTTTAATACATTAAATATATAAAGTATTATAATATGTAAATTATTAAAAACAATCTAATAATTTTTTAATTTTAATATGATTTTCTCTTTACTTATAATTAAAACATTAAATTACTTATAAGTAAAGAGAGATAAATACATCTTGACACGCCGCTGAAGTCGTGACGTCATCAATATGGCGCTGGGCATAAACAGATTGAAGTGCCCATTGAAATAACATGGACGTAAAAAATGAAATCTTCTAGGAGTAATAATTTTCATATATAAGAACTTTCAGGCACTGTTCTGGAAAGTTTAAGGTACGCTTTTCATTATGAATTCCACAAACTTCTGATTTTGTGCTTTAAATTTGAATAATTTATTAAAAAGTCATTAGCTTAACTCTGGTTAGACAAACAACACGGCTACATCAGCTGAATTGGTGATATTTACATTCATGTCTATCAAGATATCTCTGGCTCTCTCTATTTATAAGTAAAACTTTTATTTAATTTAAATTAATAATTTTACTAATTTTATATTTAAAAAAATTATTAAAGATATTTTATAATTTATAAATTATTATAATACATAAATTATAAATAATATTTAAATTAAGTACATAAATTATATATTAAATATATAAAATATGATGTACTATAATAATATAAATCTAAAATATAATATATTAAATTATAATACTAAAATGATATACTATATTAAATTAAATATTAAATCAATTTAAATATATTTATTTATATATTACATTAAATTAATATTATGAATAATTAATACTAATAATAAATAATTATTTATCATTTTAAATGTTTAATAAATATAATTGATATTAATAAATAATATAAAATTTATTATTAATAATTTTAATAATTATTTATTATATATATATATAAAATTAAATAATTATTAATTAAAATTATTAATTTAATTATATTAAATATATATATATATATATATATATATATATATATATATATATATAATTAAATAATAATTATTAAAATTATTAATAATTAATTTTATATTATTTATTAATATCAATTTTATTTATTAATCATTTAAAATGATAAATAATTATTCGTTATTAGTATTAATTATTCATATTTATATGAATAATTATTCATATTTATATGAATTATTCATTTGAATATTTAATTTAATGTAATATATATTTAATTTAATATGTTTAAATTATTATTATTATTATAGATTATATTATAATTTTATATTATATTATTATCAATATTTATAATTATATTAATATATTTATATTTAATATAAATTAATAACATAAATAATAATATTATTACAAATTATAAATTTAATTTATCATAGTAACATAATTTAATTATTATTAATTAAAAATAATTGTAATATAACAATATGAACTAAAATATTAATTATTTAATAATTATATTTAATATTTTAAAATAATTATTTAGTATTAAAAACTATAATTAATATTAATAATAATATAAAATATTTATAATTATAATTAGTATTAATCTTAATAAATAATTAATATTGTGAATATAAATAATAGCCTGATGAATTATATTAAATTAATACTTTATTAAATTAATAATATAATATATTAAATTAAAATACTAAATTTTAATATATTAAATATCTAAAGTATTATAATATGTAAATTATTAAAAATAATCTAATAACTTATTAATTTTAATATGCTTTTCTCTTTACTTATAATTAAAACATTAAATTACTTATAAGTAAAGAGAGATAAATACATCTTGACAGACATGAATGTAAACATCCTCGATTCACAGACGATGTAAAAAACCGCCATGTTTGTCTAACCGGAGTTGATTTTTTAATAAATTATTCAAATGTATAGCACAAAATTAGAAGTTTGGTGAATTCATAATGAAAAGCCTACTTTAAACTTTGCAGAACAGTGTCTGAAAGTTCTTAAATATGAAAATTATTATCCCTAGAAGATTTTATTTTTTACGTCCATGTTATTTCAATGGGCACTTCGATCCGTTTATGCCCAGCGCCATGTTGAAACGTCACACTTCAGCGGCGTATTCACAGACGATGTAAAAAACCGCCATGTTTGTCTAACCGGAGTTGATTTTTTAATAAATTATTCAAATTTAAAGCACAAAATCAGAAGTTTGGTGAATTCATAATGAAAAGCCTACTTTAAACTTTGCAGAGCAGTGCCTGAAAGTCCTTAAACATAAAAATTATTATTCCTAGCAGATTTTATTTTTTACGTCCATGTTATTTCAATGGGCACTTCGATCTGTTTATGCCCAGCGCCATGTTGAAACGTCACACTTCAGCGGCGTAGACCAACATATGATCCTAAAAGACCCGACCATTCGCCGATTTTCTGTGTGCTAGTTTCGGAATGCGGCGTTTGCCGTCTCGTGGTCAGCACTAGAACAACAAACTGCAGTTTATAGAACACGTGAATGTTATAGTTATATGATTTTTTTTTATTCTGGTTGCTATATCCTTATAAATATGAGATGTTGTGTGCCTTTCTGTAGTATTGACAGTCCGGCAGACTATTTTGACCCTGATGATAATAAAATTTCGATGCATTATTTTCCAAAAGAGGAAAAAATAAACAAGCATGGATTCAAGCAATCGGCAGGCAAGGTATGCTTATTTACCTTTTACTATTTTATTTAAGTTTATTAAATGTTAATTATGCATTTAATCTAATAATATGGCTCATAATTTTACTATAAAATGAACAGAAACTTATAGAATAATAAAATATCTGTTCTAAACATTATGGCTATTAAAATAAAACTGCTTTTTTTTTTTTATCACAAGCACGCCATACCTAGACCCACATGTGTGGCTAGCGCTATACATTTGTAAAATCATAAATCTTTAAAACATTCTAATATTAAGAATTTATACAATCAAACTTTTCTTTTATCTATCACTGTAGCCAAGGGATGTGCATAGAAAATTATCCTGATTTCTGTATTTTTTGGCTTTTGTATTTCAAGAATTTTTTTTATTAATTTTAAGTGACGTTTATAATAATTCACCCATGTGTAACATAATCTTTTGAATTAAAAATTTTTATTGCGATGACGTTTTAAATTAATCTTTTTGGAACTTGAATCATTCAAAGATAATCAATATTTTATATTTTAATGAGTAAATTTTGAATTTTCTCAGCAGTTTTAATTTATTTTGTACAATTGAAACTTTTGAAAACCAATGATAGAAAACAAAAAAAATTAGAATAGCTTTAATATCACAATATTACTTGCATAATACTGCGTTAATTTCCTTTTATATGTCTATTAATAATGCAAGCATATATTCAGTATTTAGGATTGTCAGCATCTGATAACGTATTCCCAAAGAAACATTATTTGCCTGATTCCTACCACTTTAATTCTTTAAGGAAATGTCCATTTTTTGTCTTTCTTTCTTTCTTTCTTTATTTTTGTGTGTGTGCAGGGGTCGATGCAGGTTTTTTTTCTTGGGGCCTATTTTGTGAAAAGTAAAGGTTATTTTTGTGAAATTTTATTATATTTTTGTGAAAAATAACATTTTGTAATGAAAGTCAAAATCCAACTACTCAAATTCGAACCAAGCGTTTATTAACAAAAACTTTTAAAATACTTTTGCTTAAGTTTTCCTCTCTGGTGAACTTGTTTGTTTACAAATTACACATTTTAAAAGTCAAAGAATAATAAATAAATAATAAATAGTAAGTTTTTATGAAATGGAATTTTGTGAAGGGACCCATTTTATCAAATTGATTTTTATGAAGGGACCCATTTTATTATATTGATTTTTGTGAAGGAGCCCTAAAAAGGCCTCAAATTTTGTCTGGATCGACCCTTGGTGTGTAAGTTGTAATGCTGTTAGTCGATTTTTTAGTGAAAGATTTTTTTTTTTTATTGTTGCACTGTTTTGTTTTAATGAAGTTATTTTTGTGAAAGTTTTCTTTTATATAATGAACTTTTTAAATTACAAGTTATATATTTAAAATCTTATGGAGATGAAATATTTATGAAGTGTTTACTTTCATGGGATGAAATGTTGTCAGGGGCATCAAAGCGGGGACCCAGTTTTTTCTCAAATTCATACAGAAGATGTAAAGCAAACTTTCCCTTAAAAGTTGAAAATAGTTTTTAAGGTGCTTAAAAGTGATTACTTTTTTCTGTAAAGTTCATATTTAAAAAAAAAAAAAACGTTTCAAGGTTATTTACTGGTCAAAATATGATGAAAGGGGTAAATACTACCCATACAACCAAAAGCATCCTCTGGACGTCCCATACAGATCCCAGTGGTCCTACAACCGTCAGATCCTGTACACGCCATAATTCTGACGTTCAGAGAACGTCAGAATCAGGACGAACTATCCATGATCGTCCAGGGGACATCCGTAGCAGCGGAATTATCAGTGCGCATGCCCCAAATCTCAAGTTGTCACATTTCGGAAAATCGGAAAAGAAACAACTTCAACTTTCAACTCTTCGTCTTCTGTGTTTTATTATATTGTCGTTTTGATTTTCATCACTACTATTATGTTTTATGGATAAGGCTTGCATTTTAGTTTCTAAGGTAAGTAAACTTTCGAATTTTAAGTTTTTAAAGTTAACTTTTGAGTTTTGTTCTGAATTGTAAGGGTATTTTCTCAATTTATATCATGAATAAAGCAAACATTCAAACAAGCATGTACACCACACGGAAACTGTTACAAGCATTTTTAATGTAAGTAATTGTAAATTGTAAGAATAATGTGGTTATAATCATAAAACAAACCTTTATTTATTTTATTTTCACCGAAGTTAACAGTATATTTTTAAAGATAGATCGTTATGTGGCTTGCCAAAACATCGCTTGCAACCCATAGTTTGGGAACCGTTGTGTTAGATATAAAAATACACTAACAATTTTACTGTTGAAGAACAAATAAAAATATTCATAAGCTTTAAATTCAACTAATAAAATAATTTAAGCAATAAAATTATTTAGCTTAACAAAAGTTCATAAAAATTATAATGAAGTATCTTTTTACTTCAAGAATAACATATTTATAAAAATAATTTTGTAAAATTAGGATTTTCAAATCCGAACCCTATATGTGGAGCCCAAGGGTAAAGATCCAGTTAGGGACTACCTTGTACCCACAATTTGTATTAATTTTTATTAAAAAAAATACTACCTGGTTTTTAGCTTTTTTTTTAGGGGGCGGTGGGTTCAGGTGTCAGAGTACCCTTGACAAAAAAGATAACACACTGTTTCATTTCTTAATGTTTAAAAAAAAGAGTCAGTAGAAACTTACTTTTAGATTTTTATTATTTCAATGTTATTTTTTATATTTAATGTGTTTAAAATCTGTCTTGCATGAGACCTCATAAAAGTTAGCCCCCCCATGACGGAAAATGAGAAAGTGACAGATGCATTTCGTTTGATCATCGTTTGATCAGATTTGATCAACAATTTTTGTCGTTTGATCAACTTTATTTAATGAGTTATAATTAAAAATGCACAGGGGGGGCTAACTTTTAGGAAAATTAAAAATGCGCAAAATTAAAAAAAAATTAGTGATTCTTATCAGAAATCGTTAGATCAGATTTGATCAACCATTTTTAGCGTTTGATCAAATGGCGCCACGCAGACCACAGCAAGGCAGACTAGATCTACAGGCATATTCAATCGAGATTAATGTATGAAGCCTCCCGCCAGAGGACTCTGATACCCTGCCCAAAATTGAAAATTGACTTTGACCGTAACTGAAATAACCTGGGCAGGGTTGAAATGTAAACAAACACCAAAATACGTCACGTCGCCGTGGTTACGTTTACAATTCTTCTAACATTCCAATCAAGCTTAGAAATGACAGCGAATTCCAATAACTGTTCATTTTTTGATTATTAAAATAGTATTGCAAGTGAAAATATGGTAAATTGTTGCGTTAATAATTGTAAATCTCGAAGTGATCGTAGCTGCAGTGTTGGAAATAACGGCGAAAAACTATCGTTTCCTTTTTTTTTTTTTTTAAATCGGTTATAAAAAGGAAAAACGTCGCCAAATTTTAGGGATTTTTTCCTTTAGTGGTAATCTGGCAATTGTATTAAGTTACTGGTTTGGCGCGGACTTCAAAATCGCGCCAATCGAAAAGTCGACAAAGATCGATGCGCGAGTGTAACATATCTGTTCCTTTACGAATAAATGATAACATTTTTATGGGTTAAATTCTTAATTTATCGTAATTTTGTGTAATAAATATTTTTCTGAAGGACAATCTGGTTTAATTATAAGCAAAACCAATATCTATACTTTTTTTAAACATAGTCAGAAAGAAATATTAAGACCAAAACACAATCAATTTTATTATTACTTATTTTAAGAACATTGTAGAATGATCTGCTTAAAACATCAAACTATATATTCGTGTAGCTAATGTTCTTCGTAACAGAATTAACATAATGTCCGTGATGATTTTTTTTATAGATATTTTTCTTACAGAAAAACAAATGTTTGAAGTGTGTTTTAATTTTTATACTGCTCAATAATCGCACACACTACAGGTGTCAAATGGCACATTTTAAAAGATTTCGATTTATGATTTTTCATTGAAACAATTACAAATAATTTTTAATACATTGAAGACCCCCCTTTTTTTAAAGCTTATTCAAAAACTACAAGCAAAATAAACATAAACAAAAACTTTAAAAATGTAACATTTGACAACGGTAGAAATAGTGTTAAAGTATCGCATGCAATTATAAACAAATAAGAATCTAGCAAACCTTAAAAATTCACATTTGTTAATGTAGCTATAAAATGCAACAATCTTAACAAAAATATATTTATAGAGTGAAATTGAATAGTATAACTATTTAATTCGTTTATTTGAAAATAAGATTAATGTATCCAGGGGCCTCGCTAAGGGGGGGACGGGGGGGGGAGCCTCCCCCCCCAAACATTTGTGAATGCTATTACACTTGGCAAATTTACAAACTTTTATTTGGCAAATTTGTATAAAACTTTAATAAAAACTATAATATACTCTCTATTTTTAGTAGACTTGACAAAAGTTACAGATCTAATTGGGAATATTATTAAACTTTTTACAAATAAGAACTATATTACATTTTCTAACTGTGGTATTTTGGTAAATTGTAAAACTAGTTGGCAAACTTGTTGAATTGGCGAGAACTATTTATTTTTCCTTTTCAATGAGTTGGCAAATACTGAAATTTGACTTGGCAATTTAAGGTCCTCTCCCCCCTCAATAAAAAGTCTTAGCGATGGCACTGAATGTATCTCAAACTTAGATAATGATCGAAATAAAAGCCGTTAATAAAATACGAGCCGTTATCTGGGCAGGGTTTAAATGTAAACAAAGACCACGTGGTTCAATGAAATGGTTCAGGGTTTGAAGTTGAATCCGGCTTCACTTTTTCGGCGGTTTTTGGCGAAATGAGCGGGCCGTATATATATATTATAGTAGGCCATGACCACAGAGACCTTCTTAAACCCTCTTATACCTGGACCTGACAGACCACGCAGACCTGATAGGCCTGATAAGCCATAGTGTAAACGCAGCATTATATGTCTCTAAAACTACAGCACCTACTAAAACTGATATATTAGTTTAGTTGATAGCAGTTACATAAATATATATATTGTACAAAACAATGCATATAATATTATAAAGTTTAATTTTCTATAACCAGTGCACCTTTAACTAACAAGGGAGAGGACGTTCGGATCACCGAATTCCTGAAACACGGTATTGGTGGTTTCAATAAAATTAATTTAAACTCTAAAAAAAAAAGGGTACTTTTTGGTTAACCGGGCACCAGTGAAACAAATATAAATATATACACAGACACACATATATATATATATATATACATACATATATACACAAACATATTTGTAGATATATATTTATATTTTTTTTTCACTGGCGCCCGGCTAACCGAAAAGTACCAAAAATTGTTATGTACTTTACTAACGTTTGGGTTGTCCTACACAGATGAACCTGAAAAGTATGGATACAAAGTGAATGCTCGCCGTTTATTTCCGATTTTCTTCCCCTATTTTTATTAATTAAAAAATTATTTATCAGTTGCTTTATATTTTTTGGGATAAATAGAATGTTAATAAATCAAGGTCGTGATACCAACATATGTTGGTATCACGACCTTGATTTACGATAAATCTTTTAACATATGTTAAAAGATTTATTTCTTTATTTATTATAGTAAAATAAAATCTTTGTTAAAATTTGATAAAAAAGCTTTTAAACATTTTATTAAAATATATTTTTCGATAACAACCTTGTTGAAACATAATTATTAATTTCTAAAAATTTATTTTTCTTGAAATTCATTTTTCGATGTAAATTGCATTATTTATTATATTGCAATAAACATCATAAAACACGAGAAACAAATGCTAAAATACTTGTACATTCAGTAGAAAATTTATAAACATTCTAACTATATTTTATTTATATTCATTACGAAACTAGACGGTAAACCACATGTATTTTACCTCTTTACAAAAATAGGTACTGATATTTCTAGTTTAAATAATGTATATATTTTACATTTTATTTTTATCATATTTTTTACATTGTAAAATGTGCTTTGCATTCTATTCGTACTAAAAATTCACTGTTGAAGTACTCATTATAAAAACATGGAGAAATTCGTTCAAATTGACTATATTTTCATTTCTTATTTTACATTTGCTAAAAAGAAAATAATAATAATAATAATGTTTAAATATTAAAAGACACTGTAATGTAAAATTTTAATCGTAAAATAGCTGAATTTGTCGTATTTAATTAAATAAGTAATTGTTAATAATATTAAATTTTGCTTTTATAAAATATATTCCATTAATCATGAAAAATACAAAGCAACCGATTAAACATTTTTAAATGAAAAAAAAAAAAAAAAACAGAAAAATCAAACAGAAATTTTGGGGGATCGAACCCGCAACCTCCAGAATCAAGAGCAGTGCTCTAACCATTCGGCCACCAAGTTCACCTCTTAATTTAACAAAATAGCATTAAAATACGCTAATTAGTCAAATGAAGGACCGTGTTCATTATCATTGATTTGGATGTCCAAATCAATGATAACGAACGCAGGCCTTTCAATTTCATTCACAGTATAGACTCACTCGATATTTTAATCTCCATCGCCCGCGCGCCGCCTGATCTTCTGTTCTGAACAGCCCCTTTTGATTCGTCTTTTCATGCCGGAACAAATGTCAGATTACTGTTGGTGATGTTCATGTTCTTTTCAGCTCAACTCAGCAGTAACCATGGAAACAAAGGAATCCTGTTAAGCACGAAACGGCCAGCGTGTTGGAATCAAAGCCATTAAATGATAGAATGGAGTAAATGTTTTGTTCGAAGCAAAAATAAAATATATATTTCTATACTTATTTAAAAGCAGTTTCTTCTTATATTTTAAAATGGAAGAGACTTATGATTGGGGAGTTGTTGATACCAGTAAGATAATTTTGAAAATTTTATTACTCAAATTTTAAATAGGGCTTAAATCTACCAATTTTTCAGTCATTATTTCCTTGACCTTTTTGAAATATTTCAATGGTTACGTAAAAAATGGTGTCATTAAATTCGTAATTAAAATATGTGTTCTAGTGTTAAATTACAAAAAAAAAAAAAATTATTTAACTTTTTTATTTGTAATGATAAAAATAATGTACACAATTAATTGAAATATTTATAGTAAGGAATAAAAGGGTTTTAAAGAACATTTAAAGATTGCTACTACTACTAATAATAAATATCCAAAAGTCTAATGTTTGTCTTTTACAGGAAGTATTTGAATAGCTATGACTCTTTGGTTTAGGTGTAGTTCAATGAAGTCATTTTCTTAATTACACGGATTACCAGGCATCCAACAAATAGTGATTTGACCGAATACCGAATAAATAGGGGAGACCTGTACACACTGGACCTATGGGCACAATGGGCCACCCTCTAAATATTTTATTTATTTAAAAAAAATTAAAGCTTCTCTTCTATCCTAATAGACAACAGCACTGGATTAATTATTTATAGCCTCCAGAGAACATCTTTAGCTCAGAGTAAACCATTTATCTTGATTGGTTGTTTTGGGCTTCTAAAAGTAAAATTTTTCATCATCATATTTTTCTTTTTTTTTAGTAATTAAAGGTTGTAGATAAATAAGATAAACAGCTATTTTGCAAAGGTAAGATACTTATTTTTATTTAACTTTAAAGTTAATATGTTTAAAAGAAAGCTAAAAACAATATTAGTAAGATTATTTATTGAACTTCAACATGGGGAACAATGGACCACCCACTACCCGGGCACAGTGGTCCACTATCCACTCTGTTCCTGTGATGCAGAATGTTCAAAATATTTAATAATTGCTTATTTTCTGTAAAGAAATATTCTTTTAAAGTAGTTATTTAACTGTATAATAAAGTAAACAAAGAAAAATAACAATTTATAGTAAGAAATATTTTGTTTTCTATTTACTGCCTTTGAAAAACATAACTGTAGATTAATTGGTCATGATTCTATTCAAGTAAGATTCATGAGACACAAATTGAATGGAAATCAGATTATTTTTCCAGAAACTGTAGGTGAAACTGTTGTTGATGTCAATGATTTCGTAATGTTGCTGCAAGACACAAAAGTATTTTGGGAAATTGTTTGGGAAATATTCTTGGAAATTTTTCCATAGAAAATTTTTCACGCTTTGCATTCATAATATTTCAAATTTTAATTGCTTATTTATAATTGCATAATTTTTCTATGGAAAAATTTCCAAGTATTAAAATAGGTTTATTCAATTATCGAGTTTGATAGTTTTGCCCCAGGGTTGCTGGGAAAAATGACCGACTCAGACTCCTGAAATTTTAAAGGAACCGACTCCGACTCCGGGATGGATAAAGTACTAGTATTGCCTGTTGCCCAGTAGCAGAAAGTTATGGTTGTGTCTGCGACAGCAATTTAGTGGGATGAAAATTGTCTGCAGAAATCGCGTGCTGCAATTTTCTTATATAGGGGAGACTGGTATTCAGTTAACATTTTTTTTCTCTTTAACAGACTGACCGATCTGTATGAAAATATTTTTGAATATTCCTTAAACCTTCTTACATCCATCATAATTTTCTCACAACATAGTTTTCAATACATTTTTCAAAAATATAAATAAATTATATACACTTGTAAAGTGGACCAGTGTACCCCGGAAGCGGGATACACTGGTCCACCCACCGGGGTACAGCTTTTTGTGAAAACAGAAAAACCCCCATAATTTCTTAATTATGATACGTATCGAATCCGTTTAAAGTTATTATTACTTCTAGGAGAAGGGTCGAAAATGTATGTATGACAGATTTTTGATATAATTAAAAATGGCCCCAAGGGGGGGAAAAAGGGGGGTTTTAAGAGAAAAAAAATCATAGCTTCGTCAATTCACAAGATATCAAATTCGCGTAAATTTATTATTAATCCTATTAATATTATCTAAAACTTTTATACTGACAAGTTTTTTATAGGACCAGCCGTTATAGCAAAAAAAAATTAAAAACAAAAAAATCCCTGCCGGCTCCGCCTGCAAACAAGTTATTTTTCGAAGTAGGCGGTTCCAACTCCCGCATCTTTTCGAAACTGATACATAAAATCAAGGGGCATAAAATCTCGGTCAAGTTCGTTAATGGACAAAATCGAACCAAGGGGGGGGGGGGGGGGGGGCTTTTTGTGAAAACAGAAAAAAAACCCATAATTTCTTACTTATGATACGTATCGAATCCGTTTGAAGTTATTATTACTTCTAGGAGAAGGGCCGAAAATTTATGTATGACAGATTTTTGATATAATTAAAAATTGCCTTAAGGGGGGGAGGGGGTTTAGAAGAAAAAAATTCATAACTTCGCCAATTCTCAAGATTTCAAATCCGCTTAAATTTATTATTAATCCTCTTAATATTACTTAAAACTTTTATATTTACAAGTTTTTTTTATAGGACCAACCGTTATAGCAAAAAAAAATTAAAAACAAAAAAAATCCCTGCCGATTCCGGCTGCAAACAAGTTAGGTTTCGAAGTAGGCGGTTCCAACTGCCGCATCATCGTAAAAAGGTCATTTCTTCCGCAATTCAGGACAAACAGGCGCCCCACGGTCTGCGTCTTCGAAATCTACCTGTGCCTGTAGGCCGAGCCGTCAGGGATTTTTTTTGTTTTTAATTTTTTTTTTTGCTATAACGGTTGGTCCTATAAAAAACTTGTCAATATAAAAGTTTTAGATAATATTAAGAGGATTTATAATAAATTTAAGCGGATTTGAAATCTTGGGAATTGACGAAGTTATGAATTTTTTCCTTCTAAAACACCCCTTCCCCCCCCCCCCCCCTCCCTTAAGGCAATTTTTAATTATATCAAAAATCTGTCATATATAAAATTTCGGCCCTTCTCCTAGAAGTAATAATAACTTCAAACGGATTCGACACGTATCATAATTAAGAAATTGTTTTTTTTTTCTGTTTTCACAAAAAGCCCCCTCCATCCCCCCACTTGGTTCGATTTTGCCCATTAACGAACTTGATCGAGATTTTATGCCCCTTGATTTTATGCATCAGTTTCGAAAAGATGCGGGAGTTGGAACCGCCTACTTCGAAAATAACTTGTTTGCAGGCGGAGCCGGCAGGGATTTTTTTGTTTTTAATTTTTTTTTTTGCTATAACGGTTGGTCCTATAAAAAACTTGTCAATATAAAAGTTTTAGATAATATTAAGAGGATTAATAATAAATTTACGCGGATTTGATATCATATTAATTGACGAAGCTATGATTTTTTTCTTCTAAACCCCCCCCCCCCCTCCCCCCTTGGGGCCATTTTTAATTATATCAAAATATATTTGTCATACCTAAATTTTCGACCCTTTTCCTAGAAGTAATAATAACTTTAAACTGATTCGATACGTATAATAATTAAGAAATTATGGGGTTTTTTCTGTTTTCACAAAAAGCCCCCCCATTTCCCCCCCCCCCCTTGGTTCAATTTTGCCCAGTAACGAACTTGACCGAGATTTTATACCCCTTGATTTTATGTATCAGTGTGGAAAAGATTTATGCAGAATTTTTCCAGTTATCGTGTCTATAAAAAAGTGACATAGACAGATAGATAGATAGATAGATAGATATATAAAGTTTTGAACTGGGGGTGGTTTTGGGTTCTGGGAGTCATGATCGGCGTAGATCTGCAAAAATTTTTCAAAATTTGCAACTTAGAGGAGAATGTAATAGGTAGCATTTCTTATGAAATCTACCTAAAAAATCAGCGTACATTAAAATTTGCAAATGAAATTCCAAAGTACTTATGAGTAAGATTGAGGCTGGAATTTTCAAGAAATAATTTTGGGTCTGAGAGCAACATTATGAAATCATTGGACATCAACAGCAGATTCATCTACAGTTTCGGGAGAAATAAACTGATTTCCATTCAATTTGCGTCTCATGAATCTTACTTGAATAGAATCATCAACAATTAGACTACAGTTATATTTATTAAAGGCAGTAAATACAAAACAAAATATTTCTTACTATGTTAAATGAGTGGATTGTGGACCACTGTGCCCCAGGAGTGGGTGGTCCACTGTACCCCATGTTGAAGTTCAATAAATAATCATATTAATATTGTTTATAGCTTTCTTTTAAACATATTAACTTTAAAGTAAAATAAAAACAAGTATCTTAGCTTTGCAAAAAAGCTGTTTTATTTTATTTATCTACAACCTTTAATTACTAAAAAAATAAAAATATGATGATGAAAAAAATTTTACTTTTAGAAGCTCAAAACAACCAATCAGGATAAAGTAGTTCAATCTGAGTTAAACATATTTTCTGAAGGCTATAAATAATCATTGCAATGCTGTTGTCTATTAGGATAGAAGAGAAGCTTAAAAAAAATTTAAATAAATAAAATATTAGGGGGTGGTCCACTGTGCCCATAGGTCCAGTGCGTACCGGTCTCCCCTACATTATAAGTATGTTAAAAAAATATGGTTCTTACTGATTAATCATATATATTATTTCTCCTGTTAACATCCTTTTTTCACAGAAAATACGAAACGCAGAACGACGAATGAGATAGCATATGAAAGGATTTTGAATAAGCTTCTGACATAGCACACTTAACGTTTCGTTAAAACATGTTTTTGATTAAAATTTGCTGAAATTTGAAAATTAAATCGGCATTGTTTTCTTAAAAGAAATGAAAGGTTTTCTTCAAATTATTGGTGCCACAAAAGTAAAATACCACATTATATGATGCTCAGTAATTATAATAAAAAACACCGCACGGGTTTATTTTATATATGATTAAAAAGCGAAATTGAAATGTTTAGATTTATATTTCTATGTCCCATGTTTTTCCCGAAGCAGATGACGTCATCCTCTAATGCAGTTAAAATACGATTGTTATTTTTTTTTTCTCGCGCGTGCATTTTGCAATCTTGGATCAGTTTTTACTATAACTTGGATGGAATAAATTAGATGATATTCTGGCTTGACTAAAAACTAAATGTTGTTTGCATATATATAAATCCTTACTTTTTCTTTAGAAGTTTAAAGCTGCATTTAAGAAATATTACATATTGATAAAAAATAGTACTTCTCTATTATCCCGTCGACCATTTTTCATAACAAAAAACTATTGCCAAATAAACATAAGAACGTTGCCATTGGAATATCAAAATAAATAAATAAATAAAATATAAGAATTTAAGGGCACAATTGTTATTTTAATGAATGAAATAACTAATAAATCAGTAAAACATAATTAAAAATACATGCAAATGTCGAGTTGAAAACCACTTGATGATGTAACAAACTTCTGACATCAAGTAAATGGGACTGCATTTTTGGCGTTTAATCTTGTAGTTTGGCGATAGTTTTTTGTTATGAAAAGTGGTCGACGGGATAATAGAGAAGTACCTAAAAAATATTAGATTTCAGTGCGAAATCCTCGCACGGGTCCTCTGGTGTTATAAAAATATAACTATATTATATAGGTCATAATTTTATAGCAATGACACCTTGAAAAACTAAATAAATATTATGAAAAAAAAAAAATTCTGAATGAGAATAATTTTTTAGATACACTGGAAGAAAATCTAATTTCATTGAATAATATGCGTAACATAATATCTTTCTTATTAAATCAAACCAACAATATAAAACATATGTTTACTTAGGTATATCTTATTTATCTTTTTAAACAGCTTAGTTTTGTTAACATATTCTGGAAGTATTAGAAAGTGTTTATGTTTACATAATCTATGCTTGATGCATGATTTTTGAAATATTCAAGTCTGTTAATATAAAATATATAAATAATTATATAGTTATTCTTAAATTTACTTCCTTATTAGTTTCAGATGGAAAATATTCTTCGGTTGAGCTTGGTGTGATTGATTTTTCAACATCTGATGATTTTGCTGCAGTTGTAAGATATTAATTTTCTCTTGTATATGAATATAAATTAGCTTATATCAAGATTTATTTTGGGCATTTGCATGATTTTATATTATAAATTTGAATATATTTCAGAAAATTATATGTTAATTTTTTAAACCATACATAAAAAATTCATATCTTGAAGAAATACTTTATTTCCACTGTCTGTAAATGATCAGTTCATTTTATAATATTCGAAATGTTAACCAGCTTTCATGTGTACAAAGGAGAAGTTGGGGATTATTCTAGGGCAGCAGTTTCAAACTACAGGTCAATTTTTAAAGTGTATTTTTATTCTTTCATGTATGGATGTGTTTACTAATTTATTTTGATTAGATTAACCATCTTCTTGTGCAGGAGATTTTTTTCTATCCTTAAAAAAATACTTATTTTTTAACCACGAAACATTAGCATCTGTTGCAGAAATTAAATAAAATCTTGAGTAACAAATCAAGTTATACAAATATAAACTCCTTTTATGAGGCCAATCCAATTTACACAATATTATTATCCACTTTTCACATCCAATGTTTTTATAATTTTTGTTTGGTAAAAATTGTTTTGCTGATCATTCTATAGTAGTTAAAATTAAAAGAAAGCTTTTATCCAAATAAATCCTCATTTATTGCAATAGAAAAAGCATATAAAATCACCCAAAAATTAACTACTTGGCTAACAAAATATTGCATCAAAATGAAGTGATTTACTTGAATTTTCTTCTTTTGATATGCTTTAAAATACAGTTGTCAAGCAACAATTAAATGAAAGAGGAAAAGAAACACAAGTGGGTAAGTGTGATCGAAGATCCCACAAAGAGTTTTGTTTAATATCCTTTTTAAAATACTTTATCCTTTCTTTCACAAATCCAAATAAATTTTATTTTTCCAAAAAAAAAAAAAAAAAAAAAAAGGTAAAAATTTACTATCTATTTTTCTCGTTTTTTTTTCGAATATCTGAACTTGCCTGATAGCGGGCGAAGCCCACTATTATACTCTGCCATAATATAATAATATCTGTCATGTGGAGACTAAATGCGATATTAAAAAAAATCTATTTCAAAATTAAACATGTTATATAGTTAACATGTTGTCTGTATTCAAAGTGTTAAAATATGCCAATATTTCCATAATCTGGTTTTCATCATGATTCAATACGTTCCTCAATTTAAAAAATGCCATAATTCCATAATTTAAAATATGCCTTAGAAGAAAAGTGTAATACAATTCAGGATCAGGAAGGAAGTAAAGGTGAAAATAAGAATTTTGCTTAGTAGCCACTGGCTGACAGGTTGATATTTTTTAGTAGCCAGTCACTGGCCAGTGATAATAATTTTTGTAGTAGCCAGTAAGTACATTTATGTCACTGAATATTTAATTTAAAAAATGTATAATGGGTTTACAGTAAACAAGTAATTTATTTATTAAATAAAAATATTTTAATTTATATTGTTTTAAATAAATTTTAAGATATTAATTTCCCATTTTAAAATAAGTTAACAGCAAAGTTATACACTATTACTTATGTAGCTAACTATATAAATCCCACTAAGCTTAGGTATTTGTGTAGCTAACTACATAAGTACCTTTTTAGAGATGTAAAATTTCCAAAAACTTTGAAGTGGTGGAAAAAACTCAGTTTTTTTTCGTTTTTTTTTTTTTTTTTTTTTTTTCTAGAAAAATTGATTTTTTACAAATGTTTCTCAAAAATAAGTTACATTTTCTTAAAAAATATAAAATAAACATTTTTTAAATTTCTGCATACTAAAGAAAATATATTTTTTCACTTAACAAGAATATATTACAAAAAATAAAAAAATCTTTTAAAAGTTAGCCTTTCAGTCTCTGAATTTTCGCACTAACTTTTCTTGCTTAATTTAACACCATTGTTTGTAATATATCATGTCTCTGTTGAAATGATTTTTCAGTTGCATTTGTTCAATTACCAGAAGAGATAGTTAAAAAAAAAAAAAAAAAAAAAAAAATATATATATATATATCTTATGAGTTTCAACCAGTATCACTGCAATTTGAAAGCAAATTTAAATCCCCTCTCCTCTACATAGTATTGCTTTGTATATAGATGAAGCCATTTTAAAGAAACAAATATTGTCATTGTGACATTATAAATATTATCATTTTTATACCTTCTATTGCTTAAAAATTGATAATAATTTACAATATTACAATTTTATTTTCGTGCAGTTAGAATTTTCATTTATTGTGTATTTAGTTTTGGTATAGCTTTCCAGTCTAAACCTAAACCAACCCTATGTTTTGGTTTTAATTTAAGTTTTAGATTCTTAATATGAAAGTAATATATATATGTATGTATATTTTTTAAATGAAATTTATAAAACAGGTGAATTGTTGAATACTTCAAAATATTTAGTTGAAAACAATTTTTATCAGAAAATTTACATTTTCTTTGCAAAGTTTATTTGTATGCATTTATATTAAAAAAAAATACAGTTAGACAAGTCTTAAAATTTATATTTAAGGAAAAGGAAGAGAAGAGAAAAAAAGTTTGAAAATACTAAATAATTTCAATTTCATGTTATTAAAAAATAACTTATTTCTAATAATAGTTAAATATTTCTGGCGATTATTATTCGACTACATGAAAAATCACAGCTATGCGAATAAAAATAAATGCATGTTTCAAATTTTATATTCAATTTTGGTATATTTTTAAAATAATTTTGCACATGAATTTTCATTTTTAACAAGAGAGGTTGCATGGGTGTGCTGACATTTTTTTTTTTCACATGATCCTGTTTTTGTGACCATTTTGTATAAAAAAATATTGCCTTATTAAAAAAACATATATACAATTGTCATAAAAAATCTAATCAAAATTTTGTGAATTAGAAATTATCATTATATTTAGGTTCTTAATTAGATATTTTTAAATTCCTACTATTAGCTCACACTCTCTCTATATATATCTTGTTGGAATTTTCAATCATTAATAAAATATTTTCTATTCATCCATTCAAGTTCAAATACATTTTTTTAAACTTGTACTGGATGGCAATTGATGTTAATACAGTTTTTTCAAATATTAATTCATTAATTAAATTTAATTAATTAATTTTTATTTTTATATGAGAGAAAAAAATTTCTCCCATTGTTTTCATAAATGAAATGAAAGATTTATCTCAAATGAGTGATGCCAACAAAAAATAAAATACCGCAACGATGATTATAAAATAATGTTCAATAAAGATAACGTGGGACATTAATGCTGTACGGGTTTATTTTATATATTTATGATTAAAAAGTAGGAATTGACTTAATTTTTTTTTTTTATATTACTTGTTAATAAGGCCCTTCATAAATACAGTAGTGGCCAAAACTGTGGAAACCTTTTGGAAAAAATGCTTTTTTGAAGTTTGATGGCTCATAACACCCAATATTTTTTAGTAAAATTATAAAAGCTATGTATCACTGAAAAAATATTTACTCAGGAATATCATGCAATACAGTTTGATCAGTTATAATTATTTTATGAAACGTTATAGCATAGCCAGATAATCAGAAAAAGGCAGTAAAACCTGGTTAGGTTGATGATAATGATTTTTCTTTTTCTTGAATGTAACCAATGCATATTGTTATTTCATGCATATTCATGTTCAATGCATATTGTTTGGGGTGTCCAGGCAGATTCCAATTTATTTGGTAATGTGTCAATCAAAGCTAGGGTAGGATTAAAAAAAAAAGTATGCCATATTTTGATACTTATAGGAGGACTTTTATCACTATTTTTTATTATTGCTAAGTTGCTAAAGTTCTTTGCCATCTTTCAATTTTTGAGATAGTAAAGCATAATAAAATTAACAAAATATCATAAAGAGTTGATTAGTTATCCAGAAATCAATATGTAACAACATTTTTAAGTGTAGAAAGCTATGGTTATGAAGAAATTTGAAGTAAAATTAGAATTAAATAAACAAAGGGATGTCTAAGTCAAGCAAAACAAGACTGGTAAAGGCAGGAAAAGGTGCAGGAGAGCAATTGGCGGTAGAAGAGTAAGGTTCCTGTATATAGGTCACAGAAAACAATCATTTAGGTATGTGCAACATGAAGTGATGCACTGTAATGGGGAGCTGAAACAAAGTACAGTTCTGTGCAGAATGCAGTATTTTGGTCTAAATGCTAGAATTCCATTAAAAAAAAAAAAAAATTCCAAATAACATGACCCTACTATTAGTCTAGTAAACATGCCTTTTAGCTGTTTAATATTTTCAGTCTTTATTTATTTGATTTATATTTTTTTTTTCATGAAATTCTAGCATTTAGACCAAAATACTGCATTCTCTATGCAACTGTATACTTTGATTCAACTCCACATTTCAGTGCACCATTTCATGTTGCATTCACCGAGATGTTTTCTGTGACCTATACTCAGGGACCTTACTCTTCTATCATCAATTGCTCTCCTGAACTTTTTCCTGCCTTTACCAGTTGTGTTTTGCTGGACTTAGACACATTCTTTGTTAATTTACTTCCAATTTAATCATAAACATAGCTTTCTACACTTAAAAATATTGTTACACATTGATTTCTGGGTAACTAATTAACACATTATGATGCTTTGTTAATTTTATTATGCTTTACTTTAGCTCAAAAATTGAAAGGTGGCAAAGAACTTTAGCAACTTGATAGCAATCATAAAAAATAGTGATGAAAGTCTTCCTATATAAGTACCAAAATATGGCATACATATATATTTTTGAAATCCTACCCTAGCTTTGATTGCCACATTACCAAATAAAATGCAATCTGTCAGACACTCCAAACATTCATATGCATATATGCATTGGCTACATTCAAGAAAAAGAAAAATCATTATCATCAACCTAACCAGGTTTTACTGACTTTTTCTGATTATTTGTTTATAATGTTTGATAAAATAATTATAGTTGAACAAACTGTATTGCATGATATTCTTGATTAAATTCTTTCCAGCAGTATATCTTTTATGGTATAATTAAGAAATATTGGGTGTTAGAGTCATCAAACTTCAAAAAAACATTTTTCGCAAAATAAATTAAATTTCAATTTTTCCAACTCGGAAAAATTGAAAAATACCTCTTCCGGAAAAAAACGGAAAAAAAAAAGTTTTTTTTCGAGCATTTCCATCTCTATACCTTTAAAAAAATATATCTGTCTAGAATTAAGATCTGACAATAATAATATAGGTATGTTTATACACTAAATTACAAACCACAACATGATATACATTACACGTACACAACCTGTGGTACGTGGGTCAAAAGTGGCTAACATCTCCAGAAATTCAGGAATTGTGTATTTCGCCAGTTAGTCTTGGAAAAAAATTGCACATTTCGTCATTCGGCAGCGTAAAAATCATGAATTTCATCGATCGGGTGTGTAAAAATCATGAAATTTGTTGATTGGGTGCAGAAAAAAACATAAATTTTGTCAAACGGGTGTGTAAAAATCATGACTTTCGTCGAATCTGCTGGTAAAAATCATTTATTTCGTCGATTGGCTGCGGAAAAATCATGAATTTCATCAATCGGGCACGTAAAATTCCTGAATTTCGTCGATCGGGCACATAAAAACTATTAACTTCGTCGAAAGGGTGCATAGAAATCATTAATTTCATCGAAATAGCGCATAAAAATCATTAATTTCGTCGATCAGATGCGAAGAAAATCATTAATTTCGCCGAATAAGTGTAAAAAAATCATGAATTTCTTCAATCAGGCGCGTAAAAATCATGAATTTCTTCAATCAGGCTCGTAAAAATCATGAATTTCATCAATCGGGCATGTAAAAATCATTAATTTTGTCAATCTGATGCTTAAAAATCATGACTTTTGTCGAAAGGGTGCGAAAAAATCATTAATTTCGTCGACCAGGTGCGAAAAAATCATTAACTTCGCCGAATTTCAGCTGATTATATCAGGTGTGGGTTCTTTTTAGGTAACATGGTTTATTTTTTGGAAAAGCAGGTTTTTTTCAAATTCTTGCTTGTTTGGCTGTCATTTTGTATTAAAGTGATAAAATGAAAAAAGCTCAACATTAAAATCTTAGTCAGAACAAGCTGTGAAAATTTAGCCATGTTTATTTTTTTTTTTACATTCTTTATTAGACTTTATAGAGAAAAATTCAAAAAATGGGTTTTTTAGAGGACAGTACAGTATATAACACAATTATGTATAATGCAATTCTGTATATAACACATAACTCCTCAGACGTAAACAATGAATTTTGCTCTAAGGCAGCACCTGTATTACCAGGACTTTACAAATTTGATAAAATCTGGTAGCCATAAAAAAATTCTAGTAGCCAGTAAAAAATATTTTCCACCCCCTTCTTTCTCATCATTAATTTTCAAAAAGCACAAAAGTTTTTACGAATTAAGTGAGGAAAAATAATATAGGCATTGTTTAGAATTATTAGTTACATAGTTTAGAAAGATAATATAAACTAAGTTTTCTAATAAAACTTATCAAAATCATAATATCTTTCAAAAAAAAAAAAAAAAAAAAGAAAAACTGTAAAGAGTGAATTAACTGGTATGTTCGGAAAATGCTAGTTGCCGAATGCTTCAAATGTCCGGATAGTTGAACACTACAAAATCTATATCTGCTGAGGAGTGCATCGACGAAATAGTGAAGCAGGAAAACAAGTTTTCGCCTATTTTTCTGTCGAAGTGTCAAATAATTTTGATTTGATTATTTTAAAATTTACATTTGATGAACTTATTTTTGTCAAATTAAAAACAAAAGTTAAATATATATTTTGTGTGAATATAGTTTCAAAGTTTATTTTTTAATATTGGGAAAGGGAGGGGGGATGGCATTTGTGCTCATTTCAAGAAAGCTTAGGTCAATTTTTGTACAAAAAAGAAACAACAACCAAAACCTCATTAGATTAAGTAACTTGGTCACCAGATAAAAATATTTGTTCACCAGTGGCGACTGTATTTGTCAATCTCTGTGTATTACACATTGCAAAAAAAATTGCTACTCTCTAGAAGACTAAATTTGATACATTAGCTCATCTTTATCTCCTTAATTGAGAACTTTCTAATGAAAAAATTGCTATTATTACAATACAAATTTTTGAAAATGAGTAATATGAATGATTTGATCTAGGCATATTTGGACCAAGTTTACAAAGTAAGTTTAATAATGTGTGAAATAATCTATATTATGCAAAAATTTATAATAAAAATGCACAACTCCTGGTCCCAAGAAATGCAATATAAAGATACTCTATTGTATTTTGATATGTTTCAGTCATTATTTGGCCATGTTTACAAAGTAAATTTAATGATGTGCAAAATGTGATTTATATAATGAAAAAATCTATGTAACGCACAACCCCCAGTGGCAGAACTATCTTCAAGTGTCTGCAACACTAATAATGTTTTCAAAAATAGTCTGCAATACGCAATATATCATATAAATCTATTCTTGCTGCTGTTGTAGTTGTAGTGCTAATTAATTAAGGCATCAGCATTTATCAGCCTTTCTCAGTAAAAAAAAATTCTGAAATTCACAGCAAATATTCTGAAAGGTTACAGCAGAGGGGGGAGGGGAGAAAATCCCCTCAGCAATAATTATTCTTGTTGCAGGTCGGATTAACTATGCTTTTGATTTGAGTCTATTTCAGGCTGAGTGTAGATTCTTGCAAATTGGGTTCGGGTTAACCCGATTTTTCAAAAGTTAGTTCAGTATATTGTTTCAGATTAAAAACTATGCCTATATTAATAAGCATAGAACTTTGTGTGTTTGCTGTTTTCTAAAGGAATGCTGCATCTTTTCCGGGACTATTTCAGAAAATTCATGTTTTTTTCGTGAACCTTTGACGAAAACCACGTTTTTTTTTTTCGTGGCCCTTTGACGAAATTCGCACTTTTTCCGTGATCCTTTGACGAAATTAGCAGTTTTTTCCACGATTCTTTGACAAAATTGGCATTTTTTTTCTGCGGCCATTTGACGAAATTTGCGTTTTCTCTGTGGCCCTTTGATGAAATTCCCATTTTTTTTTACAATCATTCAACAAAACTCATGTTTTTTCTTTACAGTCTTTTGACAAAAATCAAGTTTTTTAGCAGCCCTTTGACGAAATTTGTGTTTTTATCGCAATCTGTCAACGAAATTAGCCATTTTCCCAGATCCTTTGATGAATTTCACGTTTTTTCTTTGGCCTTTGGACAAAATTTGCATTTTTTCCGCGATCCTTCGACGAAATTTGCCGTTTTTTTTCAAGATACTTCGACGAAATTTGCCGTTTTTTCTAGATACGTCTACGAAATTTGCCGTTTTTTCGAGATACTTCGACAAAATTTGCCGTTTTTTCGAGATACTTCGACGAAATTTGCCATTTTTTTTGAGATACTTCAACGAAATTTACCGTTTTTTCAAGATTCTTAGACGAAATTTTCCGTTTTATCGAGATCCTTCGACAAAATTTGCCGTTTTTTCCCGATCTGTCAGCAGAATTCTCTGTTTTTTTTGCGATCTGATGACGAAATTTGTCGTTTCTTCGATGAAATTTATCGTTTTTTTCGTGTTCCTTCGATGAAATTAACAGTTTTTTCCAGGATCCTTTGATGAAGTTGGCGCTTTCTCCGTAGCCCTTCGGTAAAATTTGCCGTGATCCTTCAACAAAACTTATGTTTTTTTGACGGCCTTTTGATGAAATTCATGCTTTTTCCACGGCCTTTTGACTAACTTTTTGTTTTTTTCGTGATCTGTCCATGAAATTAGCCGTTTTTCGCGATCTTTAAATGAATTTCCCGTTTTTTTCCACGATTCTTCGATGAAATTCGTCGGTTTTTTTCGCGATCCTTTGACGAAGTTTGCCGTTTCTTCGCGTAATTTACGCGCTATAGCGCGTTTGCGGCATCACTGCATGTTTTTAGTCTGCAGGTGCCCTAAAAAGTCTGCCACGCCCGTTGCAGCGTCGCGTACATTCAGCCACGGGGGCACAACCTCATGTTTTTAGGTTTGCATTATAAAGATCTTCTTTTGTATACCTTTTTTAACTAAATAATAATAATTATTTAGTTAGTGATAACAATAAATTTATTAATTATTAGCGATAACAATAGTTATTAGTGATAACAATAAATTTACATCTTGTTAATCTTAATTTTCAATGATAAACCATTAACTTAATCTAATTGAAATAAATGAGACTAATCTTAATTCCTGATTTTTTTTTTTATGTTTTGGATGCTTAGATAATTTTTTTTGGTAAAGAAAATATTAAAAATAATTTGTTTGTATTGGTATAAATAATCTAACCCTTTTTCAAAAGTTAACGTTATTTTATGATTTGATATTTCTACTTTTCTCAATTCAAAGCAGAATTTGTTGGATACATTTTTCTTATGATGGAATTGGTAAGTAACAAAGTTTAATATAATTGAAAATTGAAGTAATTGAATTTAAAATGATATGAAAAATCATTAACTGTTGAGACAAATTACACAATTTAAAGAAACATAAGCAAAGAAACCTTTTTCAGTTTATTTAGATTATCCACTATACCTTTACAGCCAAAGCTCTGTTGTATTTAAGCAATGTCATGGTATTTTCAAAATTTTTAATTTACTTCTCTTATAAATCTAGTTTGTTTGTCACTTCCTTTTTGTGCTTTCCATATTGGAAAGATTTCAGGTTTCTTTTTGAAATTACTATTTTACTAAATACATGCATATTTCTATAAATTTCCTTTTATTTTTGAATACCATCACAGTGCTTAAGTTCAGCAGGCTGATTGTTGGGGAATTTGGATTTTGTGTTGATTTAGGGTTTTGTTAGCCATTTTTCTAATATGTAAGTTTTTTTTTTGTTTTCTTAAATTTAATTATTTAAATTTGCTTTGTGCTGGGTTCCTTAATTCCTCTTGTCTAAATTTCTTAGCTTTCATCTTATTAAATTTTGTTTTTAATTGTAAAGTATGCTAGTAATATACAAGCTAACAAAATTCACTCTAATCTTTGGTAATTTAACACAAATCCCATTCACATTAAAGGTAAATAGAAGAAAACCCCAACATGTATATGGTAATCAAAAATCATTATATGGAGTAAAAAGATTTACTTCAGTTAGTTAGTGTCTTTATAAATTGTATATAATAGTCCCTTAAAATGTTATGTTTGTATATGTAGTGCATGTTTATAAATTGTATATAGTAGTCCCTTTAAAGGTGAAAATAAGCACTCGCCAGTTGCCACTCGTTGATTAAACTTGAAAAACTGGCGATTAAAAATATGGAAAGAACCGGCCAAATGCAGTATTTTCTAATTTTCCCTAAAATTCAGGATTTTTCTGCGCCCGATCGCCGAAATTCGTGATTTTTTTCCCGTCCGATCGACAAACTTCGTGATTTTTCCGCATCAGATCGACGAAATTCAAGATTTTTCTGAACCCGATCGCCAAAATTTATGATTTTTTCGCATACGATCGCTAAAATTTATGATTTTTCTGCGCCCGATCGCCAAAATTCTTGATTTTTTTATCTCGTGTGACTGACGAACTTTATGATTTTTCTGCGTCCGATTGATGAAATTCATGATTTTTCTGCACCCAATTGCCGAAATTCATGATTTCTCCGCACCCGATCGCCGAAATTTATTATTTTTTTTGTGTCCGATCAACGAACTTCGTAATTTTTCCGCACCCGATCGCAGAAATTTATGATTTTTCTGCACCCAATCGCCGAAATTCATGATTTCTCCGCACCTGATCGCCAAAATTTTTGATTTTTTCTTGTCCGATCGACGAACTTCGTAATTTTTCCGCACCCGATCGCCGAAATTTGTGATTTTTACGCTCCCGGATGATGGAAATTCATGATTTTTACGTTCCCGAATGGTGAAAATTCATGATTTTTACACTCTCGAATGACGTAATTTGCAATTTTTTCTGGACTAATTGACGAAATACACATTTTCTGAATTTCTGAAGATGTTAGCCACTTTTGGTCCGCTGGCTAGAGGTTGTGCACGTGTAATGTATATCATGTTGTGGGTTATTTCTTAGTGTATAAACATACCTATTTTATTTTTGTCAGATCTTAATGCTAGACAAATATTTTTTTTGAAAAAGGTACTTATGTAGTTAGCTACACAAGTAGCTAAGCTTAGTGAGACTTATGTAGTTAACTACATAAGCATGTTGTGTATAACTTTGCTGTTAACTTATTTTAAAACTTAAAATAGATTGAAAATTAGTATTTCAAGTTTATTCAAAGCGATATAAATTAAAATATTTTTATTTAGTACATAAATTACTTTACTGAAAACTAATTATAATATATATTTTAAATTAAATATTCAGTGACATAAATGTATTTACTGGCTACTAATGAAATTATTCTCACTCGCCACTCACTGGCTACTAAAAAAAATCAACCTACCGGCCAGTGGCCACTAAGCAAAATTCCTTATTTTCACCTTTAAGTCCCTTATCTTAATTTATTGTATTAAATGTAATTAATAAGTTTGTTTGTTCCAGGTGGAAAATATGAAAAAATTAATTATTTTACAACTGGAAATTGAAGAAATATGGGATAAAGAACATGAGCAGCTTTTGTGGCAGTTTGTTATAGATTCTGAATCTGTAACATTCATTTGCTATTTTGTTGATGAAATGTTGCACTTATCATTTAATGTTCCCAGCACTCCAGTAAATGAATTTTTTTACTTTATCAAGACTACATCTGAAAAGTTAACTTCTGAGGACTTCAACTTAAAAATTATATATGGCATTGCCAAAGCTCCATATTTTGATAGTTTTTATAACTTACTTTATGAAGTCTACTTTTCTATGTTTTTAGAAAATGTTGACTGGTCCAAATGTATCCTTTTCATTATGTATCTATGTATTTTTTTTGTTTTATTATTTTCTTATCCGTATTTATCAATGATCAGTGATGTCATTATGCTTTTAGAATCCTGGATCCCTTGATACACAGGTACTTAAAAAAAAATGGGTCCTACTTTTGGGAATAAGATAGACTCAATGTATTTATTTCAAAATATGCTTCTTTTGTGATTATCAAGTATTTTAAATGTTGCAAAAGGAAAATGATTCTTAAGGACCCATCACAATTATTTTTATGCACCTATTCTACATTTTTCTGTTTAAATGATGTGCTATAGTATATCTTCAACATCACTGAATAACATTTTACTGTTCTCAGGCAAAACATATTAAGATAAGGGCAGCTTTCGTCTTTTTAACACTTTCCAACATAGTTGAAAAGTAAATTTATATCAATAATATTATTAAAAGGTTGCATTTATTTCCTTAAAAAGATGTCATAATATGTAAAAAGTTGTTACAAATGATTTTTTGCCATAGACCATAATGTAATAAAATTATTTTGTGTGCCCCTGTACACAAACTATAAATGCTACACACTTCATTTTCAATAGTGATCATGCTATAGCAATCCTCAATAACACACATTACTTACATGACAATCAGAGTATACTTATTTGAGTTAGAGCATGGGCAGACAGACAAACCAAAGTCACAGTCACTTTTCAACTCATAAGATACATATATGAAATAAATACAGTAGAAGATCTTTATAATACAAACCTAAAAATGCAAAGTTTTGCATTTTATACAATTTTGGGTTATATAGACCTTTTCACACATCCTTAGAACTTACCTTGTAAACATGACAAAATATGTCTGGAACATATTAATACACTATATTGCCAAAGGTGACCGGTCACTTGCGATTTTAGACGTTTTGTTAACTATCTAGAAAAATACATGAGGAATTAACCTGAAACTGCAGGTGTGTAAACAGTATAGTATAGGTTATATATTTCCGCGAAGATTTTTTCACGAAACCCCATAGGCGTTCAAACTCGAGATTATTAAGTGGCTTATTGTAATATACTGGGTTCATTTTTATGAGGATAGCATGTATACTCATAGAGAAATTGAGGTTTTTATAAAAACAGTCTCAAATTTTGCCTAGTTTTTTTGCTTATAATTTACAGAGTTCTTAATATAAAAAAAAGTTCTTTAGAAAATATGAAAAACAACATTGCACATAATATTCTGCAATCAGAATTAAAAAATTATAAAAATTGGATGAAAAATGAGCAGGTTTACTAAAAGATATTTCACTGCGCATGTGCAAATGCAATCAAAATATAATATGCATAATGTATTAGGTAAGTATATAGAGCAACTTGAAAGTCTCAAAATCATAGCTTGAAAATTCTGAAAATTATCGTCGATAGAATAAGCTCGAAATCCGTTGTTCCCAAAAGGAAGCAAAAATATGCAATATTGTGTACGCTATTTTGGCACTAATCAACAGATATTTGATACAACCCCTCATCTTTTTGCTTCTTTTTGGGAACAACGGATTTCGAGCTTATTCTATCGACGATAATTTTCAGAATTTTCAAGCTATGATTTCAAGCAGTGTATATTTTATTTTCTTGTGCATCTGTTATCAACAGTATTATGTATATACTTTTGATTTCATCCTTTGGAATTGGGTTAATCTTGTGATAAATTATTCTTCAGGCCCGATCACGACGAGGTATGGCTCATTCGACTTGACATAGACAGCCTCAAAGATTTCAGTTATGTTCGTATAGAACAGATTGCACCCCCTGGCGCTGGATAACTGACAGATTTTGCAGCTAATTTGGGTTCTATGGCTCCCACCACAATGCGGTTTGGTTCATTCGACTCGACATTGACAGAACTTACTGATTTTAGTTCCAAGTTTCACCACCAGGGGCACTTTCCTAATTCTGGTTCAATGGGCCAGATTACAACGGGGTTTGGCTCTTTCGACTGGATTTCAATAGAGTTATGGATTTCAGTCATGTTCATATAGGATAGATTGTGTCCACTGGTGGTAGAATGTGGAACTAATAGATTCTGCAGCGTGTGTGCAGCATGCCTGCTATACGTTGCCACAGGCAGCCAGGGTTGTAGTGGGTAGCTGCCCGGGTACCCACCCAGCTACCCGCCTGTGCTGGGTTTAAAAAAAAACATTTTTTTTTACAACCATAAGGGTTGTGGTGGGTAGCTGTCCAAGTAACCACCCAGCTACCCATCTGAGCTGGGTTTTTTACAACCCTGCAGGCAGCAGGGATACCCGCCTGGGTTCATATTGAACAGATTGCACCCCCTGGTGGTGGAAGGTGGAACTAATGGATTTGTGCAGCACGTCTGTTATACGGTACCACAGGTAACAGGGACCCGAGCAGGAGGTTTGTTCAGTTTAAGAATTATACTATTTGAGGTGGAATTTAAGAGTTTTTCCAGTGCATGCACAGCACACCCGGTATACGGTGCCAAAGGCAGTGGGAACCCGAGCCAGAGGTTTGTTTGGTTCGAGGTTTTATACAATTCGATGTAAATTAGGAGCCCGCTAGCGGGTGAAGATAGTTGTAGATTAAATCTTTTAGCTTTCCTGTTGTTTTAGCCACAAGATTAGTAATACATTTCCTTAGGGCATACCTTAGTCTCTCATACAAATCTGGTATATATCCAAAGTTACAAAATTTAAGTATTTTGAGATCTAATTTTTGTTTATGCTCTTTATGTTTCTTGTTATAGATAAGTTTATTGACATGATAAGGGGGGGGGGGGGGGAAATCATTTTCATTGTCGATGTACTTAATTTTATTTAATTCATTACCCAGATAGGCGTTTGTGCATATTTCAAAAGCACGTTTAACGTAAAATCTATATGCTGCCAGTTTATATCCAAAAGGGAAGAGGCACTGTCATAAGGTAGAGTGTTTTTTGATCTATTAAGTTTTCTGTATACTTTCCTGTCTAATTTTTTTCCAATTGTTGTCAATTCAACATCCAAAAACGGTAAGGTCTTTTTATCTTATATTTCCAAAGTAAATTTTATATTTTTGTCTATTGCGTTGATATTTTGTAAAAATTCCTTTAATTCATCAATACTGTATTCCCATATAACAAACGTCATCTATGAATCTTAACCAAATTTTAGGTTTTAATTTACAAGTAGTTAAGATTTCATGCTCCAGTGGTCTTAATTTTATTTCTGCCATTAACCCTGAAACGGGTGACCCCATAGAGCAGCCATACTCAACCTTTTTTTCTCGCGGGCCGCAAACATATGTTTTCGACGTTAGGCGGGCCGCAACATAATTATAAATGGGTAAAAAAGAGTAATTTAAAATAGTAAGATAACATAAATAGTGTAACAAAGCAATTTAGCAAAGTTAATATTAAAAATTTTTAACACTATTATTTCCAAACAATAATCTTTGTGGTAGATTTCTATTGCAAATTTTGTAGAAATATACTGCGAAGTTTTGTTGCTTGAAAGTACTGGTGTGAAAAAATTTTGGTGCCAATTTTTTTCGCAGCAAACATTCAATCCTAAAAAGCAGTATTAACAGTCTAGTAAGCATAAAATGTAATAATATAACAATGCAGAATTTTCAAGTTTTAAAGGAAAAAAAATCAGCGATTTTCTCTAATATATCAAACTTTTGCTCACTGCCAAAAAGGTTTTTTTTTTTAATTGTAGAAATTTATAATGCAAATTTAATTAATTTCGAAGAATGTGTAATTGGTGTTGAAGATTAAGAAATGTATACATCACCATAGAACAATTAGGATTGACAACATGTAAAAAGACTGAGAAAACGGCATTTAAGATATTTTAACATAATTTTAAACTAATTGTAAATAGAAGAACAGATTTTGATTTTCCATGAGAATATATAAAACAACAATAAACGTCTTAAATACTTTTTATGAACATCTAAATTAATTTTGATTTATGATTAAGTGTCTCGGGCTACACATAAAAGGTCGCTGGGCCACATGCGGCCCGCGGGCCGCAGGTTGAGTATGGCTGCCATAGAGGGTCACTTTATTTGCTTATAAAATTTACAGTGATTAAATTCAATGCTGATTTTAATCTTTTCTTTATATCCAATAATTAGTACACTATTGGTTTCATTGGAATTTATTATGAACTTCTTCATTTCATTTAAATATGGATATAAAGAAAACATTAAAATCAGCATTTAATTTAATCACTGAAAATCCTTTTTTATTTAATCAAAAATTTTATAAGCAAATAAAGGGAACCCCTATGAGATCACTTTAATATCTGTAAGTTAAAACCTAAAATTTGGTTAAGATTCATAGACAATGTTTTTGTTAAATGGGAATACAGTATTGATGAATTAAAGAGATTTTTACAAGATATCAATGCAATAGACAAAAGTATAAAATTTACTTTGGAAATAGAAGATAAAAAGACCTTACAATTTTTGAATGTGGAATTGACAAGAAATGGAGAAAAAATTGAGAAGAAAGTATACAGAAAACTTAATAGATCCAATAACACTATACCTTATGACATTGCCTCCCCTTTTGGATATAAACTGGTAGCATATCGATTTTATGTTAAACCACTACCTCCGTAATAACTAAATACCTGTCGTATTTGTCTCAAAAATGGAAGTCAGCATGTCCCAAATGGTAGCGTCACCTAGGTGCTACCATCTGGGGCATGTATTATCAGTTGCTATCAGTAATTTTAATTTAATCCACTACTTTGGTATTTTGCATTAATCTTTTTAAAACTTACTCATAGTTTTTGATCTATTAATTAAATTTTATAGTGTTAATAAATATTTTTGCTAAATAAAAATTGTTTGTGTTATTTTTTATGGAAATCTATTTATAAATAAAGGTCAATGTTATTAATTTATATGTTATAATTAATTAAAAAAATAACTTTTATATTAAAAACAAATATTTTAAATTAAAAATATCAGTTACTACAGTTAATTTAAATTGTTATTTATAAAAGAAAAGATAATAAATACATTTGTGAAATTCTAGAAATTAATTACAAAGTTTATTTTTTTAAGCTATATTTTTTAACTTTCCATATAAATATTCTCAATACAGCTTTTGCTTACGTTATTTACTGATCATTACCTCCGTAATATATACGTTAATGTATTACAGAGGTAGCGTACTGATATGTATTGAAAGATCATGTCAGTTGTCGCCGATAGATGACACTGTACTTTGGGAAAAAATTGACTTCCAATTTCTATATGGGGAAAATGTGTATGCGATCGGCATTTAGTATTAAGGAGTTAGTGGTTAAACGTGCTTTTGAAATATGCATAATATAGCTGGGATCATCTGGATAATGAAGTACAACGTCAGTGAAAATTATTTTCCCTCTCATCGTATCAATAAACTCATCCATGACATGAAACATAAAGAGCATAAAGAAAAATTAGATCTAAAAAAAACTTTAATTTTTTTAACTTATGAGAGAACTTAAGGTACACGTTAAGGAAATAATCTTGTTGCTAAAACAACGGGAAAGCTAAAAGACTTAATCCATAACAAGATGGACCCAATTCCAAAGGATGAAATTGTGGGTATATATGTAATACCATTGATAACAGATGCACAAGAAAATAAAGTATATACAGGGTTCGTATGCCTCCTGGAATTCCTTGAAAACTCCTGGAATTCCATTTTTTTTCTCAAGGGCCCTTAAAACTCCTCGAATTTATCTGTGACTCCTAGTAATAAAAAAAAAAAAATTAATTATTTTTTACTCTCTATAATTTTGAGAATATTAAACATTAAATATTTATTGATTTTGAAGGGAAATCGCAGAAAATCTAATTAAATTTCGTCACGGAGCAGTATTAACTGCAACTGACGCGGTTTTTGCAACCGGCTCGAAAAGCATACTGCGCAGTAAACTTGCGCAACCGCCAGCTAAGAAGAACGATTGAGCTCATGGGGAAACTGATGGGAACAGCGATCGTTGGGTGTTTACTTCTTGTTTCCGTTTTATTCAGCATAGAAAAATGCCTGGAGGAAAGTGTATATTTCATGAAGTTTGGATTCGGAATGAAAGATATAAAGATTGGTTGCTCCGAGTGCTTCCCATTTTAAAGCAGAATGTTTAATATGTAAGCGGTCTATAGACATTTCAAATATGGGCGAGTCGACTCTAACATCACATTTAAAATTGAAAAAGCATAAAAAGCTTAAAGCAGAAAAAGATAAGATGTTGATAAAAGACTTCCTCAATGCAACTAAGCCTAGTGTTTCTGCAATGAAGTGTGAAACGTCCGATAATGCTTCTGTGGTCCCGGCAGCAATCAGTAAACAACCAGAAACTCTTGATTCTACTGTAGTTAAAAGCAGAAATAATTTGGTCGCTGAAAGTTTTAAGTGGCAATTTTTCTTACAAATCTTTTGAGAATATCGACTTAACATTTCAAAAGATGTTTCCAGATTGTGAAATTGCCAGAAAATTTACATGTGGAGAAAGAAAGTGTTCGTATTTATCAGTATTTGGAATTGCACCGTATTTTACCAAGTTGCTAAAAGATAAAGCAAAAAATGAAAGTGAATATGTTCTTCTATTTGATGAATCAATGAATCAATATGTACAAAGTAAACAATTAGACTGCCACATAAGAATTTGGGATGGAGATAAAAAATTTTCACGATATTATTCATCAGATTTTTTAGGACATGCAACATCAGATATATTATTTGAAAAAATTAATAGTAAATGTTTAGAATTAGGATCAAAGAATCTTGTTCAACTTTCAATGGGTGGTCCTAACATCAATTGGAAGGTTTTTGAAATGATGTTTGAACATTTGAAGCAAGAAGGAAATATAAACTTACTAAATGTGGGAAGCTGTGGACTCCATGTCATGCATAATGCATTTAGCACAGGTTGCGTCGTATTTTCTGAAGTCGAAAAAACAGCTTCGGCATTATATCGTCTTTTTAAAGATTCACCAGCTTCGAGAGATGATTATCTAAACATCGATAAAAATGCAAAATTTCCCCTAAAATTTTGTAAATCAAGATGGCTGGAAAATGTTAATGTGCTAACAAGACTTAGACAATTTACCAACAGTCAAAATTTTTATCTACAGTGTAGAAAAGAAAGAAATTCCAGATCCAAAGAACCCTGTGGCAGAATGTACGTGACGCTGCAACCGGCGTCACAGACTTTTTAGGGCACCTGCAGACTAAAAACATACAGCGATGCCGCGGATGCGCTATAGCGTGTAAATTACATGAAAAAACGGCAAACTTCGTCGAAGGATAGCGAAAAAAACGGCGAATTTCATCAAAGAATTGCGGAAAAAACGCAAAATTCATTTATCGCGTAAAATGTCTAATTTCGTTGACAGATCATGAAAAAAACGTAATCAAAAGGCCGTGAAAAAACGTGAATTTCGTCAAAAGACCGTCAAAACAAAAAACATGATTTTCGTTGAAGGATCGCGGAAAAATGCGAATTTTGCCAAAGGGCTACGTAGGACAACGCTAACTTCGTCAAAGGATTGTGGAAAAAACTGTTAATTTCGTTGAAGGATCACGAAAAACCGGTCAATGTCGTCGAAGAAACAGCAAATTTCGTCGAAGTATCTAAAAAAAAGGCACATTTCGTCGGAGGATCGCGGAAAAAACGCAAATTTTGTCCAAAGGCCATTGAAAAAACGTGAATCATCAAAGGATCTGGGAAAATGGCTAATTTTGTTGACAGATTGCAATAAAAATGCAAATTTCGTCAAAAGGCTGCGGAAAAACTTGATTTTCGTCAAAAGACTGTAAAAAACATGAGTTTCGTTGAAGGATCGCAGAAAAAATGCGAATTTCATCAAAGGGCCACAGAGAAAACGCAAATTTCACCAAATGGCTGCAGAAAAAATGCCAATTTCGTCAAAGAATCGTGGAAAAAAACTGCTAATTTTGTCAAAGGATCACGGAAAAAGTGTTAATTTCGTTGAAGGGCCACGGAAAAAAAAAAAAAAAAAAAAAAAAACGTGAATTTCACCAAAGGATTGCGGGGGGGAAAGAAACACTAATTTCTTCAAAGGTTCACGAAAAAAACGTGAATTTTGTGAAATAGTGCCGGAAAAGATGCAGCATTCCTTTAGAAAACAGACACACAAAGTTCTATGCTTATTAATATAGGCATAGTTTTTAATATGAAACAATATACTGAACTAACTTTTGAAAATTGGGTTAACCCGAACCCAATTTGCAAGAACCTGCATTCAGCCTGAAATCGACTTGAATCAAAAGCATAGTTAATCTGACCGTCAAAAAACTAATTATTGCTGAGAGGGGATTTTCTCCCCTCCCCCCCTCTGCTGTAACCTTTCAGAATATTTGCTGTGAATTTCAGAATTTTTTTTTACTCAGAAAGGCAAATAAATGCTGATGCCTTAATTAATTAGCACTACAACAGCAGCAAGAATAGATTTATATGATATATTGCATATTGCAGACTATTTTCAAAAACATTATTAGCGTTGCAGACACCTGAAGATAGTTCTGTCACTGGGCCAAAGAATAAGTCTTTTGAAGTAATTAAAAATACTGTTAATGATGAACTGTTTTCTGCCAAATGCAGTTTTGTAATTTTCATTGCCAAAGAAATTGAACCGTTTTTGACTTTATATCAAACTGACAAACTGATGATTCCATTTCTTGCTGGTGACTTACACAATTTGATCAAAGGATTAATGGAGAAGTTTTTAAAAGATGAAATTCCTATATCTTCATTGAAATTACTTGAAATTAAAGTGGAGGATTTAAAAATGCATAAAGATGCTAGCCAGGTAAATATAGGATTTGCTTCAAAAAGAATTGTCAGAAACCTAATTAAGGAAAAGAAAATTAGTACTAAACAACAAATGGAGTTTTATGCTAATTGTAAGGAGTTTTTAATACAAATGACAAAAAAATTATTAGACAAATACCCTTTAAAGTATTCACTAGTGAGAAATATGTCTTGTTTGGTTCCTTGAACATTTGTAGAAAACAGAAAAAACAGCAACATGACTAAAATGAGTAACATTCTTATGCTACTCGCGGATTGTGGACGAATTGCGGAAACTGATTGTGGTACTGCTTTAAAACAATATAACAATTTTTTTGAAACTTTCTGTAGTATGGATAACAATAATCAATACAAAAGTTGTTGTGGTAATGTGTTTGATCCATTAACTGATGATGTAAGTAGATTTTTTTATGATTTCTTGGCAAAAGATCTCTCTTACTGCAATTTGTGGAATGTTGTAAAAACATTGCTACTCCTGTCTCATGGTCAGGCTTCCGTAGAAAGAGGTTTTTCAATAAATAAAAACCTTATTATTGAAAATTTAAGTGAAGAATCCCTAATTGCTAAACGTATTATTGAAGATTACATAAGAAGTGTTGGAGGTATCGAGAACGTTGTTATAACTATGCAGTTGTTGGTATCTTGTGCAGGAGCAAGGCAAAAATACTTAACTTACTTAGATGACCAGAGAATAAATAAAATTAAACCTATTGCCAGTGAAAAAAGAAAAAAACTACGTAGTGATATTGATGAATAAAAAAAAAAAAAAAAACGATACTGGTAAATTAACATTAATTGCTAAATCTAATGCTTTTCGGCGTAGTGACTTGGAAAAAAAGCAAATTTTGAACAACATTGATGATGAATTAAACAGTGCCTGTTTAAATTAAAAAAATTGTTAAGATATATCTAAAATGGTTTGTTTTGTAGAAATGATATTAATTTCTCTTTGAAATAAATTGTTTATGTTAGTAAATGTTCAATGATTAGTAACTTGTAACTTCAACAAGAAAAGTCAAAATAATTAATCATAATGGTTCTTTTATTATGATTATCAATTCAACTTAAACTAAAGTTCTTAGAGAAAATTTATTTTGGTTAGTAATACTTATTTACATATTTATCTTCAATCTACTAATTTTCCTGTTACTTCATCTTTACTAAAGTACAATAATTCTAAAATTTATAATATTGTTACATTTACAGCAAAATGTTGTATATTAAAGTTAAAGGGGTTATTAAGTTGTTTTGTTTGTTTGTTGTCTTTTCAATAGAATATAGTAAAGAAACATAGAAAAGGCCCTAAACAAACCCATTTTAAAATAACTTGCCACAAAATTTTAAAATAACTTTATTGGTGTTTTATAACTTATTTATGAGATATACTCCAAGGAAAAAATTTTAAATAACTTTATTGGTGTTTTGTAACTTATTTATATGTACCATTTTATTTTAAAACTTGTAAGATTTTTAAATAAAAATTTATGAGTATAGCTATATAAGAACACCAAGAAATAGAATAATTTTTACATACTTGGCAATTTTATGATATAAAACAAGGGATGTTCGCAAGATTTTGTTTCGAGGTAAAACTCACCACACATATGTAGAAAAATGTTCTGCATCTGAAAATTAAATTTTTGTAACAATCTGCCAGTAATTGTTCTTAATTTTTGCAAAAAACTAGCTACTTTCTGAAAAAGATAAAAAAAGGAAATGTGAAGTCAAACCAAAAAATACACCAGTTTGTTTCTGTTTCAAAAGTTACCTGTATTTGTTGCAAAAAAGCAGTTATTTCTCTTTTTCCAATGGCAACAAGTGGTTTGTTTTCCCTAATTTGTGAATATTAAGAAAAATATTTGAGGTATCAATTTAAAACTCACCGCACATATGTATAAAAAATTTTTGTATATGAAAATCCAATTTTTAAATTGACAGTAATTTTTCTTAATTTTTGTAAAAAAAAGCTTGTTACTTTCTAAAAAGGAAATAAAATAAAATGATGTCAAACCAAAAATGTGGCATTTCGTTTCTGTTTCAAAAGTTATTGGTATTTGTTAATGTTAAAAATCATTGGTAAATTTTGAGGTGGGGGGTGGGGATTAGGTCTTAATTTTAAATATTGCGTTACTGCTACAAATGTATAGATCAGGCTCCGCCTGATGGTGAAGGGTGAAACTAATTTATTTTTGCAACATGTGCGCAGCACACCTGCTATACGGTGTCGTAGGCAGCTGGGACCTGCTCCAGAAATTCATTCAGAAAGAGGTTTGTTTCGAACAAAATGAGCAGAATGTCTCTCAGCAGAATGTCGTAACTTGAGCTGTGTTGGCCCTTCAGGTAGAAGGGAAAATTATGAACATCTTTCAGACTTACAAGAAAACTGTATAGACCAGGGTTTCTCTTCTAGTATATATTATTTCTGTTGTCAATATCCCTTTTTCTATGCATTTACAAAACGTACAACAATGAATGAAGTATCGTTCGAAAGTCTTTTGAACTGGTTTCTGACATAGTACATTCACATTTTGTTAAAACATGTTTATTAAAAATTGTATTAAAATTATATAAAAACTAATTTCATTGTTTTTATGTAATAAATTATACACAAATTATAATTTTATGAATAATAATTAACTGTATGTAAGAAATTCTCTTATTTGTAGTAGTTCAGATTTAATATTTTGGTTCTGAATTTTTTTCCTATGAATATTGTCTTAATTTCTATTTCATTATGCTCAAAAAGCAATTTTTTAAAATGTTGTCTTAGTTCAATTAATTCAGTTATTCTTTACATTTAAGTGAATTTTAATCTTAAAATTTAAAACCATAACTCTATAAGGCATCAAAACAGATTATCTTCAGCACCAGTTCAAATTTTTGTCTCAGATTTTTGACCTAAGAAATGAACTTGTTGGAGAACTAATATTCTATGTGCCTAAAGAGGTTCTTGATCTGACTGGAAATGTAATGACTCTAGATAAAGAGCTTCTAAATGAAATTGAAAGTAAGTTTTTTTACCTTGTTCATCTTTATATATAAAAAAAAAAAAAATGTAATGTAATTTGCTGTGCATCATATGAAAACAAAATAATCCAAAGATAGAAAAATTTACCACCCAGATTCTGTAATATTAACTGCTTAATGACCATTTTTAAAATTTAATGTGATATGATATTTATTTAAATTTAAATAATGTACGTAAGACAATAAATAAACTATTGATCATGAAAAATCCCTTTTTAAACAAATATATTAAACTAGTATGCTGTAGCCATCATAAAATTATCTTCTGTATTATTCTAATATATTAGTTTAAATAACACTGTTACACATCAGAAATGACAAAGTACCAAGTACAAGTGCATTTCTTTGAATTTAATTCAGAGTTACAGTGATCAGTGAATAGAAAAAGCACAGTTCAACAGTGCCATCTGTTGGGTATTGAAATCTAAAATTTTACTCCATCATATATATTTTTAATTAATAATTCCAAATATAAAGCTTCTTTGGTACATTTCTACCCAATAGAAACTGATATACAGTTATAACGTTCAGTGTTGAATTTGGGGGGGGGGGGGATTTCAGATTTTATGCTTTTAATGGTCAAAAAGTGTAATTTCTCCCCTGGAACTCTATAATGTCCCCCACTCTATAATGTCCCCCAAAGGCTTCTGAAATCTCTCCTGAAGAACAATGTCTGAATTCAACACTGATAACGTTCAACACAAAAAATAACATGGTAGTGTTCACTGTTGAGTGAACAAAGTCAAAATGGAATCAGCATAATTTTTAATAAATAGCCTAGAGTTAGGGAGCCCCACTGCCTTCGGCAATGTTCACCCTAAAATTTGTGAGATTTTATATTTTTTAATGAAAATCTATCCAAATGAACTATGTGAACTAATTCTGACATTTAGATATATTAAACTTTCAATTCTGACCAAAATTTTTTGAAAAAACCTAAATAATATAAACTCCCTCTTCTGTCCTTCTTTTAAAACACGAATATGATAAAGTTACAAGATGCATTTCTGACGCAACACAATTCATAACTGAAAACTGGCAAATTCGTGGAAGGACTTCCAGAAAATAATTTTTTTTTACAAACATTTTTTTTTTAGTAGTATAGATTCTACAGTGTAAAAAGTGAAATTGTGTAATGTTTAGAAGTTAAAAAATTTTTAGTAAAAACAAAATTTATTGATGAATTGTTGCTTCAATATGATGCCTTCAATATGATGTCACATACCTTCAATATGATGTCAGCTTTACTCGTGGACATGTTTTTGCTTTATAATATAGATATTATTTAGGAAGATGTACTGATTAAGATTAAGCATATTAAATTTTTTCTTAAGTATATTTTATTTTTCCTGTTTCATTATACATTCATCCCTGAATAAATTTTTATTATTAATTGTGTACCTAAATTTAAAATAAAAGAATCTAATAAGATGTTTCTGAAGTGAATTTTATATTAGTGTTTCTATAAACATAAATCAAAGTGATAGAATAAAATTATCTGATTATGCATAAATATTTTTTGTAGGAACTGTAATGAATTGGATATGGAAGCTAATTACCTTGCTTATGAAACAGAGTCATAATGATTATGATGAAAGATGTGGTCCACTTGAAGAAATACAGTTTTGGGAAGAAAGATGCATTATTTTAAACAAAGCTTTGAATCAGTTAAATAGAGAAGATATAAAAAAATGTATAGAAATCTTGAAAAATGGAAAGTCTGGATGCTTGCCAAAAATGATTTCAATACACCAGTTGTTAATGGTAATAATTATATTTTACATTATCTTGCTGAATTTTGAACTTGAATGACATTATGCATCTGCTCTTTTTATATTATGAAGTGACATTTCTCTGCATATAATATTCTGTTAATTGATATTATTATTATTATTATTATTATTATTATATCTATGTATGTAATCAGTTTCAATAATTTATAATTTTTCAACAACAGAGTTTTTTTATTCTTACTTGCTGCCTTTTGTGTGTACTTTGAGTGAATCCTCAACAAAGAAACAGAAGTAGTTTCACAATTTTTCAAATGAACCTAGTGGTGGGAGTCCTACTGCCCTTGACAGCATAGACACAGGCATTGTCCATCTTCACACTTGTAAATAATTTAAAACTATAATCACTATAATAGATTCCTGTGCACTTAAACTGAACTCAAAAATAGATTAATTAAATTTGCTTGTATTTTTAAAAATTTTTTTTCAAATGAGAGAACAAGATAGATCTAAAATGTGAAAGTTTTAGATGCATGAAAGAAAAATTCATTACTGAGCATCCAATAATTATTAATAATAATTGCCTTAAAAAATACTGAGAGTCAAAAAATAGTGTTTTAAGTTTTAACAAACTCATAGATATAAATGTTATATAGAATGAATACTGTGAATACTATGAATGTAGTTTTTTCAGGTATTTAATTTCTATATTTTTAATCATTTTCCCATTTGTGTTACTGTTGTATTTTTTGAATTGCTTCATAATTCAGAGGGGCTTCGTAGTTTGAGTAGGGGGCTGAGCCCCGTAGTATATATATATACCCATCCTCCCCATATTTTTTTGAATTTGTATGCATATTTTGTGTATCATACTTAATTTTATAAAAATGAATACTTTAACGAGTTATTTCTGGTAATTAGATAATTTTATGCTATTAAATTTACAACATAAAAATATTTTTAATGTAATTTTATTTGATGTTATAATTGCATTAAAATATGTGTTTTATTTCAATTTTTAAAATATAGCCCTTTGATATTAAATATTAAGACTTAGTTTCATTAACAAGAATCTATTTAAAAAATTCAAAGTAACTTATAATAAATAAATAAATAAATAATAATAATATATAATAATGATAATTGATAATAAAAAATAAATAAATAAATAAAATGTTATAATTTAGTTTCATTAACAGGAATCTATTTAAAAAATTCAGAGTAACTTATAAGAAATTAATAAAAATAATTTAATTTTTTTTTTCTAAAATGTAAAAAAACAAAACAAAATAACAAGCATCGAACTTGCAATCTTTGCCATGACAGATGCATGCTTCTGACCATTACACCATATCATCTTACTCATAAACACCAAAACTACTGTATTACATACAAAGCAAGTCATATGAGGATTTGACGCAATTTCAATCCTCGCCAACACCAATTTTGAACACTGACAACGAAAAAAATATTAATAAAAAGTACTTGTGATGCGATTCTACAAAAATAAAGCAGGATATATATACACTATACTTATAGAAATAAAACTATCCACATTTTTCTTATGTATATTAAAATATAATGAGAAAAAGAAATAATAATACTTGCGCAATGACTGGATGGAAATGAAACTTCAGGAGGAAAGAAAATATTTTCTACAGAAAATTGCAGAATTCCTAGAAAAAAATTTGTTTATATCCATAATATAAATATCTCTGAACCTGAATATCAGCATTAAAAATCTAAATAAATATGAAAATATTATGAATAATATGGATTTAAAACTCTGTATTTTCACCCTGTATAAATATAAAGCCTATGGTAGTGCTGCAGTTGATAGCCTATGGCAGTTGAAAAGAGCTTTGGATGAATCAGAATCTCTTGCCATTCTTGACGCTTCTCTTATTTAGTCCAGGTTCTTTAACTAAAACAAACTGCTACTGCCATCTAGTAGTGATGACAAAAACTACTCGAAAAGATGGAAAGAGGAAGATGAGATCACGGATACAAAGTGATGTTTTCAATAAGTGAGAATGTGATGTAAACAAACTATTGCAGGCTGGGAAAAATATATTGAAAGCTGTAACTAAAGAACCTTTAATAGATTTTAAAATAAACAGGATTTAGGATAAAGATAGATATTTAAGTAGACTGCTGCAAATTAAGATGAATGAGTATTGATGATATTAAGGTAGGATATATATGGATATGTGTGTACAGGGACAAGACCAAGGGTTGCACTCATCTGTCAATAGCTATAAAACTTTGAACTTCCTTCTGTATTGAGTTCAGATTGCTTCTTCCTATCGTTGTTTGCAACGAAGTTACTGTCATTTGTTATTAGGGCAATCATTTTGACTCACCCTGTACAGTCACATAAAAAATCTGCCAGCGTTTGGAGAGTTTGGAGATTTGTTGTTGATCGTGATGTGTGTGTGTCGCGCCATGGATCCATGCGATCACTGATAAACCCCAACATTGTATGCAAGGGAGATCTAAAGAAGTCGTCTTTTCATAGCAGCACCACTCATTCATGCAATCATTGAAATATTTAATAAAAAGGAGTTTCAAGTCACCTTTCCTCATTTTATTTGTGTTTAAAGAATTCAGGTACTGTTTTATTACTTACTTTTACTGCAGTTCATCTTATCATAAAGTTTTGACAAGAACCTAATAAATTATTGCAAGTTTTCAAATTCTATATGGCTTACACTCCTAACAATAAGTAAATGTAATTCCAATTTGATAATGTTGTTCAGTAGTTGTACATGTTGCTCATAAATCCAAACAGATGCACACAAATTCATTGTTGTACAACATTTAAATTTTTTGGTCTTATTATTATTATCTTATAAATATTAGAATTCTTGGTTTTTCTTTTTTATTAATAGAGTAAATGTTTTAAGTCCCATATATCTAAGTTTCCTTTTATAATCAAATGCTTGATTTCTTTAAGTTGCTTAGATTGTTTATTTTATATTTCAGAGTGAAATAACTGTAGCCTCTGGAAATGTAAAATTTTTAACAGTTTTGAAAAAACCTTGTGAATTGATACAAATGTCAAAACTGACTCATATCCCAAAACATTTAAATTTGTTGCTGAATTCTGTAAAAAATATTTGGAAACATTCTCCCTATTTCAACAGTGTTAGTGAAATTTCTAGCTTGCTTTGCAAGGTAAGATAAACTTATGTGTTCATTTATAAAAGTAATTTATTTTTGCTAGATTATTTCAGCCCCCTTCCTTCCCCTTTTTTTTTCTTGAGTATTCTAGTTTTTTTATTTATATTTTTGCTTCAGTAAAAAGTCACTTACAAGGCATATGGTTTGTAACAAACATTCATTCATGTATAAAAATCATTTCACACTTCTCAAATACTGAGGCCCTAATTATGACATCTGAGGTCTCAAGGTAAACAGAGATTTTGGGACCTTGTTTTCATCGCTTTTTACATTTGTGATCAGTTACAAATCTTTATTATACTAGGCTGAATTAACGATTCATAAGCGTTGCAGATTAGCTTGTGTGTAGGAAATTCAGAGAGCTTATCATACCACAGTTGAAAGTAGCTCTGAAGAATAACTCATATAATGTTAACCTGAATCAAAATTTGTAATTTTTTTCTAGTTTTTCTACTGCAATTCAGCTATTAATAATGTTTTGGCTAAATATCATTCATAACTGTAGCTTCTGCCAGTATTTCTTTCAAGCAAATTGGTGATTCTTACTTGGAAGAGTTTCTTTTATAGTTGAAAAAAAATGTTATTTTTGTATATAAAGTTATATACGATATCTTTAAAGTCATAGTTGTGTGCCAGATTTTCTTAAATGCTTAAATTCAAGTGTTTTCTGAGTGCATTATACATGGTTCGTACAGTCCTTGAAAATGCTTAAAAGTCTTTAATTTATTAAAAGCATTTTTTGGTCCTTGAAAATACTTATTTTTATGCAAAATTTGCAAAAAGTGCTTGAAAGTCCTTGAATTTTTCCTGAATTTTTTTAAAAATATTTTTCTACGCCACCTGAAAAACCATGAAAAGTCAGGAAATTCGAAAATTAACACAAAAATACAGGGAATTTCCATTTTTTGTACAAAATATGGAAAAGTCAGGTAAATTTTTGCCATGATTGCCAACGAAGCAAACTCTATGCTGGTGTTGGAACTCATCTAGAATTTGGCTGGGAGCTAAGTTTTCCCCACGCCCATCTGATTCTCTTTCAGATGCATAGCAAATCAGGAGCATATAACCTAGGTGTTAGTAGCTGGGAATCTCGACTTCCCAGCAACTAATCCGAATCACTAGTCCACATCTGAATCACTAGGATACACACAGTTTCAGAATCACAGCTCTGTGCTTCGGAATACTTTTGTTTTCGGTGTGTGGGCGAAGTCTCTTAATTGAATGACTAAAATTGGTAGCTCATGAGTCGAGCTTCTCAACTATTAGCATATAATGGAATATTATATTACTCATTATCACTTTTATTTTCGTCCCGTTGTGATGATATCAAAATAATTATTTTTATTTTGTGAATTTGTGCAAGTGCAGAGAGTTGTTAACTGACATTGCTTATTAGCTCCATTTCCCATTTTTATGCTTAAGATTCATTACTTCTGAAAAAAAAAAAGTTATTTTCAATCTCAATAAATGACGCCACAGTAATGCACTAATTATTACATAGAATCCAGCAGCTCTGAAAATTCCAGAGTTTCTCCGTAATTGTATTATGAAATATGATAGCACGGCAGTAAAGTTAAAGTTGACAATACAAAAATCTGCACCTATTTGGGGAGGGAGGGGGGACTTAACAAATTTCGATTTTAGATTCCTCCCAAGCCATGAAGTTCCTGAATCCATGATTTAATTTTTCCAGAAATTAGTGAGATTCCACAAATAATTGCAGAATTCTGAATAATCAGCAATTTAGAATTATTAGGGGCAAATAAAATAATTTACTGGCTAAAAAATAGATTTTAATCAATTTTTACAAAAAAAAAAAAAAAAAAAAAGTGAATTTAGTCAATTGGTTGGGGAAAACAGTGCGAATTTTACCATTCGGTCACAGTAAAAAATCACATGTTTTGCCAACCGCTCATGGGAAAAAAAAAAAGACTTCAATTTTGTCAATTGGTAACAGAAAAAAAAATGTGAATTTTGACTATATATCTCTGGAAAAAAACATGAATTGTGTAAATCGATAGTTGAAAAATAGTGCGAATTTTGTCAATCACTTGTGTAAAATAATCGCGTATTTCATCAACTGCTCATGGGGAAAAAAATCAGAATTTCATCAATTGCTAATGGAAAAAATGCCGAAGTTCATCAATATATAACGTTAAGAATCGCATTAGAAATCTCATTAAAAAACGCTAAAAATCAAAAGTTCAGAGGACTAAATTTACTATATTCGATGAAAGTTACAAACCAAATTCCTTGCCCAAATGTAAAATAATCGCAATGAAAATCTTATTAAAAAATTGCAGAGAGCAAAATTTACTAAATTGGGTCAAAAGTTGGAAACCAAATTCTGTGTCCGAATGTCAAAAAATCACCGCAGAACTCTGGAAATCCCATTAAAAATCGCTAATATTCAAAAAATCGCTGAGGGCATAATTTACTATATTAGGCTAAAAGTTTGAAACCAAATTCATATTACCAATGCCAAAAAATCATCGCAAAATGCGAAAAACACTAAAAAATGCATTAAAAAATTTGCGATCGCTGTACGAATTCTGAATAAATTTTATTGAAAAGAATACAAAATTTATTATATTGGGCTAAAAGATTGAGACTAGATTCAATTTATAATTGTACAAAAATTGCCTCAAAATAGTAAAAAAAAAAAACCCCTAAAAATTGCATAAAAGTTAAATTAAAAAAATCTAATAAAAAATTAAAAATCAGTCTTTGCGTTAATTCGAATATAGCGACACCTTCCTAACAAATTTCGTAGCTTTGCCTCCAATGTTCTTTTCAGAACACAGGATACACACACAAACTTCTTTCCTTATTACTTTAGATATTGTCACAACCTTAGAATCATTCATGAAATTAATCTGAGATTTTTTGCTTATTCATATGGTTAAAAATAAAGTTGAGAGAATTTTGTAATATAGTTAAGTTAAAGAAAATCGTGGTCGAGTACACAAAATTTTTAGAAAAAAACTTCATTTGATCTTGGAAGATTCAACAGTGGAATGTTCAGTTAATCCCATCTGTTTAGTTAATGTTCAAACCTGCATATTACAATTCATTAGTTTATTCAATCTTTAGGTGCTTGATTTTTTTTTTTTCGTCTTGGCCCTTTCAAAAGTCTTTGAATTTCACGTAACAAAACGTGTACGAACCCTGTTATAATGAATTTTAATGTGGTTAAATATCTTCAGGTGCTATCTACAGAGTGGCCAAGATAAGAGAGACCCGGTATACAGAAGTACAAATACTTACTGATTTTTATTTAAAAGTAGTAAATACAGAAATATTATGAATAACAACATACAGAACATTCAATAGTTCACAAGAGGTGTTGTTATTCATAATATTCTGTATTTACCACTTTTAAATAAAAATTAGGAAGTATTTGTGCTTCTGTATACCGAGCCTCTTTTATCTTGGCCACTCTGTATAAGCAATTTTGTTCAATTACCATATATACAGATCTTCACTATTTATAGACACTTGTCTTTGACATGTCTAGCACTTAGCTCTAATTTTCAGGTACATAGTTACATTACTATGATTTTAAAACACCACATATATTACTAAAACACATAGTTGCAAAGCCTTTATATAATTTTACATTAAGATATATTTTCTATAGTTAAAATTGAGTTGGTCTGCATATAAAAGCATTGCTTATTAATATTCCTTGCTACAGCACTGTGTAAGTGTTATGTTTCAAAAACTTCATTGAAATATGTGTAACAAAAAATACTGCTTATAATTCTTGATTTTCCAGTAAGTTGTTATATTCCTTATACTAAGGAGAAATAATTAAAAAAAAATGATCCCCTCCCCCCTCTGTAATCAGTTTTCAAAAATAATATTTTTTATGACTTTCTATTTTGTGTATTGTAAATTTTCTTTTCAATATCTTATTTTTCAGGTGAACAACTTTATTATTGAAACATTTGCAAAGCACATTCCTCTTGATACTATTTTTTCTGAAACAAGTTTTGATCAAGATCAGATATTGCTTGATGCTATTCGTTGTTGTAATTATTGGATACAGATATTTAATGCTGTAAGTTTCTCTATTAATCAAATTTTTTTTTATAAATATTAGCTAAGACTTTTTCCCTCATAAATTATATTAAAACTTTACACTTTGGTCTACAATATCAGGCACATAGCCACCCCTCTCTCCCCTACCCTACGTCACACTTACACAAATGTGGAATTTAAAGAAAACTGAAATCTATTAAAAAAAATACATAGAACTGAAAAAGTGGACTTTTCTTATAGATCAAAATTAACATAATAAGTGGCCAGAATAAACTCAGTGGAAGTCTGAAAAATGATAAAAAAAAAAAAAAAAAAAAAAAAATAAAATAAAATAAATTTCACGGTTTGAAAAAGTTTTACTTTTCTAGTGGGATTTAGTTGTAATCTAATGCAGATTATTCTAAGTTGTCTTCTTGGATTAATGCAAGCACAAGAAAACAATTTATTTAGATTCCAAATTGAGGAAAATTCTTTTTGATAGCTTAAAACAAACTCAGCACTGAAAATGCTGCTATAAATCCAAAACAACTTTGCTGATTTTCCTAAAATAAGTCTTATGTACTAATAATTCGAGTACAAGAAAAACGATCTAACTAGGTTTTAACATCAGAAAAAATTGTGATGTATTATCCATGCCAGGCAGATATACCAGTCGGCAATGGCACCAAAAGAGTTACCCTTATTTTTTTTTTTTTTTGCATTGCAACTGCATAGTTGATATTTTGTAGTTGCCAAATTAAAGGCAATTTCAGAAGTATTTATATATGAGCGATTCTCCTATAATTTTGACTTTTAAGTCCCTTAATAATAATTTTTATTTTAGTACATAGTCTTGATTTTCTTTTATTTCTTTTATTGGAAAACATGCCATTGCATGATTGTAAAACAATATTAATGAGATAAATAAGTGTTGAACGATTGTTGGGTTTAAAATGTAGCACTAAATTCCTTACTGTTCCTGGTGCTGATTTTTAAGTTTGGAGCTGTCTGGATAAAATGGTTTCAAGAAAAGTAGTTCTACTTATCCCTTTGAGTGTTTCACTAGCTTGTAAAATAGTATTTTAAGAATGCCTTGAATAGAAAGAGCAAATCCATTCTAAAATGTAACACACTTTATCTGCCTTTGAACTTCAAAAGCACAACAGGATTATTATTTTCCTCTGCTATGTGACAGTAGGTGATTGAGAGGACTGTCTGGTTATCTATGGGAGGCAGGAATGGGCGTTAAATAACCAGGTTGACTACTCGCTTTCAAATACGTTTCTCTGCTAGATGCCGGAAAGTAATAATATCTGCTGTAAATTAAAGTCTTCTTGAACACAGACTTGGGTTCTTTGAGTAATATAGTTTGTTTAATATGCTATTAAATTTTCTCTAAATTTGAAATGAATTTACAATTTTCTAATAATAAGCAAGTTTTAATTCTGAATTAAATCTGCATACACTTATAAATTTACTCAATTTATAATTTTTTTTAGCTAACATTAAAGTAGAAGCATCGATTTTTAAAAATTTATGGATTTACATTTCATAAAACGCACATATATAGCTAAATTTTACTATAAAATTAATCTTAATTAAATATTTTGTACGGAATATTATAATGCTCGCTTTTAAATAGTATTATTTATCGCATCCTCACTTCAATTAATGCTAGATTTCTTTGTTTTTTATTTTAATCTATAATAATAGTGTTTCTGTATACAAATTAATTACTTATCTGTTTTCTTTGTTTCTCGAACACAGACTTGGGTTCTTTGAGTAGTATAGTTTGTTTAATATGCTATTAAATTTTATCTAAATTTGAAATGAATTTACAATTTTCTAATAATAAGCAAGTTTTAAGTATTCTAAATTAAAACTGCATACACTTATAAATTTACTCAATTTGTAACTTTTTTTAGCTAAAATTAAAGTAGAAGCATCAATTTTTTAGAATTTCTGGATTTACATTTCATAAAACGCACATATATCGCTAAATTTTACTATAAAATTAATCTTAATTAAATATTTTGTACAGAATATTATGATGCTCGATTTTAAATAGTATTATTTATCACATCCTCACTTCAATTAATGCCAGATTTCTTTGTTTTTTCTTTTAATCTATAATAATAATGTTTCTGTATACAATTTAACTACCTATCTGTTTTCTTTTTTTTTTTCTGTGATTGAAATCTGGGATAGCTGATATATTTTATAATTACCTGATAAATATACCCGATAAATATAAGCAATTGAAAATATATTCATGTTTCTCCCCCACCCTCCAGCAAAAAAAAAAGTTTTTTTTTTATGTAGTATTTTGAAATATACATGCAAAATAAATGGTGAAAATTCTTATTTTGAAGGATTATCCTTGAAACTTACTTTAGTAAAGAATTAAAGAGAATTAAAACAAAGCTTAGTAAAATATTCAGAATATGCATATTGTTGTTAAAAGATAACTGAAAAAATTCGACATTGTTTTCATACATACGCATATAGTTTTTTTTTTGACATTGTAATTTAGTTTCAAAATAACTAATTTATATTTTTATTATTTAATTCATTTTTTACTCATAAATTAAGAGCATTAAAAAAAAAAAAACATTTATTGGTGAAATCAAATTGACAGTAATTATTTTAACCTTTCTGTTTCATCTCAGCCGTTTTTACTGTATATCTTTGGCCATTTTTTTTTAGGACAGTAAAAACAAACCTGGTAAGACGGATTGTCTTACAAAAGCTGCTTATGCAAGTTTCTTTTTTATCAAGTATACAATTTCTTACACATATATCACGTTTAGAGATGGTAGTATTACAGCATTACTTTAGTATATCAGTATTAATTAATCAGTAACACTACATAGTACTACAGTATAAAACCCAGTCAAAACAGGATCACTAGGTACTGAAAAAAAACCCTGCTAGACACAGCCAATTCTTCAACCCTTTGGAGATACATTTCTATCTCTGATCAAAAATATCGCGAAATTTGATAATCGATCGCAGGGAAAAAATATCAAATCTCGTCATTTTGTCGCGGAGAAAATAATAGAAAATTAGTCAATTGTCTACGGGAAAATATCTTGAAATTTGTCAATCAGTCGCATGAAAAAAATTTCTGAAATTCGTCAGTCGGTTTCGGGAAAATATCGCAAAATTTTTCAGTCGGTCGTAGGAAATTTTTTTTCTTAATCAGTTTAATTATTGAATCCCTTCAAATTGTCCATTCTTTTACTTTTAGACCCCCCCCCCCCCTCCCCCCACTTTATTAATATATATACAAATGTAATGGCTTTTTATTTCGTAAGAAGATTAAATTTTTGGGATGAAGTAGTGTGTTTGTTTTTCGGTGCGATTTCCGTTATCGGAATTTGCATTTCAATATGCCAAACTCAAAATCTTTTTTAACGTCTTAATGACTCAGCAATATGATTTTAATTCAAAAGTTATTATGCAGTGAATTTATTTTATTTAAATTTTTAAAGAGCCAAATTTAAATTTTTCAATGTTTTATGGGACTTTAATCTATCGAATGCCATCTGCTAAAATTCCAAGATCTTATATTGGATCTTTAATAGATTCTATTATTATTAATACAATGCAGTGTCCAAAAGAAAATTCTTATAATATTGCCTTCCTGTCCTCTCCAATGTCAAAATAAAGAATGGATTATACTACAGCATTCTTGTCTTCATTTTATGGCCTACTGTTTGTTTTCCTCACCTGCAAGTAAGCTGAGTTAATCTATTAATATTTATTACTTTCTCTTCATTCTACAAAGTAACGTGTGCCAGAAGAACCACAACTTTGTTGCATCGTGTTGTTGCTTTCTTAATAATTTTTCACAACAGCAATGTTCTCTCATTATACATCCATAAATAATTATTCTTTAATGGCACTTAATAATATTAACATCACACTTGCTTTCTTAATAATTCTACACAACTGCAATTTCTTCTACAATTAAAGTCTCATCATTTACTTCTGTTCCATTTGATTTAAAGTAAGACCAGTTTTAATTTTCATTTATTTGTGCACCAATAACAATAGTTTTTTTTAACATCACAAAATGGCTGATGGGAAAGCTGAACTGCTGCTTGCAGCAAAAGATGCTATGTGCACGATATAAAAAAAGATGACCTGATGGTAAAAATAAGGGCATGTGTGCCAGTAAAATGATAGTTCCGATAAAATGCTGACTCACAAAATAGAAGTAATGTGATATTTCTCACAAGGTGTGAGTAAAATATCCTTCTTATACAGTACCACACAAAAATACTCAAATGTATTATGATCTGAGCAGTTATTACATGAAATGCTTTTTAGAAATAGTATATGTTTTTTAATTGAATGAAATATTTATTTTTGATACAAAATGGTAAAAATCGTTTTCCCTCTTACACACTATTGTTGTTAGAAAAGTAGTTTTAAAGGTATATGTGAATAATGACTATATTGGCTATTATAAAAGGTGATCTTGATGGAAATATTTAGTTCCTAACCCTTCATTGGAGAATTCCAGAAATGAAGCTCCTGGAATCCATAAAAGTTGAATTGTTGAGAATGATCCTGGTTATCTGTAATGAAGTCTCAAGATTTTTGCACCAAAACAAAATTATAAATTGTATTGATCCACAATAAGTGATTTGCTAAAGTTGCAAGCTGTTGCCTGCAATATTAGACTTCAGTTTCATCTTGTATATGTAGAATTAGAGTTGTGATTTACAAATTAAAAAAGATGAAGCTGAAAACTTTATTCTTGTAATGTAGGAAAGTGTTTCATAATCAATGCATGATGTATGATCTTTATTTTTATTGTTTTTTACAGTAAAAAGCTCAAAATATCTGATTAGTTTATGAGAAAAACTTATAGATATTCATTTATTGAAATTACAGTAGCCTCCTGTTATATTGCACATTTAGATATATCACTATTTTTTGTACATTCCCCCAGAAAGAAATGACAGCACTTTTTAAATAACCTTATATGTGTCACAGTACAATAAGTATTGATTCAAATTCATTAAACTAATTAAGAAAATTATAATATGCATATAAACTAATGTTTTGGAGGCAAATATAAAATAATTACTGATAGATTATTATTTTTTAAAATTCTTTAATACCCTCACTTATATTATGCATTTTTTTCACAACATGCACAATAAAGTGAGGGGCTACTGTATTATAAAATGAGTAGTATTAATCAACAGATAAATAAAATCCTACACATTAGAGAATGTATTTTTTAATAATGTTATTTTATTTACTTTTTAAAATCTTTAGTCTGAAGCAGCTCATGAGAAGTTTGCTGAAAAGACTTGGCCTGTAGAATCTGTTGCACCATTAATGAACCTTTTTATACATCGATGTGAAGAATTAATCAAGGTTTATTTACATATTTTATTTATTTTGTTAATTTAAATAGTTATATGCAGTTTTTCGTTTTTATGTGCATGATTAGGAAACTATACTTTAAAATAGAACTTTGAGAGTTTATTTTGCTATGATGATAGCTAATATATGCATCAATCTGTGTGCTATATTTGCTAATAAATGCATTTATTTGTCCAGAAGAGAAGGAAAGGGGTATTATTCATTTTCAAAAACTATAATTTGTGCACTTATGATGATGGTAATTTAAATACCTATATTCATCTTTATTCTTCCTAGATATTTACAGTACAGATAACAAAATATTTGATGCATTAATTCCACCTAATTATCTTATTTTTGCAATTTATAGTAACACTAGGGGGCTCTGTCCCTTGTGCCCTTCGTGTGCCAACTCTTGAACTTTCAACAGACTTGTATGTTGCAAATTTGTTTTTAATTCATCCATTGGTGAAAAAAAGTTGTAATCTACTATAATAACTAATTAAAATGTCTTGGAATTAAAAGTATTTTAAGGAATTTAAATTGTGTATGGATGAATAGGCTGGCAAACCAATTAATTGCATATATATATCTTGCGTTTATCTGTTTTATGTAACAACTTTATAGTGATTGGCCACTGTTATAGTGATTGCCATTTTTATAATCACTCAGTATGATGCTGAAAGTAGTAGGATCCTATCACTAGTTTTGTTTATATATTATATTGGAGGTAATCCCAGGCAAAACTGGGTGTGTCTGCTAGTTTAATAAATGACTGAAATTGGAAATTAAATTAAATGAACTCAAGCAAATTGTTTGATGAATTTTATGCAGATGATATTCTTTTTTTGCATGTTAAATGATTTCATTATATGGGTAAAAAATGAATGTTAATTATGTATTAATTTTATATTAGTGTATGGTGGTCTATACCTGTAAAAAATAGCATGAGCAAACCACCAATCATTAAAGTATTTTTTCTTTTATAAATCTCATTAATAAAATTTATTACTTTTAAAAATGCAACATCTTCCAAATACAGTACTAATAATGTATTACATTTTTAACAGGTTTCTGAATTTAAAAAACAGTTCAAGTGTGACTTTTTCAGAAACAAATATTCTAAAGGTCATAAATGTTTTGAAGTAGCTGAACAATTTGAAGCGATTGAGTTATATTTTTGGATTTTGTTGAAAGAGCTTGCAAAATATAAAAATTGTTGTTTAAATATACATACAACAGTATGGAATGATTGTTTTAAAAAGTAAGTTTTTAAATTTTTAGTGTCGTATTACTTTTCTCCCTTTCTAAAAAAAATTAGTAATACTGTCGCCGCTGGTTTTGAATCTACCATGTTCTTTTTACTTTCTCAGCTTATGTTGCAAAATGTATGAACATAAAAACATGAAAACTGGCAGTTTTAAAGATAAATGTATGATAAACATGCTGAAATAGGCAGCTTTTAAATTGATGAATTATTTTAAGCGCTATTCAATGGTGAAATAGGTCAAGATAGTTTATTTACATAAATTTTATATTATCAAACACTGTGCATAGCAACTTAATCATCTTTTGCAGGCATATACTTGATTAGATTGTGGTAAACAAAACAGGTGTTAACATAAAAACATTAAATGAAACAAACTTGTAGTATGACTTCTTATCATAATATAATTGAACAGTTCATAATTTAGGCATAACTTACTTAATTATTGCATTCATGGCAAAAAACATAACATTGTACTTCATATATCACTAAGATATTGAAATTAATAAGCTGGTACCAGAACTAAAGTCAGTGAAAAACACATTCTTTATTATCTATTTAATCTTTTATTTAATCTTTATTAACATTTATTAACACTATTGCAATAACTTGAATGTAAAATTTAATGAACAAGAAAAACTGCTTACGTATTCATGAAAAACATCAGAGAATTTCTTTAAAACATGTACAACATATGTAGGAATTTTTCCTGTGATAAAAGGATTATTAGTTGCACACTAAATAAAGATTAAAGACATCACACGGTAGAATGAAATATGAACTACAAATACATTAAACTTTTTAAAAATTATTGTCACGTCATCTTTGTAAAAGACAGGTTTTCTCGAGTATTACATGTTAAACGTCGAGAGACAAGAGCCACAAACATTGACTGTGACTTCCTTAAACACAACCTGATATCCCTCAGCTGACTAAGACATGCTGTCAGAAGTAACCATCTTCCTATCTATCTTGCCTGTCTGGAAGCCATATGCGATTGCGTAATGTATTGAATTTGCTGTGACAAGCCATGAAACGAGCTGCTACCATGCTGCCATCTGTCAGCTAACGATTGCTGGATGGAACACCGCAATATCGATGTAGGCAGGATCAAAAGAAAGAAAAAGAAAGGAAAAATATTGAAAATGCAAACTTCTAAAAGTAACGATTTAAAAAAGAACAGAGCTATCTGGAAAAGTTGAAATAAGATAAAACCAGGTTCGAAATATATTCAACTTATGGAAATAGTACCAAGTATTAAATAAGTGTACAAGGCTGGGAGTAACTTCTTATATGACAACTAAGTGAAATAGCATTCGTGTAGAGCACATGCCCATTGACATTATTTGTTGGATAAAAAAATGCGGATTGTGTATGAGCATTTGTTACTTATCCGGCACATCAATTGTATTAGATGTGACTCCAATACACTTTTCATGAAATCTCAATAATATGGAAGGTATTTCCTCTTTTAAATTTGGGTCCCTTATTAAGCTATCATTTAGAGATATCTTACATGACACATAAAAAAACAGTCTAACTTTTGTCATTTCACTATCCAGCTTTAACACTGGATGATGCGAAAGATATCTTGAATTTCTAACTCTTCATACCATGCTGCCTCAATAATTCCTTCCTGAAACCATTCTTTAACCACTTTAATGGCTGTAGAGATAGGGAAACAGTCTTGTTACTCCTGGCTTATCTCGGGTCTGCTGTTGAATTGTTTAAAAAATATATTGTATTCTTCATATTTGTTAAAAAATTTAAGCCATTTTGTTACATTTAAGAGCCTTTTTTCAGCAGTGTAATGATTGAACAGTAACGCAAATTTATTTTCCGTCCAAGATAAGTCCACACAGTAAGGTGGAGTATTTTACAAAAAACAGGCAGGTGCCAAAAGTTGCCTTTATACTAGTACATCAACTGTCTGCAATTTTACCGCTGAAAAAATATGGCTTGGGTTTGTGCTTTTGATCCAAAAATTAAAATTTTAGATAAAAACAATTTTTCAAAAAAAAAAAAAAAAAATCTATTGAACTGGTTATGATTTAAAAGTGCCATTTGAACACCTTTATTATTAAAGATTTAAAATATTGAAATGATAAAGTAATACCTTCAATCTGTATAACTACAACACAGTTGAAAATTTTTGATAAAAAAGGGATGTTTTTACTGTAAAAACATAAAGTTAAATTCTTTATGAGTTGTGGGATCAATTTACTTCAGTGTTTGTTCCTTTTTTCAGACATCCATCTGCGTGGGGAAAATGGGGTAGTGGGCAGCAAATATGCTCGCTCATAAACTATTAAAAGGAGAGGGGATGCAGCTATCCCTTGACCTTCTACTGCACAGTTGTTGTACATACCAGAAAACATCTCCCGCTTTGGTATTGACTTTAAATGTCAGCTTCAATATCTTTGATGTTTTGAAGTGAACGAGTTGGAAAAATGTCTCACACAAGGCATGAAGATGACCCTATCATTGGAAGTAATCAGGAGTTGGATGAATCAGAGTTGTCTACACATCATGATGTAGTTAGGTGTTATAACTTTTTGTGACATAAAACAAAGACTGAGAACAATGATCAAAATCCATCTTTCTACAAGTAATTCTGTTTCAGAAAAAGTTGAAAGGATTTGGAAAAAAGCATCCATTCGCATAAATTCTTGAAGAATAGTAACAATCAAGTTGTGAAATAAAAAATGTATTCCAATCCAAAAATTGAAAAAACTCGTTCTAAAGCCAATTTTTTTTATGTGCAAAACAGCATACTTAGAAGAATTAAACAAACTGTTTGATGTTGCAGTATGTAAGTGTCCTGATTTTGAATTATGTACATGTTTGATAGAAAAAAGGGTTCAGAAAATTGAATGAGATTTTCTTGTCGATCAATGTACAATCTGGCTCTTGATGATTACTGGTGTTGATTCCAAAAGCACATTAAAAAATAAAAGAAGAGAAGAAAGAAAAAATTAATAGAGATTAAATAAAAAAGCACCACACGAATCAATATGCAATGATTCAATAATAGATACAATTGAATTCCCATCTTCATCCTCCAATACCCAAACTAAAATGAAGCTTGAAACTTTTTCTAGAATATGTGACAGGTATGGAATTTCTGATCAGTCTGCTGCCGCTCTTGCTTAAGTGGTTCTCCAGGACTGTGCACATGCAGCAAATGACTCTGGAAAATATAATGTACCCGTACCAAATAGAAGCAAGGTAAGGCGTGAACACCAGTTGGCTTGTTCATCTCAACATAAAGAACAACACCCTGAAACAGAACTAAGAGCCTTATATTTTTACTCCTGAAAAGATGACGCAATGTATATAGAAAAAAGAAGTGATAAACATACATATCACAGAGTTATGAAAGAAGAGCACGTTATTATCTTAGAAGAACCTGGCTCCAAATATTTGGGACATGTAACTTCCTCATATGGAGCATCAAAAGATATTTCTAATTGCATGTGGAAGTTTTTAGAAGATGAAAATATTGTTTTTGTCCAGCCTCTCATGCTTAGGTTGTGATGGCTGTCCTGTGAATACGGGGAAGCATTCTGAAGTAATCTGCCAAATGGAAAAGAAGCTTGCAAGACTCCACTCCAATGAATTGTTTCTGCGTCATTCATTAGGCAAGATCGATGGGAAAACTTCTGGCCCACATGAATTCACCAGACCAATAGGAAAGTCCTTATCCACATGCCATTTATTCCTTATTGCAGTTTTTAAATTCATGGAGAGTAATTTTGAAAAAATATTTCCTGAAATCATGGAGAAGGCATTCAGCACAGATCAGAAGTACCAGCTGGACATTTGCAAACTTCATCAGGATATTGCTAAAACGACAGAACAAAACGGCGAATTAATACTGAAAAATAATTTGGTATTCTTGTATTCTAAATCTTTGGTATTTAGTATTCTAAATAATTTGGTAATTTGAGTACAAAGTTCTCTGTCTAGCGGTGGCAGCTGTCTGCCAGTTAAAAGAATATGTTTTCAGATTTTTAGTGTGTCCTAACAAGTAAGTTGCAAAAAACAAAATCAATTTAGTGGTATCAATTTCAGTTGCTGCTCTAGGAAATTCAGGCTGTTAACCAACACTTTATTACAATTTTGAAAAGTGTTTGTCAAAATTTGCATTTTCTCAAATGATATTCCTTTTTATCAACAAAACTTACATTTAACATAACCAGAAAAAAAGTGCCTGTGCCAAACATGGGCTATAAACTGAAATTTGTGATAATCCTGCCAGTTTATGCACAATATTACAGATGAACACATTTATGCTTTATAATGTAGTTATGAACAGTTTTTAAAATGCACCACATAAATAGCAATTTAAATTTTGACATTAAATATGATACACATGATTATATATATCAGTGGGTTCATGTTAGACTTTCACACTGTACTCTTTGAGATGTATTTGCATATATGTTTTTTCATTAATTTTTAATTAACTGCAATTTTTAATCAAAAAATGTGTTTTAAATGAAATATGAGTGTACTGTCAAAAGTCTGTTCATAAAATTTTCGAATGATGACCCATTGTGTGCGTTTTGTATGCACATAGAGAAATGGGTGTTCACTTCAGAAATAATACAGATTTATTGTTGGAACACAGTTCTAGCTTCCTGTAAAAAATTACACTTTTGTATATTATCTATTCTATTTTGTATATTATTCATATTTTGTATATTATCCATATTACTTACCCATCATACGTAGTATAGGGTAAGTCTTGTAATCGTTTTGAAAATCGAAAATTTTTTTTTGACGGATTTACACGTTTCAGACACTGGAGATTCCGAAAAATATATTTTTAGAAAAAAAATTTTGCCGTCCGTCTGTGTGTCTGTGTGTGTGTGTGTCTGTAAACGCTCTATCTCCCGAAAAAATTGAGATAGAGACTTGCAATTTGGTATCTACTTAGTATGTAATAATGGGAAGAAGCCTATTTCATTTCAATAACCTCGATTAACCGGAACAATTTTTTTCGGACTCTCGAAATATTCGTTCTGATGAAAGGTATATAAAAATTTTCGAAATTGTTTATTTTAAGAAATGAATATAAAAGACAATAAAAAAACATAAATTTTGAATAAAGCATGAAGTCGATCGGATAATTAGTTGCCGAGATATTTGGAATCCTATTTGCCACACTCTTCGATTTTTCATGACCCTGTATTTCATCCAAATTTCACTTCAAAGATATATTTTAATTGGAAATTTGACGCTTAATCAGATGCAATAAACCGCTAGTTAATAGGATTATTATTTTTGGAGTTATAAGGAAAAACCTCTTTCAAGCAATTCAGTAATCGAGCCTTTAAAGTTTGTGACGTCATCAAGCCACGATTTTATTTGAATTGCAATGCATTTTATAAGTAGTTTACACATTTTTATTTTAATATTTTACATTATGCATATCCATGATGGGTAAGTATTACGGTGGCCCCCAACGACTAGTTTTGTATATTATCCATTATTTTTTATATATTGTCATACAAACAACCTGTTTCTACTCATACTCTATCAATTAAAAGCCAGAATAAAATCACACAATTAAATATTTCTTTATTATGCTTTACATATCAAACAAACCTATGTTTCTACACATGCCTGAGGTATAGTCCATGTCAATTCAGGCAGGCAAAGAAAAAATCTTACCTTCATAGTCTCAGAAGTTTTTGAATTGAATATATGTTAAAATTTAGGGAAAAGTAAGATACTTGTATATTTTTGTTTTGCCCCAAAAAATTCCTGGCCTGAGATACATGCCTCCAAAGATGGCGTCCCAGGCGCCATTTTTCATTTGCAATTTTCGATAAAAATTTTAAAGTGCTCTATCTCTGGAACGGTGAAAGATAATTTGCTGCATTTTTTTTATTTTAAAGGTAATATTATTCTGTTTATAACTAGATACTCCATTTTGAAATATGTTTTCAACTTTTCTTGCTGAAGCTTTCCGATTATTATTTTTTTTGAAACAAAAAAATTTTTTTTTTCAAAAATGCCATTTCTAAAAATTTTGATTTTTTTTACTATTTATCAATACTATTGAGTACTACATTCCCTGTAAAGGGGAACTTCCACTTTTGAGTTTGACAGGTTTTAGAAACAATGTAAAATTTTGCCATATATTTTACTACTTTCTGTTACGACATAATCACATATTGGTCCCATGAAATCAAAATCTAGTCTTCTTTGACATGACTTTTTAATTCTTAATAAATATAAGAAACAGATGACTTAAAAAAAGCTTACAAAAACATATAAAAGCTTACAAAATATATGTGCAAGTTCCAAAACATACTACATCCTGTGTACTCTGCTTAGAACTGGAATTAGAAATTCAGTAAACTAAAAATTTGTTGAACTGCATCAGTATCTTCCTTTGATATTGAGTGATTCCTTCCTGTTAAACCAATAGGAACTGGGGCATCCACAATCTATAAAACATTGTGAATTGGAAGTGAGCACTGGTGGTGGTGTTACTGTTTTGCAACTGAAAATCTATATGCAGCAGCCGGTTTGTGTGGGAGCATAAAGTTAACAGCGATTTCATTTAACTCAACTGATATCTATCACCAGTCACAGTCATGTATACAGGCCACAAACATCCCTTTTTGTAAATTATGAATCTGAATATTCTCCTGTCGTTTCAAAGGTCTTGATTGGGCAAATGAAATTCTTCTTTCTTGCTGTTTAAAGTTCGTGCAATATAGGTTTGGCCATCACTGTGAGTCCACACATGTGCCTTCTGAATTCCTCTTTTATAGGGGCACTTTTGTTGGACCTTTCTTCTATTTTCTGCTGGCAGAATTCTTCAACTTCCTCTTTTTTTGTAACAGGATGAAGGCTGTTGATGTGTTTGACTTCACCACTCTCGTAAAATCCCCAGCATTCTGAATTGTCTCTGTACTGGGCCTGGGAAGACTGTTTTGTAGCATGGTGTTTCAGCAGGCCGCCTACACCATCACAGGATACCTACCCATGTCCAGTAGCGCTGTATACCCACTCCATTGGCACAATTGACTTATTCACTTCAAACAGTTGCTAACGATTTTTTAAGTGACTAGGGGCAACATCAGAAATAATCATGATCTTTTCTGGCTGTGATTGCAGCTGTTGTAAAAATGTGCATATTGCCAGCAGCGCATATGCTGAGTCATGTCCTCTGTCATCACTTATAACTGCAACACTTGTGGTCTTGTTTTGAAAATGGAATAACTCCTGTAAAAATTGAAATTTGGTCATTACTCCAGTGATATTCCTGCACTTCTTGTGGCAGAATCATGGACGAGTTCTCAGCAAAATCACAGTGAAGCACAAAACATAGTCGTTCAACTCATACACATACCTTCATTTCTGCAATGTGTTGTTGTAATTTCTTCAGATGTTGTGTTGTTGCTTTCACTGTCCATTTCCAAAGTTCATCAATGAAGGTATCAATGGCAACAATTTTCTTAATGAGTTTATTTTCCTCCCATGTTGCATATATAACTTCAGAAGAGCACTTGGTCTTTTGTGTTTTACAGACCAAGTGCCTGGAACAAGAGTCCTCCCTTTCCAGGACAGTCACCACATTCTTGAAACAAACAGGTCTCTCGCTCTACATCACAGACAAATAAAGTTTGCGATGCATTTTAATTATGTTACACTATTAGAAACATAATGAAATTTATCAATTTCTAGTGTGCACTAAAACATGCTTTCTGCAGAATATGGAGTGTAAAGCATTTATCATTCATTTACAGGGTCACATAAAAGTATTCAGTTAGATAAACAATGGTCTACGGAGAAAAGCTGTTTACAGCATACTTTAATTATGTTACACTATTTCATATATAATGAAATTGATACACATTAATGTGGTTTAAAACAACATACCTGTTGTATAATATGATGTGCATAACATTTATTGTCCATTTACAGGGACACACACAAGATTTCGATAACATATCTTATCTGAAGTATTGTCTATAAGCGATAATTGCTGAAAGTGCGCTTTCAATTAGGTATGGTATGCATTTAACTGAATTTTTCCATACTATGTGGTATGTATAAATGGTATAGATCATAAACAGGGCCACACAAAAGAATTGGTAAGCATTACTCTGTATCGGCGTAAATTGCTTAAAGGGGTTTTGTAATCGATTATGCATTTTGAATGTAAAATATGCTTAGTAACTTAGAGATATTTATTGGATATAAATAAAATCATATACAGGTCCACGCAAAGAACTGGGTACATCACTGCTTATGTAGATAAAAATTCAGAGAGTTTTACAGTACGAATTGTATAGAATTTTAAAAATGTTTCTAAAACTTGTTAAACTGAAAAGTGGAAGTTCTCCTTTACAGGAAATGTAGTACTCAATGGTATTGATAAACAGTAAAAAAATCAAAATTTTTGGGATTGGCATTTTTGAAAAAAAAAATTTTTTTTGTTTAAAAAAAAAATAATCGGAAGGCTGCAGTCAGAAAAGTTGAACACATATTTCAAAACGGAGTATATAGTTTTAAACAGAATAATATTACCTTTAAAATAAAAAAAAGCGCAGCAAATTATCTTTAACTGTTCCAGAGATAGAACACTTTAAAGTTTTTGTCAAAAATCGTAAGTGAGAAATGGTTTGCAGGACGTCATCTTTGGCGGCCTGTATCTCACGCCAGGAATTTTTTGGGGCAAAACAAAAATATACAGGTATTTTACTTTTTCCTGAATTTTAACATATGTTCAATTCAAAAACTTTTGAGACTATGAAGCTTTTGAGACTATGAAACTTTTGAGACTACCCCTGCCTGAATTGATATGGATTCAACCCTCAGCATTTAAAGAGCAGATAAAATTAAAATTATTGTGTCTGGCCCTTTACTATAGATTGCAATTAAGACATTAAATTTTGTTTTTTTTAAAGATATACAATTATTATACAGACATACATACATTCAATACAATAATCCAACAGGGAGTGAAAAACTAGCCAGAGCCAGGAATCGAACCTGGGTCCACAGAGTTCCGGGCTGTTGCTCTAACCACTGAACCACTCCGGCCGACCCCTGAGTCTGCAATTTCCCACTAATAAACCATGTTGGAGAGAAAGTCACCAGTCATCTAACAGACAGCCTTGATGACCAGACAACGGTGAATAGATTTTTTACTAATCTACCGATCTACGAATATATTAAATCACACATAAATAACGCCTGCATTCAACGTTTTTTTAAAAAAAAGATACAATTATTATACAGACATACATACATTCAATACAATAATCCAACATGGAGTGAAAAACTAGCCAGAGCCAGGAATCGAACCTGGGTCCACAGCGTTCCGGGTTGTTGCTCTAACCACTGAATCACTCCGGCTGACCCCTGAGTCTGCAATTTCCCACTAATAAACCATGCAACAGCCCAGAACTCTGTGGACCCAGGTTCGATTCCTGGCTCTGGCTAGTTTTTCACTCCATGTTGTATTATTGTATTGAATGTATGTATGTCTCTATAATAATTGTATATCTTTAAAAATAAAACGTTGAATGCAGGCGTTATTTATGTGGGATTTAATATATTCGTAGATCGGTGGATTAGTAAAAAATCTATTCACCGTTGTCCGGTCGGCTGTCTGTTAGATGGCTGGTGACTTTCTCTCCAACATGGTTTATTAGTGGGAAATTGCAGACTCAGGGGTCGGCCGGAGTGGTTCAGTGGTTAGAGCAACAGCCCGGAATGCTGTGGACCCAGGTTCGATTCCTGGCTCTGGCTAGTTTTTCACTCCATGTTGGATTATTGTATTGAATGTATGTATGTCTGTATAATAATTGTATACAGTATAATCTCGTTACAACGAATATCACTTTAACGAATTTTTCAGCTTAAGGAATATTTTTTGGATTGTTAAAAAACGTCCTATGCTTTCACATTATAAAAATATTCACTTTAACGAATTTCACATTAATGGATTTTTCAAATTAACGATTTATTGAAGGCTTATAAGAATAGTCAGGTCAGTTTTACGAATGTTGAGTTAACAAGAAAAAAAATATGTCTATTGAAAAACTAGAATTTAAGAAAACATTCGCCGGAAACTCAATTAAGGGGAGGCAGATGACAATAAAAATGAAGCTGATGATGATTATACATAAATTATCGAAGATTGTGTTGTGCGATCAAAAGAAGCTTTATAGAACATTGAAACTCTTAAAAAGTAATTATCCCAGCAAAATAATATTCCGAAAACCTTTTATACAAATGTTTTGAAAAATGCATTGTCAACTTCAGTTCAAGGAAAAGAAAAAAAAAAATTGATTTTTTTTTTTTTTTGAATGCATGTGTTATTTATGTGTGATTTAAATTAAATTTTGTCTTAATATATATCGTATATACTCGTGTATAAGTCGAAGAATTTTAGACAAAATTTGGGAATTGAAAATGGGAGGTCGACTTATACACGAGTTAGTAAAAAATAAATAAAAAATGCTTACCCAATTGCTGATATTCAGGATATTTAAAGACAGAAACTAATACATATTTAGGAATCACGAATCTAAAAACCTTTATTGTTTTCATTAAAAAATTTAAATTGTTCAAAGAAACTTATGAAAATGTAAGTTACTGTTCAGAATCTGAATATTCATACAGCTCAGGTAATTGGGAATCCGATAATTCATTGTACATATCCTCAGATTCAGATTCCCATGCTTATCAATGACTCATCGGAATCTGATAAAAAATCTTCTGATCCGTCATATCGTTCTTAGTGCAGCTTTTATTTTATTTTTTATCCTCAATTACAAATCATTTTTCAACATACTGCCAGAAATGTGGTTCGACTTATACACGAAAATTAATTTTTTTTCAAAATTTTGCGTAAGAATTGGGGGGGGGGGGGGGGGTCAAATTATACACAAGTCGACTTATATACGAGTATATACGGTAAGTTAAATTGCATTACACATTGCTGAAAAATAAATAAAAATAAAATATATAATTGGTGATTTATAATGTGTAATTCATAAGATAAGAAATGATTAACTGCTGAATAATATTTTTTTTAAATTTAAACAATATGAGAAAGAAAGAAAGAACTTGACAGTGGGAGTTGAATTGTTCATAAGACAGAAGGCTTTAGTTCTTTTAAACTTAAACCAAAGTAATAAAAATGATTTTTTCTTATTTTAAGTGGAATATTTGCTTATTAAATATAATTTTTTAAATAAAGGTTGCTAATTTCTTTTGATTTATATACACTTATTGTTGTTATTGCTGTTTATTTTCTTATCTAGGTTTAAACTAGAAATGCATGATCTTGAATTATCTGCATCAAAGTTAATGTCCAATGCCCTTGACAGCATTAAAGAAATTGAAGATGGAAATAAAGTTTTGATGATGTTTGAAAAATATTTTGGAAAAGAGGTATGCTGACATTTGACAGGGGTGTTTACTTACTATTTCTTAGTGCATTTCAAATATACTCTTTCTAGATTTAAATGTTGACTATAACTAATTATGGCAGCGAGACCTCTTGATTTAATAATGTTTACAATTATTTACAATATTGAATTAATACATATGTTTTAATGTAGCTGCATGATTTTATTTTTAAGTTCTTTAAGTTAACAGCTAAGTTATGCTGTCTTTTTGTGAAATACGTCAGCAAATAAAATAATGTTTATTTAACGAACTGTGTTGTCTTTAAAATCTCTAATAGTCATAATGGCCAACAAGTTGCACCAACAAGGTCATGTTTGGCAGAAAAAATTCAACTGTGACATTTTCCATAGTGGGTGTCGATTTATGAGCCTTGCAGTTATCAATAAACAAGATGATTTTTCTTTTTTTTTTTTGGTACCTGTGATTGAGATCTAGCAGCCATTCTTCAAAAAGATTCGCCGTCATCCATGCTTTTGTATTAGAACGGTATTCTATAGGCTTTGTTTTGACATTATTAAAACACCTTGGATTTCTTGATTTTCCAATCATCTATAATGGTAACTTGTCATTGCCGTCCATGTTTGCTCCCACAAGTAGGGTTATTCGGTCTTTACTGCGTTTTCCTGCACTACATTTTTCACCTTTAAAATCCAAAGTCTTAGCAGGGGTACATTTGAAAAGAAGTCCAGTTTCGTCGACATTAAAAATGTCTCTGTCCTGTGTATTCTCAATGATTTGAACAACTTTTTATTTCCACTCATTTGCTGAATCTTGGTCCACACTTGAACTTTCACCACACACAGACTTAAAAGAAATTTCATTTCTTTCCTTAAATCTGTTTAACCACCCGGAGCTTGCTTTGGCTGTTGTTTCCTAAGCAGACAGCAAATTCTTCCGCTTTTGCACAAACAAGAGTCCCACTGAAAGGGATGTTTTTGTCCCGTGCTTGCTTAAACCACTTTAAGACACACTTGTCCACATCAGGATTATCAGGTTCTCTAGCTCGTTTGCGATTTTGATTAGATTTCAAAATTTTTTCTTCATTTTTCAAAAAGGTCGAAAGGTGCTATTCCATACTCTTTTTCGATGATGCATTTCTTCTTTACACCCTTTTCTACTTCACTAATCACAGCAATTTTTTCATCGAAAGATAAGGTTTTATACGGGACACGGGGCTTACTCAACGACATGCTTGCACTGCAGGGTTCGTACGGTCCTTGAAAGTGCTTAAAAGTCCTTAAATTTTTTAAAAAATTTTTTGGTCCTTGAAAGTACTTATTTTTATTCAAAATTTGCAAAAAGTGCTTGAAAGTCCTTAAATTTTTCTTTGATTCTTTTTCCCTTAATTTTTGTCTGAAAAATTTCAATGATAATCATTTTTCTAAATTGTCTGCCTTCTTTTTGTCTTTATTACTATCGGTAATACTTTAACAAACGCCCTAACCTTAACTAGACAAAGCGACGTCCCCCCCCCCCCTTTCCCCTTCCTAGTCGGCGCCTATGCCCTCGCGGCCAGGAGCACTTTCGTATCTCTGGATCTATGGGTCCGATCACGACGGGGTATGGCTCATTCGCCTCGACATCGATATCCTTAAAGATTTCAGTTATGTTCATATAGAAGAGATTGCGCCCCCTGGTGGTGGAAGGTGGAACTAATGGATTTTGGAGCTATCTCGAGTTCTATGGGTCCGATCACGACGCGGTTTGGCTCATTCGCCTCGACATCGATAGCCTTAAAGATTTCAGTTATGTTCGTATAGAAGATATTGCGCCCCCTGGTGGTGGAAGGGGGAACTAATGGATTTTGGAGCTATTTCGGGTTCTATGGGTCCGATCACAACACGGTTTGGCTCATTCGCCTCGACATCGATAGCCTTAAAGATTTCAGTTATGTTCGTATAGAAGAGATTGCGCCCCTGGTGGTGGAAGATGGAACTAATGGATTTTGGAGCTATCTCTGGCTCTATGGGTCCGATCACAATGCGGTTTGGCTCGTTCGCCTCGATATCAATAGTCTTAAAAATTTCAGTTATGTTCGTATAGAAGAGATTGTGCCCCCTGTCAGTGGAAGGTGGAAGTAATAGATTTTGCAGCTATATCCGATCACAATACGGTTTGACTCATTCGACTCGATTTCGACAAAACTTAATGATTTTAGTTCCGTGTTTCACCACTCGGGGCAATAGATTTAAGGTTATTACACGGACTGGGTATCGCCGGGCGGGTCAGCTAGTTTTCTATATTTTAAAATAAATTTATTCTAGGTTTTTATTTATACTTCAGACATAAAAATAATTACATCTTAATTGATTGTATGCTTACATGTGTGATGTATTTGTAGATTATTTCTGATGTATTTTTATATTTCTTACACGTGGCAAACATTCTAAAAACCTTGAATCTAAAAAAAAAAAAATGAAAGATTTCTTCTCAAAAACAGCATCTACTTCAAATAATTTAGATGCCAATACATCAGAAAAAATAGATGCTAGTACTTCAAAAAATTCTGAAAAAAATAGAATTGACACATTTGTTTCTAAAAGTGATGTACTAGATGCTGAAATATTGTGGGCCTTAAAGTGCATTAAAAGTCATTATTCATATAAACCCTGTGAAGATATTGCACAATTACTTTCCAGAATGTTCTCAGACAGTAGCATCGATAGCAATTTTTCATGTGGAGAAAAAAAATGTGCATATATATGCCATTTTGGTCTTGGCCCTCATTTTCAAACGCTTTTGGTAGATAACTGCAAAAATGCAGTTTTTTACTCTGCTCTTTGATGAGACTCTAAATCAAACTAACCAAAAAAAGCAGCTTGATATTCATGTACGATATTGGCACCAAGAGGAATGTAGAGTCAGGACACAATATTTAACATCAGCATTTATTGGGCATTCAACAAGTGAAGACATTCTCTCAGCTTTGTATGAATGTGTTGTAAAATTGGATTTATCAAAACTTCTACAAATATCTATGGATGGGCCTTATGTTAATTGGAAATTCTACAACAGTTTACAGGAAGACTTATCCAAGGAATATGGCATACAATCTTTGAATTTAGGTTCATGTGGTCTCCATATCCTAAACAATTCCTTCAAACATGAAATTTCATCCATTGGGCGGGACATAACTTCAGTTCTGTCAAGTTTGTATTGGATTTTTAAAGATCCTCCAGCAAGACGTGATGATTTTATAAATATCTCATCAATGAAAAAATTCCCTGTAAAATTCTGTTAGTTACAGGTGGTTCGAAAATGTCCCAGCAGCCGAAAGGGCCATAGAAATAGGGAATGATATCATAACATATGTAAAAAAGATTGATAAGGGTATTTTGCTAAAAATTACATCTAAATCATTTTGTATCATTAAGGAAGCAACTAAAGATAAAACATTTTTGATAAAATTTAATTTTTTTCTATCGCTGTCAAAAATACTTTTACCATTTTTGAAGCTATATCAGAGTGATAAACCAATGATTCCATTCATTCTTTACCACTGACTTGTTGAAACTTGTAAATGATTGTATTCAGCATTTTAAGGATCTGAAACCTGAAAATCAGATACAGAAAGTTGATGCATTATGCAAATTTAATTTTAGTGATCCAAATATGCACAACGATAAGGGTAAAATATATTTAGGTTTTGCTGCAGAGCAACTAATAAAAGAAAAGAAAAGGAAAACAGAAATAACAGAAAATGATATATTTTCACTTAGACAAGATTGTCTAAAGTGTGTTACAACAATGATAAAACATTTAATGCAAAAATGTCCAGTTAATTATTCATTAGTAAGAAATGCAATTAGCATTGACCCACGCATGATATGGCTGGGCATCCCGAGAAAGCAAAAGAAAAAATGAAAAGCATCTTTAGTACTATCTCAAAATAAGCGTGTTTTAGAAAAAAATTGTGATGAGATTCCTATCCAGCCGATTTCCTATCCAATGTTGTCAAGCCGAATTCATTCGATTTTGCTTCATTTGATCCAAACAATCTTTCCTTGGATACATTTTTTCAACCTTACTTTTCTGGAAACAAATATGAAAACCTATGGAAGATTATTAAAATGATTCTTATACTCTCCCATGGACAAGCGTCTGTCGAAAGAGTCTTCTCAGTTAATAAAGCCCTTGAAGTTGAAAATTTGAAAGAGGCATCTTATATTTCTCAACGTGTGATTCATGAATATATCAAGCTGTCTGGGGAAATTCACAATTTGCAAATTACAAAAGTAATCAGAATAGCTGCTTCATCTGCTCGTTCAAAGTGCATGCACATGCAGCATTTGGAAAAGAAAAAAAACGAAGCTCAGGCTGAAACAAAACAACTGAAACGGAAAACTTTAGAGGAATGAGATCACCTTCCTAAAGAAAAAAAAAGATTTTTCTTGAAAAATACATGCAAAGTACAAATGTAGAAGCTAATAATTTGGCTGATAAAGCTGAAACATCTAAGAACATAGACTTGTTTATGCAATATCATGAACTGAGAAAAACTATCAAAGAAAACAAAATTCACATTAATAGCCTTGATCTAAAATTGTTAGAAAAAATTTCAGAATTAAAGAAAATTTAATTGTATTTCTCGTTTCATAATTTGTATTATTAAAATTATTACTGATATTTTCAATTAAATATATTATACGTTTTTTGTAAAGTTCAATTCGTTGTGCATCTAATGTACTTATATTTACTTAAAAAGTTCTATGTATTTAAAAAAATGAAAATTTCAATTCAAACATGCAATTCTTTAGGTGCTTAAAATTTTTTGGTTTTGGTCCTTGAAAGTCCTTAAAAGTCCTTGAATTTCATGTAATGAAATGTGTACGAACCCTGCACTGAACTCGCACCACAAAAACTAAAAGCACAATGAAGAAAACTCAAGTGACTACAGTCCTGGTTTCAAAGGAATTGCAGTGAAGGAAGGAAGGGGCGGGAACCACCCGTATCCAAGGACAGGTACGGGTGGTCTACGTTCCTCTACCCTTTATCCCTGCTCTGTTTCCTAGAACAGATAAGAATATTCTCCTACCCCCTTCTCTTCCCTAAAGAATTTTCCACAATAGCTGAAAATAACCCAGGCCACTTTTCAAATAACTGCATTGAAACTAGATTTTGTCATTTTTGAAAGGGTAAAAACTTTGAATTAAAGAAGTTGGACTTCGAAATAACCAAGATTTTGTAGCACTAACAGAATACAAGTTTCAAGGGACTGACAAAATACTTTGAATTATCCACGAATTCGAATTAAAGATGTTCGAATTATCCAAGTTCGACTGTATATACTTATCCATGAATGTAAATGATTGAAACTAAAAGTAAACATGTTAAAAGGTTCAATGAACTGAATAAGTTAAATGAGTGATAAGAATACTTGGAGTTACAGTTGAGGAAAATGTCTGTTTTTCCCAACAACCTTTGAGGCCCATTTTAATCTTGGGAAATAGTCAGAAATCTGATAGTGCTAAATCCAGTGAGTAGGGAAGTGGAGGAATGAAATGCTCTTTTCTGCGAGCCATGTCTGTGCAACAATCAATGTGTGGGAGGCAGGGCCTGATTACCAACGGGGCAAACTTACACCAGTAAAAATGCATAGAAATTTTCGCCTTATTTGTGACAAGAACTTTGTATGAATAAGGCATTTAAATAAAACGAAAATATCTATTAAAATTTTCTGATGGAAGTTTGCCCCTGCGGTAATCAGGGCCTGGTGGGAGGGAGCATTGTCGTGATGCAGTGACCATCCTCTTTGCCATTTCGCGGGGCATTTTCTTTGGATTGTCTCCGTCAGTCTTTTCAAAACTTGCACGTACAAAGGGCCGTTAACAGTTTGTCCAGCTGGTACAAATGTATGGTGCACCACACCATTGTTGTTGAAAAACGCAATGAGCATCATTATAGTTTTGGATATGACATGGCATGATTTCTTTGGTCGAAAAGAGGACGTTGTGTGTAAACAAATAAATAAATTATATTGTGGTGAGTTACAATGAAATTCCGTGAACTTTTTGACTGCTCCTTATATATATGTAGGTAATAGGTAACAATTTGAGCAAATTAAAAGGAAATTTAAGCAAAATGTTTTGTTTTAACTTTTTGTTAACTTTTCTTGCACTAAGAATTCAATTCTATATATATATATATACAGCTTGTATTTTTTCCTTTTAGGTTATCAATAGAGATCTCAAGATGTGTATAAAATATTTATATGATATATTTTTCAAGCAAGTTGCTTTTGTTAAGAAGAAAATTGTTGAAAATAGAAGATGTATTAATTCATTTGCCCCAAATTATGGTGGAATTGCTTTCAGTTTGTCTCTTTTATCTGAAAAGTTAATGCTGCAGTATCAGGTAATGTTTATTATAGCCTCTTGCGGTATTTGATAAATAATTCCCTTTCCTCTGTTATATGGTTGCTTTATCTATTTTGGACATAGAAATTAAATTTTTATGAATATCATGGACGTACAATTAATTATGCAAGTTTACTTTTGACACTCTATCTTTTTCTTTTATTTTGAAAGGTAAGTATTTTTAATAAAAAGCAAAATGTTACAAGGATGAGAGTAAAAAGAGTGAGATATGTATGTACAGGGATAAGAAATTGGGGTACACAATTTCCTAACAACTTTAATGTCACACAGAAAGTGATGTCATGTTTAGTATATTACTTTGTTATTATCTTTTTACTGAATTTTTTTCTTGAAACTGTCTTTATTATAATTGATATTTTAACTTGAAGTACCTTTAAATTGAGGTACTATGTCATTTTAATGCACTTAATTTTTTTATATATGAAAAATGTGCATTATCTGCTCAGACTGACATAAATTTCTTATGCTAAAATATAGTGAGTAAGTCTGAATTTTTATTAACTTATGAAAACAAAGTACATGTGTTATTATTATTATTACTATTGTATAGAGAGTTTATTGTCATGAGAGAAATGTATATCATTGTAGAGAAATTTGTGAGATTCTATGAATTGAATATTAATTTTAGTTATTGCATTTGCATTGTGAGATCTTGGAAAAAGGTAGCTGGGCCACGTGCTCTATTACAAACTTAAGAAAAATCCCTGACGGCTCGGCCTACAGGCACAGGTAGATTTCGAAGACGCAGACCGTGGGGCGCCTGTTTGTCGGGAATTGCAGAAGAAATGACCTTTTTACGATGATGCGGCAGTTGGAACCGCCTACTTCGAAACCTAACTTGTTTGCAGGCGGAATCGGCAGGGATTTTTTTTTTATTTATTTTTTTTTTTTTTGCTATAACGGTTGGTCCTATAAAAAACTTGTAAATATAAAAGTTTTAAATAATATTAAGAGGATCAATAATAAATTTAAGCGGATTTGAAATCTTGAGAATTGGCGAAGTTATGAATTTTTTTCTTCTAAACCCCCCTCCCCCCCCTTAAGGCAATTTTTAATTATATCAAAAATCTGTCATACATAAATTTTCGGCCCTTCTCCTAGAAGTAATAATAACTTCAAACGGATTCGATACGTATCATAAGTAAGAAATTATGGTTTTTTTTCTGTTTTCACAAAAACCCCCCCCATCCCCCCCCCTTGGTTCGATTTTGTCCATTAACGAACTTGACCGAGATTTTATGCCCCTTGATTTTATGTATCAGTTTCGAAAAGATGTGGGAGTTGGAACCGCCTACTTCGAAAAATAACTTGTTTGCAGGCGGAGCCGGCAGGGATTTTTTTTGTTTTTAATTTTTTTTTGCTATAACGGTTGGTCCTATAAAAAACTTGTCAATATAAAAGTTTTAGATAATATTAAGAGGATTAATAATAAATTTACACGAATTTGATATCTTGTGAATTGACGAAGCTATGATTTTTTTTCTCTTAAAAACCCCCCTTTTTCCCCCCCTTGGGGCCATTTTTAATTATATCAAAAATCTGTCATACATACATTTTCGACCCTTCTCCTAGAAGTAATAATAACTTTAAACGGATTCGATACATATCATAATTAAGAAATTATGGGTTTTTTTCTGTTTTCACAAAAAGCCCCCCCACCCTCCCCCCCTTGGTTCGATTTTGCCCATTAACGAACTTGACCGAGATTTTATGCCCCTTGATTTTATGTATCAGTTTGTAAAAGATTAATGCAGAATTTTTCCAGTTATCGTGGTTAGAAAAAAGTGACATAGATATATATATATATATATATATATATATATATATATATATAAAGTTTTGAACTGGGGGTGGTTTTGGGTTCTGGGAGTCATGATCGGCGTAGATCTGCAAAAATTTTTCAAAATTTCCAACTTAGGTGAGAATGTAATAGGTAGTATTTCTTACGAAATCTACCTAATACTACGTGATCGTGGTATATTTACTTTTATTAAAATAAGTGATACTTAATATAGTTTTTCCACAGGCTCAGATTCTCGCTGCATTCTCAAAGAAAAGAATTATCGATGTACACACATAAAAAGAAACAGAACGATCTTACCATGGTAGCATGTAGCACGTACATAGCCGATCTTGGAATTGCTCAACTTGGATTTGAAGAAATGGCATGTAAGAGAAATGTGTTGTTGAGAAAAACGAATCACAAAATTATATTTCACTTGATAAATACTTTTAATTACTTCTGTATAAAAATAAGGGTTCCCTGGTGAGATCCATTGGGACTCGGGAAAATTCCCGACCTACCTACTCCTTTGCACCATGGTCGGTCCGGCGAACGTGCAGCTCTGCGTGCTTGGTGCCGAAAAACTAACAAACCGCCAAACTGCAGCTCGCGCCAAATGCCAAAGAGTGATAAACTTATCGCGGCAGCATACGAGGGATACATCGGCCAGCGGCTCCGACGGTAGATGATCTCCCACACGTCGGACGAAGTAACGAGCCGATGTGAGGAGATTCCAAAAAAACGATCGTCGTGACAGAAGTCAAAATACAAACGATGCGTTGGAATCAGCTGAATTTGGTGTTAAATACAAGCTAAAATTAAATGCCGAATAGGGGAAATAAAACATTAATTAAATTTTGAGGGAAAATATTAAAATTAATAATAAAAATATGGAGTTATACTATATGAAAATGATGACATCGCGATGCGATAAGAATGTCATGAAACTCATCATGACAATTACTTTTAATTTCTGTGCTATTTTTTAGGGTTTGGCAACAGGAAAGAAAAAAACTGCATTTGAAAACTTAAAAAAGACTATTTCTATGAAGAAAAAAGGAGTAAGGAGTATTCTGATAGCTGTTTAAAACAAGTGGACAGTAATTTTATTCATGTTCTAAAATGTATACCAAGTTTCTGCAAATCGATAAAAAACTGTAGATTTATATTAGGAACAAACAAACGAACAATGATTTTTATATAATATAGATTAGCAAAATGTTATGGTGAACATGGCACAGTTCACCATGGCATCATTGCATGGATCACAAAATGGCATGGTGAACAAAATTTAGTCTCTCTCCCATTTTTTACTTTCTTCTATCAATACAAGAAGAAAGTATTAGATCTGTGAAAAATTCTGACTTCCAGTTTTCGATGGATTTATGTTTTAGAAGGTCCTGAACATGATTTTACTGTTTTTAGGAAAAGCCTGTCTGTGAGTCTGTCTGTACATGACACAAATTTTGTGGGCACTGTAACTCACAAACTACTGCATGGAATTTGATCAAACTCCAGATTCAGTTTGATCTTAACATAATTTGGTGCTAATTAAGTTTGGGTGTATATCGCCTTACAGGTGGCGCTACTATGCTGCATTTTTCCAGATTTCTGTGATAGCTCTAGCTCAAGAACTAGTGCACAGAATTTCATAAAAATTCATATTCTGTCAGACATTGACTAGATGCTAATTAGATTTGGTTGTACATTGCCCAACAGATGACGCTGCTATGCTGTTTTTTTTTTTTTTTTTCACAATTTCTGTGATAGCTATAGCTCAAGAACTAATGCACAAAATTTCATCAAACTGCATATTCTATTAGACCTTGACATAAATAGCTGCTGATTTAATTTTGACTTTGATCACTCAACAAGGGGTTCTGCTATCCTATAGTGTGTGAAAGATTCCCAATTGTGTGCACAATCAATGAAATTTAGCAAATGTGGATTGCAGTGTTATTAATTATATTCGTGTAACTCTCATACATTTTTAACCACATTGTTGACACTGAACCCGATTACAGAATATTAGCCCTATGCTTTTTGCGACGAACATTATAGCTGTATCTTATTTTTTATGTATGGAAAGACACCACCAAATTTTTGAGTTTAAGGAATAAAAATGTATATGTTGATTAAATTTTAATACTCAACAGGGAGTGCTGTTATGTTTTTTTAAAATTCACCGATCACTGCAACTCTGAGCTAAATTTTTTATATATGCACTATACTTCATATTCTTTGATACTACAGTAGAAGCACTGTATAATGAATTACGATATAACGAAAAGCACTATATAACGAAATGTTCATAACCATTTAGTTGGTCTGCATGTTAAAGAATACTGATTTCGAAACGATATAACGGAATATTTATAGCGAAAAGCACAATATAACGAAAATAATTCAAACATAAAAAGTGGTTAAAAAACAATATAGCAAATTTTTCCCTCTTTTTTTTTTTTTTTTTTTTTTTACTTAGCACGAGGAAAAGATTTTTATTTCTTAAATACCAGCTTTTTACCCATGATATAACCTTCAATCTTTTTCTCTGTGGCCAATCACATATTTTCAGTACTTCTAAGAGAGATCTTGGGGAAGAGGGACAGTGTTTTAAGACAGACAGAGGGGCGACCGCTTAGCTGGATTATGAGCCTTTTTTATTCGATGGCTGACTTAATTGTCATTTGTTTTTCCTGTAAATTTATCGAGTGTTAATTTTTAAAACTCTTTGTATGCTGGCTATGTCTGGCAAAAGAAAATGTTTGAGTTTAGAAGAGAAAGTCGAAATTATAAAATGCGTTTTGAATAATGTTAAAAAAAAGCGATGAAGCGAAAAATTTTGGGATTCCAAGTAGCACTCTCAGCACAATATTGAAAGATCGGGAAAAAATTCTTAAAATATTGGAAAAGGGTGCAGTTTCCTTATCGTTTAAACGTATACACATAGCGAAATACGCAGATGTGGAGGAAGTATTATTTTCGTGGTTTAAAGATGCAACATCAAAAAGCATCCCTATTAGTTGAATTATTTTACAAGAAAAAGCATATGTGTTTCCCAAAAACTTTGGATATAAAGACTTTCATGTAAGTGATGGTTGGTTGAGTAAATTAAAAAAAATATATATATATGAAATTGTGTGTAAAAAAATTATGTGGAGAAACAGCCTCTGTTTCAGAAAAGACAATTGAATAATGGAAAGATGAAAACTCAAAAATATTTGAGGATTACGATCGAAAAGATATATTTAACATGGATGAAATTGGATTGTTTTTCCGTTTTATGCCTGATAAAATTTTAACTTTGAAAAATGACACATGTCACGGTGGAAAAAGGAGCAAAGATCGACTTTTATTAGAATTATGCTGCAATGCCGACAGCTCTGTAAGGCGAAAAACTCTTCTAATTGAAAAATAAAATAATTCATGGTGTATCCCAGAAAAGGTAATGAAAACTTTGCCTGTAATGTACAGGCATTAATTGCAAAGCTTGGATGACGAAATGTCCTTTTGAAGAATGGATTTTAGATTTTGACAAAGAGATGAAAATAGACAATATCTCTTCGCATGTGAGTTCTGTTCGTCTTAAATGTATTAATTACAAAAAATAAAATAAAAATTTTGTGATATTTGAGGATTACGATCGAAAAGATATATTTAACATGGATAAAACTGAATTGTTTTTCCGTTTTATGCCTGATAAAATTTTAACTTTGAAAAATGACACTTGTCACGGTGGAAAAAGGAGCAAAGATCGACTTTTATTAGAATTATGCTGCAATGCCGACAGCTCTGTAAGGCGAAAAACTCTTCTAATTGGAAAATAAAATAATTCATGGTGTATCCCAGAAAAGGTAATGAAAACTTTGCCTGTAATGTTCAGGCATTAATTGCAAAGCTTGGATGATGAAATGTCCTTTTGAAGAATGGATTTTAGATTTTGACAAAGAGATGAAAATAGACAATGTCTCTTCGCATGTGAGTTCTGTTCGTCTTAAATGTATTAATTACAAAAAATAAAATAAAAATTTTGTGATATGAATTGTAAGCATATATTCATAAAAATATAATTATCTTGAAATTCCTTTTTAAATCAGCGATTTTCTTCATTTTACTGTTTGTTGTAAAAGTTATCCTTCCTATAAAGGCTTAATATGAATGCTTACTTAATTACTAATACATAAGGCCTAGCTTTTTTTAATTAAACAAAAGCGATTTTAAGAGATATCTTTATGTAATAAACTGTCTTTTATATGATTATCTCCATTATCCGGATTTCTGCACACTCAGATTAAGTTCAGACCACATTAGCCGGATAATTGGAGTTCTTACTGTATAATGAAATAATTCGTTATAACGTTTTAACGAAAGCACGTTTTAACGAAAGCACGTTATAACGAGCAAATTTTCGCAACACTTTCGATTTCGTTATAAGGTTCTTTGACTGTATTATAAATTAATATATTAGAATGATATAGAAGAAAGTTTTGTGAGGGCCACTAATTTAAAACATACTAATTTAAAAGCGTTATTGGAAGTTATTTCCATGTTTTTAAAAATACTTACTTGTTTGTTAATTTTCTTCTCCAACTTGAGAGCAATAGAATTTCAGTCATTATCCTATTATTTTTTTTGATTCATTTAGATTGATTATGAGTTTGCTATATTAGTTAAACATAACAAAATCTCAAAACCAAGCACTGATTATACAAACCTGATTAATACTTTATGAAGTTAACTTGTTTAAAACTTTTTTTTACCTATTTAAACTCAAAAATGTATTCTCATTAATATACAAAATCTGATATTTCACTTCTGCTTCAGCTTTTGAAATCATCATCATGTTTATGGCCAGAAGACTATAGTATAAATATTGATGACCAGTATCAGCAAGTTTTAGAAGCCATCAGTGAGTCTATTCATACTATATCACTGCAGTGGATCAAAACCATTCCAAAAGTATGTTAATAATATAAAATTTTCTATTGCATGTTAATAATCTAAATAGTATATTTCAATGCAATGTTACAAGGTTCGTATAGTCCTTGAAAGTGCTTAAAATCCCTTAAAAATTTTAAAAGCATTTTTTGGTCCTTGAAAATATGTATTTTTATGCAAAATTTGCAAAAAAGTATTTGAAAGTCCTTGAATTTTTCCTTGATTTTTTTCCTTAATTCAGAGTTGCTACGCCACATAGTGTTGTGTCTTATCTCACAACAATGGAAATCCTTACTGTTATTACACTAAATATAACTTTACTCATTTAATTATTTAAGCGACCTAAAAATAAAGAATTAATATATTTTGCAACTATCTACCTTATTTCTCAATCATTAAAATTTATCTTTTCATTTTATGTTACAGTTTTAGATTATTTACTTTGGAACTTTACATTTAATAAAATAATTTATATTGAATCATAATTACAAAGTTTAATAATGAATCTTAAATTTAAATATATGGAAGTGCATTGTGTTCTGTCTCCCACAATTAAGTTAATGTAAATTTTGTATACCCAACAATAACACCAAGTGCGTGATCTGGGAATCATTTAAAATAAAAATCTTTCTTTGTAAATCTTAATCATCATACATATGATTTATCTCTTATTATATAAATCCACTAGCAGAACCACCCGGCTTTGCCCGAGTTAACATAAATTAAAATACAATAATACGACAATAACAATGACAGAGCTTTGTGCATTCTCGACCATAAATCGATAAAAAGACATTCAGAAAAATAGCATTACATTGACTCAACCATAGTAAAATTTCTCTGCTTTATAAATCAGAATGCACATTTTCTTTGTGCATACAATAGAAAAATATACGATTTTCCTGACAATGAAAAAAAAAAAAATCAACCAAATGTCATAGCATTTTGTGAAATTTGCTTTCATATGGCATCTATCTATATCAGTCATACTCAACCTTTTTATCTCGCAGGCCACAAACATATGTTTACGATGTTAGGTGGGCCGCAACACACTTCAAAAAGATAAACGAAAGGTAAGTAAAATAGTAAATAAATTAAAAACATTATAACAAAGTTAATGGCAAAATCCTACAACAAGTGAGACACATGATTTGGTGATTTTTTTTTTACGTGCGCCAACCGAAAAAACGGCAACCTCCAAATTCCACCCAATCAGAACACGTGCTTTTCGGCATACAAGTCAGTACTTACACACTTCCTAGGCCAATTTCTTTCACAAAGTAAATACTGATTTTATTTTGTTTTACGGCTGTTTATAAAGTTTTATAAAGTTTTTTTGCGAGATTTTTTGATTTCTACATACTTTTAGCAATATTTTCCTTCAGAGTTTAAAATTTTTACAACTTTTAGCAATATTTACTGCACATATTTCGATTTTTACAAGCTTTTAGCAATTTTTTCCTCTGGATTTTTTCATTTTTACAAATTTTTAGCTATTTTTTTCCTCCGGATTTTTTCCTTTTTACAAATTTTTAACTATTTTTTCCTCCAGATTTTTCCATTTTTACAAATTTTTAGCTATTTTTTCCTCCAAAATTTTTCCATTTTTACAAATTTTTAACTATTTTTTCCTCCAGATTTTTCCTTTTTTTTACAAATTTGTAGCTATTTTTTCCTCTGGATTTTCCCATTTTTACAATTTTTTAGCTATTTTTCCCTCCAGATTTTTCCATTTTTACAAATTTTTAGCTATTTTTTCCTCCAGATTTTTCCATTTTTACAAATTTTTAGCTATTTTTTTCCTCCCGATTTTTAAAAAGAATTAGCAATTTTAACAATCAATTTTTTCTTAACAATTAAAAAAAATCTCTAAGAAAATATGCCTTAAACTTTGTAAATTGCCACAAAATTAAATAAAAGCAACGTTTACTTCGTGAAAGAAGTTCTTTTAGAAACTGTGTAAATAATCACTTCTCTACCACAAAGCACTAATATTATGATTGGAGAAAATTTCTAAATTCCTGATTTTTCAAATACATGAAATTCATTCAAGTAGTGGTCGGCAACTTATGTATATATGATTGGAGAAAATTTCTAAATTCCTGATTTTTCAAATACATGAAATTTATTCAAGTAGCAGTCAGCAATTTATGTATGTACGCTTCGTGAACATTAATCGAAAAAAAAATCACTGGACGCATGAAACTCTCTGCACAGCAATCTCTAGAATGTATGAAACTCACTCACGCAGCGGTCAACAACTTATGTATGTACGCTTCGCGTACATTAACCGAAAAAAAAAAACATCACTGGACGCATGAAATTCGCTGTACAGCAATCTTTAGAATACATGAAACTCTTTAAAGCAGCAGTCAGTAACTTATGTATGTATGCTTTGCATACATTAAACGGAAAAAAAACATCACTGGATGCATGAAATTCGCTGTACAGCAATCTTAGAATGCATGAAACTCATTCATGCAGCAGTCAGCAACTTATGTATGTATTAATCGAAAAAAACATCGTTATAATTGAAATCATATCATATTAATCAGAAAAACATCGCTGAGCAAACAAAACTCGGTTTGCAGCAATCTCTAAATTGCACATAATACATTTTATCAAATAAAATTAATAAAAATTCACTTATTTTAATTTAATTTAATCCCCATAATTTTAAGTAAAATGATTAGTAAACATGCAGAAAATTAGGAAGAAGGGAAGTTAAAAGAGAGACTTAGTGTTTGTAACATCTTGGGGGCCCCCAGTCATCTTCAGGCTTTAGAAGAACCACCTTCAAGGTTGAAGAACTGGAGCAGAATCTGTCTCTCTCCTCTTAGCTCTCCAAAATCACTGCCACATGTCCTGTTTACTAATCTCTGTTGAGTCTGCATGCAGGGTAAATAGTTACTTTAAAATCTTGATGAAAAACATATTCGATGGCAATATATTGTATTTATTTAATTTAATCAATGCATTTGAGCTCCAGATTACTGTTTTCATTCATCTTTCATTTTATATTAATTCATTTTAATCATTGAAGAGTATTAATTGATCATGTAACCCTGCGCACAAATGTTAAAAATTTTACTTTTTCGCTGGTGATCTCGGAGAGGGAGCCTGACGTATGCAGATCATGTGGGCACACTAAGGTTTATTCATATTTTGATTACTTTTCCATGCGAAGCCTGGTTTCCTGTGTTTGTTGATTTTTGTGAAACAAGAAGGGGAAAAAACAGAAGGCATAGAAAAGAATTTCAATCACATGAAAAAAAAGTAAAATGAATAAAATTTATATTTAATTTAACCAACAGCATCCACAAACCTTTTAAAATACCAGCAACTCCTTTCATATAATTTTAGTAATATATAACCTTTTATTTTCAAATATACTTTCAAAATAAGAGTGCAACAAGATTGTTCCATGTACCACAACACTCTTAAAAATTAGCGTTAGATAGAATGAAGTGTGCATCTATCAAAAGCCAGTTCACAAAATATAATGTTAATAAAACAATTATTCTACACAATTATTACAAAAATTTAAATAATTCATTATTTATCTTGTAACTATTGATTATGGTGGACAGTGTGAATTGTTTTGTTTACTAAAATTCCGTGCCACTTTAATTTCATGAAAGCAATTCCCAAGTTAATAATTTATTAAACTAATAAATAAGAAAGCATAATTAATTAATTAAATAATATTGAGGCTGAAAATTTGGCAATTTAGCAACATAACATGAATGTGCAGAGCTGCCAACTCTACCACTTTTCACGGAAGATCCTGTTTATTCCCATTTTTATGTTTAATTATGACCTTCTCCTGCTTTTTACTGAGATTTAAAAATTCGTTACTTCTGAAAAAAAAAAGTCTTCAGTCTCAATAAATGTCAACACATCATTACTCGGATCATTACATAGAATCTAGCTGCTCTGAAAATTACAAAGTTTCTCCGTAAATGTATTATAAAATATGATAGCATGGCAATTAAATTGACAATAAAAAGATCTGCACCTATTTGGTTACCTTATCGAATTTCGATTTTAGTTTCCTCATGAGATGTGAAGTTTCTGAATCTACGATTTGGTTTTTCCACAAATTAGCGGTATTCTGCGATTAATTTTTTTGCAGAATTCTGAAAGATCAGCATTTTAGAATTAATAGGTCCAAATAAAACAATTTACTGGCTAAAAAATAGATTTTGATCAATTTTTAATTTTTTCAAAAAACATACCTATTGATCATAAAAAAAATTGAGAATTTAGTCAATTGGTTGGGAAAAACATTGCAAAATGTGGAAATCATGTTATACTATTTTCATAAAAAAAAAAGATGATATTTATGAAGAAAATTTATGCTTTGTATTTGTTGATTTAGGATTTTTCTGGGTGGTTAAAATCCTCTATGATTATCAAAGTGGAATCATCACATTTTATTCAAATGAATATTGAAAGGTAAAGGAAAATTTTGTATTAATTCAATTTACTGTAGTTTCCATTTTATGCTGTAGTTCCTATTTCATTATATATTTGGATTTTTAAAATTTTAAAATTGTTTACAGCAATATTATAAATTTGATTGAAGAACTGTATTACTGGGACAAAACTGGCATTGAAATTCCTCGTCAAATTATTAAATTGCATGAAAAAAGTGATGTGTATTTAAAAAGGTTACTTAGAGTGATGCAGAATGTAAAATTTTATAACAGGTATGTAAAAATATTTTCTTCTAAAAGGTTACATTATGCATACAGTGGGTTGCCAAATTATTAGGGACAGTCATGAAGTATAGGTTTTTTGTACAATATAAAAATATAATTTGAAAATGAACACTGCTTTTAAGTTTAAAAAGCTTTATTGTTATAGTTTAAGTATTTACACAATATTATATGAAAAAAAAAATAATAATACAGTCAATTTACCAATGTCAAGTAAAGAATATTAATATTTGATGAAATTACCTTTGGCTTCGATGCGTCTCGGCATGCTTTCTATGCAATTTCTGGTACTTCCTTTTATTTTAGGGTTGTGATGCCATACATTTATTAGTTTTTCAATGAGTTGTACCTTGGTTGTAATCATATCTTTGGCGATTTCCGCCTTGGTGATCTTCCATAAGTTTTCTATGGGGTTCATGTCAGGAGAATTGCCAGGCCAAGGTAAAACTGGGATATTGTGGTCTGCCAAAAACTTTGTAACGCTTCTAGCTTTATGGCAAGGTGCTGAATCATGCATAAACATGAACTCTTCACCACCTGGGAACCATTCTTCAATTTGCAGAAGCAGTCGAGTTTCCAGAACTTGCTTGTAGTGGTCTTGTCTCATGGTTCCCTGGACAAAGTAAGGCATCCAACCCCTTTAGCGCTTATGACAGACCACATCATTATTTTATCAGGGTGTTTAACACACTCCACGATACAGTCAGGGCCGTAATTTTCACCTGGGTGTTGCCTGACAAAGCTGCTTTTATCTGCTAAAATCTCAAAGGTTGATACATCTGTGAAACACACCTGAAAAAAATTAAATATGTTAATAATTTAGAAATAAATGATTTTAAATGACATAAATAATAATTATCTTAACAACTGACCTTACTCCAGTCATCAACTGTCTTCTGGCGGTATTCACGAGCCCAGGTAACGCACTTCTTCTTCATCGCTTCTGTCAACCGGAGTTTCTTGGCTGGACAATGACCTGTCAACCCTTCCTCCGCTAATCTCCGCTGCACAGTTCTCTGAGAAACTGGTATTCCAGATTCTGAATGATCTGAGTAAGGAGTCCCACACTTTTCTTTCTGTTTTCTAAACAGATATCCCGGATTTTCCTATCGGTACTTGGAGTTGTTATACGTTTTCCTCCACTTTTACCTTTTTGTTTGGGCGAAAGTGGCTGGTTTTTGTTCAGATTTATTTTTATCCTGTTGACTACTGACTTGAAAACTCCAGCAAGTTCTGCTGTCTTCTTTTGGGAATGACTCGTATGCAGGAGAAGGGTTTTTATCTCAGATTTTTTCCTAGGGGACAAATCAACCCCTCGACCCATACTGAATACAATAAAAACAAAAAATAAATTAAAATCGTAAATAAATTCACAAAAAACAAATATTTAATCAATAAAAGAAATATAATACTCACATATATAATTCTTAACTTTTCCAAAAAAAAAAAAAATTGAAGAATTTTGTTTAAATTAAAGAAAAGCGTCTTCCACTATTGCATGTGTAAAAGACTCAGCGTCTCTCCCGTTATTAAAATATTTATAGAAAGCAAACAAACCTTTTAACATACCAAAAGTACTTAAAAGTTGAACTATGGAGATATTGACAATGGTGAAATACATTCCTGCAACACTTAAACCACTTAGAGCTGCAGTCAAGTGCACCCAAAGTATAAAACTAGCAAAAAATATGACTGTCCCTAATAATTTGGCAACCCACTGTATGTTATTAAAGGGAATTATACACGCACACACACACACAACGGCCTATCGTATAGGGCACTTGGGGCATGGCCCCACCTATACTTCTCTTTTAAGTTTTCTAAAATTAAATATAATTTTTTATTAAAATATCAGCAATTTCAGATAGTTTCGACTCTAGCCAAGATAATAAATTTCCTCTCACTTGCTCACTTCTATCCTCGAAGAATGTTATAATTCCCTTCCACAAGGTTATGTTCCGGAAGTCGTAAATCATTCTTTTTGACAACTCACCACTCACTGTTCTCGTAGTATTGAGGAGGGCCCCAGATAGCTGTGCCCGTCTTGCGATATAGCTATTTGGTATTTTGCACAACCACGCATCTTGGCGTCTTCCTGGTATTTATCGCCAAACAGTGTGAACGAACAGCTTGAATAGAACACTGTTTGGGGCAAAATCTGTCTGGCCCCATAGAGGAAAAGACTATGTTTGTTTCGGAAAATATAAAGTTTCATTAGAATTTTCTATTTTTTAAAATGTGTTAAAAAATGCGAAAAATAGCTTTTTGGCCGTACCAGGGGTGGAAAATCGAAAATCCATTTTTGTAGCAGGTTTGGAGCAGGTCAAATTGCAATTTTGGAGCAGTAAATGCTAGTTTTTGAGCACGTCAATTACAGTTTTGGAGCAGTAAATGCCACTTTTGGAGCACGTCAATTACAATTTTGGAGTGGGTTAATTACATTTTGTAGCAGCTCCAAATTAAAAGCAAATATGCTTTGTTAATGAACTTTTCTTTAACATAGTGCATATACACAATTTCAACAGTATAAAATGTAATAAATGTTAAAACAAGAAAAAAAATTATATACTTAGAGAGTTTCAAAATTTGTAGTAATATGACTATAACAGATGAATTAACTTTCCACATTCCAATAATACATAATAAATATACCATATTCTGACAACAAATATTTTACACCCTTTTAGAAATAAAAAAATAATTCGACTTATCTAACACTTTAGGAAAAGATTAAAAAAAACTTTTAAGAAAGCATTTAAATTAAAAACAGAATGTAACAAGTTAAATATGTTTACTTACAAAAGTTATTGCATATTTTTGGCAAATGACAAACATTTGATAGTAAATTTAAATAACTCAAGTGATACCTGTAACTGTGAGTAATCACTAGACTGCACAGTGGTTTTCTTTTAAAAAAGTAGTACATGTCAATAAGACACATTTTAAAATCTTGGCCAAATGCATTGTGGACTTTGTGAAGAGTGCATGCTTCTATATCAACAGTATTATTGTTGATTCCATGCAATTTGTTTTTTACAATCTTCATGACATTCAGTCCACTGCTAAAGAACGACAGCAACCAATCTTTTGGCTAATTGGCTAAAGCACACTTTATAATAATAACAAATCTTTTGATTTGGAGTCTCATAATACAGGAGTAGAAAATAAAAAAATTGTTTTGTATCAGAATAAATTGCAGTTCTGTATCAGAATTTAATGGTTTTGTAGTAGAACAAACTTATGTCTTAGCATTGAAATCAAATAGCATTTTCTATTTTTCAATAAAAACAAAGATTATTTTTTATAACGTTATGAAAGTGGGCATTTTTAACTCAATTTTAGGACGCTACAGTTCTGTAAAGGTCTTTATGCCTCAAAAATCACTTATAGCATAAGATGTTGTATTTAACAAAAATTGCTATTCAATTTCAAATTACTTCAGCAGTCATGCCTTACCAATTTCATGCTTTTACATCTAAAAATAGTTTGCAGATTTGTCAGAAATTTCTGCATTGTTGAAGGGGTAAAAATATTTTGTTTGAGAGCAGTCTTAATGCTGCATATCTTTTCAATAATGCTTACTTTTGATAGATGGTACATCAGCTGTGTTTTGGAGTAATCATCCTCTTTGGATTAAGATATGTTATATTATAAAAACTGAAATGTAAGACAATGATTATGTAGTATAATCCATTATTCAGTTAGAGATAATTTTTAAACTTAAATGATGCTGTATATCTTAGCTACATGCATCATAGCAGTGTGTTGCCAAACCTATACAAAGTTAATGAAGTTTTTTTTTTTTTTAATTCTAATTTTTTAGATTAAGAAATTTCCATTTTTGGAGCAGATTGGAGCAGAATTTTAAAAAATTGCTATTTTTGGAGCAGAATGTAGCAGGAAATCAAAATTGGAGCAGTTCGGTGCAATTGGAGCAGATTTTCCACCCCTGCCGTACTCAAAAGAAATATTTAAAAAAAAAAACAACTCTAGAATAAAAATTATATTTTTTAGTTAAAATATGTTTATAACAGTGTATTATATTAAACAACATCAATCCGGAATTAATATGTATAATAGATCAATCACAATTACCGAAAGTATAAGTTGTTCCCAAAATGGGAGCAATGACTCCTAATGGGGGTAATGTTTTTGAAAACTTGTACATATGATTCCGTACATTTATGGTATTTATTTTTCAATTTATTAGCTATAAAAGGGATAATATCATTCTGAAATTAATATTTTAAGAAGATTTCATATAAATTAGTCCATCTTTTACATTTATAATAAAAAACAAAATGAAATTACCAGTTCTATAAGCATTTTCATTATCCATCTCTTTATTTTTCATCATTACATTATTTTTTTTTCTGATTTTTTTACATGGAAGATGATTGAACAATTTTTTAGATTTGGATGATTTTTCAGCTGTTCCGGAAATCGCTTTTTTTTGCCACCTGATTGCAGTATTGTAACATACGAGGAAGATATCTTCCTCATATATATGTCGCATACATTATTTTCTATTACATATGTAATAGAAAATAATGTATGCGACGATTTATCCCATGTTACATTTGGTGGAGTAGAACTTTCCGTAAATGCTAAATAAACAGACAATCAAGAAATATCTGATTTAGAGTTTAAAAAAGACAAAGTATTAAACGCAGACTTGATATTTCAGATGAGAGTTCAGACGAATCTTCAAATCGGAATATGGAAAAACTAAGCAAAATGCAAAATAAAAAAAAATAGTTAAATAATCAACTTTAGAAAACGCAAAAAATTAATATAATGCTCCATAAAAAATGTTCAATAATTTTCATGTAAAATAATAGAACAAAAATGATATAATTGGGAAAAGTAAAGAGATGGATAATGAAAATGCTTATGTAATCGGTAATTTTATTTTTTATTTTTATTATAAATGTAGATGTTGGACTAATTTATATGAATTATTCGTAAAATATCAGTTTCAGAATGATATTACCCCTTTTATAGCTAAAGAACAGTGAAATAACAACCATAAATGCATGGAGGCATAAGTAAAAATTTTGAAAAAAATTTATCCCCATTAGCTGCCATTGCTCCCATTTTGGGAACATGCTATTTTTCCTAAATATTCGAATTTTTAAAAATTTTTTCTTCATAAATACTTTAGACTTCCTATTCATAAAGAAAAAACAACTGTTTCATAAAAAAATAGTTTAATATATATAGCGGTGCCTAATGGGTTAATTAAATTTTTGAGTTTACGTAGTAGGTATTTTTTTCTTGAATGATGAATGTTTTTCTTTTTTTAATTATGTTTGATAGACAAATTTAAGCCAGAAAATCTTTTGTCATCTAATCGTTAACTTTATGTTAAATAATTAATATGGCAGTGCAATTTGATTTATGAGTTTGAAACTACATATTTTTAATTTATATAGAATCTGTTAAGGCTCTTTCATTTACAAAATAATTATTGTCAAAATCAACAGAATAAATGGATATAAATAATTGAATTACTATATAAATTTGTATTTAATCTGTGTTTTTTTAAATAAAAATTAGTTTTCAAATAATGTTGTAATGAATAATTTTTAATTAAACAAAGATAAACTGTTATTTTTCGGTAATTTTCTTATGTGTGTTGCGTAATTTTTTTCCTCTAAAATTTACTTTAAACAATCAAAATTTAGTTTATACATGAAGATTTTGGATTTGACATCTTAATTGGCATCTGTAAAAATTATCATTGGCCTTTGTAAATTCTGAATGGGTCACGTTGTACCTGACCCGAAACTAAAATTTCTGCTTAAAGTCAACCTGAAACATGACAAAGAAAATTTCGTCAACCAGAGACCCTTTCACTTCAACATGAACCAGTGTCCGAAAACAAATTATCCAAACCCAAACAAAGTAAAAAAAGAAAAAAAAATCATATTTTAATATGATTATGAAAAAATAGTCTACAATTATCTTCAATTCTTCAATTCTTTCAATTCTTCTACAATTCTTCTCAATTTGATCTTTTTTTTTCTATGAAAATAAACACATATACACTCATTAATGTTCAACTATTTAGTTGTGTTCAGTTGAAAAATATTCAGGATTTTCTTTTGAAAAATCGGGTCAACCCAAACCTGACCCAAAAGCTTCAGAACCTAACCCAAAACTGACCCGTTTTTGAAACATTTAAAGACAACCCGACCCACAACAAAACATAGCATCAGCCCAACTCGACCCAATCCACTGGTCGTGTCTGATTGGAGTTGAATCATTTTACCCGACCCGGTGCAGGATTATATTGGTCATTTCACATTTAAATTTCCGCAACAATGAAGCAATTATTTGTGACTATTCTGTAACTTTAAAAATAATTTTTACATTTTAATAGAATAAATTTTAAATGTTTTCTCTTATTTTTTCTGGAATTTTTCTCCTGAAATGTATTAAAAATAGGGTGCACGTTTTATTTTAGAGTGCGGCGGACACATGAAAAAGTAGTAATGTTGATTTAGATTTTAAATCTTTAAAATAAAATAATACTTTCATTAAATATCTATTAAGAACAGTTGTTTTGTTGGAATAATAGTTTTACATTAAACATGAGTAATATACATTTTTGGTAAGTGATATAGTGGTATATTAGCACTAATATCTCTATGAAGTAAAAAAAAAAAAAAAAAAAAAAAAGAGTGTTTTAATAAGTGTGGCAGTGACAACTTTACTGCATGACTGAAGATCTCATCTCAAACTTCAATTCTTTTTCTATATTTTCAAAATTATCAAAACTTTATAAATTTTCCCAGTATGAGAAATATTGGTATCTAGATTTTTTTTTTCAATTATCTAATACGTAAAATAAACACTCGCAATAATTTTAATAAAATGCAAAGTGTATTTTTTTCTTTTTTCAAAATTTAGTTGCTTTATTGCTGCACAAATCTTGTTTTCTGTACACACAGTACTATTCGCATTATGGTAAAAAATATAGTACATGACTCCAGTTTACTGACATCTACTACACTGTCGCACTTATTATATAGGTGCCCACCTGTGAAATAGGGTACGAGCCGCCACTGTATATATATATATATATATATATAAACCCTTTCAGAATTAAAAATATAGATTTATATTTATTACATTTCTTTGCAAATTTTACTATTATTTTCCACTTTGTCTCAAAATAGATTAAACGAAAATTCCTGATATTCATTTCCTCACTTGCAATTTAGGAATGCACTGAATAGCAATTTTGGTTGAATATTCGGTGCAAAGATAAATCAAATGCCAAATAGCTGGCTAATTATTCCTATATTTCAGAAGTCTAAAGGTATTCAAAAGTTAAATTTTAAAACAATTTAACATAAACACTTCCTTTTTATTCTTATCAGCAAGCTTTGCAACAACAATAATAATAAAATCTGTGTTTTGAGTCATTGTTTAAAAAAAGGATAGTCTTAAAACCTTTTTTAAATTAATAAAACTTAAGAATTTTCATGGTTTCTTGTGTGAATTAAAATAAACGATAAAATTTTCCTATATTTAAAAAAAAAAATTGTAAATAAAAATATATAGAAAATTCCATATAATTTGAACGTCAAATTCACCTTATCAAACTTATAAAACACAATGTAAACACATTGACAATTTGTGTTACTAAATAGGTGCAATAATTTAAATCACAGTTTTAAAACATTAAAACTATTAGATGTCAAAATACATAAGCTTTCGGCTAAACATTAGCCTTCCTCAGATGATAACAAGCAGTCGAAAAACGCAGCTCCGAAGGAGCGCACTGGACAGGTCGAAAATGGGCGAAACCAACCAACTATGAAAGCTCATGTATTTTGACATCTAATAATTTTAATGTTTTAAAACTGTGATTTAAATTATTGCACCTATTTAGTAACACAAATTATCAATGTGTTTACATTGTGTTTTATAAAAAATTTTTTTTTTAAATTTTATTTTTTATTTCTAAATCATGTCTTTTATTCTCCCTACCACCCCTCTCCTTCTGTCTTATCTAATTATGACTGATTGAATGCAATTAGAAGGGACATTTCATCAAGGAACTAAAGAGGAAAAACAAACCATTGAAATGTTGGCAACTGAACAAGAATAATTTTCCTGCTCTTGCTAATTTAGGAAGAAGTTTTTAAGTGCACCAGCTCTGGAGTGAGCAATTATTTTCAGAGCATATATAATATATGAAAAAGCAAAAAACAGATTAACACTAGAAAATATTGAAAAATTTATTCATTCTAACTTGCCTGTGTTGATTTATTGCTATAGGTACCCCCTACCCCTTTAAAACTTCACTATTTCCTATAAATATCATTATTTATTATACATTTTCTAGTGTCATTTTTCAAAAACAAAATAATTTTGAAGGAATTTCATTTGTTTAAATATGATCACACTAGGGTATCAAACCCGGGCTTCCCAGGTTACAGAACACAGGCGAAAATATTTTTTTTTGCTAATAGGTTTTTCATATTTAATATCTCTATATTTAACTGATTCATTACCAACGCCAAAAAGGGTTTTTATAAGAAAAATATCAATAATATATTCAAATAAAATTTTGAAATTTAATAAAGCGATGCTTTTGTATTAGCTGCATGCCAGGAATTAGTGTTTAAAGAAATCGCTGCTTACTGGAGGTTTATTTATTTTGAAAATTTCAACTGTTTAAGCGCATTGTTCGAGAACATATGGGATAAATTTGAATTTTATTTGTATTATATTATTATTTATATTTATATTTTGATGAAGTTTTAATTTCATTCTGTAATATTAACCAAGAATAAATGCGGAACTATTTATATTGTTTTAAATGCAAACGGATTAATCTTTCGCAATCAGGCAGCATGTAATTATGTTATTTTTTTCATTCTCGACATTTCGACTTTCATTTAGGCTTAGCTTTTGCGATAAATAACAATAATGAAAAAAAAAATTCAGGGTTACCACATTTGTAATTTGGTGTAAAAATCTTGATCAGGTTGCCACATTTGTAACAATATGCTTAACAATACATGCCATAATGTACTGATTAACTCTAATATTATATTTTGTAACAACTACATTAGAAAATATTATTGTTTAAAAAAATGCGCAAAATATGAGACTTTTACCAAAATATCCTTTTAAAAGATTACATTTGATGAGATGAAGTTATGAAAAAATCAAAATACAAATTTCTCTTAAAACCGTTTATTTATTGGCGTGTTTGCCAAAATCGCTAACTTATACAGCATGCAGTAAGGCTGGTCTTTAAATGTAGACTTAATAATACGTAAGGTAAGTACCATCTTTATTAGTGAAAAAAATTGATATTTATTTTAACCTAAGTTATATAATGAATAAATTTAACACAGTTATTAAATTTTTTTTATACTTACGAAGTGAATGAATCAATTTAAAACTTTTAGTTAATGACTCTTTAATGGCTAATTCCATGCGTGAATGTGCCCCACCAGTGGCTGAGAGGTTCTGCTCTCAAAGCTGGTAGACGGGAGGTGCTGGGTTCGATCCCAATCGCGCCCGTCGGCCTAATCGTTCGAAGTTTTCGTGGTTTTCTTTGAGCCGTGGATTTATCCATGTGTAAATACTGGTTACGTTCCCTTAGAAAGACTCCCACGAAGGGCACTCTCCCCGGGGCCTATATCCCAAAGTGTAGATAATTGGCTGTCAATAATCAACCCAACCCATGCGTGAATGTAGTGTAAGTCACATAGCCGGAAACATTTACTGTTCTTGGCCACCGGTATTTTTAAAAAAAATTCTTCACTATATTTAATTGTAGATATATATGGGATTGAATAAGTCAAATTTTCCTTTACTATATTACTGGTAGTCAAACACCCCAGCTATTTACATCTCTATGACTGACACTACATCTATGCATGGAATTAACCTAATGATAGAAAGTAAATAAAAAACGGATACTTATTTCACTAATTTATGTTTTCTTAATACGGTTTACCATTACGTTTACCATTTATTACTTACCGTTTTTACGTGTTTATTTTACATGTTACGTTTTTACATTATTTATTTACATGTTTTATAGCAAATTTTTTATAACGTGAATTAACCTACATTATGCACAACTAAAAAGGAATGGCGCATGTAGTATTTGTCGAGAATTAAATAGTCACTCGTGACCTCATGATTCACTTTTATATTTTAACAGAATAATAAGGCTACTATAATTTGTGACTTGTGCTATAGCCAGTATACATATCAGGACACATTGCCGTTATCATTCTCTTTTTATGTGTGAAGGTTTCGCTATGGTACTCCATTGGGAAATTTGGTAATTTTTGAAAATTAATATTTGAAAAATGACATAATCATTAGATTTGAAATTTATATCAAGAAAAATATAATTTTTTATCTTTCTAATGCAGTTTGTCTGACAAATACTTTTTGAGCTATTATTTTTTTAGTAACTTCAAATGTTTTAATTTTCCAAGATTTATTTGTGGCAACGATTAGCAAAAACACCAGTCATCAGCAACACATAGCTTTTTATTAAAGAGGATTTCCTAAATAATCTGAATTAATATATTAATTTACTGACACTTAAAAATAGCAATTATAGGGAAAAAAATCTCAACTTTTTAAAGTTTTTTTTAAAAATTATTCAGTTTGGTTGAATATTAGGTAGGTCAAACAATTTGATATCAACCAAACCGATATTCAGTAATGTGGCCGAAACTAAACATATTCCAAATATTCTGTGTATCAATTCAGAAATTATTATTTCATGTATCATTATAAAAAAAAAAAGGCTTACTCTGAAACATTATTTATTTGAAAAAAATATTAAAAAATTAGCTTTTAAATAACCTCTTAGAAAACATCAAAATAAGTAATATATTAAATTTTTAATCTTAACCTACAAATGCCAATTTTAAGGGTTTTATCCATTTCACTATTGTAGAACTTTAAAGATTTACCTTCGCATATCAAACAGGAAGTCATTGGGTAAGTAGTTTAGGAATTGTGCAGATTTAAACTAAAATTTAGAACTCATATTAAATTAATTTTTAATTGTACAACAGATTGCAATGCATGTAGTTTTTTTTAAGTACTAGCCGATCCGCCCGGCATTGCCCGGTCCCATAAAAAAAATAGTATGATACACGAAAACATTCTAAAAATCGCTGCATGAAACCCTTCCTCTGGTAACACTCATCTGTCCGAAAGTAAATTGAGAGACGGGCCCGAAGTGGAAGTAAATTCAATACCACCTTCTCAAATGTCTGGGTCATTTGATTCACGATGAGTTACTTTTTGGCCAAAATTAAGAAATGTTACCGTCGGATTTTCCCAAAATTTGCATTTTCAGAATCAGAAAAATAAACTACATATATACTGTGAGTTTCAAATCAGTACCTCCAATAGTTTCCTTAATACAGAAAATAATGAAGCAGGCTAAAGTTATTTTTGATTTTTTAAACAAATCACTTATTGTTACCGGCAAAAGAGAAATTATAGCTTTTTCACTGCCACTTACCATAGTGTTTTATGTATAGAGATAGATAGATAGATGTGGTTCAGCACAACAGGTTTTTTTTTTTTTTCTTTTTTTTTTCAACCTTTTGGTGTTATCCAAATGATGGCAAACATTAACTATAGATTAATAAATACACCATGTCATTATTCATTTTAAATCTTATTGTTTCCAATATTGATTATTTGTTTTCCATATAAAAAAAAACATTTTTTTAACCATAAACTGCACATTTTCATTTGTTTACACTTTCACTTGAAAGATTCTCGTTGATTGTTGCAAGTAACATTTTTTGTCATTGTTTCATGCAATTATTATTATTAGAAGTATTGTTAAAGTGGCAACAATATAGTTTGTTAATAAATCTTTCGCCAAAATTAAAAAAAGTTGCATTCAGATTTTCACAAAATTTGCATTTTTGGAATCAGAAAAATGAACTATCTATATACTGTGATTTTGAAATCAATACTTCCAATATATTTTTAAATACAACAGATAATGAAGCCGACTAAAGTTAGATTTAGCAGATTTGATTTTCTAAACAATCCACTTGTTGCCCTCTGCAAAAGTGAAATAACAGCTTTTTTGCCGCTACATATCATAGAGTTATATATAGATAACTCAAAATCGACTTGGCAGAATAAGCTGTAATTTTATATTTGCATATTTAACGCTCTCGCTGCATAATTTTTTTATAGGTTAAAAAATTGTGCATTATTTTAAATTATTTATTTGAAAATTAAAATTTGTAAAAAAAAATTTTTAAGAGTTTTTTTTTTTAAATATAGAATTACATCATAAAAAGGTTGTCAGAAAACTGAATTTGAAGAATAATCATACAAAAGGGAAATTCTGAAAATTGATCTTGGTTAAATTGATTTATCGTATGAAATACAAAGGTAACACATATATACTAATGAAAATATCCAAAATATTTACAAAAATTGTAATTTCAAAACAAGGTTCGAGACAAATACTACTTTGCAATCTTTGCACCAAATTCGCAATTTCTTTGCGAATTGTTTTGCCAGTTTCAGTTTTTTTTTTAACAACAAAAAGCACACTGTCTATGAGACTCTCTCTTGATAGGATTCGGGGGTATATGGCTTGCAAAATGTTGAGCAGTTAGTCTCATGGCGTAGAGAGTCCTGCGAGACATCTTTGAGCTTTCAAAAGAGCATGCAGAATACTTGCAAAACAAGCTTATGAACTTCACAGAAATATGGACAACTATTGTCATCTGTTAACCCAGACCTGAATCAACAATTAAACATCGCAGAAAAGCAAAAATGAACTGTTGAACAAGAAAAGAGCAGGTTGTGCTTTTAAATAGACGGAAAAAATGCATTCCTGCGGAAATCGTGGGTTGTGCAAATTTTGCTACTTTTACGTTGCTCGTGGAAATCGCGGGATGCACAGCGAGAGGGTTAAAGCACATAGAAATTGATTTTTGTTAAAAAATTCATGTTACAATTCATTCTTATTTTTTGCAAAAATTAATTTCAAACTATATGTATTTTTGAAAAGAATTTTTTAAAAAATATATAAGTTTTTAAGATTTTTTTTTTTTTTTGAAAAAATTATAACTTATTTGACCAAGTAGTTTTTGAATTAATAAATTTTTTAAAAACTATGTAATCTGTTTTGCAATGATTAATATTGAATTTAGGATTAGGAGTTCCAAACTTAAAATAATTTCTAAACTACTTGATCGAATACTTTCCATTTGGTATCCAAAGGTAAAATTTACTGAAAAATCCAAATTTAATGTCAAAATTATGTTGTAGTATTGAAAATTGTAAAGTTTAATACAATTTCAATATGTAGATGATACTTCAATAAAAATTCATAACAGGATTGTAGAAAATAATAAACAAGGAACTTTGGTGCAAACAGATTTATTCTGCGACTTTTAGAATTGAAGTAATGACAGTTGTTCCCCCTTTTTTTTTTGTGTGTGGGGTGGGGGGGTGGGGGGGTATGTATTGTTCATTCCATAAATATGATAAATAGAAAACGATTTTGAGTTATAATAATCTCTATGCCAAATTTTAATTGTAAAAAATCCCTGACAGCTCGGCCTACAGGCACAGGTAGATTGCGCCGACGCAGACTGTGGGGCACCTGTTTGTTGGGAATTGCAGAAGAAATGACCTTTTTGCCATGATGCGGAACCGATGAATCGCCCACTTCGAAACCTAATTTGTTTGCAGGCGGAGCCGGCAAGGATTTGTTTTGTTTTTAATTTTTTTTTGCTATAAGGGTTGGTCCTATAAAAAACTTGTCAGTACAAAAGTTTTAGATAATATTAAGAGGATTTATGATAAATTTAAGCAGATTTCATATCTTGTGAATTGACGAAGTTATGAATTTTTTTCTTCAACTCCCCCCCTTTTCTCCCCCTTCAGGCCATTTTTAATGATATCAAAAATTTGCCATACATAAATTTTCGGTCCTTTTCCCAGAAGTAATAATAACTTTAAACGGATTCAATACATATCATAATTCAGAAATTATGGCGTTTTTTCTGTTTTCACAAAAAGCCCCCCCATTTCCCCCCCTTTGTTCGATTTTGCTCATTAACAAACTTGACCGAGATTTTATGCCGCTTGATTTTATGTATTAGTTTGGAAAAGATTTGTGCAGAGTTATTCGAATTATCATGTCCATAAAAAAGTGACATATATATATATATATATAAAGTTTTGAACTGGGGGTGGGGTGGTTTTGGGTTCTAGGAGTCATAATCAGAGTAGATCTGCAAAAATTAAAAAAAAATTCCAACTTAGGGGAGAATGCAATAGGTAGTATTTCTTACGAAATCTACCTAAAAATATCTAGAATTTAACAGATTTAAATTACTGCTTTATCGAAATTAAATACAGTTATGTTCTGAATCAATTTTTAAAAATTAATAGGTCATTTAATATCAGACATTTAACCCTCCAAGCAGCTCTCCCACATTTTTCCATTTTCCAAAAATAACTGAAAATGGCTATAGAGAAAAATATTTTTAACAGAATTGTATTTTAATAAATATTTAAGATGAATTTTATGAGTATTTTTATAAAAATGCAGGAAAGCCTTCAGATGTTCATAGGGTTAATAAAATACAGAAATAAAACAACATATTAAAATGTCAGTATATAACATCAAATACTATAGATATTTATAGCATGACAACCCTCTCATCAGTACAATTATGAATCAAGACCAAAACATCTACTTATAAAAGTTTGGGAATGTATGTCGGAGGATTCAGATGGAACTGCTGCACATACTTCTTTTAGAGTGGATCACTTTTGTACATTGTGAACCATCCTTATAAAAATATTCTGCTTTTATAATTATTAAATTACAGATATAAATATAGATACAGATATAAATATTTGATTTAATTACTGTAGTATTTTCAAAAGTATGATATGTAGACATTATCTATTATTGTATAATTAATAAATTTTGAATGCAAATCTCCAGACTTAAATGTATGTTTATGTTCCGGTAGACCAGTGTTTCCCAACCTTTTTTATGCCATGCACCCCCAAATCATCTCTAAAACCTTGATGACCCCCCCTCCCTCTGCCTGTGAGAAATAATTCTCATTGTATAAAAAGTGAACTCTTTTTCCCATCAAAGAAGTCCTAAACACCTTTAATTGGATCTAAATAAAAACAAGCCCCACCAGTGGCTGAGAGGTTCTGCTCTCGAAGCTGGTAGACGGGAGGTGCTGGGTTTGATCCCAATCGCGCCCGTCGGCCTAATCGTTCGGAGTTTTCGTGGTTTCCTTCGAGCCGTGGATTTATCCATGCGTAAATACGGGTTAGGTTCCCTTAGAAAGACCCCCACGAAGGGCACTCCCCCGGGCCTATATCCCAAGTGTAGATAATTGGCCGTCAATAATCAACTCAACTCAACTCAACTAAATAAAATCAGTACATTCACGAAAGAAAAAAATATAAATGAAAAGCAAATATTTATGAAGAAATCGTTACTACTAATAATAGTAATAATATGCAGTGATGTAAAAAAGTAAATAAATTTTTTTAAATATTTAATAGAAAATAAAGATACATAAATAAAAACTTTAATTTATAAGCTTTTTTTATGAGGATTTTATAATTTTAATTACTGGTAGTAAAAAAAATAACTAATAAATTCAAAATAGACTTGAGATGAAGAGAATAAAATTAATGAGATCTCTGTGCTTCATTATGGTTGCAGAGAGCTTTCATATCAGGCTCTAATTTAATCAACTTTAATCTCAAGTCTGCATTTTAGTTATGTCCAGTCGATTTATTTTCTTCAGCAGTCATTTACTGCACTAAAATCACATTCAACTAGTAGCCCAGTCAAATAAGGTGAAAAAAGGGGTAAACCTCGGAAAGAAAGATAACAAGCTGAAAATTTGCAAAAATCTTTGTTTTGACATTCTAAAAGTAAGCTAAACAGTCTCATATAATCTCGTGCCTGCATCTCGAGATATTCAAAGTCAAAAGTCAAGAAAATCAGTTTTTTGCTTATATCTCGAAAACTGTGCATTTTATTAAACAAAAAATCCAGTTACAAAATTAAAGTAGACAAAATTTCCTATAAAATACATATATTATCTTTAATTTTCTGACAAAGGGTTTAGGCGCTAGAGCTTACTGAAGAAAGACAAATTTTTTACCTTCAGACCAAAACGAGAGAAACTTCATCTTTCACCCTCGATTTCTCAAAAACTATGCATTTTATCGAGAAAACATCTTGTTGTCTTGATCTAGTATACAGCAGAGTATAATCTTAAAGATTTGAGTGTAACTTCTTTATACTTTATAGTGTAGTATAGCATAACTTCAATCTTCTAAGTAAAAGAAAATTAAAAAGTCTACTTACAAATTGAAGAGCAATATTTTGCAATAAGGAGGATGAAATTAATGGTGAAACTTCAACAATAAACATAACTTGGGTAAAATCAAACATCTTTATTAATATCAGGAAAAAGCATCTTCAAAAATATACATCAAAACAAAACTAGATAACAGGCATGAGAAACCTTCTCATTTTATAATGGTTTGCAACCAATCACCACTAGCCAGCACATGCTGGAACTGTTTTGCATAAAACAAAGTTGAACAACATTTTTCAACCTGAAACAAAACATTACTTTACAAAATACTACTTCTTGTTCAACTTACACATTTCAACCAACCATTCAACCAAATTTTAACTATGAATTTAACTGGAAAAATGTAAACAAAAGATGGATGCCTGCATGCTAGTGAAGTTAAGTGTTAGTTTTGTTAGTATGTTAGTAGCTTCAGTGAAATACAGCATAAAGGTACCTTTTAATTTTAATAAAATAAATGAAATACTTAATAAAAGTTGAAAAATGGTGGAAAAAACTTAAAGAATTGTGGTTCTTCCACACATCTGTTACAAAATTAAAGTAGGCAATATTTTCTACAAAATTCATAAATTAACTTTACTTTCCGACGGAATGTTTAGGCCCTAAATAGCGCTGAAAAAAAAAGCGAGTTTTTGACCTTCGAGCCAATACAAGAATAACAGCCCTTTCCTACCTTCGATTACTCGAAAACTGTTCATTTTATCAAAGAACATTAATTACAAAATTAAAGTCCACAACATTATCTAAATATTGCAAAAGTAACTTTAATTTTCTGACAAAGGTCCTTCAAGATTGTTTCCTACGCTTCAAATGGTGTTTGAAATATAACAAAATTAAGAAATTTAAATTGTTTACTTATTTATAAATGACATTCATAAATAAGACATTTGTATGATAATATTTAATTAATTTATATAAATAATAAGATATTGAAATTAAATAGTTTAAATACATTGTAATTACATTTTTGTTTATAATAATTATATTTTAAGTAGGAAAGGGATTAAGTATTTATTTTTCGAACAATGTAAGCGCTTGGATATACCTACGTATATTATTTTCTGAAACACGGTCTCCTAATAAGACCATTTTCTCTTTAGCTCACAGGCTATCAAAGCCTGAGAGCTTATGTGCCCGCCGGTTCTGTATGTACGTACGTATGTATGTACGTAACGCGATAACTCTTGATAAAACTAACCGTTTTACTTTAAATTTTGTTTATAGGTTCCTTGTGATAAGGCGCTTCCCTGATTAGTTTTGGAGGTTCATTGGTTAAGCATAAAGGGGGGAAACGGGGGGCTAACCCCCCATAATTTAGATAAATGGGTTTTTCATGCAGAATTATCCCATTTTCTTCAAATTTTGTATATAGGTTCATTTTGATAATGTGCTTCTGTCAATAGTTTTGGGGGTTCATTGGTTTAGTATAAAGGGGGAAAGGGGGGGGAATACCCCCCCTAATTTAGATAAATGAGTTTTTCATACAGAATTATCCGATTTTCTTCAAATTTTGTATATAGGTTCATTTTGATAATGTGCTTCTGTCAATAGTTTTGGGGGTTCATTGGTTTAGTGTAAAGGGAGAAAGGGGGGATAACCCCCTAATTTAGATAAATGAGTTTTTCATGCAGAATTATTAGATTTTCTTCAAATTTTGTATATAGGTTCATTGTGATAATGTGTTTTTCTGAATAGTTTTGGGGGTTCATTGGTTAAGTATAAAGGGGGAAAGGGGGGGCTAATCCCCCCTTAATTTAGATAACTGAGTTTTTCATGCAGAATTATCCGATTTTCTTCAAATTTTGTATGTATATTCATTGTAATTAGAGACTTCCCTGATTAATTTAAGGCGTTCATTAGTTAACTATGAGGGGGTAACGGGGGAATGACCCACCTCCCCTTAATATATTGTTGATTTCTTTATTTTTCGAGGGGAATATTTCAAATTCTTTGAAATAAGAGTACAATATACAATGAGTGTGAATAGCCTGTGAGCTCAATGCCCTCAGTTTAACTGGACAGTTTTCTTTTTATTTCTATTTATATTAATGGCTGTGATGAAGTGGCCACAGTCCTATTAAAGTTCTGATGTTTTGTAATATTTCATTAGACTCTGCAGAACACGTTGACTCTAGAGATTCACGAGTTAAAAGAGATAATACGGATGTAAGTAAACTTGTTGAATGGTTCACTCTTCATAATCCTTTCCCAAATACGAAACAAGTAGTATCTGTAGCTACTGGAATTGTGGGAAATGACCAGATAAACTGCCACAGAGCCCATAATATTGGTCTTGAATCAATGGTCAAAATAACTGGTTTGAAATTTAATGAAATAAAATTAAAGAAAGCATACAAATTTCTTCCAATTTCTACAGTTAACAAATCCATCAAGGTAAATAACTGCAAAGTTGCTGTCAATCCATTGCTACTCTTCCAAAGAATAACAGTAAACAAAAAGTTTGAACATAATCTCAAAGAATACCTGCAGTATGAATTAAGTCCACCCAACATCGCTTTTTGATAATGCCGGCATGCGAAAAACTACAAAAGCAAAATTGTATAACATTATGGAACCTCTTAATATTGAGTTGGATGAAGATAATGTGACTTACATTATTGATGGTGGATTTCTTCTGCATCGCGTCATATGGAGCAAAGACAGTACTTTCTCAATTATTCTTCAGAAATACGTCAAATATTTGCAAATACATTTTGGTTCAAATATTGTTGTTGTATTCGACGGTTATTCAGATAACAGTAAAAATATAAAAGCAATGGAACAACTCAGAAGAACTGTTGCTGTTTCAACATCTTACGAAGTTTGTTTTGATGAGACAATGATTGTGCCAATCAGCCAGGAAAAGTTTTTATCGAACCGGTGCAATAAAAAAAAACTTTATTTAAATGCTTATTGAGTAGTTAAAAACTGTTAGCATCACTACAAAACAAGCCAGAGATGATGCTGATACCCTCATTATCGAAACAGCCATTGAAGAATCGAAACATCAAAAGACCGCCATCATAGTTGGAGAAGATGTTGATCTGTTAGTTATTTTAATAGGACGAACACAGTCACATCAGCGAGATATCTTTTTTATTAAATTGGGTAAAGGCAATGTGGAGACACGAATGTATTCGTCTAAAAGCTTCTACAAATATCCTCGTTCTAAAGAACATATTTTATTTTTGCACGCTATCAGTGGATGTGACACAACATCTGCGCTGTTTAAAAAAAAACTGACAATTATAAAAATGTTCGAGAAACATTCCAATTTGCATGAATCAGATCAATTGTTTCAGGAAGACAACTGCCCTCCAAACACATTATTTGAAAATGGAATACGTGTTCTTTTAGCAGTGTATTTGTATAATGCTCCAAAATCAGAACATAGTATTGACAATTTTAGGTACACACAATTCATTAAATCAACAAGACTCAATAAACCGGTGCAATTATCATCTCTTCAACCAACAAGTGCAGCAGCTCGACAGCATATTTATAGTGTCTACTATCAGATCCAAACTTGGTTAGGGAAAGATTTAGAAATTAGTGAATGGGGGTGGGTAATACAAAACGAGATCCTGAAACCCACAACAACATTATTACCTTCAGCTCCAGAAGAACTACTCAGTACAATCTTCTGCAATTGCAAGAAAGGCTGTGGCGCGAACTGTGGATGTAGAAAAGTAGGGTTGCAATGCTCCTCAGTTTGTAAGCAGTGTAACGGACAAGCATGTCTCAACGCTTCATCATATCCAAATGATCTTGATGAAGAAAGTGAATATGTACCTGAGATTCTTAAGGTTTTAGAGCCAAGTATTACAGACAACGAGGATGATGATAACGATCTGGAAATTTTATATGGGCGACCAGAAGAAGGAGATGACGACGAACAAGAGGAAACGTAAGCTGTATGCCTGCTATTGATAATCAGAGGTAATAATCGCCTTATAATTTAACTTAAACAAAATATAATAGATTTGATAATCTTATGATAAATAAAAATGTAATTACAATACATAAAAACTCATTTCAATATGTTATTATTTATACATAATTTAACAAAATATTATCAAATTTATTTATAATTAATTCTTATTTATAATTAATATTTATTAATAAGTAAATAATGTAAGTAATTAAGACTAAATTTGTAGATAATTTTATTCTCTACAAGTTTTGTAATAGCTTCAAATATCATTTGAAATATAAGAAAAAATCTTTAGTGGGTTTTTCTCCCTTTTAGGCCAGAGGACCAAAAAATAATTAAGGTTAATATAGGCATTTTGCAGAAAATGTTATCTACATTAATTTTGTAGCAATAAAATGCCTAGTTTTTGGGTAATGAGGGTAGGAAAGGGGGTTTCTACAGTTTTTTGGCTCAAAGGTCAAAAAGTCGCTTTTCTTTCAGCGCTATTTAGCGCCTAAAAATTTCATCAGAAAATTAAAGTTAATTTATGAATTTTGTAGAAAATGTTGCCTACTTCAATTTTGTAGCATGTTTTCTCGATAAAATGCATAGTTTTTGAGAAATCGAGGGTGAAAGGTGAAGTTTCTCTTGTTTTGGTCTTAAGGTCAAAAAGTTGTCTTTCTTCAGCGCGCTCTAGCGCCTAAAACCATTGTCAGAAAATTAAAGATAATATATGTATTTTATAGGAAAGTTTGTCTACTTTTGTTGTGAAAAAAAGTCTTCATTCAATAGTCTTACTGCCTCAGATACACTTTTAAACACATGCATTCATTAACTTTCATTCAAATTTCATCTTTATTTACATTCATTTAATCCTAGTATTAAGCTCATAAACAATACATATTATCAATATATTTTTATTATGAAAACGTAATTTCGGTAGTTAGTATATATCCAACTTACCCATATATCTCTAATTCTTTGTTCAATACTTATTGCTCACTGTTTAAATGCAGTATATTTTACTTTACAATAGTCGTTAATTTAAATTTACTTCATAAACATTTAAACGCCACGCTTCAGCTATTCTAAGTCACGACATACGGCGATATTCAATTAAGACAATAATCGAATAATCGATTGGCGTAGTACACTTACGTTCCGAGAGATGGCGCCAGACAAGTTGTTGTCTGATTTGCCGATCCCGTAATTATTCATGGTTTTAGCCACGCGTCACTTCCGTGATTGTTCTAGAATTGTATTTTCATTGGCAGGTAGATGTTTGGCCAGCTTTATATACGCCGTACGCTTCTCAATTCGGTTTTTGTTTTGATTAACTATCCTCGCGGTAGCAGTCGGCTGTAGTGATGGGAAGCATGCAGTATATCTTAATGAAGTTATGTCTTTAAACACTAGCAGCTTGGTATTTGTTGTTTAAATATGTTTTTAGTTTATTTTGATTATGTGTCGTCTATTACCTTATAATTTGAAATAGTTAAATGCTTATTGTGCTCAATCAATCATGTTAAAGCTGGACTTTGCATCTGTTCATCATCTGTTGAAAGTAATTTACTAAATAAACTGAACTGGGTTAAAAACTTTTTGTCTTCAATTTCAACTCCTCACATACATCATTTTTGTGGACTTCTACCATGAACACCATTTTAATCTGCAAATGTTTCACTTTGCTCAGCAGTTATTCAACCATTTTTATCTCATAATATTAGGCATAAGTTTCAGCATATCACTACATTGCGTTATCTGCTTCTTTAAGTGAATGTTAATTAGGACTTTGGCTTCAACTTACTGCCATTACCTAACAACTTTAATTTTGTAACTGGATTTTTTTAAAATAAAATGCACAGTACGCCGTACTTTGCTTCTCAATTCGGTTTTTGTTTTGATTAACTATCCTCACGGTAGCAGTCGTCTAAAGCCTAGTTGGCTGTAGTGATGGGAAGCATGCAGTATATCTTAATGAAGTTATGTCTTTAAACACTAGCAGCTTGGCATTCGTTGTTTAAATATGTTTTTAGTTTATTTTAATTATGTGTCGTCTATTACCTTATAATTTGAAATAGTTAAATGCTTATTGTGCTCAATCAATCATGTTAATGCTGGACTTTGCATCTGTTCATCATCTGTTGAAAGTAATTTACTAAATAAACTGAACTGGGTTAAAAACTTTTTGTCTTCAATTTCAACTCCTCACATACATTGTTTTTGTGGACTTCTACCATGAACACCATTTTAATCTGCAAATGTTTCACTTTGCTCAGCAGTTATTCAACCATTTTTATCTCATAATATTAGGCATAAGTTTCAGCATATCGCTACATTGCGTTATCTGCTTCTTTAAGTGAATGTTAATTAGGACTTTGGCTTCAACTTACTGCCATTACTTAACAACTTTAATTTTGTAACTGGATTTTTTTAAATAAAATGCACAGTTTTCGAGATATAAGCAAAAAACCGATTTTCTTGACCTTTGACCTTGTAAAGTTCTATATTGTTAAAATTAAATAAATAAGGAAAAAAAAATGAATATCATTTACAAATGTCTTGTCAAATTATATAAGGAGAATATTCATCTTCTTGCATGAGAAATTGTAATCATGAGTAAGATTTTATAATGTTACAGTTAATATTTAATATAATACATTTCTAATGTTAATCTACCCAAGAAACGAATGTTTATTAATTTTTTAAGTTATAGCATGTAAGAATCGTCATATGTTTTGTTAATAAATCCCTTTTAATTATATAACCTTTTTGTCATTCCTGCAGTGCCTCTCTCTCAGTTATTATTATTTTTATTATTTCTTTCTTTAGGGATTTAAGGTCATCTTCATGAGGGCTAGCTATTTTCATTCTTTATTCAAAATTTTCAATTGTTGCCTTAAATTCAGTAATTGTTTCTTTAATTAACTTCTGCAGTTTTTAAATTTTTGTCCATATGAAGATGATGTTGAATCAGTAATTAAGCAAATTCACTGACCATGGCTGGGGTTATTGCATCAGCGATTCTCATCTTAATTAATTAACTTCCTTATTCCAAATTCAGGAGTTTTTCACAACACAGCTCCTTCCTTTTCCATTAAAAGCTTTAGTTTTCTATCCTAAAATTTTTGTCTGGTTGTAATTTTCTCTTATTGTATTCTTAAATGTAATATTTTCTTATGTGGGAAGTCTTTTTAATGTTTTATTTTCTTAAGCTATTAATATTTGGGTTAACTTTGGGTCTTCTATTGTAATTAATTCTTCAATGATAATAATGATTAATTTAATTAATTTCTAAACTGGTTAATACTCTTCTTTAGTTGTGATAAGACACAACATTTTTATATACTAAACTCTGTATGGTGGACGCAGTGAACAAGAAGCATTTCTGGATTCTCATCTTTCATTAGTTTTAAACATCCAATTCTCTTACCCATCATTACTGGAGCACCATCTGCAGCGCAGATATTATATTTGTCATTGGTATACTATTTTATCTACCATAAAATCCCGTTGATCCGCCCTTCCCGATTAAACGCCCCCCTCCCACTTTGTAAACAAATTAGAAAATTAAAAAAATCCTGAGAAAGCACCCTCCCCCAAAAGAAATTTCGCAATGCACGTTAAGATCAATACAAAAAATTTTATCTCACGAGTGTTTTTTTTTTCTTCAACGGATCAGAAAGGCGTGACGATTCTTTGATATATCGCAAATGTGTACAAACACAAAAGTAACATACACAACTTCAACTGTTGCCAATCTGAAAAAGCAATATAACCAAACCTTTGTTTTGCTGTAAATGCGATATGCAGAGCTGCCAACTGCTACGAAAAAATTGTAGTTGCTACGATTTTGAGCCACAAACTACGATGCTACGAAAATCTGTCTAAAACTACGATTTTCTAAAAAAAAAAAAAAAAAAAAAAAAAAAAAACCCGTGAATTTTGTTACAGGATCACTCAAAAAATCACGAATTTCGTCACAGGATCACTCGAAAAATCACGAATTTCGTCACAGGATCACTCGAAAAATGACGAATTTCGTCACACGATCGCGCGAAAAATCACGAATTTCGTCACAGGATCGCTGAAAAAATGCGAATTTCGTCAAAAAATTGGCGGGAAAAAGCAAATTTTGCCAAAGTATCGCCAAAAAAACGTGAATTTCATTCAACTGATTGCTGAAAAAATGCAAATTTCGTCAAAAGATCGTTCAGGGGTGACTTTGGGCGAATTTTCCGAAAAATTAAGGCAATGATTTCCGAAAAAAAAATATCGATCATAAATCCGAAAATTCGGACATTAAATGTATCTGTATTTCGGCAAATGATCGCCGGAAAAAATCAATCTCGTCTTTCATTCGAAGAAAAGTCGCCAATTTTGTCAAAGGATCGCGGGAAAAACGTGACTTTCGTCAGAGAATCGCGAAAAAATGGCAAATTTCGTCAAAAACATTGCGAAAAGCGGCAAATTGCGCTAAACGATCGCGAAAAAACGGCAAATTTCGTCATAAACATTGCGAAAAGCGGCAAATTTCGTTAAACGATCGCGAAAAAACGGCAAATTTCGTCAAAAGATCGCGAAAAAAACGACAAATTTTTGTGAACAGATCGCGGGGAAAATGTGATTTTCGTCAGAAAATCGCGAAAAAACTTCAAATTTCGTCAAAAGATCGCGAAAAAACGACAAATTTCGTCAAAAGATCGCGAAAAAACGGCAAATTTCGTCCTAAACATTGCGAAAAACGGCAAATTTCGTCAAAAGATCGCGAAAAAATGACAAATTTCATCAAAAGATAGCGAAAAAGCGGCAAATTTCGTCATAAACATTGCGAAAAACGTCAAATTTCGTCGAGATCGCGAAAAAACAGCAAATTTTGTCAACAGATCATGGGAAAAACGTGACTTTCGTCAGAAAATTCACTGTGAAATTCAAAAATTTGGCTTAGGAGTGGACAGAGCATTAATTGAATAGGAATAATTATGTTTAATCATTCCCACCCGCAACAAAAAAATTAGCAAAAACAAAAGAGTCTCTTACTTTGTGTGCTTATGGATATACACATGCGTTTAATTGATTAGTATTTGCTCGCTTAAAATTTACAGCGTAAAAAACAGCCACCAACCAACCAACCTTCAGATAAATTTGAATTTGGTGTGCTACTATTTCTCATTTTCAAAGGTTGGCAGGTCTGGATATGACGCTAATAAAAATATCGATAGTGAAAGTTTCTCATGTTAAAAAATGTGTTAAGTTAAAAAATGTGTATTTGATGTTATGTATGAAATGTTTTGATTAAAAAAGAATCTATTTATTTTATCAAAGAATTTATAGTCGTATTTAGTGTTATTATGAAAACCAATCACAAAAAATTTATCGATTGATTGATCAGTAGATGGCACCACAATCGAATTTGTAGCATATTTTGTGCTATCTTTGTGGTAGCAATGTTTTTCATTTTAAAATCTGGCAACACTACCAATTCGTTCTGTATGTCCTTAATTTTTGTGATTTGTATTTATTTAGCATTTATTGATAAGAAATCATGATTTAAAAAAAAAAAAAACGGTTATTTAATCTCCCCAATTTACAACAGATGGCGACACCACATAAAATGTTACTACTTCTAGAAAGTATTTCAGGACATTTTCAACTGCAATTTCTCAGTGTTTTTTAATTATTTTAAGTTATTAAGTTTGTTCTCTTTTCTTAATAAATTAAGCTATATATTCAGCAAGAGTATGCAGTGGAATCTTTAATTGTGGAACTGCATAAATGTGGAAGACTTTAAGAAATACAGCAGGAGTATAACCAAGTTGATTTATTGATGACAAATATACAAATGACAATCCAACGTCAGCATTACTTTGCTGAGCAAAATTAAAAATAAAAGCAAAAATAAACTTAATACAAAACTATCTATGCCAGCAGCCTTCATAATGTACCAAAGCTACGACGCCGTAATTAATTACATGGCAGTCAAAACAGACGCTGCTTCCAAGCAAGCTATGTAAGGCAAATGGAAAAAAGGCAATGCAAATACAAACATTTCGTTCTGCTTGATATACCAGTCTGTTTTGAAAAATTTGCATACAGTTGCTGCCACTCTGTAAAGAGAAAAAAAACGTACGTGAAACGCTATTGGCTTTACGGGTTATGACGTTAAACATCGACCAATCAGAGCAGCGATCGTCGAATCAGAGCTCTGAACTGCGAGTAACAGTGATTAACAGCGATAAATCGTGAATGAATCACGTGTTTATCCAAAAAACCGCATGAAGCAATGGAGTTTGTTTGTACTTTAACGTAGGCTTGGGGATGGTAAAAACAAATATATGTCATGTGAAATAGAGATATTTAAATGAATATATATTAATCTTAAACTTTAATACATGACATAACAAAGTTCCTTTTATTTTTCTGTTACCATATTAATAACAGATATTAGTGTTATTATTTATCTAAATGCATTCCAGTTTCAAAGCTTCTGAAATCCAGAATTTTCTATAATCTGAAATCATCATTAATCGCAAAGTTATATTGTTTTTCTATTTTGTATATCTTTTTTTTTTCCAAAATGTTTTTCTTTTGTCACTTTATTAAAATAATACATACTGTGCGACGATCAGCCATTAGCATCTCCCCCCTGCCCTCCACCACTACCCTTAGATATTATATACTACAATTTTAATACCGTGTAAGCGCAACCCCCCCCCCCCCCCTGATTATTTTACGATTTTCTGTCTCATTCAGGGGGGGGGGGGGGATTAACGGATTTTACGGTAACTAATTTTTCAATGTATTAAAAATATCAAAGGTAGTAGTGGTGTTCTCTAATGATTTACAGAAAAGCAATTCTTCAGTAAATTCACCTATATCAATATACCTTACATAAGTAAGCAATACGGCTTTACCGTCTCTTAGAGTTGATTTGTCCATTTGTATGGAGAAATTTCTTGATTTCAGCTTTACAACAAGTTGTGCTTCAATGTCCTCACTCATTTCATCTATTTTTCTACTATCAGTATTGTTACTAAGTGGCATTCCCTCTAAATTGAGATATTTGTAATTCTTTTCCAGAACTAATAACATTTTTCGCCCCTGACTATAAGCCAGAATCAGATATTTGCTCTAAGATCCTAAAATAAAGATCTCTAAAAAATGCATTTTAATTGGTTGACTAACTTCTGGTCAATTATCTGATGGTACGACTTTGACTTTTATGTATTCCCAAGTATCATTTTGAAACAATTAAAATAAAAATGTTTTAAACCAGAAAATTTATTTTGAAAAATGTTTTTAAATTTTTTGTTTTATTTTTGATTATTTTTAAAAAGAATCTTTCAAACTGTTTTAGGATTTAAAGAGCAGATGTCTGAATTTCGCAAAATTCTCAAATTGTCCCCCTACAAACTCAAATTGCCCCCCTGTGGGGTGTATGCCCAGCCGTTGAGAACTACTGCTGTAGATGAACGTTGCTTGAATGACCAGATTCACCAATATATACCGAATCGCAATCTTTGCAAGGGATACTGTAAACTATTACAGTATAATCTAAGAGTGGTGGGAGGTGGATTTTTGGCTTGAATTTACATAACATATTCTTTATAGCATTCTGAGTTTTAATGTCTATTCCAAAATTAATGGATTTGAATAATTTGGCTATTTTTTCTAAAATATCTTTATAATATAGAATAGAAACATAACTTGTAGAACTTGTGATTTTAAATGTATCTTATTAATTTTATTAAATTATTGCATTCACTTATTTCAATTACTAACTTGTCACTTTGGTATTAATTTATTTTAGTGAAATTTCAATTTAACTTTAGAAGTGATTGAGCAAAAATGTGTTCTATATTTCTCTCTTTTGTTAAATGTTTCATTGTTTACTTTTTCTTTCAGTTGTTGCATAATTCAAAATTAATATGGCAAATTTTTCTTCTACTTTTCTTAAGAGCACTAATGTTTGCTTAATATTTTATTATAATTTCAGTAGTGTTATTTTTATTGCTATAATTTCATTAGTGTTGTTATTTTTATTGATATATTATTTGTTACTTTTATAGAATAGTTTCTGTATTATCTGCCAGTGCTTCTGATATGTTTAGTGATACACTTCAGTCTTTGGAAACAGCTGTTTTGCCTGGTTTGTTAGCATTAAATTGGTCTTCTCCCCTGCCAGCTGTGAATTCAAGTTTAAAATGCCTTTCAGAGCAAACTAAATCAGTAATGATCTCTTTTTGTTATTTATTAGCAATTATTATTTCTTTTAATTAAAATATTATTGTTTGATTCTGGTAGAATAAAAGAAAGATAAAACCTGTAACAAACGTTTGCAGAGCCTTAAGTACTCATAATTTTGATAATAATTTATCTATAATAATTTTGATAACAATCTTCTTTCATCTATTAAAATCCTTAAATGTCTGTCTGTGTGTGTGCATTTGTACCTGGAACTCCTCTGAGATCGCAGAGAATACAAGATCCAGACCATTACCAAATAAAAAAAATACAAGAAGCACTGCTTTCTATTTGCTAAAGAATCTGACTGTAATTAGCAGAAATATTAATTAAAAACTAATTAAAATTGCAAAATGCTGGTTCTGCCGATTGTGTGGCAAAAATGAGCTTTATCTATCCACCTGCTTTTTTAAATAGACTCGACTCTCACATGTAACATTAAATTTGAAAACATTGGTACATTTTATATTTGATGTTAGTACTTAATTAGCTTTTTGACAAGTAACTTTCAGCATACTATACGTGACCAGCAGGTATATATATATACGTCATTAAAATATTAAAAATGGGTGGGACGTTTTTCAACAATAGTCCTCTCTATGAATAACACAAACAACAAGAAGCATTTCTGGATTGACATCCTTTTCAATTTTAAGTAGCTATTTTTTTTTTAATACCATAATACACTTCTTTGTTATTGGCATGGTCTCTCTGACAGGTGGGCCAAATAGGGGATTATATGGGCCTGGGACTATCCTGAAGCCCGAGTTTGGGAAAATTTTCTTTCATTAAACTCAGGCCAGGCTTAATTTTTCTGCAGATTCAGGCCAGACCGAATCTATATTTTATTTTTTAGGAGTCGTAGCCTGAGACTTTTTTTCCCCACAAGTAATATTGTAGCAACTTTTTTCCTTAATTAGTGGTGAAAGTTAACAATAAAATGACATTTCTTTCTTTTTCTTTTTTTTTTTTTTTTTTTTTTGCATTTTTAAAATAGTTTTACATGTTGGTTAATCATGTGAAAGATATTTTGCTAGATGCTGTGAATGACAGATTTTTAAAAATGTTATTATATGTACTCAAATCTTATCTAGGAATCTGAATAAAGTAGTGGACATTTAGATTGATGTTTAAGCAAACAAAAAGCTTTAAATAGTTAGATAATAAGGTTTTTTTTCTTTACATAAAAAAAAATCTCTTATCTTTTGTCTTCATCATTTTTTGAGAGTCCGACTGAGGCAAATGCTAAAAGTAATTAATAAAGAGTAAAAGGTTAGAAGATTTAGATAACTATTTATTTATTGTTGATAGTAGGTAAAAAATAGGGCAGAAAATGAAAACAAGTCATTCCTTCTCAGTCAAAAGAGGTTCTCAGTAGGTTGGGTTTTTAATTTTTTTTCATGCAAAGTGGTCTTACTCCTTCTAAGTTTGTTATTTTGGTGAGAAAGGTAATTTACAGGGAAGTTTCAAATTAGGCTTACCAAATGATATTGAATGGATATAACACAATTATATAAAAAATGCAAAAAATCTGTTGAAATCATAGTTTAAAAATAGTCTGTAAGTTATACAATAGTAAATACAGTAGTGCAGTAAATAAATGGTAGTGTAAATACAGTAGTATTGTGCTGTCCTCTAAAAAAAACCCCATTTGTTGAAATTTTCTCTATATAAAGTCTAATAAAGAATTAAATTAAACATGACTAAATTTTTACACCTTGTTCTGACTAAGATTTTAATATTGAGCATTTTTCATTTTATCACTTTATTACAAAATGGTAACCAATTAAGGGAGAAAAAAAAACACTTTTTCAAATAATGACCTATGTTACCTGAAAAAACAATAACAAATTCTGACATAATCAGCTTAAAATGAAGCATTTTATTATATATTAATGGTTTAACATAAAAAAATATAAATTTATGTAGATCATTCTAAAATTCTATTATAACAAGAAAATCTGTAAAAATGAAACTCATGTTTTGCCAGAATTCTGAAATTGTTAGTTTAAATTATTTAAAAACTAAATAAGCACTCTTTAGGTATTTTTAATTATATTTATACTATATTTTAACTATACTAAATGGTGCGTAAAAACAGAACAAAACAAAGAAATTGACTGTAGTATTAGGGTGGGTTTTTTAAAGGAAACATTTCACTGTGGTTTTTTTTACAAGACAGCACAATACATCTTTTGCTTTCTTGAATGCTAACTGACAAATTATCCCTATGTACTACTGCAATTATTAGTAAAGTAAATGAAATAATTATAGAATTTTTGATGTTAAAATTAAATATTTTATGCAAATATAAGTAAATAAAATGTTTCTTTATGAATCAAGAAGAAAAGGAGAATTCTGTTGTTATGTAGGGAACTTGGGGCAAAGTGAAATGATTAAATATTTTGTCTGTATGCAGTGCCACCTATCAGCCGATATTTTAATTATGTTATTTCACATCTACTTGATTACTGTCAGGCAGCAATCACCTCAAGGGATCAATATACAGTCGAACCTCGTTAACACAAAATCGTTTAACGCGAAATTTCGCTTAACACGAAATAATATTGAGGTCCCGTCAGATCACTCTGGAAATCAATGTTAATTAATTCGTTTAACACGAAATGAAATTTCGGAAAATCCCGCTTAACCCTCTAAGCGTTTTGCCCGTATTTTTCCGTTTCCCAAAAACAAATTAAATTGGCTCCAGATAAAAATATTTTTAACAAAATTGTATTTTAAGATATATGTAAAATAAAGAGATATGAAACATAATTTTAGAAACAAACGGGGAAAGAAAATTTAAATTATTTTAAGTTTTACAAATATTTTTAGGAGAATGCAGGAAAGCCCTCAAGACGCTCAGAGGGTTAACACGATTTTTTTTTTTTTTTCCAAAGTCCAAACATGATTCCTTATGCAAAGTTTTCAATATTTGAAACTTACATGTCACATCTTTTTAAAAATGGAATTTTTCTGATGGTTTGAAAAAGACTTAAAGTGGTAAAGGGTTTCAGAAAATAGTGAACTATCGAATTCCTGACTAATCCATGCTTTTCTTTGTCCTTTGATATGCGAAAGTTTTCCCACACTAACCATATCAGCTATAGATCATCGGTCACAATGAAAGTTTGAGTGAAGGAATTTATTTTTTGAAAGTGAATGTTCCATGAGTCAATTCGAACCAGTAAGAAAACGAATGTGTACAGGAAAGAATGAAGAAGAAATTGCTCTCTTGCTATGAATGAAAGAGGCAAGAAGCCAGAACATTGCTTTAACTGGTGCAGTTTTGCAGGAGAAAGCACAGGCTTTTGCTGGTGTTCTCAGAGGGAGCTATTTCACAAGTTCTAATGGATGACTGATAAAATTTAGAGAGCGTCATAGAATTATCTACAATCGAAAAATGGGAATTCTTGTTTTTCCGAGTACATTTGCATAAATGAATATATGCTGACTTCGGATGTGATGCCAGATGAAGTAATAAATGCTGCATTAGCTGAAAAGAAGATGACAACACCAGACACAACTGTAAGAAGAGCATGAAGAAATCGACACAGAACGGAAAAGTTCAGTGTAATTAAATAAATCTACCGTAACACTGAAAACTGTACAACGTTTCGTTATGGAACAACAGGATGCTTCCCGTGCTTTGGACAAATTAGATAAATTCCATACGTTAATAAAAGAAGTACTGAACAAAAATTGATGGACTCAATAACGGACTGTTAAAAAAAATGTTAAGCATGTAAATAAATTTATTACTGCCCAAAATTATGATCCATTTGTTTTATTTTTTAATTAAATTTTCGATATCTTATTAATTTATGATTTCAAGAACGGGCATATATTTGTAGTTTAATCCATTTAGTTTTTATATCTAACATAGATGGCACCACTATTGTGACGGTTAACACGAATTTTCGGATAACACGAAAAAATTTCGCATTCCCTTCAATTTCGTGTTAACGAGGTTCGACTGTATATGATGTTAGTGATCATTTTTGAAATTGGATGAATATATTGTAATATTATTAGGTAAGTAAATAAATTTTTTTTAATTATATGATGATAAATTTCTCACTATTAATATTGTAAATATAATGTTTCTGCGTTTTAAACTATACACATACACACTGCTGGTTCTTAACTAAAACACAAATGCAATAATGGACTGTATACATGCGGTTTTATTCACACATAAATAAAGCGAGCCATCACACGGCTTATTCCACAACATTCTTTATCACATTCTAAAAACAACCAAAAGCAAAACAGAACACTGAGTGTTGCCAAACGCGGAAAGTAAGAAATAGAAACTTACATAAACTCGGAGCACATGGAATCAAAGAACATGCAGCTTAGCTCGCTGCAGACGATAATACACAAACATTCTGGCCCCCGTTGAAATCCCCTGGGATATCAACAAGTGGTTAGTTGCATATAATTTCTGACTATAATGAAAAAAAAACACAATTAATAACACAAACAAATTAATGCAAAAAAATAGAAAAATGTATTAAAAAGTTTTTAGTTCACAGTTTTTAGTTTCTTTAGGAAGAGGACACAATTTCACTACTGGACGATTGATTACACCACTACTAGTCTTGATCGTCACAACTCTGACCTTATTATCTGAACCTGGATGAACAGTTAGTATTCTCCCTAATTTCCATTTAAGTGGTGGAAGATTATCATCTTTTATGAGGACTAAGTCATTGACGTCTAAATTTCGCTGACTTTACTGCCATTTAGGTCTTTGCTGAAGTTGAGTCAAATATTCCCGGCTCCATCTTTTCCAAAATTGCTGTAAGATGAACTGTCTCACATGCCATCTATCAAGGTGACTCAAGGAACTGTGACTTAGATCTTGTTCGGGTATGGCAGTTAGAGAAGTTCCAACTAGGAAGTGACCTGGCGTTAGAGCAGTCAAGTCTGTTGGGTCAGATGATATGGGACACAGTGGCCTAGAGTTGAGGCAAGCTTCAACTTGTGTAACCAAGGTTTGGAACTCAGGATAGGTTAATACAGTGTCACCAACGGTTTTCTTAAAATGCGATTTCATGGATTTTACTGCAGATTCCCACAGTCCACCAAAGTGTGGAGCAGAAGGCGGATTAAATGTCCAAGTTATTTCTTCTGACGACAAAAATTTGCAAATTTCTTCATTCTGCTTGCACTGCAAAAGATATTTGTTAATTTCTTTTTCTGCACCTTTGAAGTTGGTTCCACAATCACTAAAAATATCAAAAGGTTTCCCCTCTTCTTGCAATAAATCGTTTTAATGCACTTAAGAATGCCTTTGTTGAAAGATCTTCTACGACTTCAAGATGGACTGCTTTGATGACGAAGCAGACAAATACACACATATGATTTAAATGATTTTACTCCGCGTCCTGCACGATATTTAATCATGAATGGTCCTGAAAAATCTGTTCCAACTCGATGAAATGGTCGTGATTGTGTTACTCTGGATGCTGGAAGATCAGCCATTATCTGTTTTGCAGTTTGAGCTTTATATCTGCAACACGTAACACAAGCTCTTACCATTTTCCGAATAACAGACCTAGCAGTAATGATCCAAAATTGCTGTCTAATTAAAGAAAGAAGAAGTTCTGGACCTGCATGTAAGTATTTCTCATGGAAATGTTTAATTATGATCTTAGTCACATGGTGCTTTGATGGTAATAAGATTGGGTGCTTTTCATTCTCCGACAGCTGTGCGTTTTTCAATCTTCCTCCTACTCTTAATATTTTGTTATCATCTAAAATTGGACACAAGCACATGAGACTGCTATTTGCAGGTAGCTCTTTTCCAGCTTCTAAACATTGAATTTCCTTACTGAAGTTCGCTTGTTGAACTATCCGAATAATGCAGCGTGTTGCGGCTTGAATTTCACTGCTTGATAAAAAGGATGTATTTCTTTCTACACGTGTTACCTTTGAATTGGAGATGAATCTCAATATCCAAGCAAATATGCATTGCAATTTGGAGAACGAAGATATTTTTGATATAACATCAAGCTCTTTTACAGTTTCAGAAGCTACAAATGATAAGGTTTTACGTGCTTCTGGTAATTCTTCTTCATTTATGGGAATATGTTCATGCACTGGAACCTCACTACTTCTTAACCATAGTGGGCCATTCCACCACAAGTCATGGGACAGTAGTTCTGCAGGAAGTAACCCACGTGATGCACAATCAGCAGGATTTTCTTTTCCGTCCACATGGTTCCAGTTCTCAGCTGGTAAAATGGATTGGATTTCTGATACTCTGTTGGCTACAAAAATTTGCCATCTTTTAGGATTTGATCTTAGCCATGACAATACAATTTGTGAATCACTCCATGCGTGCACAGAATCAGGTTTTATATGTAATGCAGCTCTGACTGCCTGTATTAAGTGTGCCAGTAATACTGCAGAACATAATTCCAGTCTTGGAATCGTGACAGGTTTTAGTCACACGTGACAGGTTTAGTTTTTAGGCTACGCGAGTTTTAGCTGTTAAAAGTTTCACATCAATGTTAGAGCTATCACAAGTTTTAACGTAAATAACTGCTGAATAACCCTTTTCTGACGCATCACAAAATCCGTGAAGTTCACATCGAGAATAATTGGGCAAAATTACTTTTCTAGGTATATATATGGAATTTAAGAGTTTGACTTCTTGGCACAAAATTTTCCACTTTTGGTCAATATTTTCTGGTACTGGATCATCCCATGATAATTGCAATTTCCACAGTTCTTGAAGGATCATTTTAGTTAGAATCACAAAAGGTGCAATCCACCCCAATGGATCAAACAGCGTTGAGACAAATGACAGAATAATTCGTTTAGTAGGGACACCTTGATAATTTATATCACTAAAACTACATTTGAACATATCATTATCAGGATGCCATTCCACTCCTAAAACTTTTGTGGCCTTATTGCCCACTACACTATGTATATTATCGTTAATTGTGTTTGCTAACCCAGCATTTTTCAATAGTGATGGTTCATTTGTGGACCATTTATGTAGCTCAAACCCACCTCTTTTTAGCATTTTTTGCAAATCAGATATCAATTCAGTACCTTCCTGACTATTCTCAACACCAGTTAAAACATCGTCGACATAAAAGTCTCTTAAAACTATAGTCTTTGCTTTTGGGAAATTAAGACCCTCATCAATTGCTAACTGACTCAAAGCTTTAGTTGCAAGATATGGAGCAGCAGCAGTTCCATACGTGACAGTATTTAAGCAAAAGACTTGTATTTGTTTATCTGGACTATCTCTCCATAATATTCTTTGAAAATCCCTATCATTGTCATGAATTTTTACCTGCCTATATACATCATTCTTATATCAGCTGTTATGGCAATATTATGAAATCTAAACCTTAATAAAATGCAAATTAAATCATCTTGTATTTTGGGACCTACCATTAGAATATCGTTTAAAGAAACACCTGTTGTTGTTTTAGCACTCGCATCAAAAACTACTCTTAATTTGGTAGTTAAACTAGAATTGTTTAAGACGAAGTGGTGTGGGATGTAATAATGTTTAGTTTCTAATTCACGATCTGTATTCGAAACAAAGTTCATATGGCCCAGAGATAAATATTCTTTCATAAATTGAACATATTGGTTGTAAATTTCTGGCATGGATATTAATCGTTTCTCAAGATAAAGAAATCTTCTGTGCGCCATTTGGCGTGAATCACCTAAAATATCTCGATCCTGTTTGAATGGTAATGCGACTGAATAGCGGCCTGATATTTCTCTAAAATGAGAACTCTCAAAATGTTTTTCACAATGTCTTTCTTCAACTGTTAAAGGTTGCACATTTGGAATTTTTTCTAATTCCCAGAATGAATTTACTAATTCGTCAGTTTTTGTACTTAAATGATTTACATGTACTGGATCAGTTGCCAACGTTTCAAAATTTGTAGTTCCCGAAATTATCCACCCAAGTCTCGAATTTAAGGCAAATGGAAGGTTAGGTTCACGTTTGACAATTTCACCAGTCATTAAATGCATAAATACATTTACACCAAATAAAATGTCAATTTTTTGTGATTTGTGAAACAATGGATCAGCTAACATTAAATCACTGAAATTATCGCAAATGACTGAAGGTAAAGACACATAGGGAATATTATCTGTCACTTTATCCATTACGAATGCTGATGTTGATACCCTAAGATCACTTTTGAAGTGAGAAGTGAATAATAAATCGACTTCCCCATTACTCACAGTATTAAATGTTCCCAAACATGACACAGAAATAGAACTATCTTTTACCTTTAATCCTAATTTGTTTACACATTCTCTAGAAATAAATGACTTCTGAGAGCCTGTATCACATAAACATCTGCATTTTACAAATTCTTGTTTAGAATTTTGAACTTTTATTAATGCGGTACACAACAAAATATGACTCTTTTGATTACTCTTTGCGTTTGATTCATAATGAGAGGCACAGACTGTAGACGAAACATTATCACTCGCTGACTCAACTTTTTTAGGGATAAATTCTTGTGCGTGTGGGGACATACTATTCGTCTGAGTCTTATTCCTTGAATTGTTTACCATGTGCAAAATACTATGATGTTTCTTAAAGCAATGGTGGCACGTATTTAGACTCTTACATTTATTGAGAAAATGCATATTAGATAGGCAATTGAAGCAATAATGATTATGTTTTACGAAATCTATTCGTTGTTGAACAGGCAAATTGAGAAATTTTGAGCATTTAGCTAAACTATGTTCTTCTTTACAGTAACCACAACTCAAAGTAGCTATAAAAGCATTACTCTTATTTGGAAATACAGATTTAGGTACCTTATTTACCACTAACTTGCTATTTTGAAGAGTTCTTGCGTAATTCTTAAGAAATTCAATTAAGTTCTTAAGTTTCGGAATTTCATTGCTTTTAAGCTGACGTTCCCACCACAATTTTGTAGAAGGATCCAATTTTTGCAAAATTAAATAAGTCATTAATGTATCCCCAAATTTGTCAATGGTTTGGTTCAATACTTCTAACGAGCAAATAACTTCATTAATGTTATCAACTAGATTTAAAATAGCAACAGCTGATTCTGTTTGAATTGCTGGTAAACTTAGAAATCGTTTAATATATGCAAAAATTTGTTCTCTCTTATTTGAATATCTTTCGTCTAATAGATTCCATGCAATTTCAAAATTAGAATCCGAAATTTGAATAGACTGAATGACGCGATACGCTTCACCTTTCAATGAAGCCTTTAAATACTGCAATTTTTGAGCATTAGATATAGTCGTATTACTGTTTATGCATGCATTGAAAAGATCTTTAAAAGCTATCCATTCAGTGATATTGCCTCCAAAAGTAGGTAATGATAACCTAGGTAATTTAATATTCTCAAAAATTGTTTCTGAAATTACACTATCAGATTTATTTTTATTCTTATTTAACTTCGCATTTTCGATTTTCAATATTTTTTCACCTTTAAATTTCCACAAATCAATTTTATCTGAAATTTCCTGTGCGGTATCTATCTCGCTCTCTAATTGTTTAGAATCTGTAATTAAACTTTCAATTTCCCTATCAGGTTTTTTTAGTTCCGTTTCTTTCTGTTTTAACAGTTCAATATTTTCTTCTAATTCTGTTAAATTAATCTCACCATCTGCGATTATACTTTCTATTTTCTTAATATAATTCGTTACACTTCTTCGTAGAGCAGTTCTTTTCGTTTTAAAAGTTGTTAATTCACTCATTTTTACTTAAATCAAACACAAAACTAGTTCTAAAATACGTTAATAGGAAATTTAGTTTAAATCTAAACTATTATTCTCATCACAATTCTACAGTTTTAAATAGCAAATTATTTTTACACATGAAAAATAATGTTCAAAGTTAACTTACCTCACAAGCTGAGGTAATATTTCGCCACAAAAAAACATCACACAGCAGTTCAGAAAAAAGTTCCATTCTACACTTTTTTTTTTTCACTAGCACTCCGGCTCGACGGACCAAGAATGTTTCTGCGTTTTAAACTATACACATACACACTGCTGGTTCTTAACTAAAACACAAATGCAATAATGGACTGTATACATGCAGTTTTATTCACACATAAATAAAGCGAGCCATCACACGGCTTATTCCACAACATTCTTTATCACATTCTAAAAACAACCAAAAGCAAAACAGAACACTGAGTGTTGCCAAACGCGGAAAGTAAGAAATAGAAACTTACATAAACTCGGAGCACATGGAATCAAAGAACATGCAGCTTAGCTCGCTGCAGACGATAATACACAAACATATAAATTAGATTCTTCTGCTGCCTAGTGAAGTATTTGTTTATTTAATATTAGGCCTACTTTTGTTTTAAATTTTTATGAACATTTGTTATGCACATGCAGGGCAAAGTAAAAAAGACTTTTAGTGATGGGGCAAACTGAAATATTTTATTTAACTTTGCCGTTACAACATATTTATAATTTTAAAAGTGTAAAATGGTAAAGTGATTTTGTTTCCCTTGCAAGATGGACCACATTTTTTTTCAGTTAAGTTCATGCGGTCATACAGACAAAAAAAAGGCAGTTTATGTGTATCCTATAACTGTTGATACAAGTCTTGTATACTATACATACATACTGGGAAAATTGTGTAAAGTGAAAGAATTAGGACATGGACAAAATTGTTTCTTATGTGGATCAGCATAATTATCACAGAACTGGAAAAACTCATTTAAAAAATTGAACTTGTTAATATTTCACTTTGCCCCATACCTGGGCAAAGTGATAATTTTCTACTATTATATTACATCTTTTATACACCACAGAAATTAAAGAATAAAAATTTGAAAAAAAAAAATTATAAGGCAAGGGTATTATAAATTATGTAGTGTAAAATTTCAAATAATTTTTCTGTTTGTTCATTTTGAAAATTGTAATTATTTTTAAGTATTTCACTATGCCCCATGTTCCCCTACCATTAAATACAACCCATTCCTACTCTTGAAACCTATATGCCAGTGTTCGAAATTAGCAGTCGTTAGTCGTCAAATGTGACTGCATTTGATGACTACATAATTATTATTCTTGAGTGTCAAATTTGACGCCTAGCTTATTTTAAGACTTATTTTCTGTTAAACTTAGCCAATCATTCACTTTTGAAATTTTGGTCTCACACCAAACATAAACTCTAATGTGAAACAGTTTGATAGCGATTTTTAGCAGATTGTATGAATCCAAATGAATATATTAATTTATGCAAACTTCTATTTTTGAGATTGTATGATTATATTGAGTGCCATTTAGCACTGCTGAAAGTGAAAAGGAATTTAGTCAGTTTAACTTAATAAAAAATGATACATGTAACCATTTATCCATTGATACTGTTAATGATTTATTAATGGTAAAACTGTATAGACCCAATTTAGCAGATTTTTTATCCAGATACAGCTATAAATCCCTGTGAAATGATGTAGCTGAAGGACGGTTAGACATCCTGATTTTTGTTATCTAACTTTATTAAAATTAGTGGGTATTGTTTGAGTTTCATCTTTGCAATCTATATGCAGTCAAGCATTGTTAGCATTAAATCGCTTAATGCGAATTTTTGCTTAATAGTTCAGTCAAATTAGCCCATTTTTGAGCAGTTTGCCATAAAAAATGCTAAGGAGATAAAAATTGGTCCAGTTGTTCATTGATGGCTACTGATGACTATGTAAAAAGTCCCCATTGATAGGAGGTGAGCGGGCAGAGGGGGGGCTAAACAAAGTATTTTTTTTAGTTTTTTACAAATATCTCAGAAATTGTTGTTTTTCATGGAAAAAAACCACTCCAACATAAATTAAAGAATATAAAATTATCTACAAATGACAGGTATATACAGTGGAACCTCGATTATCCGTCAGCCAGAAGACCGGAGCTTTGACAGATTTCCCCCCCAAAAATCACTTAATTTCAAATTAATTTATTTAATGACGCCATAATAATTTCTAAAGGGATAAAAATTGGTCCAGTTGTTTATTGATGGCTGCTGATGACTATGTAAAAAGTCCCCATGGATATGAGGTGAGCGGGGGGCTAAACAAAGTATTTTTTTTAGTTTTTTACAAATATCTCAGAAATTGTTGTTTTTCATGAAAAAACTACTCCGACATAAGTTAAAGAACATAAAATTATCTACAAATGACAGGTACATACAGTGGAACCTCGATTATCCGTCAGTCCGAAGACCGGAGCTTTGACGGATTTTCCACCCAAAAATCACTTAATTTCAAATTAATTTATTTAATGTCGCCATAATAAATTCTATAGAAATCAAAATTGGTCCAGTTGTTTATTGATTTATTGGCTACTGATGACTATGTAAAAAGACCTGATGGATAGGAGATGAGTGGGGGGAGGGGGACAAAATAAAGTACTTTTTTAGTTTTTTTACAAATATCTCAGAAACTGTTGGTTTTCTTGAAAAAATTACTCAGACATAAATTAAGGAACATAAAATTCTCTACAAATGACAGGTATATACAGTGGAACCTCGATTATTCGTTAGTCATGAAACTGGAGCCTTGGTGGATTTACTGAAAAAAAAAAAAAATCCTTTAATTTTAAATTTACTTAGTTAATATATATTCAAATTTATTAAATATTGTCGCAAAAAAAAAGAAGAATTGACACAATTTTTTCTTTTTTCTTGTAGGGGGGGGGGGGGTGTCTGGTGGTGAGTGTGAAAGGATGGATGACTGCCCCCTGATTCATGATTATTATGAATAATCTAAACATGAAACAGGAATCAGTTCATTATTATCTTGAAGGATTTTCCGAAAACGAAACTTTCTTTTCAAATTTATTTACTTAACCTTTATACAGGGTCTCGACAGCAACTTTCCGAGAATACACGCAAAGTTAGACAGGGGCTGTCAGAGACCAGTCTATTCAAATTCAGTAAATATTGTCACAAAAAAAAGAAAAGAAAAGAATTTAACTTCTGTTTGATGATGATGTGTAAAGAAAAAAAGAATCTTTTGACTTAGTAAGTATTTGCTTAATGATAAATGAGTACTTTCATTGTTCCCTATTATGTTTTGTCGCATTTACACAGTTTCACGTGAAATTTTATGTTATTTAATTTATGTGAATTTGACGGACTTTCCGCAAAAAAATCACTTTAATTTCAAATTTATTTACTTAATGTCGCCATAATAAATGCTACAGAGAAAAAAATTGATACAGTTGTTCATTGATGGCTACTGATGACTATGTAAAAAGTCCTGATGGATAGGAGGTGAGCGAGGGTAGGGGTGGGCAAAATAAAGAACTTTTTTAGTTTTTTACAAATATCTCAGAAATTATGTAGTAATTTTTTCATGAAAACCAATAGTTTCTGAGATATTTCTAAAAAATTAAAAAAGTACTTTATTCCCCCCCCCCTTCTCCCCTCGCTCACCTCTTATCAATCAGGACTTTTTACATAGTCATGTCATCAGTAGCCATCAATGAACAACTGTACCAATTTTTATCTCTAGCATTTATTATGGCGACATTAGGTAAATAAATTTGAAATTAAAGGGATTTGTTGCGGAAAATCCGTCAAAACTCCGGTTTCATGAGTGACGGATAATTGAGGTTCCATTGTATATACCTGTCATTTTCAGAGAATTTTACGTTATTTAATTTATGTCAAAGTAATCTTTTCATGAAAACCAACAATTTCTGAGGTATTTGTAAAAAACTAAAAAAATTACTTTATTTTGCCCCCTTCCCCTCCTATACATGGGGACTTTTTACATAGTCATCAGTAGCCATCAATGAACAACTGGACCAATTTTTATCCCTTTAGAATTTGTTATGGTGACATTAAATAAATTAATTTGAAATTAAGTGATTTTTGGGGGGAAAATCCGTCAAAGCCCTGGTCTTCTGACTGACGGATAATCGAGGTTCCACTGTATATACCTGTCATTTGTAGATAATTTTATATTCTTTAATTTATGTCAGAGTAGTTTTTTCACGAAAAACAACAATTTCTGAGATATTTGTAAAAAACTAAAAAAAAAATGCTTTGTTTAGCCCCCTCTCCCCCCGCTCACCTCCTATCCATGGGGACTTTTTACATAGTAATCAGTAGCCATCAATGAACAACTGGACCAATTTTCATCTCCTTAGCATTTTTTATGGCAAAAAAACCTAATTTGACTGGACTATAATATAAAATAATAAAGCAGTCCCAACAGATAAGATGGTACTATTATTTTAATGGTTAATACACACGCACAAAAAAATGTGGTGCTTTAGATTTCATGTTAACAATATTTGTCTGTAATTATATTATATGTATAGTTTTTTTTTTTTTTTTTACTAAATTTAAGTGTAACTTTCAACAATGGATAAAATTTTGTTAGGTTTAATTTTGTTTAACATTGTTAAGTGCATTTTTCTATTAATTTCTAAATGTAGTATTAATTAAAAATGCTTTATCAGTTTTACAGTTGCTTCAATTATTATAATATTGTAGATTCAGAACTTCAATAATTTAAATAAAAACAAAATATTCATGCTTTTCTATAAAGTAGCATATAATGATACAGTTATGTGAATTTTAGAAATTGTAACTAGAAGTTTTCATTTGACGTCTAAGATATTTACAGTAGGCGTGATTTGATGCCTACCTTTCATTTCTCAATTTCTATCGCTGCTATATGTGTATACATTCCTTGCCTACACTATTTATTTGAATTATGGGTAACCTGCGGAACTTTAAGTATTTACAAATGTGGCTCTCGAGCGTGAATGGTTGTAGACTCCTAGCTTACAGGGATAAACAAAAGAGTTCTGTTACATTATTGTCTATAGGGGAAAATCGTTTGCAGTGCATTTTAATGATGTTATGATAATTCCAACTTAATGACCGTAAGATGTATCATTAAGGTAGACTACAACATGCTTTCTGTGGGATATGGAATAAATAGCATTTATAGCTAGTTTACAGGGATGCACAAAATAATTACATTATATTGTGATCTATAGAGAAAAATTGTTTGTGGTGCATTTTAATGATGTTACAATACTTTAAGCATAATGAAATTGATATGAATGACTGAGATGTACCATAATATTTTTTCTGTAGATTATGGAGCGCATAGCATTTATTGTTCATTTACAGAGACACTACACAAAAATTCATTTACAGGAATGACTATGATCAGTAATTACTGGAAGTGCATTTTCATCTGTTGTATGCATTTTAAAACTTAACTAATTTTTTCTGTATTATGTGGTGTGCATACTACCGATCACATACAGGTCTGCATGAAAGAATTCGCACATATTACCAATATGTACAGAAATTACATAAAATGGATGTTTACTGCATTATATATATTTTAAAATGTTTATTTAGATATCTCATTTCATTGCATGAAAAAATTAAATTTCTTAACAGTTCTGTTAGTGTTAGAAAGTGTTTCATAATCTATGTTGGATGCATGATTTTTCATTCTCTCTCTTTATCACTTTTTTTTCTTTTAATTTAAAGACATTTACCTTTAAATGGATGTAGAATATTTTTCCCTCATCAGCCGGTGATTAATAACACATGACTATAGTTTCAAGAGCATTTAATTACCTGCTCTCAACATCAGGTGAGCAATAGGGTGGTGCGAAAAAAGTCAAGTTGGTATTTCCGAGTCGCTATACTGCGGAAAAGTTGCGATTGGTAAATACAAGAAAAACAAAAAATATTCAAATCGGACTTTATCTTCCGATCCCGCAAACCGCCTAAAAATTCAAAAAAATTGAAAATTTCCGATTTTTTCAGAATAAAAAAAAAATTACGTATATATATTTTTTATCGTTATAGTGAAAAATATTTGCAGATTGTACTGTTTAAAATAATAACAAAAATAATTGCGTTTAGAAAATATCTTCCAATTGCACAAACCACCTAAAAATTAAAAAAAAATTGAAAATTTTAGATTTTTTTCAGAATAAAAAAAAAAAAAATATGTATATATATATATTATTGCTATAGTGAAAAATATTTGCAAATTGTACTGTTTAATAACAACAATAATAAAAAATTGCTTTTATAGAATATCTTCCAATCGCGAAAGCTGAATAAAAATCAGAGTTTTTTTTATTTTGAGTGATTTTGATGATTAAGAAAATAATCAACTGAGCTTATTTTGTGGTCTCAGGTTAAGATTTAAATATAAATTGATACTGTTGAGTTGATTACTGAAAAAGGAGTTTCACTAGAATACTTAAATTTGGTACATTGTGGTGGTACAAATACCAATACAGGATGGAAAGGTTGTGCTATCAGACAACTTGAAGTGCTTCTCGGACGACCACTTCAGTGGGTTGTTTGTTTATTCCATTTTGTTGAATTACCTTTCTGACATCTTTTTCAACAGTTGGATGGTGAAACAACTAGCCCAAGATCATTTAATGGACCAATTGGGCAGAATCTCATTGGTTATGAACAGCTCTCAGTGATAAATTTTCAATTAATTGATTGTGAAATTCAAAAAGTGGGCAGACAACTGTTGAGCAAGGACCAAATATATCTTTTTGACGTAAGTCAAGCAATTAAAAGTGGCAACTTCCCAAATGACTTATCAAAGCGGGACCCTGGCCCAATTTCACATGCCAGATTGCTCACTTGTGCAAACAAAGTCCTTCGACTTTATATGAATGTGGAAAACCCATCGGATGCCTTAAAAGCCATAGTGACATTTATTATCTTACATGCCAGTTTGGTTTGAAATAAAATGCAGTACGTACATTACAAATGGGCCTATTCATCTGTACAGAGCAATAGGAACATCTCGATACTTGCCTGACGACCTGAGTAAAGTGGTATTCCTGTAATTGAACAAAACTCGTTCTTTGCCCACACGGAAAATTCTACTGATGGCAATGATCTTTGATAAGAGGAGGCACATAGAGAGCTAGGGCTAAGAAGAGTGCTAAAAGTCAGGCAGACTGTTTCAAATCTAAAAGCATCAGAAACTTTATCACTCCTACTCCCAGTGGCAGAAAGTTCTGTTCAAGCTTTTAAAATTTCATAATCTATCTGCAAATTTTGTGTGTAATTTTAAATAATGAATAATACACAAACTAGGAATTTTTCATCATTTTCTTAAAATATGGTAAGCATTATGCATTCTCATTAATTTTGCTTGTAACTTTTGATGTTACATATTGTTTCATCATCTCACTTCTTGTAGGATTTCTAAAATGGGAAGGATAAGCTTATCCCGGGACCAGGGGAGATTCTGAGTAAAAAAATCTTTTCTGAAATTTACAGAGAATTTTGTGAAAGGATCCAGGAGGGGGTAAAAATTTCCCTCCCCTGATGCAGCTACAGAAATTCCTAGTTTTCTTAATTTTTTTTTTTTTTTTGACTTTTTGCTGCGAATTTTCTACATTAGTAAAAGGAATCCTACATCTATTTTTGAATTTTTTATGCAATTTTTAGCATTTTTTCTCATTTTGCGATGCTCTTTAGACATTAGTAAAGGGAACTGGGTATCAATATTTTAGCAGTCTTTTTATGCAGTCAATTTTGTCAATACTCACGATTATTTTTTTCCACAATCGTTTGATGAAAATTGCATTATTTATTTATTTATTTTTTTTACTGCGTTTCTTTGCCGAAATTAGCGTGTTTTTACAGCGATCTTTTGCCGAAATCCGCCTGTTTTTACCACGAACATTTGCCGAAATTTGCATGTTTTAACCACGATCATTTGTCGAAATTTGCATGTTTTTACCGCGATCTTTTGACGAAATTGCCATCTTTTTACTGCGATCTTTTGACGAAAATTCACATGTTTTTACCATGATATTTTGCCGAAATTCGCGTGTTTTTACCATAATCTTTTTCCAAAATTCGCATTTTTTTACCGCAGTCTTTTGTCGAAATTCACGTGTTTTAACCATGATCCTTTGCCAAAATTCGCAAGTTTTTACCGCGATCTTTTGACGAAATTCACGTGTTTTTACCCCGATCCTTTGCTGAAACAGGAGAACAGCGTAAGGTCGCAAGAAAAAAAAAAATCTGAAAGTTTTGGACAATTTTTTATTTTTTTTTTTAGTGCAGACAAAAACTGTCCGAAAATTGCAGACATTTTTTAAAACTAATTTCATTAGTGCAGGCAAAAATTGTCCACAAGAGATTTTCTTTGTCCACGACTATGTCGCCGTGTCGCATGGTTTCTGCCACTGGGTTCCTACTTAAAATGTCGATGCAGCAGACTATAAAGAATTAAATGATTAGAATGTAGCAAAATTATCATCTCCAACTCTTTTACAGAGAGTAACCAATGAAGAAATACATTCCTTCATTTAATCAGGTGATATCCCAAACTAGGATGCTAAAAAATTTCCCTGCCACACGCAAGCTGTCGAGCAGTGTGTCAAATTGGTAACAGAAGCATTGCTTAAGGTATGTAGGCTCCAATCAAGAGATGGATTCATCAGGGCCACACTGAAATCAAGGTCCATGATACCAATCTTTACCACCAAATCACAGTACAAAGTTGCGTCTAAAAGTCAGACTTAAACAGATGAAATAACAAATTATGTATTTAAGTAATGTAAGTAGCAAACACCAAACACCCTCATTGGTTGGATGGAGGGAAGGTGTGGGTGGGACTCTAAGAGCAGTACAACTTATATGCAAATGTTAACATTAGAACGTAAACTGACCTCAGGTGATTATTTTCTTAATTCATCAAATCACTCAAAATTGAATTTTTCCTGATTTTTATTGCGCTTGCGTGATCAGAAGATATTCTCTAAACGCAATTTATTATTATTATTACTATTAAACAGTACAATCTGCAAATATTTTTCACTATAGCGATAAAAAATATATATACGAAATTTTTTTAAAAATTCTAACAAAATCGGAAATTCTCAATTTTTTTGCATTTTTAGGCAGTTTGTGCAATTGGAAGATGTTTTCTAAATGCACTTTATTATTATTATTACTATTAAACAGTACAATCTGCAAATATTTTTCACTATAGCGATAAAAAATATATACGTACATTTTTTTTTAAATTCTGAAAAAATCGGAAATTTTCAATTTTTTTCTCGGGATTGGATGATAAAAGTCCGATTTGAATAATTTTTTTTGTTTTTCTTGTATTTACCAATCTCAACTTTTCTGCACTATAGCAACTTGGAAATATCAACTTGACTTTTTTCGCACACCCTAGTGAGCAATAACAGTCAAACCCAACAAAGGTAAAATGTCTTCTGCAAAGAAATATTTAATTCAGTGGTATAAACATGGAAATAAATATTGTAGAAAGTGAATGTCACGAGCAAGCTATAAAGCTGTCAAAAAGAATGAGGGTTCTAGAAAGAACCTGCGGAGGAAAAGGTAGCCACCCATGCAAGGAATCATGCACACCCATGCCACACATTTACAAGGAAGACAAAAGAGGTACCGAAACCGGTTTAAAACATAGATCCAGATATTGAAATATCAAAGAATGAAAAATACAGAGACAATTAAGGTCAAATATCGTTAAAAAATTGGCAAATAATTAAACAAACAACAACAATTTAATAAAACAATTAAATAAATGACTATAATTGCTCTTGAAACTATAATTGTGTGTTATTAATTACCATCTGGAGGAAAAAGATCTACATTAATCTAATTGTCATCTCCAGTTATTTTATTCACACATTTACCTTTGTTTTAGGTGACTGATGTGTTATCTTATCATGAAGAAAGTAATACAAACATACACAATATATGCCAAAAAATTAAAAATAAGAGTTTGTTTTCATCTAATATAAAATCTCCCATGGAATTATCAGAGTTTATACAAATGCAGGTAAGTAAATTATACCTGTAAATTTTTTGCAAAATATGAAGTGTTTTATTTTGTAAGAAGATATTAAAATATGGAGATACAGTATGCCATAGATTCATATTGTATATCTTCATGTAATTTATTAATGTTAAATTGTATTTAACGTTATTTCTACTGTATACTGTAAAAAAAAGGTCAAATGTTTTTTAATCTACGAAAATATAATATAAGCATGAACGAAAATGTATAAAAACCTCTTCCAAGTTACCCGTGTTTCCAAAAAACATTCTTTATCTTTAGAAACCCTAGAAACCAACATGTTTCGAGATTTAAAGAAGCGTTTATAAAAACAAAGTTTCTTTTCCAGCCACTGATTTTCAGAAAAGTTTAGAGTAATATTTATTGTGTATTAATTCTTTTTTTCAAATTGTAATATTAGTTTTTAAAATGCTAACCATTCTTAATTAAACATTTTCAGCTACGTATTTGAATATATACTGTCTGCAAGGGTAACAAAATAATATTAATTTTATTGATAATGTTAATAATTTATCCTGTTTGTCTGTAAAACATGTTTGTTGAACATGAAAATGTGTACTTGAGAATGGATAGCATCCAAAAAACCTATATTCTGACGGAAATTGCAATTAAAGGGTAATCTTCTATTCGGAATCAACTACTCTTCAATCGTCAGATAATAATAAAGTACTTTAAATTTGCAGTAAACAACTTTAATTATCTCGTCGAAAAACCAACTCATAAACTGTTTTCAACTCAGCTAAGTACATGGAATAAACGCCCACGTGAAAGAATGATTATCACGTGCTATCATGTGCTTTTTCCCAGTGACGTCATCCAAGGCTACCAAGGACTGAAAAACTCTTTTAGATTTTAGTCAGTTGTTGTGTGAATTTCTTTGAATAATGTAGTGTGTAAAAATGTCAGAGCAAATGTAAATGCTCTGTTATGTAATAATCCAGAAATTAAATAATAGTTAATCGTAAGGCAAATGGCACTAATTTTGTCTATGAAGTTTCAATTGTGCTAATATATATATATTTCAGAAATGAGTAATGTGCTGATCATCATCGATAATCATTTGGATTACATCGTGAATATGGAAACTCACAATGTGCTACGATATAACCCAATGGATAAACTTAAGGAAGGTTTGAACTTATAATCAGGTAAGCGAATGCATGCTTACTTAACTCTATTTACGAAGTATTATTTATACAATTAAAGAAACTATTTTACACATTAAATAAACTGCGCCGCCGACAGATTATGAAAGACTGATATTATGTATTAAATAAAAATTTTAAGCACATTAGCTATATGCTGAAAAAACTCGCTTTATAGAAAATAAAAACGAACGCAAAGAAAAGCGATTCGTATTAAATTAAATTAAATATCTTTAAAAATAATTAAAGATAGAAAATAAAAATGGCTACATTTAAAGAAAGCCAATTCATCGAGAAACTAAATTCGAGCAATTATTCCAACTGGAAATTTAAGCTCGAAATGCTTCTCATTAAAGAAGACTTATTTGAAGTAATAAGTGATCAACCACCAACTCCTTTAAATGAGGATTGGAACAAAAGAGATAGAAAGGCGAGAGCTTTGATTAATCTAAGCATAGATGACGCACAAATTGTGCATGTAAAAAATTCTACCACAGCCAGGCAAACCTGGGAAGTTCTCAAAAGTACGCATGAAAGAGCAAATCTGAGTAGCAAACTGTATTTATTGAGAAAACTGTACAGTACTAAACTGCCCGAAAACGGTAATATGATAAATCATATAACAAATATTCTACAAATAGTAGATAAATTATCCGCCATAGGCGAGAATATAAATGACTCACACATATCCGCACTATTTCTATGCTCATTACCGCCCAGCTACAACACGCTTATCACAGCATTAGAGGCAAGGCCCGAAGCCGAATTATCCCCAGATTTTATCAGAAGTAAACTCATAGATGAGTATAATCGCAGACAAGAAATGTCTGAACAAAACAACAGCTCTGAAAAGGCATTTAAAACACAAAGAAAACACACTTATAACGACTACAAAAGAAATTCAAAATATTGCAGTCACTGTAAGATGACAAATCACAGTAATAACGAGTGCTATCACCTCAAGAGCAGATACACACAGCACAACAAAAACAAACACACATATCAAAATGTGAATAACTTTAATAATAAAAATAAATCTAAACCTTTCTCATCATCACTATGCTATGAAAACACAGAGAATTATAAAGAGAATACTGACTGTCACGATAACGCGAATGATCAGAAAATAAGCTCAAAAACTAATCAATCCGAAGATCGCGTACTAATAACAGAAAAATTAGGAAAACAAAACTGGATACTCGACAGTGGCAGTACCTCACACATTGCAAATGATAAGAGGTTATTTGATAAATTTAACAATTTTGAAAAATCATCAGTCACCATCGCAAACGGCAACAAACTCGAAGCATTTGGTTCAGGCGACGTTTTAATAAAAACGAAATCCCCAAATGGAGAAATAAAACTCACAAGACTACAGGAAGTCCTATACGTCCCAGAACTAGAATCCAATTTAATATCCGTAAGCAAAGCAACTAAAAATGGATGCAAATTAATCTTTGAAAATGACAAGTGCGACTTAACGTTCGACAGTGAAATTTATATAAGAGCGAAGAACAAAAATAATTTATACATAATCGAACAAACAAACCACTTAGAAAATGCAGAAAACTATGCAAACGTCACACTAAGCTGTAATAATAATAAAGAATGTTTAGAAGTATGGCATCGAAGACTAGGACACCGTGATTATGAAGCAATCAAAACAATTGTTAACAAACAGCTAGCTACCGGAATAAAAATTAAAAACTGCAGACACAATAATAGATTATGCGAAACCTGCATCAAATCTAAATTAAACGACGCGCCATATCCAAAATCGGCTACAAATAGAGCAAACAAAGTTCTCGATTTAATACACAGCGACGTCTGTGGACCTATAAGTACACCAACACTAGGAGAAAAACAATACTTTCTCACATTCATCAACGATTACTCGAGATATACAACTATATACTTACTATCTAAGAAAAGCGAAGTAATTGATAAATTAAAAGAATACATTGCAATGGTAAATAATCAATTCGGTAGAAAACCAAAAGAAATAAGATCCGATAATGGAGGAGAATATAATAGCAACGAAATAGACAATTATCTAAAGGAAAACGGGACATTACACCAATTCACAATTCCACACAACCTGAGCCAGAACGGCGTGGCAGAAAGGAAGAATAAAAGCCTACTCGATATGACACGTAGCATGCTTTTAGAAGCAAATTTAAATAAACAATTTTGGGGAGAGGCAATACACACAGCGACATATTTACAAAACAGATTACCAACAAGAGCGAACGACAAAACTCCATACGAACTATGGAAAGGTATCAAACCTGATCTCAAACATTTAAGAACCTTTGGATGTAAAGCATTTGTTTATATTAATAAAATACATCGGGGAAAACTAGACAATAGAGCGCAAGAAGGTATTTTTCTTGGTTACGACACACATTCCAAAGGATATCGCATACACACAAAAGACAAACAAATAATAATTGCCAGGACTGTAAAATTCATAGAACATGAAATAAAACACTCAAACAACATTGAGGAAGATTCAAATCTCGAAGAAATCTCCACTGATGATAGAAATCAAGAAGAGAAGAATAAAAATTACATTGAAATTGACATTAATGATAAAGAAAAACAACCATGCGAGTCCAAACAAACACAAATAGAACCAAGAAGGTCAAATAGATCTAACAGAGGAGTACCACCAGATAGATTTGTCTGTTTAGTTAAAGACACACAATCAAATGAACCAAAGAATTGGAACGAAATTATGGAAATGAAAAATCCACACGATTGGGAAAATTGGCTCAAAGCCACCGAAAATGAAATCAAGTGCCTAGCTAAAAATAAAACTTGGACATTAGTCGATCCGCCACCAGGCAAGAAAGTGATAGGTTCAAAATGGACTTTTAAATTAAAACGCGGCAACCTAAACCAAGTGCAAACCTATAAAGCACGACTCGTGGCACAGGGATACAGTCAGAAATTCGGAGTAGATTATGACGAGACCTTTGCTCCAGTTGTCTCTCATACCACAATCCGTGCATTTCTCATATCAGCATTAAATCATAACCTTAAAGTTAATCATATCGACGTGAATACAGCGTTTTTACACGGAAACCTACAAGAAGAGGTATACATGAAACAGCCGGAAGGGTATATAGCTCCAAATCAACAAAACAAAGTATGTAAATTACAAAAAGCAATATACGGGCTCAAGCAAGCCGCCAGAGCATGGCACACGAAAATCTCCGAGAGTCTTAAAGCATTAAATTTTGTACAAAGTACATCTGACTCATGTCTTTTTATACGCGAAAATTGTGAAAACTCGACATACATTATAGTATATGTGGATGATTTGTTAATTGCCGGAAAAAACGAAGATATAATTGAATTAATAAACAATCTCAAAAGGGAATATGAATTGAAAGATTTGGGAGAAGTCAATAACTATCTCGGAATAAATATAAAAAGAGACGATAAAAATTTCTACTTAAACCAAAATTCAAAAATTGAAGAATTGGTAGATAAACTCAATCTTCAAAACGCAAAACCTTACAGCACACCTATGGAAGCAGGTTACAATCGACTCAACGATGATGAAAATCTATTACCTAACAATATTAAATTCAGACAAGCAACGGGAACATTACTCTACATCTCAACATTAACCAGGCCCGATATTTCAGCAGCGGTCAACATACTCAGCCGTAGAAATGAAACCCCTCGAGAAAAAGACTGGAAAGCAGTCAAAAGAATCGTAACATACTTAAACAACACAAAACACCTCAACCTGACGCTAAGTTCGAAAAATAAGCCTATTCTCAAAGTTTACGCAGATGCAGATTGGGGAGGTGATCCAGAAACTAGACGATCCACCAGCGGAAATATATTTATGTTAGGAAAATGTCCCATACATTGGACAACGAAAAGACAAACATGCGTTGCTCTGTCATCAGCAGAAGCTGAATACATTTCTGTAAGTAACGCAGCACAGGAAATACTATGGATGATAAAACTCCTGGAAGATTTAAAATTACCACAACAGAAACCCATAACAATATACGAGGACAATCAGCCATGTATAAAAATGGTTGAAAGTGAAAAACATACTCGAAAAAGTAAACATATAGATATCAGATTCCACGCGATAAGACAACTCAAGGAAGATGGAATAATAGATTTAAAGTATTGTCCCACAGAATTTATGACCGCAGATTCACTCACCAAGCCCAACCCCAAACCTGAATTCATTAAACACCGAAACAATCTGAACTTACTTCCTTATCCTACATAGAAGATTAAGGGGGAGTGACGGAAATTGCAATTAAAGGGTAATCTTCTATTCGGAATCAACTACTCTTCAATCGTCAGATAATAATAAAGTACTTTAAATTTGCAGTAAACAACTTTAATTATCTCGTCGAAAAACCAACTCATAAACTGTTTTCAACTCAGCTAAGTACATGGAATAAACGCCCACGTGAAAGAATGATTATCACGTGCTATCATGTGCTTTTTCCCAGTGACGTCATCCAAGGCTACCAAGGACTGAAAAACTCTTTTAGATTTTAGTCAGTTGTTGTGTGAATTTCTTTGAATAATGTAGTGTGTAAAAATGTCAGAGCAAATGTAAATGCTCTGTTATGTAATAATCCAGAAATTAAATAATAGTTAATCGTAAGGCAAAGGCACTAATTTTGTCTATGAAGTTTCAATTGTGCTAATATATATATATTTCAGAAATGAGTAATGTGCTGATCATCATCGATAATCATTTGGATTACATCGTGAATATGGTAACTCACAATGTGCTACGATATAACCCAATGGATAAACTTAAGGAAGGTTTGAACTTATAATCAGGTAAGCGAATGCATGCTTACTTAACTCTATTTACGAAGTATTATTTATACAATTAAAGAAACTATTTTACACATTAAATAAACTGCGCCGCCGATATATTCCAGGGTGAGAAAACAGATTAATGAGCTATAAAAACTACCCGGAAATATTTCTAAAAATCAATGGCAGTCAGAGAAATTTTGTTTTTATAAATGCTTCTTTAAATCTCGAAAATATACTGGTTTCTGAGATTTCAAAAGATAAAGAATGTTTTTGGAATCATTGGTAACTCTGAAGGGCTATTCTATAGTTTCATTCGTGGTTATATTATGTTTTCCAAGATAAGAAACTTTTTTTTTTTTTTACAGTGTATCAGTTGACACTTTTCAAGATTTTGAATTGTGGTTATTTTATTTGTTGTTTTAAAAGCTGATAAGTATAGAAATAAGCATACAATTCATTAAAAATGATTTGTGATTATTTTAATTTAAAAATTGCAAATAAAAGAACAAAAATTCAAAATTTTATAGTGTGTTATATGGTACTGACTGGTACTGTTAATCCTTTTACATCCAGAGATGTAAGAAAAAACTTCTCTCATGAGACTACGCTTGGAAAAAACTGACTGCTACCACTGCATTTTCTTAAGCTAAAAGAAATGGGCTTTTAAAATTTATAAAAAAAATACAGTTTAAATTAAAATTAAACAAAATTAACATATGTGATTTAAGAAATAACACTTTTTATCATAGTAAAAAAATATGTATAATAATATTTATAAATGTATATTACAGTAGAGTCTCAAACATCCGAGTCTCAGACGTCCGAGGTTCCGCTTAATTCGAGGCATCAAAACTAAAAATAAAAATTTCTACGAATTTTTTTCCTCGCTCGAAAGAATGTCAGTTCTTTTCGTTTCTTCGTAGAAGAAATGTCATTGCCATTTTCAGTTACCTACCACCCGTTCTTTCTCTTGTTCAGGCAGATGGCTAAGGGTTGCGGTTGGTTTGAAAGGGGTTTCTCAACTAGTTCTACAAGATTCTTCTTTTTCCAAGTTCCCTTAGGCGCAAGGGGGTGTACTCCGTGGCCAGTTGCATTGTAAGTTGCTCTGTCGTTTATTCAAAAATAGCTTTTTTTCACATTCTTAAATCGACTATTATAGAAATGATAGAAGATGAGGAAGAATGTAATGATACAGAAGAAAACGACTCTCTGCCACTTGAAAAAATAATCTCTCATAGTGAAGGTTCTGCATCTTTACAACTGGCTTTAAAATATGTAGAACAGCGAAATGAATCCACCCCTGCTGACGTTATACTTTTTGAACGTTGGCTAGCTTATTGCATCTAAACACAGAAGTAATGTATTAAAGCAGCAAATAATTGAATTTTTTTTGTTTGTAAAGTATCCTGTATATCATTACAAAAGGAATAAAAGTATGTATATTCTTTGTCATCCTAATTGAGTAAAATTATAATTGGTAAGAATTTTATACTTTTTCGGAAAAACCGAGTTTTTAGTAATCCAAGGTGGTGTCAGCCCCAATTACCTCGAATTTTTGAGACTCTACTTTATATAAAATGTCTAGGTGATGGAGCTGTTGATAAATAGGCAAATTCACATCTATAGAAGTTGTTTACACTTTTTTAGAATGATTTCGAGACTGTTTTTTAATTCTTACAGTGTCTAAGATTAATTTTTTGTGTTTCGTCTCATAACCTTGTTTCTGGACTTTAAGTCTGTATTATGCTTTGCATGAGAGAAAAGATTTTTGTAAAATTTCTAGGGGTGTTGCTTGCCATTCACGTTTCACTGCTTTCACTCCATCAATTGTGGTGGGTTTGCTCTTAGAAAGAGCTTTTTTCAGCTGGCCATAGGCACAATAATTCATAGGAAAATGTAAGGGAACTTCGCTAGAATATGTTGCAAATTTATATACAGTGGAACCTCCATATATCGAAGTAGCAAAGTTCCGGAAAAAAATTCGATATATAGAAATTTCGATATATAGAACCGATCTGAGTTTTATAATAATTACTCCTAAAACATTAAAATTAAAGCTAATTTTTGTATACGGAACTGCATTTCTAATGCGAATTGCATTAAATGAAAGTTAATAAGGAAAAAAATGAATTAGTATGAAAGGTTTATTGAGTACTACAGACCTTTTATAAAAACAATAATCCAGACAGTGGTTATTATGCTCACAGTTACATTCTGTTAAAAAAACTACGAATATCTTGCTCAACAGCCACTTTTGCGGAAAGTTCATCAAAGAAATGTTCGCATTTATTCATTCCACGCGTTACAGGACAGGTCGCAACCGAAATTCGAAAACGAGTTGGGGGAACAACAACCTGTTTGTCCAGCCCTCATCCCCAGCTGGAATGTGGGGTTCGTAGTGACCTTCAATAAACTTCATTTATCCCTTGACCTTCATTTATCGTGAGACAACAGGTCTAAAGTGGAATAAAATCTCTCAATATGTCTTGAAAAAAGTTTCGATGTATAGAGATTTTTTCGATATACAGAAACAGTTTTTCTATGTAATGAACATGGAGATTTGCTAAAAGTTCGATATATAAAAAATTTCGATATGTGGAAGTTCGATATATGGAGGTTCGACTGTATGCGATACTTGTGTCAATTTTCCCATTTTTCTTAAAGAATGCAGTAGTAGTTTTCGAAGTATGACTGGTGGCTTTGTCTTGGTATAATTTCACTCTTTGAAAATCATTTGAAATCAAAAGAAATGGAATTTCTTCTGTAAATGTCAGATATAAAGCATTATATTGATAGTGTGATGAGGTGATTTAAAACATTTTTTTACTCTTCTTATTTTCAATTTCCCATTGTAAGAGAAACCTATGACAACCTGAAGCCTTTACTGAAACTTTCTTTGCATTTTTGAAACCAGGTTTACACGTCTTTTTCTCCACCTTTTTTATAGTAAATAGTCCTTTTTTACTTTCTTCTATCTATACAAAAAGAAAGTATTGGATTCATGAAAAATTTCAACTTTTGGTTTTATAAGGTCCTGAACATGATTTGATGTCTATCTGTTTGTATGTGACACAAATTTTGTGGATGCTCTGACTCATGAACTATTGTATAGAATTTGGTTGAAATTTCATATGAAGTTCTGTCTATGTGAACTGGTGCTGATTAATTTTTGGGCAAAATTCTCCAAGAAGGAGTGCCACAAACCAATGATTTGTTTGATTTATGGGTACAGAATTCAACAAAACATCAAATTTAGAATCCTCATGATAGGAATATTGTCATTCAATTTTGGTTTCGGTCATCAAAAGAGGGTGCGAAAATTCAATGATTTGTTCAAAGTGTAGAAAAAAGTTTTGTGATGGCCACAAAATAGTAGTTTTTGTTGTAGTCATTTATGTAAACCCATGCTTCATCAAATGTAACAATGTGTTTCCATTTATCTCTTGCTAAATGGTTTTCATACAGAACTCTACAAAATGTCTTGCGTTGAGCCACATGTCTCTTCAAAAGATGATGAGAATTATGATTTTTAGCTTTTTAAAGCTGTAAATTGTGGTTTATTATTTTGTTTATTGTTTCTACAGATATATTTAAAGACTTTGCAATTGATTTCTGCATTGTTGGATTTTCTCTTGTTACCAACAATTTCACTTTAGAAACACTTGAAACAATACAAATCTTTTTCGGGTGTTCATTTAGAGTCTTTCCATGTAGAAGTATTGATTGATTGGCTTTCCGTCTCCGATTAATAATGTTGATTATTTTACACTTAAAAATTTTTATACTATGTGTTTCACAATGCTTTTTAATTTCAGAATAAGAATATTTCTACTTGGAATGCACAAAAATGTATCCTTTGATCTACAGCTTCTTTACAAATGCCATTTTGAATGAAGAATAAATTTGAAAGTATTAGAGGATAATTTTAATACAAATAACATGCTGTTACTAGAAATTTTCTTGAAAATTCCCCCTAAAAATATTTAATTAAAAAAAAAATCCTTTAGTGAAATTGTTATAAAAATGTGTAAACATCCCCTGTACTTCATACCAGGGTGCAGAATATGTCCAATCCGCCGATCTGGGATCGGGAGAAATTTTAGCCATCTGGGGAAATTTTGCGAAAAAATATACAATTGATTTTGATTTTAACAAGGAATTACATAATTCCCTGAGATAGAAAAAAAGATCCGTATGGCAACTTTCACAAAATCGATCTCAGAATAATATATACCGTATATACTCGCGTATAAGGCGAAAAATTTTGGAAAAATAATCGGCTTCAAAGTGCTGGTGGGGGTCAACTTATACGCGGGACAAAAAAGTTGAATTTTCGACGTTCCGGAGTAATTAACGCAATCGCGATCCTCCGAATTTCTAAGGCTTTTTCTAATGAATTATCTTAGAAAAAAAAATAAGTAAATTTTTTATCTGGTATAATATTCTGGCAATAAAAAATCGGTCACAGGATTTAAAATACAACCTGAAACCTAAAAAATTAAAATCAACCTGACCCGCAGTGAAAAAGATAATCAACCCGATCCGCAGCAAAAAAATTAGAGCCAATCGAACCAACAGATCGGGTAAAGGTAAAAACGTATTACCCGACCCAGGCTCCAACGGGAAGGATCGATTTTTAAAACATCCATGTGCGTTCACATTTATCCATAAAAGTCCACATATATTTTATACTACGTAATTTTGCATGGATAGTCTACACATTGCATAGTTTACACATGCATAGTTTGCAGTAGTAGCGGAAAAACGGCCATAAATTAAACACTTTTAAGTATTTAATAAGATAATATTAAAGGATTTTACAAACTGCAAATAGAAGAAACAAAGAAAAAAAAAATCGTAATACTTTATTAATTGTATTTAAAAAAAACTTTACTGCTATATTTTTAGCAGTTGTAATAGACTTAATGTAAATAAAATGAAACATCAAAATCTCTTGTTTTTCTATCAAATCCAGAAGTCATGAATCACTCTGCAACGTTGTGTTAGTAGGCCGTGACCTTTGGATATTCCTCACAGCCGCTAGCAGTTTCTGTTTACATTTTCTCTCTTTGCCTGCTATCAGCATTTCGGACTAATATTTTTCCCCCCAAATTCTAAAACTCCGTGAAATTAAAATATCTTTATTAAAATTTCACATTTAACTTAATAAAGATAGTAAAGTACGTATCTCAAAAATCACCAAGATCAGAAATTTTTTTTCAGAAATATTAAAAAAAAAAAAAAAATGAAATGCACAGAGCAAGTTACATTAATTTATATTTTTCTCTTCCTTGATTAATTGTAAAAAGAGGAGCGTATTAGGTTTTGGTTTATTAGAGTTTAGTTTTTCTAAATTCTAAAATTCTAATAAATTAAAATAGCTTTCTTTGGAAAATTTAGCATCTGATAAGGATAAAAAAGTGTAACCGGCAAAAACCTAAATTGGAGATACACATCCATAAGTATTAAAATAATTTTTTTTTTCACTCATTTCTTTCAGCATTATTTTTTCCTAATGAAAAACAACTTCTATCAAGACTGTTTATTGATTGACGATGACTGTCTCAAAAAAACAAAAAGTCATTCCCAAGCACACGAAAACATCACAAAAAGTGAGTGTTTCAAATTCTCAAGAAAAAATGTTAAAAACCTCTGCTCAGTGATTATTAAACAGCCTAAACAAAGAATATGTAAACCAAAAATTGTAAAACATATGAGACAATAAGTTCAGTAGTAAACTCATTTTGAGCCCTACCTCATCTTTAGAAAAAGAATCAAATCAAGAAGACCTCACACCACCATTAGTAGAAAACTCACTACAAGCTCTCACTGAATGGGTGAGCAAAAATAGAAAAGAATTTAAATTTAATAATGAGAAAAGTATTCATAATCAGTGGACAACTTTGAATAAAAAAATTCTAAAAACTGAATTTAATAAAAAAATCCTGAATCCTGAAAAGAAACCACCACTTCTAGATCAAGACAGTGGTATTATAAAGAAGCTTTTACCCCGGTGGCAGAATGTACGTGACTCTGCGACAGGCGTCGCAGACTTTTTAGGGCACCTGCAGACAAAAAACATACAGCGAAGCCGCGGGTGTGCTCTAGCGCGTAAATTACGGGAAAAAACGGCAAACTTCGTCGTAGGATCGCGAAAAAAATGGCTAATTTTATTGACAGATCGCGAAAAAAACGCAAATTTAGTTAAAAGGCCATGGAAAAACGGGAATTTTGTCAAAAGGCCGTCAAAAAACATCAGTTTCGTTGAAAGATCGCAGAGAAATACGAATTTTGCCGAAGGGCTACGGAGAAAACGCCAACTTCGTCAAAGGATCATGGAAAAAACTGTTAATTTCGTCGATCACGGAAAAACGGTCAATTTTGTCGAAGAAACGACAAATTTCGTCGTCGAATCGCGAAAAAACGGAGAATTCTGCTGACAGGTCGCGAAAAAAACGGAAAATTTCGTCGAAGGATCGCCAAAAAACGGTAAATTCCGTTGAAGGATCTCAAAAAAAAAAAAACCGGAAAATTTCGTCGAAGTATCTAAAAAAAAAAACGGCAAATTTCATCGGAGGATCGCAGAAAAACGTGAATTTTGTATGATATATTGCGTATTGCAGACTATTTTTGAAAACATTATTAGCGTTGCAGACACTTGAAGATAGTTCTGTCACTGGGGCTTTTACCAATCCTGATGTGTACACTGATGTACCAGAAATAGTTTACCTCCTTGAAAACTGCTTGAAAATTTGCAGAGAGTGTGTTTGTGAATCTGTTGGCTCTGTTATTGGAAATCACATTTATAATAGAGCCCTAAAATCAGATAATCTCTTTCATGAAGTTTTTATATCGTGGAATGGACCTCCAGTGCATAAAGCTACAGAATTATTAAAAGCACATCTTAAACAGACATGGTGGAAATTATCATTTCACTAGATTTTCTTCAAGAAACAGACTCAAGATCCACAAAACATCAAAAGTGATTGACAACATCCACAAAGACAGTGGAAGATTAAAGTTTCTCAGTAATTGACAATTTATCAGAAAAGGTAATCAAAAACATTGTATTTGTTGGTTAAAACTGTGCATTTATTAATAAATATTAGGCATAAGAATTAGATTAAAACTTACATGCATTAACTTAATTTACATTTCCAATAACTTGGCATGTTACAAGTTCAGTCTATAGGTTTTTAAAGATGCGACTTGTACATTGCAAAATTTTCTGTACGGGAAAGTAACGTGAAATTCATTTAAAGATTTGCAATAAATACAGACATACAGAATTTATTTAAGCCTGTAACACATCGTAAAATTTTGGGGAAATTTTCATATGGATTGGGGGAAATGTTGGGAGTAAAAACATTTTCTGCACCCCTGCTTCATACATACTGATATCTTGCAAAAATATTAGTTTCCTCTACTAATTTTACTATAATGTTTTCACAGAAAAGCTTATAAGAAAATTATTTATAATAAAATTATAAATAATCAACCCAATAATAGAAGTTCTATTTGAACTCTACATTAACACTCTCATCATCAATATTGACCCTCCTGGTTTTCCCATGAAATTAATGTTAGAGAATATATCAATAGTTTTCCATTTGAAGAAATTAAGACTCGTCCTCTTCTAATTCATTATCTGAAAAATTTTAATTGTTTGAAAAGTTCATATAAATATCATCCTTTTCACTACTATCGTCTGAAATATCACTGTTTGGTTTGTTCACAAGTTTAGCAATTTCTTCTTAAGAGGTATAATATGGTCTTTTAGTCATGGTGAACAGACTAAATTTAAAAGCAATAGTCTTCCTGCTCTCAGATTTTCCATCCTTACTAAATATATAAACCAGTGAGATTCCAAAAGAGAAAATATAAACAACTGCAGTGACTGATTTAAAGAGCAACGCATATGTTTTTATTTAAGCAGAACTGATAGAATGACAAGATATGGCTTTCAGGCAAAAGTCCGTCCTCTGCGTAGTATGGTCATTGAAAAAATATGGATAGGTAATATACCATCTTGTATTTAAATAAAATGCTCCAATTACGAATGCAAATACACTGCTGTCCAAAAATTAAGGGCAGTGACTGGATGCTTTGTCGAATATCTACTGAAATTCTTGACAAATTGTCCTTGCACTTCAAGGATGTAAAGCACATGTTTGACTTCAAGAACAGTAGAAACAGTATACTGCAATTACAAAATTAATATATTGAATATTTGATGAGATATGGGCATTTGTATGAAATAATTTTTAACTGCATATGCACAAACTATAAGAAAGGTTTTTTTCATTATTTGGTAGTCAATTCTATAGAGCAACTCATATAAAAAGACCAAATATCGTGAAAATTCAGAAATATATTTACAATACATTGAGCTAATTGACAAATTCGGGGGGAAATCCCTTGTCATCCCATTGGATTTTCCTTCAATTTGTCAATTAGTTCACTCTATTGCCGATATCTTGACCATCCACTTGATTAAGCGTCTGTCTCCTCTCTTCAATCTATCTGGGCAAGGGAGAATTGTAAATAAAGATCGATTACGCTCTAAAAATATCAATGTGACCAATTTATTAATTTTTAATATTTGCTGAAACAATAAAATTAATACAAAAAGATTAAAATATATTAAATTACTCAAAAATTTGTTTTCAAACAAAAATATATTTTATTTATTAAAAAAAAAAATACCCTTACATGATTTAATGGAACAGATGTCGCAGACGTACCGGGATTGGTACGATTTTTCTTTGAGCCATTTTGGCGAGAAAAATAAATTTTCACACATTATTTTTATTACCCACATGCATTTAATTGTACTTATTAATTATTTTTACATTATTTTATTTTATTTATTTACACAAATATTCAATTTTATTATAAAACAACAAGTTGCCATTCAAAGCAAAAATTGCCATTTTGGTCCCAAAAAGAAAACCCGGTGAGTCTGCAACATCTATACTGATTTAATCAAAATTGTTTGGTTTAACCGCATATTGCAAAATTAATTAAACCCATGATTATTGTTCCTTTCTTAGATTAAAAATAAGAAAATTTAATACTTAATGAAGTACAATTATTTGATCGATCGGGAAATGTTTTCTTAGTTCGGGCTATACCAAAAACAAACATTTTACAAGTAACAGAAGAATTGCCAGTTCATCAGCAGTTATGGCAATAGAAGTTGGATAAAATTTTACAACATTTATGTGAAATACCACAGAAAACACAAGCTATTTTTATATAAGTAGGGAATATTTAAAAAGAATAACAGAACTGACAATCTTCACTAATGTAATGCATCGAAAAGTAAACAAATAAGTGATTCAGCAAATCTTAAATATATATATTTCTTAATATAACTATAAAATGCAGAAAAATATTCTGGTACTTCTCCATTATCCCGTCGACCATTTTCCATAAAAAAATAACTATCGCCAAATTATTCACCAAACTGTAGCACCCAAGAAACAAATGAAAGAATGTTGCCATTAGAATCTCAAGGAAAAAGAAAGAAAGATAGAAAAAAAGATAGAAAGAAAAAAGAAATTAGCAAAAGTTCCATTCATTAAAGTATCATTTATTAGCAACTTTAAACAATAAAATTTACAATGTATTAGTGAAAACAGAAACAAAAATAATCTAGGATAGTTATTTATTTACATTATTTTTCTTAACTATCCCTCTCGATTGTTGGATAAATGTTTGTGACGTCAGTTGAAATTGATCTATTGTACGTAACTATGCATTGAACATTTTTTCAATGCTTTTTCTCTTTTAATATCAAAGTGTCAAAGATGTAATTTTTATTCATTTAATAAAATAATTAATAAATCAGTAAAACATCATTAAAAATACATTAAACGTCGAATTAAAAATAACATGATGAGATAACAAGAACGTGTAATGCATTTGACGTCAACTGAATGTGACGCCACAATCATACATTTTTGGCATTAAATCCTATAGTTTGGCGGTAGTTTTTCTTAAATGGAAAGTGGGTGACGGGATAATGAAGAAGTACCAAAATTCTTATAAATCGTATGAAATTGAAGGCCGTAGGAAAATACGATTACTGTTTCTCAAACTTTGACGCTGTTGTTCGTTACAATACAAATAAATTACACTTGAAAACATTAAAAATCTGCCTCATCTGCAGATTGTACGAAAATTTCTCCATCTTTATATAAAAATTGATTAGCTTAAAACAATGGATACGTTTTAGAAGATATGGATTTGCAACGAACAATGATTAAAGAGGACATTGTTTTCACGAGAACATTATTTTAACACTTTTATTAAAGCAGTAAAACATCATAGTTGTCATAATGGCTTTTAATTAAAAGTTCTTTCATCCAGTTTTTACATTACAGTTTTTTAAAGTCTTAAAGTTGTTTTTCCTGAAATGCTTTCAACGATCTGCTTTTTTGCCATTGCATCTTTACCATCACTAATTTAAGGCAAATGATTTGGTACTTCTTATCATAAGGAAATAAGTAATTTAAGTGCCAATTACAAGGAACTCTGTTCTACAATGACAGCTGCATGTTTAAAGTTATTGTGTTGCCCAGGTCCCATATGAATAGAAATAAGAAGCTTTTTCGTTTTAAAAGGATCGTTGTTTATCTGTTAAATATTGTTTGCTGCTGCCCCTGGATATCAACCTAACCTATTCATTTGACGTGGTCATGAAATCTCAGGGTCTTTTTTTTGTCGAAGCATGGTTAAGTTACTTTTAATACTTTGTTTAAATATATTTAAAATGTTTTTCTGTTAAATATCATATGCTTTTAATTATTATTTAATATATTCTGTTTCGTTAATAAGTATAATTTGTTTTTAAACTTACTTGTTCTCATTTCATTACCACAAGGTTTATTTCATTTATTTAATAGTTTAAGATTATCTTTCAGGTTTTGCTTTTTAGTTTAATTGATATTGAACTCTGTTAAATTTAATAGTATTTTACTTTTCAATATGTTTGGAACTTCAGCCATGTTTTGCTGCATTTAATTTTAACTCTGCTTATCATTTAAATTAAAAACTTAACTTATATTTCTTCACACTACGGTCATCATATTTCATCGGTGGAAAAATCTTTTAAAATAAAATTTTTGAAACACTTTTTCATACTCTGTTCCTGTTAAATAATAAAGAAGCTTATATTAGTAATATTGTTGTACTGATATTGTTATAGTAATTTTTCCGTCAAGTTCTGACAGGTTCCATCTAGTTAATTTTAAATACCTTATATTAACAAATCTATAATCTTATCATTAGGAGGATGGGGAATGTGCAAAGCCACAGCGGTCGTATTCTGATAATGGAGCATAAAAGAAAGACTAGTGATTCAACATCTGAAGAAAAAAGAAAATGGAAGATATTTACGTTGGAAGCAAAACATGAAATTATCAATTTTTATGAAGGTGGAATGAAGACACTAGAAATTGCCTCTGAGATGAATTTAGCTCATACTACTATAGGAACAATTATCAAAGATAAACTAATACTTGCGAAAGTCAAGAAGACTCGCCCAATGAATGCGGTGAAGATTCGCAATCCTGGCTTGGTTTCTGAAATGGAATCATTGCTGATAATATGGCAATATTCAAAGTTGATCCAATCAAAACAACTTGAGAAATTTCGAATGAACTCAACATTGACTATTCCATTGCCTTCAGTTGAACATCATCAACAACAGAAAAGCACCCGCGACCACCCTTGTCTTGAATGTCCAAATCTCTTTAATGAAATTTTGAAACCAATGCTGAACTGTGCTTACGTTGATGCTTCCTTCGCCCCAAACTTCATTAATGTTTCGCCCGGTTTGTGCTGCTCTGCAACCGAGTTTAAACTCATAAAAATAAGTTTGACGAAACTCTTCTTTGGACATCTCAGCTTCTGAAGTCAATTAATAGCCTAAAAGAAAAAAAAATTAAAACAATTAATTTGCAAATAAAATGCTTAAAATAAGTTTTAAAATGATATATAATATATACCACTAGGATTAAATTCTGTATACAAAATACTTATAAAATAAGTTGCATTGTAAAATCATGCTTTATTTTTTCACCAACCCAATAATTATAATACAAAGAAAAAGAAATTTGTTCAATAGTTCCTGAGTAAAAGGTATGTTAGTATCAGCTTTTTTGCATCTGAATTCACAACTGTTATTGTCCTCTTAAAGCAAATACAATCGACTATACAGGGTGTTTGAAAAAGATTGAAACAGACTTTAATTTTTTTCCTGTCTGGCACTAAAAAATCGTCTGCTCATTTTTTGTGCCAGAAAGCTCTAAAATTTCATAAAATTAAAAGTTCTTGGTGAGTTTTGATTGTAGAAAAATGGAATTTTTAGTGTTGTACTTGTCAGAACATGGAAATTTTTTTTCTAAATACTACTTATAGGACTCAGGAATCATAGTAAAATTAAAAAGTATAACTGTTTGAAAATTAATGGAAAATCTATTTCATTGACATAATCTTAATTCCTACCATATTTTGAACACTTTTGCAATTTATATTGCCTTATGTATTTCCAACAGGTAAAAAATTAAAGCACATTTCAATGTCTTTGGGACACCCAGTATAGAAGTAAAGTCAAAATCTAATAAAATCAAATTGAAGGGTTTGTTGCAAAAAGGAAGTAGCTCCATTTTTGACAGTTTTGAGAGTCCACTTTCTTAAAGAAAGTCGCTCATAAAAAGTATATTTTGGATATTATTGGAAGGAAATCATGCATAAATGCAAGACAGACCAATGCATAAGTGAAGAAAATACTTTTGACGAAACTGTAAAATTTAAATTAAAAAAGTTGTTTTTAAATTTACTAAAAGTGCAAAAATGGAGTTACCTCCTTTTTGAAACAAACCCTTGAATTGTTTAGTTTTTACGAAGAAAAGAATGAAGAGACATATGTCTGAATTTCAGGACTGAAAAGGTTGTATAAATCTTTTATCATTTCAGGCATAAATCAGATTATTTTTATGAGAATTCTAAATTTTAATAGAAAATTCACCAGTAAACTGAATGCTGCTTTAAATATCAGGTATAGTATTATATTTGAATTTATTTTTTATTTTTTGCAGGTCATTTATAGAGAAAACAGTATAAAAGACATTCAGATTTCATGTTCAGAGATTATTTCTATAGCAAAGAAATTGCAGAATACATATCAAAAGAAGAAACCTGAGGTATGTATTTTTATATTTCTGTGTCACTATTCAAAAATACAGTTTCTTATAGATCAATATGTCTTGATCCATGGTTTACCCATTTTCATGATAGAAAATGAAAAAAAAAATTTCATTGATTAAAGATGAAAAATGAAATATTTGTTTATACTTATTCTAGCAGAAGTATAAACTCCTTGATATCCAGACTGCTTTTTTCAAGTACGGACATATATACCAGTGTTTAGTGTAAATTTGTAGTTTCATATTCCACATGAAATGAACTGAGAATATTGTCGTTGTTTGCTATTTATTTATTATCAAGCAAGAAAAAAAGAAAAGAAAAACTTACAAATTATTGAAATTTACAAATTATCATGGTATTTGTTGAAATGATCTGCGTAAAATAATCTAGGCAATTCGATGCATCCAGAACACATTAGGCGAATATCTTTCCTTTTACCTTCTTTAGAGCAGACACGACATGTTTTTTGTGGCCTTTTTTTCTTATCTTTGGATGGTATTTGCATTAACTGATGGAGACTTTGATGAGTTAAAGTTTTACTTTCTTTTGCTGTGCTTTCTTCAAAGTGCTTCTGGTAACTCACACTGTGTTTCTGAAGTATTCCTGAGAAGCAGGATATTATGAAATCTTTGAATCTCACAATGTTACCATTACAATTTGTGGTACTTTTCGGTTAGCCAGGCGCCAGTGAAATATATATATTTACATATATGTATGTGTGCATATATATGTATATATGTATATATGAAATGAATGTGAAAGAGTATGAAAGAATTTTGAATGTGAACGAATGTGGATTGATATGAAAGGATATTTAGTTAAACCCATTCCAAATCAGAAACTAAAATATAAAAATTCTGTTGTGTCTTATCACAACTAAAGAAAGTATTAACAAGATTAAAAATTAATTAAATTATTCATTAACACCACTGAAGAAAAGTTAAGGCTGAAAATCCAAGTTACCCCAAATTAGAATAATAACTTAAGAATTAAAATATTAAAAGGTCATCCTACATAAGAAAATATTACATTTAAGAATACAATAAGAGAAATTTACAACCAGACTAAAATTTTAGGATAGATAATTAAAAAGATTTTACTGGAAGAAGAAGGAGCTGCGTTGTGAAAAACTCCTGAATTTAGAATAAGGAAGTTAATTAATTAAGAAGAAAATCCCAGATACAATAACCCACGCCATGGTCAGTGAATTTTATCCTTGCTAATTCAACATCATCTTTATGTTGGCCTAAATTAATAAAAAATGCTTAAAATTTAATTAAAGATTAATATGCTAAACATAATGTAACAATTCAATTTAGAATAAGAGATGAAAATGGCAGGCCCTCATGAAGATGATCTTAAATCCCTAAAGGAAGAAATAATAAAAAAAATGATAACTGAGAAATAGGCACTGCAGGAATGACAAAAAAGGATATATAATTAAATGGGATTTATTATAAATATTGTCATGATTTTTACAAGTTATTACTTCTTAAATATTAACATTCTGACAGTTGTAAATTACTGTGTATTAAGACATTTGAAGCAAGATATATTAAATATTAATTGCAAACATTATAATTTTTTCCTTTCTCACAGAATTAAAATTTCTCTACAAGGAGATGACAGTGACATCATTGACAATGCAATCTTAAAATTGATATTAATTTTCTTCCAATTACTTATGACTAAATATCACTTATATTTTTATCGTTAGTTTTTACCATTTAATCAAAAAAAAAAAAGAATTGAGAATTGAGCTACAGAGGTCTGGAGTGAAGTAACACATGGTGTTACATAAAAAAAATTAATTGGCCAATAAAAAAAATAAGTATAAAATAAAAGAAACAAGATAAATTAAAAATAAAGAAAGATTGAATTAGCTGCATCATGCTGAACAGCTAATATAAAAAAAAAAAAGAAAAAACTTATCATAGTGATCACGATGGGCCCATCACTCTGGCTATCCTCCTCATAAGAAAAACGACCTTCCTTCTAGCTGGCTGTAGATAGAATCCCCTCAATGCTCCCGCGGAATCTACCTGTACGACCCTGACCATCGTGTACCTCCGCACCAAAAATATAGTGTGGAATCAAACTGTAGAAGGAAAATTAATTCATCTTTTAAACTGTTAAAATGTGCATAAAATTGCACATCAAGACGTTTACTGTTTCTTTTTCAAGATGTATGATGACGATTTTATTTGATTTTAATTTTTTTCTTTTTAAATTTATCAATGCAAAACCTTCCGCGGAGCATGACGTCAGTCCTCCTCTCTAAGTGGCGTCACCACATGACCTTCCGATCATTTTGGCGGGAGATGCCGTATCGATGTTACGATCATTGCCACAATAACTTAATAGCGTAAACATTGAAGAAAAGGGAAGCTAGGGATCTCAGGATAGAAAAGCAAAAATATAAAAAAGAATTTTAATGTTAATTAAGGTTAAATAATTTAATAATATATCTAAAATAAAATAATAACTCCTGTAGCTCAAATTCGAAACAAAACACTCCAGTAGCTCAAAATTAACTTCTATAAAATTACACAAATATGCATATCTATCATTTGTAAAAATAACTATATAAACAATATTAAAATCACAATTAGTTAATTATTAGTGAAACATTTGATATTCCACAGAATGAAAGCGCGCTATTTCAACCTGCGCAGCACCAAATACTTAACATCCAACCAACCAACCGATTGAAACACTGCGTACACAGAAATTTTATTTTGATTTAAACCTGATGGATAGTGTGAAAAACCATTAAAAATTTTGTGCCAAAGATTAAATAAAACAATTTAAAAGCATAATGAATTTAAGTTTTGTTAGGAAAATTAGAACATGTCTAAGAGATGGTCCCTCATTTCTTAAACAACTGGTCTCATCATTCTACATATCTTTCATAAACTTATAAGTTTAATATTTATTTAAAGTCTAATAGTTTCTAAAGTTAAATTGTCTTTTAAGCATATTTAAATTATATTCTTTTTGTGTTAAATTAAACAATATTTTATTCAAGAGACTTCATAAAATATATCTTTAATTTAGTACCTAAACCTTGTTTTGTATTTAAAGTCTGTTAAAACAAATATCATAGAAATATACTTTAAGATTAAAAGATAAACTTACTTGTTGAATAAATCTGAACTTATTGTATCTGTCTTAAATGGAAATATTAAGTTAATCTTTACTTTAATACAATCCTTAGTTTCTCGTTTTTCTGTTTACAATACGTAGCTTCATAACTCCCGGTAACTTTCCCTTGATTACATCACTCAATACGATTTCATCGATACCGATCTCCGTCATCATGGTTGGCTTGGATGCTGAGAGATAGCGTTGTCATGACGTAATCACGGTACGTGTCAGGAGGCTAACGCTAGAACAATGTTTTGCATAATGCAATGTCATTGACGTTCTAGAAGTTTTCGGAGGATCGTAATGAGCATGCATGGCATAGTGATTTGGGAAAGTGGTGAGATATTTATAGTTATGTTTTTCCAGTGAACGATGTCTGGTCTCTCTCTTCTTCTTTCTGTTTTTCGTTCAGTTATCGTCTTCATGGATTGATCTCTGTGTATCGCTCATTCTACACCTTCATTAAGGAAATTGTCAGTGTTAGTTTAATGTAGTAATGAAGGTTTTAGTATCAGTACGTTTTTAAATTAGTTTTACTCATATTTTTATCTCAGCGGGAAAGAATGTAAGTTTAGTTATTCACAGCAGATGTGTTTTTAAGTGAAAGAAGTTATAAAGCTTTAGCTGATGATAGTTTAGACATCTAGCAGAATATGGAAGCAGACGAGTGAACTATATGCAAAGTGAATTTACATGCTACAATTATTTGCTGCCGTATATTTAATGATAAGTGACTTCAAAGTCTTTGTGAAATTGTAAGTTTGATTTAAGTAATTGTTAAATATGTGTTATGTAAGGTTTTTATTATAAGTTTTTGATTAAGTTTAATTTAAGTTTTAATTGTTTTGTAATTGTTTACTTGAGTGTTGAAATAAAAACCTTGGTCATTTAATATGTTATCTTTGTTGTTTTAAACTACTACATATTTTATCTTAATTGATGTTATCTTTATTTATCTGGGGTAATAAAATCAGCTGTTGCGTTTCCACTAAATGCGTGTTAACTTTGCTAACCTTTTTCTTTAAACCCCATAGCTATTATTTTTATAATAGTTATCAAGTTTTACTGCAAAATAAACTGTGACCGCTAACCCTAACCGCCGATGCCGCGAAAATGTAAACAAACCGGACCGAAGTCTCGCTTTGTAAACAAACGAGATCGAAAAGCTATCTTGAATAAAAACAAAACCCCAATTTAAGATTTAGCAAAAATATGATTTTAAAATTAAAATTAAAGAATTTTGTAGAATAAAAATGTGTTGTTTGCGACACAACAATTCAAAGTTTAACCCTCTGAGCATTTTGAAAAAGGGTAAAATTGTAATGTTTTCTCTGCATTTTGTTTTAAATGCTAAAAAAATATGATTCTTTCAGCATTATAAATAAAACTTAATTACAAATATGAATGTGACCCTTGAGAGTATTAATCATTCTTCAATGTTTTGAAAATTCATTAAATCTATAGAATTATATTATCTTAAACAAAGCATATGTTGCAGTGAAACCTGGAGCTTAGTGAACGGAATATTACGTTCCACACGCTTAGAGGGTTAAAATCCCTAAATTGTGTGTCTAAATTTTAAAGCCCTGCCTTCATTTCTAGTTTGTCCCTGTAACTTAACCTTTCTTACAATACATTTATTACAAACAGATATCAATTTTGAATCCTCTTTAAGCTAAAAAGTGCTGATTTTGAATAATTCTCCTTTAATTGTGGTTAGAGTCAGCATCAGCTCTCCCCGGGGATGCTTTGTAAATTCTGACCCAGACATGAGTCAAAAGCTAATTAACCAATTAAATTACTCTTTCATAATTTGCAAAGCGTTCTCTAGTGGTAGTTTCACCGTATATAACACGCGGAGCACGCTTTTTGCGTGGCTTTTCTACTCTCATCACTCTCCACAAAATATATGGCCCATTATTCCTCGAAGTGAGACAGTACCCTTGCCGTTATAAGGCCGGTAATTCGCCGAGCTACGGCTGACAAGAAAGATGTTTTCCCGGTGAAAGACTCCTCAAACTGGCCTGGGCCTAGCTTAGTCAAAGAGATTTGTAATGCAAAGGAAATAAAAGCTAGTTCCCAGGAAAACCTCTAGTTATTTCTCATCAACTCGCATGGCTACACCATAATAAGTTCCAATCTGTATCTTAAATGCTAAGTGGTCAGATGACGAGTTATCGCGGAGATCTACCCAACGATGTGATATTTATCAATGAGATATCGTACCGAGAGATCGACCTGTATTTGTTACATATATATTTATATATATATTTAAAAATGAAACGCATGTTAAAAACTAAGGATGAGATATTATAAAAAGAAATGGAAAGGAGACTGCTGAAATTAAACTTAATAAAACAAAAAATAAAAAATGGAAAACTATGAATATCTTATGGAATCGTCAGAAGAACTTCTTAAGAATATTCATAGTAAATATATGTTATTTCATCAAATATTGTTAGCATTATGCCTAAAATCGACAATATTAAGTCTTGAATAACATATATAAAAAACAAAAAATATATACAGTAGAACCTCGATTAACCGAGCTTCGATTAATTGAGGTTTCTGTTAACCGAGCTGATAACAAAGTCTCATTTTTTTTGTGTGTGTGTGAATGAGCCTTGAAAAATACCACACATTTTAGTTCACTGTCCATGCTACAGGCTACATAATTATTCAAAAGAGAAGAGAGGATGAATCCCAGCAAAGGGTAAACCCACCGACAGACGGAGAACTATTTGAGATTACTAATCGCATTAAAAAGTGTGAAGAAGTTTTGGAAGAGGACATTTCCGAATGGCTGGACGTTGAAAACCAACATCCAAGTTTTCAAATCCTTAATGATGAAGAAATTATACAAGCCGTTAATTACTATTGGACATTAATGATGCTGACAATGAGGACCAGGACTTTGAGGATTCAAGGACTATAAGTCATACTGAAGGTGTTCAAGCACTAACAACTGCCCTAAAATATTTGGAGCAAAGAAGCGATGTTGCGCCGATACATCTTCTGCTGCTCAAAAATTGGCGTGATCGGACAGCCACTGATAGAAAATCTAGGCTTAATTTAGAATAAAAAAAATTTCAATTTGCTTTTTAAAATTTACTAGTTTTAGTTGATTTCCTTTTTAAATTTGTTGAACTGTGAAACATAACTTTATATATGTTTATTTTTATTATTCAAAAAACGTTTTACTGTATTTTATTCTAAGAGATGTTAAATTCGCGAGCACGGTTAGTTTTTATGCACAATTTCTATTAACCGAGATTTCCGATATCCGAGGTACTAACGGTCCCAATTAGCTCGGATAATCGAGGTTGCACTGTATATATATATTTCACTGCCGCCCATCCAACCGAAAAGTACCCAATTTGTATGCAGGATGAATGCTCTAAAAAGCATTCTTGATGCAACATGAATACCAACTTTTTTGAACCATGAGTAAGATTTCCAAGTTGGATTGTAAGGTTGTAAAATTTGGTCAGTTTTATCAACTGATCCCATCATTTGATTATACATTTCAATATGATAGGGCTTGTAATAGAATTTTGATTGACCTCCAACTAAGTATTTTTTCTTTTCACACAGTAAAGCCTCTTAATGGGAAATTAGAACGCAAACATTCTTTTTATCTGAAAAATGAACTAGTAACATATCCTCATTTCGAATAAATATGGATAATCCTTTGTTTAAATCTTCATTAATGAGATTCCGAGGAAACCCTCTGTTAGTATGCAGTGTGCCAGTAATGTATGTGCTGTATTGCAAAAAGTACTGAGCCAGGCAAGTTGACAAATATCAGTTGTTGACAATAATATGCTTTCCTTTGAAAAGCATGTTTTTTGTCAAAAACACCACTATTCGTTGAGAAAAGGTAAACTCGAATAACTGAATAATCTGTGAACTGTCTGAATACAATGGAATATCATATATGTCCTTTCCAATATATAGGGAAAAATTCCATGTGTATCCTTAAAACTGTTCATCTCTTGGACATGCACAAAACAATTTTAGTCCAAATCTGGACCTTTTATCTTTATGTATCGGCAAAAATGCAGACACCTTTTATATAACATGAGGCATTCATCTATTGCCCGATGTTCTCCAGGATTGACAATGACCTGACAGACTTCACACAAATAGGCAATTGAGCTGATTTGCTCGATAAATGGCTCCAGCACATTTCGTTTTTTTTTTCCCTTTTTTTTTTCTCTGTTTTCCCTATGTATTCCCTGTTTTCATTTCCGATTATGTCAGGATGTGAAGTTCAACATTTGTGTCTTTGGTCTCCCCGATAATGGCTGTGAAGTTCCAGGCCGAAATTGTTGGATAACTTTTAACCAAGTTTTTAACTGTATTGTACACTGTTTTTAGCTATTTTTACTAATTCTTTCTGCGTATGGACACTAGCAATGACATTGTCAACATAAAACCTTCTCAGCAATTTGTGTTTAAAATTAAGATCGTATTCTTCATCATTTTTTATATGATATTCTATGACGGAAGCTAGAAGAAACAGAGAACTTTCGACTCCAAACACAACTTTAGCATGTCAGAACATTCTAATATTTCTTTTTTCTGGATCGTTCCAACACAAGAAACACAAAAAATCCCAATCTTCTTTACGAACAGCAATTTGTAAAAATGCTTTCTTGATATCAGCTACAACACCAAATTTCTTTTCTCTAAAACATAAGAGAATGTCAGGAATTAATTCAATGAGATTTGGTCCAGAATGTAAATACTAATTCAGTGATGGATGGTTCTGTATTCTAGCTCATGCATCGGACACTGGACGACTGAGAGTTGTACTGCTTTCTTTTATTATTTGCTGATGAGGTAAATAGTTTCCATAAAGATTCATTTCAGAATCTGGATTTTTTTCAATAATTTTATCATTAAGCCACCCTAAAAGCACTTGTTCATATTTTTGATAAAGGTTATTGGTAAGCAACTTGTTTATAACATTAATTAATCTTTTCTTGGCTAAACTCAAATTATCGGATAAAGGTGGTATATCTTCCGCCCATGGCAGAGAAATTTCATAACTATTATCTTCATTTATTTTTACTGTCTGTAAAATATGTTCCTTTACCTGACGATCAATCTCCATTTTAGATTGTTTTTCAATTGGATCATTTATTCCAAGTAAACCTAGTTTCCATAAATCACTAATTTCTGCTTCATTCATGGACATAGATGTAACTGTCAACGTATCATAAATGTATTTCCAGTGCTACTAGGCCAGACGACAACATTTCTCTATGCCCTGTCAGTAGTTTTCCAATTACATCGGCTCCAATCAATATTTGAATAGATTCAGGAGTCTCACCGATATCTGCCAGAGTGCTGTCTTTTTCCGATAATTCTTTATACCAGGATCCTTTCCCTACAGGCATAAAATTTTCATAGATAATGTTTTGGTGTAAAACCTCAAAATTGCATTTAAAATTTTCTTTCATATTACTTAATCTTATCTTGTGTAGCTATGATTATATTCCTTTGTTATGACTCTGCCATAAAGGAAATGAGCTACTTTTTCTTCACAAAGAAATAAATATTTCATTTCTTTTGTTCCAAGATGTATGAACACCCTGTATGTTTACAATGTCTGAATATGATCGCCCATTTCATACACCTGCTCCCTGGTTCATTTAAAAACGTCCTTGCCAAATCGAAAGGAGCCGGAAAGTTATTCTTGCTGATTTGCCAACATTTTAATATATTGTATTGTTTTACTTTAGTCCCTCTCTGACAAATAAACACCATATCACTGTACAGTGGCGCACCCAGGATTTTATCATGGAGGGGGCCGAGCATTGGCGGCGAAACAAAATAAAATTAGTGGGTGCAAAATTTCTCTAGTTGTGATTGCACAAGGAGACACTAATTAATCATCAAATTACCGTAATTAATTCAGTATTTAATAATTAATTATTTATTTTTAACGAAAAAAAAACTATTATACTTAAAATTTAATAATTTTAAAAACTGCTAATTTTTGAAAGTGTAGAAGTTAAATATTTAAAGAGCTCCTAAACAAACATTTATAGAATTTCCTATTTAACTGTCAGGGAAAATATCCAAAATATTCTTAACGAGATGAATTAGTGGATGCAAATTTTTGGACTGATTCATTTAAATTTAACTCGTCAGTCAGAATGTTATGGGTATTAATAAATTAATAAAGAATTTAATCTATTTTAGGACATCATAGTTAATTCTTGTAAAGGCATTGCCTCTAGTCTTGGAAAGGGCAGATGCCCCTACTGCTTCCGCCAACTTCGACATTATTTTCTGAAAGATCTTCTGCCTTTACGGACAAATGTCTGGCAATTTCATTCGTTTCCGAACAAAAATGAATTTAAAAAATGTGTCTGAAAGTAGCCCTTTTGGATTTGAGAACAGCCTTAAGCGGGTTCGCCATAATGATGTTTCAATGTACAGGGATTTTTTTTTAAACTGACGCTATTCAGAGCCGCCGGTAGCTCATTCTAGTAACTGGATTGACACAAAATTTTATAAATGGACTAAGAAAACCATGGGAAAAAAGATTCCAACAAAAAAAAATTAGTTCCAATCACCGCCTATAGGGGGAAATGTGGCGCTGTGGTAATTTATGCAACTGAGAATTAGCATAAAATACGGGCAATAAATGAAAATGCAAATTTTTGCTTACGCAAGTGACAGTAGCGCCAATAGTTTAAGCTATAAATGCATGCGAAAAACTCCGAGAAACAATTTCAGCTCAGGTTGAAAATGAATCTCACGTTACCGCAGCGCGCATTACTTGTGAAGTTCTATTACTGTAACCAGTGCAATGCACCAGCCACTCTTCGTTTATTTAGAACACGCCATAAACTGCCGAAAGGACCTTTATCCGTTAATGCATTGAACGCGATAATTCTGAAATTCGAAGAAACAGGCTCGCTAGCAGTTCGGCCAGGCAGAGGGCGTAAACCGGTGTCAGAAAAGTGATAATGGATGTTGCAACTGCGATCAACGATAGGTCACAGAGTACCTCTGCTGTTTGTAGTAGCAGCGCACGGGGTGTTGCGCGAGAACTGGATTTAAATGTTTTGACTGTATGGAAAGTCTTGCGGCGAATTCTCCACTACTATCCATACAAGATTAGCTGCTTGCAACAACTTCAACCCAATGATTACGATAAACGACTGACATTTCTTGCAAGAATGGAAGTCGATGATGCTTTCCCGTGGATAATTTTATGGGGAGATGAGGCCCATTTTCATCTGAATGGGTCTGTTAATACTCATAACTGTAGAATTTGGGCCACTGAGCAACCTCATACAGTTCTAGAAACTCCATTACATTCATCAAAGCTCACTGTTTGATGTGGCTTTACAGCTGAATTCATCCTTGGACCATTCTTTTTTTTTGAGAACATAACTGCGACAGGACCAGTGACGTGTACCGTTAACACAGAAAAATATCATAATATGCTGACTAGTTTTGTCATTCCACAACTTCAATAGAGACAATGTCTGGATTAGATCATTTTTATGCAGGATGGTGCACCACCACATATTGGTGTAAAAGTACAGCAGCTGTTGCGCCATCACTTCACTGACCAAAGAGTTATCAGTCGTTGTTTTCAATATGTCTGGCCACCCCGGTCTCCGGATTTAACTTCATGCGATTTTTGGCTCTGGGGTTATTTGAAATTGAAAGTCTATCTTGGGGGAGTAACAAATCTGAGTATCTTAAAAGACAACATAATACATGCAGTAAGGGCTATTCCATGTGACATGTTACGCTCGGCCGTCGAAAATGTTGTACAAAGAATGCAAGGTGTGGTGCAAGAGAACGGTGGTCACATTGAATGTGGTCGAATTCCTCGTCGGGAAAGTGTATAGGATGAATAAAGCATGGCATTTTATCCAAATTATTAATTTTGTCTGTTTCTGATGTTTTCTTTCAATGTACAGCACCAAATTTCCCCCTATCGGCGATGATTGGAACTAATTTTTTGTTTTTGTTGGAATCTTTTTTCCCGTGGTTTTCTTACTCCATTTATAAAATTTTGTGCCAATCCAGTTATTAGAACGAGCTACCGGCGGCTTTGAACAGCGTCAGTTTAAAAAAAAACACCCTGTATATCTTAATTACTTACATATTCTACAAACAAATGCTTGTTTCAACACATGATTATAATCGTTCATTCAAGATATTAAAACAAGTTTGAAATTTTAACAATATGAAATATAACTTACAAGAGAACTTTTGTATACTCGTGTATAGCTCTGTGTAGTATTCTAAGTTCAAGTAAAATGAAAAATAATTGGTAAGGATGCAACCGAACCAAGTGAGGATTTCGTATTATAATGATCCAAACTGAAACTATATTACATCTGAATCGTTTCGAATTTAGACGCCGGACTCCATTGTTCAATCGAGTAAAAATTGAAACAAACATGTTTCAGCTTTCAAAGTCAGGGACCGATTTACAAATTTTTGGGCCCTGGGCACCTATGCTTACGGTGGCCTTGAATAAAAGAAAATATTATTGAAACTACTTATTAAGATAGCCACTACTGACTTTAAAAATTTTGGGATATTTAATGATGTTTTTATAAATTTTCTTCTCAGTCTTTTAGCAGTAAAAGTTTTTATAACATCTTCATAATCTTTAGTATCTCGTTGACGATTTTTCGATCTTTTGAAATCTGTTTCGAAAGTGAAAGTATTTGAATAAAAAACCTGTAAACAAAATCGAAAAATTAAAAAAACGGCTTTTGTAGAGATCAACCTCAACTATCCAATGGAAAAAAAAAAGTAAAAAGATATTGAAATGCAAAAGATTTATTTAAAAAAATTCTCTCATAGAATTAACATGAGCAGGAGGATTATTGAACGTGAGTGATGTAATCCTTAAAAAGTGATAATGTTAAAAATATAATAACGTTTTTTAATAAAAAAAATAAAATAGAGTTTTCTATATTAATTTTGTTTTTTAATAGTTAAAACTTCATCAGATTTTGGCAAATAATTGAAAAATCTTCAGTAGCATTTGGGCCCCCTAAAAATCGAGGGCCCTGTGCCCGTTCCCCGAATGCCCTGTCATAAATAAGGCACTGGAAAAAGTGTCGCTTTTTTGGCGAATTTCTGTTTTCATTCTGGCGATAAAATAAAAGTTTTCTAAAGCAGCATGCATTAATGAAAGGGGGGGGGGGGGACCTCTTAAAAATCTTTTTTTTTTTAACTGAATGCTAACACGGGAGACCCGTGTATTTTAGGGGCTTTTTATGGAAACTTTTTACACACACACAAAAAAAAGAACTTTGGTCCCGTAAATATTTTAGGTATTTTTATAGGTTTTTCTCCCTTTTCCTTTGGAGGGGGCCAGGGCCCCTTCGGCCCCCCTTTGGGTGCGCCACTGTCACTGTAAAATGTTTCACCTAATTCATTAAAAATTTTTCTTTGATTTTAAAGTATAACTTAAGTATTTGCTAAAGTAAAGTGACTTCAAGATCTAAGAACATTTTATAAATTTATTTTAATTCACAGAAGAAGCTACAAACTTTAAAGCTTTATTTAAAAAGTTTCAAGACTAGTCTCTTTTTAAGTTATAACTCAAAGCACGATTTTTTTTTTCTATGTAAAGGTTTCTTGTAAAAAGGTCTAGTTCATTAAAATGTGTTAAATATTATGTAAAATTGTTTTATAATTTAACTTTTAATACTTTTAAACTCTGAAATATAAAAATATTTGGCCAGCCGAATACTCGGTATTCGGCTAGCCGAATATTCGGTATTCGGTTTACCTGTAGGCCGAATATTTGGTATTCGGTATTCGGCCAAAATCACTATTCGGTGCATCTCTATCCATGACCATTATTATATTATGTATTTATTAATTATTATTATTTTTTTTTAGGATGACAAATTTTGTTCTAAGTATGCTGAAAAACTCAGAATATATATATGTGAATCACTTGTTGAATGCTTTTTGACATCACTAAAAGCTGTGTCATCATTATTTGGCATTGATCGAAAAAACAAAATGAGAGTGCTTATAAAAATCTTTCTCACTCTGAAAGATAATCAGGTAAAGTTTTTATTTCAAAGAATGTTATATAATTTGTTGGAGATTCTCTTCAATAGAGAGGTTAAAAATAGAGACGTTGTAGTGAATCTACAAGATCTTCGGAGTGGTAGCAATGTCTCCTAAAAATGTATAGGTGCCTGTCACAAAGCATGTAATGAGCATAGAGATAAGAATGCTCGGGGAAAAAAAAAAAAAAAAAAACAGAAATATTGGGGGGGGGGGAGTTTTTTTTCAGCTTTTACCAAAAAAACTTCATTTTTCACTTTGAAAAAGTTTGAACTTTCATTTACTAATGATATGGAAATTTTTATAATAGCTACTTTCTGATGTTTTTCTTTCATAATTTTTCATCTTCATAATCCATCTGAAAAATTGAAAAATTTGAAATTTCATTTTTGAAGTATTTTTAAATTCTGATGTTTTTTCATCTTCATAAAAATAGTCCATCTCCCATATGAAAACATTAACTTGGAAAATATAATATAAGATAATTAAATATTACTTTTCTCATTAAAAACGAAAATTCATATTCAAAATTTTATAAATAATACCAATTAGTGAAAATAATAACTTAATATATCTTGGTATCATTTGAAAGATTCATTTATGTTTATTGCTCTATGTACAATTTTTCAATATCCTTTAAAGCTCCAGCCATCACAATGATGATGGTCTATAGCAGCGGTTCTCAATCTGGGGTACACATATCCCTGGGGGTACGTGAAAGTAATATCGGTAATGGCAGAAATCACAAAAATGGTTCAACTGAAACACATAAAACAAAGTTGATAATTTTAAATTACAAATTTAGTCATGTGTAACTTCAATGTGAAGTTTCATATGTAATTCCAAAATGAGGGAAAAGGCCCACTATAGATCTAGTTATATCCAATGTCACTAGCTTCAGCCACCTCTAATCATATTGCGTGGTTGCATAAGTTTTTTCCCCATCTTCGTGAAAATTGAAGAGAAACAAGAACTCAGTAATGCACCATTAAGGTACATGTTGCCTATCACAAATACATAGCTTTGTGAAAGTGAATTTTTGTCTTGCATTTTGAATACATTAAGAAAAAATATCGTAATAAGCTTGATGGTGCTCCTGACTATCTGCGTTTGAACCTGATATAAAAAAAACTTTAGCTCCATGAAACATGATTCCCATTGAGAGTATTAAAAGCGATGTTTGACTTCTTGTATATCATAATGGAAAATTGTTATAAACTTTCTTTGTAAGTTATTTAAAAATTATTTTAATGGTATATTGGTTGGGAACCACTGGTCTATAGCATTACCTATTTTATTGCTTAATATGTTTAAAATGTTTTAATACCCACCAGTAATGATTGCAACAGTGCCTTCTAGTTTCATTGTTTAAAATTTTGCTGTTTAATACCTCCACTGACGCTGCATATTTCTAGATTCTGAAAATTGTTGTTTTGGTTACATACCAATTAATCAAAAGCTTTCTTTGGCCTTAAAGTGATAATCAGATAGTAATCAGCAGAAATATTTAAAAATTATAACCCAGAATTCTTGATGGGCAATTCTCCAGGGGCAAGCAACACTGCTGTTGTCCAAATTTTTTATCTCATTAAGTCCAGGGATTTTCCATCATCAATCGATTCACCAAATACTTTATCCTACGGTATTTCATTGTAATGTCTTGACTGGTGGTTAGAAGGAAATATGACTTAGAAGGCAAATATATTAAAATAATTCAACTCTGGACTCTGTTTGTAAATCAAACTTATTTTAGAGTTTCCAGACTCAGTCCTAGTTGATCATGTTTGAAGGGGGCTCCGAGAACCACATTATTTTTAAATTACTACGTCATCCAGGAAAAATTGAACATCTCAAATCTGTCAAAATTTTTCGCTTTCGCTGAGTTTTGGCTTTTATTTTCATGCTTGTATTATTTTCTAGCAGAGGGCAAAGATGTCAAAATGGGAAAATAATTTAATTTAATTAGTTAGATAGCTTTTGATTAAAGTCTGGATTTATGTGACGAAACAAGGTCTGTCCAAATTTGGGTACATCGCTAACCACAAACACATGTAAGATGCACTTAGCTTGTATTTTAATCTTAGAGTTGGTTACAATTTGATTATTGAAAATAATATTTGTCAGGCTACAAAAATAACTTAGACATTAAAAGTTAGAAAATATTTAATTTGAAATTAAGTTAAATTTGCGATTTAAAATGAGGTTTTAATATTTTTAATACTTTGTATATATATACAGTCAAGTCCCGATTTAAGGAATCGTTCGGGACCAGCAAGTTTGTTCGTTAAATCGCAGGGTACGTCGATTTAAATCAGCTTGATTTTAATCAGGATTTAAATCACTCGATTTTTTAAAAAAAATCATTGATTTAAATCACACTATTTTTTTTTAAAGTAATTTTTAACTATACTCTAAAATTTAAAAAAATCTTGAAAAGAGTACATGTAATTGATTACCTTGATACCTTGTCCATTTTTTCTTCAAAATGTCAGTATGAGGAATTTTTATTATAAAAAAAGTTTAAAAGAACTTAGTTAATTATTATTTTAGTTAACACTGATTTATGACTATACATTTATACCATGACTAATTATAAAATTATATTTTTAATTTTATTTTGACCTTTAAATATTTAGTTATATCGAACAAAGGATTCATTAGTACTACATTGGCTGTTTATTCTGGGTTTAATTTTGCATTTGTCACTGGTTAAACAATAATCTTTTTACATATTGTACTAATATATAAATTTTACATAATGTAACATATATTTAAAATAATATGTCATGATGGAGTTTGTTTTGGTGAGTGGATGGTATCTTGAATGGTATTAACACATCTTATTGACAGCTCTTAAGGTAGTGATCATCATTATACAGAAGTATAAAAATTTATGTAACAAAATATTTTAAAATACTATTTAATCTAAGTCTATCTTAATTGCATTTATAAAACAATTGAAAATGGCATGCTATAGACTTTAAAGTTTAAAATAATGTTGTTAGTTAATTTAAATAAAAAAAATTCGATTTAAATAAAAAAAAATCTGATTTTTTTTATTTTAAAAAAAAAATCATGATTTTTTCATACCCTGTTAAATCGAGATGATTCGTTAAACCTGGATAATCAAAGGAATTTATTTATACAATAGAATAAGTTTAAAAAAGGCTAGAAATGAAAAGAACAATGCTCACTTTTACCTTAATAATTATGTTAAACATTTGTGGCTTTAAGAAATACACTGCATAAATAGTGATTCGTTTTTTTATATACTACTATAAACCAAAAGCATCATAATTAAGAAAAAAATCTCATTTATTTAAATTTTATAGGTATAAATTATTTTTTAGAAAATAAATATTTTCTTGTTTTCTCTGTTTAGATTTTCTATTCCTAATTTCTTTATCGATTTTTTTCAAATCTGTGAAAACAGTATCATCAACATCACGAGCTATCAAATACCGTTTCAAAATATCCAAACTTCTAACAGCTTCTTTGAATGTTGCATGCTTCATCTCTTTCATCTTCTTCATCTGATCCGTTACTTTTGCTATTAATTACATCACTGTAATGTACATTTTTGAATGTAGATAGTCTTGCATCACAAGATGTATATTCAGAAAATTCACAATCAGAAGGGATTGCCTCTCACTCAGTTATTGTTTCATCATTTTCACTGATGTAGTGTAGATTCTCCAGCACATTTTCCTGTTGGAAACCTGCTTCTGAAAAGCAATTACTGATAGTGCGTTTAGTAACTGCGTTCCACGACTGTCAAATACCGTTCGAGAATGTTCAGAAAATGTTCACTTTTCTTCTGCGAATTTTCTTCCATATTATCAAGAATTTTCTTGATAAGAAGTTTTCGATATTGAACTTTAAATAATAGGATAATTCCCGTATCAATGGGTTGTAATTCAGAGGTACAATTTGCAGGGAGAAAAACCACTTTAAGATGCGAAAAATAAAAATCTGTGGAATCAGCAGGATACTGATCGATGAAAAAAATTTCTATTTATTGTAAACCTTTTACATTTTTCGATTCAGCCATTATACTAGCATAGATTTCAAGAATGTCTAGAGCAGAGCACAGAAACCTTATCAATGGGCATTTTAGTGACCTCTTCCACCCTCTACTGATTCATTAGAGAAGGGGATGAACGTTTCTTCGAAGTTAGTCAAGGTCATTCAACAGTTCTACATTCCAAACATTACAGAGCAATCATACATGGACTGAAAGGGGAAAGTGGCAAGCCATCTTCCGGTCCCAGGTTCACATGCGCCGGGCAAGCCAAGTTAACCCAGAACACAGCATAGACCCATGCTTCTGGCCACGGGGGGTACACTGTTTAATGCACGTCATCCCCCCCTCACACCCCAAACCCTTGATGACTTGATGTCACGACATTAGTATCCATGCACTAGTTTCCTTGTCCGCTTAACCAGAGGCTTCGGCTATGCCGGATACCCACAACAGTTAGCCGTCCCTAGATCATAATTTCGAATTACCCGTCCCTAGATCATAATTTCGAGTTACCCGTCCCTAGATCATAATTTCGAGTTTCTCGAACACACAATTGCTTTACCAATGCTTTCAAACATGTACAAATCTACAAAAATAATCATTAGCCCGTTGTCAGCTATGGATGTAGCAATAGGCGCCACTTGCAGATCCAGGATGCTGCGTAATGTCCTCCCTGGATGCATAGACATGTCCCTGCTTAGGTTGTAGGCTCCAAAGTCGGACCATCCAGCCCCGAGCCTACGAACTTCAGCAGACCTTACCTCCCAGCCACTTGGTCCCTAAACACCGAGAAATTCCAAACCGTGTCACGTGACCGGTACCAAGGGGAATAATAGGCAGCACTAACAATCCCTGAGGACTGTGGATACCTTCCTCCCGAGCGCCATAGCAGCGCCTCTGCTCGGTAGTTAGTAGTTTGAAAGTTTATTTCAAGAAACTCCTGCTTATCCAAACGTCGGGCTCAGAAAACTCCGAAATGTGCATAGACACGCAAATTGGTTCTTGACCCGGGGTTCTGACTTGTGTCTATACGCCATCAGTTTAACTGAAGAGCCACCGACCCGTTTCTTCTTGATCGGCTGATAGGATAGAACGGGCCATCTCCCTACCAAAGCAGAAGTACCCGCTACAGTACCACTACGGTGGCTACAATGGGCACAAACTACATTCTGGTCAATGGGTCATCTACCTTTTTCGACCGAACCTTGAGGGTGGCGCACAACTCTTCCAGATGCAGAGGGATCACGAGGGATGGATGGTCACGAAGGGGCTCAGACGGGAAACCTGGTCACTCATACTATTGGGCAGTCATCCCTTGTCATCCTTTGTCTATGGTCCACCATCTGCCAGTACTGAGGAATGCTTCACCCCTCCTCACGTACTAGACAGATGACACTGTGGAGCCACAAGACATCCGTCCTCGTCTCCGTCTCGCCTTAGATAATCATGGATGTGGTCCTATCACATTAGCTAGCCTTTGCTACCCATGTCACTTACCCGACTTAAGCCGGACACAGGGAATCGGCCTATGAGGTGCCTTCCTTCGTTACGAGCCGTATCTCGCTCGGCCGTTTTATCCCACTTTCTCCAGAGAACCGGTCTTGAGGGGGACAGTCCGGAAAACTGCGACCGCCTAGTTTATCAGTACCTCTTTCTTCGTGGGCAACCGCTCGGAGGTTGTGATTGCAGGTTGTCCACATACCTGCCACCGTCGAGCTAAATGCTACTGCGTGCAATGCCAGGCCACTGATCATTTTCTGCACCTAAGTGGCCGAGTCAGAATCACCTTTAGGAGCTACCCACAAGTTGATGGGAGAAGAGGGAAGCGGATATTTTTATAAGAAAGATAATTGGAAAGAAGACCAGTGAAGAGGCAAAAGAGGTTTTGTAAGAAACATTGAACATTTTTGTTAAATATTAGAAAATTTCTTCAATTTTTCTTTTTTGACATCGAAAATTATTCTTTAAATCAGGATTAAAAATTCCAAGCGTTTTTGTTCCATTTTCGTCAGGGACCATAAAAAATTCGTTAAATCGAGAAATTCGTTAAATCGTGATTCGTTAAATCGGGGCTCGACTGTGTATATATATATATATATATATATATATATATATATATATATATATATAATTGTAATACCTTTGAATTTCAAAATACATTAAACACGTTCTTGCAACAAATTTAATCTAATCTCCTATTTAAAGATAGCTAATCATAAAGTGTATACCGAATACAATTAAGTTAATACAAAAAATTAACAAGTGCAAACATTAGATTACCAATGCGCCATTTCAGTAATGGCATGCAGTCAAAAATTCTGAAAGTTGTAAAGAAAATTTAGAAATAAATATATATAAAATAATGATATAATATGCCATATAATGTAAGAAAATTGGAATTTGGATATCAAATGAAATTAAAATGGAATTCGAAACGAAAAAAAGACATGTGCAAAGCTTAATCTTCAGTCTGGCAGAACCCTACCCATGTCTAAAAAATAATGCAATATTTCATAATATATACTTACAAATATGCTAAGATCAGTATATATCTGCCAGAAATATTGCATTAATACAAGAAAACAAATGCAGAGGAAAATAAAAAACCCTTATAGTATAGATAATAAAAATTATTCACAAACAAATTAATCCATACAACACAGTTCAAACATTTGCTCCAACCAACATTGAACCTAGTGCATGACAAAGCAATAAACCATGATCAAACTAACAGTTAAGAGCCTACGCTAGTCATCCGAAGAAACTCGAATGCTAATGTTAAGTCTCTGGGAAGTTTCTTGACAGATTTTTCGCTCGCATTTTAATATTTTTAAATGATTTTTTTTTGCATAGGATAGCGGAGGAATATCCCTAACGTTGTTAGTTTTTACTTTTTCGATTTTGGATCCATTTTTTTATATAAGGGTACTTTCACTTTCAGAACCGTTCCCAACCGGTTCTGAAATTTAAAATGTTCGCTTATAAAAAGACTGGAACCAAAATCAAAAAAGTAAAAACTAGCAACGTTAGGGATCGGCCTCAGCAATCCTATGCAAAAAAAGTCATTTAAAAATGTTAAAATGCGAGCGAGAAATCTGTCAAGAACCTCCCCATAGACTTAACATTAGCTTGAGTGTTTCTTCCCGTGACTAGTGTAGGCTCTTAATTTGTGGTATCTTAGATGAAAGAAAACCATTAGATTTAAAACACAATGAAAATATTAAAAATATATATATAATATTAAATATAAAAATATATTTAAAATTGTAAATAACAAAAATCTGAAATAATTTTCTAATTATTATAGATCAGAAATAAAATAAAGACAATTTACTGCCATCTATATACAAATTACATAATTTTATTATCAATATAGCGATAGAATACATAATCATTATTAGCTAATGAATTTTTTCATAGTAGTATAAAAGGAGGTCAGAGGGAATACTTGAAGCCGTTCCACCTTGGGGGAATTCCCTGGCATTGTTTATTGTCTGAGTGCAACGAAGACTCATACACAGCGCAGTATTGCTTTGCCCCATATATATAGCTACGATGGACATTAAAACCTTTCGTCAAGCATAACTCAAAAAATATTTAACGGATTTCGTTCAAATTTTTACAGCAGGTACCTATAAAGGTGACAACGACGTCTATTTATTACCAAGAATAAATGTCAAACCGTTTGGAAATTATATTAAAAAAATAGATAAAAAAGCACAATTAAAGTACATACGTCACGAAAATTTTGTGCGTACGTAATTTTCACCGGCGGGAGATTTTCGTAGACAATCGGAATTGAAAAGTTCATGGAGTAGACGGAGCAAAAAAATATGCACGCACTAATATTCAGCACAATAAAATATATTTCAATTTAGTAGAAATCGAAAATTAATCTGAATTTTTTTCTGTTTGAAAGAAAAACCCCGCAACAACTTGGTAGACTTGGTATTAGAGATTTGGCGCAAATCTCAGCAATAGCAGCTTTTTTTATTTCGCGTGTGTAAATTAAAAAAAAAATTCTTTGGTGTTTAAATAAAAGGTTTCGATTTATGGCATTATTTCTTTTTTTTCTCCTTTTAGCATTTTAAATGGAATTAATGAAAGGCATGTATTTTAATTAAATGAGTGAAAGGTTTATATTTAAATGAAATGAATTCAATATGAAAATGTTATAGGAACAATATTTGGCGATTTATCAACTGCGCCAGGATAACATAAAAGTACCAATATATCAAACGGTATGTAGTATGAAATGACACAATTATATTATAATCACCCATCGTACACGAAAAAAAACTAATATTCTGCCTTCAGAGGGAAAAATCCATCTCCTGTGCCGTAAGATTTGGCGAGTTCTTTTTTGGTGATAAGTTTTTCGATGTGATTGTTGGGATCTGCAGGATTTGGCTTACTTTTTCTAAATCTTATTTTTTTGCAGATGTAGTATTATGTAAATATATTTTTTTGCAGAAATTTTTCTATTTTGTATATTTGGCATTCTATTTTGTATATTTTCTATTTGGCATTTGGAAAAGAGATTTTTACCTTTTTATCTGTGCCTTCGGAAATATTAAAAAAAAAAAAATGATTTACATATATCAAGCGTTATAATGTTATGTTTTTTCATTTTTATACGGACCACTTCTCTATTTTTAGATTTTAAATGCTATTTATTATTTACTAGCCATTTATAAATTGTTTACAATTTACCCCCCTGACAATAACAATTATTTATCACAAAAATGCCTCTTAAGTTTGTTAAATAAGTTTGTTTATGTATTTTCATTACTTATTAAAATATCGAATATGGCGATAAAATTTTATTTTAGCATCGTGCTTAAATTGTTAAGATAGTGCAAAAACATGCTTTAATAAATGTATGTTTGTAAATATTTGAAAAACATGTTTTACCGCTCTCTTGAAAAATTTTGTAAGATGCTAAAACTACCTTTTGGCACCATTTTAAATTTTTTTCGCCAACTGACATAGGATACGAAACTTTTCCCCATTCAGATACACAGGCAAGGCTGGTTTCAAACAACAGTAAAGCTAGCAACAATATTGTTTTAACTCTATAAGAGTTACAATAATGATATTAAATGCTCCGATTGGCTTTGGGCCCAATTACGAAAGTTTCTCCTGAAAAAAACTGTAGAAGAAGTCTTTTACATTTGTTTCAAATGAAGCTCGCTCTACAAGGTATTAGTTAATAATACAAACAACACTAATGGCATGGAGGCAAAAGTTTTAATTTAAATGTATACATTTTAAACCCTCCCACCCCCCCCCCTACCACCCCCCAAAAAAAGAAAAGAAAAGAAAAGAAAGTTACAGTAATGAATTTAAAATGGCGTTAAGCCATGCTTTCTGACATAAGCAATTGGCTGCAAACGCGATAACGAAACTTTCACTTAACTTAATAACACGTAGCTAATATAGCCCTCAGGATACTTTGCAGTTATACAGAAAGTGTGGTTTCTTTTAAAAAGCTTGAGACAATTCAGGTTTAAGAAGTTGAGATTTACTGTCAAATGATATAAACAACTATGAACACAAAACTGATGAATTATTATTCAGGTTTATGTATGTATTTAAAAAAAAATTGCATCTGATTACACTTATTAGATAAATTACTTCTGTTTGCATTTAATGACTGATAAACGGCTTCTGTATATTAAATGAATTGTTTAAATATTGGGAAGAGGTGGCGAGAGGTAGAAAGACCAGTAAACAAACGGGTAGACAGATGGGTAGAGAGACGAGTAGAGACATAGGTAGGCTGACGGATAGCAAAACGAATAGACAGACGGTTAGAGAGAAAGGTAAAAAGACGGTTGACAGAGGGGTAGCGAGATGGGTCACGAGACGGGTAGCGACACCGATAGACAGGACTGTAGCGAGAAAGGTTGCGAGACGCGTAGCGTGGTAGATAAAGAGACGAGTAGAGAGATGATTACAGAGACGAGTTGACTGACGGGTAATGAGATTGGTAGCGAGTCGGGTACAAAAACAGACGGATAGTGAGACGGGTATACAGGCGAGTAGAGAGACAGTAGATTGGTACGGAGATGGGTAAGAAGATGGGTAGAGAGGCGTATAGCCAGACGGGTAAGAGAGACAGATAGACAAGTTGTGAGACAGGTAGGCTGAAATGACAAATGAGTAGCGAAGTGGATAGAGACACAGCTAGACATACAAGTAGTTAGACGGATAAACAGACGGTTAGAGAAATAGATTGACGGGTAGCGAGACCTGTAGAGAAATATAGAGACAGGTAGCGAGACGTGTAGAGAGATAGACAATCGGTTAGAGAAACGGCACAAGAACGGATAGGTAAACAGACAGATTGTGGAGAGACAGACAGACAGGCAAAAGAAAAGTCTGCGGATTGGCGCAGTAAAGGCGCAGGGGGCAGAGCCTCCTAGAGAATAATCAAGAAGTATCTGTTAAGCTTAACCCTCCGAGTGGTTGGATACCTTGTAAAATATTACCTTAAGAATGCCTTCGGTACAGACATCTAATGTGTAAAAGGTGATCACTTTAGGGAAGGTTTATTCCACAAAAGCGCCAAAGGATTATTTCTTTCCCCTTCGAGTGTGTCAGCAGATGATCGAGGGGACTGTCGAAGGGGCGGGAATGGGCGTTTAACTATTTGAGTAATGGCTTTCGAACGCCTTTCTCTGCTTTAAGCCGGTTTACATATGAAAGTAATGTCAGCTAATAGAAAAGTCTTCTAAAATACAGAATCTGTTCTCTGTGGTCTGAAATAACGTTTGAATTTTGTATAATTGGTTTTATAGTGTATGAAATTTTACCTAATTTTGAAGAGAATTGAAATTTTCTAATAATAAACATGTTTTAATTCTTATAAATGCATTTTTCAAAATTCATTTCTGCTGCATATACATATAAATTTACCCAACTTGTAACATTTTAAGTCTAAAATTAAACTGGAAGTATCGATTTGTTTTTTAAGTTATCAATTTGCATTTTATTAAACGCGGATATAGTGCTAAATTTCACAATTAAATGAATCTTAATTAAATGTTTTGTACCGAGTATCAAGGTGCTCACTTTTCGATAATATTTATTCTACCTCAACTGCAATTGATACTATATTTCATTTATTAATTTTAAGTCAACAATAATAATAATTTAATTTTATACAAATTAGTGTTCTATCTACATTATGTGTTTTTCTATTTTTTAAGTCCGATATAAGTGATATATTTTATAATGACCTGACAAATACACAAACTGAAAATATATTTATGTGTTCCAAAGTTTTTTTTTAAGAGTTTTTTATCTTGTATTTTTAAATATGCATGAAAAAAAAAATGGGGAAATTATTTATTATTTATTTTGAATGACCATTCTTGAAACTTATTTCTGCGAGCACTAAAAGAATTAAAACAAACTGTAATAAAATATTCAGAATGTGTATATTTTTGTTGAAAAAAAAGAAAAAAAAGAACAAACTTGCAATTTTTTTCCAAACCTACACATATGTTTTTTGCGGATCTTGTAATTTATCCGCCGGATAACTACTAATTTGTATTTTTATTTATTAATTTTACTGATAAAAGTTGAAGATTTAAAAAAATAAAACATCCTCTTTAATAAAAAGGTATGTGTTGCTGACGACTGGGATTTTCGCTAATCGTTGCCACAGATTAATCTCGGAAAATGAAACATTTGAAGTTACTGAAAAAATTAATAGCTCGAAAAGTAATTGTCAGAAAATTGTTAGACATACTGCGTTAGAAAGGAAAAGAATTGTATTTTGCTTGATATAAATTTCAAATCTAATGATTATGCCGTTTTTCAAATATTGAATTTCAAAATTTACCAAATTTTACAATGGAGTACCATAACGAAATCTTCACGCATAAAAAGATAATGATAACGGTATTGTGTCCTGACGTATATATACTGACTATAGCACAAGTCACAAATTATAGTAACCTTATTATTCTGTTAAAAAATAAAAGTGAATTATGATGTCGCGAGTGCATGATTTTTATTTAATTCTCGACGAGTACCATATTTTTGTCCACCTCAGTGAGGCATATCAGTTTCATTATATTTGAAGTATTGTAAATTCTAACTTCATTCAACTCCAATTTGAATCCAAAGGAAATGATTTTTTCCCATAGACACCATAATTTAGCACAATTATTCATTTTTTTTTAATGCTGACCTATTCCATAATAAAGTATACAGAGAATTGGCCTAATTTGTCCTTACCAGCCCAAATTTGTCAGACACATTAAAAATGTAATAACGTTCATATTGTTTTCAGAAATGCAGAAGGACATTCCAAGTAAAGATCCATAGGGTTTTAAAATACAAGTTCAAATTCAAAGTCAATATTTAACTTGATTAAAGGTGCGTGAAGAGAAATTGACCAGCGTAGCTTGCTAGTTTATTAATAAAATCATATAAAGTTCTGTGAAAGTTAAAAGTTGAAATAATTAGTTCGTCAGTAATTATTTCAGCCTTTCCGTTCTGTCATAGCAAGCTTTACTGACTATCTTTGTTCATTTTTTTTAGTACAGTAAAAACAAATCTGCAAGGGATCATTTAAAAATGCTGCTTAAATAAGTTTATTTCGTATAAAGTACTTATATTTTCAATCATTATTATTTCAAGTATACTTTCTTAACCCCTGTCGTGCTCGTCGACCTAACCGTTCGGAGTTTTCTGTGGTTTTCTGCGAACCTTGCCGTAAATACGAGTTAGGATTCCTTAGAAAGACCCCCACGGAGGGCACCTTCCGCTAGGGCCTATATCTCTTGAGTAGATAATTGGCCATCACAAATCAACCAACCTATCAAGTACTTTCTTATACTTATATCGTTTTTAGATATGCTAGTATTACAGTATTACTTTTGTATTACAATATTACTTAATCAGTAAGAATTACAGTAAAACCGGTCCAAACGAGATACTACTAGTCATTAGGTAACCGAAAAAAAGTTTCAGTCTCACCAGATGCCCACTCAAACAGGTTTCAGTCTCACCAGATGTAATTACGTAATTAACTGAAATTTTTCCAATTTAAGAGTTTAAGACAGCATTTCGTTATACATAGGTTCCACTTTTACATGTTTTACTGAAATTAGTGATCGTAGTATCTCAGTATTAACCCATTCGGGACCATGGATGCATATATGCAACCTCAAAAATAGCTTACAGAATTTGTTTTAGGTACCAGTAAAAAATAAAAGTAATATTTGCTTTCTCTAATTAGAGCATTTTTGTGATAGTTTAAGTAAAGGTAGCTTTTTTTTTTTTTTTTAATGGTGCCAACCGAATAAAATTTGTGTAAAAGCCGCCGGTCCCGAAGGGCTTAATGAACTGTATGTGTAATACGTATACATAGCTATAGTATTACTGATTAATTGCAGATTTTAATGTTAATAATAGAATTCGCTAAGACGGCAAATTTTATAAAATAACAATTTTATATTTTACTTAAAAAAATAACTTATCTTTTCTGAACCAGACCCTTCCACTAAAAAAAAGATGGTAGTGCCATTTCAATTAAAAATGTTTAAGCCCACAGAATATATATATATATTTTTCAAACGTTGGCACCACTGCATGCGCCATGTAATTTAAGAGCGCTGTGCAGAATTTCAATTACGCGTTGTTATTTTTCGAAGTGTATCTTCCTAATTTTGTTGCTTGAAATATTTTTAATGTTGTTCTTTCCCCCTTAATCAGGGGTCGATCCAGGCAAAATTTGGGACCTATTTAGGACCCCTTCATAAAAATCTATTTAATAAAAGAGGCCCCTTCACAAAAATCGATTTAATAAATTGGGTCCCTTCACAAAAATCAATTTAATGAAATGGGCTCCTTCACAAAAATCAATGTGATAAAATCGGTCCCTTCACAAAATTTCTTTTACCAAAATTGGCCTTTTCACAAAATTCTATTTCAAAAATCTTACTATTTATTATTTTGTGATTTTTTAAAATGATTAATTTGCAATCAAACAAGTTCACCAAAGAGGAAACTTAAACAAAATGATTTTAAAAAGTTCTTGTTAATAAATGCTTGGTTCGAATTTGATTAACTGTATTTCAACTTTCGTTACAAGAAGTTATTTTTCCCAAAAATATAATAAATTTCACAAAAATGACCTTTACTTGTTACAAAATGGGCCCCAAGAAAAAAAACCTGCATCGACCCCTGATAATACTATATAAGAGGATAACAACGCTAGAAAAATCTTTTAGAAAACAGCTGACAAGTACTTTTTTTTAATTACTGAAGCAATTTTAGGAGTTTCTTTAAATAGTTTTGGCAGCTGTTAAACTATAAATTGATCCTTCGATAAGAAATAAAAACAAAGCTACGTGATTTCGAAAACTGAAAATTCTAGTTTAAAAAAAAAATCATTTTATTTAAAAAGATTTCATTTTCCAGAAAAATAAGGCAAACTTCATATAGCTAAGTGTAATACAAAATAAAAGAAAATATTAAAATTGCTTCAGAAATTCCCGCTAAAACATTATGTCAATAACAAAAAACAACAAATCAATAAGTCAGCAACAAATAATTATGCCAACTTCCCTCATTGTGAGCGCCACTGTGTAGAATAAAGAGTTTGTGAAATAAAAAAAACTATTTTTTGACAACAAGTTTTAAATTGTAGCAACTGTAAAGAACATGATAATGTTTTGCTAGGCTGCAATGTCATAACTCCCCTCCCCCCTCCAAAAAAAAATCAGTATTACTTTCAGTTCAAACATAACGGCCAATTGTTAAACCAAATAATAATAATAATAATAATAATAATCTGCGTTAAATTAATTCTTTATTGAACTGGAATACCGTTCTTTCCAAAAATAATCACAGCATGGTTATGCTCGGCAAATTTACGAAAATTAAACAACGACAATGCATTGCAACTTTTATGAAACAAATTTCTCTTGTTTTAATGTACACATTAATTTATGGTAAATAATAGTTAAATAACAAAACTTTATTTCAAATTTAAAGCTGATAAGTTTCTTTATTTTTTTTTAATTAACTTTATTTAAAAATAATTTATTTTCCTGAAAAAAAATCGATCTTTATATAGCTAAGTATAATACAAAATAAAAATAAAATAAACTTATTGAAATCGTTACAGAAATTCCCGCGAAAATATTATGCCAATAGATCATTGTTTTTTCGATTTAACTTTTATTTATTTATTTTTTTTGGCTGGAATTTCACTATTTTTACTGTACACACACACACACACACATATATATATATAAAATAAAGAATATTTCACGCTCCCAAAGAAGTGTGAAATAGCGGAGTGAAATATCGGAGTCACCTGGTCTAGGTTGGAAAGAGAGATAAAAGCAGACAATGGTCATTTCCTTCTGATTGACAAAAAAAAAAAAAAAAAAAAATAAATAAATAAACAATAATGTCCGTGTAAATGTTCTGCACACATTTTCTCTTGTGATAGAATTCTCTTCAATACAGGGACATTCCTTTCAATATTTTAATCATTTTAATTATATTTTAATCATAATTCAATATTTTTAAATAATATTTTAAAGAGCTCAACTTGAGAATGTTTCTAGATTTCTCTCCTAAAGGTCATACAACACAAAGAAATACTATATTTTAGCAAGAAGTTGTTTCCTCTTGTAAATAAGGCTTGAATAGATTTTTCAAACATTTTTTTCTTTTTAAATATCATTAAATTGATGTGAATAGGCTTCAAAATAGTTTAAGCTTCTTTAGCTTTACATAATTATACAGTTTTAAAACGTTGAATTAAAATAAAAATCTGATTAGAAACGTTAAAAATGAAATGTTTACTAATTTAATGAAAATTAATTAATTTTTTTTAAATCCTCAATTGCAAATCATTTTTCAACATACTACCAGAAATGTGGTTCGACTTATACACGAAAATTCAATTTTTTTTCAAAATTTTGCGTAAGAATTGGGGGGGGGGGGGGGGTCGAGCTATACACGAGTCGACTTATACACGAGTATATACGGTATATAATATCTCTATTGCTCTCTATTTCTTACAGAACTAAATTACTTTAATCTTCTAGCTTTCCCTCATTAAATGTTAGTGCAAAAAAGAAGTAAAAAAAAAAAAAAAAAAAAAAAAAAGAGAGTAAGGGAAAAACAATGAAAAAAGAAAGAATGAAATGAAAAATTATTATTTGTAGTCGTAATAATCAAACATTTCTGTAAATGGTATTATGAAATCTTCTAAATATAATTTAATGCAAAAACATGTAATATTTACATTTTAATATGTGCAATATTAAGTGCAGCTAACATCATCATGATCAACCATTTTCAATCCACTGCTGGATGTACATCTTTTCCGGATTACCTGAATGGAAATAAAAAAAAATATTTCTTTCCTTCATTCCCCACAAGTAAGTTGCAGTAAGAAATTCTTGGTAAAGAGTGGGGTTGAACATACAAAGAATCAAAGCTAGCGCTTTTTACAGTGGTCGTCGAGCAATCCATCAACTTGTCAATACTATCATTAAGCAGGGGGGAGGCACACAGGCTTTTTACGTGCAAAGCACTTTAGAGACCATTAAAGGAAGTTGGAATATTACGGGGAAACCGCTTTTCGGACAAGTTTTGAGATACGGCATATTACGGGGAAGGCACTTTTCAGACATGTTTTGAGATACGGAATATTACGTGCTACACACTCAGAGGGTTAACTTTGAAATATATATAATTTTTCAATTTTGCCGGTATGGAGATTTAATGTAAAAGTTATTTTACAGAAGTCATCGAAAGATTTTTTGTATACTTTAATAGTAATTTAGACTATAGTTTTGTAATCTGATTTGTAGCAAAGCATGCTATCAATGTGGTTTGAAGTGTAAGAGTTTCTATAAACAGTTATACAAATAATAGATATATAATCAAGGAAGAAAAATTTTTAATTCACACACAAAAAAAGGTGCAACAATGAAATTAAATTTGCGTTAAGCCACGCTTGATAGAATAATCTGTTGGCTGCAAATCCAATTACGTAACTTTAAAAAGCTTGGCGTTTTAAAAGATCCAGCGTTTTTTGTTTTTTTTTCAGTTTTGCGTAATACGCGCTTAAGAAAATGAGATTCTTTGCCACATGTTAAAAGAAATTACGACAACACATCTGATAAACGTACTTATTTTCTATTTTTTTAACAGTGTATATGAATTTATATATGATATTTTGTAATTCTATCATTTAATTTGCTCTTTTTCTTTATATTGTAATTGTTAACCCTATGTTCTCAGCAATATCACTCAGACTAATCCCTTTGAGGGAAGTCCTAGTAAATTATATCATCATCTACTATATATTATATATAAAACACAAACGAAAATTTTGTTCTGTTCCTTTATAACTCGAGTTCTGTTGAATGGAATTTGATGGAACTTGCACTGTTGGATAGATAATTTTTCAGGGAAGGTTTTAGTATGTAACATAGTTCTACGTAGATTAGTTACAGAATTATGATGGAAAGTTTTGTTATTTTGGACGATAAGGTTACCATAGGTCATTTTTTTGGCGACCATTAACGTTGGCGAAAGAATTGAAACGGCTATATCAGAAAATAATGCAAACACATAGAAAAATTCTGTTATTAATTTATTTAAAATTTCCCCCCGCAAAAAAAAAAAGAAAGAGAAGAAAAGAAAAGATAAGGAAAAAAACCGTTTTAATGAGGGATAATATTATAAAATGAAAATATTTAATTTAAACCCCAAAGGAATGTTTATAATGCTTAAAAATATTTGCAATGCATGAGATTATTATGACATGATGCAATTAAGTCAATATTTGGCAATTTGTCATTTGCATCAGGTTAAAAAAAATGCATCTGATAATTTGATTAAAATATAAGTGACAATTTTTTTTTTCTTTCTGTTAATTTTTTTTAGATAACTCCCCTATCATGTAACTTACAGGAGGAACTAGCAGACGTAATTGTAAAAATGATTGCATTTATGAGTTACATGTTATTTGTTTATTTACGATTTTGATTTTACTTTAGTCGCCAAATGATGTTATTTTAAGCCAAAAATGCATAACCGTGACATCAGCTTGAGCGATATTAGCAATAATAGTGGTTTTTTGTGTATACAAGATCCTTTTTGAAGTAAATTTTTATATTCAAATGCAAATTATATAAATAGCAGTTATTGTTATAAATATGGGATCAAATATTTAAATTTTAGTGAATGTCTGCCACTCAAACACATATTGTAAAATAATTAAATTTTAGACATTTAAAAATTTACTACAGAAACCTGCCTGTTTGTTTTCACCAAACATATGATTTTTATAGCCTCGAACTCAGATCAGCAAATATTATCTATTCTTTTATTTTTTTATTTTAATATATCGCCAATTTCACTTATAGAAATATTCACTGCGTCAAAAGTTAGGAACTAAAGAATATTCTTAAAGAGATATGTGCAATTTTGCATTATTACTATCACAAAACGCAACATTTTGCAATAAAAATTGCTTGCTGAAATAAATTTTCGATGCTCTTTTTAATTCGTCATTTCTTTTTAGTTTTTTCTGCATATCTTCCCTTCTTTCAGGAAGGCCTTTTAAAAGGTATTGGACTAATCGTCCGTATTCCGGTCACCTGCCAGTTGACATTTTGTTGGATGTTTCGTTTACGTTTGACTTTACTCTGGACGACGATTCAGATTACAGAAAATTAGACGACTTTTGAAATTAGAGATTGCTAAATTTATGGGTTTTTTCATTATGTTTTACCAAAAAAGCAATACTTCCAATGTACGGAAAAACTTTGTAATGTCAATGGTGGTGAATGGAATAAATATTTGTCGATTGATCATTTCAGCCTGAATAAGAAAAACGAGTACCATAATTTTTCGATCATTATAAAGCCTTTTCGACTTACACACAGCCCTAGCAGCTAAACATAGTGACAAATGAATTTATTTCTGCGTGTTATTATGCTCTTTAGAGAAATGCAAAGAAAATGTTCTGCTTAAGTATTCATCAAAAAGATTATTACTAAACATTTTGCATAACTAACTTTATCATTGTCAGTTTTATTTAAGGTATGGAATTTTGTTAATGAAAGATCTATAATTGAATTAACAGTAATTTGACATTATTTAATGGAACATAGCTTGGAGCATAAATAACTTCATTTTGTAACTAACTCTGGTACATTAGTAACCATATCGTTTCAAGCACTTCTAATGTTTGACGTTAAACTTGTATATCGACAAGATTATGGAAGATTAGGAAGATTTTATTGGATGCAAACTAGAGGTTTATTCTTCTACCAGAGTTAATCATCAGTTTTTCAGTTTAACGGTTACACGAATGCAACTAGTCTAAAAAATGGAAAGACTGTAAAAATGGCGTCATTTTAATTTTATTCAAGCTATTCAGCTTTAAAAATGCACTTTTATATGTTTCACCATTTTTTTAAATATGAAAGTTAAACACTGTTCTTTATGTGCAAACAATTTATTACATTTTTGACTATATTTACTCTGCTGGGATCAAAAGATGAGAAAACATAGTAGACTTGCCAGAAGACAGAAGAGGACGTATATTATGAAATATAATGTAACATAGAGTGGGATTGTATTTACGTACCAGAACCTTACATAGAGACAAGAAAGAGAGACTTACAAGAACTTACAGACGAAAATGAATCACCGAACATTATTTAAGTTCAATGGCCAATCTATGCAGTCATTGTAATGCTCTCTTTTTTAATAGTATGTTGACTAGAGAACATTTTAGTTCCTGTTGCCATAATCTCATAATGGCCTCATTTCCCTACCAAATTCTACTATAAATGATCAACTAAATGAATTGCTTCTTATTATCCCAAATTTTGGTCCAATGTATGATATAATATAACGCAATGTCGTTCGTATAGTTTACAGCAATATTGAAGGAAAAACCAGGTGAACGAAATATTGCTTTAAAATACATGCTCATATCCATTGATATAAGTCGTTTGATTCAAGGTTCGCTTAAAAATTTTGACAAAGGTAGCATCCGTAGGTGAAAATCCATATTCCTTTAAAATATAAAGCCATTTTGTTGGATTAGAAAAATGGCCCAGTGCAGCGAGCGTAGCATGCTAGCATATGATATAATTATTATGCAATGTAAAGTTTAATAAAGTTTAAAAAAATTTTACAGAAATATAATCTTTTAAATTTAATTGAGATTTATATTCTTTAAAAAGTATACACATTGTTTTATGTAAATCTTTTATATCAATATTATTAAATAAATCATTAAAATCCAATGTTTTGATGAATTTGACAGGATTTATATTTTGTAATTTATTTATAAGCTGAAAAGTGCTTTAAGCAATGTTGATTATTATGTTTTATCGTTATATTATATATCTGCGTAATTATATTAAGAAGTAAATTGTTAGCAGTATTATTATATGCATTACAACCTATAGGTACCTGTATTTATGTAACGATTTGGATGTGACTGAGCATTTGTTGTACAGGACTTACCAAGATCTCAACATTGGCCAACTTCATCAACCATCTTGTTAGAAAATAATGGCCACTTTAAGATTTAAAAAAAGAAATGCATAAAAAAAAATAGAAATCCAAAAATGTTTTTTTAAGTGTTCAGCCTTGATAGAAGGATTCCGGAGCATTTTTTGTTTTACCTTCATCTTAAAAATGGCTGAGATATCGCAGTTTGAAATTCTGGGATGGCAGACATTTTGAAACAAGACAACATATTAAAAATAAGGGATTCCTTCATAAACAGGATTAATTTATGAGTTTTAGTTAATGTGATTTCTCGCAAATTTTCTTTCACTGTTGAAACCATTGTTCCAACTCTCATACACTTAAAACTACAAGGTCAAATTCTCACCAAGCTTGGTGATGCTTGGTGAAATATTGCAAAATTTGTTGGCAAAAATAGGTCGCCATAACTGAAGCCAACTTGTGATAAATATTTAATTTTATTTAAATTCCCATTGAAATTCAATATTAATGAGAACTGGGAATTTTCTGTAATTGGGTTCCACACATTTTAGCTTAATGTATTTAAGTAAAATTAGCTGAATTCTTAAAAACAAGGAATAGCAAAGCTATCTTTTCCTCCTGGTACAGGCCAGGAGGACTTTTTAAGAATATCATCCATGTCTTTTTTCTTCTTCTAAGCCCCACCTCCTCTGTTCTGCCCTTTTTGTTTTCTAAAATAAATACTAGAATATAATGTTACATTGGCACAATCATAAGTATCTCCTGCCATTTTAGGATTAGGCCAAATTTTGTTTTTAAATGTTAGTTTTATGAATGTCAATTTTTCTTTTAAATATGGCATGATTTTCAAGGATAGGAGCATGCTTCTGATTAGTGGATTATGGTCAGACCAAATGGAATTTTATGTTATAAAGATACTTTAATGTAGTCTAGCTTTGGGTGAGACAGTTTTTTTTAAGGCTTTTCATATTGAATTGGATATTGAACTGTGAAAATACTGTCAAACTATGTTAGTACCAAGTTATAATAAAACACTAGACTTAAGAGCCTACACTAGTCACGCGAAGAAACGCTCAAGCTTATGTTAAGTCTATGGGAAGGTTCTTGCGCGATTTCTCGCTCACATTTTAATATTTTTAAATGATTTTTTTTGCATAGGATAGCTGAGGCCAATCCCTAACTTTGTTAGTTTTTACTTTTTGGATTTTAGTTACAGTTTTTTTATAAGCAGACATTTCTAATTTCGGAACTGGTTTGAACCAGTTCTGAAAGTGAAAGTACCCATATATAAAAAAACTGTAACCAAAATCGAAAAAGTAAAAACTAACAACGTTAGAGATCGACCTCAACTATCCTATGCTAAAAAAAAAATCATTTAAAAATATTAAAATGAGAGCGAGAAATTGCGCAAGAACCTTCTCATAGACTTAACATTAGCTTGAATGTTTTTTCGCGTGACTAGCGTAGGCTCTTAATGAATTTTTGTGCCTTTTAGTTTCCTACATGCATTCTATACATCTAATGTAGTGAGCAAAAAAATTCAGATTATTGAACATTCATTATATAGCAAGTTTTGACTGTACTTCAAAATTGTGCTTCACTAACTTAGTTCTATTTTTATTGCAAAGTAACATACAATTTTTGTTTCAGCTGTATTTTTGCCCTACTTTCACAGAACTGTGTCTTAAAATCAGCTATTTAATTGAGAATATGAAGAATGCTTGCTTAGAAATATTTGAAGGGCCATTTTTTGAAAGTGGAAAGGTATATTATCATTAATATGTTTACATCATTACTTTGATAATTAATCTAATTTGTGAAATTGTTTGTATATATATATATACAGGGTGATTCATAAAAGATGGGCAGAACTTTAAGGGGTTATAGTACACTTAAAGACAAATAATATTAAATAGGAGACTAAGGGTCCCAGACGTATTCCCAAGGAGATAGGGGGCATTAAAGTTTAGGGTCCGAAATTTCAAATGATTATAAAACATGGAAAAATTGGTCGATTCGTTTGCGGTTTTTGCAAAAAATTTTCTTTATGCCAGTATTTTCTTGAAATAAAATTTTAAAGTTCAATTTCAAAAAATGCCGATAGGGGGCGCTTTAGACTTTGGAGTAACAAACAACTATTTTTTAACGTTATTTTTTGTATTTCTTTAAATGATTTCGAAAGCTTAGACTTAAACTTAAATTTTGATCTAAAAATCTGAGTCCTAACGAGTAGTTAAGTAGCGTAAACTGAAATTTGAAATTTGAAACCCTTCTCCCCCAGAACAAAAATCAGTTATTCCCGATCTTTGTGTCGTAGATTAGGCTCTAACTACTGCCGCGTTTTGCTAAAATTATTCTTTATGTCAGTATTTTCTTGAAAATAAATTTTAAAGAAAATTTTCAAAAAATTCCGATAGAGGGCGCTTTAGACTTTGGAGTAACGAACAACTATTTTATACCGTTATTTTTTGTGTCTCATTAAATGCTTTCTAAAGCTTAGACTTAAACTTAAATTTTCAGCTCAAAATCTGAATCGCTGAGCGTGGTTCAGTAGCGAGGGGAGGGGGTTCAAATTTCAACTTCTGAACATAGTTCAGTTTGCACTACTTAACCATGCCCAACGATTCTGTGCTGTGATACGAGGCAAAAATACAACTTTCGTCAAGGACTGCATAGTCGGAATTCACTCATAAAGGCACTGGCACAGTTGGAAACGTCGCTCATGCAAACGTTAAAGCTCCATTCCTGACGCTAGTCACCGGGTGAAGAAGGAAACAGAAAGTATGCAAATGTCAAATGGGGAAGAAGAAGAACACGTATGCAAAATTTCGACACGATTCAGGCATAAAAACCACTGAACGGTGAGTCAAGTGTAAGTCGCTGTAGTAATGAATCGGAAGATGGTGCCCTTCACGAATAAGGAAAAGGCTGAGATGCATTTAATTTACGGAGCGGCAGATGGAAATGGTGCAGAGGCACAGCGAATGTACGGAGAGCGATTTCCTAACAGGCGGTTGCCTAACCGCAAAACTTTCGAGCGCTTGCACAGACAGTTGTGTGAGACGGGATCATTTCTCGCTTCCCGGTCGAATGCAGGTCGTGCAAAAAAGGACGAATCAGTAGTTGTTGCAGAAGCCATTCTGGATGTAGTAGCGGAGCAGCCAAGTACAAGTACACGAACAGTGGCTAGCCAGGTGGATACCTCACAGTCCACGACTTGGAGGGTACTGAAGGATGAACATTTGCTCCCGTTTCATGTGCAACGAGTCCAGAAACTGTCTCCAGGGGATTATCCAAATCGTATTGAATTCGCCCGCTGGTTTCTGCAGCAGAACGCGCTAAATCCACATTTTGGACGAACTGTGCTTTTCACCGATGAATGTACCTTCACACGTGAAGGTACATTTAACACACACAATGCACATGTATGGGCGGATGTCAATCCACATGCTACGTATCCACATGCTCATCAGAGACGCTTTTCCATCAATGTTTGGGCAGGAATCCTCGGAGACCACCTAATCGGACCGTACCTTCTTCCTGAACGCCTCAACGGTAAAACATACCTCACATTTCTGCAACATGTGCTGCCAGACCTGTTAAACGTTGTTCCTCCACGCATCCGGCGGGTCATGTGGTTCCAGCACGATGGAGCGCCAGCCCATTACGTACGAGACGTCCGCAACTATCTGGACATCACATTTCCGAACAGATGGATTGGTCGAGGTGGTCCTGTTGCTTGGCCTGCTCGCTCGCCAGATCTTTCACCCCTCGATTTCTTTTTTTGGGGACGATTGAAGGCTCTTATGTATGAGACACCCATTGAATCCCCCGAGGAACTGGTCGCCAGACTTTCCGCCGCTGTAGGGGAAGTGCTCGAAAAGCCTGATGTTTTCGCGAATGTTCGCCGTTCCATTCGTCGCCGTTGTTCTGCGTGTATAACCTCTGGTGGTCACAATTTTGAACGTTTATTGTGATTACATGTTAATAAATATGCTTTGGTAACATAATCCTAATTTGTGTATTTTTACCTCGTATCACAGCACACAATGTGTGGACATGGTAAACTGAACTATGTTCAGAAGTTGAAATTTGAACCCCCTCCCCTCGCTACTGAACCACTCTCAGCGATTCAGATTTTGAGCTGAAAATTTAAGTTTAAGTCTAAGCTTTAGAAAGCATTTAATGAGACACAAAAAATAACGGTATAAAATAGTTGTTCGTTACTCCAAAGTCTAAAGCGCCCTCTATCGGAATTTTTTGAAAATTTTCTTTAAAATTTATTTTCAAGAAAATACTGACATAAAGAATAATTTTAGCAAAACGCGGCAGTAGTTAGAGCCTAATCTACGACACAAAGATCGGGAATAACTGATTTTTGTTCTGGGGGGAGAAGGGTTTCAAATTTCAAATTTCAGTTTACGCTACTTAACTACTCGTTAGGACTCAGATTTTTAGATCAAAATTTAAGTTTAAGTCTAAGCTTTCGAAATCATTTAAAGAAATACAAAAAATAATGTTAAAAAATAGTTGTTTGTTACTCCAAAGTCTAAAGCGCCCCCTATCGGCATTTTTTGAAATTGAACTTTAAAATTTTATTTCAAGAAAATACTGGCATAAAGAAAATTTTTTGCAAAAACCGCAAACGAATCGACCAATTTTTCCATGTTTTATAATCATTTGAAATTTCGGACCCTAAACTTTAATGCCCCCTATCTCCTTGGGAATACGTCTGGGACCCTTAGTCTCCTATTTAATATTATTTGTCTTTAAGTGTACTATAACCCCTTAAAGTTCTGCCCATCTTTTATGAATCACCCTGTATATATATATATATATATATATATATATATATATATATATATATACATGCAGTGGTTGGACAAAAATATGGAAACACCTCATGAAATACATGCTTCAACGTAAATGTTGATTCTGGCCAAGACTGTTGGTGGCACTGTTGTATTTGCACACTAACACCACCTGTACAATGTCGTCAATACGTTATAATTGTCGGTCATTGTCAGAACAGTGTTTTGTGTAGTTGTGAGTGCATTATGTCTGATTTAAGTTAATTTGAACATGGACAAAATTGCTAGTGCTTGTATGGTGGGTGCTTCCGTTATCAAGGTTATCGAAGTGTTTCATGTTTCAAGAGGCACTGTAACGAAGATTGATGCCACATACAGGAAAAGCATAAAAACATCATCTGCTAAGTCACAACGTAGACGAAAGTGTGTGTTGGATGATTATGACAGATGGTCATAAGAGGATTGTGACGAAAAATAAGAAGACAGATGCAAAAGTCACTGCTGAACTGAATGTCGATGTCCAGAAGCCTGTCAGCACCAAAAGAATAAGAAGGGAGCTCCATAAGCAAGGATTTTCAGGGCAAGCTGCAATTCCAAAACCACTCATCAATAGGGTGTTAACGATTTTAATCAGATGATTTAAATCAACTCATTTTTTTAAAATCATAAATTTTCTAGATGTTTAAAATGACATTAAAAAAAATCTAAGATGAGCATAATTTGGAAAGTTTCTATGGATATTTTACCTTATAAATAAACAAAAAAGCTTTGAATAATTGTTTCTAAGCTTAATTCTTTAAGCTTGTAAAAAATTAAGTTAAGTAAGTTTGTGAAAAGCAAGCTTTATTTGGGCATTAAAAGCATTTTATTTCAAAATTATATTTAAATCATATATATTATTTCTGTTGTCAACATCCCTTTTTCTTACAAAATACAAAACGCAGAACGATGAATAAGATGCCATACAAAAGGATTTTGAACAGGCTGCTGGCATAGTACACTTACATTTTTTTAAAAACATATTTTTCGATTAAAATTTGCTGTTAATTAAAAATTAAATCAGCAGTGATTTCATAAATGAAATGAAAGATTTTCCTCAAATTAGTGTTGCCACAAAAATAAAATACTGCATTATCGGAAGACGTCATCCTCTAATGCAATTAAAAGACGATTGTTAATTTATTTCTTGCGCTTACTTTTTGAAAAAATATTGAGCTTTTAATCAGGTTTTTATTTAATTTTTACCGCATGCGGCACCTGTTGTTTATTTGTTTTCTTTGTTTAATCATGGCTGTGTATATGCGTATTGTATTGGAGCACCAGTAGATCACGTAATTTAAGTATTATCTTCGAATTAGATATGCATTTTATTAGGATTTACAAAAATTGTAAGTATTCATTTTTTAATATTTCATTAAGCAGTTAATATGCCAGCGAAGTCTGACGTCACTTAAATGTCTGCCGGACCATAAAGCTTGGACATCTGGACATCCCATGTTTAAGTTCCCGTAGGCTTGCAAAAAATTGGTGTACCAAATATTGATTTATGTATTTAAGACATTTCTGGAACAGTTATGCAAAATCTGAGGAAATGCTTTCATATGAATTCACTAAACATTTGATTCAGTGTTTCAATTTTTTTATAATTCGTTTATTTTTTTTCAGTATAGGGGTCTTGGCAACCTAGAGAAATGACCTCGGTGAAGGAAGAAAATTGGGCAACAAATTTTCTGGCAATCTATTCCCATTTTCTTATACACAAGCAATCATCATATATATGAATATGTTTTCTGTTGTCAACATCCTTTTTCTATTCACATACAAAACATACAATGATGAATGAGGTATCATTCGAAAACTTTTTGAACTAGTTTCTGACATAGTATACTCCCATTTCATTAAATGCGTTTTTTTTTTTTTTAAATCAGTTAATTAAAAATTTGTGCTAAAATGTACCAGGAAATAATCTCAAAGATTGTAGAGCGAAAGTTTCGCACGGGTCCTTCTGGTCTAATATAATTTGAAATGTCATAATTTCTTTTAAATAATCAAATGATTCTTCTCTTACATAAAATAAGAATATCAAGTATAATAAATTTCTACTAGTAAAAGAATAAATAACCAGTACCTTTTTTTTTTTTTGCCGATAATAAATTTATAGCAAACTAGCTGTTACCCGTGACTTCGTTCACGCAACATTAAACGAAGAATAAATACATTAATTAAGCAAAATATTTCACTCCCGATATTTCAAAACATTAATAATTAACTAACTATTTATCACATTTCATAGGAGACAATACAGTATTTTTTGTTATAGGGACCTCGACATAACTCAGTCTTAAAAAAGTGAAATTTTGTGCCAAATAATCGCGAAAATGAAATTGCAACCAATACAAAAAGGAGGGCAAAATAAAATAGTGGAAATAGACGAATTGGGTAAAAACAAATGTCAATTTTACCTGATAAACAATTTTACTTTTAACGCCTTTGGGAAACGTTTTAACCCTTTCCGGCGCAGAGTAAGTCTGTTTTTAAAATGAGGAAATTATGGAATGACACCAGAATTTACAAAAGAATTCATTAGATAATAAAAACTTGATTATTATATCCATTTTGCACCGATCAAGAAATTTTTCCGTTTAAAACAGGATTTCGTCATACACAGATTCTTATAACAGGTTTTACATTACTGTATATCCCCTCGCCCCCTTAGAAATGTATATGTATTATTCCTTTACTGTATATCTCCCCCCCCCCTAGAAATGTATATGTATTATTCTTTAAAAAAAAATTTAATTATAGAATAATGGTAATTTAAAAATATATGTATTTTCCAAAAAAATTGTTGACACAAGGAGGTTCGGATTTTTGCACGAATCAGACAGAGATAGATTAGTGATTTTTATACAAGCAGGGTTGTTGTGACCATGCCAGAAAATTTTGGTCAGTGCAGACTTCTAGGAAAAATAAAGCATAGGCAAGAAATAATCCCAGTTCGGCCCGAGCATCCAGAGAAAGCAAGACCCGGACACACGATCCAGAAAAACTTATCAGACTCGACCCGTCCTGAGTCTGTGTAGTCCTCTAAATGGCATTTGAATGGGAAAAATGTATTCTTAATGGCTGGAAAAAATTTAAATAAATTATAAAAAAAATTGAGTTTGAGTTGTAAATTTCATTCAAACTCACACATTTTTTCACCTTTTGTTCAGCTCATGTTTGTTTATCAAAAAGTGAGTCATTTTCAACTCAACATTCACAGAAAGTGAACTAAGTTCATGAGTTTTTGCTCAATGAGCACGCTCATGCCCAACATTGCTAATAATTATAATTTTATTAACTAGTAAATCTACAGATCAGGAGCCTCAACGTCAGCATCATTGTTTTTTAATCTCACTTTTCATATGTTAAGTGAGATTAAAAAAAAAAAAAAAAAAAAAAAAACAACAACAATGTTAACCTTTGTAGGTTTTCACACCCCTCAAGTTGTGGTATAGCAGAGCCGTTGTAGTAGCTCGACATATGGCCTAGTGACCATCTCCCCCTATGGGGGAAATGTAAACTGAATCTACTATTTTTCACTTATTTCTATTTTAGAAGTCTAGTGTTATTACAATTTTTGTTTCGGGAAAACAGTTTTGATGGTCATTCTATAATATTTACTTAATCTAAGTATATTCTGGTCTAACTCGATGGCAATAGCATACTAAAATCTCCCCAAAATAGGCATATTTGGAAACTTTTAAACCTATTGGGTAATCATTCATAATTACGCCTACTGCCAATTCGATAACTAGCAAACATGATTTGGTGCTATAAAGTATTTTGTGTGATAGTTTTTATGTTCTTAATTTCCAGTAATGGTAATGTTTCAGGATCGTTTTACTACTCTAATTTCTTTATATTAACCACCTCGTTGTACGAGAATTTATCCTATTTTAAAAATTATATTAACTTTTCACCGACGAAACATCCATATCTGTTCCAGAAAATGAATAATATCTTATCTAACAAATATAAACTCATACTACGAGACTTGAATCCATATTACACGTTCAAGGTTTTTGTAATGTTCATTTGGAAAAAAATATTTCGTAATAATTCTATAATAGTTAAAGGACAACTTGTATCAAAATAAATTCTCTTTTATGTCAATAGAATACGAAAATCACCTGAAAATAATGTATTTTGCTAATAAAGTATTGCAGCAAAATAGTGCAAGTTATTTGAATTTTATTATTTTGATGTTCTTTGAAATATGGTTGCTAAGCAACTAACAGAGTTTCCCCCAGACAGTTTCAGAAGGGTGCTGCACCCTACCTGCCCTTTGGTTTACAAAATAGTACCCTTCTTGCCCCTCATTAAAAAAAGTGCCCTTTCTCCTTTTTGCATTAAAAAATTTGCTTTCATAGTAAAAACAGACTCATTGTTGTCTTAAAAAGAGTGCCCTGAGTTTTAAATATCAAAAGTGGCTTTAAAAACCAAAAGAATACCTTTAACAATTAAAAAAAGTGCCCTCATAAATACAAAAAGTGCCCTTTAGAATAAAAAGCGCCCTGCCCTTTTTTAATATTCTTTGAAATATGGTTGCTAAGCAACTAATAAATTAAAGAGCAAAGTAAAAAGAAATGCATTTTAAAATTTGTAAAAAATATGAAATTAGAAGTTTTATATTTCCTAAATAGATGCAAAACACTTTCCAATAATTTAAACAAGTTCTAAATTCTAATAAATTTATTGGCAAATTTTCAAAGCTATTGGATATATTTAAATCCTCCATATTGAAAATTTAGCATCCATAATTTTACGTTGTAATCCATTATTCAAATATGCGATTTTTATTTCAGTTAAAAATTAAATTTGAAAATCGGCTGCATTCCCATAGACCTAACATTATGACCTAAAAAGAAATGTGCTATATTTTTCGAAGGAATGAATCAAATGTAACTAAAAACTATACTGCTAATTTCAGGTACCTCACCAACATACCTACCAAAAATCAACCTAATCGGATCATTTTGCGGCCGTTATCGCGGAACAGATAGACAAACAGACGGAAACCAAAAACTTTTTGTGTCTCCACAGTGAGCCTTCACTGATGTTTCAGTTATTAAAGAATAAAAACATAGATAAAGTTACTAATAAGAGGGTTAATTGTTTTGGAAAGCTGAAATGCTTGGTAGCTATTCTGTATTTTAACAAAGGGAAAAAAAATCATAAAAAGCCGATTTAAATTAAAAAAAAATGTGATTTAAATTAAAAAAATCAGATTTTTTTTTCTCTTTAACCCCCTGACCGCTGAGCAAAAGAGCAAATTTGTAACGTTGTTTTCTCTGTAATTTTTTTAATATGCTTAAAAAATATGAATTTTCAAACTTGAGATAAAAAACTTAATTACGTATATAAGTATAATCCTTGAGGGTATCAATCATTACTTGATATTTTAAAAATGCATTATATTTGTAGAATTATATTAATTTAAACAAACCTTGTATTGCTGTGAAACCTACAGCATAGTGAACGGATATATCAGGTCGCGGCGGTGAGAAGGTTAAAAAACATGTTTTTTTTACGCCCTACTCATCAGTGATGCAAATGCCTGTACGAGGAAAATGTAGTGCCGAAGCCATAAAATCTGGACTATGGAGCAAAGTTATTTGGTTGGATGAATCTTGTTTCACACTGTTTCCAACTTCTGGCCGAGTTTACGTCTGGCGAATGCCGTCCCAAGCAGACTGCTTTCTGCCAAGAGTAAAACATGGCGGAGGTTCAGTCATGATTTAAGCAGCCTTATCGTGGTATTCCATGGCCCCTTGATTTCTCTGCAAGGTCGTATTAATGGCAAGGATTATGTGACGATTTTGGCTGATCACGTCCATTTGATGGGGCAATGTTTGTTCCCGAATGGTGATGTTGTGTTCTAAGACAACAATGCCTCTTTTCACACATCTGGGATCATCCAGTACTGGTTTTGTAAGCATGAGAGTGATTAGTCGCATCTCTCCTGGCCACCACAAGTCTCATCTCTCCTGGCCACCACAAGTCGCCCGATTTCAACATTATTGAGCCTTTATGGTCTACTTTGGAGAAAAAGGTGCGTGATCGCTATCCACCTCCATCATTGTTACCTGAACTTGCCTCTATTTTGCAGGAAGAATGGTATAAGATTCCCTAGGAAACCATACAAGAACTGTATTTATCCATTCTAAGAAGACTGCAAGCTGTTTTGAATGCCAATGGTTTTCCTACACTGTATTAGGCATGATAATATGGTTTTTTAAAGTGTTTCCATATTTTGTCCAATCTATCTATCTATCTATCTATCTATCTATCTATCTATCTGTCTCTGTCTGTCTGTATGTATGTATGTATGTATGTATGTATGTATATATATATATATATATAACCATAAGAGACAACACAGAAACATCATACAACAAATGCAGGATTAAAATAAAATTGAAAAATGAACACATACCTGTTTGAATAATATACAGAAAAATGTAGAAGGAAATAAAATATATGACCAAGATAAGATAAAACATATTGGAAGGGCAAAAAAAGTGAATTAATGAAATATATGTGGTACTGTAGCAGAATCGTTGGAATAAATCAATAAAGCAATCAATAAGCAAATAAATCAATGAGAACTAAATAAATCAGGCAAATAAATCAATAAGCATTAATTATCATAACTAGCAACAAAAACAATAACATATTCATGTGAGCAGCGCTCAGAAGCAGCATAGTTGAGCATACAAATCAGATATAATGCAATAAAAAAATGTATTTGGTCTGAACTAGCACCCCCCTTACCAAACAAGTGAACACAAAAATACAACTTAAAAAACTAAAAAATTTCACCAATAATTTCGCAGAAAACTAAACAAAAAACAGGCTGCGGACTTGTCGGCAATTAGTTAAATAAAAAAAGTCAGCCAAGCACTCTAGACAGAAACAATATGTATTTGTGGCAGTGGCTTTTGGCCAGAATGCTACATAACAAAATCAAAATGTGCAAAAACATATTTGAAGGCCACACACACACACACACACACACACACACATATATATATACACAGGGTGTCTATAATTAAACGACCCTACTTTAAAGTTGTCTACAGACGAAACTATTGGTCAGAAAGTTGTGAAACTTTGTGAAGGACATAATGAAGAAATGGGAATTTGTTTAAGCAACAACAACAAAAAAAATGTTCAAAATTTTGCCACCAGATGGCGTTTTTAATGAATTACACATTTAGCATACATTTATGATAGTTTACATATTTTATTGCACCAAAACATGTTCCACATTACGGCCATCATTTTCAGCTACCATCTGGAATCGCAGGATAGCATATTCCACAGTTGACCGCAAAGTGTTCTGGGAAATGCTAAAAGCATGTCGTGAAATGCTGTTTTTAATATCAGGTAAAGTTCTTGGGTTATCATGACTTACCAAACGTTTCAAATGTCCCCAAAGCCAAAAGTCACATGGATTGAGATCTGGAGATCTGGGAGGCCATACATTACGAAAGTGGCGGCTGATGATACGTTCTTCTGTGAAGTTATTCTGAAGGACATCCTTAACACAGCGGCTAATGTGTGGAGGAGCTCCAACTTGCATAAAAATTATACGTGAAAGGCATTGACGTGCTTGCAGATCCGGAATAATTTTATTTTCTAATAAGGATGCATATCCCTGCATGGTGATCGAGCATGTTACTGGACCGCTAGCACTTAAATCCTCGAAGAAATATGGGCCGAGAAAAAACGCTGCAGAAAACCTACACCACACCGTCATTTTTGGTGAATGCAATGGAATCTGTAAGATTGAACATGGATTTTCTGGTCCCCCGGCAGTTGTGAGTATTCACTGAATCGTTCAAATGAAAATGCGCTTCGTCTGCCCAGAGGATATTCCAAGGCGATTCTGAATCAACCTCAAAGTCAGCAAGAAACTGAAGTGAGAACCGGTGTCGAGTCTCGAAATCATGTAGAAGCGACTCCTGCACAAGTTGAAGCTTGTATGAATAATACTGGAGGATATTTCGCATGATCTTTTCTACAGTTGAAAAAGGCATATCCAATGCTTCTGCCACATGATGGACACTTGAACGTTGGAAGCTTTATCCTCTTCTACCTGAAGCGCAACTCTCTCTATTGCTTCTGAGGAAACAGGTTTTCTTCCTCTTCCAGAACGAACATTCAACGATCATGTTTCTTCAAATCTCTCTACCATTAATCGAAGATTTTTAACAGTCAATGGACCTTTCCACATCCCCTTCGAAGTCCGAAATTTCCGTAGAGCAACTAATGCGGAATTACCATTTTGGTAAAACAATTTTACTAACAAAGCTCGGTCTGGTAAACGTAACAACATTCTGCTTACCAATAACAAGCACATTGAAAACCAAATCTCCGCGAAAGTTTCTAGGTTTTATAACAGCTGCTGAGTGACATCGACAGAAATTTATTTGCATTTTTATTTAAATTGTAGGATTTCACGCCCTCTGGCGGCGAAATTTTACCAGACGATTCCAGATCACAGTTGTCAGTTTGGCGTTTTTTTAATTCAGAAATTTAGAAGTCTAACTGGAAATTCTGAAAGAATATTTTTTGCTTTATATAATCACGTTAATGTCCGAAATTAAACAAAGCAAAAAAACTACTAAGATTTCCTGGTGTGAATTCAAAATTTCTGATTCAGTAAAAAACTTCTGTTGAAAATGTTTTGTTGTAATAAAATTTGGAAACTATTGTAAATGTATGCTAAGTCACCGCTTCCTGAATATTTTTCAGGGGGCGGTCTGTTTGTTTGACTTATTTAATCTGAGAAAAATAAAGCGTAAAAACTTTTTAAAATTATTGATGTTCGAATTGAACGGACCGTACAAACTCTGAAAAAAATCCGTTTACGACAGCCGTCATTTTTTTGTCAGAGCTCAAGCCTAGTATTCAGTGGGGGGTGGCTAAAAGTGTAATTCATTAAAAACGCCATCTGGTGGCGAAATTTTGGACTTTTTGCTTAAACAAATTCCTATTCCTTCATTAAGTCCTTCACAAAATTTCACAACTTTCTGACCAATAGTTTCGTCTGTAGACAACTTTAAAGTAGGGTCGTTTAATTATGGACACCCTGTATATATATAAATGAAGTTTAAAACTTACTTTAAGTGAGAAATTTAAATTCTAAAATTAATCTTTATAATTTTTTTTTTTTTTTTTTAATTCTTTAGGAGTTTCAAGAAAAGGTTAAAAATTCAGACCTTATAAAAGAAGTAACCAATAAAATTGATTTTGGCTTATATGTATTGCATACAGCTCAAAAACAATATATTGAAGAGTGGAAACCATTCACTCGCCTTTGGGAAACTGACAAAACTGCTATTTTAACTGAATACAAAACTGAAAAGTGGGAAGCTTCTTGTTTTGAAGATGATGTAAATGAGTAAGTATTATTTTAAATTTAGTTCCATTTGTAGATAACTAACTCAGGACTGCATTTTGCGACTAATTCGAGATAAAAACAATAACAAAAATGGCAACTTTTTTCCGATTACAGCAAATATTTTTACAGAAAACAATCCAATCTTTTTTCTCAAACTGATTACCAAGTTTTCGTCCTGAACACATCCAGAATTCAGACACTTTTCTCCGGGAGGGATTTCTGTGGCTTCGGGGGGGGGGGGGGGGGGGGGGGGCAGCAATCTCAAAACTTCTGGGGGGGATGCCCCCCCTACAGACCACCCCCTAAATTCAACACTCATTCAGTCACCTGCATACGAACATCTAGCAAGAAAGTGCAACTTTTAAACAAGAATGATTATGTATCTGTTAGGTAAAACAGGCTCATTTTCTCTTATTTCTCATTGGCTCAGCTATATCAATCATCCTTTATCATTGACTCAGACATCGATCATATTTATTTCACTTTATTTAATACTTTTTAATATTAATCTTGCCCTTGTCTGGTTAAACTCTGTTTTTATATTAGGTTATCCTTCATTTATTAATTGATTTACATTAGTATCATTAATCGAAGCAGCATTGGCACTCAGCATTTGTGAAATGATCTGGTATGCTAATCCTACAACAGATGGCATTAGGGTATTCCTGATTTGTGTTATTTTATGTCAAGGTTACTATATCATAAGGTTGAGCCATTTCCCTTTGCAGCCAATAGGGAGCTAATCGCTGTTTGATGTCACTCAGCGTGCTCTGTTCAGTTTACCAATTGATTTGAATTAGAAACGCGCTATTTTTAATTGAAAAGTATCAGTCGAAATTTTCATGTGAAGAGAAATTTAAAAATTAAAATATATTCTTTATACATAGGACATACATCACATCTAAAATTTAAAGTATTATCTTTTTTCAATTTGCCGAAATTTGGTTGTTAAATTGACTATCTTTAGCATTACATTTCGTTTGCGCCTCAATATGAAAAGTTCATTTTCATAAACAAAAAAATGCAAAATAGTAATTTTTATAAATAAAATCTTAAAGACCTACAAGAGCATCAAATTTAATGTTTATATGAATACAGTTAATAATTTTTAATATAGTATATTTATAATATTCGATCGGTATTCAATTTGAAATCTATAATAATTCTAATATTATTGTAATTTCTACATGTCTTTCATAAAAAAAAGTATAAAGTAAAAAAAAAATAATCATTCAGATTTCAACCTCACACTACAGATACACAATATTGAGTTTTGCATGATTAAATTTAAAAGACAAATAAAATAGAAATTTTAATAAGTAAACAGCTAAATATTTAATATTTTTAAACTAAAATATTCATGCAGTATAATTATATGATTTGGTGGAAATAAAATTTGAAATTCGGAGTAATATACAGTAAAACCCGTTTAAGAAGTTCCCGCTTAAGAAGTTTTCCCGTTTAAGAAGTTTATATTTTCGATTCCCATTTTTTTCCTATTCTTACAATGTTAAAATAACCCATTTAAAAAGTTAAGTTCCAAACTTTTTCCCGCTTAAGAAGTTTTTTCTCCCCTTAATTTTACTTTCAAAACACGTTTACTTCAGTCTTTTGAGGGATTTTTTCCCCCCATTCTGTACTGGAAAAGCATTTCTCTATATTCTTCGCTATTCAAAAGGGCACATTTAAGATTGAAAAGGATTGTCTTCACCTTTATTTCACCTTCATATCAGTTTGTCTGATGAAATGTAGAGAGAGGGTAAGCCCGAGTCCCTTATGGCTGCAACAATAGTGAGTGATAAGGGATTAAAGAGAAATGGTTTGCTCCTACTCAGTGGTAGTTCTTTAAGTTGACCAGTTGCTTTCTCTTAGAATAGAGTCTCTTTCACCCCTTTCCAGGAATGGAATGAACCAAAGCTATGTTTGTTTCATTCCAAACCAAAGCTGTGTTCAGTTTGGCTCATTCAATCTGTTTTTGAGTGAGTGTAAGCGTTAAATCTCTCTTTGAAAATTCACGAAAAAAATTCTTATTTATTTTTTCCTTTTCAAAATGTCGGACAAAGGAATTAAAAGAAAGGCCTTGTCAATTGAAGACAAAATCAAAATTTTGAAAGAAGTTGATAGCAACCCAAACGTAACAAGAGTTGAAATTGCTAAGAGATTGAATATGCCGGTGACTACTCTGAATGGAATTGTAGCAAAACGCAATCTTATATTAAACGACTCCTCTAATAAATCTCGAAAAATTAAAAAAGTGAAAAAAGGAAAATATGAAGCTATGGAAGAAAAATTATTACTTTGGTTCAAGCAAGCTAGATCCGCCAATATTCCTATAAGTGGACCTATTCTTAGAGAAAAGGCTGAGGAAATTGCCAAAAAATGGAGATTGAATTTGCACCTTCGAATGGATGGATTGATAGGATGAAGAAAAGAGCTGGTTTAAGTTGCAATTCTATAAAAGGTGAGAGTAAAAGCGTCGATCCACAAGAAATTGAAGAATGGAAACAAATCTTACCAGATTTGATAACCGGCTATCATCCTAAAGATGTCTTTAACATGGATGAGTGTGGGCTTTTCTATAATCTTTCACCGGATAAAACGTATGCATATAAAGGTGAAAATTGTCACGGAGGCAAAAAAAATAAGGAACGACTTACAGTTTTATTGGGTGCAAACATGGACGGTTCCGAGATATTGCCAATTTTGGTTGTTGGGAAATCCAAGAAACCCAGATGTTTTCAAAATGTGAAATCACTGCCTTGTGATTATGAAAATAACAAAACTGCGTGTATGACGATTACAATTTATGAAGCCTATTTGAAAAGATTAAATGTTAAAATGAGGAGAGCTAAACGGAACATCATCATCTTTGTAGACAATTGCGCCGCCCATTCCAAAGACACGAGTAACTTTACTAACATAAAAGTGCATTTCCTACCACCGAACTCGACTTCGGTTTTGCAACCGATGGATCAGGGAGTTATTAAAGTGTTTAAGCAGCACTATAGAAAACGGCTTGTGAATTGGATGATTGAAAAACTGGACAATACTGGAGAGATAGGAAAAGTGAACGTTTTGCAATCCATTCATTTTATTTTATCTGCATGAGTGTTAATAACGCCATCTGTATTTGCCAATTGTTTCCAGAAAGCAGGATTTTTGGAAGGAGAATCAACAGAAGAATATAAATTGGACATTGAAGATGATTGGAAGACGTTACAAAGAAGGATGGATTTCACAGCATCGTTTGAAGAGTATGTGTCAGTAGATGACGAGATATTGCCATGTGAAATGCTTACAGTAGATGATATTTGTGAGGTTACAGAAGATGAAGAAATGTGTGACACTGAGGAAGAGCACGTGGAAATTCCTAGTTTTTCGGATGCTGTGAAAGGACTAGAAACATTTCGCCGTTTTATCGAAAGTGTTGAAAATGTGCCTGAGGAAATTTTTAAAACTTAAGACAACTGGACTGTTATCAACTAAAAATTGCCGAGAAAAAACATAAACAAAAATCTATAACCGATTTTTTCTGTAAAAGCATATCAAATGATGCTTAAAGAGAAATGTCCCCTCCCTGTCTTCAAACATTGGATTAAATAAAGAGTTTCTAAGGTAATTATGCATTTTTACTTGATTGACAGATTTTTTAAAATGTGCAAATCAGTTTATATTTCTTAAGTAAAACTCAACTTTATATAAATTTATGTATTATTTTAACAATGTAAAAGACCTCTCCTGACTATGAAAACTTAAACTAATGATTGTTTCAAACATTCTTAATTTCCCGTTTAAGAAGTTTTCCCGTTTAAGACGTTTTTGACTTCCATTCCCTTGGAAAACTTCTTAAGCGGGTTTTACTGTATTTTATAAACACATTCCGAAAAGTTTATTTAAAATGCTACTAGATGGAACCCGTCAAAATTTGACGGCAAACAACTTGATAATACCATAAAAGTAAAATTTATAGTTGCTTTAACTTGACAAATTTCATAGTGGGGAGCATAATATGATTAAGTGGTCACAGACTTTTCCATCGATATATCACATGAGGGGTGTGTGCAAAATTTAGAAAAGTACACCCTTGGGGGGTCAAAGTGGGGGGATAGACATGGGAGATGCATAATATGATTAAGTGGTGACAGACCTTTCCAATGATATATAACATGAGGTTGTGTGCAAAATTTAGAAAGTACCCCTTGGGGGGGAGAAAGTGGGGAGATGGGCATCGGAGATGCATAATATGATTAAGTGGTCACAGACCTTTCCAATGATATGACATGAGGGGTGTCAACAAAATTTAGAAAAGTATTCCTTAGGGGGGTGGGGGGGCAAAGTGGGGAGATGGACATTGGAGATGCATAATATGATTAAGTGGTCACAGACCTTTCCAATGATATATAACATGAGGGTTGTGTGCAAAATTTAGAAAGTACGGGGGGGGGGGGGCAAAGTGGGGAGATGGACATCGGAGATGCATAATATGATTAAGTGGTCACAGACCTTTCTAATGATATATAACATGAGGGTAATGTGCAAAATTTAGAAAGTACCCTTTGGTGGGGGCAAAGTGGGGAGATGGACATCGGAGATGCATAATATGATTAAGCAGTTACAGACCTTTCCAACAATATATGACATGAGGGGTGTCAACAAAATTTAGAAAAGTATCCCTTGAGGGGGGGGGGGCAAAGTGGGGAGATGGACATTGGAGATGCATAAAATGATTAAGTGGTCACAGACCTTTCCAATGATATATAACATGAGGGTAATGTGCAAAATTTAGAAAGTACCCCTTCGGGGGGGAGGGAAGTGGGGAGATGGGCATCGGAGATGCATAATATGATTAAGTGGTCACAGACCTTTCCAATGATATATGACATGAAGGGTGTCAACAAAATTTAGAAAAGTATCCCTTAGGGGGGTGGGGGGGCAAAGTGGGGAGATGGACATTGGAGATGCATAATATGATTAAGTGGTCACAGACCTTTCCAATGATATATAACATGAGGGTAATGTGCAAAATTTAGAAAGTACCCTTTGGGGGGGGGGGCAAAGTGGGGAGATGGACATCGGAGATGCATAATATGATTAAGCAGTTACAGACTTTTCCAACAATATATGACATGAGGGGTGTCAACAAAATTTAGAAAAGTATCCCTTGGGGGGGTGGGGGGGGCAAAGTGGGGAGATGGACATTGGAGATGCATAAAATGATTAAGTGGTCACAGACCTATCCAATGATATATAACATGAGGGTAATGTGCAAAATTTAGAAAGTACCCTTTGGGGGGGGGGGGGGGGCAAAGTGAGGAGATGGACACTGGAGATGCATAATATGATTAAGCAGTCACAGACCTTTCCAACAATGTATGACATGAGGGGTGTCAACAAAATTTTGAAAAGTGCCCCCCTTAGGGGGGGGGGCGGGATGGACCCCGGAGATGCATAACATGAATAAGTGGTCAAAGACTTTTCCACCGATATATCACATGAGGGGTGTGTGCAAAATTTAGAAAAGTGTCCCACTTGAGGGGGGGGGAGGGTGGGAGGGATGGACACCGGAGATGCATAACATGAAAAAGAGGTCACAGCCGTTTCAACTTGCAACTTTTTTCTCGAAGGCATTTGACAATATTAAATTTTTTTTTACCCAAGACAATTTAACGATATTCTTATTTTTTTTTGCGTAATTCGTCAAACGTTCATGGAAAAAATCATGAAATTCGCTAATCAATAGTTGATAAATTATAAAATTCAACAATCGATAGCAGTAAAATTGGTCAATCGATAACGGAAAAATCACGAAATTCATCAAATGGTCTCCCGTAAAAAAAATTGTCCTGCACACTGATGTGATGATCAAAAGGGTTTTGAAGTATAGGACAAAATTAGCACTTGCCAAACAGCGAGTAATACTGAAAATTTGGCAATGGACTTTATTGCCACCACTGGTCAAACATAATAGTCACACTCACCAATTGCGATGATTGAATGGAAAAAGATTTTTTTCTCTGCTGTCGCGCGACAAATTTTGAAACCATTTGGCAAATTTCATCCCCGAAATTGGCAGATTGTGAATTTTTTTCTCGAAGCCATTCGACGATATTCGAAATTTTTTTCTCCCGAAACCAGTTGATGAATTTTGCGATTTTTCCACTGTGTCGATTAATGAATTTTGCACTTCTTCCGCTATCGATTGACGAATTTCGAATTTTATCGACTATCGGTTAACGAATTTCACGATTTTTTCCATGAACGAACAAATTGCGCACTTTCTGCTAATTGACACATTTCGCCCTTTACAATTCAGTCAATGAGTTGAACGTTGTTTCTTTCGAGAAATGTCAGGAATGAAACAATGATTCTTTAGGTTGAATTTACTTCGTTCGATGTCCCATAGAAGAATGTGTGCGATGCAGCAACGGGCGTCACAGACTTTTTAGGGCACCTGCAGACTAAAAACATCTAACCAATCTTCGCGGGGGGAAAATAACAGATTTTGTCAAATGATTGAGGAAAAAACACTACTTTATCAAAGGATCATGGGAAAACATGACTTTTGTTAAAAGACCACAGAAAAAACGTAATTATGCAAAAGGATCGCGAAAGATAAGCAAATTTTGTCAAAGAATCGCAAAAAAGGAAATTTCACCAAAAGATCACGCTTTTTTACTAAATTTCGTCTAAAAATTGCGGAATAAAATGTATTTTATCAAAGAATTGCTGGAAAATGCGAATTTCGTTAAGGTCGTGAGAAAAATGCGAAATTCTTCAAAGGATCGCTGAAAAAACACTAATTTCGTCAAAGAATTGCTGAAAAAACATGAATCTCGCCCAATAACAGAAAAATCATAGTTCATAATCATTATATGTAGTAGTATATGTAAATACAGTTTGTGATATAAGACAAAATTAACATTCACCAATCGGCGAATAATACTGGAAATTGGTGATTGATGTTATTGCCACCACTGGCAAAACTTAGTCACACTCGCCAATTGCGATGATTGAATGTAAAATGAAATTTTTTTTCCCGCTGTCACTCAAAGAATTTTGAAACCATTTGGTGAAGTTTTTTCCGAAACCATTTTGTGAATTTCCCGATTTTTTCTTCAAAATCATTTGACAAAGAGACTTTTTTCTCGATGGCATTTGACAATATTCAAAATTTTTTTACCCGAGACGATTTGACGATATTCTTAATTTTTTTGTGCAATTCGACAAATGTTCATGGAAAAAATCATGAAATTCTTTAATCAATAGTCGATAAATTGTGAAATTCAGCAATCGTTAGCGGTAAAATAGTAAAATTTGTTAATCGATAACGGAAAAATAATGAAATTCATCAAACGGTTTCCGGTAAAAAAATTGTCTTGCACGCTGATGTGATGATCAAAAGGGTTTTGAAGGCATTTATTTTATTTGTTGTATTGTGTATAAATACCTAGATGGAAGCAGTTTGCTTATTTTGTCAAATGTTTCAACAATATTCGACCCAATACGCATGCGTAAAAAAAATCTGGTAGGACCGGCCAATGAGGTGAAGGTCTATTACGGTCTCTAGAAACGTGTTTGGGATCATCTCCTGTTGTTTTTTTCTTGCACTTTGCGTTAAACCTAGGAAGGTATTTATATAGAACTCACTGTGGAGTGTTTAGAAGGTATTTATTTATTTCATTTATTATAATTTGTATGAATACTTAGGTGTCCATTTTGGATTTACTGTTTAAAAATGAATTTAGGCTCTTTTAACGTTCGCGAAATCAATCCCGATGGAAATTGTCTTTTTAGATCTCTATCATTTTGTTTATAGTACAGAAAATGATTATTCAAATGTATGTAAAAATATCGTAGAACACGTAATACAAAATTGGACCACTTATAATCCGTTTATTATCGGGGATGAATCTTATGGTGTTCCGATTGCTAATGAAGACAATTATGTAAATATATGGTTCTTCATAGAGGTATATGGTTCTTCACACTTCAATAGAAGCATTGTTTAAATTAATATAATTCTACAAATATGATGCAGTTTTAAAATATCGAGTAATGATTAATACTGTCAAAGAATATACTCATATACGTAATTAAGTTTTGGTACTTCTCTATTATCTCATCGACCACTTTTCATAAAAAAAAACTATCGCCAAATAAATAGGAGAATGTTGTCATTGGAATATCAAAATAAATAAATAACATATAAGAATTTAAGGATACAATTGTTATTTTAATTAATGAAATAACTGATAAATCAAATAAACATAATGAAAAATACACGCAAATGTTGAATTAAAAACCACTTGATGACATAAAAAACACGTATAATGTTTTCAACATCAAGTAAATGGGACTGCATTTTTGGCATTTAATCATACAGTTTGGCGATAGTATTTTGTTATGAAAAGTGGTCGATGGGATAATAGAGAAGTACTCAAGTTTTTTATACCAAGTTTGAAAATTTATCTTTTTTTGACATTTAAAAAAAATAACATAAAAAACATTACAAATTTTCCCATTTAAAACATTCAAGATTTGTATATATACAAACAATACAATGTAAATATTAATATTGTTACATGATACATTATATACATTGTTTGCATATATACTTCTTTGTATACATATATTGTTTGTATACATACAAACAAATATAATGTAAACATTATTCAAATATTAAGAGTTTGCAAATCAAAACATTCTAAAGATTTGTATACATACAAACAATATAATGCATACATACTCTTTACAAATAAAATAGCCCACTTATGTAATGACAAAACTTTTAAATCGAATAGAGATAATATATTTCTGTTTTGTTATGAAAAGTGGTCAATGGGATAATAGAGAAAAGTACCTAAGTTTTTTATACCAAGTTTGAAAATTTATCTTTTTTTGACATTTAAAAAAAATAACAGAAAAAACATTACAAATTTGCCCATTTAAAACATTCAAGATTTGTATACATACAAACAATACAATGTAAATATTAATATTGTTACATGATACATTATACATTGTTTGTATATATACTTCTTTGTATACATATATTGTTTGTATACATACAAACAAATATAATGTAAACATTATTCAAATATTAAGAGTTTGCAAATCAAAACATTCTAAAGATTTGTATACATACAAACAATATAATGCATACATACTCTTTACAAATAAAATAGCCCACTTATGTAATGACAAAACTTTTAAATCGAATAGAGATAATATATTTCTGTTTATTTTATAACTTATATTCAGATGCTCAGATTCTGCTTTTTTCGAACACATAATAATAAAAATATTACTACCGTGCGTACTGTCTTTTGACATTATATTTACATAATCGTTTCCATTATCAATCGGAACACCATAAGATTCATTCCCGATAATAAACAGACCATAAGTGGTCCAATTTTGTATTACGTGTTCTACACGTTTGAATAATTATTTTCTGTACTATATAAACAAAATGATAGAGATCTAAAAAAAAAATTTCCATCGGGATTTCGCCAACGTATGATCCTAAATTCATTTTTAAACAGTAAATCCGAAATGGACACCTAAGTATTCATACAAATTACAATAAATAAAATAAATAAATAAAATAAATACCTTCTAAACACTCCACAATGAGTTCTAGATAAATATCTTCCTAGGTTTAACGCAACGTGACAACAGAAAAAAACAACAGATGATACGATCCCAAACACGTTTGTAGAGACAGTCATAGACCCTCACCTCATTGGCCGGTGATTTTTTGACGCATGCGTATTCGGTCGAATTTCGATGGAATATTTGATTTGACAGAATTACCAAACAGCTTTAAATATATGGATTTTAATGCCATATAATAAACATAAATGCACATAATAAACATAAAATGTAAAAGGTAAACATAAAAGGTAAATTAATACGTGAAAGAGCGTTTAACGTTTAAGCAACTTTTTTTTAATTTCCAAATAATATTTAAAATTTAAAATTACATCTCTTTTTAGTGTTTTAAAACTAGGGCTGGATTATTTATCAATATATCGGTCAAATATTGATATTTTTTAACTATCGCAATAAAAATATTTAAACTCTGACTCAGCCGATATATCCCAATAACAATAATTTTCATGTTTTGTTTTGCGATCACTGCGAAATCAACAGGGCTGGCAAGTTTCTGCCGGGGTGGTTAAAACCAGTGGTTATAACCAGTTACAACCGGCATGGCAGAAACTAGTTTCTGCCAGTAAGTGGCAAAAACTGGCAGAAACTAAGAAATAATATGAAGAAGAACTGTAACTGCAATGATTCATAATTCACACATGTATTTGATATGTAAACAATTAAATTAAAAATTAAAACTAAAGATTATGAATGTTATTCAAAGTAGCAAAAAGCTTCAAATGATCCTATAAATGTACTTTGTTTATATAATACTAATTTTCTTTTACTTGAAAAACAGAAATTTTCATAATGGTAATCTGATGCTGTACAAGTTTAACTATTAATATTATTATTTACAAAAAAATTCTGTGATATTTTAACAAATCACTGTTCAGAGAATTTTAAAATAAATAATATAATGCAATAACTTAAAGATTATCTACTATATGGAATATAGTTATATATATATAAGGTTGGAACGTTTTCAACTAACAGTCTTAAATTTAAAAAGAGAAGTCAGATTTGTTCTTTTGAATACTGTATTTAAATTAAATGTTTTAAATCCACGGAATTACAAGATCCGCATATAACTACAGCTCCAAGTTAAAAAATTAGAATAATAGAAAAAAAGAAATTGTGAAAAAGGTTTTTTATGTATTGCTTATACAAAAAGTAATACGGGATAAAACTTAATATTGTAAGAATCTACATAGTTTGTAGAATCTTTTAGCATTAAAATTAAAGGAAATAATATGGCCAGGGAAGTACGATAATTTAATGTTGGCGAAGCCAGTTCTTGGTGGACACTAACCTGTGTGAAGTTACTAAATCATGTTAGAAAATAAAATCGTCACCATGTAGATCTTCTAACGATGGTATCGTGAAATACTCAAGGATTTCCTGATATATCTCAGAATTAATCGTTTTGTTAATGATACATAGCCTTCCAGGACCATCTGTAGTCATGCAAGCCCATACCATTACACTGGCTGCAAATTTCAATGATCATTTCATGCGGTTCTTCTCATATGCTTCTTGCTTCATTTGCCATACACGAACACAAAGTTCACCATATGTTAAACAAAACACACTCTCATAACAAAACAATATCTTTTTCCAATCATCCAGACCACCTCATAAAGCTTTTTTTTTTTTTGCACCCTTTCACTGTCTTCCTTTTCTGTTTAATAGTCATGAGGGGCTTTATCTTTGATACACGAGATTGAAATCCAAGTTTATGGAGACGTCTTACTGTTGTAGATTTACTCACATCAACACAGTTTTCTTTTCACTTTTGTTGCAAATGTCTCACACTTCCAAAACATTTTTTTTTTGCAACGTTAAAGTATTGCTTTATTATTTATTTATATTATTTATTTATTGCTCTACTAACACTTGGTTGAGAACATTTTAAGTAACTGGCGATATATTGCTGATTACGACCTTCTTTATGCAAATCAATAATACGATGCTTTGTAAGCTCTTTTATGTATTACGAATGGCCTATGTTTTACACAAAATGAAAACAATGATGATGCAAAGCATTTTTATAACTAAGAACAGAAGAAATATTTTTAGAAGATAATTTTATGCTTATTTTATGCAACCTTCTAAACAAATCAGGAAAATTCATGTGTTCTTATTTTTTGAACCACATTTTTTAGTATTCTAATATTTTGAATAATGAAAATAATTTTACAAAAATAAAATATTCACTCAAAATTTAATATTTTACAGTTTTACTTTTCTTTAATAACATGCAAATGTATTAAAACATCCATTGCTGTTCTTTTTCAATTGTACTACAGTGAAATAAAGCTAAATGCAATTCCAAATACAAATGGAATTACTCTAATTTTTGGATTTGGAGCTGTATAATATTTCTATGAGAAAGATTTTTTACAGTTATTTTTAAATTATTATGTTAAATTACAGAAAAGTATTTTGAGTAAGTATTGATTATTTTTCTTTTCTTTTCAGTGTTTAATTTAAAATAAGTACTGGATATGGTTTTCTATTTTGAATTTTAAACTGAGATTTTAAATACTCTAATAATTGTTTATATATAAAATTACACAACCATATTATATAAAAAATTTTATCTGTTACATTACTCATTTTTTCTAATACAAATTTATTTATTTTAAATTAAAACTATCCACAGTGTTTTATTTGTTATTTATCCCTAATAAAATGTACTTAAAGAATTTAATACTACTAAAAAAGTCTCAGATTATGTCACGAAATGTGTTTATGCCAGTTGTTGCCAGTTTCTGCCGGTTAAAACTGGTTATAACCACTTTCTGCCACTAGCACGGCAGAAACCACTTTCTGCCGGCAAAAACCCAGCCCTGGAAATCAAGCCCCGAAAAACGGCGACAAATATCCCGTACACATATGTCCTTCAATCCTTTTCTCATTTGATCCATCTATTTATTCACTATCCTGCTTCATCAAAAACGGAAAATTACCTCCTCTGATTATCTCTCTATCATATATCAAAGTAAGGATTATTCCAATATATCCCAATACATTCAGTCTTTAAGAACCACAAATTCTACTGTTCGTTACAGATACATACTGAATAACACTTTCGCTACTGAATAACAATTATCGCACGGTCCTTGTTTGGCAGCTGTGATTGGTCCACAGACTTATTCCGATAACTCTGAGCTTTTGATATGTCATGACGAAAAAGAAGAGCGTTGATTATTTGCGTAATATTGGTAATGCTTTATTTACAGAGTGCGGTTTCTTGGATTGGGAAGTAATTTATATCTGAGCTTTAAATGAGTGTATCGAATTGGATATATTCGATCTTTTTTGATTGCCCCGTTTATAAAAAAGGTACTTTAAATACATTGAAAATTTTTACACTGAATTTCACTAGATTATCAAAATTTAACTTATTGCTTATTTTAGTGGATTGTATTAGTAAATTAAATTTCTGAACGGATGTCTATCAGTTATTCAGCAAAGAATACCTTTTTTTTAATGAGAGATACATTAAATAATTTAAACAATGTTAGATAATAATTAACGCAAAAAATGAAACAAAAATTACATGGTTGCCGTGATTAAATTTTGTAGTAAATCGTAAGTTTATCAAAATATGCGATATTTTTTTAATTTCTTAAATTCATATTTTTAGTCATCCAAGGTAATCCTTTGCTAAATTAAAAATAAGAAACAATAATGATAATTGATAAAATGAAGTTTTTCAGGATGGACTGATTTCTTTAAAATGAAGGATGTATGACGAAAGGATCGTGATGTATGGGTGGTTTGGCCCGGACCCATTTCGTGTACAGAATAAACGAAATCAGACTCAGCCCCCTCCCCCCCCCAACCTGTAAAACCAAGTAAAACTGTTGTGAACGTTAATTATTCATCCCGTTTATGACAGATGGCGCCTCTACTGCGCACTTGGGCGATCGGCCAACTGTCGTTCGCCGGCACTCGAGTACTGACCGCGATGTAGTGAACATCTCTAGCTCTCTCTTTAATAAATGATCTTATCTTGATTAAACGTCATAGCACCTCCAGTTGTGATTACTAACCTACTTTTACAACACTGGCGACACAGGATGGCCCTGGAGGATGCTAATAAGTGGAAAAAGTTTTTTCCCTCTTCTGGTTACGCAGCGGCATTTAGGCGCGCGCGCTAACCCTAAAACGCGGTCGTAGCGAGACGCCAGCACGTTAAGCCTACACGTGACACGGAAGTTTCCTGCTGGAGCGTACAGAAACCTTAATGATGGGTTCCTTCGGCAAAATGAAGGAATTCGATGCATCAGTTGAATCCTGGAGCCTATATACCGAGCGTCTGGAGCAGTTTTTCGTCACAAATGGTATTGAGGACGCCAATCGCCGACGGGCAATTTTTCTCACCGTTGTCGGGCCAACGACTTACGCATTGTTGCGGAATTTATTGTCACCAGCGGCGCCGACAACGAAAACGCTCGCCGAAATTATCGTAATTTTAAACGGACATTTCGAACCAGCACCCTCTGTGATCGTGGAGCGGTACAAGTTTAACAGCCGCGTTCGGAGGGCCGGCGAGTCAGTTGCAACTTTCGTGGCCGAACTTCGCAGTCTAGCAAAATACTGCAACTACGGCGAATCACTCGATGAAAGGCTGCAGGACAGAATCGTATGCGGTATCCAGGATGAGGCGATACAGAGGAAACTACTGGCGGAGAATCAACTAACCCTAACACGGGCGACGGAGATCGCGGTCACGATCGAAACGGCGGCAAGGGATGCAAATAACCTGCGTCAGGCGTCAACAACTTCCGAAGTGAATAAAATCCAAGAAAAGTTTAAGAAAACTTCTATAAACGCACCAAAACGGCCAAACCCACGTGGTCCAATTCAAAATACTGGGTGCAATAGATGCGGCGAAGTGCACGGTTCCAGCGAGTGCCGATTCAAGAATGCCACGTGCCACTATTGCAAAAAAGCGGGGCACATCGCGAGAGTCTGCCGTTCGAAAAAGAAAATTCCTGGTACTAAGGTGCACAAGTTAGAAATAGAAGAGCCCAAAAATGAAGCATTTACGTTATTTAACATCACAGGCATAGAAACCCTACCTCCAGCTAGAGTAGAGTTGGTTATTCAAGGTAAGCCATTTACTTTTGAAGTTGATTCTGGTGCCCCATTTTCAGTAATGCCTTGGAAGGTTTTTGGTGGAATGAGAAGATATTTTCCCCCTCTCAAACCAACTTCCATCAAGTTAAATTCGTTCACGGAACATCCAATTGAAGTTATGGGCATAACTGAAGTTCAAGTGTCTTGGAATGACAAATCTTGCTCTTTACCTTTGGTAATTGTAAAACAAGGTAATGCAAATTTAGCGGGTCGCAATTGGATCAATCCATTACAGTTGTTGACGGTATTCAACAGTGATAATCATTCTTTTTCTGTCAATAATGTCCCTAGCTCTGAATCTACTGTCCAGAGTCTTCTAGAAAAATTTAAAGAATTATTTGCACCAGAATTAGGGATAGTGCATAATGTTGAAGTGCATTTGTTGAAAAAAGAATCAGTAATACCTAAATTCTTTAAAGCACGCCCAATTCCATACGCATTGCGGGACAAAGTTAATGAAGAAATAGCTCGCCTGGTAAAAGAAGGCATCATTGAACCGGTGAAGACAGCTGAATCGACAGCACCGATTGTTCCAGTACTGAAGAGTAATGGTCACATTAGAATTTGTGGAGATTTTAAGCTAACTACTAATAAATCTACAGAGTTAGAGCAGTATCCATTGCCAAATATTGAAGATATTTTTGCCCAGTTATCAGGTGGTATTTTTTCAAAGCTTGACCTTCGTGATGCCTACTGTCAGTTGCAGCTAGATGAAGAATCCAAAGATCTGGTGGTCATCAACACTCATAAAGGACTCTTTCGATACACAAGAGTACCATTTGGAGTAGCTTCAGCTCCAGCCATTTTCCAGCGGGAGATGGACAAAATCCTTCATGGGTTGAAAGCTGCCTGTTACCTAGATGATGTTCTGGTCTATGGAATAGATGAAGTTGAACATGTTGCAAATTTAAGTGCTGTTCTTGCAAGACTCCAAGAAGCAGGCATGAAACTAAATCGAAACAAGTGCGAATTTCTGAAGACATCGGTGGAATACCTAGGGCACAAAATCGACAGCGAAGGGCTCCACCTACTTGAATCCAAAGTTGAAGCAATTGCGAAAGCACCAGAACCCAATAATGTCGATGAATTGCGTTCCTTCCTAGGACTAATCACCTACTACGCAAAGTTTTTGCCTAACATGGTGACACTGTTAGCTCCGTTGTATGAGCTTTTACAAAGCAAGACAACTTGGAAGTGGGGAGCACAGCAGAAGGAGAGTTTCGCTAAGGCAAAGGAAGCTTTACAAAATTCATCGCTCTTAATGCATTTTGACAATGAAAAAGAAGTTGTTTTAGCTTGTGATGCCAGCCCCTATGGCCTCGGAGCTGTGTTATCACATGAAACTGACAAAGGTGATCGCCCAATTGCATTCGCATCAAGGTCCTTAACTAAGGCTGAAAGGAACTACAGTCACATCGAGAAAGAAGCTTTATCTCTAGTGTTTGGCGTGACTAAGTTCAGAAAATATCTCCTGGGCCGAACCTTCGTCCTGCTGACAGACCATCGTCCTCTTGTAAATCTTCTTTCCCAAGACAAGCCAGTTCCAGTGGTAGCTGCTGCACGGATTCAATGTTGGGCACTGACACTCTCTGCATATTCGTATACAATCAAGTATCGTTAAGGTAGTTTACATGCAAACGCAGATGCTTGTAGTCTGTTGCCCCTAAATATTAAACATGCGGATCCACCAGTTCCAGCAGAGGCAGTTTTAATGATTAAACAGCTTGACGACAGTCTGGTGACTAGGCATCAAATTGCCTCTGAAATCAAGAATTCCCCTGACTTATCCAAGCTTAAATCTTATATTATGAATGGTTTTCCTAAGAAGATAGAGAAAAATTTACATCCCTTTCTGAGAGTTAAAGACGAATTGTCAATCGAAGAAGAGATCATCTTAAGAGGTACACATGTATACATTCCTCCACAATTTAGAAGATACGTGATTGATGAGCTCCATTCTGCACACCAAGGAATAACAGCCATCAAGTCATATGCTCGTTCTTACGTCTGGTGGCCAGGAATAGATAGTGATCTAGAAGCAGCAGTGAAAGGTTGTCTCATATGCCAACAAAATGCATCCGCACCTCCTGCACAGCACGTTCCTTGGAATGTACCAGAACAGGCATGGGAACGCATTCACATCGACCACGCAGGCCCACTGGAAGGTCACTTGCTCTTGATAATTGTGGATGCCAAAACGAAATGGTTGGAAGTTGCACAAGTTACTAGCACATCATCTAATGCCACCATAATGGTGCTACGAAGTCTCTTCTCTCGCTTCGGCCTTCCAAAATACCTAGTCAGCGACAACGGTCCCGGGTTCAGCAGTGAAGAATTTGCAGAATTCTTGACTAATAATGGCATCATCCGTATCCCGACAGCACCGTACCATCCGTGTTCAAATGGATTGGCTGAACGAGCAGTAAGAACAGTCAAATCAGCGATGAAAAAGGTGACTGTAGGTACTTTTGCTGAGAGACTATCTCGTTTTCTCTTCAACTACAGAATCACGCCATTGGCAGCAACAGGTATTTCTCCAGCCGTGGCCATGTTTGGTCGCCCTCTCCGGACATGATTAGATTTACTTCGTGATCCTGCCAGACAAACGTTTGTAAAGAAGGAGACCTGCCCAGACAAATTTCCTGACGGCACTCCAGTATGGGTGCACTCTTTCAGCCGGGGCCCACCATGGGTTGCCGGTAGTGTATTGCGCTCAATAGGCAAAGTGATGCGCAAGGTTACAACACCTGCAGGCACCTCTACACACCATTTTGATCAGCTGAGGTACAGACATGAAGGCCTGGTGAAGGAAGTTCCTCCTGTAAGTAATGCACCAGATCCTGCAGTTCCAAAAGCAGAACTCAAAGATGTGCATATTGAGGACCACCCGAACAGTCGATTACCCCCAGTGCTTTCCCCGCAGGTAAGTCCAGCTGAAGGGAACAGTTCGATGCCAGACCCTCCTGTGCTATCACCACAAGTAGTTAGGCATGACGCTACTACTCCCTTGGTCAGGCGTTCAAAACGTCGTAGACAACAACCAATACGTCTGCAGTTATAAACTGTTTGATTTTGTGAACTGTGGTACTAAAGACTGTTTATCACATAGACTGTTCCTGTTTATTACATAGACTGTTCCTGTTTATTACATAGACTGTTCTTATTTTTTCATATAGACTGTTCCTATTTTATCACATAGACTCTTTCTATTTGTTCACATAAACTGTTCCTGTTACTGAAATTATTTGAACTGTTCATAGTTAAGAACTTTCTTACTGTACTGTTCCTTTTGTAAGAACACTGTTTTAATTTTTATTTTCTTTTAGAAAGAAGGGACTGTTGTGAACGTTAATTATTCATCCCGTTCACGACAGATGGCGCCTCTACTGCGCACTTGGGCGATCGGCCAACTGTCGTTCGCCGGCAGTCGAGTACTGACCGCGATGTAGTGAACATCTCTAGCTCTCTCTTTAATAAATGATCTTATCTTGGATTAAACGTCATAGCACCTCCAGTTGTGATTACTAACCTACTTTTACAACAAAAACAAAGTTTGGTATTATTAAACAAATAATTAAAATCTATGAAAGGAAAATTCTATACATTTTTATGTGGACAACTTTGAATTTCATTTTATTAATTGCGCTTTTTAATCATATATTAATCATATCATAGTGGTGAAAATGAAACTTTAAAAAAAAGTATATATTAATAGAATAAAATGAGAAGAATGAGAGATATACTATCTTTAAAGAAAAGCTTTATGAAAGTAATAGTAATGCAAATAGTTATTAAACAATTAGTTTATTTCCTTTTAAATATTTTGTTTTAAAAAACGTAGAAAATAAAAATTATGTTCTATGAGCAAATATTTATAAAAATTTTAATTCGTTGCATTCAACTAGGTTTTGTGTTTAAATTGTTGATACCATATCATTTATCTTAAAATAGCAAATGCTCTTGCTCCCCCCCTCCTCTTTTAATTAGTATCACGATATATCAGTAATATCAATATTAACTTGTTGATATATTGCAATATTAAATTTCTGATATCGTCCAGCCCTATTTAAAACTTAATTTTAAAATTTAATGTTGTTTCTTCAAATTCCATTCAGATAGTTGATGTGATTGAATATCATATTGATATACATATATTAGAATAAAAAGGAAGACAGCAGTATTTATAAGGAAGATGTAAAATACAAATAAAAATAGAAACTTTAATTTTTAAATTACCCATTTTTTAAAACTGACAGATTTATGAGATATAGAAAAATTATATTTGAAAATCAGAATAATATACTTTTATAAAAAAAAAACTTTCAAAAGGGTTATATAAAATTATATTTTAATGCTGTATGAGTTTGTGGAGATTTTAAGCTAACTACTAATAAATCTACAGAGTTAGAGCAGTATCCATTGCCAAATATTGAAGATATTTTTGCCCAGTTATCAGGTGGATGTATTTTTTCAAAGCTTGACCTTCGTGATGCCTACTGTCAGTTGCAGCTAGATGAAGAATCCAAAGATCTGGTGGTCATCAACACTCATAAAGGACTCTTTCGATACACAAGAGTACCATTTGGAGTAGCTTCAGCTCCAGCCATTTTCCAGCGGGAGATGGACAAAATCCTTCATGGGTTGAAAGCTGCCTGTTACCTAGATGATGTTCTGGTCTATGGAAAAGATGAAGTTGAACATGTTGCAAATTTAAGTGCTGTTCTTGCAAGACTCCAAGAAGCAGGCATGAAACTAAATCGAAACAAGTGCGAATTTCTGAAGACATCGGTGGAATACCTAGGGCACAAAATCGACAGCGAAGGGCTCCACCCACTTGAATCCAAAGTTGAAGCAATTGCGAAAGCACCAGAACCCAATAATGTCGATGAATTGCGTTCCTTCCTAGGACTAATCACCTACTACGCAAAGTTTTTGCCTAACATGGCGACACTGTTAGCTCCGTTGTATGAGCTTTTACAAAGCAAGACAACTTGGAAGTGGGGAGCATAGCAGAAGGAGAGTTTCGCTAAGGCAAAGGAAGCTTTACAAAATTCATCGCTCTTAATGCATTTTGACAACGAAAAAGAAGTTGTTTTAGCTTGTGATGCCAGCCCCTATGGCCTCGGAGCTGTGTTATCACATGAAACTGACAAAGGTGATCGCCCAATTGCATTCGCATCAAGGTCCTTAACTAAGGCTGAAAGGAACTACAGTCACATCGAGAAAGAAGCTTTATCTCTAGTGTTTGGCGTGACTAAGTTCAGAAAATATCTCCTGGGCCGAACCTTCGTCCTGCTGACAGACCATCGTCCTCTTGTAAATCTTCTTTCCCAAGACAAGCCAGTTCCAGTGGTAGCTGCTGCACGGATTCAATGTTGGGCACTGACACTCTCTGCATATTCGTATACAATCAAGTATCGTAAAGGTAGTTTACATGCAAACGCAGATGCTTGTAGTCTGTTGCCCCTAAATATTAAACATGCGGATCCACCAGTTCCAGCAGAGGCAGTTTTAATGATTAAACAGCTTGACGACAGTCTGGTGACTAGGCATCAAATTGCCTCTGAAATCAAGAATTCCCCTGACTTATCCAAGCTTAAATCTTATATTATGAATGGTTTTCCTAAGAAGATAGAGAAAAATTTACATCCCTTTCTCAGAGTTAAAGACGAATTGTCAATCGAAGAAGAGATCATCTTAAGAGGTACACATGTATACATTCCTCCACAATTTAGAAGATACGTGATTGATGAGCTCCATTCTGCACACCAAGGAATAACAGCCATCAAGTCACATGCTCGTTCTTACGTCTGGTGGCCAGGAATAGATAGTGATCTAGAAGCAGCAGTGAAAGGTTGTCTCATATGCCAACAAAATGCATCCGCACCTCCTGCACAGCACGTTCCTTGGAATGTACCAGAACAGGCATGGGAACGCATTCACATCGACCACGCAGGCCCACTGGAAGGTCACTTGCTCTTGATAATTGTGGATGCCAAAACGAAATGGTTGGAAGTTGCACAAGTTACTAGCACATCATCTAATGCCACCATAATGGTGCTACGAAGTCTCTTCTCTCGCTTCGGCCTTCCAAAATACCTAGTCAGCGACAACGGTCCCGGGTTCAGCAGTGAAGAATTTGCAGAATTCTTGACTAATAATGCCATCATCCATATCCCGACAGCACCGTACCATCCGTGTTCAAATGGATTGGCTGAACGAGCAGTAAGAACAGTCAAATCAGCGATGAAAAAGGTGACTGTAGGTACTTTTGCTGAGAGACTATCTCGTTTTCTCTTCAACTACAGAATCACGCCATTGGCAGCAACAGGTATTTCTCCAGCCGTGGCCATGTTTGGTCGCCCTCTCCGGACACGATTAGATTTACTTCGTGATCCTGCCAGACAAACGTTTGTGAAGAAGGAGACCTGCCCAGACAAATTTCCTGACGGCACTCCAGTATGGGTGCACTCTTTCAGCCGGGGCCCACCATGGGTTGCCGGTAGTGTATTGCACTCAATAGGCAAAGTGATGCGCAAGGTTACAACACCTGCAGGCACCTCTACACACCATTTTGTACAGCTGAGGTACAGACATGAAGGCCTGGTGAAGGAAGTTCCTCCTGTAAGTAATGCACCAGATCCTGCAGTTCCAAAAGCAGAACTCACAGATGTGCATATTGAGGACCACCCGAACAGTCGATTACCCCCAGTGCTTTCCCCGCAGGTAAGTCCAGCTGAAGGGAACAGTTCAATGCCAGACCCTCCTGTGCTATCACCACAAGTAGTTAGGCATGACGCTACTACTCCCTTGGTCAGGCGTTCAAAACGTCGTAGACAACAACCAATACGTCTGCAGTTATAAACTGTTTGATTTTGTGAACTGTGGTACTAAAGACTGTTTATCACATAGACTGTTCCTGTTTATTACATAGACTGTTCCTGTTTATTACATAGACTGTTCCTGTTTATTACATAGACTGTTCCTGTTTATTACATAGACTGTTCTTATTTTTTCATATAGACTTCCTATTTTATCACATAGACTCTTTCTATTTGTTCACATAAACTGTTCCTGTTACTGAAATTATTTGAACTGTTCATAGTTAAGAACTTTCTTACTGTACTGTTCCTTTTGTAAGAACACTGTTTTAATTTGTATTTTCTTTAAGAAAGAAGGGACTGTTGTGAACGTTAATTATTCATCCCGTTCACGACAGATGGCGCCTCTACTGCGCACTTGGGCAATCGGCCAACTGTCGTTCGCCGGCAGTCGAGTACTGACCGCGATGTAGTGAACATCTCTAGCTCTCTCTTTAATAAATGATCTTATCTTGGATTAAACGTCATAGCACATCCAGTTGTGATTACTAACCTACTTTTACAACAAAAACAAAGTTTGGTATTATTAAACAAATAATTAAAATCTATGAAACGAAAATTCTATACATTTTTATGTGGACAACTTTGAATTTCATTTTATTAATTGCGCTTTTTAATCATATATTAATCATATCATAGTGGTGAAAATGAAACTTAAAAAAAAGTATATATTAATAGAATAAAATGAGAAGAATGAGAGATATACTATCTTTAAAGAAAAGCTTTATGAAAGTAATAGTAATGCAAATAGTTATTAAACAATTAGTTTATTTCCTTTTAAATATTTTGTTTTAAAAAACGTAGAAAATAAAAATTATGTTCTATGAGCAAATATTTATAAAAATTTTAATTCGTTGCATTCAACTAGGTTTTGTGTTTAAATTGTTGATACCATATTATTTATCTTAAAATAGCAAATGCTCTTGCTCCCCCCCCTCCTCTTTTAATTAGTATCACGATATATCAGTAATATCAATATTAACTTGTTGATATATTGCAATATTAAATTTCTGATATCGTCCAGCCCTATTTAAAACTTAATTTTAAAATTTAATGTTGTTTCTTCAAATTTCATTCAGATAGTTGATGTGATTGAATATCATATTGATATACATATATTAGAATAAAAAGGAAGACAGCAGTATTTATAAGGAAGATGTAAAATACAAATAAAAATAGAAACTTTAATTTTTAAATTACCTATTTTTTAAAACTTTTATGACAGATTTATGAGATATAGAAAAATTATATTTGAAATTCAGAATAATATACTTTTATAAAAAAAAACTTTCAAAAGGGTTATATAAAATTATATTTTAATGCTGTATGATGAAAAAATTATATACAAATGTTTTAATAATTAATATATTTTAGGTTTTTATCCTCAGAATATGCTTTCATTTCAAGAATTTTATTTCATCACAGAGTGAATTTTGAAGACGCATTTTAGATGTCCGCTCCATTATTTGCTATTATTCGTTTTATCGTGCAATCAAAGGTGATGGACTCCACATTTTTACATTTCTGGCAGCGTATCTCTTTTTATTTCTGATGAATATATTCTTACTATGTCTCAATCGAATGAAAGTTCTTGTTTTCACAAATGTTTTAATTATATTTTTGTGCATATTTGGAAAAAAACAGTTGGATTTTTTTGCACGCATTTTCGATAACATTAAATTCTTTCGAAAGTGAATCTCATTAAAATATAACCTTATATAACCTGTATGTCGAGGTGTTTCTTTTATGCTCGGGGAGTAACTGCTACAAGAAGAATCAATTCCGAGTGAAGTTTCTTTTTTAAAATTCACAGCACATGTTTCTGGCAATTTTAAAGTTGGCACAGCACTTTCATGCAATATTATTTTAGCAAGAGCGTAACCCAAAAGTTCAAATTTCTCACGTAATCATTCGTTTGAAAGTGATCCGAACAAATTCGGGAATTTGCAGCATTAAAGCTATTATCTGCTCTTTTGCATGCAATGATCCATCTTTTCTTTATATCAGGTTTCTTTGGAAATGTATGATGTAGAACATTTTGTGTTTTACCCGAGCAATTAGTACATGTTGCAATAGCACGAGTACTGGGCATTTTCAGGAAAATCAATGCAAAGAATGCGTTATTTTAAAGAGCTAAAACCAAGAGATGTTGCACTAACAAAAACTGGGAAATATTTGCCACGATTTAGCAAAACTGATAGGAAGTATCTCTTTCTGAGAAGCAATTAAAGCTTCGTGTGAGGGAAAACTGCCCTGTTTGTCAAGGAAAATGACAATAAATGTTTACTTCACACTCCCGTCTCTTTCAAAGATCGACCAAAGATTACAAGCAATAAAAACTCCATATCTTAGCAAAAAAGATACACAACTATTTCATTTGCAGGAAAAAAAAAATCCCTCTAAATCGCTTTATTCCTAGAAAAAATACTTTCGCTAATGAAAAATGTTTTATTTTGAAGAAATATGCTTTCATATGACCAAAAAAACGATTTTTTTAAAGCAGAAATACTATTTTAAATGACAAAATGCGTGCTTTCCCGTTGAAAGAATCCTTCTTAGCACGCTCTGTGACGTCAGAAAAACCGAAAACTTGATACCAGAACTAAAGGGAAATGGCATCTCCCTGATTTTATGTCACCTGTTGCATCATTGCCATGATCCCTATGTTGTAGACTATTCCAGAAAGGGTGACATTTCTCGGCATGTATATTGATATTTGAGCGATAAATGGACAGAGCTTTATCATTATTAGGCTTGTTGAAGGATTGTTTTACCAAACCTTTCTTGTAAAAAGAAAGTATCCTACTTTCCTTTGGCAGATGTAATTAATACTCTTTTATATAATGTCTAGTTTATGGTAAATATGGACTTTGTTTTTAACTGAAATAGTAGTTTTATTTTGGGGAAAGTATTGCAATAGAATGAAATTATTTAAAGGAAAGAAATTAAGTGCAATATTACTTACCCATCATACGTTGTATAGGGTAAATCTTCTAATCGTTTTAAAAATCAAAAAACATTTTTTGAAGGATTTACAAGTTTTAGACACTGGGGATTCCGAAAAACATATTTTTAGAAAAAACAAATTGCCGTCCGCCTGTCTGTGTGTGTGTGTGTCTGTAAACGCTCTATCTCCCGAACAGATTGAGATAGAGGCTTGAAATTTAGTATATACGTAATAATTAGTTATGTAATAATGAGAAGAAGCCTATTGAATTTCAGTAACCTTGATTATCCGGAACTATTTTTTTTGGACTCCTAAAATATACATTCCGATAAAAAGTATATAAAATTTTCGAAATTGTTTATTTTAAGGAGTGAATATAAAAGAGAATAAAAAGACATAAATTTTGCATAAAGAATGAAGTCGATCGGATAATTAGTTACTGAGATATTTGTAATCATATTTTCAGCACTCTTCGATTTTCATGACACTGTATTTCATTCAAATTTCAATTCAAAGACATATTTCAATTGGAAATGAGATGCTTAATCCGATGCGGTAAACTCTTAATTAATATGATTATCATTTTTGGAGTTATAAGGATGTTTCTTTTACGCAATTCTGTATAATAGAGCATTTAAAGTTTATGGCGTCATCAAGCCAGGATTTTATTCAAATTGCAATGCATTTTAAAAATAGTTTACACATGATTTATTTTCATATTTTATATTATGCTTATTCATGATGGCTAAGTATTACGTTAGCCCCCAACGACTAGTTTCAATTGGTTGCAGTGTTACGCATGTTTTAGTTTCAAATGTTTTAGTTTCATGTTTTAGTTTCACATGTTTTAGTTTCATATTTTTTTTTTGCAAATAGGTATGACACCTTAGTGCTAACTTTCAAAAAGTGTTCCTAATGTCACACCTCCTGTGCGGTATTAGGAACACCATAAAATTTACTCTTTAAAAACTTTTTTAAAAGAAATATGAGCTGCAAAATGTTACTAACGAAGAACCTTTTTGCCCAGCCAAGAAGTTAGTTGTCTTTACTTGGTCCTTCAGTGTCAATATTGGAACTTCATAAAGTTTTGAAGCTCATCCCAAATCCATTTCCTTGGGCCGTACTGACAGAATTGCTTTAGTCATATTCTAAATTACTAATGGACTAAAATTACTAATGGAGGATCAGTTTAGACAATGACACAAGCATGCAGCAGGTAAATCATTTAGAAATCATGGGATGCAATATTAGGCACACTTCACATATGTATTGATTTTCCTTTTACTTACCCATCATACATAGTATAGGGTAAGTCTTGTAATCGTTTTGAAAATCGAAATTTTTTTTTTGACGGATTTACACGTTTCAGACACTGGAGATTCTGAAAAACATATTTAAAAAAAAAAAAAAAAATTACCATCCGTCTATGTGTCTGTGTGTCTGTAAACACTCTATCTCCCAAACAAATTGAGATAGATACTTGAAATTTGGTATGTACTTAGTATGTAATAATGGGAAGAAGCCTATTGAATTTCAGTAACCTCGATTATCCGGAACTATTTTTTTCGGACTCTCGAAATATTCGTTCTGATAAAAGATATATAAAAATTTTCAAAATTGTTTATTTTAAGGAGTAAATATAAAAGACAATAAAAAAACATAAACTTTGCATAAAGCATGAAGTCGATCGGATAATTAGTTACTGAGATATTTGTAATCCTATTTTCTACACTCTTCGATTTTTCATGACCCTGTATTTCATCCAAATTTCAATTCAAAGATATATTTTAATTGGAAATGAGATGCTTAATCAGATGCAATAAACCGCTAGTTAATTGTCTCAGTGACACGAAGACTCATACACAGCGCAGTATTACTTTGCTCCATATATAGTTACGGCGGATATTAAAACCTTTCGTCAAGCATAACTCAAAAAATATTTAATGTATTTCGTTCAAATTTTTACAGCAGTTACCTATAAAGGTGACAACGACATCTATTTATTACCAAGAATAAATGTCAAGCCGTTTGGAAATTATATTAAAAAATAGATTAAAAAAAGCGCAATTAAAGTACATACGTCACGAAAATTTAGTGTGTACGTCATTTTCACCGGCGGGAGATATTTGTAATCAATCGGATTTCAAAAGTTCATGGAGCATGGAGCAAAAAAATATGCACTCACAAATATTCAGTACAACAAAAGATACTTTTCGGTTAGCCGGGCGCCATTGATCTATATACATGTTGTGTGTATAAGATACGCCAGTGATATATATACATACACACATATGTATATATATACACATATATATACACACACACATATATTTATATATATTATTTACATATATGTATGTAGGTATAATATGTATGTATGTATATACATATATATTTATCTATGCATTTGTTCATATATCACTGGCGTCCAGCTAACCGAAAAGTACCCAATAAAATATATTTCAATTTTTTATAAAATGGAACATAAAAGTACAAATATATCAAATGGTATGTAGTGTGTGAAATGAAACAATTTTATTATAATCGCCTATTGTACAATAAAAATAACTAATATTCTGCATTCAGAGGGAAAAGTTCCATATCCTGTGGTGGTAGATTTGGCGAGTTATTTTTTGGTGATAAGTATTTCGATGTGGTTGTTGCGATCTTCAGTCTTTCGGTTACCTTTTCTAAAGTTATGTTTTGCAGATGTAATATTATGTAAACATATGTTTTATAGATATATTTTTTTTTGTATATATATGCTAATTGTAATGGCAGTTGGGAATGAGATTTTTACCTTTTTATCTATGCTTTCGAAAATATTAAAACATTAAAAAAAGATGATACAGATAACGCAGGCGCACCGGGGTATCTTTTTGGTACTAAAATGGCGATGTTATGTGTGGGCAACCTGGCGATTTTGGTGAGATTTTGCTTCGTGTAGCAACTCGGTAGGGCAGATTCTGTGTTTTTATGTTAAATTAAATATTGTGTGTTTTATAATAAATTAATCACTGTGTGTGTTGTATAATAAAATAAGGTAAAGATGTCATATACGCACCACATTGGCACGATTGCAACAAAATGGCAATTTTATGCCAAACATGGTAACCCGGTTATTTTGTTTATGTGTTAATAAGTGTTAATATTTACGATTTATTGTGATATTTATATTATTATGTTTATTATTTATAACTGTTCATTTATTATTGCATGCTTTTTGTAACGGTACTTCTCTATTATCCCGTCGACCACTTTTCATAACAAAAAACTGTCGCCAAAATGTAAGATTAAATGCCAAAAATGCTGTCCCATTTACTTGATGTCAGAAGCATTATACGCGATTGTTATGTCATCAAATAGTTCATAAAGTGGTCGACGGGATAATAGAGAAGTACCTTTGTAACTAATATTAAAAAACAAAGTTTTCGCCAAATTGGCGGAGGAAAAAATCACGCCAATGTGGTGCGTATATGACATCTGTGCCTAAAATAATTTCTGTGTGCTTAAAGTAAAAATTGTGTGTGTTTTATAACTTAATAAAATCAAACTAGCATGCTGTTTTAGCAATCTTGGCCTAACAGGTTCTCAAAAACGGGGTTTTCTGGCCAAAATGGCGCAAACAAAAATTACGCCAATCACAGTGCGCTAGCGACAGCTGTTCCAAAAATATTTATATCAAGCGTATAATGTTTTGCATTTTTATACGGAACATTTCTCCATTTAAAGATTTTAAATGCTATTTACATCAGATATTTTTTTCCTGAGCTTCCCAAAAGTTAATTTAGGTATGTTTTTCGTTCGTTTATTAATTTTTTACAATTTGCCCCCTGATAATAACAATTATTTATCCCCAAAATACCTCTTAGGTTTGTTAAATATGTTTGTTTATGTATTTTCATTACTTATTAAAATTTCGAAAATGGCGATAAAATTTTATTTTAGCATCGTATTTATGTTTTTAAGATGGTTCAAAAACATGGTTTAATAAAAGTACATTTGTAAAACTTGAAAAACATGTTTTTTCACTCTCTGGAAAAATTTGGTAAGATGCTCAAGTAGATGCTTTTAGTAAGATGCTCTTTTAAAATTAGATGCTTCGGTAAGATGCTTTTGGCACCATGTTTAATTTTTTCGCAATCGCACCAAACGGCACAGGATACGGAACTTTTCCCCATTCAGATACACAGGCAAGGCTGGTCTCAAACAACAATAAATCTAGCAACAACATTGTTTTAACTCTATAACAGTTACAATAATGATATTAAATGCTCCGATTGACTTTGGGCCCGATTACGGTAGTTTCCCCTTGAAAAAACTTTTGAAGAAGTCTTTTACATTTGTTTCGAATGAAGCTCGGTAAACAAAGTATTAATTAATAATACAAACAACACTAACATAAACATGGAAGCAAAAGTTTGAATTCAAATGTATATATTTGTTAATCTTTCCCCCTCCCACCAACTCTTCAAAAAAATAAGAAAAATAAAAACAAAGTTACAGCATTGAATTTAAAATGGCGTTAAGCTAGGTTTTCTGACTTAAGCAATTAACTGCAAACCCGATTATGAAACTTTCACTTAACTATAACACGTATCTAATAGCCCTGAGGATACTTCCCAGTTATACGGACCTTTAGGCTTTTTTAAAAAGCTTGAGATTTATTGCCAAATTATATAAACAACTATGAAACTAAAACTGATGAATTATTTTGCTGGTTTACGCATGTACTTTTAAAAATTGCATCTGATTACACTTATTAGATGAATTACTTCTGTTTGTATTTAATAATGGTAAACGGCTTCTGTATATTGAATGAATTGTGAAACTATTGGGAAGAGGTAGAGAGACGAGTAAACAAACGGGTAGACAGACGGATAGTGAGATGGGTAGAGAGACGGGTAGTGACAGAGATAGGCTGACGGGTTGCGAAATGAATAGATAAACGGGTAGCTAGACAGGTAAAAAAAGGGTTGACAGAGGGGTACCGAGATGGGTAGAGAGACTGGTCACGAGACGTGTAGCGAGACGAGTAGTGAGACCGATATACAGGCATGTAGAGTAAAGGTTGAGAGACGGGTTGCGTGGTGGATAGAGAGACGGGGAGACAGAAGAGCCCAGAGACGAGTTGACAGACGAGTAGAGGGAGGAGTATGTACACAGGCAGACGTGTCAAGAGACTGGTAATTAAACGGGAAGCAAGACAGGTAGAAAGACGGATTGACAGATGGATAGCGAGACAGGTAAAGAGTTGGGTAGAGTTTGGGTAGAGGAAAAAAATTTAATTCAAATGTAAATATTTGTCACAAGGAAAATGTTGCAACAATGAAATTAAATTTTTGTTAAGCCACGCTTGCTAAAATACGCTATTGGCTGGAAATCTGATTACGTAACTTTAAAAAGCTTGGCGTTTTATAAGATCAAGCAAAAAAAATGGGATTATTTGCCAAATGCTATAAAAAGAAATCTGATGGACTTCTTTTCTATTTGTTTAACAGTGTATATGGATTTATGTATGATATTTTGTAATGCTATCATTTAATTTTCTCTTTTTCATTATATCGTAATTGTTAATCCTACGTTCTTAACAATATCACTCAGACTAATCCCTTTGAGGGAAATCCTAGTAGGATTATTGTTTTTGGAGTTATAAGGATGTTTCTTTTAAGCAATTCAGTAATCGAGCCTTCAAAGTTTATGACGTCACCAAGCCACGATTTTATTCGAATTGCAATGCATTTTATAAGTAGTTTACACATTTTTTATTTTAATATTTTACAATATGCATATCCATGATGGGTAAGTATTACGGTGGCCCCCAACGACTAGTTTATGTATCAATGATAAATAATATGCATTATTAATTTATTATTAAAATACACAACTTTTTTCTAAACACTTTAAAAAGAAAGAATCAGTGTGTATTTAGAAAGAATGAATCCTCCTTCTTCAAACTAAAGCATACACCAGCTATTTTCTTTTTCTTCTTTTTCAGCAGAAGTACCATTAAGCTGTTTTGGTAATGGTAATTTGATGTGTGTGTTAGCTTAGAAAAAAGTATTAATCTCTTCAAAATTGCACAGGCAGGGCCGGTGACAGGTTTCACCGGGCCCCCTACAAGAAAAAGTATGGGATTCCGTCGCTTATATGAATCAATGTATAATCAAATCAGGCTTCTTTTTTTTAAATTAAAAGCAGAACATCAATTCTCTAATTTGAATCAGCACCACCCCCTTTAATTGAATCAGACCCCGCTTTACAAACATTATTAATATAAAAAATGATTATCAAACTTTGCTCGAATCTTGCCATAAAATAATTTATTCAAAGACAAAGGTATTCTGAAATTTTACAGTTTACCCGCCTGACAAACCCAATGTCTCTGACACATTTGGAAACAAAAATGGAAATTTCAGCTAATTTCTATCAGGTGTTAAAGAATTAAGAAATGTGTAACTCCCCCTATAAACAAGATTCATCTTTGATTATAATCAATTGCTACCTCATGACCAACTTTTCATAATTTTCATATTTCAAAAATTGCTTTGAAACATGATTTTGACTGTATTTGTATTCATAGGTATAATACATATATATTTTCGAATATTAATGTCAAAACTCATAATTGACATATAAAAATCAATACAACCTTATATTAGGGTGCTATGAATAACTTTGCGACGAGCGTCCCGTATAGGTGACGTATAAGGTTATCAAAATCCTTGATTATTGATATTAGTAAATTTGAATAGAAAATTTTGTCTTATTCAATCGAAGAATTTCTGCAATTAAATTGGATTAAAAAAAAAATTCTGAATAATTGATGATAAAAGATTAAAATTTCTTTAAGTGACGTTAGTGCATAATATCTATTATGTTCAAACTAATGATAAATACTATATAATTATTTATAAAATATAATAAATTTACATTAAGTAAAAGTATTTTTAAAAAAAAAGCATTAATAAATAAAAATTTTTGTCTGTTAGTCTGTCTGCTTCTTTGTTAGTTGACGAGGCTAGGCTAAATCTATCGCACGTAAACATTTGCAAATTTGGATAAAGATAGACAAAGACAGATGTGAATGCACCTTAGGCATAGATATTTCATTTTTTGATAATTAGCTTAGTTAGACATTCCTTGTACAAAATCTCCTTTGCATAATATTATCTTACAAGCGAGATTTTATCAGAGATTTACTGAATCTAGGGCCGTAGAAATGTGTTCCAAGACACACACCCCCCCCCAAAAAAAATAAAAATAAATACATAAAAAATAATAATAATAATAAATAATAAATAAATAAATAAATAATCGGGCCTTCCTTTCAGATTTTGGAGAAATATTCATATTGAATTTTCCATTTTAATTTCATTTATAACAATACCAACGGAGCTTCGCTCCCTTTACTGATCAGTTTTTCCTAGAAGAACCTGGCAATACCTTCGGCAACATGCACCCGTGTGATCTACATCCGTTCTGGTCTCGAATCAAATGAACCTTGAGTTATTGTGTTCTTTTTTTATTTCGACCCAGATTAAATTCAAATTTTCAACATCTTCTTCATATTGTGTTTAGGAACAACGTACTTATATACATAAGTACGTTGTTCCTAAACACAATATGAAGAAGATGTTGAAAATTTGAAACGTATTCTTCTAACTTGTATTTAATCGTGACACTAGCAAAATTTAGATTTTTGCCGTTTCAGAAAAAATTGTCATAAAATCGCCGCAATACTCTAAAAATCTCATAAAAAATCGTTTACTATATTAAGCTAAAAGATTGAAAACGATCTTTTTTTTTTTTTTTTTTTTTTTTTTTGCGAATGTTAAAAAGTTGCCATAAAAAGAAGAAAAAAACAAAAATTTTGCAAAAAATTCAAAAATCAGAGATAACAAAATTTATTATACTAAGCAAAAAGATTGAAACCGGATTCTTTTTACAAGTTAAAAAATCGCCGCAAAACGCAAAAAACAAACCAACAAAAACGCTAAAAATTGCATAAAAATTTCGCGGAAAATTAAAAAACTCCCATGACAAAATTTATTATATTAAGGTAAAATATTGAAAAAAGATTTTTTTTACGAATGTTAAAAAAATGTCTTAAAACACAAAAGAAAAAAAAACGCTAAAAATCACAGAAACATAATACCCCCTCCCCCCCCATAAAACTATATGCATAACTTGAGATATACAGGTACCTTCCTCTCAAATCTAGTAACTCTGCATCCTACAGTCACTTCAGAAAACTCTGAATGGACAGACAGGCACACAAACATCTGTCTTTATCATCCATATTTGTTGACCCGCCCGGCGTTGCCCAGGCCCGTAAAAAAAACATTCAAAACGCGAAAATACTTTAAAATTTTCGCGATTTTTAGAAACTGTTGCACGAGCTCCGACTAAACTTTATTTAAAAGGGAACACATTTTACTATATTCGGCTAATAGATATAAACTTTTACTGATGTGGAAAATTGCCGTGAAAAAATTCTGAAAATCGCAAAAATTAAATAGAAGACAAAATTTGCTATAATTGGCTAAAAGATTAAAATAGAATTATTTTTATGAATGACGAAAATTCGCCGCAAAGCGCGAAAAATATCTAAAAATCCCATAAAAAATTTTATGAAAAATTCAAAAATCGCTATACGAATTCCGAATAAACTTTGTAGAGGATACAATTTAGTATATAGTGGGCTAAAACATAGTAACCAAAAATCTTTCATGAATGTTAAAAAATCACAGCGGAACACGAAAAAATGGTTCCGTTCTCAAAGATGGTAGATGTGGAGGTGCTGGGTTCGAACCCCATCGTGCCCGTCGGCCGCATCTTTCGGAGTTTTCTGTGATTTTCTTCGGACTTTGGGTAACCTTGTATAAATATGGGTTAGTTCCCCTTATAAAAACCTCCCCATGCCATCTCCTCGGCGTATATCCCTCAAGTAGATAATCGACTGTAATAAACAACACCATCAGTCTTTTATCCCAATTTACTCAATTTTGTCCTTGGCTAATTTTGAATTTTTTATGATTTTAGCTTTTTTTCGCGTTAAATCTGTCGCGATTTTGTTGACATTCGTAAAAGGAATCCTGTTTTAATCTTTTTGCCCAGTATAATATTTTGTCCTCTGCGATTTTGAATTTTTTACGAATTTGTATGCAATTTTTAGATTTTTTACGCGTTCCGTGGAGATTTTCTGATATTCATAAATGCAATTTGGTTTCAATCTTTTATCCCAATATAGTAAATTTTGTTCTCTGCAATTTTTAATTTTTTACAGATTTATTATGCAATTTTTCTGCAATTGTAAAAGAACATTCTTTTACCAAATATAGTAAATTTTGTCTTCTAAGATTTTTGAATTTTTTGTGAATTATTTCTGATTTTTATAGTTTTTTTCTGATTTTTGTTCGCTTTTTTCAGGTTTTGCGGTGATTTTTTGGCATCTGTAGAAGGAATCTAGTTTCAAACGTTTAATTCAATTTTTTAAAAGTATTCTCTGGGATTTTTTAGTATTTTCCGAATTTTTTATGTGATTTTTAATGTTTTGTGGCTTTTGACATTCGTAAAAAGAATCCAGTTTCTTTTTTCTTTCTTTCTTTTTCTTTTTTCTTTTCTTTTTTTTTCTTTTCTTTTTTTTTTTTTTTTTTTTGGCTAAGTATAGTAAATGTTACTCTCTACTATTCTTGAAATGTTTGTGTAATTTTTACCTTTTCGCATTTTGCGGTTATTTTTTCACATTTTTTTCTGAAACTGAAGAACTGTTCGGTAGATTTAACTACTTTCATGATTAAACCGAAGTTGGAAGAATAACAACTTGACACTATAATAGGAAGAAATTGATTCCTATGACAACGTGAACGACGATGCTGCAGTTTTTTATTTTAATCAGGATCAAAAGATAAATCGCAATAATTCAGGTTCGTTATATTCGAGATCGGAGCGGGGATATCCCGCACAGGTCTATACAGTCAAAGGCAGTTGGGCCTCCAAACCCAGGTTCGTTTGAGAGAAACTGGCCAGCGAAGCTCCGTTACTATATTAAATAATTACAAAATATAATTTATATAATTAGATTTGTAATTTATAGAGATAAGAGAAATCGATTAAAAAAGAGTAACAGGTTGAACATAAGGGGATGGCTGCTAGTGTAATCACGCGGGTCCCGGCTTATTGGGGTCCCGAATGAAATTAAAAAGCATTTTTTAAAACCTTTGAATAAAAAAAATGAAGCATTAAAGCTTTGAACCTTGCGTCCCACACTTTTTTTCACGCATTTAGTCCCCCCCCCCCCCCCCCCCCAAAAAAAAAAAAAAAAAAAAAAAAAAAAAATAAGATTTATTTTTTAAATAGAATTTACAGCCCCAAAATTTTTTCTATCTGGCGACTTTTATAAAGAATGAGGGCTATAGAAAGAAAGCGACCATCTGCTTTGGTTGAAGGAAGTAATAGTAGAAATTATTGAATTCCAGTAACAAAAATAATTACCAATACCTACTTTTTCAAAATTTGACCAAGATCTTTAATGAAAATATGAATTTGATTAAAACATAAACTAAAATTTTATTTAAAAATATTTCTTTTTCAAATAATTTTAAAAGTTAAACTTCGTTATTCTGCTCAAAGGTCTGTAATAGCTGACTACTGGGCCCCTGACTTTGCCAAGCCCAGTATGGTTAGGGCCGGGCCCAGGTTTGGAAATTTTGGCCCGTGCAGATCTCTATTGTGAGGTGCGGTACAGATGTTTGAGGGGCCCTCTCCCATTCCCCTACATATAGTATATGCATATACATAATATAAAATCTGTCTTTACAGGACCCTTTTCATGCCTAATGAGACATGGAGTTCTAGTCCAGAGGCTCTTTTGCCTCAAGGTATATAGGCTGCGGTTGGTCCTTTCTAGAAAAACAGGAAGTTTCTCTGTTTCTGTTTATTTGTAAAAAGAATAATCAAGGACGTGACGTGACAATTTGTTCCCTCAGTATAGAACAAGAGATGAGTTTGTTAAAAACTTCTAGGAAATGTTTTTTTTTTTTTTTTTCAAGTTAGTTTGTAAAAGAAAGAAAATGTACGTGCAAGTTCAGATTTGGAACATTATAATTTCTTTTTTTTTTCTTTTTTTGTTCAGTCTGGTCCGGGGACCCTTTGCTCCCGGGCTCCTGGGCAGTTGCCCCCTGTGCCCCCCTCTCTCGCCGGCCCTGTGCACAGATATTATTAGCTTTTATTATATTTCCAAGGAATTTTGTTTTTGAACAGTTGTTTGTCTTCCATTTTTATTCTATTATAATGTATAATTTCAGGTTTGAGGATACGGCTATTTTGGAGAATATTTTGGAGAAATATTCATATTGAATTTTCCATTTTAATTTCATTTATAACAATACCAACGGAGCTTCGCTCCCTTTACTGATCAGTTTTTCCTAGAAGAACCTGGCAATACCTTCGGCAACATGCACCCGTGTGATCTACATCCGTTCTGGTCTCGAATCAAATGAACCTTGAGTTATTGTGTTCTTTTTTTATTTCGACCCAGATTAAATTCAAATTTTCAACATCTTCTTCATATTGTGTTTAGGAACAACGTACTTATATACATAAGTACGTTGTTCCTAAACACAATATGAAGAAGATGTTGAAAATTTGAAACGTATTCTTCTAACTTGTATTTAATCGTGACACTAGCAAAATTTAGATTTTTGCCGTTTCAGAAAAAATTGTCATAAAATCGCCGCAATACTCTAAAAATCTCATAAAAAATCGTTTACTATATTAAGCTAAAAGATTGAAAACGATCTTTTTTTTTTTTTTTTTTTTTTTTTTTGCGAATGTTAAAAAGTTGCCATAAAAAGAAGAAAAAAACAAAAATTTTGCAAAAAATTCAAAAATCAGAGATAACAAAATTTATTATACTAAGCAAAAAGATTGAAACCGGATTCTTTTTACAAGTTAAAAAATCGCCGCAAAACGCAAAAAACAAACCAACAAAAACGCTAAAAATTGCATAAAAATTTCGCGGAAAATTAAAAAACTCCCATGACAAAATTTATTATATTAAGGTAAAATATTGAAAAAAGATTTTTTTTACGAATGTTAAAAAAATGTCTTAAAACACAAAAGAAAAAAAAACGCTAAAAATCACAGAAACATAATACCCCCTCCCCCCCCATAAAACTATATGCATAACTTGAGATATACAGGTACCTTCCTCTCAAATCTAGTAACTCTGCATCCTACAGTCACTTCAGAAAACTCTGAATGGACAGACAGGCACACAAACATCTGTCTTTATCATCCATATTTGTTGACCCGCCCGGCGTTGCCCAGGCCCGTAAAAAAAACATTCAAAACGCGAAAATACTTTAAAATTTTCGCGATTTTTAGAAACTGTTGCACGAGCTCCGACTAAACTTTATTTAAAAGGGAACACATTTTACTATATTCGGCTAATAGATATAAACTTTTACTGATGTGGAAAATTGCCGTGAAAAAATTCTGAAAATCGCAAAAATTAAATAGAAGACAAAATTTGCTATAATTGGCTAAAAGATTAAAATAGAATTATTTTTATGAATGACGAAAATTCGCCGCAAAGCGCGAAAAATATCTAAAAATCCCATAAAAAATTTTATGAAAAATTCAAAAATCGCTATACGAATTCCGAATAAACTTTGTAGAGGATACAATTTAGTATATAGTGGGCTAAAACATAGTAACCAAAAATCTTTCATGAATGTTAAAAAATCACAGCGGAACACGAAAAAATGGTTCCGTTCTCAAAGATGGTAGATGTGGAGGTGCTGGGTTCGAACCCCATCGTGCCCGTCGGCCGCATCTTTCGGAGTTTTCTGTGATTTTCTTCGGACTTTGGGTAACCTTGTATAAATATGGGTTAGTTCCCCTTATAAAAACCTCCCCATGCCATCTCCTCGGCGTATATCCCTCAAGTAGATAATCGACTGTAATAAACAACACCATCAGTCTTTTATCCCAATTTACTCAATTTTGTCCTTGGCTAATTTTGAATTTTTTATGATTTTAGCTTTTTTTCGCGTTAAATCTGTCGCGATTTTGTTGACATTCGTAAAAGGAATCCTGTTTTAATCTTTTTGCCCAGTATAATATTTTGTCCTCTGCGATTTTGAATTTTTTACGAATTTGTATGCAATTTTTAGATTTTTTACGCGTTCCGTGGAGATTTTCTGATATTCATAAATGCAATTTGGTTTCAATCTTTTATCCCAATATAGTAAATTTTGTTCTCTGCAATTTTTAATTTTTTACAGATTTATTATGCAATTTTTCTGCAATTGTAAAAGAACATTCTTTTACCAAATATAGTAAATTTTGTCTTCTAAGATTTTTGAATTTTTTGTGAATTATTTCTGATTTTTATAGTTTTTTTCTGATTTTTGTTCGCTTTTTTCAGGTTTTGCGGTGATTTTTTGGCATCTGTAGAAGGAATCTAGTTTCAAACGTTTAATTCAATTTTTTAAAAGTATTCTCTGGGATTTTTTAGTATTTTCCGAATTTTTTATGTGATTTTTAATGTTTTGTGGCTTTTGACATTCGTAAAAAGAATCCAGTTTCTTTTTTCTTTCTTTCTTTTTCTTTTTTCTTTTCTTTTTTTTTCTTTTCTTTTTTTTTTTTTTTTTTTTGGCTAAGTATAGTAAATGTTACTCTCTACTATTCTTGAAATGTTTGTGTAATTTTTACCTTTTCGCATTTTGCGGTTATTTTTTCACATTTTTTTCTGAAACTGAAGAACTGTTCGGTAGATTTAACTACTTTCATGATTAAACCGAAGTTGGAAGAATAACAACTTGACACTATAATAGGAAGAAATTGATTCCTATGACAACGTGAACGACGATGCTGCAGTTTTTTATTTTAATCAGGATCAAAAGATAAATCGCAATAATTCAGGTTCGTTATATTCGAGATCGGAGCGGGGATATCCCGCACAGGTCTATACAGTCAAAGGCAGTTGGGCCTCCAAACCCAGGTTCGTTTGAGAGAAACTGGCCAGCGAAGCTCCGTTACTATATTAAATAATTACAAAATATAATTTATATAATTAGATTTGTAATTTATAGAGATAAGAGAAATCGATTAAAAAAGAGTAACAGGTTGAACATAAGGGGATGGCTGCTAGTGTAATCACGCGGGTCCCGGCTTATTGGGGTCCCGAATGAAATTAAAAAGCATTTTTTAAAACCTTTGAATAAAAAAAATGAAGCATTAAAGCTTTGAACCTTGCGTCCCACACTTTTTTTCACGCATTTAGTCCCCCCCCCCCCCCCCCCCCAAAAAAAAAAAAAAAAAAAAAAAAAAAAAATAAGATTTATTTTTTAAATAGAATTTACAGCCCCAAAATTTTTTCTATCTGGCGACTTTTATAAAGAATGAGGGCTATAGAAAGAAAGCGACCATCTGCTTTGGTTGAAGGAAGTAATAGTAGAAATTATTGAATTCCAGTAACAAAAATAATTACCAATACCTACTTTTTCAAAATTTGACCAAGATCTTTAATGAAAATATGAATTTGATTAAAACATAAACTAAAATTTTATTTAAAAATATTTCTTTTTCAAATAATTTTAAAAGTTAAACTTCGTTATTCTGCTCAAAGGTCTGTAATAGCTGACTACTGGGCCCCTGACTTTGCCAAGCCCAGTATGGTTAGGGCCGGGCCCAGGTTTGGAAATTTTGGCCCGTGCAGATCTCTATTGTGAGGTGCGGTACAGATGTTTGAGGGGCCCTCTCCCATTCCCCTACATATAGTATATGCATATACATAATATAAAATCTGTCTTTACAGGACCCTTTTCATGCCTAATGAGACATGGAGTTCTAGTCCAGAGGCTCTTTTGCCTCAAGGTATATAGGCTGCGGTTGGTCCTTTCTAGAAAAACAGGAAGTTTCTCTGTTTCTGTTTATTTGTAAAAAGAATAATCAAGGACGTGACGTGACAATTTGTTCCCTCAGTATAGAACAAGAGATGAGTTTGTTAAAAACTTCTAGGAAATGTTTTTTTTTTTTTTTTTCAAGTTAGTTTGTAAAAGAAAGAAAATGTACGTGCAAGTTCAGATTTGGAACATTATAATTTCTTTTTTTTTTCTTTTTTTGTTCAGTCTGGTCCGGGGACCCTTTGCTCCCGGGCTCCTGGGCAGTTGCCCCCTGTGCCCCCCTCTCTCGCCGGCCCTGTGCACAGATATTATTAGCTTTTATTATATTTCCAAGGAATTTTGTTTTTGAACAGTTGTTTGTCTTCCATTTTTATTCTATTATAATGTATAATTTCAGGTTTGAGGATACGGCTGAAAAAATTCTTCATGTTCAACGTTTCAAATCTCTGGACTTTTGCATTTGCGACTGTAGCAGTCTTAAAAATATGGCTGTTACTTATTCCCAAGAATTTAAGAAGGAATTGAGTTCTGTATTTAATGATATTTTATCTCTAAAGTTGCAGAATGCATATGATTTAATAAATTTAACTTCTAAAAAGTAAGTGTATTTTTTCTTTCTCTTTTTTTTCTTATTTTTTTGTTTCGTAGCTTTGTGCCAAATTAATTCTTATGAAAGTTAGAACTTATTGCTACTTACAAGTAATTAAAAAATTAATACTTCCTTTTTTTAAAAAAAAGTTGAAAATCAATGAAGGAGAACTATAAGCAAACTTAAAAATATATCTTTTGATCAACCAAATGATAAAAAATATGTCTAGTTTCAATTGCGGTTGCCATTTTTTGGGTTTCGTTCATCTCACGAAACCATATTCGTCTCGCTTCTCTGTCTGTCTGTCACAGAGCCAGTTCTCAGAAACTGTATAAGTTACAGACTTTGAATTTTGTGTACTTACAGCTAAATACCTACTGTGACGCTGAAAATCATAAAATTTTGAAAAAGTCTTCATTAACGCAAGATATTAGTTAAAACCTTAAAAACCCGCTCATTAATGGATAAAAATATTCAACGAAAGCGCAGAATTTATTTGAATTGTTGCCAGTTTGTAAAATAGCGTACATAATAATATTCCCTTTCAATTAAAAAATGTATTTGTACGTGACTATCAAAAACAGAAATAAAATTTTAAAATATAATTATATGAACACGTGTTAAAAGCAGTAATTGTAGAAAATTATGTAATAAAAAATATACTTGCACTTGAATATTAAAAAGAAAAATAATTAAATTATTAAGCATTCATAGCATTAAATAGGGAAGCTTACACATATTTAAAATGCTCAAATAACAATTTTTCCAAACAGTTTCAATATAAAAATATATTTACATGACATATTAATTTATTTTGACAAAATATTTTACCTATTATTGCAAATTTTAAAACAGCGTAAATAATAATATTTCCCTTCAATTAAATATTTTTAAGTTTAATAATAGGAAGAAAATTTTTTTAATTACGTCATATTAGAAATTATACATTTAAAACGTCTTACTGTAAATAATTTTCGGTACTTCTCCATTATACCGTTGACAACTTTCCAGTAAAAAAAAAACTCGCCAAATTATTCGCCAAACTCTAATTCCTCAAAAACCAATGGAAGAATGTTGCCATTGGGATCTAAAGCCCCACTCACTAAAGTGTCAGCTATCAGTAAGTTTAAACAATAAAAATTTCTAATTTATTAATGAAAAAAGAAAACAAAAGTTATTTTAAATATTTATTTATTTACAATATTTTTCTTAATTATCCCTCTCAGCTGATGAATAAGTGTTTATGACGTCAGTTGAAACGGATCTGTCATGTGTAACTATGCATAGCAACATTTTTTCAATGCTTTTTCTCTTTTAATATCATGGCGCACCGTTTAAGGTCATTATTATTTTTTAAATTAATGAAATAAACTAAATGGGTAAAATATCATTTAAAATACAGACAGATAAATGTCGAATAAAAATCTCTCAATGACATAACAAACATGTGTAACACATTTGATGTCAATTGAATGTGATGCCACGGTAACACATTTTTTTCCCCTATATTTTGCTGACAGTTTTTTTCTTTTTTGGATAGTGTTTGACAGGATAACGGATAAATACCCAATTTTTTATAACATCATTATAAAATTCCCCAATGCAGTGACATCGTTTACTTAGCCATTTTGCACAAGTTGATTTTCAAATGTTTAATTGATGTTATTTAATCAATCACGAAAACAGTTGTTAGCTCTTTCGACAGCAGTTGATTAGGCCTTAAAATACCTTAGTGAAAGGAAAATGAATGGAAACCCAATTACAGCAGATCGCCACTGGTCGCTTAATTATAATTCAACCCCCGTAATCATTTTAGAGATAATCAAATTAGCGTGTTTTTAGTGTTTGCATTGTCAGAACGGGGGTTGGTGAGCGTAGCTCGTAGGGGGCAGAGCCCCCTAGTAGAAAAAATAAATAAAACGCTAATAGACAATGATGTAATTAATAATGCAAATAGGGATTGTTAAATAAAAAAGGGGAGAAGGGGGGGGGGGAGTACTTTTTAAACGGAGGTTTAGTTAGGAGCACGAAAATCAGGAAAACAAATCTACTAAAAAATGAATAAAACACGTATTTCAGCAATTTTGGAAATTCCCCGCAGAAGGTGGTTAAAGGGGGGGGGGGGGGGGGGGGTTGAATTTTTTAGGTCATTTCGCCATATCTCAGCTTTTATGTAGGAGGGCGAAATTAATTAAAACAAATCTACTAAAAAATTGGTTAAACCTATATTTCGGCGATTTTGGATATTCCCCCCAGAAGGTGGTTAAAGGGGTATTCAAAAGTTTTGGGTCATTTCGCCATATCCCAGCAGCAGATTTAGGTAGGAGCGTGAAATTCAGGAAAACACATTCTACATGAGCACATATAGTTGCTATGTCCTTCCATGAGCCGTGTATTATTTATTAGTTTCAATATGTACATAAACAGAAAAATTTATCACATTTTTACAAGCTTTTAATTTTCAAAATTTCTAAGTACTGCAATTTTGTCTCACTCCCACTTTTATCCGATTTAGAACAACTTTTTTAAAGTACCTACACTTCTCTACCCTACATTGTAGTCAACACATTGTCTACCCGTGCAAAGCCGGGACGGGCCGCTAGTTCATTAAATAAAAGAACATGATAAGTAAAGCACACATTCCCTCCCCTGTGATAATGAAACCGAATGAGCTACTATGCACATGTGCATTGCACCTGTCCAAAGACACCGTCAAAATTCGACATTAAAAAAAGTTTTAAAATGTTTAAATTAAAAGTTTTAAAATGTCCTCTTTAATCATTGTTTGTTTCAAATCCATATCTTCTAAAACGCATCCATTGTTTTAAGCTAATCACTTTTTATGTAAAGATGAAGATTTTTTTTTACAATAATAAATCAATCTGCAGATGAGGGAGATTTTTAATGTTTTCAAGTGTAATTTATTTGTGTTTACTTCGGTTCCTTTACATAATCAGGATGATTATTCCTTTTCCATTACAGTCGGGGATATTTTCCCTCTTATACAGTTAAATATCTAATGGATCTTAAAAAAATAATAAAATACAGTTCCTAGCATATTCTGATGTAACATCAATGAATTCAACATATCAATTTTATGTTAATCATAAACTGAAAATAGTTTTTTTTCTTTGATAGATTTTAGTTTAGCGCCAAAATGCTCTATCTTATGAATAATCTGATCTTATGATTTATCAGGTTTTATTATTATTTTATTTTTTTCAATTTACAGGATGGTTAGGAAAATTTATTTTCAATTGTAGCAACTTTCCCAGGGGCTATTTTGAATTATTAAAGCAAACTGGTGGTCATTGTTGAGATAGAATTGAAAAATATTTCATGCTTGAAAATACTTAAAAAGTCTTTAAATTAAGCGGCAGTTTTCAAATAAACTTCAATCAAAAGCAAGTTTTTTTCTAATTGATGATGTAAGAACTAAAATTGTAAAATGTAGTAAAAAATTGAAATTTGTAGTATTTAGAAATGATGTGAGCGCGATGAAAGCTAAAACGATAGTGCCGTTTGTTGTTACAACTGTTATACATTTCTAACTAGTCGGATGTGCCAATCCCAAAACTTTCTTCTATTTCACACAGGTTTCGCATACACTAAAAAGAATCAGCATCAATTTATATCAATGTCTAACTGAATCTAAAGTTTTATTAAATTCCGTGCATTAGTTCTTGAGATATGACTATTGCTAAAATCGTGTAAATCCTGCAAAATGTAGCATAGCAGCGCCACTTGTTGGGAGATTTAGACCAAAACTTAATCAACAACAACTTATGTCAACGTCTAACTGAATCTGAAGTTTGATGAAAATCCGTACATTAGTTCTTGAGATATAGTTATCGTGATAATAATGAAAAAAGTAGCATCACAGTGCCATCTGTGGGGCTATTTACACCAAAATGTAAGCAGCATCTATTTATGTCAAGGTCTAACAGAATCTGAAGTTTGATGAAATTCTGAGCATTAGTTTTTGAGATATAGCTATCACTAAAATCAGGAAAAAAGTGGTATAGCAACGTCACCTGTTGGGATATCTACACCAAAACATAATCAACGTCTATTTATGTCAAAGTCTAACTGAATCTGAAGTTTGATGAAAGTAAGTGCATTAGTTCTTGAGATAGAGCTATTGCGGAAATTGTTAAAAATGCAGCATAGCAGTGCCACCCATTGGGCGATTTTCACCAAAAACTATTCAGCACCAATTTATATTAGGGACTAACTGAATATAAAGTTTTATTAAATTTCGTGCATTAGTTCTTGAGATTGAGCGCCCACAAAATTTTTGTCACATACAGACAGACAGACAGAGTCACAGACAGACATTTTCTAAAAATAGTCAAATCGTGTTTAAGACCTTCTAAAACGTATAAATCCGTTGAAAACCAGAAGTCGAAAATTTTCATGAATCCAATACTTTCTTCTTGTAAAGATAGAAGAAAGTAAAAATTGCCACTGTGTTTTGGCTGGCGTCCAAAAGTAGACTACCATTTTTTGACATCGAAAGAGAAATTCACAGTGAAAGAAATAGGACTTTGCGGCTAATAAGGAACTGTTAAATGAATTTTTTAACAAACTTACCAAAATAATTCCTATAAAATATCAGCCTTATATTGTTTAGTCTAGCTAAAAATGCAATCATTATTTCAAGGTTTTTTTTTTTTTTTAATTTTTTTTTTAAAACCATAACACTATTTTTAATAATTTTAATTTTCCTGAAATCCTTTACTTTTGTGAATTTTTTTAATTAAAAAATGAAATCTAACCTATAATTAAAAAAAAGTAATTGATAACATGTAATCAAGGTATGCAATCAAGATGAAGCAACCAATAAAGGCTCCAGTTCTAATCTTTAAAATTAAAAATTGAAAAATAAGTTAAATTTACATCCTGTTGACACAATCATATAAATTTTTCTTTTTAGTTTTATCAATGTTGAAATGTATTTCAAGCTAAGCATAACGTCATTTTCACCTGCAGAAACTTTTCACACGTACTTTGTATACGTTACTTTTATGCTTAAACACCATGTATACAAATAAAAAAATATTTTGTATTTAATTGTAATGAAAAAATGGCATCAACAAAGTTATAATGCATAATGATAAAATAAACCCAATGGGCAATATTCCCTTGACGTCACAATAAATATGAATTTTTATTCGCTTATAAAACACGCGGATAAATATTTTTACCGAAATTTAACTTGCAAATTAAAAAAATTCAGCCAAAAAGCCACGTGTTTTTAATATTTATTATTTCTGTTTTATCTTCGCAGCCACAGAGTTTCTCGGTACTCTGTGCCTCACACAGGGGGCATTATCCGATTGCCGACTTTATGACATCATACGCAGAAGTAAAAATTTAATTTAAAATTAAGGCTAATTAATTAAATTTTCGAACAAACGAATGTACGATAACAAATCTGTGTTCAAATATCTTTCATTTTAAAAAAGAATGATGTAATTTGATGCAGTAGTTTGTTCTCATGGACTGTCAAAAGAAAATGCTTAGCGTTTTAAATATATAGATATGTACAATACAACTGAATTTTCACTTAAGCTTTGCTGAATGGGAATGCATTTTGAAATCTAATAATAAATGAGAAAGAAATTAAAAGAAGAGATTACGTACAGTATTTTCATCACCACACTGAGAAGAGAGATGACACAGTTTTATCATTATATTCGAATTTCTCGATAAATTTTTGCGAATATCCGTAATTATTTCCTGTTGCTAATTTGTACTCTTGATGCAATTTACACTTAAAAGTAATAGAAAAACATTTTTCTTATGCTCAAAAGAACACAACTTCATTACACAATATTCTGAATAGGTAAAATTTTGAAACACTATTAATAATTCTGTAAAAACAGTAATAAATATAATGACGCATATTATTATAATATTCTACTAATTTTCAGCTTTAAGAATTGAGATTTTTAAACTACATATGTACAATATAATAGAATTTTTACCTAAATTTTGCTGATTGGTAACACATTTCGAAACAAGTAAATAAATATAAAACTAGACAGTTTACTCAATACAATTTCTATAATCAGATGATCTGCCTGTTTATGAATCTTCAGATATTTTCATTTTTGTATTCCTTACTTGTATAGCTTTTTTGTTTTTTTCCCCCTGTGCATTTAAAATGGTAACAAGATCCTGTATTTCTATTGAACGAGTTTGTCTTGGATCTACTAGCTCAGGCAACATGCAGTCATAAAAAAAGTCTTTTAATTTTTGTGCCATTTTTGTCTTCCAAAATTCGACATCTCGTTTAATTTTTTGGTTATACACTCCTAGAGGAGTCCACATCACAAGCAAGCAGTAATCCCTATTTGTTACATGTAGTTGCCCTTGAACATGGAAAAAATTATTATTATTTTTGATAATAATTATCTCATCTTTATTTGTGTCAAATTTAAATAAAGTAAACTTTATTTTCTTTATAGCCTCTTCAGGAGTAAAATTAGCAGATGATGATGGACACTTTATTTCTATTATCCCGTCATCACCAATAAAGCCTTCAGGGGTAGCTCCCAAATACGGCTCTTCTTTTTTAACGAAAAAGCCATGCGATTTCATTTCAATTTTCAAATTGTTTGAAATATATTTTACAGCACCATTTTCGTGAATACGTCCATATTTCAACTGTATGGAATTCAACTGTATTTTTGAAATTATATTTTTGCAACTTGTGTGCAAGTCCTTCTTGATATAAACTAAAACTATGGAGCAAAAAAGACAATTTTCGTTCGCCTTCACTTTACCTCAAATATGACCCCTCTTTTTTCTATTATTGAGATTGTCTTGGGAATAGAGAGGGTGTAATCTGATGCGTCTGGGGAAAATAATCATGTGATAAAAAGTCCGTAAAGAAAAGAGATAGACTATAGATAACAAGGGGGCAAAATTTCAGGATCATTGAATGAGGTGTTTTGCTTTTATTAAATCACTAAGATTAGTTTTACAACATTTATGAAATGTTTGCTAATAAATTGTAGTGTGTCTGTCATTACAAAAAATAAATTATTATTCTAAAACAAGACAAAACACGAAAAATTTATGTTCAATTTTTTCTTTTTGTATAACAATAAAATTCTAAGTGAATACTTAATTTGAAATTTAATTATTATTTTAATCACTATTAATTATTATGTTTATCGTCTAATTTTAATGTGGTTAAAAGTAATTCATGATTTATATAAAAATAATATAAATTTTTTCTCTATAAATCCCTAACTAAATTTTGTTTTATATATTATTCTTCTAATAATATACAGGATAATTAAAATAAAAAAAATAATTTCCAATGTGGGATTTTTCAAATATATAATGAAAGAAATAAATTAATGTCAAAAGAAAGTTGCTTTGATAGTTTGTGTTAATTTCAATAAAATGAATGCAAGTTTAACTATTTATTACATAAAAAATGTAGATTTCCAAATTATCCAACATTCCTAGGATCGATATAAATGTTCGGTCCAGGCTCAGTCCAGGCACGAATGGAAAATTTTATTGGCCGAACATCGAACAACATGCTGAACAACTTTATTGGTGCTGCCCATTTATTTTTGACCAATTTTTGGAATGGCCCGTACAAAAATCAGTGAAATCCAACCCGATTCAATTTTTACGAAAAAATGTCGATATTTCTCAGATTTTCACCAGAAGAAGCACCTTTGAAATTTTATCCCTGAAGTAAAAAGTTGTAAAACATTAGATTTTTTTTTTTTTTTTTTTGAAAAAGTAACATTTTTTTAATGAGTAATTTTTCCAGAAAAGGTGGAAAACTGGCTTTTTTCAGCCATTTCAAAACTTCTAGAAATTTTGCATAGCTACACTCAACATGTCTTTAAAATTGCTTAAAAATAACCAGTAAGGAAATATTATGAAACATGTCATTTATCATACCCCCGAACCCCCCTGGGAAGATACAGGGATAAATTTTAAGTAATAATCATTCTATCTGCATCTATGCTAAAAAATGTACTATTCCACGAAATTTAATTTTAAAGCATCTGATAGGACTTGAGATACATTTTTGCTCCTTATCTTAACCCGGGGGGTGGGGGGAGACAGGGATAAAAATTTTAATTAAAGAATCATTTTTTCAACGCCTATGCATAAAAATTTACAATTCCGATAAATTCAATTTTAAAAGACCTGACACATCGTGAAATATGGTTTTTGCCCTTCCACAACCTCCCTGGAAGGATCAAGATTTTAATTAAAAATCATTTTATCTGGGCCTAAGCTTAAAAATTTACCATTCAGCAAAATATAATTAAAAAAGACACCTGACAGATCTCGAGATATAGTTTTTGCCCCCCCCCCCCCCCCAAGCTATCCATCACATCCTTGGGAGGAGACAGGGGTCAAAATTTTTATTAAGAATCATTTTATCAACGTCTATGATTAAACATTTACCATCATGAAAACTTAATTTTATGCTTTGAAATTCACACTCCATAAAGTGACAGTTACTATCTGGTGGGTTTCTTCTCAGGCATCGAGCGACAGCAGGTGATTTTGGCAAGTTATTTACAGAAAAAATTCCTTAAAAAATGTACGTTCTCACTTTAAATATCAATTAATTTGCATTATTCCCAGCAGAGGGCTGAAGTGTTACTGTGGGAGGTTTCTCCCCCCCCCCCCCTAACTGTCATGTTGGTGAAAGTTGATTAAAATTTATGGCTTTCAGTGATCATCTAATGTTTCATAAACACCAATCAATGTCAAAGATGTTTATGACTGGGGAAGTACTGATTTTAATATTTTAGGGAAAATAAATTGGTTTTTTTTAATTTATATTTTTTAAATTTATTTTTTCCCACATACTGTACTGTGCAAAATGACATTACTGCAAGTTTTCATCATTAAATTTGTGTAAATATCATTGTAAAACAAGCAGACTAAAATAATAATAAAAATAAATAAATAAAGGTTGATTAATTACATTTTTTACTTGCCCATTATATTTTAGGTAACTTCAAAAAATCTTTGATAATAAATTTAAATTGATCATTGTAATTTTAATTAATCATGAACATTAAATTATGTTTTATTAATAAAATTATAATTTTAAAATTCTAATTACATATTTTTCTATATATATGTTTAATATAAAAGTGAAATGCACCATATATTTTTGCATCTGTAATTGATGTACCTACTCATCAAACATGCTTAACAGATTAATAAAGTAAGAAGTATTGTGTGTGGATGATTAAAAATACAAAGATAATATAAATAAAACAGTGAAGTGTGGTCTAAAAATATTTTAGGTACAGTTCACATACATCTTTTTTTTTTTTTTTTCCAATTAATAGGATTTAATTTTGAAAGTATTTATTTTCCCACAAACTCTCAATTTATTTGCATATACTTGCTAATATATTTTTTTAATTACACCGCCCCATGGCTACTGGAATTGAAATGTATTGCAAGGTTTGTACATTTAATTACTTCTTTTATTCAGTATTTTGTTTATATTGAATTACTTCTTTTATTCAGTATTTTGTTTATATTTTGAGTTTATGTATATTTACAACTATACTTTTTTTGAGGAGGCAAGGGTGGGGGAAAAAACTAAGGATAAATTATCCCAATACTACTGTTTATTTTAAGCATTTAATTTTAGTGGAATTAAATTAATTAGTTTTTATTATATTTTTAAGCTTAACTTATTTCTAACTAGCGTTGCCCCGAGAAGCGTAAAACTTATGATGATTTATTTTACTTTATATTTATAATTTATGCTAACGAATTATACACACTCCTGATTTTCTTCATGTTGGATGAATTTAGAACAAAACGAAACCTAAATTATCTTCGACCTAGATCATTCCAACAGCTGAAAATTCAAGTTACACAGTTCAGGAGCCTACACAGACTAAATATTCCAAAAAGTACAGTGCATGATCATTTGATAGCTTCTTTTAAGAGATCCTCCTTTACTCTGCTTTATGGTCGTCCAGTGCAGGCGTCATTTTTGAGGCAGAAATTTCTGCACTTAAACTTCTCAAATCACCTTCAAACTGTGTCATCTGAAACAGAACTTTGTCCATATAGACCGGGCAGCGGCGAGAAAAATGACTATGTCATCGAGTTACGGGATGAAATCATGATGTAGAACAAGATTATTAGGATTAGATTAAGGAATGACTGGTCTGCCTTGTCATATCTTGGTACAAATATGAGCAGCAGAGGGTGCCAATTGTCATTTTGGCAGAAATATCACGTCATTAAGTTTTGAGATGAAATTGCTGCCAAATTAAAGGTTAAATATAGTATTTTAAAAATACTTTGGTGTGCCTGGGCATATCCTGGTAGGACCCCCCAACAGACTAAAATTTATGACAGAAAAAGATGACATTGAGACCCACAAAACATTTTGCATTACACTGCCCTATATACTACTATGCCATCAACTTTCAAGATGAACTAATGATAAAGGAAAAGTTTATTAACAGTATGTGAAAGAATAAATGATCTGACTCAGCATATCTTGCTGAAATGCGAGAAGAACGTGGTGCCAATTTATCATTTTGGCAGTACTATCACATTATTGAGTTACGGCCTGAAATTTTAACACAATCAAGGTACCAATTAGTACAATACAAATATTTCTGTCTGCCTTGTCGTACCTTAGTACGAGATAAACAGAGCAGGGCACGAATTCTTCATTTTGACGATACCATCATGTCATTGCGTTATGGCCAGAATTTTTAACACATCAAAGATACCAATTAGTACAAATAGTTCAGTCTGCCTTGTCATATCTTGGTATGAGATGAGCAGAGCAGGTCGCCAATTCTTCATTTTGACAGTATCATTATGTCATAGAGTTATGGCCTGAATTTTTAACATGTCACAGATCACAGATACTGATTAGTACAAATACTTAAGTCTGCCCCGTCATATCTTGGTACAAGATGATTAGAGCAGACCACCAATTCCTCATTTTGATGGTACTATAACATCATTGAATTGCAGTCTAAAATTTGAACACTTTAAAGATACCGGATGGAACTACCAGGATATTGGTAGCAAGACAAAATATTTTCAAAACACGCCATTTAAATTTTAATTTCTCACCAATTTAATTTCGAAACTCAGTGTCAGGAAAGTTAACTTACAATCTACACATTCAACCGTTCTGATCATATCACAACAGGGTATCACGAGGCAGACTAAAATATTTGTGTTGTACTAATCAGTATCTTTAACATGTTAAAAATTAAGCTGTAACTCGAGGACGTGATAGTACCATCAAAAAGAAGAATTGGCCTCCACTCTGCTTGTCTCTTACCAAGATATGACAAGGCAGACTGAAATATTTGTATTGTACTAATCAGTATCTTGAATGTGGTAAAATTTCAGGCTGTAACTCAATAATGTGATAGTACTTCCAATATGACAGATTAGCACCCATTCTTCTCGTATTTTACCCAAGTCAGATCATTTATTTTTTCATGTACTGTTAATTAATTTTTCCTTTACCATTAGTTCATCTTAAAAGTCGATGGCGTAGTAGTATATTGTACAGTGTAATGCAAAATATTGTGTTTATTGGGTCTCAATTGTACTACATGATATCTTTTTCTGTAATAAATTTTAGCTTGTTAGAGTGTCCTACCAGGATATGCCCAGGCAGACCAAAATATTTTTTAAATACTATATTTAACCTTTAATTTGGCACAAATTTCATCTTGTAACTGAATGACGTTATATTACTGCCAAAATGATGAGTTGGCATCCTCTGCTGCTCATATCATACCAAGATATGATTCAAAGAAGATGTGCAACCACTTTGTCTTGCTCCTGACTTCAAAGTGGTTGCACGTCTTCTTTGCGCCTGACAAAGAAAGACAAAGTTCCTTCAAAAGGCCTAGCGCATCTCTTATTTTTATGATATTATTAAGAAGTTTTTTTTATGCTTTCATTTGATATATGGTAGAATAGGGTGAATATTTCACTATTTCTAAAAAAAAAGCAGGGTGCATTTTGCAAGTTTTAAAAAGGGAAAGGTCCTGCACCCTTAAAAAATGGCACAGAGTGAACAGTAAGTAGTTACAGAATTAATAAAATCTACAAATAATTAATTTCATTAGTAGTAAAATAACAAAACAAATATCATTTTGTCATTTGCAGCTCGTTTTGCATTTGTACTTAGAAAAATTACTGTTAATCGCCTAAATCTAAACTTACACACATGCTAACCAAAAAATGCATGCTAACAACAACAACAGCAAAAAGGCAAAAAAAAAAAATTAAAATGCTGAAACGTGTGAACTAGAACCTGTGTATGATGGAAACATGTCTTCAGGGCTGGCACAACCATCAGGCAAACAGGGTGGTTGCCCAGGGCTCTGTGCCATTTGGGTCTTTTTAGGGGCCCCGAGCTTTTCTATACAATTCGAAATAACATTTCCTCTGTATAAAATAATACTATTTTTGTTCTAGACATGTTTTTAAGTGTTTCTTCATGAGAAAAAAAGTAAGTATTAACTTTATTTCTAACAGATAAAGTTAGTATAACTGCGGGGGAGTGTATAAATTTGATCCTGAAAGTACCAGAAACGAAAAAAATAAATATATAAAATATAAAGGATAGAAGACTTTGCAAAATTAAAAATTATTAGGCACATTAAATGTGAAAATAATGGTATTTCTCATACACTTTATTATCAATATTAAATAGTATTCTATAATACATACATTTAAAAAAAAAAAAAAAATTATTTGTCCAGTATTGCAGTACACGTTGGGCCTCACTAACTGCTTTGCCAGGGCCCCACACAACGTTGCGTCGGTCCTGCCTGTCGTAAATTGAAAAATGGTTTGATTCATGCAAAAAGAATTCAATACATTACAATAGATGATGTACCTGCTAAGAATGGGACCTGTCTATAACAGATTTTTCTTCTCTTACTGAAGTTTCCTTTGAATGTAATTGTCTAAGTCAATTTTTTTAATCTGAGTTTATGTACGTAATTGCCTAAGTGGTCATTATAGTTGTTGATACTTTTCATTCCATGCATTTTGAATATAATCTGAAATAAAATCTATATATAAGTAAGTGTGCTTTTTGAATGATTTTAATTTTAGGATAATGTTAGGATAATTTTGGCATGTTTTGTAAAAATTCAGTCGGGCTGGGCCAAAACATTTTTTGTATGGGCCAGGCTAGGGACTAACTTTTTGTTTTTATACTGAGCCAATGTCATTTTTGTACGTGCCGGGCCGGGTCTGGGGCTGAACTTTTAATTTTTATACCAGGCAGGCTGGGCCTAAATATTTTTTGTATGGTTTGGGGTGGGCCGGGCCTGGAAATTTCGGACCGTGCAGACCTATTTCCCACACTCAAATGTGAACTTTCTAACACATTCACAGAGTCCTTTTTATACATAAAAGAAGAGAACTTGAATAGTTTCTCTCTTGCTAAAAAGGAGAAAAGAATGAGAATTTAGCATCATCATGGTGTTTGGCTGTTTTCAAATCTAAAGAAGCTACTTTCTGACACATTTCTGCATTCATTTTTGTTCGGAAACGCATGCAGTTGGAAAGTGTAATTCAGAAACTATGTAATCGAATAGCATTTTCCATTTTTTGGTAAAAACAAAAGATGATTCAGAAAATATTTTCAAAGTTACATTTTGAACTGAATTTCCAGACGAGATATGCAGGAAAGGAGAAACACCTGTTGTAACGTGACAAAAATCGCTTATAACTCGATAAGTAATTTATTTATCAAAAAATGGAAAATGCCATTTGTTTCGAAATTGCTTTAATAGGTCAAGCCTGCCAATTTTATGCTTTTACGTTACGAGGGGAAGGGGAGTTTTGTGAAAAATGTCGCAACGGCTCTAGATTCATTCCAACATCTCAATGGTACAGTGCTTATTGTTGGGTGCTTGGAAAACGTAATCATTTTTAAATTGAGATCGCCTGAGACCAACATTTATCATCCCACTGATTGCTCATAAATAAACAAATAACCTTTTATGGACTTCTGAGATTGGGAAGTGTTTTCTAAAGTTTTGGTACCAACTTGAGATCATGTGACAGTTGATCAAAAGGGAAAAAATGGCATCATAAGATATTGGTATGGAAAAAAACACAAGGGGGTCATAAGACATTCCTATAAGAGAAAAAAATCACTGTACCTGCCGCCCTGGCATAAGAGCCGCACTTAGAATATTTTATACTTTTAACTTGTATGTGCCGCAGCTCATCCACCCAAAAATACGGTATTACTTTTAGTATTGAATTCTAATGATATTCTTTTTTCAAATTGTGTAGGCCTTATTTAAATTTTTTTATTTAGTTTTTGATTGTAGATAATTTCATAATTTAAGAAGTGATTGATTTGAAGTTTACAGAACAATTTTAAATAAAATATTTTATTATACAATATACAGTTAACTCATTTGTAATAAAGCATTATAAGAACAACTTTATTTTAATGTTAGATTTCTCAAAATTGAAGGTACAATAACAAACAGTGAATTCTGGGCGCAGTCTCCTGATAAATAGAGATACCTCATAATAAATTTAGAAACTGATTACATACTAAGCACTTTAGTAATTTCATCCTATTTTGCATCAGAACTGAAATATTGAAAGTTAATTTCGAAAGAACAGCAAAAAATTTAATGAAGGGGGGAAAAAAACTTTCATTTGAATGATTTTTTCTACACAAGTTTTGTACAGTTTGTTTTACTTTTTATAGTTTTAAATAATTTTTTTTTAAAGTTTTTCTAAGTTTAAGTTTTGACTTAAATTTCAAAAGTCTCAGTTAAAAGTTATTGTTTTTTCCTGGTGTTAATCTTGTATCTGAACATGATTATCCTCTATTTTTAGTAACAAATTCAATCTATTCTTAATTATCACAAAATTGACTTTCAAGAAAATTTTCATTTTGTTTTATAAATCTGTTTTTAAATTGTTTCATTGTATAAAAGATAGAAAAGAATTCATCACAACCCTAGAATTTTCTATCCATATGTCAGATTTTCAACTCATCAAGCTGATGAGTTGTTGATGATAAGCAAATAAAATTGTAACATTAAATGGTATAAACAAACCATTCTATGTGATTTGGATAATATTATGGGAATGATAACATTAGAAATGATTACATTAGGTGCCACAACTGAAATAGATAATAAGTGAAATTTTGTATGAATTCTTTATGGAAATTTTTTTTGAAGTTTATTGACTGTAATTCTTTGCTTTTTCTTATTCATTTATAAATGTATTGTTAACAATCATACCATTTTCACTTTTATAGATTTTTTATCTTTCCCAAAACTCTCAATGAGCTAAAATGCTGCCAAAACTTTCTGATTAAGTCTAAAGCCTGTTCTTTGGAGGTTCAGTCAACATTTAAATCAATTCATGAAATATGTTGTACTCTTGAAAAATTTGGGATTGAAATCAGTGAAAAGGTATTTTGATAATAATAAGTTATTGTTTAGTTATATTATTTTTATTTATTTAGTAAATGTAATCCAGTTTTTTAAGAATTGGGATATAAATTCTAATCAGTTTGATAATTTGGATTTTTTTTTTAAATTCCTACTATTAGCTCACACTCTCTCTATATATATCTTGTTGGAATTTTCAATCGTTAATAAAATACTTTCTATTCATCCATTCAAGTTCAAATAAATTTTTTTAAACTTGTACTGGATGACAATTGATGTTAATACAGTTTTTTCAAATATTAATTCATTCATTAAATTTAATTAATTAATTTTTATTTTTATATGGGAGAAAAAAAATTCTCCCATTGTTTTCATAAATGAAATGAAAGTTTTATCTCAAATGAGTGATGCCAACAAAAAATAAAATACCGCAACGATGATTATAAAATAATGTTCAATAAAGATAAAGTTGGGCCATTCATGCTGCACGGGTTTATTTTATATATCTATGATTAAAAAAGTAGAAATTGACTTAAAATTTTTTTTATATTACTTGTTTTTTTTTTTTTTTTAATAATTTTCAAGCACAAATAATAATAAAAAAAACTATCTCTATTCAGGATTGTTATTTTGTCCACTTTTTTGTAAAAAGTCCAGGACACTGGAAGAAATTGGACAAAATGAAAATCTACTGATTATCCATATGTTTGACACATAAAATTATTGCTATGATGTAATAGAATTACATTCCAACATTATTTATTCATAATGAAATATATCTTTTTTCAATTTATCATTTAACTAAAATAGAATGACAGCATATTAATCATAATCTAATAAATCCACAAAGAAAATGTTAATTACATGTTGGTACAATTAATTTTAGACAATATTTTATTGTAAAAATAATCTTATGCTGCATATGTCAAACAGTTTTGATTAAGTTGAATCAGAACCTAAACCAAAACTGAAAACTTTAACAGAAACTAAAAACCTAAACCAAAGAAGCTGAACCTAAACTTAGGCTCTCTTATTCATAATGAATTTTATCAGTGGTAGAGTTGATTGTCTTTTATTTTAGCGTATAGTTCTGTCTAAGAATTCCAGTCATCACATGGCTAAAGAGTTTCTAAATTCTTATGATGGTGTAATGCCTCAACTTCCTAACGAAACTCGATGGAACAGTCGCATTAAATGCTTGGAGACGTATCTGTAAAACAAAGATGTTTTCTTGAAAATTATTGATGAACATGAAGAAGAAGTAGATACAAACATAAGGAATATAATTGTTGTAATTGTGAATTCATTTCCTGTTGCATCATCCAAAACCCCCTTTTCTTCTCAAAGTTTTGAAACATAAAAAGCATCTACGCAATGTAGAGGTAGGAATGTGCTCTGATTAGCTGAAAAGAGACAATGAAACTGGCGCATGCGCTCAACATTATGTTTTCTTTTTTCTTTTGTAACTGTCAAGAACATTTTTATTAGAACTTTAGTTTTGAACTCTAACGTTTAGTTTAGTTTCTGATTATGATTTTTGAGAGCATGTTGCTCAGTTAAAAGGCTGTAAATACTTAAAATGTTGTGTTCGTGATGTGATTTGTTAATTAAATAGTGATGTGTTTACTAATATCCTGAATTTTATTTTGAGTCAAGTCTTTTCGTCTCTCAAGAATGTTTAGTTTTTTGAAATATAAGGAATTATGAACAGCCGGAGCACCGATGTCCCGCTTTGGAACTTAGAGGTAAGAAAGTTTGTTTCTTACTAATTTTATTAGAAATCAATTACATTAAAATTGATTGTTTATATGTCGGCAGCTTAGACTGCATTTTAATATAGGCAGTCGGAGTTGCCACATAATTGTGGCATCCCCTGCCGGGACCGGTTGCTCCGTAGATGATTGGAATTAGAGATTAGAAAGTTAATTAGAAGTTAGTTAACTAGAATTGAAATTAAGTATGGATAAATTAAAGAAATCAAGGACGCCAGTGCGTTCCAACTTCACAAAGTTGATAAAAGAAATAGAAGATACTTTGCAGGCAAAATGTGATGATATCGATAGTCTGTCGTCTCTTTTAGATAGGTTAGAATCAAAACATGAAGAGCTCTCATTAATCGATAAACAAATTTTGGATCTTTTATCTGAAGACAAAACTTGTTCACAAGACGCATTCGATGCTGAATACGAACAAACAGATAAATATAACACCAATTATTGGGAGGTGAAAAATAAACTATCTAGATACATAAAAAGGTTAGAGAAAGAGAGCAATCAGGATACCTCTTTATCATCAGATGGTATGGCCACTAGAAGAAAATTTAAATTACCTAAATTAGAGCTTAAGCCCTTTAATGGTGATATCAAAAATTGGCTATCTTTTTGGGGTCAGTTTGAAAAAATCCACGAAGATCCCGATATTGTAAACGAGGACAAAATACAGTATCTTATTCAGTCTACCCAAAAGGGATCTAGGGCAAGGGAAATCGTGGATTCTTTCCCCCTTACAGCCGATAGCTATCTAGAGGCGATACAATTGTTGAAGGCACGGTTCGGTAGAACAGATATTTTAATTGAAGTATACATACGCAAAGTGCTAGGATTAGTTATTAATAATTCTTTAGGACAAGGCCAGAGACTGTCCCTTGTTAAGTTGTATGATAAAATAGAAACATACCTTCAGTCATTAAAAATGTTAGGAGTATCGAGCGAAAATTATTCTTCGATTTTATATCCATTGGTCGAGTCAGCATTGCCTTCAGATATTCTTAAATTATGGGAAAGACATCTTGGCACTTTATCTGTTAATGATAAAGATAAAGATCAGGGAATTAATAAATTAGATACTTTAATGAAATTTTTACAAATTGAAGTTGAAATGGAGCAAAAGGTCAAATTGGCTAAGAGTGGGTTTTCTTTCGATAAAGATGTCTCAGTAAACAGAGAACTTAGATTCGATCGTAAGGATAAAAATTTTCCCCTTCCTACGGCGGACGAACTGTATAATGCAGATGATAAAAAATTGGAAGAACAGCGTGTCTTTTGCGAAAATAAACACTGTAGTCAAAATTGTAAAGCGGTATGGAAAATGACACTCGCGAAGAGAAAAGATGCTTTATTAAAAAAAGGAGCTTGCTTTCGATGCTTCAATGCCAACCACTTGGCTAAAGCTTGTAAAATTAAAACTAATTGTACTCATTGTGGGAAAAATCACCACCAGTTCATGTGCATAGAAAAGAATAAAATTAACTTAGGCGATAATTCTAAAGAGGATTCTACTCCTAATAAAGATTGTATGCTTGCGAATACAACTTCTAGAAAAAGGGTTTTGCTCCAAACATTGGTTGTACGCATATACAATGGGGATATCGTACGAAATGTTAGAATTTTATATGACACGGGGTCGCAACGGTCGTATATATCAAAATTTGCTGCTAACATGTTAGGATATACAGTCAACTCCCTCTAATCCGCACAGCTTGGGACCAAAGGTTGTGCAGATTAAAGAATTTTGCGGATTATAGGTCATTACTTTGTTTACATTTTTTTCTCCAGTAATTTTACAGTAAATTAATTATTAATGAATAAATTAATTGGTAAAAAAGAAAGATATTGTAAAACATTGGGTTATTTGATTAAAAATCATATTTAAGAAAAAAAAATTATTTACATTTTATTTTATAATTTGTTTTGTTTGTTTTTACAACTTTCAAATATAGTATGAACTGTCATTTGTTTGAGAACTTTTTGACTTTTGGTCTAGCATTTTTTCTTGGAGTCTATGTGTATAGTCTTTATTTCTTGTTCTGAGACAAAACTCTGTTTCTGAAGAAAATTCAAATATTTGTAACCCATATCCAAGATCTGCTCAACAGTTACTTTTTCACCATCATCATACTCTTGTGTCAGAATTATTCTGTTTTCAGTAGAGTTTAACAGAGTAGTACTTATAATGTCATCATTTCTGAAACTCTGTAATTGGAGCTTTATCTTGGGAGGATATCCATTTAAGAAATCAGACAGAGTGAAATCTTTTGTTTTAGTTTTATGTTAGTAATTTTTTTGCATATTTCTGTTTAGCACTATCCAAACTGAAGCCAACATCTTTACCATTACTGTCTATAAATAAAGATGCTGGTCACAAATTATGCTTTGCACGTACTAAAGTAAATGTCTTTGCATACAGAGTCCCATGCATCACCCAAGAGAAAAATACAGCCCTTAATTGTAAATTGCCTTCTATACCCCTCCATATTAGCCAATAAATCAGAGGTTATAATTCTGCACATAAATTTCATTTTGTATTGGCATTTCATGCTACGGATAATTCCCTGATCCATTGGCTGAATAAGAGAATTTGTATTCGCAGGTAAAACGAATGTAGAGACATTGTGCTGCACATCCAAAATTATGACAAAAAGACAATTGTCTAAGAGCAATAATATTTTACAATTTATAGGTAAACTGACCTTTGTACGACAATGCATATAGCCTTCTTTTACAAAATGGATTTCAAACCATTCTGTGAAAACTTGCTTTTTTTTTTTTTACAATATGCAACAGGCAGAAAAAAGTCTCATGTATTTTTTATTTTTTTTTTATTTTTTCATTTAATAAATAAAGTTTTACTTCATTGAAATGCAAAAATTTAGGGGGGAGAAAAACTGACTGCTGATCATTGGTCTAATTGTCACCATTTTGTATTTCTCTCGCAAAGTTAAAGGTAACCAAATTTTCATTGTTTACATCTGAAACAGTGTGCGGATTATAGGCGTTTGCGGATTATAGAGTTGCGGATTAGAGGGAGTTGACTGTAATAGTATAAGTAAAGAAAGAATAGTGCATAGTTTATTTGGGGGTCGACAATGTGAAGAACTACACGATAGATATTTAATTAATTTGGAAAATATGGATAATAGTTATCGATGAAAACTTGAGGTATTAGACCAACAAAAGATTTGCTCTGAAATTTCACCTATACCGGAAGGATCCTTTATTAATGAAATAAAACGGTACGGAATTTTATTGACTGATAGAGTCACTAAAACTAATGATTTACTATACGAATTTTCTCCTGATTAAATTCATGTGTTAATTGGTGCAGATGTCGCCGGAAAATTATTTACCAGAAATTTAAAACAATTACAGGGTGGATTAGTTTGCATGGGAACTCGTTTAGGTTGGACAATTCTCGGGAAAACTGAAGGTTATGAAAATAAAAATATGAACAATTTAGTTTTCTCGCTGCATGTCAAAGAGGCAAAAATTTCCGCGTTATGGCACCTTGACACTTTAGGAATTCGAGATCCTGGGGAGAAAAAGGGTAGAGAAGAGATAGAGTTAGCCACTAAAGAACATTTTCTTAGTAATATAAGAGTAGATGACGAGGGTAGATATGAAGTTAGTCTTCCATGGATACAGGGCCACCCTAGACTACCCAGTTACGAAAATATCGTAGATTAAAAACATGTGTCGATTCATTAAAAAAGATATGAAAATTAGGTGATTATAATCAAATATTTAATGAATGGTTAGACGAGAAAATAATTGAAAAGGTTGATCAGAGGAAAACGTTAGGTAGTGAGCATTTCCTTCCTCATAGAGCAGTGTTTAAAGAAAACTCCACTACAAAGGTGCGGCCAGTTTTTGATGGTTCAGCTCAGGAAAAGGACTCACCATCGATAAATGATTGTATTGAAAAGGGGCCTAACCTCGTAGAACTGATTCCTTCTGTTTTAAATAGATTTAGATTGGGGAAAATAGGGGTAATTGCTGACATAAAAAAGGCTTTTTTACAGATTGGCATTACAGAAAAAGATCGATCATTCTTGAAATTTCTATGGTATGAAGAAGGGGACCCTCAAAAGTGGATAACGCTTCAACATAAAAGAGTAGTATTTGGCATTTCATGTAGCCCCTACCTTCTAGGTGCCACGTTAGAATATCATTTAAAAAATGCGCCTGAACAATTTAAAAACACTGCGTTAAAATTGTTAGAGTCATTTTATGTAGACAACTGTGTTACGAGTGTTGATAATAAGGAACAGCTAAACAGATTTATCGAAGAGTCAAAAACTCTTCTTAACAATGCTAAATTCGAGCTTCGCGGATGGGAGCATAGTTTTCGAGAAGTTTTTACAGGGGAAAATGTCCCTGTTTTAGGGCTAATGTGGGATTTTAGAAGGGATACACTAGCAGTTGATTTAAACAGACATGCTACTTTTCCGCGAAAACACAGATTTCCGCTTTTTCGGCACTGAATTTTATCATTCTTGGGTTCAATGCAAATCTGCATTAAAATTTGTGGACCATTTTTTAGGGGGGGGGGGGGGGGGGGTAGCGGACGAAATTCAATAAACGTGCGAGAACAAACAGCACGAAATCTGGTTTTTCTGCTACGTATTTCCCCTTTCTTTTCCCTGACCTGCCGCGCATACAATCTACGCGCAGCAGCAAAGAATGTCATGCGATATGAAAATATCGTCTGCTAACCGGTTACCTCCGTTAGCTATCGACCGTTAGCTATGTTAGAATAAGTTTCCTTCTGCCTCGCGTGGAACGCACCCCATTTTGTGACTGATTGTGCATTTGTTCAACGCATATCATTTGCTGTAAAAAAGAATTGAAGCAAGGAACACAAGGAAGCGAAGTGACATCAGCGATCAGTTCAGCGTGGGTCCTGTGCTTACTCATTTCAGCGGCGCACACAGTTTTTGCTCTTCGTTTTTTCGTTGGTGTTTTCAGTTTTAAGCGTTTGTTTTGTTGTAATGGCAAAAATAATTTCAGATGGAGCAAAAGTAAGGGATATTGACAAAGAAGAAAAAAACAAATTTCGGTTTGAATGGCTGTCGAAATCCGTCAAATTAGAATATGAAAATCAAGAAATGGAAGTGTTAATCGGAGATAGTGTGAAAAAGATTGATGTCAGCGGAAAAGCAATCTGTTCTCTTTGCAATGATGATGATATTTATTATGGAAAACGTGGTTGTGCGGCAATCTCGGATCACCTTAAAAGTAAAAAACACCGCCAGAAGGTTTTTTTGAAAAAAGAGAACTATGATTTACCAAGCAACTTTTTTGGAGTTCAATCAAATGCTGCAGATACGACTCTATCAACACCATCTTCGTCTCAAAACGTCCCGATATGTGATAGAGTGTCAAATTCTGAGGCACTAATATTGGGTGTTTTAATGAATTTGAATTATAAATGTTATTGTTAGAATAATTCAGCTTTTATTAAAATAGAAGGTGAAATGGATTATATGTTTTTTTTATAAAACTTATAGAGATTGTCTACATGTGTAATGTGTTAGAGTAAATTTAAGAATAATTAAAGTATTATGATGTGTTTGAGATTTTAAGGAAGTTAAATATAACAGTTTTTCCAAATTTTTTATGGAAGGTTAACATATGAGTGAGGTTAACAGAAGTTGAATTTTAAAGTGTTAAAATGGCTACAGTTTGCCGTTCAGCTGCAGTTTCTTAAATGTTAAAGTTTTTTTAAATTATTTCTGAAGGTGTTTAAACTGTAAAATGTAATAAATAGTTTTAAACAGTTTAAAATTAAGCATTCATAATTTTTTTAAGTAAAAGTTTTTCTTTAAAGATAAATCAGTAATATTGTTAAACTTATGTCCATATACAGTTTTTTTTTAGTAAATTTGAATTAAATTTAAAGTCATAATGTTAAAAGTAAATTTTGATCTAAAGTTTAAATTGTTAAAAATCTTGATTCCAATTGGATAATTCCATGTGTTAGGAAAATGGAGTCCTGTATATTGGATCAGGAGTATTGCTTTTAAATGCAATGTTGTTTAAACTTAGATATTCAAGAATTTTGTTTTACAATATATATTTTTATATACACCTTCAAAGAGTTGGGTTTAATTTAATAATGGTATTTTCTATGTTTTATGAAATTTTTGTTAAATTTTATTTAAAATATATATATATATTTTTTTTATAGATATTGATTTTATTGAGTTATCAGCTTTAGGTGTGTTTCACTTGCAGAAGGGGTGTTTTTATGGAGATTTCTTTTTCGGGATAGTACATTTCTTTTAAGGTGGTAGTGTCAATGTCCTGAAATGTGATGGATCTTTTATGGAATACATAACCCTGCAAATATAGTGAAGACATGCATGTTGAGTTTTTTTTATGTTGGAAATTTTTTTTTGGTTGTTATAAAAGTTTTTGTGGCTGTGGTATATCAAGTGTTAATTGGTGTTAGGATATATCAGATTGTGTAAGGAAATTGTTATGTTAAAATGTAAGGAAATTTTTTTTGTGTGTTAGAAAGTGTAAGAAATATATCTCGGTGACATTGGAAATTTTTTTTTGTTTTGTGTCAGGAAATTTTTCAATAGTTTTAGAGGTTTTTTTTTAGAAAATTGTGTTAGAATCGTGTTAGGAAATTGTGTTAGAAATTTTTAGAAATATTTGATAAATGTGTTAGGATTAATTGGATCTAATTTTTTTGTGTAAGGAATAATGTAGATTGTATTAGAACTGAATATGCAGATTTTTCGTGATTTTTCAGGTATCGTTATTCAAGGAAGTCATGGCTGGTGAATTTTCTATTATCCAGTATATTGATTAGGTTAAGGGCATTTGTTTTTAGGTTGCAGATGTTAGAGGCCTTGATCAAGTTTCTGGAAGTATCCCATATAGGGAAGAAATTTTTTTTTGACTTCAAGTTAGTTGAATAATGTAACATAGAGTTTGCTAGCCCTGGCGGATACTGGAGAATGGCAGCTATTTTTAGGTATCTTATTGTAGTCTCTTGAGGTTTAATGAGATATGGCATTGAGGAGAAAATGGCCGGGTATATATATATATTTTTTAGATCATTCTATTTTGAGTAATAAAGTTTCAGGTTAAACAGATGGGGAAGTATATTTTTTTTAGGTCTTTCCCAGTTTGTTTTTATGAGGCTTAGCATAAATGATGTTGAAAAAGGACTATTTGTTAGGAATTTTTTTGGATTATGTTAGATATGCTGAGTACTTAAGGTTGAAATTGCCTGGTCATGATTCTTCTTCTGGAGTGTTTTTCTTGTTGGAATAAGAGTGTTAGAATTCAGATCAAGATAGTTTTGATTGTGCTCCAGGTTTAAATTTGAAAATAGTTTGTAATAGGTGTTGAATTTTCAAAATGGTTTGATAATTATCCGTCGGTCATGTTCATCTATGTTATGTTGTAGTGAGTGATATGTAGACTGGGGCCCCAGCAAGTGAAGTTGATTGATAGGTTTTTTTTTTGAAAGGGGATGAACAAATGGAGTGTACTCAGTTAAATTTGTGATGTTTTTATGTTCAGGAATTCGAGATGAAAAAGTGACCAGAAATATGTTATGGATTTAATATTTAATGTTGCATAAGATAGTGAGATGGTTTAATGGAGCAGATGTCAAATGGGTTTGAGTGGAGCTGTCATGTCTTGAGTGTCTGTATGGGAATTTATCTGAGTAGTGTTGATGTTGTTATTGGTTTGTGTCATACATTTTTGTTTAGTAAAGGGTTGTGTAAGGTTTTTTTTGTAAGGTTTATGTGGAGTTTAATAAGGGTTTAAAGAAATTCGGTATAAGATATAGAGAAAGTATTGGAGGTTTTTTTTTTTCGGATTTATGAAGTGTTATAAATTTTTTTTGGAAAAATTTATGAATGGAAGATTTTGATTCTCTTTGTTGGCATAGTGAAAAAGGAGAAGAAAGAAAAAAAAAAAAGGGGAAAAAAAAAGGGGTTTAGTTTTTTTTGTTAATTAGATTTGTGAAGTTATTTCTGTTATAAAAATTATAATGTAATTTTATGTTGTGAAGTTAATGGTGAATTGATCCTTCTCATTACTAAAATGGGCTTTTTGGGAAAGTATTGACATACGATGAAGTAGTTTATCTATGATAAACTAGTTTTTAGCTGATGTTCATGTTTTTGATATTTCATATTTTTAGAGAGTTCATGTTTACAAATGGTGAATATTTTTAAATGTAAGGTATATTGTGTTATATGTGCATTTTATATGTATTTATTTTTAATGGTATAGTATATTTTTAGATGAGGACTGGAGCCCAAGGAAGTTTTTTTTTGCAGTTTTTTTTTAATGGGGAGGAGTCCTGGATTGTTGGTTTGTTATATTGTGATAATTGGCCGTGTAAGTTTTAAATGGATTTAGTTTTTTTTGGAATTGGAGGATAATTGGATTACAGTTAATATGGTTAATAATTGGATAGGTGATCAGGGAGGATTTGCTGATTGTGCAAATTGTTTTAGGTAGCCTGTTCGGCGTGCTGCTCATGTTGCCGGTCTGATTTTCATTCGAGTGATAAGAGGGGGGCTTTGTTGGAAAAACTGGATAGTTTTCCCTTTACTAATTCTTTTAGTTCTTATCACTCATTCAAATCATATCTTAATTGACCTAATTCATCCATTCATGCTTTATTATATTTATTTAATATTTAACTCCTATTCAGTTATATTCAGTAATTAGCTCAGTCATATTTCAGTAATTAAATCCTTAAGTTTAATAACCTTGGTTTACAGTATGAAAGTATATTTTTATTTAAAGTAATTCATATGGTTTTAAAGTAAAAATATCTTTATTTAGTTACTTACCATTTCGTCATATTATCAATTCTAACGCTTCAGGTTTTTCCATTTGCTTCTATTTACTTTCTTTTTTATCTACATCATGTTTTTCACTTCCTATGGACATCGTTATCGCTTGTTTACATTAGTCACGTCTCCTCATTTCTTGCGGTTTTCGGTAGATCGATTACGTCATGATACAAGTGATTACGGCAGCTGGTGATAGATGGCTCTGATAATCTGTCATTACCTGTAGTATCTACCTGTGACCGTAATCGATCGTCACGTACCTTTGGGAGGCCGGAAGTGACCTGTTTGCTGCAGGATTAGGAGGTTACGTCATTGACCTTGACACGAGGCGGTAATGTATTTAAGAGAGAGGCAGTCGTGTATTGGGATATTCTAGCTGGCTGGAAGCTGTCTCAGTTTGTTGTTTTGTTTTAAGTGTGTTGTCTAGTCGTTTGTCCGTTGATGTTTTACTTTAATAAGGAAGTGCTTTTAACTGTGTTGTGATGATATAGTTAATGAAATGGGAGGTGATTGTTTTCAATGGAAGTGAGTTACGCAAGAGAGGAAATGTTTTAAAGAACGCCACATCTTTCAATTGTTGGAAGCGAAGCATTTGATTTCATCACGTTTTTAGAGAAACCTTTTGAGAAATAGTTATTAAATAAAAAGGCAGCTTTTTCTTGTGTTATTTCGTGCAGCTCATTTCATATATCTTTTGATTTAGTTTTCCATTGGATATAAAGCTTTTTATTTAAAGTGAGTAAAGCTTTTCCTTTTTGTCCTGATGTTGTGGTTTTTAGACTTTCATAATATTAACTTTCATGTCATCAAAAGGCTATTGATATTTTTAATAGTTCAGAACGAGATTCCATTTAAAGTATGTTGACACCGTTCTGTCTATTATTCTTGCATCAGTAATTTCGGAAGCCGAAATTACTTGTTACCGTTTTAACTATTGAAACACCAAATACGATGACTCGGTTTGGATTTCTACGGATAGTGCTTTATATCAATAGACCGTTTGCCATTGGGCTTGTTACTTAATAAGTATAGATAGTACCCTGGAGTGGCATGTTTTGTCCGGCGGTTCAAAGTATGACTGTATCGTGGTCGAGCAGGTACGGTTGGCCGTTACTGACAAGTTGATGAATGGAGGTTGTATTTGGAAGGATAGAGGCATTGGATCGGGAAGTGAGGAAAGATTGTTTTATGTTTTATTAAAGTTTTGGTTTTAGATTAATGGAATTTATTTAATGTTAATATAATTTTTACAAGATTAAGGTTATTTAATTTAAAAGATCATTAAAGTAAATTATATGTTTCTTTTGAATCTTTGTTAAAGCCTTTAATTAAAAGTAATTGTTTTTCCATTTAAGTTAATCTGGTAATGAACTTAATTTAATTAAAGTAAATTTGTTAGATGAATTTTTCCATCGGTGCTCCAGTTTTCACATCCAGAATATGAGATGTATGTTTAATGGTCTCAAGATATATTGTGTAAGTTTTTAAGCATTCTGTTTTGACAAATGCAAATATAGATTGAATGGTAATGTGATATCGTTTTTACTCTGGGATATTGGAAATATGTATTTTATTCTGAACTTAGTAATTTGAATAAATCTTGTTGAGTTTAATTCCTTTTGTCTGTTATTTCATTAATATTTTAGAAACTTTTAGTTATCTTTACTTCGCTTTTGAATATTATAAAACCTTGGTCAATTACAGCATAAACGCATCACTTGTGCCTATACTCTGCTTACTTCATTTAATTACCTAAGTGTTTAAATACAACAAATGAAACGTGCTTCTGCAACTTATAATGAGATTTGGTTTAGGAAAAGCATTTTTGGAATCTACGGTTGAAAATTAAAAAACTTCCAAATTTTCCTTAAATATTGATGAATCAACAAGTTCTAACCACATGCGTGTAGTATCTATTTTATGTAGCTATTTTTCTTAAGTGTAAATAGAGTTGTTGTGGAACACTTAAATTCACTAAGTGTAGACACAGTAAGTGCAGAAAATTTATTCAATGAAATTCAAGCATTGTTTGATAAGAATGGTATTCCATGGGAAAATTTGGTATCAGTTTTGCTGGATTCCTGCAATGTGATGAGAGGTTCCAAAGCAGGTCTTGAAACCAAAATAAGAGGTGAAAAAGCTCCACATTTGTTGGATGTGGATGGTGACTCATGTCATCACATCCACAATGCCTGTAAGAAGTTTTGCATGCCATTTAATATGTGGTTAGAAGGTCTATTTAAAGATGTATACAATGATATTAAATAGTCTGCAGATATTAGAACTTGTGTTAATGAAATTTGTGATGTTTTAAATATGAAATTTGTTTCACCAACCTCCTTTATTGCTCATAGATGGATGTCCTGTTATGATGCAGCCTTGAACTTTGTTTATTTAATAGATGCACTTACACTTGTATATTATGCATTTCTGAGTGATGATGACAAAACTGTTTACTTTTCCATGCTGTGTGCTATCTTCAAGAGTAAAAATGTTTCATCTTCTGATAGAGCAAAAATTAAATGTATTCAGAAGAAGCTGTCATAAAAAAAACTCACAGATAATGGAGTAAAAAAAAGCGAATCTATGAGAAGCTCTTTTTTTATAGAAAGAAAACATGTCTAATTGCCAACTTTTATATTGCTACTTTACCGCTTTTAAAAAAATACATTATTTTATTCCAAACTAAAGAACCACTCATCCATAAAATATATGATGAGCAAAAGCAGCTTTTTTTGGATTTCTTATCTTGTTTTGTTGTGCAGGAGCATTTACAAATCAAATCAGCAAAAGGTCTTCTTGAAATTGATTTATTAAATGAAGAATTCCATTTACCTCAGCAGAGAATGTTCATTGGCTCTAGAACACAAGATCTTATCTCAAAGAGTCTGAATAACCCGACTGTTGAAGATTTTCTAGCTTGAAGATTTTCTAGCTAGACTTTCTAGCTTAAAAAACGCTTATGTTCAATGTGGCATATATCTTCAAAAAAAGCTGCCTTTAAACAACCAATTTCTCAAATGTGCCTCTGCCATTGATCCAAGTGCAAGGGGCCATCAAATCACCTGTGAGAGGCTACAGAAGCTACCAGTTTTACTTTCTAATGTTTTAACTGATGAAGAGAAAGATAAATACCAACTGGAGATTTTTCAATACCAGGTAGACAGGAAATTAGCTCCTCCTGTTGACGATTCAGGAAAACTGGTAGCAGTTGATATTTGGTGGGCAAAAATTTTTAACATTCCCAAGTATTATACCATTGGCAAGATTGTTAAGGCCGTTTTAAGCTGCTTTCATGGACCACAGGTTGAAGGATCCTTTAATATTATGTCAGACATAATAGATAAAAGGTCTGGTAGAATGCAAATACAAACATATTCTTCTATCCAGACTGTAAAATATAAACTACTAGCAGAGAAGAAAACAGCTGTTCAGCTCTTTAATAAAAAAAAATTTTCTTCATGAACCTGTAGATAGGAAGTTATGCTACAATTTGAGGTCTTCTAGAATGTGTTACCAAAAAGAATTAGACGAAAAAAAAGAAAGAAGAGAAGAAAAGGCTAAGACTAAAATTGTTCCGATGAAGCATAAAGTAGCAGAAATCTGTTCTGCAGAGAACTCAAGTAGACTTAAACATAAAAGGAAACTTGAAAAAATGGTCCAAAATATAAAAAATAAAAAAATGAAATTGAAATAAGTCCCTTTTCTCCAAAGATAAGATTATTTTTATTCTGCCACCAGCAGATTTATTTTATTTTGTAAATATCCTTTTATTCTGACTGCAGTAATTTTTTTTTTTTTTTTTGTGTATGTATATATAAGGACTAAGTTTTTTTTCTTTGGACAATATATTTTTGGATTGAGCAGCTTTCTTCTAATGCTATAAAACTTGGACTCTTGTTATAAATGTCTTTTGGTGAGTAATGTTTTTCTGCTTATAACATTTTTACAGGAATTTTTGCTAAATATATAAAATGTCAATTAAAATGCATGGAAGATTTGACTTTGTTTTAAGATTAGTTCAGAATGTTTCTTTATGCAAAAATTTTTAACTCAACAATGGTTCTTTATTCTGTAACAAAGTTGAAATGCGGATAAAAAAAATGTTTAAAAAGTTATTAAGTTATTAATGCTGTGTGTCAATTTTGTAATATTTGCTTGCATGTAAGTTTCTTAATTTAAAATAACGTGTATATGACATATATGACAAATGCACATATTCTGCTAAGTTCAACTTTTTTTTTTTTGCCAAATAAACAATATGTAGTATTGAATAGGGTTTTATGTTCAATGTATGCAATTTAAATTCACATTATTTATAATTATATAATATTTACATATTTAAATTTGTATGACCAATTATATAACTTTCTTGCTTGGGGGGGGGGGGGGGTGCGTGAGGCCGTGAAAGTTCAGCTTTTTTTTTGCTGAGCTTGTAGCATGTCTGTTTAAAAGAAATTTCAGAGGATGATCGTCTAGTAACTAAAAGAAACATTTTATCGTCTGTACACAGAATTTTTGATCCTATCAGATACACATGTCCTGTAACATTAGAACCTAAAATATTATTACAGGAGTGTTGGAAAGCTAAAGAAGAGAGAGAATTTAAAATTTTAACTGTAGAAGAGCAGAATGAAGCTGAAAACGTATTATTGAAATTAGTTCAAAAATCGTTTACTGGTCCTCAAGATAAACGTCTAAAGGCATTTCAGACCATGACAGATTCGGCTGGAGTTCTGCGGCTGAAATCACGGATACATTTAAGAGAGGATCTTATGAATTTCAGATTTCCTATTATCCTACCACATGACCATCCCGTAGTTGAAAAATTAATTAGATTTAGACACTTAAAACTAGGACATGCTGGTGTACAAATTATGATGTCTAATTTAAGGGAAGATTTTTGGATCTTAAAATTCTGAAAAACTGTCAGAAAAATTATTAGAACCTGTGTAAGATGTAGACGACACGATTTTAAACCAGTAGAAATTTCCACTCCTCCTTTACCTGAAGATAGAGTAAGAGAAGCTGCCATTTTCCAAATTGTTGGTCTGGATTATGCCGGTCCGCTTATTCTTAAAGGAAATAGGAAAATCTGGCTAGTAATATACACTTGTGCTGTTTTTCAAGCAGTTCATTTTGAATTAGCTACCTCATTATCAACTGAAGTATTTTTATTGACGTTGAGAAGATTCATAGCCCGTAGAGGCAGACCTTCTATTATCTATACAGATAATGGTAAAAATTTTGTAGGAGCCGAAAATTTGTTGAAAGAAATAAACTGGAATTCAGTACAAAATGATAGTATATCAAGGAAAATTATTTGGAAATTTATACCTCCTTCAGCTCCGTGGTGGGAGCGATTGATTGGCCTAACCAAGAGAATACTCAGAAAGGGTTTAGGAAAAAGTTCTCTGAATTATGAAGAAATACAAACCATTATATGTGACCTAGAAAGTGTTATCAACAGTCGCCCCCTTACTTATGTGTCAGAAGATTTAAATGATCTCGTACCTCTCACTCCGTCTATGTTCTTGCTAGAAGTGAAAGGTAGTGGTACATCCGATATTGATATTCTAGATGCCAAATCATTGAACAAAAGGCTTGTTTATCAACAGAAAATAAGACAAGACCTTCGTAAACGATTTAGATCAGAATATTTAGGCCAATTGCGACAACCTAGTAGATGGAAGAAAATACAGAAACCTTTAGCAATAGGTGATGTTGTGATTGTTTCCAGTGACAATAATAAAAGAATAGATTGGCCTCTGGCCAAAGTGACTGAAATTTTTCCATCTAAGGATGGACACATCCGCTTAGTGAAAATAAGAATGAAAACTGGGGAATATTTAAGACCTACAAGCAGGTTAATACCCTTAGAAGTATCACAAGATAACGACAGTATGAGAAACCATTTCAAGGACATTAAAAAGAAACAAGATTTTAATGATCATAAAGGTGCTAGTAATCCTCCTAGTGGTTCGGTCAGCGACAGTACATCGGACGTTTCGGTTCGTCGCTCCAGATACGGGCGTATCATAAAACATCGAACGAATTGGATTTGAGTTTCAGATCCCGAAACTCAAAGGTGGGAGGATGTTGTAATTGTGAATTCATTTCCTGTTGCATCATCCAAAACCCCCTTTTCTTCTCAAAGTTTTGAAACATAAAAAGCATCTACGCAATGTAGAGGTAGGAATGTGCTCTGATTAGCTGAAAAGAGACAATGAAACTGGCGCATGCGCTCAACATTATGTTTTCTTTTTTCTTTTGTAACTGTCAAGAACATTTTTATTAGAACTTTAGTTTTGAACTCTAACGTTTAGTTTAGTTTCTGATTATGATTTTTGAGAGCATGTTGCTCAGTTAAAAGGCTGTAAATACTTAAAATGTTGTGTTCGTGATGTGATTTGTTAATTAAATAGTGATGTGTTTACTAATATCCTGAATTTTATTTTGAGTCAAGTCTTTTCGTCTCTCAAGAATGTTTAGTTTTTTGAAATATAAGGAATTATGAACAGCCGGAGCACCGATGTCCCGTTTTGGAACTTAGAGGTAAGAAAGTTTGTTTCTTACTAATTTTATTAGAAATCAATTACATTAAAATTGATTGTTTATATGTCGGCAGCTTAGACTGCATTTTAATATAGGCAGTCGGAGTTGCCACAATAATTAACAATATTGCTTTATATAAAGAAGTGAAACATCTATTCAGTCTGTTGAAACCCATCAGTATTTCACTGGATGTGCTACAGAGAGATTCATCTACTATTGTAGATGTAACCAATGAATTCTTGACACTTTTGAAATCTGAAGAACTTGGAATTTATAATAAATGTTTACAGAAAAGATTTGATGACTGTATCATGCCAGCTCACATTTTATCATACATGCCACATCCAAAATACATGGGTTAGAGACTTACTAATGACCAAGAAGAAATAGCAAGGAAATGGGTGAAGGACATTGATAAAAAAATTTTGCCATTGATTGTTAAATTTTCCATTAAGACATCTCCATTTCCTGATACATATTTTTCTGATGCAATCATAAATAATCTATCACCAGCAGAATGGCAGAATAACTGAAAAGATACTGTTATTTAGAAAATATTTCAAATTTTGCATGTCATCTTTTTCATTGCATAGCCTCATCAGCAAGCATTGAATCTATTTTTTTTCCAATTCAGCATGATTCAAAACAAACTTAGAAATAGACTTGGATTACAAACTGCTACAAATTTTTTTGCTCATAAAATGTTAAATTCTAAAGACAAACAACTTGCTCCTGATCCTGAAGCATTTGACGACTATTAAATATTTTACAACCTTCATGTATCTTGAATAACAAAATTTCATAGTATGCATTTTATGCAGTTCTGTTAATTTCTTTATTATTTCCTTGTTAATTTGCATTTGATATCTACTATATATATAAAATACAAACAAAAATTGTGTTCTGACTTTTTATAACTAGAGTTCTACTGAATGGACTTTGATGGAACTTGCACTGTTCGATAGATAATTTTTCAGGAAAGGTTTTAGTATATAACATATCATTCTATGTAGATTAGTTATAGAATTATGATGGAAAGTTCTGTTATTTTGTACGAAAAGGTTACCATTGATATTTTTTGGCGACCAGATATTTTTTCATTGGTGAAAGAATTGAAACTGCTATATCATTTAGAAAATGATATAAACACCTCAAAAAATAAAAGAAAAGCAATTTTGATTAGAAATAATGTTATAAAACGAAAATATTTAATTTATACATGAAAGGAAATGTTCGTAATGCTTAAAATAATATTTAGTGTGAAATATGGTGATTGAAACCATATTTGGCGATTTATCGTTTGCGTCAGGTTAAGAAAAATGCATCTGAAAATTTGGTTAGATAAAATCTGAGTAACAATTTTGTTTTGATTTGTTCTTCTTTTTAAAATTTTATTTTTATCTAACTCCTCCATCATGTGACTTACAGAAGAAACTAGCAGATACAATTATAAAAATGACTGTATATGTGAGTTACATATTATTTGTTTATTTACAATTTTGATTTTATTTTTGTCGCTAAACAATTTCATTTTAAGCCAAAAAGGCTTAAGCATGGCATCAGTCTGAGTGATGTTTAAAAATTGGTGTTTTTTTTTCAAGTATACGACAGCATTTTTGGTGTAATTTTTTTATATTCAAATATAAATTATATAAATAACAGTTAATATTATAAAAATGGAGTCAAATATGTAAATTTTAGTGTCTTCCACACGCAAATTATTAACACACATTTAAAAAAATGTCATCATTCATTCCTTTTTAGTTTTCTTTGCATAACTTATCTTCTTTTTGAAGGTTTTTTAAAAGATATTGGACTAATCTTCTGTAATTGGGTCACCCGCCAATTGGCGTACTTACTATATTGTTGGCAATTTCTTTTATATTTGAAGGAGACTTTGAACGGTGAATCCAATCCCAGAAGATTACATGCAATTTGTACCCAGTGATTAGTAAATTGAGTGTTTTTCATTGTGGAGCAAACGGAGAAAAGAAGATTTTCTATTATATATTTTTCATCTGCAGTTATTTTACTATCATTAAACAAGCAATACTTGCAATGTACGAAAAAAACTTTGAAATGCCAATGGAGGCCAAGGAACAATATTTGCTGATTTATCATTGTAGTATTTATAATATAAGAAGAAAAGAATCTGGTATTCAGATGAAATAAAATTTTGATCATTACAAAGGAATTTCGGCCAACGCACAGCCCTAGCCGCTAATCTTAATGACAAATTGACGATTATGTTCTTTATGGGGTTTATTTGGACAACAGGCCGAAGAACAATCTAATCTTGAAAATAAAAGAAATAGTAAGACTATTTATTTTTCCGTCTTATTATGCATTAGAGAAATGAAAAAAAAAAAAAAACTGTGGTTCAAGTATTTACCAAAATGATTATTACTAAAAATTTTGCATAACTAACTTCATTTATCAGTTCTTCATTTCTTCTTCATTAATTTCAAGTAGTTTTATTGGTGAAAGATCTATAATTCAGTGAACAGCAATTTGACGTTGTTTAATGGAACGTAGTATGGTGAGTTCGTTTTGTAGGTAACTCAAGTACATTTGTAACCATATTGCTGCAAAAACTTCTAAACTTCAAACTTGGCTGTGGACCCGATTACAGAAGACTAGGAAAGAAGCGAAAAAACTTTTGAGGGGAGGGAAGTAAATGATCATTCCTGTATTGCTATTCCAAAGTAATAAATTACGGAAGATATAATTTTTTTAAATGAAAGTTTTAAAAGATTTTAAATGATGTGTGATGGAGCAAAGGGGAGGTGATAGGAATTTTCAAGGAGGAGAGGATGAATCTAGACAAAAATTTATGTATTAGTATTTCAAAGTAGTAATAACAAATAAAAGAACTAATTCAAAAAAAAAAAAAAAAAGACACATAATATTTTAAAAATAAAAAGAGAATTGTTAAGATTTAACAACTTTCACTTTTAACTGTTTTCAGCAGTCTCACAGACTGCTGTTTTTAAATTTCCACAGTTTAACTATAGATGCCAGTGAAATTTTCTTTCTTTTGAAGCCTTAGTACTATCGCCAGATAATTCTGAATAGGTAAATTTCAATTATAATAGCCCTGTACACAAAGTTCAGCACAGAAACAGTATTCTATGAGTTAATTGAATCTTTTATTCATTTTTTGAACAAGCAGTCTCAGAAACCACTCACAGTATCTATGCAACAGTTTTTGTCACAGCAATTAAAGGTTAATGCTGGAAAGAGGGAGGGGGGGGGGGGGTGAGGAAGAGAAGGAAATTAAAATTTCCGAGGAGAAGTAGATGATTGATCATTCATTTATTGTTACTACAAAGTAATAAGTAAAGCATTTTTTTAAAGTTTAAATATTTTAAACAATGTGAGGTTGGGGGATAAGATCGGAAATTGCGGTAGGGGAGAAAATGTAGATGATTCGTTAATATTTATGTATTAGTATAGTAACAATAAAACAACTAGAGCAAGCAAAACAATATTAAAAAATTGGGCAGAACTTATAGCTTAATAATTTTAAAGATTTTCAACTTTAATGCTTGGGGATTGGGGTGCAAAGGGAAGGAAATGAAAATTTCAAGGGGTGGAGAGGCGAAGATCTGCCAAAACGCTGAAAACTGTCACCTCGTACCAATATTGTTCTGCAGATTTAAAAATATAGAAAGATTCTTTTGCTGTTGCATGGGAGCTAACTTATAGGGGCTTCTGCCGCTTTAAAAAAATTCTGCAAAAATCTTTCACATTCTCGACATTGTCACTGTATCGCTGCAATTCTGCCACGGGGTTAAGAGCCTATGCTAGTCATCTGAAGAAACTCAAATGTTAAGTGTATGGGAAGGTTCTTGACAGATTTCTCGCTCGCATTTTAATATTTTTAAATGATTTTTTTTTGCATAGGATAGTTGAGGCTGATCCCTAACGTTGTTAGTTTTTACTTTTTCGATTTTGGTTGCAATTTTTTTTATATAAGGGTACTTTCACTTTCAAAGCCGGTTCCAACCGGTTGTGATATTGAAAATGTCTGCTTATAAAAAAACTGTAACTAAGATAAAAAAAGTAAAAACTAACAACGTTAGGGATCGGCCTCAGCTATCCTATGCAAAAAAAATCATATAAAAATATTGTGTGAAGATGATCCAGTCCGTGAGACATCATAAAATCCATGAAGTGGCCATGTATTTTGTTGGTCGTGGTTGAGTGCCCTAGTTTCTTTAATAGTATATTTTCCATAAAGTTATGCACACACTAAAAAAAATTTTAATGAAATACAATAAAATACAATCTATGTGCAACAATTACTTTTTTTTTCCAGAAAAAATGCCTTTCCCTCTTTTTCTGAAACTCAAATATAACATATCCTTGAATGATTTTATAACTGAAAACATATCTTCAAATTTTACAAAAGAAACTTTTTAAAATGTTGCTATAAATGAAAGTAGGAAAAGTCTTGGTGTTGGATTGTTTTTATATTAATTACTTAAAAGAAGTTTATTTTACAAAAACGTTTTTTGTCCTTTTGCTTTTCAGTAGGATTTTTTTTTTTTTTTTTTTTGTCATGCAATTTTATCAGCATGCTCATACACTAATGTATATGTGTTGTAATCAATCATATACAAGGCTGCACAGAGGAATTTGTAAATATTACTGACTATGGGAGTTAACTGTGTAAGGGTAGTTTTTAATTGTTTTGTGTGTTTTCCTGCTGAACTATATTTAGATATACTAATAGAAGTTTGTGTAATATAAATAAATTCATATATAAGGCACACAAAGAACAAGATAAATGAAAGTTTATGTTTTATAATTGCTGAAAGTGCATTTTTAAGTTGTATTATGCGTGTACAAAAGTTTTTATAAAGTTATATAAAGGAATTCAAGTGCATTTCCATCTTTTGGCAAAAATGGCTAAATGTGAATTTTCTAACAACTAAATTTTAGCATGCTATGTATTATATATGCAAATCTATAGATCATATACAAGGCTGCTCAAAATGATTAGATTACTTTTTTGACTATGGAAGGTAATTGCTAAAACTAGATTTTTAAATGTGTTATATGTTTTCTAAACTGTTTATTTACATATCTTTTGTCACCTTATTTAACGGTGAAATTTCTTTACAGCTTTCTGAATGTGTTGGAAAGTGTTTAATAATCTATACTGTGTTATTTTTCATTCTTGTCTAAGCATAACTTAAAAACTGCTTGGCAGAATGAGCTGTAATTTTGCATTCGCATATTTGAAGCTCCTAGAAATTGAGTTTTGTTAAACAATTTATAAGTTAATTCCCATTTTTTTTACATGCTTTCTTTTACCTTACAATTATGTATATATGTGGCAGTCAAATCTTGTCACTCATTTTTCATCCACTTCCTGTTGACATGTAGCTTTGAAATTTGGAATATATATATATGCATTCCTGAGGGCAATGCATGAATTGGACATTCATTTTTTAAAATTCGATCCCAAAGGGTAGAGCTTTGAAATTTGGAATATATATGTATTCCTGAGGGCAATACATGAATTGGACATTAATTTTTTTTAATTCGATCCCTAAGGGTGGGGGAGAGAGCAACGTTGGGCCAAAACTTGTATTTTCCCCATAGAAATAACATTGCGATTGTTTAATATAAATTGAAAAAAAAAGTAGCTCCATTGTTGCAACATTCATCCATTTTAATCACATTGTTGCCCGCATCATTACTATGTCAGCATTTATATGGAATATATATGAATACATGAATGAGTATGTATTGATGAATACATATGGATACAATGAATATTTGTTGAAAAGTACTAATGACAGGGTTACCAGAATAATGGCAAATTTTGGCCAACATGGTAAAATAGTGCCATTTGGCAATAAAAATAAACTGACATATATGAATTTAACTTGGTGATAGGTGGCTAATTTGGCAAAATTTCCGTTTAAATCCATTAATCTTCCATAATCTTTTTTCATTGGCATAGCCTACTATCTATATATTTAAAACGCTAAGCGTTTTGTTTCGACAATCCGGGAGAACAAACTACTACATCAAATTACATCATTCTTTTTTTAAATGAAAGATATTTGGTCACAGATTTGTTATCGTACCATCGTTTGTTCGAAAATTTAATTAATTAGCCGTAATCTTAAATTAAAATTTTACTTCTGCTTATGACGTCATAAAGTCGGCAATCGGATTAACGCCCACTGTTGCGACGTACAGAGTTTATTTTCTAAACTCAATGATTGCGAGCATAAAAAATAAATATTAAATATTAAAAGCACGTGACTTTTAGGCCGAATTTTTTAATTTATAAGTTAAAATATAGTTAAAATGCTTAAGTATTTCGGTAAAAATATTTATCCGTGTGTTTTATACGCAAATAAAAATTCATATTTACTGTGACGTCACGGAAATATTGTCCATTGGGTTCATTTTACATTTTATCATTAAGCATTATAACTTTGTTGATGCCATTTTTTTCATTACAATTAAATGCAAAATAATTTTTTTTTGTATGTACCGGTGAAAATGACGTTATGCTTAGCTTGAAATGCATTTTAACATTGATAAAACTAAAAAGAAAAATTTATATGATTGTGTCAACATGGCGTAATATTAACTGATATTTCAATTTTTAATGTTAAAGATTAGAACTGGAACCTTTATTGGTTGCTATTCATCTTGATTGCATACCTTGATTACATGTTACCAATTTTTTTTTTTTAATTATAGGATTAAGTTATAGGAATTATAGGATTTAAATTATTAAGATTTCCTTTTTTAATAAAAAAATTCACAAAAGTAAAGAATTTCAGGAGAAAAAAAAACTTGAAATAATGATTGTATTTTTAGCTAGAATAAACAATGTAAGGCTAATATTTTATAGGAATTATTTTGGTAGGTTTGTTATAAGTTCATTTAACAGTTCCTTATTAGCGGCAAAGTCTTATTTCTTTCACTGTGAATTTTTCTTTCGATGTCAAAAAATGGTAGTCTACTTTTGGACGCCAACCAAAACACAGTGGCAATATTTAGAAATGTATAATGGTTGTGACAACAAACAGCACTATCGCTTTAGCTTTCATCGCGCTTACATCACTTCTAAATACTAAAAATTTAATTTTTTTACTAAATTTTACAATTTCAATTCTTACATCCTCAATTAGAAAAAAAAAATTAGCTTTCGATTGAAATTTATTTGAAATCTGCCGCTTAATTTAACGACTTTTTAAATAATTTTCAAGCATGAAATATTTTTCAATTCTATCTCAACAATGACCATCCGTTTGTTTTAATAATGTAAAATAGCCCCTTGGAAAGTTGCAACAATTGAAAATAGGTATCCCTAACCTTCATGAAAAGTGAAAAATAAATAATAATAAAAACCTGATAAATCATAAGATCAGATTATCCATAAGATAGAGTATTTTGGCGCTAATATAAAATCTGTCAAAAGAAAAAAAAACTATTTTTAGTTTATGATTAACATAAAATTGATATGTTGAATTCGTTGATGTATATGTTGAATCAGAATATGCTAGGAACTGTTATTTATTATTTTTTTAAAGATCCATTGGATATTTAACTGTATAAGAGACCGACTGTGATGGAAAAGGAATAATCATCCTGATTATGTAAAGGGATAGAAGAAACCATACAAATAAATTACAATTGAAAACATTAAAATTCTCCCTCATCTGCATATTAATTTATTATTTTTAACAAAAATTCTTCATTTTTACATAAAAATTGATTAGCTTAAAACAATGGATGCGTTTTAGAAGATATGGATTTGAAACGAACAATGATTAAAGAGGACATTTTAAAACTTTTTTTAACGTCGAATTTCAACAGTGCCTTTGGGCAGATACAATACATATGCGCATAGGAGCTGATTCGATTGCATTATCACAGGGGGGGGGGGGGGGGGGGGGGTGCTTATACTATGTTCTTTTATTTACTGAATATGAGATGAAAGTAGGAAATTTGTATGATACTTTATGATAGGACTATTTGTATGATACTTTATAGGTCCATGACCTTTTTTTTTTTTTTTTTTTTTTTTTTTTGTCGTGGGGAATATGGTGGTAATGTCAAATTGATTTGCATTACACATTTGTTTACGGAGTGTTCATTTGGAGTTTGCATCGGAAATAGCATTTCACTGGGGGGGGGGGGGGGATTTTTTTAAATAAAATATTTGAAAGACTGTTTCATACGAAGCCCTACTTAAATAATAAAGAAGCTTATTTTACTGATATTGTTACAGTATTTTTTTCCGCCACGTTTTGACGGGTTCCATCTAGTTTTCTATAAAGTGCCATAAGACAAAAAAAATAAAAAATTAAGAAATCCTTTTTAATTTAATTAATTAATTAATTTATATATATATATTTTAAGGCCATTATACTTATTAAAATTAATTTTGAAACTGTATGTATTTAAAAAAAAAATTTTGAAAAAAAAAAAAAGAATTGTAACTTATTAATTTTATAACAGAAATCAGTGTTTCTAGAATCTTCAAAAATGTGAATCCAAAATTACAGTTCATTTCACCTAGTAATTTTTAAGTTATGCTTTAAAAAACTATCCACATTGAAATCTTTTTTGCAACAGTTAATTTAACATTATGAGTTCCAATATTTAACTTTCATAATTCCTAAACTACTTGATCTATCTGACTTGCTGTTTGGAGCCCTAAATTAAAATTAACCAAAGAATGCAAATATGATATCAAAATTAGGTGTCAGTATTGAAAATTTTCAAGTTTGGTACTATTTCTATATTTAAATGACCCCTACGCAAAATTTAAATATAGCATTAATTAGTAGACTGTGTTACTAATCAATTGGTACCAGTTATATTTTCATACAATGATTTGTGGCAGAGTTAGTAGGGGATAATCCACTCCCCCCATTTTTTTTGCTTTTTTCAGGACTGTACTATGTTATTTTTAAAATTTACATATGTTATTTCTTGCCCCATTTTGTTGACTATCTTTAAAATAAGGCTTTTTTATAAAGTTTCTTAATTTTAATTGCCTTAAATATCATTTTTATTATTGTCATTAAAAAAAGTATTAATAAACATTTTATTCTAAACACTTTTAGGTTCTTGGTCAAGAAAGAAACTTGGAGAAATCTTGGAGAAATCTTGAAAAAGGTTTTGATCTGTATTACAAAGAAATTCAAAAAGTACAGGTATGGGATTGTATATCTAGTCCATTCTTATTAAATATTAATTAATTAATTAATTAATTAATTAATTAAATAATTTGTTTTTGAACCAATTGAAGATTGTTCCATGTTGTTTGCCTTGACTGCAGTGTTACTTTCAAACTTGCCATGTGTCCTTATTCTGTTTTTATTTTGTTTTTCCATAGCTTTTCTTTTTAATACTAGGGGGCTCTGCTCCTTATGAGCTACGTTCGCCAACCCCCATTCTGATGCCGCAAACTTTAAAAACACTCTGATTTGATCAACTCTAAAATGATTACGGAAGATTGTATTTAATTAAGCGACAAATTGCGATCTGCTGTAACCGGGTTTCCATTCATTTTCCTTTGACTGAGGGATTATAAGATCGAATCAACTGCTGTCAAAACAGCTAACAACTGTTTTCCTGATTGATTAAATATGATCAATTAAACATTTAAAAATCAACTTGTGTAAAATGGTTAAGTATATAAGATCGAATCAACTGCTGTCGAAACAGCTAACAACTGCTTTCCTGATTGATTAAATACGATCAATTAAACATTTAAAAATCAACTTGTGTAAAATGGTTAAGTAAACAATGTCTCTTTATCAGATAATTTTATAACGATGCTATAGAAAATTGGTTACTTCTCCATTATCCTGTCGATTACTTTCTATAAAAGAAAAGAACTGTCACCAAAATATATGATTTAACGCCAAAAGTGCATTATTGTGACGTCACATTGCATTCAGTTGCGCTACAGGTATCAGTTATTTCATTGAGGGATTTTTAATTCAATGTTTATTTGTATTTTTGGTACTTCTCCATTATCCGTTGATTAATTTTCATTAAAAAAAAACTATCGCCAACTGTAATGCCAAATAAACAAATAGAAGAATTTTGCCATTGAAATTAAAATAAATAAATAAATAAATAGATAAATAAAATAAATAAATATATAAACAAATAAATATCATACAAGAAATTCCGAAAAACCCCACTCACCAAAGTGTCAACTATCAGTAAGTTTAAACAATAAAATTTACAATATATTAATGAAAACAGAAAAAAAAAATCTTGGATGTTTATTCACATTATTTTTCTTAATTATCCCTCTTGGCTGGTGAATAAATGTTTGTGATGTCAGTTGAAACTGATCTATTGCATGTAACTGTACATCACAACATTTTTCAATGCCTTTTTTAGCACTTTCCAACCTAGTTGAAAAGTGCTTATGACTTCGGTTTGTCTGGCCGTCTGCCATCTGGCCGTCTGGCCGTCTGGCCGTCTGCCGTCTGGCTGTCTGCCGTCTGTCCGTGCTCTAACTCCCGTAAATATGCTCAGATTGCTCTGCAATTTTTATATGTTATTGTCGTTATCTATAGCATGTTCCCTATTTCAACGGAAGTGTGTAGCACTTATAGTTTTTTTACAGGGACACTCAAAAGAATTCCGTTACATTGTGGTCTATGGGGAAAAATCATTTGCGGTTTATTTAAATAATGTTTCACTATTTTAAACGCATTGAAATTTATATATATCACTAAGGTGCATTAGAAGAAGCTTAATATGGAATAGGGTGTGCATAGCACTTATAGTTACTTTACAGGGACAGTAAAAATAATTCCGTTACATTACGTCTATGGAGAAAAATCGTCTGCGGTTTATTTAAATAATGTTTCACTATTTTAAACGCATTGAAATTTATATAGATCACTAAGGTGCATTACAAGAGACTTACTACGGAATATTGTGTGTATAGCAGTCATCGTTCATTTACAGGGACACGCAAAAGAATTATCTACTGTCTGTTAACAATAATTCCTGGAAGTGCGTTTTAAGTTACTGAACGCGATTTTAATGTTAACTTGCTTTTTGTCTATTACGTGATGTGTATAAATTCTGTAGCTCCTATACAGGGCAGCACAAAAGTTCGCGAACACATTTCTGTTTATTGGCAAACTCCAGACGGAGAATTTTAAACCTTGCTACGCGTTTCCTAACTGAACTAAAATTTAGCATCCTATGTAGTATATATACAATTCTATAGATCCCATACAGGGCTGAATAACAGTATTCGGATATTTTTCAGAATATTGTATATGTTGGAAATTCCTGAAATTATGTTTTTAAATATGTTATGCGTTTTCCAAATTCTTTACTTAGAAGTTATCTTTTATCTTATTAAACGGTATGATTTGTAAAATTATTTTGGAAGCGTTGGAAAGTGCTACATAATCTATGCTTGACGCATGATTTTTCGTTCTTGTTTTTTTAATATAATGGCACTGCCGTTTAAGGATGCAATTGTTATTTTAATTAATGAAATAATTAATAAATCAGTAAAACCTAATGAAAAATATATGTATATGTTGAATTAAAAACTACTTGATGTCATAACAAACACATGTCATGCCTTTGACGTCAAGTGATTGTGACGCCACGATCAAGAATATTGTAGTGTTAAATCCTGTAGTTTGGCGATAGTTTTTTGTTATGAAAAGTGGTTGATGGGATAATGGAGAAGTACCATATTGTTAATGATATTTTAATAATTTATTAGATATTTCGGTATTTTAAAGATAATAAATAAACGTAAAAATATAGTTTTTAATTGAGAGGAAATATTATTATTTATGCTGTTTTAAATTTTGCAATAATAGGTAAAAGATTTGCCGAAATAAATTAATCTCTTGTGTAAATATGTTTTTTAATTGAAACTGTTTGGAAATATTGTTATTTGAGCATTTTAAATAGATGTAAGTTTCCCTACTTAATGGTTTGAAAACATGTAATAGTTTAATAATTTCTCTTTTTAATATTCACGCGCAAGTATATTTTTATTATATAATTTTCTACATTTACTGCTTTTAATACGTTTAAATACATATCTTAATTGAAATTGAATATTATTATGTGCGCTATTTTGCAAATTGGCAACAATTCAAATAATGGACTTTATGAAATATGAAATAAATTGAGATAAAATAATAATGAAATATAACCTCAATAAAAATTGAAATATAACCTCAAAAAAGTACTCAAAAAAATTAATTGCAGTCTGCACACCGCAAGCTTGTCAACTATATCCTTATAGATTATGGTTAAATTCCTGTGCATAGTTTTTGTTCCTAGAAAACTTTTTCAAGAGAACTATTTTGACCAACTTTCAACCAAGAGAACTATTTTGAACCACCGCTGCAGACACAGCCACTGTCAATGAAGATTTTGTGCCTTGAAGTCTTTCTGGACTAATATCCAGAAAACTATTGCATATAAAAATTAAAAAATTGGTAATTTTATAAAGAAATGGTCGATAAATACGCTGAAGTGGACAGTTTTTAAATCAAAGAATTATTTTAAGAGATATTTAATATTAAAGTTGGTCAAAATAGTTTTCTGAAAAAAGTTTTATAGGAACGAAAACTATGCACAGGAATTTAACCATAATTTATAAGGATATAGTTGACAAGATTGTGGTGTGCAGACTGCAGTTAATTTTTTAATTTGAGTAATTTTTTGAGGTTATATTTCAATTTTCTATTCAAAATTTCATTATTTTGACGAAGATTTATTTCATATTTCATAAAATTCATTATTTGAATTGTTGCCAATTTGCAAAATAGCGCACATAATAATATTCCTTTTCAATTAAGAAATTTATTTACACGTGACTATTAAAAACAGAAATAAAACTTTAAAATAATAATTAAATGATCACGTGCTGAAAGCAGTAAATGTAGAAAATGACGTAATAAAAAATACACTTGCGCGTGAATATTAAAAAAAGAAATAAATTATTACGCGTTTTCAAAGCATTAAGTAGGGTAAGATTAATTTATTTCATCTATTATTGCAAATTTTAAAACAGCGTAATTAATAATATTTCCCTTCAATTAAAAGCTATATTTTTACGTTTAATAATTATATTTAAATCAACAAAATAACTAATAAATTGGTAAAATATAATTAAAAATACAGATAAACATTGAATTAAAGATCACTCGATGACATAACTACCACGCTTAACGCATCTGATGTCAATTGAATGCGATGCCGCAGATATGCACTTTTGGCTTTAAATCCTATATTTTGGCGACAGTTCTTTTCTTTTATAGAAAGTAGTAGTCGGGATAATGGAGAAGTACCCAATTTTCTATAGCATCGTTATAAAATTTTTCGATGCAGTGACATTGCTTACTTAACGATTTTGCACAAGTTGATTTTCAAATATTTAATTAATCTTATTTTATCAGTCACGAAAACAGTTCTTAGCAGTTTCGACAGCAGTTGATTCGGCCTTAAAATCCCTCAGTCAAAGGAAAATGAATGGAAACACGATTATAGCAGATAGTCACTGGTCGTTTAATTATAATTCAATCTTCTTAATCGTTTTACAGTTGATCAAATCAAAGTGTTTTTAAAGTTTGTGGTGTCAGAACGGGAGTTGGTGAGCGTAGCTCGTAGAGGGCAGAGACCCTAGTGAGTCTCTTAAAATAATTCTTCGATTTAAAAACTGTCTGCTTCATCGTGTCTAGCGAACATTTCTTTATAAAACTACCAATTTTCATATTTTTATATGCAATAGTTTTCTGGAAGTTTCCAGAAAGACTTCAAGACACAAAATCTTCATTGACTGTGGCGGCTGTGGTTACTTTTTTTTTTAATATAGAGAGATATTTCTCCTGATTTTTTTGTATTTTTACAATGGTTTATTTTTATAATTGTAGACATGTTTTTTAATTTCTTTATATAAATTTCAGGGGCTCTACCCCCTACAAGCTATGCTCTTCAGACCCCGCAGTTTCTAAAAACACTAGTGTAAATGCCCATCCTAGGACAGTAGGTATAAATCATGGTTTTCACTTAAAATTTGAAATAATTGATAAAAATATTCCTATACTATTCATCGACAATAAGGAAAACTGACCGGAAATGGGGCATGAACTGCAGTTCAATATTTGATTATTGCATGGACCTCTGGGGGTTTTAATAACACATTTTTAAATAAATTTTTATGTAAAAATAGAGAAACAATAATAATATACAATCTGCAGATGAAACAAATTTTTAAAGTTTTGAGCTGATAAGTTCTTTGTTTGTTTTATTCGTTCCCTTTCAGTAATCGTGATGTCTGTCCCTTTTTCCACAATCAGACTTTAATACGCGACCGCGAGCAGAAGGCGGGTACGATGTAAAAGTCACATGGTGCCAGAGGGGTCTATTTGACTGATTTAGCGAAAGTAGGAGGATTGAGAGGAGGAACTTCAGGACCAAGTTATTTGATCTCAGATTACCATATCTGGCTAGTTAGCACCTTTTGATGTAGAATGAAAATAAGATTACATGCAAATGCGTTATACAAGAATACAAATTCGAAATTCTTTATCATTGTGATATGCCAAAAAATGTTTGGAAAATAGGAAGTAGTGAATTTTTATTGGGTGAATTCATTGTTGAGAAAAATTTTTGTTAGGGTATTTTAGGTAAGGACAGTTTTTACAGAGTGAGAGACCATGTGAATTAAATATACAAGCTAATCCATAAGCAATAAATATACACTGCTCAAAACAATTAAAGGATATTTGAAGTTTTATATAAAATAAAGATATAAACGAAATTTTTTTTGCCGAAAATAGAAGAAGAGAATCACAAATGCAAATTTTTCTGGTTTTCAAACTGTGGAGTATGCAAATTTTGAGTTCGACGTCAAAAACGTCGCTTCAGCGGCAGCGAATGAAATTTGACTTTCAACTAGATAAAAGAGAATGAAGGCAAGGATGATCGGCATTCAGTGATTGCTTTGTTTCGATGAGTACGATGTCTCAGCGAAGTCATTTGACAGATTCAGAAGCTTGGAGAATTGTTGGTAGTTTAGAAGGGGGCCAAACTCAAGCCGAAGTAGCGCAAGCCATTGGAGTGTCACAAAGTGTCATTTCCAGGATCTGGAACCGTTTTTTGGAGAGTGGATGTGCAGGCCGAAGACCAGGGCAAGGTCGTAGACGGGCAACAACGCCCAATGAAGATCGGTATTTAGCGTTAACAGCTCGGAGACACCGAAACATGAACACTACTCTTCTCCAACAACACCTTCGCTCGGCTACAGGCACCACGATTTCAACTCAGACTGTCCGAAACCGGCTTCATGCTGTAGGTCTGTATGCTCGCCGACCGATGGTATGTGTTAGATTAACATCAAGGCATCGTCGCGACCACAGGGAGTGGGCAACCGAGCATGGGAACTGGAGGAGAAATGAATGGAGCAATATTCTGTTTTCTGACGAGTCCCGTTTTTCTGTGCATCCGGATAATAGGCGTATTTTCATCTGGAGGGACCGTGGCAGTAGGAATAATCCTGCGTTCGTGCACGAAAGTGTCAGATTTGGCGGTGGAGGAGTGTTGGTGTATGGTGGCATCTCCATTGACGGGCACACTGACCTCTACATCATTCGAGATGGAGCTCTGACTGGTCGCCGATATAGGGATGAGATCCTCAGACCTATTGTAGTCCCTTACGCTGCAGCAATCGGAGATAACTTCATTTTAATGGACGATAACTGCAGGCCACATCGTGCAAACCTGGTGGAGGATTTCCTTTTCGAGGAAGGAATCGTTCGAATGGAATGACCAGTGTGTTCTCCAGACATGAATCCAATCGAGCACGTTTGGGAAGCACTAGGAAGACGAGTTTCTGGCCGCCTACAACCCCCACAAACTCTCCAAGAACTGGAAAGAGCTCTTCTGGAAGAGTGGGGCAGAATACCCCAACTCGTCATTAATAGCCTCATTGAGTCCATGCCTCAAAGGTGTTCAACGTTGCTGGCCGCCCGTGGAAACCATACCTCCTACTGAAAATGATTTTCTTTGAAGAAAACACCTTTTCTTATTCTTTTTTTCTCATATGCACAAATTGTGTTTTTTTCCTTTTGTACACAAATGCGCAATAAAATGCATTTTTTTCTGCCAAACATGTGTAATTTATTCTCATATAACCTACTATGTCTGTCGACCATGTATCAATCAGCTAAAAAGTTTCCCAGATACAAAATCCACCTAAAACTGCAATATCCTTTAATTGTTTTGAGCAGTGTATATATATACATATATATATTTCCAAATAAAAGTTTGAAAACTTTTTCACACACCGAAACATTAAAGGCAATTGAATATTATGTATTATTAAATATTAAGTTGCGATGGAGATATTTGTATAATGTTTCGGTGTTATATAAAATATTCATGATATTTTGGTCAGTAAGATCTCTCGGTTAAATCATATTCTAAAAAAAATTGTTTTTATAAATTATTTTCTCAGAATATTTTAACTAGATTTTATATACACTTATATTAAAATACAAATATGCGATACCTGGAAACATTGCCCCACCAGTGGCTGAGAGGTTCTGCTCTCAAAGCTGGTAGACGGGAGGTGATGCGTTCAAACCCCTGTCGCGTTCGTCGGCCTAACCGTTTGGAATTTTCCGTGGTTTTCTTCGAACCTTGCATAAATATGGGTTAGGATCCCTTAGAAAGACCTTCACGTAGGGCATTCCCCTCACCGGCCTACATCCTTAGCGCAGATAATCGGCCATAACAAATAACCAACCAATCAGCCTAGAAACATTCTCAAAACTTGCATTTCAATCTAATTTAAAATCATTTTACATAAATCATATAAGTTCAGGACTCGATGCAGGTTTATTTTTTTTCCCTTGGGGCTTATTTTGTGAAAAGCAAAAGTTATTTTTCTGATATCTTTTGTGAAATTTGTTATATTTTTGTGAAAAATAACATTTTGTTACGAAAGATGCAATCCAGCTACTCAAATTCAAACCAAGCATTTAATAATAATAACTTCTTTAAGTCCTTCTGCTAAAGTTTTCCTTTCTGGTGAATTTGTTTTCTTTGCAAATTACACATTTTAAAACTTAACAAAATTAAAATAATTAATGGAGAATATGTTTTAAGGAAATGGAATTTTGTGAATGTAGCTATTTTATCAAGAGGAATTTTGTGAAGGGGAATGTTTTATTAAATGGAATTTTGTTAATTAAATGTTGATTGTCCTGTGCTGTCTGAATCGGAATGGAAAGAGACGAAGATTTTGTTTCATTTACCAAAAAAAAAAAAAAAAAAAAAATCCTGACGGCTCGGCCTACAGGTAGATTTCGAAGACGCAGACCATGGGGCACCTGTTTATTGGAAATTGCAGAAGAAAGACCTATTTGCCATGATGTGGCAGTTGCGACCACCCACTTCGAAATATACCTCTGCCTGCAGGCAGAGCCACCAGGGTTTTTTTTTTTTTTTTTTTTTTTTTTTTACCGTAAGAGTTGGTTCTATAAAAAACTTGTCAGTATAAAAATTGTAGATAATATTAAGAAGATTCATACTAAATTTAAGCGGATTTGATATCTTGGGAATGGACGAAGTTATGAATTTTTTTCTTCTGAAACCCCTATTCCCCCCCCCCTCCTTGGGGGCAACTTAATGAAATCAAAAATCTGTCATACATAAATTTTTGGCCCTTTTCCTAGAAGTAATAATAACTTTAAACGGATTCGATATGTATAAAAATTAAGAAGTTATGGGTTTTTTCTGTTTTCACGTCTCTTGTAGGTGCAGATAATTTTAAGGCGATAATTAGATAGTAGATAATTTTAGATAGTAGATAATTTTAAGGCGATTTACAACAAATTTAAGCGGATTGGATATCTTGGGAATTGACGAAGTTATGAATTTTTTTCTTCTAAACCCCCCCCCCTTGGGGCCATTTTTAATTATATCAAAAATCTGTCATATATAAATTTTCGGCCCTTTTCCTAGAAGTAATAATAACTTTAAACTATTTCGATACGTATCATAATTAAGAAATTATGGGTTTTTTCTGTTTTCACAAAAAGCTCCCCCCCCCCCCCCCCCCCCCATGGTTCGATTTTGCCAATTAACGAACTTGACCGAGATTTTATGTCCCTTGATTTTATGTATCAGTTTGGAAGAGATTTGTGCAGAATTGTTGCAGTTATCGTGTCCATAAAAAAGTGACATAGATAGATAGATAGATAGATAAAGGGGAGTCATGATCGGCATAGATCTGCAAAAATTTTTCAAAAATTCCAACTTAGGGGAGAATGTAATTGGTAGTATTTCTTACGAAATCTATCTAAAAAAAAAAAATAAGTACATTATTAACAATGTTACGTTCTTCAGAACGCAAAGTTTTCCCTTTATCAGACATTTTGTGTTGTTCTGTAAAGAACAGTTTAAATAGAGAATAATGATAATAATAATAATCAAGAGCGCGAGAATAACAACCGTCTAGGACAAAAGAAAGGATCTCAATGACAGGACAGACGAGAAAGAGACAGAGAGGGAAATGTATATCGCCAAAGGCAGGAACGCTCAAATATGTTACAACCCTAAATATTTGCTCTTCCACTGTCCGAACCTGTGAGAAAATGAACTCTTCTCCCAAGCGACTTTCTGAGCCGCCATCTCGTGCTGGTCGAATATTAGTCAGCCCTCCCAGGATCACTGCCAGCGTTGTTGACATCTTCTTGCATTCTGCTTTTACTGAATCTAAAAGGTGGGAACGGATGGAGTCGACAATCAGGATAGCTCGTGACTCAAAAAATGCTCTTTTTCGTTTTCGAAAGGATTCTTTCAGCTATTCCAACATAATGTTTTCATTCATCCATCTCTTTTCATTGGCATGAATGACCACATCTTTTGAAAAATCACCTTTGGGTATAGTCTTTCTTTTAAAAATGACAAGGGGTTTCAATTTCTGCCCATTTACTGCACAGGCTAACACACATGTAAAGGAGGTCTGTTTGTTCCCTGTAGTGGTTATTGAAATTGTTTTTTCTCCTGTATTGTAACTGTCCTGTTAGGTGGAGAATCAAAAGAAAGGGGAACCTCGTCCATGTTTATGATTTGATTATCATTCAATTTCTTTTCGTGAACAACTTTTCTCACAAAATTAAAAAAAGAAGACTTTTTGTCTTCCCAGTCCGCAGGCAATTTTTGGCCAACTGTCGTTTTAACACGAACAGAGAATTGTTTCCTCTCCATAAATCGGTAACATCAGTTAGGGCTACCTCTGAAATTTGTTATGCTCATTTGCTCTGCAATGATTTTTGCTTGCATGCGAATTGTTATGGTTGATACGGCTAATCCCTTTTCCCATTGTTCCTTAATCCATTTAGCAAGATTATGCTCTAAATTGGCCCATGCCACAACACCAGTTTTTTGAGCCTGCTTCTGCAGTGGTGCAGCCAAGGGGGGAGGTTTCGGGGTTAAAATCCCTCCCAGAGCTAAAATATACAGTTATTGCCGCTTATATGAATCACTGGTTTATCAAATAAGCCGCTTTTAGGAATAAAGTAAACAAAAATCAATATTAGTATTTTATCTTAGTCTGAATCCGCCGCTTTATAGAATCAAATTATTTTTAACAAAGATGATTCATTAACACGGCGGTTACTGCACTTAAAAATGGAGAAAATGCATAATAGCTAGCTACCTGTTAAAACTGATCACTTCTTTCGTAAATTAGCAGTGTTCGCATCCTGTAGCACCACTGTATATTGGTGAGTCTTTTAACCAATTTTTTTCTTTGCTTCTTTTCCGAAATGAGACTAAACCTGAAACCTTCAAATTCCATAGGAAAAATATAATAAAAAATGCTAAAATGCAAGATAAATTTTGAACGCACAGAAATGGAATTTGAACTGTTTACTTGTTAAAGCTGGGGGGAATTTGATCTAAATACAATAAACCCTGTCAAAACAGAACCTGTCTTAAATCGAAATAATTTATGGTTCCGACGAAAAGAAAACATACATGCATATGCGCTAAGATGGAAACTTTTTAAAAACAGACTTTTTTACCTGGTCCCTATCGATTCCGTTTCCACAGGCTTAAATAAATTATAAACCGGTGTTGTAGTTTAAGTATGGGGCAAATTTTCTTTCATTAGACTCGGACCAGTGGGGTCCGTGTCTTACTTTTTTTCCTATAGATTTTCTGGTTCTTACTTTTTTCTGCAGTCTCGGGCCTGTCCGAAACTGGACTTCATTCTTTTCAGGCCCAAGCCGAGTCAAAGAAAATTTCCGTGATGTCGCGTTATGATGGCAATTTTCTTGTAAAACTAATAGTGATATTGCATATTTGTTAAAAAAAAAAATCCTTAGAAATGGAATTTGATTTAATAAATGACAGAAAAATATTTAAATCGCAGGTGTCAAGTGTGCTTTTTTTACATAGATCTTTAAAATTGTGATTTAAATTTATGAACCAACCTTTTCTTTCATTCCAAACTACATTCATTTTTCAGTGCGTGTTCATGTATGTCATTGTCTCTAAATGATCATTAATTTTGTCATTCTGAACTTCATAGATTGCGGACATATAATTTGCTGTACCTTAAAATGTTTACAATACAAATGTATGCAATATTCTGTTAAAAGAACTTAAATTGTAGGATGACATTGAATAAGGAATATCGGCATACTTTGCAGGAATTGGGTCGGACCGGATCAATAAACTAAGAAATAAACAGTTCGAACCGGAACTGGGTTGAATATTTAGTGTTTGGTACGTGCCGTGTACGGCCAATATAAAGCTTTCATAAGGGTCCTGGCTAATCTTTTAGCTTTTATAACAGACTGCACCAAATAGGGTCCGGCCTTAGAAATTTCATTCCGAGAAGACGTCCCCTGCCAACCAGAAACATTTACTGTTTCTTCGGGGGAGAAAAAAAGCAACACAGTGTGCTCAAAATATTAAAAGCACCACATAAAAATGGCATTGTGCAGTCATAAAATGTTACAATGTGTGCCAGTCAAAAAATCACAATGTGCATATAGAAATGTGCAGTCATAGAATCACAATTATTTGTAACATATAAGCTGTTAAAAAAAAAAAAAAAAAAAAAAAAAAAAATTAACAGTAATAAAGATGTTTTATGGAATTTTCAACAGACTAACCTTGCTGACTATATCATGAAAAATGCTAGAAATGCACAGCATTTCGATCAGTGACATCGTATAAAATTTCAACTTCATTCCAAAATGTGGAGCGTCTAGTTCAGTGCTGTTTGGACGCGGATAATGAAAACTTCCACCAGTTTTTGTGATATCATTTCATTTTACATAAAGGTTATTGACAATTTTGTTGAAATAGCTTCATTATTGCTAAGGTTGTTCTCAAATCCAAACTGTCTACTTTATGACATGTTTTTAGGTAGATTTCGTAAGAAATACTACCTATTACATTCTCACCTAAGTTGGAATTTTTGAAAATTTTTTGCAGATCTACACCGATCCTGACTCCCAGAACCCAAAACCACCCGCATTTCAAAACTTTATCTATATATCTATCTATCTATGTATGTCCCTTTTTTATGGACATGATAACTGCAATAATTCTGCACAAATCTCTTCCAAATTAATACATAAAATCAAGGGGCATAAAATCTCGGTCATGTTCGTTAAATGGCAAAATCGAACCAAGGGGGAGGGGAAATGGGTTGGCTTTTTGTGAAAACAGAAAAAAACCCCATAATTTCTTAGTTATGATACATATCGAATTCGTTTAAAGTTATTATTACTTCTAGGAGAAGGGCCGAAAATTTATGTATGACAGATTTTTAATATCATTAAAAATGGCCTCAAGGGGGGGGAGAAAAGGGGGGGTTTAGAAGAAAAAAATTCATAACTTTGTCAATTCAAAAGATATCAAATCCGCTTAAATTTATTATAAATCCTCTTAATATTATCTAAAACTTTTATATTGACAAGTTTTTTATAGGACCAACCCTTATAGCAAAAAAAAAAAAAAAATCTCTGCCTGCTTTGCCTGCAAACAAGTTAGGTTTCAAAGTGTCGAACAGTCGCATCATGGCAGAAAGGTCATTTATTCCGCAATTCCCAACAAATTGGCGCCCCACGGACTGCGTCTTCGAAATCTACCTGTGCCTGTAGGCCGAGCTGTCAGGGATTTTTTAAAATTCATTTTTGTTCAGAAACGCATGAAATTGGCAGGTGTTCTTATTCAGAAACTTTATAATCAAAAGACGTTTCCATTTTTATGTAAAGGCAGAAGATCTTTCAGAAAATACTTTTCAAAGTGAACGTTTTGAACTGAATTTCTAACGCAATAGCGTGAGAAGGAAGTAAAATGTGTTGCTACGTGACACGAATCTCTTGTAAATCGATAAGTAATTTGTTTATCAAAAAAACTCCAATCGATTCCAAATCGCTTCAATAGTCAGGCCATTCAATTGTATGCCTTTCAGTTTCAAAAAGAGTCAGAAAATGTACTAGAATGTTTTGCGTTGTTGAGTAGATCAGTTGAGGACCACCTTAAATATATGAACAAAAATTCATGTTCCGCTTGGAGTGAAATACACCCCATACTTTGGATTGAACAGCAATCCCGGTTTCCTACACAAAAATTATTTTCTGTAGTGTATTCTTTCACCCGTTAAAGCTTGTCTCATCTTTGTTGAAACAATTTGTATAAATGTAACATCAGCTTTGTGTTATTTCATTGATGCATTTTACGTTTTGTAACTCTAAGATAGTAAATGTCGTTTTGATTTTGGTTACAGTTTTTTTTATAAGCAGATATTTTCAATTTTTGAACCAGTTGGAACCGGTTCTGAAAGTGAAAGTACCCTTATATAAAAAAACTGGAACCAAAATCGAAAAAGTAAAAACTAACAACATTAGAGATCGACGTCAGCTATCCTATGCAAAAAAAATCATTTAAAAATATTAAAATGCGAGCGAGAAATCGCGCAAGAACCTTCCCATAGACTTAATATTAGCTTGTGGGTTTTTTTGCATGACTGATGTAGGCTCTTAAGAGCAAAAAGCAGAGAACATTCACAACTTTGTCGGGTATATCACACACGTGAGTTTACGATATCTCATTGGTTGACCATCTAACCCACCTTTTGCAGTGTTGACAGTTCGCTACTTTTTAAAAAATTTAGATTGCTTGATTGCCACAACTTTTTCGAAATAGAAGTATTCACTTTATTTAATGATAGATTAAATAATTTGATTAAAACACATATGTGGAGCTAGTGGTTAAAAATTTTAAAAAGTGAAAACTTTACGAAGCACTTTGGGTTACAAGAATCCCTACTCTCAGAATTCTTGGCCGAAATGAGAACAAAACTAACTTGTCATGCTACTTTCAGTTAGTTCCTTATTCAATGGTCAGTACCACTGAAATGAACTGAAGTGATTGCGCATCAATGACATCTTTCACCAACCAAAACAAACCTTTTGCTTTAGTTCTGCGTTTTTGACATTATCATGTAGATGTTTGTCACTGAATTCCGACATATTTTGAATGATTATTATTTCCCATTCGTGAAACATTTTTAATATATTGTTTTTAGGTTCTTCACTCAAAAAATGTTACATGATCTGATTTTTTTTTCTGGAAAAAATCATGAATACCTCATATACACTGCACCGGCAAATAAGCCACAAAAGGTAAAATTTAACTTTTAAGCATGTATAAGCCGCGGCTTATCTACCCGAAATTACGGTAAACCAATTTTGCATAGTATTTTCTTTCTCATGTAATTGTTCCTAATTTATAGTCAGACTTTAAAAAATAAAATGTTACCAAAGGGATGATCTTTAATCTGCAAAACCCTTGGTCCCTAAGTGTGTAGATTTCACAGAGTTGACTGTACTAACATATTACAAGGACTTGTGGGAAAAGATAAGAAAACATTTTTTTTACATATTAGACAATATTTCTGAAAAGTATGTGACTACACTTTTCACAAATTTCCTATAAATGAAGAAGTAATTGCACATGCAAAAGTGGCAAATGTTTCTGCTCTTCCAAGTGCTTCTTTTTCTAATGTAAAATATTTTTTAAGCAGATTCCTAGTCATAGTGACATGAGAGTTCATTAGATTCAGATTTTGATGATGCAGTGGATAAATTAGAAACACAGCTTTGTTCTTTATAGTTAGAGGATTTGGAAGAAATAAAAAAAATCAGAAAGAGGACTGAATCACTCAGACCCAGTGGCATTTAATTGGAAATATTAAGGGACTTGAATGGAATCTTATATACAGTGAGTTGGCAAAGACTATGTTAGCTATCCTGGCAATTCTGCACAACAATGCTGAGTGCGAAAAAAAATTCAGCATTATTAATAAAACCAGAAACAAGTTTAGATCGAACATGAGCAGTGGTGTAGTGCTGGAGAAAAAAGTGGGGAGGCGCTCATAGGATATAAATAGTAGAACAATATAATTCGAAATTCAGTAACGTTTATTCATGCAATGAGATTTCAGTTAAAATTTGTTGTGCAATTTTTGTTTTTGAAATAGTCGTAGAATAACATTAAACCTGTTGTCCACTGACAACGATGAAAATTACTGCATTTTTACTTTCTGACATGCTTAGTGTGAGAAAAGTATTGTAATCATAGAAAAAAAAATACTATGAAATTTTGGTATAGCTTTACGTTTTGAGGTTCCCTGGATCGTTTTTGCTTTTTTACAACGATTTTTTATGTATATGCGCACGTTGGCATTTTCTTACGTTTTTGCTGTTTTATAAAAAGTGTGTGTTATGAATATGTGTGTGTTAGCGAATGAGAATATGATTAGATTCAAACTATGGTTTCGACTATATACACCAATTTTAATAGTAATAATACTACAATGAACTTAAAAAACATTCATTAATTTTGTAGCAAACTTATGGATGTTAGACTAAGAACAGATTTATAGACAGGTAGACAGACTATACTACGAAGTCATAAAAAACTTCCACGTGAAGTATTAAAAATCAGTGCTTCATTTCTTAAAATTGTTAATTTATTAGCAATTATTAGTACTTATCTCTTAAAAAACTAATAAGTTTGAAAATCTGCCTTCTCCCATGTCTCTAGCATCCCCTTGAAAATAAAAAAGTAGGGGGACATTTGAGATAAAATGAAAAAGTGAGGGGACGCCGTCCGCCCGCATACCCCCTCGACTACACCACTGAACATGAGCAGGCATGTGATTTTTCAGCGAATTAGCTGAATTCAGCGAATTTTTTTTTCCTAATTCGCTGAATTCAGCGAATTTTCTTTTTTCCTAATTCACGGAATTCCGCGAATTGTAATTCTATTAATCTGGTATTTACATTATATCTGAAATCCGCGAAAATGTATAAAATCAGTTACAAACACGTGATCACCAGACGTGATGGGCGGGCATCTTTGCCCATCGATTTTGATCCAAACAATCATAAATAATCGTCAATCTGTAGCCAGTATTTTGAGCCAGCCAATCACAAGCCACCACATCTTTCAACTTCGGGAATATGCTTCACGCCTCCTTCCACGCCACGGGATAAGAAACGAAGGGAAAGGCGACACGTTTTGTCATTCGCTAGTTTCAGTATTTGCGATTGCGAGCGTGACCTACGTTATACATGGCCCGCTCACGGTTTGACGTCAGGGTAATGACGTCACGATTATTGGATCAAACTTCTCATAGAACAGAAAACAAATTTTGAATCGGCTTTTGCGTAATGAAGTGTGTGTTTACATTTAAAAACACGTCTTATCGATGAAATAAAGCTTTGAAAATTGTATTGCTTCCTGTAAAGCAAAGTAAGTTTGTAAAGCTTTTCGTTATTATCATATTTGTATTATATTACTATTAAATTAAGGAATTGTTTGTAGCAAAGTTTTCGTCTATTTTGTTTTTTTCTGAAACGAAAGCTTGACAACAAATCCGATTACAGAAATCATGTCATCATCATCTGCTATATGTATAAAGTATTATTATATTTATACAGTTAACTAGCAATAATTTACAATTAAAAATTGCTTTCAATGCATGCGTAATGGTTTGTTAAAACAGACTTTAGATGTATCCTCATAGCGCAATTGCAATTAAATTCTTTTTTATACTAAGGGAAATAGACACTTTGATTTGTTTATTCCGAGATTTTGTGGAGGAACAAAATATTTTTCAGCGAGTTTGCTTTCAATTGTAGTTTTGAGATGGAAATTAGTATTATGCAGAGACAAAATAATTATTTTATTGCTCTTTTACATATTGTATTTATAATACCGAAAACCGAAGATGAGCAAAGCAAAATCTGTTATTGAAAATGTGAATGAGTGATAGTTTTAGAGAGATTATTTCGTAGATATGTGATACAGATCAGTAATTAGTAGCTGAATGTTATAAAAAATGTTTTAAGTTCATGGTAAAGTTTATGAAAGTGTGACGTTAAAATGTATTAACCATTTGTTTTGTAATTATTTGTCAGAGTGTGCTATACGTAAACAGTACCAAAATTTCTGATTATGGCTCAAAAAATATTCTTTACAGTCTATTATAATATAATTCAGTATTGTTTATCTTGCAAAATTCCATAAGCTGTATGTACTGTATCAACAAAATAAATCTTTGACCTTCTTATGATTTTTCACTTTTGTTACATGTCATAATATATACAGGTCATACACATTTTGTTACACATCTATATTTATAATGTTATTTGTTATTATATATTTATATTTGCTTAGTTCTAGAATTAGGGTGAATTTCTATAATCAATTGGACCCGATTATGAAACATTAGCTTTATTAAAAGATTCTGCAGAATGAATTTCGATGGAACCTGCATTGCTATTTTTTCAGGGATAGTTTTAGTATATTGCAGATCGTTCTTTGGGAAATATTACTGTAAATGATTAAATAAACGAGTTGGTCTTTAACAGCCTAAATTTTGTAAAAAATTATGTGTAATAAAAATATGTATGATAATAATATAAATATAAAAATACAAGGTACTTTTCCGTTATACGGACACCATGCCAAAATGTATGCTAATGCATAATGTATGTAAATGTATATAAATGTATGTGTGTAAATGTATGCATTAAATGTATGTAAATGTATGCATTAAATGTATGTAAATGTACCTATTAAATGTATGTAAATGTATGCTTGGCGACAATGGTGTTCGTATAACGAAAAAGTACCAAATACAAAATAAAAATATAACCCGGCGACATTGGCTAGATTTCGTTTTGGTATGGCAACCTGTTAGAGCAATTTGCGTGTGTTTTATATTAAATTAAACATTGTGTATTTTACAATAAATTAAGCATTGTGTACGTTTTAAAATAAAATAATTTGTGTGTTTTATAATAAAATAAACGGTTTCATAATAAAATTAAACTAACAAGCTGTTAAGCAAGCTAGGTCTAACAGGTACCCGAAAGCGGGATTTTTCTCGCCAAAATGGCGCAAAACAAAAATCGCACCAACCTCGCTGCATATGAGACAGCTGTACATTTTAAAGTATTATCAGATGTTGGTAAACTGAAAAAATTTAAACAATATATCTAATTTGTTTAATCTTCTATCTAGTAACCAACACATGGGATTACTTGTAGATCGCCATTAATAAATTTAAGAGATTAAAAAAAAAAAAACCTGTAGTATATTTGTAAACTTTTTAGTTGTGTCCATCCCAAAACCGTGTATTTCGTTATTCGGGCTTCATCTTGCCGTGTAAAGATGATCCAGTCCCTGTGACGTCATAAGAGTCATGGTGCGGCCATGTATAACGTAGGTCACGTTGCGAGCGAGAGCGATTGGTCGAAACAAACGATGGCTCGCTCACAATTGCAATTCCGTAAGTGAATAAGGGTTTTGAGTTATGTTGTTATCTTGGAATGGCAACAAAACGCTACTCATGTTATGTTTATCTGTAAATGAAACAACAGCGTGCACGAAAATAATCGAAATTGAACGTTCTTTCTTGCCGAAAAATATATGTGTGCATTGTTTTAAGTCGTTTTTGTATATATTTTTTTAACAGCATTTAGCTTGTGGCAGATAATTTTAGATATTTTATTTTTGATTTAATTCGAAAGTAAATATATTAAGATTTGATTGCACGTGCTGTGGTTTTATGAACTATGCTTGTTCTACAGAAATCGGATGACCAACCAACCAACCAACTATAAAAGGGAAAACAATTTTCAGCTAATTTCAAATTTTAGCAATCACATGTCTGATGAGTGATGATGCTTTGGAAAAAATATTGATGTCAAAATTAAGTCTGCAAGGCTGTTGATATGAACAGAACTTTGAAAATTCTTTTCTAAAAAAGACTAAATCGGCCACAAATATTAGTAATTTGTCATAATTGAAAAAAAAAAAAATTGAAAATAAAAAATCTAGTGACTAATTTTGGTCTATTAAACAAGAAATGGTATAGCAGTGTTTTTTTTTTTTCATACTTGAAGTTCTAATTAGGCCAGTGTTAAAGTTGTTAGGAAAAGGGCGGAGGTGAAATTTGCTGAAAAAATGTCTCCTGATTTCTAATCAAGAATCTCTTGATTTTTTATGCTGAGAGGTTGACAACTCTGTAAATATCATCAAAAAAGAAAAAGATGCAGTTATCAGAGTTTTCCCTCTCACGTCCCTTATTAAGAAAACATTTTAATATCTTTAATATATGGCATCAAATATTGTATAATAGTTATATTTGGTGATGAGAAGAGAGAAGTTGGTAATTTAAAATAAGAGAATTGAGAATGGAATATTAAATTATAAATAAAAAGGATTATATTTTACATTGAATTGTATAACCCGCATAAGTGTTACAGGGAATGTTTTCAGTCAGAAATAAGGAAGAGAATAATTATTTTAAATGGATCTTGCTTAAAAATGATGAAGACAATGAAGTTGTAAGCTTGAAGAAATAACTCTTGAATGGGTACAAAATCTTATTTATTATGAATCGAATAAAATTGGAAGTGATTCCACTCTTGGTTACACATAGCTTAAAAATATAAATGCCATCAATCTTATAATTCTGAAAGATGATCATATCAACAGACGTTATTTTGTGCATATCTTAAAATATCAAGTTAATAAATAAATGGCAAAGCACTTCAAATCATAGCATAGCATGATCATCCATCTCTACGAAAAACTTGCAACTTTTTAAATTGGCATATTTAAGCAAGTATGGTAACTTGACCCCTAAAACATCCCACCAAATTCATTAAACTAAAGTCGGATTAAATTTTGACTGACACACTAATAAATACAAGGATATGGGAATGACAGTAGTGAAGAAACGTGAACTTAAAAATCATTTGATAATTAAGAATGATGATGAATTATCTAAGGTCAAATTAAAGCTATTTGAAACCGAAACAACCTTTTTAAGGCACAAAAAATGCAAGCACTGATGCTAACCATACTATAAGAGGAAAATAATAGACAGTGCTAAATTCTCCAGTGGGAAAAAGAAACCTTGGCAGAAAGGTGCAAAAACACATTGCGGGAGGAAAAGCAATTTTACTCGGGAAGATCCTTATACGGCGGCTGTTGGCAACAGGACCGTAATTAGGCTTAGAAATTTAGAACTTTGAAAACATATGCCAAAAATTAAGAATTGTGCACAATCAAAAGCAAAGCGATGATTGAAAATGAAATGTACAAATATAAAGCAATGTGAAAATTCTCTCGCATCCCTCAATCATGGTCCAGATCTATAAAAGGAGCATGGGTGCAAGGCCTCAGTCTCAGTACTGATTTCAGTCTTGGAGAGATTTTTGATTGATGGTAAATTCTACTTTATATGCTTTAAATAATAGCAATTTTACTATCCAGAACTTTGAAGCATCTTCTTTTAATGTAAGAGATCAACTTTTAGCCATAATGCAAGGCATAGAATTCTTCTAGCCCATTTTTATTTGGTTATTTCTTATACTCAGAAATGTTTTCAGTCTTGGCTTGGATGGACTTCTTGCACCCATGAAAAGGAGTCGAATATCATCAAAATTGAAAAGATGCAGTTGCCAGAGTTTTTCCTCTTATATCCCTCAACCATGACCCAGATCTGACAGAACAATAGAATTTGGATACTAGCATTTGGATGCAGTGTTATATTACGTGCCAACCTGTGGACTGAGGGAGGATTCGTAAATAGTGCATTTGATACGGTAAAAGATATTGTCTGTGAAGCAAGACTTGGGCCTCCAGGCTTACCACAGTCTGAAATGCTTAAATTTGATGATTACTATGGGCCATTTCTAATTGAAAGACCTTTCCCTGTCACACCTATTTCTAAATTTTGGAAAGAAAAAGAATCCTTATGCTTATGAACTCAGTTGTTTTTGACAGTTGCGCATATCGTCACCATACATAAATTCTAGTGTTTAACTTTGTCAAAAATTGCTGTGGATATTGGTCCAAAGAAGTTGTTATTTGGAGAAACTTATGTCGCTTTTAGTAGAAGTAAATCGTGTTGAGGACACTCTCATTGAAGAGCCTCTCACAAAGGATAGGCTTGACCAAATTAGGAGAATGGAGGCACTTGCTGATAGATTAGCATTTGAGCTTTACCTAATGTAACTAGCAATGGAATAAACATTTGAAAATAAAGATTCAATAGCTGTTATTTCAAACTTAGTTTTATACTATTAAACTGTAAACATAAAAATAACGTTTTTTTATTTTAATATATTGTCGCTCAAGTTTATGCGACTCAGTACGGCAACATTTTGGCTTGATGGATGTTCATAAAATCGTGCTCCATGTATCATTTAAAAATATTTCAATGTATGAAAATACATAATTCGCTTTAAGTATGCTGTAGTTTTCACCAATAATGCTTCTCGCATGTAATAATTTACTTAAAGTTTTTTTTCATTGACAATATGCTCATGTAAATATATATAAATTGAAAATATATTGTTTAGAAACATTATTATTCAGGTTTTTCAGATTTTGACAATGATAAATAAAAAACGGCTATTTGAAAAATATGAATTAATTTTCTATTTTCAGAATAAAATTTTGAATAATAAAAAAAAAACCCACCCAAAATAGTGAAATTTTAAAAAGGATTAAACACTGTGCATCACAATCTACTCAAGTATGTAACTGTAAAAAATGGTTAAATAGCTATTTATCCTCTAAAACTTGTGTAACTAAACTATCTTGGCTGATTTTAACATTGAACAGCACTTTAAATAATTCTTTGATTTAAAAACAGTTTGCTTCATCAAGCTTATCACACATTTATCTATAAAACTACAAGTTTTCATGTTTTTAGATGCAATAGTTTTTGCATTATAAACTGAGAAAAGGAATCAGTTGATTCAAAAAATGACAGTGACAGTGTTAGTAACCTTTTTTTTTTACAATAGAGAGATGCATATTAAATGTTAAATGATCAATTTTTCTTTCTTTTGGAATGTATTCTTACTTATGGTATTTTAAGATTCATTAGTTTTTAAGAAGCACTAGTTGTGTTGCAATCTGATGTTTTGCATTTGCATTGCATGGGATCTTCAGATTTCTTGAGATAAAAAGGATTCCAGTTTTATTGTACATTTAGAAGCAATTTATAATAATTTTATTAAATAGCAATTTTCAAGTAAAAAATCACTTTTACAATGTAGGTTAAATAGAAATTAGAAAAGTTACATTTTGTAGATTGTGCTATTTTTGAAGCAATTATAGTAAATTAATGCAATTTTCTCAGTCACTTTTGTCATTATTTGTCAAAAATATTTTTTTTTTCTTAAAAAAAAAAAAAAAAAAAAAAAAAAATAAGATTTGGCTTGTAATTTAGGAGCTGTTGAAATAAAAATGGCGTCATTTTGGCAAACTTCTAAAAAATAATTCTGCATTTTGAATTAAAACAGGAGGTGTTTAAGCATGTGCAAAACTTTTATTTTAAAAGTAAATGCGAAATTTTTAAACTGAAATAACACAATAAAAAGAATTAAAGTATTAACATAGAATATCTTTTGCAATAAAGTGTGGAAATAAACTAAAAATAAACCACAACTCACAATATGGTGACACCATTTTACATGAAAAGTAAAATGAATTTCTAACAGGAGGCAACCTTTTGCATGGCTTTACAGAACTCGTCTGCTATTCTGGGGTCTCATTCTATCCTTCCCTACGCTGCTGTGGATATCTACTTCATTGATGACCTTGGAAAAAACAGACACACACCACACACACCTTCACTAGCATCATTATCTCTTCTCAGCACCAACAGATGGCAGCACAGAAAACATTCCCTGTGAAATGATCACAGCACAAACCCTACGTTAAATTCTCATTGCACAAAGCCTATCACACCAGTGGCATAGCTACATATTCAGCGCTCAGAAAAATTAGTGCTCCCGCTTGTCTCTGGAAAATGTTGTTTTATTTAAGGTTTAAAAATTGAATACAAGATTCTTATGGTTTTTCACTTTTAACTTTTGAATACCACTATTTTCATAAAGAAAATTTTGTTTTATTGAATTGCAGAATCTTGCATGTAACTAATGCAAAATTCTTTTTTAGGAAATACTTTTATTCAAATTAAGCACCCGTAAGAACCCTGATATATGTACTTACTTTTATTTAAAACTCTTACTTAATTTATTTGAAATTCAAGGCATTTTAATAATGACACATTCATCGACGCAAATACACAGAAAATAATAAAATTAAGAATGATTCTTTAAATACTGAATAACTAATTATATTTACTTTGTACGAGACCAGATTTCTGTTTTATATGGGCCCATGGGTCGATTGTTACCTGCCAATCATAAATCTCTATTATCCTTTCAAAGGCCTTCAAAGATAATATAGAATTCTAATAAGTAAACATGCTATTGTGGAGAATTTTTTAATTTTGATAGCACATTACTTGAAATATTTTGATGAAAAAACGAAATAGAAAGGAAAAAAAAAAAAAAAAAAAACATGCCTATACACAATTACAATGTAGGGATTGTGACACATAGATTGTCTCACTCTGAACGTTAGAATTTTTTGCCCTCTTTTTCTAGACTACTAAAGATTTGCACAAATAGTGCAAGTTCAAAGTTTTTTTTTTTTTTTTTTTTTTTTTGGGGGGGGGGGGGGGGGTCGTGGTATTTGAATCCATCCCTCTGATTAGAGGGCTCAAAATTATTTAGAATCTTAAATGAAATTTGTAATGAGAACAGAGCCCGATTAAAGTTGTCCAGGGTCCCCTCCAACCAAAATAGTTGCTAAGAAAGTTGTTTGGGAATATTCAGAAATTTTCCTTCAATTTATAAAAATGCTCATGAAACACAGGATACCTTAAATTTTCTTTTGTTGTTTGATGCTATAATACCTTAAATATCTCTTCATCTTAAATTTCTAAAAAAAATAATTCTCATAAAAATATTTTGTTTACAGCATTCCTAATTTAAGCTTTTAGAGAGAAAGTACAGACAAGATGCTCATAACTGTTACTTAAATATCCAAGATTGGAAAAAAAAAAAAAAAATTCTAGGAGATTAAATTTTTTTTCTAACTAATTTTATTCCTTTTGGGGCTTTGTCTGCAGTGAACTCAAGGCCGCGGTCTAGGTTGCCTTGAGCTAGGGGCTTGTCCCGACCATACGCTCAAGGTGGGTGACGTCCATAACCAGGCCCTGGATGAAAAAAGGACCACGAAGCCTCTTTTACTCATAATCGGGTCTGCACAGTAGACTTAAAAATTTCAGATCTAAATGAAATATAAAAACACATATTAAATTCACATGAAAAATGATTGTCACAGATTCTCACAGATTTATTAAAGATTCTTTTAATATCTATGCATAAAGTAGCATGCTATTAATACTAAAAAGCCATATCTCCAATAAAATCATTTTTTCACACAGGCACTTCCTTTTATCATTCATTTTCTATCCCAAAAATATAAAATATTCTATTTTCAAAAATGTCTTTCCGAAAAAATACATTATTTTACTTATTTAAAAAATTTTAGTCCTGAATTAATTTAATCTTACCCCATAAAAAAGACTTATTCAGTTTTCATATGATTAACAAGATTTTACATGAGGTTTATTGCATGAAATGAATAAATCTCAAATAAAATCTAGTGCATAACAAGTTGCTTATGAAAACAAAGTCATAATATGAGTGCACCCTTACAATGGAATTTTAAGTGAATATATAGTCATCAGCATTTTTCTTCTTCATGGTTATCGAGTCATTTTTAGCGAAGCAATTTAGAAGAACTATAGAGAAGAAACATAGCCATGGTTTCTATTTCGGTAAAATTCTATGCTAAATTCTAAGGAACATCATGAAGTTTTCCACATTTGAGAAACTGAAAATAACATTTTCATGTAATCATGCAACAATAATCAGTATTCTCTATCTTTTCCCTGTTTAAGGTGGTTTTCAGATGACTTGCTCAACAATGTGAAACTTTCTAACGCAATTTCAGACTCAATTTTAAATGCAAAAGCATAAAATTGGCAGTATGACTATTGAAGCGATTTGGAATTGAAGTGAGTTTTCCATTTTTTTATAAATAAATTGCTTATCAAGTTATAAGTGATTTGTGCCTCGTGACAACATGTTTTTCCCCTTGCTCGCTTCGATGCAGCAAAAATTCAGTTCAAAACGTCGACTTTGACAGTATTTTCTAAAAGATCTTCTGCCTTTACAAAAAAACAGAAAACGTGTTTCAATTGCATAGTTTCTGAATATGAACACCTCCCAATTTCATGTGCTTCCAAACAAAAATGAATAAAAAAATATATAATAAACTAGCCAGTTTTTATTTGAGAACAGCCTTAAAGTAGAAAAAGCTTATGAATTCTTCATTTAAAATTTGCCATATTGTCATGTTGTGACATATTGTCTTTCCTTTCCATCCCCATCATAATATTCTCCTATTTTATTTCTCCTTAAAGTTCATCCAATTTAATTATTTATTTAACTGTTCATTAATTTTGATCCTTTTTAACCTGTGTTTACATTTCATTTTATCGATCCTCTTGTCTGCGTTACGTTAATTCAAAGTCTGTCGATCTCGTTTCCCTTTTGGCCCAAGGCCAAAGTGCGCAGACATGCATCCTTTCTCTTCATTTTGACCGTAAACCAACGTATTTCATTGAAGCGGTTCGTAGTTCCTTCACTTAAGCAGCCGGTTCTCCCGCGCATGCGCGTAAGGTCTCTGTTATATGAGACTACTCATATAACTAGTGCAAAACTAAAGCTCCTATAATATTTATATTATTGCACTATATTAATACATCCTATTACTAAGCAGAGAATAATTTGCAACTGAAAGCGTATGCTGAAATAAAGACCATGTAAAAATGTAGTTAAAAATGCAGTTGTTTCTATTCATAATTTCCATGAGCAGTGAGTGTAAAAGAAACTAAAACGATGACCAAATAAGTTAAAATAAAACATCAGCTTTTATTAAATCGTTTAAAGAAAAAAACAAACAGCATTTGTAAAACAGAAAATATTCTTGAAACTAAAACATAATTTAGATGATGAAACAAAGAATGATGATGTCAAAAGTTAAAAACAATTACGAATTTTATCACTAAACATATCGCTCCAATGCTCATTTTAAAAGTTTTAAAAGCTCTATAAACATTAAGTATCTCATTAAACTGCAACAATATTCAGATTAAAAACGTGCTGATAAATAAGCTCAAAAAGAAATACTTCATCAACTATCAATTCATTCATCATTGCCTTCCAGTATAATCCAGAACTCTTCTAAAGACAAACACCGTTCAAAACAACCACAGACGTTTCACATTTCCAAAACATCATATCAGCCACCCTCAACTACCGTAACTGATACTATATATACACATCGTCTCAGCCGGCACGCGCCGTGAATGAAAAACGTAAACAGGAACCGCCCCCAGCTCCAACCAATCACGGTACAAGGTCATCGCCAATACACGTGTCGAAACCGAAAGTACGCTCGTGGATTAACAGCGCCATCTTTCAGCAAACACCGCTACTGTCCATTTGATTACAGATCGTCGACGTGTTCGGCAGGAAAACATCGCGACCCGATTTCAAAGCACGTGAAAAATATAACGTTAATGTCGTATGGATAAATGAAACAATATGAAAAGCTGCAAAGCATAAAGGTAAGTTCAAAATATAAAATAACTAAATAAATATAATGTAATATATAAACCAATTAATTTATAAGTGATATGAAAAGAAACTGAGGGAATTGCTAACAAATGCCCCCCCTCATATCACTTATTCCGAATACCAAAGAGGTAAAAAATGAGTTCATAAAACTCCCAATCAAAGTCCATCACCACAATTTAGTTGACCAAAAATAAAACCTTTAATACAACTGACAACCACCTCGAAAACAACAGTCTAAAAAAAAAAAATACCCAAGACAAATACCTAAACAAAATTACCAGCACCGCCAACACCTACAAGAAACATGAGCACCAGAGTGATTAACATCAGGCAAGTAAGCTTAAAAAAAAAAAATTCATTCTATTCAACAATCAAAAAAAATTCACAAACGTTCAACAAAACATTTCAAAATTTCAACAATTCAACACACAATAAACACTTAACATTCAAAACTTCTTTAACACAACTTAAATCAATGCAACATTAAACCTTGAAACAATTCAAATATTAGCATATCAAAGCTCAAAACTTCAATGTTATTACAGCAACAACAATCTCTTGAAACACTTAATCCAAAAAGTTCAAATTACAAGATAGAAAATTTCACATCAACTGATCAAGAAAAATTCATAAGTTTCAATTTTACACATCATGACTAATCAATCAGAACTTCAAAATGCAATTTTTACAATAATTATGACTGATACAATTTTTCTTCCACATGCCTGTAAGACATTATGTGAATACATGCCTCTTCCACATGCCCATAGGACATTTCGTGATATTTAAAATATTAAAGTTACAAAGAACCTGAAAACCAAAGATTAAACAATAACACAACACATTACATATCATATAGTCACCAACATATATTCAACTTTCATACACACATTCTTACGTGGCGCCACGATTTCTCATTTCAATCACACACATTGAAAAATACCAGGAACCTGTAACAACTGAACAGTACAATTAAGCCAACATTTCAAAGACGTATGCAATTATGACAGAACAAATTTCCACATTTTACTCCAAAATAGTATAACTATTTTCTAAATTACTTATAATACAAAAATCCTCAATAACACACAAAATTTTCCTATTACTTATAAAAAGAATGAACATTCCCACCTGAGTTCCGGACCTCAGATAGGAATGTCATGCAAAACCCAGACAAACACAATCTTATACTACTACCTATGAATTCAACACCAAATTCACAAATATCAATACTTAGAAAAATTCCAAAAAAATACAATTTAAACAATTAAATATAGAAATAAATAGGTTGCAACCCAAAAATTTAATATAAACTAATACAACAACAATTTAAATAATTAGAGACAATAACATAAGCATTTTGCAAGGTAAACGGGATATAATGTGGCATTTCCATATATTAACTAAATAAAATGGGACTCACTGAAATAAATATAACATGCCCGCGAAAAGACCTTCCTGTGGCAATAACAACTGATACACCCACCCCCAGATGCCACTCTGACTAGATTACATTTGCACCCCTGCGAGTCGCATCCCGGGGCCGTTCGGACACCAAGGAATGGATTATCAAGAAGCATCACCACATTCCAGTGGAACTTTAAATGTCCACCAAGAAAATACCTTTTAAACAAAATATAATTTCTGAACAATATAAGTTAGATTCTAATACACATTTAATACATTTAATACATTCTTATACAAAATTAGAAACAGAATAATATGAAACAATTCTAAAACAGCAAACTTTCAAAAAAATGCTTCAAGAACAAACTCTAAAGACATATTCAATGAATCTTTTTAATTCAAACTTGGTGAGGGGTTTAGTAAAGATATCAGCTAGATTTTCCTTGCTCCGGACAAAATTTAAATCAAAAGTATTTTCATTAACCAAATCCGTACAAAAAAACAACTTGACATCTATATGTCGACTCCTATGATTCTCAATGGGTGATCTTACAAAATCTATAGTGGCCCGGTTGTCTACATATAATACTGATTTTACCCTTTCCCCAGTGATAACCTTCCTTCTATAACATTCACTCAAGATTCTATCAAACCAAAGAAGTTCCTTCGTTGCTTCGGTCATGGCTATGAACTCAGCCTCCATTGTTGACAAACTAACACTTTTCTCTTTAAATGTTCGCCATGAAATGGGAGAGTTACCCAAGAAAACAATCTGACCACCTAACGAGGTTCTATCGTCTCTATTGGCTGCAAAGTCTGCATCTGAGTAAGTGACTAACTGGGGTTTTATACATGATAAACTGAGGGTCATATCCTGAGTATAATTTACATATCCTAACAACCTGAGCAAACCATACCAATGTTCTCTTCCGGGATCTGACTGAAACTGACTATAGATATTCACAGCATAACTAATATCCGGACGAGATCTATTAGCCAAAAAGGAAAGACAACCCAAAACACTACGATATGGCAACTGTGACATTTCTCTACGCTCTTCCTCAGACTTAGGACAATTTGCTTTTGAATAGACTGAGCCCTTACCAATTGGTAGAGATGAAATAGGAAACCTGTACGACTCAAACCTTTTACACACCTCTTTAATATAGGATTTTTGGTGAATCCGCAAGTTATTTCCATCTTCCTCAAACTCGACCCCAAGTAATTTTCTCGTTTTGCCCAATGTTTTCAAATCAAAATGTCTACACAAAAGTTCCAGAGCTCTATCTATTATCTTCTTATACCTGCCAAAAAGAACTATGTCATCCACATATAACAGTAAAATTAAGTCTGAATCCAACACATAGACACAATTACACCATTCTAGTTTCACAAAGCCAATTTCTAAAAGAACGTGATTAATCTCATAGAACCAAACACGACCAGACTGATGTAAACCCCTATATTGCCTTATCCAACTTACAAAATAATTTCTCTTTACCTGGCTCAACAAAACCCGGTGGCTGTGACATAAATACATTTTCTGAAAGAGGTGCATATACATAGGCACATTTAACGTCACATTGGGTGTGTAACCAATTTTTAAGAGATACTAGTAAAGAAAAGAAAAAAAACGAATGACACTGAAATTTACTACTGGACTAAACGTTTCGTCATATGATTCACCTTTTATTTGTTTAAATCCCTGTGCCACCAAACGAGATTTAAATCTAACAATCTTTCCCGAATCATCCTTCTTTACCGTATACACCCATCTACAGCCTACAGGATTTACATCTGGTGGTAGTTCGGCCAAATGCCACACGCCTCTTTCTTTCATTGTATCAATTTCCTCTTTCATAGCTTTCCTCCATTCCTCACACTGATCTGATTTTACTGCCTGTTTATGTGTCCTGGGAATTACCAAATCATATAGTCAAGATTGCGATTGACAGATATCAACACTAGGACCACTTACACTAGGATCTGACACCACTCCTTCATATGTATTATTCCCTCTAAAATCAAATAAGTTAGGTTCAAAATTTACATTGTTATCCCTACAGTAATCCATCACTTCCCTTGATGATCTTAGACGTTGAGAGTTATTATCTATGTCAAAATAATATACATCTGTATGAGAACCAGTTTTTCTTGGGACAATTTTTCTCATCCAGCGAGTGTCTCGCAAAGTAGGTTGAGATGTAGAAGGAGAACCATCTCCCAAAGAAGACTCCTGCCTTTCTGCACCAGAAAGTGATTCAAGGGAGTCGTTGGAGCGGTCAGAAATGGGTCTGACTTCCTCAACAACGTCTTCTTCCTCGAAAACACCTCCAGTAGCAGGAACCCACTGCAACTCTTCCTGAATGGTGCCCAGCACTGCTCCATAAATACTCTGCTTAAAACTGGTATTCTCATCGAATGACACATTTATGGTTTCAACAATTTTGTCACTATCTGGCAACCATATACGATAACCCTTTGTTTTAAAAGCATATCCCACCATGTATCCTTTACAAGCTTTAGAGTCTAATTTTAATCGTTTCTGACGAGGGATACCTACATATGCTACACATCCAAAAGGTTTTAGATGTCTTACCGAGGGCTTTGTACCACCAAAAAGTTCAAATGGTGTTTTCACCTGATTCTTATGACACAAACGATTCCACGTGTAAGTAAAATGGAGCATAGCCTCTGGCCAAAAACTCAAATCCATACCACTTTCCTTTAACATGGTTCTGGCTCCATCCGCTACTGTTTGATTGTATCGCTCGGCCACGCCGTTTTGTTCCGGGGTAAACGTGTTCGTTAACTCGTGACTAATACCTCTTTCAGCACAGTATTCCTTCAAATTCCAATTCACATACTCCCCGCCATTATCAGACTTTATTGCTTTAACCTGCCTACCCAAAAACCTTTCTGCACGGCTAATATGTTGCCTCAAAATTTCAAAAACCTCTGATTTTTCCCTCATAGGGTACAAGGATACTTTTCGTGAATAATCATCAATTATTGAAAGAAAATACTGCTCCCCCTGTCTACCACTTATATGGCATGGCCCCCAGACATCAGTAAATAAGAGCTCTAGTGGAAAGTTGGATCTAGTAAAATTCCTAGACTTAAAAGATGTCCTCCTGTATTTATTTAGTTTACAAAATTCACATTTAAACTCCCCTTCTCTCAAAACAGGTAAACCCCTAGCAACAGTATTTCTACAAGTATGTACTATTAAATAAGGACTAACATGAGCTAAACGTCGATGCCAAACAGTCATATCATCATTTTTACTAACAGATGATGCCTCAAAAGTAACTCTCTTGTTACCTCTACCTGGAATTTTAGGATGAAGGTAATATACCCCATTTTTAAGATTAGCTTTAAATAGAGGTTGTCCGTCGCAAGATATCCTCACTTCACCACCTCCACCAGTAAAATAAGCCCCATTTTTGTCTAAACGTGGACCAGATATCAAATTACGTCTTAATTTAGGTGAATACATAACATCTTTAAACATCAAGATCCTTTGACCAAATTTAAGTTTTATTGTTCCCCTTCCCACAATAGGAAAAGTTACTCCTTCAATAGCTACTGCCATGTGTTCATCATTAAGAGGAGTATATTCAACAAACAGATCCCTGTCTTTACAGAAATAATCGGAAGCTGCAGTATCAAAAACCCAGTCAGCCTCTCCATTAACCAAATTTGCCTGAGACAAAAAGAAAGATGTATAAGACTTACGTTGGGGACTTCTTACTCTATTGTCTCTAGACTGGTTTCTCATCCTTTCACCATGTCCACGGGAACTGTTGTATCGATTTCTATCTCTCTGTGGGGATCTAGGCTTATGTCCAAAGAATGCTCGTTCAACATGAGGGCCTTCACTCCTTTTCAATGGCGAAGGATCTCGATACTCAGAACAATCTGCAGATGGTGAGGAATCTCTACTTCGATGATTCATTGTCTTCAGGAAACTGCGGCACTGACTTTTGACATGTCCTGGCTTTTTGCAAAAATAGCATATCACTTTCTTTCTATTTCTTTTCTGGAACTGCAGTGACTGTGCTTCCACATAAATTTTGCCATGATCTCGGTCTCTCAAACTAAGTCTCGTCTCTTCAGCGACCAGCGACGTTACAACATCATTAAAACTAAAGTCCTGCTCTTTCCACTTCAGAATGTCTTGTACCATACTATCAAATTTAGTCGGCAAAAATCTTAGTAACTGGAAAGTCACATAGACATCGTCAAAATTTTTGTTAATACTTTTAAGTTGGTTTATAATTCTCAAGAGTCGGGAGGCATATAAATTAATACTTTCTCCACTGGCAATTTTGCACTCGCACAACTCAGTGAATACTTGCATATGACGACTTCTAGTATCTGGGTAAAAATGGGTACGGAGTTTCTTCCAGGCATCTATTGGATTATCACAATTTTCAACAATTTTTCTAAAATTCGGCTCTATATTAAGATAGATAGCGGAAAGTGCCAATTTTTCTCGAATATGAAAATTTCTTACATCTCTTTCAGTAAATTCTCCATCCTTTACTACGACTGGTACTTTTTCAATTTCAGCAACAATTTCCCAGACATTCTTTTCCATCAACAAATACTTCATGTCTGCCTGCCAATTGGCGTAATTACTGGAATTGAGCTTTTGTATCTGAGATTGCATCATTGCCATTTTAATTTCTCAAAAAAAATCAAGATTTCAAAAAAAAAAAAATTTTTTTTTTTTTTCTTTTTTTTTTTTTTTTTTTTTTCAACACTATTAATTACTGGTCATCATAAAAACTAATGGCCCCCCCTTCTAAAATTCACTAATTAATCACTAAAGGCCGTAGTTAAACACTTCACTGCAATAATATTTAATACCTATGAAGGTAAAAACTGCATGGGTCTTATACAAATACATGGGTCTTATAAAAATGCCCATAACCTCAATGTTATATGAGACTACTTATATAACTAGTGCAAAACTAAAGCTCCTATAATATTTATATTATTGCACTATATTAATACATCCTATTACTAAGCAGAGAATAATTTGCAACTGAAAGCGTATGCTGAAATAAAGACCATGTAAAAATGTAGTTAAAAATGCAGTTGTTTCTATTCATAATTTCCATGAGCAGTGAGTGTAAAAGAAACTCAAATGATGACCAAATAAGTTAAAATAAAACATCAGCTTTTATTAAATCGTTTAAAGAAAAAAACAAACAGCATTTGTAAAACAGAAAATATTCTTGAAACTAAAACATAATTTAGATGATGAAACAAAGAATGATGATGTCAAAAGTTAAAAACAATTACGAATTTTATCACTAAACATATCGCTCCGATGCTCATTTTAAAAGTTTTAAAAGCTCTATAAACATTAAGTATCTCATTAAACTGCAACAATATTCAGATTAAAAACGTGCTGATAAATAAGCTCAAAAAGAAATACTTCATCAACTATCAATTCATTCATCATTGCCTTCCAGTATAATCCAGAACTCTTCTAAAGACAAACACCGTTCAAAACAACCACAGACGTTTCACATTTCCAAAACACCATATCAGCCACCCTCAACTACCGTAACTGATACTATATATACACATCGTCTCAGCCGGCACGCGCCGTGAATGAAAAACGTAAACAGGAACCGCCCCCAGCTCCAACCAATCACGGTACAAGGTCATCGCCAATACACGTGTCGAAACCGAAAGTACGCTCGTGGATTAACAGCGCCATCTTTCAGCAAACACCGCTACTGTCCATTTGATTACAGATCGTCGACGTGTTCGGCAGGAAAACATCGCGACCCGATTTCAAAGCACGTGAAAAATATAACGTTAATGTCGTATGGATAAATGAAACAATATGAAAAGCTGCAAAGCATAAAGGTAAGTTCAAAATATAAAATAACTAAATAAATATAATGTAATATATAAACCAATTAATTTATAAGTGATATGAAAAGAAACGAATTGCTAACAGTCTCACTTCCGTCTTCTCCTTGGCGCGACGTTTAGGCATGCGCATCTTCCACTTGGTGCGGTCTTGGTGTTTTTGTAACTTCTGCAATCTTCGGCAACCGCGTGTTGCTCCAGTCAGTCAGTGCAGAAACCAGCCTGAGAGATGTAGGTGTCTCTCGGAAGAGCAGTGCGCGGGTTTGTTAGGAAAATTGAGACATGTCTAAGAAGTAGAGTCCCTTATTTCTATATAATTTGTTTCATCATTCTCCATATCCTTTATAAACTTGTAATTCAACATTCATATAAAGTTTAATGATATCTAAAGTTATACCTTACAGGCATCTTTGAATTATATTTTTGTTTCTTGTTATGTTAAAATAAACAATATTTTATTCAAGAAGTTTCATAAAATATATCTTTAATTTAGTAATTAAACCTTGTTTTATGTTTAAAGTCAGTTGAGATAAATACTATTTTTATTTAAACTTTCATAAGAAGACATATTCATATTAAAAGATAAACTTACTTATTAAATGAATCTGACCATATCATATCTATCTTAAATGGAAATATAAAGTTAATCTTTACTCTAATACAATCTTTAGTTTCCCGTTTTCTGTTTACCATACATGGCTTCATAACACGTAGTTACTTTCTCTCAATTACATCATTCGATACGCTTCATCGATTTCAATCTCCATCATCGTAGTTGGCCTAGATGCCGGGAGATGGCGTTGTTGTGACGTAATCACGGTACGTGTTAGGAGGCTAATGCTAGAACGCTAGTTTTGCATAAAGCAATGTCATTGACATTCTAGAAGTTTCAGAAGATAGCGAAGAGCATGCGTGGCGTAGTGATCTGAGGGAGTAGTGAGGTATATATAGTTACATTTTTTGGTGAACGATCATCTTCTTCAGCTACCGCATTCAGAGATTGTCGTTATTGTTTTAGTGTTGTGTCTTGTAATAGTGTGTACATTCGTTCCAGTGTCAGTCGTATTTATGTTGGTTATATTTCATCTTAGTTGAAAGTGATGACATTCTAGATTGTGAATTTAATACTTGTTCAGCAGTTATTGTGGTGAAAGAAGTGGAAAGAAGTATTGCTGGCAATGGTTTGGCTTTTAATGGAATATGGTGGTAAATGAATGTTACTTCGGAAACTTTGTGACTTAGTGAAATCCTTTAATTAAGAAGTTGAATTCTAATTAAAATGCTTTCTGACCTTCTTTTATGAAATGAACTATGTGTTGAATAAAGGGAAATAAATCTACGTGCGTTGCTGCCATATAATATTGAAGTGGCTGAGGTTCCAGATGGCCAATACTTAAATCACGTCATGTTTTCATTTAGATATTGAGAACCTTTTAGTAATTGTTAAGGTATATATATTGAGTAGTGTGATATTGTTATATATATTTAATTGATTTTAAATTAAGTTTAATTATTATTGTTGTAATTGTTTAATTGAATGTTTAAATAAATATAATTGGTTTTTAAATATGTTATCTTTATTTTTAAACCACTACATATGTGTTTAACTTAATTCCTTTCTTTTTTTATCTGGGGTATAAAAATCAGCCTTTACGTTTCCACTAAAAGCGTGTTAACTTTGCTATCTTTTCTTAAATCCCATAACTATTATCTTTTATAATAGTTAACAGGGTTCTCCCGGCACGCAATAATGTTGCAAGTGCATGTAGCACAGATATGAGAAGAGCGATGACAGAACAGAAGTTTAGTGCTTCTGAAAACTTGTATTAAGGACAAGCAATCTGCAAACATCGAATGAGACGAACTAGATGCCAATCAGGGAATCCCAAAATTTATCTTCTAAAGATCCAAAATAAAGAGTAATTAATTCCATACAACTTTGTGTCTTCTCTGATCCACTTTCTGAAGGTATGTGTATTTATACTTACTATCCTCTCTGTTCAAGTAACAAGAAGAACCAAAATTTCCAGCCACTGTTTTATTATAAGAAAACTATCACTTAAGCCTTAGCTTCTAACGTTATGACAAATAACCCTCTTAACACATATCTTCAAATTAAAAACAATACTCTCAAAATTTCATTTGCCGCCTTGGTTCTGGACCCATGTGGCATATGCCTAAATCCAACCCTGACTACGTATTTTACAAACTGTATTGACAAATTTATGTTTAATTTCCCCATAAAAAAAAACCCTTTAAAATTTACTTTTTCTTGCTTTCTCGTTTGTAAGATGGTCAATAACTTTCTCAAGTGAAATTAACATGCTACTGTTTTTGCAATTAATTTAGTAGCCGAAAAGCTAAAACGATCTCGTGACGTGCTGCTTCATAAACCTTTGACTATAAATTTATCTTTTATTACAAATTGCAGCAACTTACGGCTATTTTTTTATTGTATTTGTACCACTTTTACAAATAACATGTTTTCTATATGACAATTTCAAGAGAAATCTACCATAATGAAATTTTTTTGTAAAAAGTGGTACGAATAGAAGAGAAGGAATAGAATAGTGGTGGCTTAGTGGCCCATGGGCCACAAGTTGAAGACCCTTAGTCTAATTGATCCATGTAGAGTTAACTCAAATTATGACTTCCTTGTCTTGCATTTGGGCGAAGTAAGTGCATGCTGAATCTCGGTCCTCAAATGTACCCAAGGGATTAATTAAGTTTTAAAAGCTTCGTTCTGTGTTGTTGTCATCAATGGTAAAATAAAAAATATATAGGCATACTGAAATAATGTTGGAGAAGTTACTTAAGATGATAGTGTGAATTAAAGCTTCGCGAATAGAAGTAATTTCTTTTAAACGAATATATTTGTACTTTTTTAAATCAAAACCATTGGGATCCAAACCAAGGTAAAAACATTACAGGAATATGCCATTTGTCACAAGTATGATCCATCAATTTATATAATATGCAAGTGAGGTAACGATTCCAATCAGGACCCATTCATCTCACCAAAAATGTACAAGTTCCAATAATGTATCAACATCTTACCTGTAAACAAACAACAGAACTGTGTAGTGAGTAGGGCTGGATTATTTATCAATATATCGGTCAAATATTGATATTTTTTAAATATCGCAATAACAATATTTAAACTCTGACTCAGCCGATATATCCTAATAACAATAATATTCATGTTTTGTTTTACGATCACCGCGAAATCGAGCCCCGAAAAACAGCGACAAATATCCCATACCAATATGTCCTTCAATCCTTTTTTCATTTGATCCATCTATTTATTCACTATCCTGCATCATCAAAAACTGAAAATTACCTCCGCTGATTATCTATCTATCATATATCAAAGTAAGGAATATTCCAATATATCCCAATACATCCAGTCTTTAAAAACCACAAATTCTACTGTTCGTTAAAGATAAATACTGAATAACACTTTCACTACTGAATAACAATAATAGCTCGGTCCTTGTGCTGCGGTGTCGGCTGCTGTGATTGGCCCAGACTTATTCTGATAACTCTGAGCTTCTGATATGTCATGACGAAAAAGATGAGCGTTGATTATTGCGTAGTATTGATAATGCTTTATTTATAGAGTGCGGTTTCTTGGATTCGGAAGTAATTTACATCTGAGCTTAAAATGAGTGTATCGAATTGGATAGATTCGGTCTTTTTTGGTTGCCCCGTTCATAAAAAAAGGTACTTTAAATACATTGAAAATTTTTACACTGAATTTCACTAGATTATCGAAATTTAACTTATTTCTTATTCTAGTGGATTTTATTAGTAAATTAAATTTCTGAACGGATGTCTATCAGTTATTCAGCAAATAATACTTTTTTTTTTCAATGAGACATACATTATATAATTTAAACAATGTTAGATAATAATTAACGCAAAAAATGAAACAAAAATTACATGGTTGCCATGATTAAATTTTGTAGTAAATCGTAAATTTCTCAAAATATACGATATTTTTTTTAATTTCTTAAATTCATATTTTTAGTCATCAAAGGTAATCCTTTGCTAAATTAAAAATAAGAAACGATAATGATAATTGATAAAATGAAGTTTTTCAGGATGGACTGATTTCTTTATGCCAAGATTAAATGAAGGATATATGACGAAAGGATCGTGATGTATGGGTGGTTTGGCCCGGGCCCATTTCGTGTACAGAATAAATGAAATCAGACTCAGCCCCCCCACCCCCCCACCCCACCCCACCCCAAACTGTAAAACAAAGTTTGGTATTATTAAACAAATAATTAAATTCTATGAAATGAAAATTCTATACATTTTTATGTGGACAACTTTGAATGTCATTTTATTAATTGTGCTTTTTAATCATATATTAATCATATCATAGTGGTGAAAATGAAACTTAAAAAAAAGTATATATTAATAGAATAAAATGAGAAGAATGAGAGATATACTATCTTTAAAGAAAAGCTTTATGAAAGTAATAGTAATGGAAATAGTTATTAAACAATTAGTTTATTTCCTTTTAAATATTTTGTTTTAAAAAAACGTAAAAAATTAAAATTATGTTCTATGAGCAAATATATATAAAAATTTTAATTCGTTGCATTCAACTAGGTTTTGTGTTTAAATTGTTGATACCATATCATTTATCTTAAAATAGCAAATTCTCTTGCTCTCCCCCCCCCCCTCCCCTTTAAATTAGTATCGCGATATATCAGCAATATCAATATTAACTTGTTGATATATTGCGATATTAAATTTCTGATATCGTCCAGCCCTAGTAGTGAGTCATTAATTTTTGAGATTCATTGATAAAAATTAAAAAAAAATTGTTGCAGAAAAAAAGAGAAATAATGAAAAATAATTAGACACATGGCTTTTTAGACGCCTTTTATTTGCAAGATAATTTTCCATAAAAATATTTATGCGCATGTACTTTATTTTTATAAGTGAATAAAAATTTATATTTATTGTGATGTTATGAGAATATTATCCATTGGGTTTATATTATCTTTATGCTTATTGATGGAATTTATTTTTCATTATGATTAAATAGAAAATATATTTTTGATTACATGTTGGTGAAGCATAAATGTACGTACATAAAGTACGAGAGAAAAGTTTGAGCTGGTGAAAATGACTTTATGCTTAGCTTGAAATTTATTTTTATGTTGCAAAGACCAAAGAGAAAAATTAATATGATTGTGTCAACATGATATTATTTTCAGATTTTTCCTTTCTTAATTATTAAGATTATGGATTTAAATGGGAGCTTTTATTGATTGATTACATGATTACCTTGATCACATGCTAACAATAGCTTAAAAAAATAAATTATAGGTTTGATAAATTAAATTTTCAATAAAGAATTCATAAAAGTAAAGGAATTCAGGAAAATTAAAATTATTAAAAGTAACGGTAAGAAAAAAAAAAGCTTGAACCATAATTGTTCATTTGTGTATTATATAAATAAATTGTATTTTATTACTTTTAAAGGGCCGATTGGATATGTCACTTAACAGGGACAGGATTCCCAATTGTGGAAAAGTAACAGACATCACAATTATAGAAAGGGAATATAGCCCAGTAAATTTAGGGTTTGATAGCTAAGTAATTCATAATGAGCTGAAAATTTCAGAATTAGCTCTTTATGACAAGTAAAAAAAACCCTTAAAAGTCTCAGAAGTTCTCATGTGTGCTTCTATCCAAAATGGCCGATCAAAGATGGCCGCTAAGACCTTTTTGCATCGTCCAATGTTTTTTTTCCATTTCTAAGTCATGTATCAATATTTTTTTACTTCTGAAAAATTCTGTGACCTCTACTTACATCCTGTTTTAATGTATACATAGGGCCTGACTAAAGCAGGGGCACACGGGGCATGTGCCCCGAGCCCCCGTGCCAGAAAAGGCCTAAAAAAAAAAAAAAAAAAAAAAAAAAAAAACAATAAAATTGCTAAAAAAAAACCTCTCTGTTGAGGTTTTTTAATGGTCTTGTAAAAGAGCCTTAAGGTGTATAGGGGCCCCGCAAAGAGATGCCTGCCCAGGCCTCAGTCGATTAGTCGAGCCCTGTACCTAGTTTTTATCAAAATAAAAGCTACGAATGAGTTGTACATTCATTTATTTGTCGTCAAATTAATAGAATTTCATTGCCCTTAGCCTGTTTTGCCTCATACTTAAGAAACTATTGACAAGTCATCTGTATGTTTGTAATCCTGTTTGTGAGGATTATTTTTAAAATTTTGTTTTAAAATTGACAGATATTCCATTTTTCTATATAGAAATGTTTGTCAGAGGACTGTGATGGAAAAAAAAGAAAGAAAGTTAGAACAAGTTTAAATTATTTATTACAAGGCACAAAAATTTAAATCCAAAGTAAAAGTACAATAAAACATTATAGTAATGCTTGTAATAAATAAGCTAATAATCTTGTGGTAAATAAACTTAAAACAAAATTACCAGAATGCCACTCATTCAACGTCGTAACCGTTTTTGCCGTCTTCAAATCCGTTAATAGGACGAACTGAATTTGTGCATGTTTCTCCGAAGTAAGAGGTACAAAACCTAGAACAATGGAGAGCTGCCTTCTTGCACTGACATCTTTCATCACAGTACCTTCACAACATTTGCCAGAGCAGCTCCCGTAACGATTTGCATAGCTTTCCAAAACAGGGGTTGATCAAAAGTCACTATACATGTGTTTTCTCCCAGCTTTTTACATTCTTCTGCTGCATAAACCATAGTTGAATATATTGTCTTTATGTCAGAGGCAGGGTGGCTGGAAAACGGAACAGGAACAATACTACTAGTGTCGTATTGCATGGTGCTAATATTCTTGTAGATAGCATTTATAAACCCATTCCGCATAGGCTCTGGTGTATTTTTAACAAGATGTAAGCACAACCACAACCTATTGGAGAACATGGCCATTTCTAGAGATTTGTGACATTCTGTTGGTTGATTAGAATCGGTTTCACTACCACATGAGAAAGACCATTACTGCTTTTGGGGGGGCAGGTTAGAATGTCCGTTTTTCCTAGTGCAGCTATAGTTTCTGCCGAAGGATTTTTCAGTCGTGGGAATCTGGTATCAGAAACTAACTGTTCTGGTGGTGTACTTATTCTAATACCGCCATACACGGGAAGGTATTAAGCCCATCTAAGGTCCTGATATTGGAATTGGCATTATCAAATACCCATTGTGTGAAATGAGACACGGTCTGTGAAAGGAAAGCATTCATGCAAGAAAACTCAAATCGCCGAACCTCATTATAACTAGCAGACATTCTCAAACTGTGCAGAATGTCTATAAGTTGTCGGGAGGCAAAATGGCACAGGCAGTAGACTCACATGCAAGGAGGAGAGGAGATACAAAAGTGTTTGGCCTTGTCATTGAAATAATTGAATGACAGACCATGATTCGTTTTCTCTGTACTTTGTGACTCATTGTTTTAGATTTAGTTATATTATCAATTAATAATTTTAGAGTCTCTGGAACAGAAAAGCATAAATCATCCAACATGTTCTCAGGATGAGGATATGTTTGGTTGTCATACACCTGAGTCTGGATGTCTTCTCTAATAATTTTGGCTGCCATCATAATAATCCTCTTTCTTTCCTCAAACTCGTTCTGTTCCCTCTTTTCATACCATGCGTCATAGAGAAGTTTTTTTGACCCATCCTTGAATCTGAAGACTACATCCTTCCCAAAACCCTCACGTCCGTTGACAACATTAACACGTTCACCATACTTTTTTTAAGAAGATCTTTGAATTGTTGGCTGCTGTAAATTTCCACTCCCTCAGCAGTTAATTCTTTAAGTTTCGAGAACAGCTCTTGGCCTGAATATTGGCATTCATCTTCCTCATCTATGAATTCACAAAGTTTATCAAAAGCAGACCTCATCCTTATGTTTACTAGTCTCCCAACAGTTTTATCAGTAACAGGATTTGTCAAAAAAGATGCATAACAGTTTTCATAATACCTGCCTTCAGCTGCAACTAAGTCAATGACATTGCTAATTCTTCTCAAAACTGTTTCACCTTTATCGTCTTTACGCTCTTCAGCTTTCTTTTTTAAACTGTTTAAAGACTCCAAAGTCTCTATCTGATGAACAACTTTTCTGTACTTCTTTGCTTTTTTTGTTTCTACTTTAACTGAAGCCTCTTCACCGCAAAACAAACAGTGGGTTTTAAAATTGAAACCCGTGTCTTTAGTTCTCTTTGTAGGTCTCTCACAAACTGTAGCATGGTCTCGTTGTGAAATTTCTTTAGCGATCAAAGATAGCATGGTGTAATATTTTCTGCACTCTGAATGTACAGTTAAACTGTTGACATCCGAAAAATATTCGTGTAATCCATCCTGTCGTCTTTTACTAGTATTGAAAAGGGTTTGAAGTCCCCTTGTCACTGTAACTGTTTTACCAACATTCAGTGCTTCACCACAAATCACACACAACGGATCACAATCCATTTGAACTATATTCGGACATAAAAAGCTAAACGGAGCAAAAACAGAAGCGAAAATGACCACACACAGTCAAGCCTTTGGCCGAAACAATAAACTATGAGCAGAGCCGGCGTCAGCAAACTCACATTCCTCTCCACCCCCTTCCCATGTCTGTATGGAGCGCATACGTCGGAAATTCCTTTACCTTTTAGTCTTATTCTTATCTGCATTTTTTGTTGAAAAAATGCCTGTGTGTGAAAATGTAGGTGAAAACTCCAAAGGAAAAAACGATTTTTATTTTTTAAAATAATTTCAGTTTAAATAAATAGTATTACCGTACATTTATAATGTCTTTATTTTATAAACCTAAGCTCATATTCAAATTAGCATACTTGCTGACTGCATTAGTTTCCTTAGAAGCGAAAAATATTCACTTTTGACATAAATATGCAGAAAAACATCCAACAAGGCACAATTATTTGGCGACCACAGTTGATCTGCCATTTTGGATGGAAGCTGACATCGAATTTTTTTAGACTTTTCAGGATCCATTTTATACATATCCAGGAGCTAATCCTGAAAATTTTAGCTCATTATGAATTTCTTAGCTATCGACCCCCTTTTTGGTCTAAATTTACTGGGCTAATAAAGAAACCATATATAAAGAAATTATCAGTTGAAAATATTTAAAGTCTGTCTGACCTGCAGATTGTATATTTTTATTGTACAATAATTTCTCCATTTTTACATAAAAATTGATTTAAAAATGTGTTCTTAAAATCCCAGAGGTCCATTCATTAATCAGATTCTGAGCTGCAGGTCATGCTCTGTTTCCGGTCAATTTTCCTTATTGTCAATATATAGTATATGTTGTCGTTGAATAATATATGAATATTTTTATCAATTATTTCAAATTTTAAGTGAAAATTATGATTTCTACCCACCGTCCTAGGATGGGCATTTACACTAGTCTATAATAACTTGTTAATCATAATTAAAAATATATAGAAATAATTTTTAAAATTTTTATTTAGCCTTTTAAAATTTTGTGCCCTTATTATTCATGCACCTGGAGCATTTTGCCCCAACTGCTCCATGGTAGCTACACCCCTGTATCACACCATGTATCATATGTGCACATAGCAACACAACAGCATCACTCTGGCAACCAACGAGTTTCTAGCAGGAAGCTAGCTTTTGCTCGGCACTTATAGAACTCTGTTTTTTAATTTGTTTTTCCGAGGTTTCTGGTTTGATCTTTTCCTACATCGTTTTGAACATCTCTTTCAATGTAAATCTAAACAAAAATCATGTAATCTGCAAAATGTAATTTTCGAGATTTCTGTTTAAACTATATTGTAAATATGATTTCTTACTTGAAATTTAGTACAGTCAACTCCCTTTAATCTGCAAATGCCTATAATCTGCACACTGTTTCAGATGTAAACAGCAAAAATTTTGTTACAGTTAACTTTGCGAGAGAATCCCCCACCCTCCCAGCCTAAATTTGTGCATTTCAATGAAGTAAAACTTTATTTTACAAAAAAAAAAAAAAAAAAAAAAAAAGTAAACAATCAAGAGATTTTTTTCCTGCCTGTTATATATTGTAACAATAAAAAAGCGTTCTGTCACCCAGCAAATTTTCAATAGTTTGAAAAACATTTTGTAAAAGAAGCCTATATTCATTATAGAACAGAGGTTGGTTTACCTGTAAACTTGTATTGCTCTTCGACAATTGTGCTGCACATCCAAAAAAATTACAAAAAAACAACTTCTCTACATTACTTTTACCTCAGAATACAAATTATCTTATTCAGCCAATGGATCATGGAATTATTCATAGCATGAAACACTAATACAAAATGGAATTTATGCACAGAATTATAACCTCTGATTTATCGGCTAATATGGAGGAGTATAGAAGGCAATTTACAATTAAAGCCAGTATTTTTCTCTTGGCGGATGCGTGTGTCTCTGTATGCAAAGACAGTTTAGTAGGTGTAAGGATTAATTTGTGGCCAACATCTTTATTTATAGACAGTAATGGTGATCATGTTGACTTTGGTGGCTTCAGTTTGGATAGTGCTAAACAGAAATCTGCAGGAAAATTCGCTAACACAAAACTAAAATTAAAACAAAAAAATTCACTAACTGTTGTGCCTGATTTCTTGAGCGGAGAAAATATAATTGAATAGATATCCTCCCAAGATGAAGCTCCAATTACAGAGAGTTTCACAGATGTTGACATTATAAGTACTACTCTGTTAAACTCTACTGAAAATAGGATAATCTGATACAGAGTATGATGATGAAGGTGAAAAAGTAACTCTTGAGCAGGGCTCGGAAGTAGCACGCTAGAAGTAGCGAAACTACAGTAGCCGCTACTTTTTCCAGTAGTTTGTAGTGTAGCGTGCTACATTAAAAAAAGTGTAGTGTAGCGAGTAGCGCGATACAAAATATCAGTAGTTTGTAGCGAGCATCGATGCTACTTTTGACGCTACTTTAGGAGGGAGGAAAAAAAGTGCCAATCTTTAAATTACGTGATCATCATAACTCGTTCCTTTTGTGCGAAATATGTTCTCTGCAACAATTTACGAACGTCAGCGACAAATCTCAGTTGCAGTAGTTACAGCGTAAAGTTTTAGCATGCCCGTGATCTAATATTTGCTGTATTTGCTGATAAAACCTCAAAGTACTCACTCATAAAAAAAATAATTTTCTTGCTGGGAACCCTTTGTTTTCTTACTCATTATTAGATGTTGTGTTTTAATGTGGGGATGCTTCTTTTGAGATTAATGTAATAGAATGACAGACAAAACTAGTATAGAACTGCCCTGCTCGGCATATAATGAATATTTTGAAATGATAGAACAACAAGAAATTGGTAATTATTCTGTAACATGTAAACTTTGTACAATTAATAAGAATTTATCGGTATCAAAATCATCTTCTTACAACTTGAAGTGGAATATAGAGGTGAGTTAGCATATTCTTTATTAATAATAATTACTGGATCGCATCTCGCACTGAATATCTAAATCGTTATTCCCTAAAATTCATAAATCATTAAAAAGAGTATTTTCGAATTAAGATCCCTGGTTCAGAAAATAATCTTATCGAACTGTTTATTATCGCAAAAAATATTTTATTAATACGTCTTTTAATCGTTGTGAAATATTTGTCCAAAATATGCATACAAATTAATTTATTGCATATTTCCTTTTGAAGATTCCAATAGATAAAACAAAGGTGGTTGAAAATAAAAATACATTATTTAAAAAAATGCGTAAGAATGCTTAATTTGATTTTTATGGCTATTTATTTTTACTTTAGCTGTACAGGTTTTTTATCACTAAAATAATTTATTTATAATGTTTTATATTTGATTTGATTATTGGATAGCTTGGTGTTTAAATGAAATGTCTATATCTTTGTCTCCAGAATGAATCTAAAAACCAGTATGTTGAAATTCGGGTTTTCAAAGGAACACAAACAAAAAGAGATAGAAAAGAAAAGCTATGCTTTAATTTATGCAAGTCTGTATGATCGTGTTCAATTTTTAAATTGCTTTCAGAAACTATATTTAAATTGTAAAGAAATAGGACTATTTAGCTCTATTTAAAATATATATATATATATATATTCATATTTTTACCAAGAGCTATCCGCTCTTAAGGTTGTTCTCAAATTCAAACTGGCTACTTTATGACATATTCTTTAATTCATTTTTGTTCGGAAACGTATGAAAATGCAGGTGTCCTTATTCAGAAAATTTGTAACCGAAAGACGTTTTCCACTATTCTTTATTTTATTTAACTTTTCAGAATTAACTTTTCAGATTTTTCAGAAAACACTGTCAAAGTCGACGTTTTCAACCAAATTTCCAATGCCGCAGCAGGGGAAACGGAAAAAACGTGACACGAATCGCTTATAACCCGATAAGTAATTTATTTATCAAAAAAAGAAAACTCATTTCGATTCCAAATCGCTTCAATAGTCAGACCTGCCAATTTTGTGCCTTTGTGTTTAAAAATAAGTCAGATAACGTATCAGAAAGTTTCGCGTTGTTGAGTAAGGAATTTGAGAACAACCTTAAGCGTGACTGGGCTATATCACTATCATACATTTGTAATATTATTACAATTTTGTTTTCAAATTTCCTCTTTTTAACACTTTTCAACATAATTAAAAAGTATCTATGAATTTGCTTTGTCTGTCTGTCCGTGCTCTAACTCTCGTAAATATACTCAGATTGCAATGAAAGTTTTATATGTTATTGAAGTTTACCATTAAATGTTCAGTATTGAAAATGAAGTGTGTAGCATTTATTTCTCACTTACAGGGACATTCAAAAGAATACTGTTACTATATGGTCTATAGGGAAAAATCGTTTGCGGTATATTTAATTAGCGATGATAACTAAAGTAGCGAAAAGTAGCGAAGTAGTGACTACTTTTGAAAAGTAGTTTGTAGTCGCTACTTTTTAAAATAAGTAGTTGTAGTTGTAGTTAACTACATTTTTCATAAAGTAGTTGTAGTTGTAGTTCGCTACAAACAAAAAGTAGTTTTTCCGACCACTGCTCTTGAGCTTGAGCAGGGTTTGGATATGGGTTATAAATATCTGGATTTTCTTCAGAAACAGAGTTTTGTCTCAGAACAAGAAATGATAAATATACATCTATAGACTCCAAGACAAAATACTAGACCAAAAGTCAAAAGTTCTCAATCAAATGAATATTGATACTATGTTTGAAAGTTGTAAAAACAAACAAAAGAAATTGTAAGATAAAATTTAAATAATTTGTCCTTAAATATAATGTGATTTTTAATTAAATAACCCAACATTTTACAATATCTTTCTTTTTTACCAATTAATTTATGCATTAATAATTAATTTACTGTAAAATTACTGGAGAAAAAAAATGTAAACAAAGTAATGACCTATAATCCGCAAATTTCTATAATCTGCACAACCTTTGGTCCCAAGCTGTGCGGATTAGAGGGAGTTGACTGTATTTAATAAAATTAATGTTATAAACTTTTTCTAAATGTACTATAATATTAGATTTCTTTTCCCTCAAAAAACCAAAAGATCTCATACAATGTAAATGCAACACATTGGGTTGCAACACTGCTAGTAAATTTTAAAATCTATAAGCAAATCCAACCACTCCCTCATTAATTTAAGTGAAAGTGATCGAAAAGCTTAGTTGTAATTGAAGTTTTGTATTACATAGTGTAATTTTACATAATATACAATGATGTTAATTAAAAAACATAAGTGCCCTATAACTAGCAAAAATTTTTTGTAGAATATTTTTTTATTTTTCTTACAAATTTTAACTAAAGAAGTTTAATCAAAATCTTGACAATTCTCCATTTACTACTATTTAAAACTAATCCTAAAATAGATTATGCAATCCATCAGTTTTTTTTTTCTCACTTTTTACTTACCTATCATATGTTGTATAGGGTAAGTCTTGTAATCGTTTTGAAAATTGAAAAAAAAATTTTGACGGATTTACACGTTTCAGACACTGAAGATTCCGAAAAACATATTTTTAGAAAAAAAATTTTTGCTGTCTGTCTGTCTGTAAACGCTCTATCTCTTGAACAAATTGAGATAGAGACTTGAAATTTGGTATGTACTTAGTATGTAATAATGGATAGAAGCTTATTAAATTTCAGTAACCTCGATTATCCAGAACTATTTTTCTTGGACTCTCGAAATATTCGTTCTGATAAAAGGTATATTTTCAAAACATTATTTTACGGAGTAAATATAAAAGACAATAAAAAAACATACATTTTGCATAAAGAATGAAGTCGATCGGATAATTAGTTGCCGAGATATTTGTAATCATATTTTCCACACTCTTCGATTTTTCATTACCCTGTATTTCATTCAAATTTCAATTCAAAGATATATTTTAATTGGAAATGAGACTCTTAATCTGACGCAGTAAACCATTAGTTAATATGATTATCAGTTTTGGAGTTATAAGGATGTTTCTTTTACGCAATTCAGTAATAGAGCATTTAAAGCTTATGATGTCATCAAGCCACGATTTTATTTTAATTGCAATGCATTTTATAAATAGTTTACACATGTTTTATTTTTATATTTTATATTATGCATATCCATGATGGGTAAGTATTACGGTGGCCCCCAACGACTAGTTTCATTAAATGTGTCGCCGAAGCTAATCCTAAAAGACATTTTCACTTACTGACATATCAGGTTGTTTTCATAATCCAAAATATAAAAATGTTGCCAAATGGCTACACCATGCAATGTTAAAGTTATAGAGTTAAAAGATTGTTAGAGAAATTATCAAACCTTGTGATTTCTGTGGTTTTAAATACTGTATCAATAATAACTAAATTTAAAGAATGTGATCGAAAAAGGAATTTACCTTGTTTTTAAATCACTGTGCTGTCACATTCCATGACTGTGTTCTGTCAGTCACATAGTTTTCTCTTTCAATCCGAACTGTTTAATACTGTATATGTATAAATTGCAGTAATCTAAAATGTAAATCATTATTTATTTAGTATTATTTTTGTTTTGGCTTAAAACAGTGAAATGTGTTATTAACAAACGTAGGCAAAATTATATAAGTTCAATTAGTGTAATAAAGTCTGATCAAATGACTTTATAGTTAAATCTGAAATACATACTAATGAAGTACAAATGAAATGGGAAAATAATCAATAAAACAGAATTACTAATCTTGACAGACTAAAATAACCCAAATTTCTGATGATAATTAGATATTTAGAGGTGGGGGGGGGGATTTCCACATTGCATTTTCTATTGTGTGGGATTTTCCTATTTTTTTTGCAATCCCTGCAGTCCCACGTGCTATGCCAAATCCTGATCTATCAATTTCGTAAAGTGCATTTCAAACAGTTACTGCCTACAGACAGTATTACAATCGATTTGTTTTGTGCGTCTCTGTAAATGAATAGTATTTAATGCTATGAACACCATTTTCTACAAGAAACATATTGTAATGCATATCAACAATGTATATCAATGTAACATCATTAAAATGTACTTCAAATAATTATCATCTATAAACCATAATGTATCTAAATTCTTTTTGAGTATCCCTATAAATGAACTAGAAATGCTACACATTTCATTTTCAATAGAGAACCTTCTATGATAAACTTCAATAACATGTATGAGTTTTGTGACAATCCAAGTACATTTTCAAAAGAACATGGACAGGCAGGCAAAGCAAAATCATAAACACTATATTACAGAAGATTATAAAATATGCTAGGGAAATTTTATTGTGTGAAGATTCATTAACATTTAAGGATTAAGTAATTTGTTATTTATTTATTTCTATTGTAGGCAACCCATTTAAGAAATTTTTTAGCATTTCACAAGAACCTAGAACATGATATTATTACTCTACAAGATGATTTGCATTTGAATGGACCTTTTCAACTGAAATATGATTTTGCTGAAGCATTAGAGAAAATTTTATTTTTTAAAAATAAATTAGTTGATTATAAGGAGAAGGAGTTTCACATGAAATGTGATTCTAAATTTTTTCATGTTACATTAAAGCCTCTGGATTCATTAAAATCTCTCAAAAATGTAAGTTTGATTTTTAAATCTTTTATTATTCCTTTTATATATATATATATTCATTAATTTGAAATTGAATAACATTTTTTGTCACATCTTATGCTATAAGTGATTTTTGAGGTGTAAAGACCTTTACAGAACTGTAGCGTCCTAAAATTAAGTTAAAAATGCCCACTTTGATAACATTATAAAAAATATTCTTTGTTTTTATTGAAAAATAGAAAACGCTATTTGATTTCAATGCTAAAATGTAAGTTTGTTCTACTACAAAACCATTAAATTCTGATACAGAACTGCAATTTATTCTGATACAAAAATATTTTTTTATTTTCTACTCCTGTATTATGAGACTCCAAATCATAAGATTTGTTATGAATTTGTTATAAAGTGTGCTTTATAGCCAATTAGCCAAAAGATTGGTTGCTGTCATTCTTTAGCAGTAGACTGAATGTCATGAAGATTGTAAAAAGCAAATTGCATGAAATCAACAATAATACTGTTGATATAGAAGCATGCATTTTTCACAAAGTCCACAATGCATTTGGCCACGATTTTAAAATGTGTCTTATTGACTTATACTACTACTTTTTTTAAAGTAAACCACTGTGCAGTCTAGTGATTACTCACAGTTACAGGTATGACTTGGGTTATTTAAATTTACTATCAAATGTTTGTCATTTGCCAAAAAATATACAATAACTATTGTAAGTAAACATACTTAACTTGTTACATTCCGTTTTTAATTTAAATTCATGCAGCCTTTTCCTAAAGTGTTAAATAATTTGAATTATTTTTAAAAAGTTGTAAAACATTTCTTGTCAGAATATGATATATTTATTATGTATTATTAGAATGGGGAAAGTTAATTCGTCTGTTATAGTCATACTGCTACAAATTTTGAAACTCTTTAAGTATATAATTTTTTTTTTCTTGTTTTAACATTTATTACATTTTATACTGTTGAAATTGTATATATGCACTATGTTAAAGAAAAGTTCATTAACAAAGCATATTTACTTTTAATTTGGAGCTACTACAAAACGTAATTAACCCACTCCAAAACTGTAATTGACCTGCTCCAAAACTGGCATTTACTGCTTCAAAACTGCAATTTGTCCTGCTCCAAACCTACTACAAAAATGGATTTTCGATTTTCCACCCCTGCAGATGTGATGTTTGAAGGACAGCTGAATCGAGATATTCATGTACTGAATAGAGGGCTGCCATTTGCAACTAAAATGCTACTAAAAGCGACTATTTTCAGCATCAGGCAACTATGGCTACTATTTTAGCCCAAAAACCTTCAAAAGCGACTATTTTGGAGGAAAACCAGAAAAAAGGAGACTAGCTCCTATTCCGGCTACTATTTTTGAAAAAAAAAAAAAATTCACCTGTTTCAAAATTACAAATTTTTTAACCCAGTATTCCAACCTAATATTTTCGTATAAATTTGTTTTTTATTCAATTTTTAAAATATGTAAACTTCCAATTGAAATTTTTAAAAAAAATTACTTTTTCAATCTAAATATAGTGCAAAAATACCAATCATTCAAATTTCAGTGGGAAAACTAATTACTGATTTTTGGTTTGGCTACCACCCATAACCCTTATGCTTTACAGTACATTTGTCCAATTTTTGATTGTTTTTAAAGGTATTTAACCCTTTAACTGCCGTATGAACCACAAACGATTAACTGTAGATTTGTTCACTGTGCGGCATGAATCATATTTGTTTCTAACCTTGTATAAATGTTTCATACCAAAAATTTTAATTAATAAACGAGCTGAAATAAATGCTACTTAGAAATAAGAAAATCTTGTTTTCTATCACAATTTTTCAATTTAATAACAGATTTAAAATATTGAGGAAAACATTTAGAATATCGCCTTTCTTACTTTTTAGATAGCTTTATTTGGCCCATTGGTGTCTATAAAATTGGACTTTATTTATGCCAATTTTCACACATATTTTCTTTATTTTCACTTTTTATTGGCAGATTTCTTGCTTCAGTTCATTTTTGTTTACAAAATGGAATTAAAATTGCAGCTAATAACATGCAATAAAAGTTTTATTGTTTTCAGTTACCTCACAGTAATGCTCAAGTACAAGCTAAGCATATAATCAATTTAGTTTGGGAAATCCAAACTGCATTCTGATCCTATATCTCAGATGATAATTTAAAAAGTTTCTTTTTTCTTTCTGTTGTTTTTGTGTCATTTTATAATAAAAATACAAAAAGTGGCAAATTTGATGGTAACATGTAAGGTAACTGTAGAGAAAGATGTAGATTTTCATGATGTTATTATTTTTATGGCAAATAAGGGTTCTTGCCCCTCTTTTCTTAAGTTAAAATGCAACTTTTTTTTCTACTATTTTTGTACAAATGCTACTATTTTATTTTGGCTACTAATTTTTTTCATTGTAGGCTACTAAAGCAACTATTTTTTATGTTATTAGGCAGTGGCAGCCCTGTGAATATTGTACTGCATACAGTTTTTGATAGCGTGTTCCCTGATAGGTATGGCCAGAGTTGTATAATATAGACGCACACCGTGCACGGAAAATTTTATGCAAAATTCAAAACTTTGCAAAAAAATTTTTTTATTAAATTTTTTTAAATACTGAAAAATTATAAATATTTCCCAATTTTATGTAAAATTTTTTTACTGTTTGTGCACAATTCAAAGTTTAAAGACGCAAAACATTGTTGTGACATCACAGATGCTTTTATTTGTATTTTTCGCAGACTAGAGCTTGGCGCCGATTGGTTTTCCATCGGCAAGCTGAAAAGACTGTTTAGCCCAGCGGCGGCAGTTAAATCGAATACTTTTGTAATGTTAGAAAACATTTTAAATTTAATTTCTTTAAAATGATTTAAAGCTAAATGTAAATATTTCAGAATGCATCAAATTTTAATGAACATCAATGACTAAACTGGTTGCTAGCCAAAAAAAAAATCTGTGTCTGGAAAGTTTTCAAATAGAAATAAAAATCATAATAGAAAATAGTAATAGAAAAAAAAATGTCATAAATGACACGGAAGAAATAATGTATTATTTTTAGGAACATGCTTTTTTTTTCTAAAATTTGATTCTGTAGAAAATCGTTACTTTCAAATGACAACTTACAACTCCAAACACAGCCAAAGCCGCCGCCGGGATGTAGCACATATCTTAGCACACCATCAAACACAAACACGTGCAACTCGCTCCAAAGTGGTACTTACAAGGAAGGTCTCCTTAAAACGCATGCTCAGAAAATTTTGAAAAAAATGCTAATGAAGCTACACATGTATGTAATAAAGGAACAGTGAAATTTAGCTGCGGAATTCCAGTAGAAAATCTGCAAAAAAATAAAATACTTTCGAGTATTTGGTGCAAAAACACACGATTTGGCTAGCAACATTTTTCCTTCGCCAAATGCAAACGATTTTAATGCATTTTAAATTGCTTGTAAAATGATTATTCGAATGCGCAATATTTAATGAATTTAAACTTAAACGATGAAATATTTATTATTTTTTGTATAATATATACAAGCTGCTTGTTATTGCAGTTATTTATTTTTACCACTGAAAAAAATATGTTCTATGTTTTGGAAGCTGCAAATATCTATTTTATGTTATAGCGAAGCGATATGTTATAGCTGTTATATAGTGAGGATGCAGTTAGATGATTCTTCTAAGCTTGCTCTCTGAGAAAATTCTGAAATGCTTGTTTCAATCTTGTCTGAAATGTTGTATTGTTTTTTAACCAAAATAATTATTCTTTAATTAATATTAATTAATTTTTAATATAAATGGTAATTATTTTAAACTACTGTTTTTAATTCATAACGTCAAAATAATATAACACATAATTTTATTAAACATTAAATTATTTTGCAGAAAGTTTTTGACCCAATATTTATGTGCGCAGAAAGTTTTTGGTTTTATACAAGTCTGGGTATGGCCTCTGTCCATCTAGTAAAACGGTTGATGATTGTTAAGAGATAAGATAGCCTTCAAATGATAGTAAAGGGCCAACGAGATCTGTAGGAATTTTATTAAATTGTGCATCTGGTTTGCAGAATGTGCCCAAAAGTGCCTTAGTATGCCGCTGTATTTTTTAGCGTTGGCATGGTTCGCAACATCGAATCCATGTTTTAATTTGATGCTTTATATCAGGCCATAATATCTAGAACATATAAGTTTAGTTGTGGCAGCTATTCCAGGATGTGAAAGTTTGTGCATATGATCAAAGATGAGTCTGTGAAAAGAGTTTGGAATGACTGGACGAGGGGTGCCTGTTGAGATGTCACATAATAAATCACAGTCAGACATTTGACAAGGTTTCAGTTCTAGATTCAGTGACGAGTGAGTATTGTGTGAAAGGCCTTGAATTTCGAGATCGCTTTTCTGTGTGTTCGCAAATTTATGAAAATTTGGGGTTGGAGATTCTGTAATTGAATCAATATTAATACGTGAAAGTACATCAGCAACAACATTTTCTGATCCCTTCACATGCCTAATGTCCGTAGAATACTGGGAAATGAGATCCAAATGGCGTAATTGCTGTGGTGAGCATTTATTTGGATTCTGTTTGAAAGCATAAGTCAGTGGTTTTTGCTCTGTATGGATTCAAAAATTCCTGCCCTCAAGCATGTGCTTGAATTTTTTTATAGCAGAATAAGACTTAGCAGCTTGAGTCGCCTTATCGTTCCACGTGAGATGTCCGGACGACTTGCGAACTTTAGAATTAAATTTCTTGTTATTTTTAATTCCGTTAATAATATTTATGCTAATATTCCAGTCCATGTGGGCACTATAGTTGTTTACCCAAATAAAATAATTATCCAAAATTTTGACAAGTTTTTTCTTTTTCTATTTTTTTAAAAAAACTGTTATTAAATGTTGTATCAGTTGTAATGACTTGTATATATATATATATATATATATATATATATATATATATATATATATATATATATATATATATATCCTTCTATATATATATATATATATATCCTTCTATATATATAAAAAAGTAATGGTTTGGAAATGGACTAATGAAAATCTGTGTAGATACCGCGAAACGTATCTGATTGGTCAGAGCTTTCTGACTTTTCTTAGGGGGAATTAACATGAAAGTAGAGAATTTAGATAGGATGGGCACTATTAGGGGGGTTACCAAGAGGAAGGGACCCGGGTCTGTTGCCAAGTTTGGTGATATATCGCCAAATTTGGAGGCCTAAATTAGCTGCCAAAAGTCGTGCAAAGTTGGCGCTATTTCCAGTATTTCGCCAAATTTCCACAGACTCCCATTGAAATCCAATAGCGTTTACTCGCTTGCAAAAAATCAACAAATTGAGATATTGCAATGCAACAAAAATTAATATTAGCTTATGAATAAAGCTTAATTGAACTATTTATATTTTTAAGCACAAACACCAACTATTTACAATATTCGTAACACTATAAATACAATTGGTACTTGTTAGTTATCCTGTCGACCAAATTACTGTCGCCAAATTCATATATATTAAACGAACAAAGGATTTTCCCGATTAGGAATGATAATCGTTCCGCAACGATTACGTCTGGGGTTGACTAGGGTGCAATTATGCGGGGGTTGGTGAGCGTAGTGAGCAGGGGGCCGAGCTCCCCTAGTATATATATATATATATATATATAACCTTTAATAACATTCATTGAGAATTTTTGTTTAGTAGAAAATTAAAATATTCAACTTAAAAATTAGAAAAAAAATCTTAGGAAAGTATTACAGGTTTTTGAAGATTTTAAGATACTATATTTTTGATATGGTTTATTTCATTGAATATAAAATAAATTGTAAAGTTTCTAATGACATAAAAAAGCAACGCATGATAACTTTACAGTTAATTTCGAAAAGTTTCCAAGATAAAAATATACTATTTGAAAATGATGTTATGATGTCGCATCATATGTTATTCAATTTTTGCAATTTTAGTAATTATTCCCCTCTCATTTAATTCCCTTTTCCAAATTTGTTCCCTTTTTCATTATTTTAACGCTCACTGTTCTACAAAAATACTTTCTCATTTTCCTTTCCCACCATTTTGTTAAATTCAATGTAACAAATTTCATTCCGTTTATTCTAATATCCTTTTAATTCAGTTACACTAAAAATATTTCTATACTGTTCTGATAAAGTAATATGTCTTCTTAGCTTTTTTTTCTTTTTCCTTTGTTCATGGTTTCTACATAACACTAATTTTTCAGAATATAAATTAAATATTGCTTTAAAAAAAAGTAGATTTGATATTAAATATTAGAGCTGTATAGCTACTGTTTTTTAAATTTGAGCAATTTTTAATTTATTTTTTGAAAGATTAGTCTTATATAGAAGTTCAGGACAGAGAAACAGAATGAAAAGCCAAGAAGACTAATTTATACTATCTTGAAATAATATATTTTTTATCTTGTTCAATATTTTTCGAAATTTACTGTAAAGTTACTATAAAATACATTGCTTTTTGATGTCTTTAGAAATTTTACAATTTTAAAAAAAGTATCCAATGAAATATGCCGTATCAAAAATATAGTAACTTAAAGTATTCAAAAGCCCTCATACATGGAAGTTATAAGTTCATATACTTTCCAAAGATTTTCTTTTTTGGAAAATTTTAAATTTAATATTTTTATCTGCTAATAATTGGAAATTCTCGATGAATGTTATTAAAGGATTTTGTTATTTATGCAACGAATTACAATCTTTAAAATTGGTACATCTTGTAAAAATATATATATTTTTAAGAAAAATTTTTTGGAAATTTTGAAAAATTAGTTTTTTCCGCGTAAACAATGATAGTGCCTACGAGGACTTGATTATTTGCACAAATGTTATATTTAGTATAGAAAATTTTTTGTAAAAATATCTGACCAATTATTTTTCGGGTATACAGTGACTGTTTACTCTATTTTTTTTTATGTGGGAATTATGGTATAATTAGTTTTTTTGGCATAGCAGACTGTTTATTTAAAGTAGATTAATAACATTATACATGATGCTTTGATAGATTATGTTTTAATAAGCACTGCAATTATTTTTTTGAAATTCATATTAGATTTTTTCATATTTTATGTTAAATTTTCATTTTGAAATGACAGCATGCCGCAAAGAAAAATCAATCTAAATCTACCAAAACCAACATGTAATATTTTCAAAGTATGTTTATTATTAGAGTTAAAATTACTTTCAAAACTTAGAATATTTTTCCAGTTATTTTATATTTAAGTAGAATTTCTTGAAATTTTGCAGTATTTATATGGTAATATTTATTTAACAAAAACTTATATATATTTTATTTTCATATCATTTTAAAGTTTAGAATAAGGGCTTTCTTGTAATAGCTATTAAATATGTCTAGGGTAACATGTTAATTTTTTATTAATGTTTAAAGAAAAGCCCTCGCTTGGTCAAAAAAGCGAATTTCATTTTTATTTTCAATTTTCTAAAAACTACTGGTCATATCATTTTGAGCTTTTGACAGCCGAAAATCTGAATATTTTCATTTAAAAAAATATCAAAATATCTTAATTAGGCATGTATTGATGACATTTTTAATAAACTCAGAAAGCCATATCAACCATTTGTATTCTGTTTTCAACGAGGAGAAAAAAGCAGGAAGATCTGTGAAAATTGGTGGCAACGAACTTTAACTAACATACCATGATTGGGCAGTTTGGTTTTTCCAGATACCTATTTGAAAAGGAATCTTGAAATACGACAGCTACTGCCACTTTTCTCATAGTACCGCTTAAACTATGTATGAGAGATTTTTTCTGAGAAACATGCTAATCTGACGTCAGGTGCTTGCCTTGTTCGAAGGATCTCGACGCGTTCATGTTATGGCTCCAGGATAATTACATTTATGTCAGTGTCATCTTTTTAAAATTTTTTATCTTTTTAGTATCCAGAAGATTCTTTTTGGTTGAATCAGATTGGGTGATTTCTCTATTTTTCAGAGTGTTGATACTACTTTAGAGGATAGTCCATATTTTTGCACACTTTTGCTAAACATCACACTAAGATGAACAGATATTTTACAAGTATTCACAATGATCCTCATTTTGTAGCTCATTCCAAATACTTTAATGTTATCAGATTTTTCTTAACCTGGACTTGAATGCAACATCTAAAGAAATGAGTGGCTATTAAACTGTGAGGAGAGTATTGGCAGTGAATGACTACAAAAGTGAAAGTAAATGTGATACTGATTATTACATTTATTTAACTAAGTCATAAGAAAGCATTTGATGTGGCAGATAAATTATGCCAGTATCTCAGTTTGGAAGTAATGTGGATGAATATCTAAGGAGACATTCTTTATTAAAAATAAATAAAGCTTCACATTAATTCACAAAATAACCTGCAATTGAAAAAAAAAAAAAAAAAAAAAAAAGATATTTTCTATTTTTCTTTTTTTATGATTAACATTATCATGGCATACTTTTATGCACCTAAATTACAAGTACAGCTTCTTTTTTTATTCAGTTTGGTTTCAGCATCACTGATAACAAAAAATTGCTTTTGCAAATTAATTTTTTAAACTTCAACTAATAAAACAATATATGACAATGTAATGCAGAGAATTTTGTTGCTTATCAGTCTTTTAACTACTACATAAATTGTGCATTTTTGACTTTGATTCTGATGGGAATCTTTAATAATGAATTTTTGATAAAGAAAACTGATTTCTATTCCCCTAATAATTTGTATTAACATAAGCCTACTATATTAACATATCAGTGTTAATATAAAATTTCATATAGAAAACTGAAAATTAGAATTTTTATTCTTGTAATGATTTGGAAATAAAGCTGGAAAGTAGATTTTTACTAGGTTTTTATTGCTTTCAAAATTTCTTATATTTTTATTTGGTTGTTAAAAGTGTTAAATAAAAGAATTATATATATTTTTTTTACCTGATAGGAATTAGATAATTTAAGAGTTGCTTGGATGTATGCTAAAGAGATAGAAGAATATATGCAAGAGTGGCAGACTGTTTCATTGTTAACATTTGATGTACCAAGGAAAAAAAGAATATCTGATGCTTATAAAAAACTAATTATTGAATTACAAGAAAATGTAAAGGTAAAATTCTTTAAATGTTTGCTATATTTGATTTATATTGTGCTTTATTTAACAAGATTATACTGATTTTTTTTTCCCTGGCTATTTTCTCTATAAAATATATTAATTGAAAAATAGAAAGAAATGAAATAAATAAGTAAAACCTTGTCACATGTATTTAAAAAATATTTTTAATTTATTTTGTGGTTGTCAGAATATCTTTTATAAAAATAATTGAGAATTAAATTAATCTAACTTAACAAAATATTTTTGCTGCAGTACTCTAAAAAATGTATAATGCATTAAGTAAAATTATAATGACATAAAAGAGTTTAAATGAGTTAGAAATTCATATTACAGTAGAATCTCGTTACAACGAATGTCACTTTAACGAATTTTTCAGTTTAACGAAATTTATTTAGATTAGAAAAAAATCCCCTATAGTTTGTCATTACAAATTTATTCACTTTAACGAATTTCAGATTAGTGAATTTTTCAAATTAACGAATTTATCGAAGTCTTAAAAAGAATGTTTTTCAGTTCAACGAACGCTAAGTTGGCAAGGGAAAATAAGCAATATTTATAAAAAAATATAATACTGAAAGAGAACTTTTTCAAAATTTTCAATACTTCACGATTTTTTTTCAGCGTATCTTGCAGCTGTTTTTCGAGAGACGGGGAAAATTGCTGCCCTATGCGAATCTGTAAAATTAAGAAATTATTTTTATTTATATCTAATCACTTTTCTTTACAGTTACTTTGGTTTGACTTTACACTCGCTTTAAAAAAAGATGTAGGAAATCCAAAGATTTTATTTTCGAAATAGTCCCTTGCATTCGAATTTGGCAATAAAAAGCTGTACCTATCAGTAAATTTCTAATCTACGATAATTCACATTTGGAATTAGATTTCTTTCTTTTTTTAATTGTAGAGAAATATAAAAAATTAGCAATTTTCATAGAAAAAAAAAAAAAACTTAAGCAATAAGTACTGAAAGAAGGCAAGTAGATGCCGCGAAAGAAACTTTGGCATTGGCTATCATTTTAAAAGAAAATGAAAACCTTTGAAGCTTTCTGAAAGATCTAATATGTGCTCAAACAGAAAATGAATATGACTTGAGGACTATCAAGCGATTTGTTAAAAGGTATATACACTAGGTTTAAAGATATAAGACAAACACTTTTCCCATTTCATGACCTATATTACATGGTAAAGCCAAAAAAGTTGCATAGAACATGAAAATTGAGAAATCTGAGGCGAATTCTGGTTGGCTGTTTTGTTTTCGTCATAAGTATGGCATAGCATTAAAACAAATTTCTGGAGAAGAAAAAAAGGCCTATATAGCATGAGAAGTTTTCAATGCCGACAAAATTGCTTTTGTATCAACTTCTACCAAATAAAAGTCGCACTATATCAATGAAAGTTGAAAAATGTAAAGGCAGAAAAATCTAAAGCCCGGATTTTGGTTTTGTTCTGTTATAATGTCACCTGCACAAAAAAGCTAAAATCCTTTAAAACCATTTAAAGTTCTTTTGGGGCATCTGGAAGCCACACTGCTTAAAAATTGTGAAGAAACTTCCACTTTTTCAAGTGGATAAGCAGTTTGACTGAACAAATGAGCAAAATCAGAAGAGAAATAAATGTTTCTCACATAATAGTGTTGTACATTAAATTACAGCAAATTAATCTAACATAAAAGTAAAATTTTGACCTCCTAATCTTACTTCCATTTTGCAGACACACATCAAGGCATTATAAAAAAAAAATGCCAAAGTTAATTTAGACGCCGACTAATAGAAAGGACCTTTTCTGAAATAAAAAATAAATGTACGTAACGGTGAATGTAAGATAGGCAATTGACGTGATATTGGATGCCCAGCAGAGTGTATCCTTTACCACAATTAAAAACTCTTAGAGAAGCTCCAGCCTTATACATTTGGCAAATAAAGTACAAAAGACTTCAGAAGAGTGTACTTATTGCATTAAATTTCCTTCAGATCTCTGGACCACAGTTACAGAATGTTTTTAGCTTACATCATCAGCTAATAGTTACATTGAATGGATGAAGGAGTCGTCACATGCCCTGACATACAAATAACACTGCCGAAATTTTAATAAAAGAAGAGAAAGCAAACGTCAGTGAAAGTTAAGATAGTGATTGTTCATCCAATACTAAAAATTGTTTTCTACAATCAAAAGAAGCTCTGTCGAACATTGCAACTTTTAAAAAGCAAAACATTATGCCGGTCACATTTTATACAACGTTAAATAATATAGAAGATTTTGTTATGAAAAAAAATTGTCAATTCGAAAAAGGAGGGAAATTTCCGACTTTTTTTATTAAAAAAAATTAATCAATAGTTACATTAATGGTGTTACATTATTAGTGTGAATGAATGGAATATGTGGAATAAATTACAATTTCTTTATAATTACGAAATTATGACTAAAATCTTCAAAATTAATTAATTTAATTTTTATCGTATAACAAAAATGTTCAAAATAATATACTGTATATAAATTCTTTATTGACATGTTTGCTGAAGTTTAATACAACTTTACTAATAATATGTAATTTTAGTTAATGTGTATCGATATTTAATTTTTTAATCCGCCATATTGGAATTTCACATTAACGAATTTTTCAGAATAACGAACTTCATCGGTGGTCTCGACAAATTCGTTGTAACGAGATTTTACTGTATATCATTTTGGAACTGTGACCTTAATAAACATATTGAAGTGTGGATGTTTTTCTTGTATAAAAAAGAAAATTTTAGAAAACATTTGTTAGCAGATATCTGTTTTAAATCTCATGATAAGTAATAAATAAGTATGGAATATTTGCAATTATTTGAATTTATTTTTAAAAGTTGAAATTAGATTTGTACATATAAACCATTTTTAGTCATATTTCGTCTGAAAGAGTGCCATTAGTGATCCAAATTTTCATGTATAAAGAAAAATCTTGATACCTAAATGAGTTGTACCTTGCTTAGTCTACATAGTTACAAAATCATTAACATTAGTTTGAATCTCTTCATTTGTATGAAAAACAAGCACATTTAGTACTGAAAAGAGTCAGCCTAGTAAAAAATTAATGAAATTAGGTAGTTAAATACTGGGTTTCTTGCATGTTTACTGAAGTAAATCCACCATAATAAAAAAAAAAATTCTCATTCAGTTGTTTTATTATATGTATTATGCATGTTATTTCATCGCTAGAAATAAATTGAATTCTCTGCCCAAATTCATACTTTCTGTTCACATAATTATAAAAAAGTGAATTATTGCAACAACAAAATAATTATAGATAAATTCCACTAGAGTTTCAATAATTAGCAAAAGCATTTAATGCTGTTTTAGTCTATTTCTTCTTATTATTATTTAGTAATAGTAACAGAAATAATAACTTAGAAATTATTTGCTGATACATTTTTTCATTAATTTTTAATTAACTGCAATTTTTATTCAAACAATGTGTTTTAGGATGCATTATACCATCCTGTTTTGCTACCAAATTGTTGCACAGAGGTACTGTTCAACTAGGAATTGTGCTGACTTTCTGAATATGAATTTTTGAAATAGAGGTTGTCTATATTTTAAAACATATATCTACATATTGTACCAACTTTCATTTTTCAAATGGTAGCACCCACTTTTGATACTTTGAGTTTCTTAGATTAAAGTAGACTCAAAATAGATATAATTTTTGTACTTTTTCTTAAATCTTAATAGAGTTATAAAAGAAAATGTGTTAGGGATTTATTCATAAATTAAAAAAAATTTAAATTAAGATCTTAAAAGAAAAGTACCATGGGCATTCATTTAGTTATTAGAAAAAATATATAGAATTTTTAAATGTAAAACAAGTAATATAAAAACTTTTTTTTAAAGTCAATTCCTACTTAGGTCAAATAGAAATTTTTTTCCAGCAATCTACACGCTTCGCCACTGACGGTATTTATTCCTAAATTTATATCCTGCTAAATATCTTACATAAGAGAAATTTTTGAAATGTATTAAAAATTAAATAAAAAATAAATAGCTAAAATACCAAAAATTAATAGCTCGAAAAGTATTTTTCACGAAATTGTTAGACAAACTGCGTTAAAAAGGTAAAAAAAATTGTATTTTTCTTGATATAAATTAAAAATCTAATGATTATGCCGTTTTTCAAATATTGAATTTCAAAAATTACCAAACTTCACAATAAAGTGTCATAGCGATGTTACAGTTAGTGATAATACAGTTTTTTCAAATATTAATTAATTAATTAAATTTTATTATTTAATTTTAGTTTTATACTTCATTTCTGTTCAAAAGTATAGACTCACTCCACATTTATAGTCTCCTTCGCCTGCGAGCCGCCTGATCTTCGTCCGTGAACAGCCCCATTATCTTTTTACGTGTGAAGGTGAGACTATAAATATGGAGTGAGTCTATACTTTTGAACAGAAATGAAATTTAAAATAAAAATTAATTAATTTAATTTAATTAATGAATTAATATTTGAAAAAACTGTATTAACATCAATTGTCATCCAGTACAAGTTTAAAAAAAATTATTTGAACTTGAATGGATGAATAGAAAATATTTTATTAACGATTGAGAATTCCAACAAGATATATATATAGAGAGAGTGTGAGCTAATACAGTTGAGCCCATTTATAGTGAGCCCTCATTTAACGAGATTCCGCATTTAGCGAGGAAAATGGAGTCTTTGGCTTGGTATAATGTTAATAAATGTATTGAAATATACTCTTTTAGCGAGCAAATATTTGTATTTTGCTCGGATTTAACGAGGGAAATAATTATGGAAGCATGAAATAATTACAGAAATAATAATTTAAAAAAAGAAAAACACACAGTTTTCCTAGAATTTCCCCACTCCTGTTGTAAAGGAAAAATAAGCATTCTTTAAAGTTATCCAACAACAGATGCAATCATCAGAGACAGGCATAGATTCTTGGAAGGGAGGTGGTGTTAACTGGACGCCAGTCCTATTGTCCTTTTCCAGGAAGGATACGGGAGAGAATGAAAGAATCCTAACTCACAAAGAATGGAATTCCAAATCACTTGGTGCTTCACAGCGGTTAAAGATGGCGGACGCAGGGGAGTTGGGGGCAGGTACGTTTTGATGACTCCTCCCTTCAATGGCTTGACCCAATCGAAATAAGGTGTAATTACCGGTTTCAGAACTACGTGTAAGAAAAAATTATTTTCGGCTTGTGCCTTTTCTTGAGAGTGTGTTTTTTATTCTGCTGTTTAAAATGTCGAAAAGAATGTCGTAAGGAATATTCCAATATATCCCAATACATCCAGTCTTTAAAAACCACAAATTCTACTGTTCGTTACAGATAAATACTGAATAACACTTTCGCTACTGAATAACAATAATCGCGCGGTCCTTGTTTGGCTGCTGTGATTGGTCCAGACTTATTCCGATAACTCTGAGCTTTTGATATGTCATGACGAAAAAGATGAGCGTTGATTATTGCATAGTATTGATAATGAATTATTTAAAGAGTGCGGTTTCTTGGATTCGGAAGTAATTTATATCTGAGCTTAAAATGAGCGTATGGAATTGGATAGATTCGGTCTTTTTTGGTTGGCCCGTTCATAAAAAAGGTACTTTAAATACATTGAAAATTTTTACACTGAATTTCACTAGATTATCAAAATTTAACTTATTGCTTATTCTAGTGGATTTTATTAGTAAATTAAATTTCTGAACGGATGTCTATCAGTTATTCAGCAAAGAATACTTTTTTTTCAATGAGAGATACATTAAATAATTTAAATTTAGATAATAATTAACGCAAAAAAATGAAACAAAAATTACATGGTTGTCATGATTAAATTTTGTAGTAAATCGTAAGTTTCTCAAAATATGCAATATATTTTTGATTTCTTAAATTCATATTTTTCGTCATCCAAGGTAATCCTTTACTAAATTAAAAATAAGAAACGATAATGATAATTGATAAAATGAAGTTTTTCAGGATGGACTGATTTCTTTATGCCAAGATTAAACGAAGGATATATGATGAAAGGATCGTGATGTATGGGTGGTTTGGCCCGGGCCCATTTCGTGTACAGAATAAACGAAATCAGACTCAGCCCCCCCCCCCCCCCCACCCCCAAACTGTAAAACCAAGTAAAACAAAGTTTGGTATTATTAAACAAATAATTAAATTCTATGAAACGAAAATTCTAAACTTTTATGTGGACAACTTTGAATTTCATTTTATTAATTGTGCTTTTTAATCATATATTAATCATATCCTAGTGGTGAAAATGAAACTTTAAAATATATGTATATTAATAGAAGAAAATGAGAAGAATAGGAGATGTACTATCTTTAAAGAAAAGCTTTATGAAAGTAAGGGTAATGCAAATAGTTATTAAACAATTAGTTTATTTCCTTTTAAATATTTTGTTTTAAAAAAACGTAAAAAATTAAAATTATGTTCTATGAGCAAATATATATAAAAATTTTAATTCGTTGCATTCAACTAGGTTTTGTGTTTAAATTGTTGATACCATATCATTTATCTTAAAATAGCAAATGCTCTTGCTCCCCCCCCCCTCCCCTTTAAATTAGTATCGCGATAAATCAGCAATATCAATATTAACTTGTTGATATATTGCGATATTAAATTTCTGATATCGTCCAGCCCTAATAACTGGGCCAATAATTAAAATCTAAGCGGAAAAATTTGCAGCTCAGCTAGATTACACAGATCTTTCATGCTTTAATGGATGGCTACATCGTTTCAAGCAACGTCATAACATCTGCACAGGAAAAATCATCGGCGAAGCCTCCAGTGTGAACAACAAGGATGCGAAAGACTGGTTAGATTGCACATGGAAAGATGTACATGAAAATTAGGCTGACGATAACATCAACAATGCTGATGAGGCCGGCGTCTTTTACAATCTAACTCCTTATCGAATGATGAAGTTTAAAAGTGAAAAATGTGTGGGCGGTAAGTTGCTGAAAAATTGCTTAACTGTGTTACTGTTGCAACATGTCAGGCAAAGACAAGAAAAAACTTTTTATCGTCGGTAAATCTGCAAATCCAAGATGTTTTAAAGGGGTAAAAAGTCTCCCAGTGACTTACAAATTGAACAGAAAAGGCATGGATGACTTCTGAATTATTTTTATCTTATTTGCACGAGTGGGATAAGGTGCTTGAAAAACAGAAAAGAAAAAGAAAGATTGCACTCATTATTGATAATTGTTCTGCTCACCCGCAAGTCAGCAATTTAAAAAAAACTTGTTTTTTTACCACCTAACTCAATCTCAGTGTTACAGCCTCTCGATCAAGGAGTTGTTCGTAGCTTCAAATGCTATTATAGAAAGCACTTGATTATCATGATGTTAGAGAGAAATGAAAAAGATCAGGATCTTAAAATTTCTGTTCTTGACGCTATACACTTGAAGACGGATGCTTGGGGAAGTGTGACTCAATCCTGTATCCAAAATTGTTACAGGAAAGCTGGATGGATTGACAGAAATGAAGGTGACTTCGAAGATGAAGATGACTTGTCACTCTCAGTCTGGTTGCAACAAAATAACATTGAGAAGTTTAACAATGTTTTAAACATCGATGAGTACAATAATGTTGATGATGGTATCTTAACGTCGGGCTTACTCTCCACTGAGGATATCGTCGTGGAAGTGGTAAACGCCCAAGAGCAGGAAGATGCAAGTGATAGTGACTCGGAAGAAGAAACTGTACTTAAAACGCCGACACGCGATTGTGCTGAAGAGTCATTACAAAATCTAGAACAGTTTTTTGGAGCAATGAAAAATACTGATGATGCAAAATTTAATGCATTAAGTGTTTTAAGACGAAAATTGAAAGAAACGAAATTTTGTAAACTCAAACAATCAACTTAGGATGAGTATTTTTCCAATTCTCAATAAAGATTATCAAGCAGTAAGTCACATAAGTTGTTTTTTTATGTATATACTATTAGTTATTAAGTAAGATTTGGATTTAGCGAGCGACCGGATTTAACGAGCATTTTTCTGTGTCCCGAGCTCCTCGTTAATACGGGTCCTACTGTAGTAGGAATTTAATAAACTCACTTTATATGAAATAAAATTTGATACATATTTTCTGGTTCTTCCTAAGATTTTGTTTTCTGTGGATGCCAACAATAACAGGAGACAGTATTCTCAGACCCTTGAAAAGTAAATTCTCTCTTTCCTCAAAAACTAATTATATGAATGAGGTGTAAAACAGGGTTGTAGTGATTTAAATCAGTTGATTTTTTTTTAATTGACCAATTTAAAAAAATCATTGATTTAAATAAATTTATTTCACATACGGAAAATTATGTGTTTTTATCGAATATAATTATTTATGCAGTTTTCAAAAGTGATTTAATTTTTTTTAATGCCCATTTAGAGATATAATTTATAGACTATAAATATATATATGTCATAGGTTAATTGTGAAATCTGGCCCTTTGCAAAGAGCCAGGCTCATTGGAGAATCATCTTCCTTTCTCCAATCAGCTTGATGTTTTCCAGGCTTATTGCAAAGAGCCTAGAGAGTGTTAGGCTAATTAAAAAATGACCACTTGTTTCACAGTCAACCAGAATTTGACCACCTGTTTGTCCAAATATCTTGTTGTACCGACCTGAACTTGAAAATTCCTGTTGAAATCAACCTGCAACCCGACCAGAACCTGACAAAAAAAAATCCATCGAACCATAACCCAATCCAAACAAGACAAAACAATTTCCGTCAACACGCAACCCAACCTGAACCTGAAAATTCCATTTGAAGTCCACCCGAACCTAACAAAAATTTCTATCACACGGAAAAACGATCCAAACAGGACAAAATAATTTTTGTCAACATGCAAGATAAGCGAGATTTAGGTTTCTGCAATCCAGGACGTTGGAATTTTCACAAAGAAATTAATTAAATTAAGCAGAGCTATGTTTCAGATGAGTTAAGTATATTGTACAGTAATCCCTTAACATTCGCGGATTTAACATTCGCGAGTTTTGATTATTCACGAAATATAAAATGAAGAACATTTCAACATTCGCGAATACTTAACTTGGTTATTCGCGGATTTCGTTTTATAAAGATTTTTTTTTTTTTAAGTGAACTTTCTTTGTTTTACCGGAAACATGATTTTATGCTAAAAATAGATTATCCCCCTTTTTCTGTTCGAGCTTGGCATTTCTCCAATTTATATTGAAAGACCAAAACGCAAATTTTTTCTTTGAAGTATGTAATGCGCATACTCCTAAGTTTTGTTTATCGTTTGAATTACGTAAGTCCCCGTAGAATAGATTTGTTCTTTCTATTCGCCTGTCTATTTTTTCTTCTCAGTAATTAGCAAACCTAAAAAAGAGAAACTTCATCATGTCGCCTACAGTTAAAAGAGTGAAAAAAGTTTTGAACTTTTGCGAAAAAGTTAAAATTTTAGATAAATTGCGAATGGGAGAAAGAGCGTGCACTGTCGGTCGTTATTTTAATATTAATGAATCTACGGTTCGATCAATTAAAAAAAACGAAAAGTCTATAAGAGATAGCGTGCACCGACTAGTGCAAAAACTATATCGCAAGTACGGAACAAGTCATTGGAAGAAACTGAAAATGCCTTAAGTATTTGGATAGAAGATATGAACCAGAAGCAAGTGCCGCTAAGTTCAGCTTTAATACGAGCCAAGACTAAAAAGATGTTTGACGCGATAAAAGTAAAGGATGATACTTTATTTGACTTCCAGGCAAGTAACGGATGGTTTGAAAATTTCAAAGATAGACATAGTTTACACAACATAAAGTTAGTTGGCGAATCGGCTTCTGCGGATCATGTAAGTGCTCAAAAATTTCCTGAAGAGCTTACAAAAATTATTGAAATAGGTGGATATGTTCCAGAACAAGTGTTTAATGCCGACGAGACAGGCTTGTTCTGGAAGAAAATGCCGAAGAGAACTTTTCTAGCCAAAACAGAAAGCACAGCTCAAGGTAGCAAAAGATAGGGTATCTCTTCTGTTGTGTACCAATGCTAGAGGCGATTTTAAAGTAAAGACTATGTTAATTTATAGATCGCAAAATCCTCGTGCTCTCATAGGTAAAGATAAAAGCAAGTTGCCTGTTTTCTGGTGAGCAAATACCAAAGCATTGGTAACAAGCGTTTTGTTTCTGGATTGGTTTAATGATTGTTTTATTCATGAGGTGAAGAAATACCTTTCATCTAAAAATCTGTCATTTAAAGTTCTACTCCTCATTGACAATGCTCCTGGACATCCACTGAGTTTAAAAGACGCCCATCCCGACGTCGAAGTGGTTTTTTTACCCCCTAATACAACTTCACTGATCCAACCATTGGACCAAGGAATCATAGCTGCGTTCAAAGCTTACTACACAAGAAGATCTTTCAAAAGAATTTTAGAATCGATTGAAGTAAATTCAGAAGCCACGGTCACATCGAGTTGGAAAATTTTCAACATAGCAGATTGCATTGCCGAAACTGATGCAGCATGGATGGAACTTAATGAAAGTTCAATTAATTCTTGTTGGCGAAATATTTGGCCCCAAGTGGTACAAAAAGAAAATCAAATGCCTTCAATTTCTAAACCTATTGAAGAAATTGTGGAACTGGCTCATCAGGTCGGAGGTGATGGTTTCGACGACATAAGGAGAGAAGATGTAGAAGATCTGATAATATCCCATGATGATGGACTTACTGAAGAAGAACTTCTAGAAATCCTTGAAGAAAAAATTACACAACTAGACAATGGCACAGACTATGAGAGCAGGAATTGTGAAACTGGAGGTAAGCGTCTTTTTTTATGTTTTTTTAACTAAAATTTCTAAAATTAAAATTTTTTATTGCAGGTGAAATATTTTCTGCAAAAATGTCGCGGAAATTTTAAAATTATAACAACAACTTGTTGATAAAGCGATAGAATGTGATCCCTCGCTAGTGTGGAGTCTTAAATTTAAAAAAGAGAAATTGAGGCTGCAACTTTTCCTTACCTGGAAATCGATAAACAAAATATCTCTTCTGCCAAGCAATCGCATATTACTAGTTTTTGTCCGTCATCAACCAGCAAATAATCTTTTTATATTATGTTTATAATTGTTCAAACTTATTTAGAGTATGTATTTTTAATGTTTAATAAATATATTATTTAAATTTCAAATGTTTTTTCCAATAAAAAAAATCGTAAAACCTAACCCCCTTTTATGCATGGGAGGATAGTCTCAACATTCGCGATTTTGACATTCGCGGAGATTGCCGTGAACCTAACCCTCGCGAATGTTAAGGGATTACTGTACTAAGTTTTTAAAACATTTGCTATAATTAACATTTTTAAATTATTCTTATGTATTTGTAAATACTTTTTAATTATAAAAAAATATATTTTCCAATTTTAAATAAATTATTAAGTGGATCTCGTAACATTAATCCAGGCATGAGAGTGCAGAAAGATTGATTTGGTTCAACATCTAATTAACATAATTATGAAATGATGTTGACCATTTTAAGAGCTTAACACAGCAGAAAGACGCAACTGGAAGCATGAGCTGGTATGTTGTAAGATAATTGAGGTTTAAATAATGTAGTGAAACTAATTTAAGGAAGCAGGTTTTTCAAGTCAAACAGTTTATTCAAAATAAAGTCAAGTATATGAAAAGTCACTTTAACACATATCCAGTCAATAATAAAAACGAAAAACAAGCTTTAAGATGAAGTAACTAAAGTCAGAATAAACATAAGTACAACTTAAAAATAACTCACTAAGACTTGTTTCACAGCATGATGACAAAACTATTAAACTGAATAACTAATTACAAAAGACATGACAATTCCTTATTATGAGGAAGCCTCACGTTCGTGATTGTTTCAACAACAACTAAAAATCTGCTCAAACACACGATATACAGACCTTTTATAGTAGCGAAAGCTAATTAAACATTCAAAACAAACGGCAATGCGTCATCACGATATCGATTAAAGTGTAATCGAATACGGAATCGAATCGCACGCAAGTAGATGCGATTTGCAAAAGCTCTACTTGCGAAAGAAAAATAGGTGAATCGATTAATGATCGCAGATGAACGGAATGTCGATGTTAGATTTCGGTAGTTGTTTATGATAGTGAGTGCCGATATGCCGGTGAAAACAAAAGTTTAGCATTAAGTCAAAGTAAATAAATGAAAGATAAAAGGAATTTCTAAATTAAACAAAGGCCAAAAACAAAAGAAAAACGTAAGTAAACGATATTTAAATAATATTTAAATGTTAAAAATATATGTAAAAATGAAATTAAGAAAACGTAATTTAAACTTAGCACTGACTCTGTATGGATAACTTAATGTCTTTGAGACAAGGAGAAGCATAACTATTTTAATCCCTAACAGAAGCCCCCCCTCTCGTTGTCTCAACATTTTTCGAGCCATCTGATAAAACAGAATCCAAGGCTAAGTAGAAAGCCAAGAAGAACTTTAACTAATAACTTTAACTATATCAAATTTAAATAAAAATTCAACAATAATTAAACAATGATTAAATATTAGTAATTCAAACTATCATGGCATTCCAACTAACTGAAATTTCAAACATGGACTAAAAAGATTTAAACAGCCAAAAGAAACCTTTTCAAATGAATTTCTAAATTTATACTTTTTAAAAAAAAAAACTTGCCAAGGTAGAAGAATTCTCACAACTTCAAAAACTTTTAACATTCTTCATTTAACATTAATAAACTTTAAACTAATTAAAAATACAATACAAACCATGCTGTGATACATGACATACAATACCTTCTATTTGAAGGATTTGAACAAGCCAACAACATCATCTTGACCTTGATTACAACATAACAATTTCAAAAATATAAAAAGTTCATTTTTATTGTACAATCATCACACTGTATCCTCAAAAATTACAATATCCATATTCAGATTAAACTGATCTCAATAAACTTCGTCAGGCATCCAAAATATAGGACAAAACCCACGGAGCACTTGCTCGTTCCTTTCATACTAAATTCAGTCATTCTAATTAGGTCAAGCATTCTCCAGTCATTCCTCCGTATGCAGCTGCTAAATGCAAATACGGATAACATCTCATTAAACCACAAAAAGAAGGATGGATATCCTAGATGCCTGCAAAAATAGAGAAACTCATTCATTACACATGAATAACATTACATGGATACAGATATATAACAATTCAAAAATATCACAGTATAGAAGTTACATTTGTATATATATCTTTAAATATTTAAATTAAGTTAAAAGCTTTAAATAAAATTAAATTTTAACTGAAAAATTAACAACACAACCCAATAACAATGAGCGGGACAAAAGTGACACTCCCAATTTCAAAATCAAGGACTTACTGAATTAAAAATAACGTGCCTGGGTAAAGGTCTTTGTATGGTGGTATGTTTCCGGAGGATTACCCCAGATGTCTCTCTGACATTTACCAGACAAGGGTCACCTTCCCGAGACGGTACCAAAGGCTGTTCGAGCCATCCGAAAATAACCCCCACGGAAACGCCATTTCCACACTCGGACGGGAAATTAAATTGCTCATTGCTATGGGATACAGATATAAAAAAAATGTTAAAAGGTCAGATGATGGTATAAAAACGTTTAAGTAAAACAATGTTCTAACAATTATATATAAATAGGCTTTAACATGTATCACATTACACAAAAATATATTTATAAAAAATTATATATTGAAAAATAACTTAATAAATATAAGTAAATCATGGCGGGTTTGCGGCTTGGTAAAAACGTCGGCAAAGTTTAATGTACTACATACGAAATTTAATGAAAATACCTCATTATAAACCAGGTCACGTATGAAAAATAACTTAATGTCAATGTGCTTGGAACGGTAATTTTCAATTGGTGAACGAACAAAATCTATAGCAGCTTGATTATCAACTTTCATTACAGATTTGTTACTAGGCAGAGAAATATTGTAATCTATACATTCTTGCCGGATCCGGTTGAACCAAACCAGGTTCTTAGCAGTCTCAGTCATGGCAACAAACTCCGATTCCATTGTAGACAAACTGACACACTTTTCTTTAAAAGTGTGCCAGTCGACTGGTGAGTTGTCCACCATGACTATCTGGCCGCCGATCGAGGTTCGGTCGTCCCGGTTCGCGGCAAAGTCTGCATCTGAATATACTGTAATATTATTTGCTTTACAAGATAATTTAAGGCTATAATTACAGGTGTATTTGATGTATCCAAGCAGTCTTAACAGATCGTCCCAATGAGGCATTCCAGGATTGCTTTGAAACTGAGAGAATATATTTACAGCATAACATATATCAGGTCTCGTACGACTGGCAATGAAAGACAAACATCCTAGTAAACTGCGATATGGTTAGTGAGACATATGTTCTATTTCAGCATCAGTATTAGGACAATCAGTTTTCGAATACACCATTCCCTTGCTTATAGGTAAAGAAGAAATAGGAAACTTAAATTTACTAAATTTTTCACAGACTTCAGCTATATATTGGTGTTGATGAATTTCAAGATCATTATTTTTCTCACTAAATTCAACACCCAATAGTTTCCTGGTTCTACCTAATAATTTTAAGTCGAAATGGTTTTTCAGCAATTTTATGGCCTTATCAACAAAATGTGGTTGTCTGCCAAAAATAATTATATCATCCACATATAGTAGTAAAACAATGTCAGTGCCATAAATATAAACACAATTGCAGGATTCAAACTTTTTAAAACCTATTTTAACTAAGACCTGATGAATTTCCAAAAACCACTCACGGCCACTCTGATGTAAACCGTACAACGCGCGGTCTAGCTTGCAGTATTTATACTCCAATCCAGGAACTACGAAACCGGGAGGTTGTGACATAAAAACGTTCTCCCGTAGAGGTGCGTAAAGATAGGCGCTAGTGACGTCACACTGAATGTGAGTCCACCCGCAACACGAAACGAGAAGGGAGAAGAAGTACTGGATTACCGCAAAGTTGACCACAAGGCTAAACGTTTCTTCATACGACTCCCCTTTCACCTGTTTGAATCCCTGGGCAACAAGCCGGGCTTTGTATCGGGCAATCCTTCCTACTTCATCCCTTTTCACCGTGTAAACCCATCTACAACCTACTGGGGAAACGCCGCTTGGTAAATCAGCTAGATGCCAAACCCCCATCTCTCGCATTACCTGAATCTCGGTTTGCATTGCTTTATGCCAGGCAGCACGCTGTTCGGACTTACAGGCTTGTTTATATGTACGGGGGATGCTGTCCACGCCTAGTCATGCTATTGGGTATGATACACTCGAAGCCATGGAGTCAGACTCATCATCGTCTTCATCGTCAGAAATAGGATCAGCAATGGTTTTATTTGTAACTGGACCTGAGTATTTATTTAAACTACTGAAATCAAACAAAGAAGAATCGTACTTTATTTTATTTTCTTCTCAATATTTCTTGATTTCTGTATGAGATCTTAGACGTAGGTTTTTACCAGCTTCAAAATAATAAATGTCAGTTCTGTTACCTGTCTTATGTGGAATTGGCTTTCTAATCCAGTCAACTTCTCTTAACGAGGAAATGACGGACGAGGGTGTTTTGGGTCCGGAGTCAACATCCTCTCTCTCACTGGACTGGGAATCATCTTGGCTACTGGAGGGAATCAGATAGGAGTTTCTGGATTCAACCTCAACAGTTTGCTCAGGATTACCTTCAGTACCAAGTGGAAAGAGGTTGTAATCATCCGGGCCCATCATGACTCCACTGCGTCCAAAATCCCCAAAATCTTTTTCATTAAAACTTACATTAGATGTTTCAATTATTTGGTTTGTATCAGGTAGCCAGATCCTATAACCCCTTGTTCTGAATGCATAACCCACCATTACACCACGCTTAGCTTTCGGTTCAAGTTTATGGCGTTTTTGTCTGTGTATGCCTACATATGTTATGGTACCAAAGGGTTTAAGATGTCTGACTGATGGTTTCCTGCCTCCATAAAGCTCAAACGGTGTCTTAGAAAATTTTTTAGAGCAGGTTCTGTTCCAAGTGTACACAAAATAACGCATGGCCTCTGGCCAAAAACTGGGATCCATTTTGCTTTCTGTTAAAATGGTTCGAGCACCATTAGCTATAGTTTGCATGTATCGTTCCACAGTTCCATTTTGTTGGGGAGTAAATGGGTTGGTGACCTCCACAGAAATTCCCTTACTGGCGAAATATTCTTCAAAGTTATTGTTAAGAAACTCTCGACCGTTGTCTGATCTGAAAAATTTAACCCTCTTATTGAGGAAATTTTCTGCTTTTGTAATATGATTTTTAACAAGTTCAAAAGCATCAGATTTAAATCTCATGGGGTATACAGAGACACGACGAGAGTAGTCATCAATAATTGAAAGAAAATATCTTTCATTCTGTCTACCAGTGACTGCACAAGGCCCCCAAACGTCAGCAAACAACAATTCTAATGGATATGATGAACAAACCTGTCTTATGGATTTATGTGATACACTTCGAAACTTACCCAATTTACATGAGTCACAAAAATAATCAATATTTCCCAAATTAGGTAGCCCCCTTACACCCTGTTTCCTACTAGTATGAATTAACATAGATGGACTGATGTGTCCGAAGCGTCGATGCCAAGTTTTCATTAACTCTAATTTATTAACTGCACTAGCTTCAAAAGAAACAGATTTATTGTCAGGAGGAACTACTTTGGGATATAAGTGGTAAATCCTATCTTTAAGATATGCACTGAAAAGATAAACCCCTTTACGCCTAAGTTTTACCTCGCCGCAACCCCCAATAAATTCAACACCATTTATGTCCAATTGAGGACCTGAGAGCAAGTTACGATGTAATTTACTTGAATGCATGACATTTGTTAAAGTAAAAATACGTTGCCCAAAACGCAACTTTACCTCCCCTTTGCCCTCAATTGGGAAAGAAACGTCCTTAATAGCCACCGACATTTTCTCATGACATAAAGGGATATATTTAGAAAACATTTCAATATCAGAACAGAAATGGTGCGTAGCACCCGTGTCCAATATCCAAGTTGCCTGCTCATTTACATTACTAACACTAGAATGGGAAATGTAAAGAACGGACTTACGTGAACTGTCTGAAAAATGTCCATCATAGTCCTTTTGTTTCTGGAAATGTCGATGCTTACTAGATCTAGAACCATCAGAATAGGTGTTGGAGTTGCCATGACGAGAACGACCGGAATAGGAGTTGCCACGATGAGGACTACCGGAATAGGAGCTGCCACGATGAGGACTACCTGCATGCCTGGATCCATCGGAAAAAGACTCAGAGAAAACGTCGCTGTTCGAAGAAAAAGATCTCTGGGTTCGGCTATCGGGTGACGAGTACCTTGAAGATGGCGATGAGTATCGAGAATATCCTGGGGAACGATGTTGAGAGACCCTTCGAGGAAATCTGCATCTCCGTTGTACATGACCCCTTTTATTGCGATTCCAGCATATGACTCCGTTCCTGGGCTTATTTGCTCCAAAATTTCTAGGCTTAGAATTTAAAGGAGTCGGCGTTTGCACGCTGGAAGCACTGGCTCTGCTACTGTCTTGGTCACGCAATTTTAGTCTCACTTCCTCCGCCACAACTTCGGTCACTATTTTGTCAAAAACAAATTCAGAGTCTTTCCACCGTAGGATTGTTTTAACCGTAGAATCAAAATATGCTGGTAGATATCTCAAGAACTGGTAACTGAGATACCATTCGTTGAAATTTTTGTCAATAAGCTTGATGTCATTGTATATTTTTAGCAATCTACACGCATATAAATTCACCGTTTCATTAGATCTTATTTTACATTCAATTAATTCAGAAAACAACTGCATATGGAAACCTCGTGTATCAGGACAAAAATGTTGTTTCAACTTTTTCCATGCACTAACTGGCTCTATACAACCATCGATAATATGCTTAAAGTCAATATCAAAATTTAAATAAATAATTGACAACGCCTGATTGGCACGAGAAACAAAGTTTTTATCATCTTCTGCACCAGAAACGAGCTTTTCCTTTTCAAGTAAAAGATATTTCATATCTGAAGACCAGCTTGCATAGTTATGGTGATTTAGCTTTTCAACATTTACAACAGCCATTTTGACTCTAAAAAATTTTATTAAAATGGTATAATTCTAAAATTGTCACTGAAAAACGATGTATAAACCAAAAAAAAAATGTTAAAATTTCAGTCTCAGGTCTGAAATTTTTTTTTTCTTTCTTTTAAAACCATCTTTCATCAGCTTCCTTTTTCATTATAAAATATGCACCTTCTTTTTTTTTTTTTTTCACAAAATACCCCCCCCCCCCCCCCACTTTTAATCTCATTGCATCTCATTATATAAGGGAGCCATTTTCTTCATAGCACATATTTTCACTTATGGGTCTTACAACTGGCCCATAACCTTTTGATTTGGTTCAACATCTAATTAACATACTTATGAAATGATGTTGACCATTTTAA